>OY740765.1:149000203-150288203 GCA_963513935.1 Aphrophora alni
TGTTTATTTATATTTACTATCTATTGTCTACAGTATAACAAACACACAGAACACAATTCTCATAAAAAAATATACGCCTAAGTATCAGACGCGTTTCAACGACAAGGTCGTCCTCCTCAGTGATACACCAGCTACACCAACCAAACCACAACAAGTGATAATTTAACAAGTTGTGGTTTGGTTGGTGTAGCTGGTGTATCACTGAGGAGGACGACCTTGTCGTTGAAACACGTCTGATACTTAGGCGTATTTTTTTTATGAGAATTGTGTTCTGTGTGTTTGTTATACTGTATAGTTTTTCTCATAAGTCAAGCTCAACATTTAATATATCTATTGTCTATTTGATATTTATACAGATAAATTGTATTCTGATAATATATAAATGTTGTTAATTTAACGTAGCCTATACATTATCAGTATTATAAACTTTTGAACATTTAATGAATTGTTTCAAAATGAAGGAGCAATCTAAGTGTTACTTTTGATATTATTTTAAACATTTACTGAATTGTACTTGGGTCAATGATAGAGTTAAATTAAGAGTTACATTTAATTATGTAATTACATTAAAATTTACAGAGATATACGTTCTTATTGATAAAATTAAGTAATTGGACATATGTTAAATTTCACACTTAATTTTGATGTTATTTTCAGACGACTAAGGGAAACGAACGTGCGCTGGTGGTGTTTAACAAAATAATTAGATTTAGTCACGCATAAATTCAATGACATCAACTTGTGGAAATCTAACAAGAATTAATTAAATAAAAAGCATGTTTTAGTGAGATTTCAGAAACGAATTGTTGTAATTAAAACGTTAATAAACATTTATTTGTGCTATCAAAACATTTCAAACGTATTTCAATATAATAGAGGTTTGCTGTTTTGACCCAGTCGTATTTATAAATATATTATTATATTTATCTATACAGAGTGTGTCATTATATGTGTGTAATATTTTAGAATGGAATTAGAACTTTAAAAGAAGGATGAAAACACGAGTATATCCAAAAATTCTAAATTTCCTGCAGTCCGTCTGTTTGTCTTTTATTTATTTTTTTCAATTTTTTTTATAAACAAATTATTTCGAATTGGAAGAGTTATTAAGTTATATGTAAAAAGATGCATTACATTATAAAGGTTTACAATAGTTGGATAACATGTATGTATTTATATAAAGATTATTATATAGCTGTATATAAAGCTATACACTATAATATAGTTTTCAAAATTGTAAAATAACATATAATTTTATAAAAATGATACATATAATTAAGTATAAATCAATATTATAATATAATAAAATTTGCACAATTCTAGAGTACCACGTATGTAATTTTATAAACACAATTCAATATAATATCGATACATCATAATATAGTTACCGTAATTGTAGGGTATCATGTATATATTTATATACCGAATATTAAATTATTATATACAGTAGAACGTCGATAATCCGGATTAATTGGGACCGGACCTCATCCGGATTATCAAATTATCCGGATTATCAAATTACATTAAAAAACGGCCAGCACGCACTATTTGAGAAGAAAAGTTTTTAAAATTGTATTATTTTCTATCGACGACCACTCCCCTTCGCCTCACTCCTCCTCGCTTCGCGCCATTCTCCCGTCGCCCACTCTAAAGTAAGGAGCTTAGTGCCAAGGACAGAAGTTACGCAATTTTATTTCTTGCTAGAGACGAATCCGGATTATTGACGGTCCGGATTTTTGACCTCCGAATTATCGACGTTCTACTGTAGTTGTATATAAATCGATACACTTTAATATAGGTTCCACAATTCTAGGGTACCATGTATATAATATAAATCGATACATTATAATGTATTTTATGCAATGCTAGGGCACCATGTAAATAATATTTATATAAAGATTAATAAATTATTATAGCCTATAGTTGTATATAAATCGATACATTATAATATAGATTTCCATAATTCTAGGGTATCGTGTATATAATTTTGTAAAATATTAATAAATTATAACAAGTTATGTATAAATGTATCAATAATTTATAATTGTATTATAGTTACATATAAATAGGTATCGTAATTTTATGGTATCATGTCTGTAATCATATAACAATTATTACAATAATTTGAAATTTTATAATAGAGATTCCGAAATTATAAAGTAACATGTATACAATTTTATAAAAATTATGAAAATATTAAATAAGTTACCGGTACGTTTAAATCGATACATTATAAGTTCCGTAATTCTAGGGTAACATGTATATAATTTTATAAAAAAATTTAAATAGTTATATAAAAAATTGAAATATTATATTGGAGGTTCTCCAATTACAGGGTATTCCATATATAGACATATACAAAGTATATCACTATTTCCAAAGTCTGTTCCAACTTGCAGTGTCAATTTACAAATATTGTTTCTATTTATGTTAACAATAGGGTAACTCATATAAGTGTCGATATAATACAGAATATTAAAAAAATAGGGCTCGTTACTATGACGCTTCTATTTCTCGTCATAGTGACGTCAAAATGTTACAATGACATTTTATGTCATAGAATTACACTTATAACATCAGAAGATGTCATACAAGATGTCATACATCTGTCACCGTCTAGAGGTCAAGGTACATTTGTGCTAGAATATATATTTCTGTACTCCACGAACTGCTGAGGACTATTTTATGAAATTTTAGAAATTTTAGAAGTTTTGGCAATGGAACATAGCAAATAAAACAGCAGAACGATTTGGCGTTCCATGTTACAGTGCCTGAAAAACAGTTAATATTTTACTTCTGGTAAGCTTACTTTGAACTTTAGGCACTTTTATGTAACGAAAAATTTTGTAATTTATTAACTTAAGTCGTAGAAATCAGAAAATTATTATGATTAGTTGTTTCCAATTACGTCAGCTTAAATTAGTGTTTGCCTCAATTCCATGTAAATTAGATAATAGTAACAATTTAAAATTCATATATAAATAATAGTTTTGATATTTTTGAATACATATCCACCCTATAAATGTTTATCTTCACATTTGGGTAAGATATGCAAGGCTCTTTTGCACAGTAAAGTTCTTGTATCTATAAAATACATTTCTTGTTTAATTTTTTTTAATTATTTTACTCAAAATTCTCAACGTTTAAAGAAACTTATAGACAATACATCTGTTAGATCTTTTCACAAATTTGATCGTACTTCTTTGCCCTCATTTTTTTTTTTCACTCACGTCGCTCTAAATACGTTTTCACAGAACATAGATACATTTTATGTTTTTGGTAATGTATATAAGTTATAAATACTTAACATTATACAAAACGTAAATATGTTCTCCTCCAAGCTGATAAATCTCTAATTTTATTAACCAAACAAAATTTTCTCCCCTTTATGTATGAGGTATTCCGAATTAAATCCATTAAACAATTTTTATAATTACTGCGTTCCTGCCAAGCTCGCTGGAATGGATAATACGGCACGGATGCAGGAGTAGCCTCAAAGATTCATCATTTTAATTAAATCTTTCATGGATAGGCCCTACGTTTGACGCCCTTCCCTTCGCCCATCTCCTTCTTTTTTAGCCTCTCATTTTTTCGACGTTGTTTTTACAAACAGAGTTAAGCGTGCTTATTATATTAAATGAACAAAATGCTTGTAATATGATATGACTTAAATGTTTTTAAAATTTTTGTTTATTAGTTTCCTGGTTCTAACCGATTGCACTACATGAGCAATTTTAAACAACCCCCATTTAAAAAAATTTGCAACTTTTACTTAGTATACAAATTTGAGTAAATTTTGCGTTTTCAAAACTTTTGACATCCGTATCTTGACTGAACTTTACGTTTCATGGCTTCAGGAAACCAAAAACGTAATTTTGAATTGCCTTCCGTCCGTCGATATCGACATGCGTATAAGCCCGAGAGCAAGGAAAAATTAAGATAGAAGAACATGAAATTTAGTAAAAGAAACTATAGTGTGTTCATATGAGCCCTATTGAAAATGAGCAAAATTGAATTGTAAATGTAAAATAGTTATTTGTGCAACTAGTGAGCAAAGTGGCACTTTTTTAAACGAGAGAAAAATGTTGTCTTTAAAAAGACAAAAGACAGACTCGAGAAAAACTTTATCGAGTTTAAAAAAGACACTTTGCTCACGAATTGCACATTATACTTTGTCTACAGTTGTCCATATTTTAAAACTATCAACACTGAGTAGAAGTTCTCACGTCAAAACTGAGGTTATTTATGAATATTACAAATAACTTAGGTGTATTGTTGAGGAAACGGGATTGCCAACTTCAAAACTCGGCAAACGAAAAATATTCTCCTTGTACATACACTGTCAATCATCTTCATGAATAATTACTTCTCTTTTCAACTTTAAAACGTTGTTTTTTGTTGTTTATTTATGTTATTTTAAATGTAAGAATAATCTAACCTACATACGGGACATTTCCTGTATATTATAAATCAATTCAAATAAACTTAACCTAAATTTCGTTTTGTTCGGTTGCCATTCGGAGTGTTCAAAGTAGTGGGCAAAGTGAAACTGTTGAGAAATCAGCTGTTTTGCAAACTAATTTAAATGAACAAAATGCCACTTTGTCAACAACTGTAGACAAACACATTTTAAACAGTTTTGTTCATACCTCGAGTGTTATTCAACTTGTGCTAAATTAGATAAAAATTTGCAAAATACAATTCTGCGTTGAATGATACCAACCCCACCTCTTTAATAAAGCAGAGTTATTGTCAAAAATATAATTTCGAATCCTAACCTCCCAACCAAAAATGATTTTCTCATAGTTACGACATCCACTGGGTCGAGTTATTGACACGAGGGTA
Source organism: Aphrophora alni (assembly GCA_963513935.1). NCBI lineage: Eukaryota > Metazoa > Arthropoda > Insecta > Hemiptera > Aphrophoridae > Aphrophora > Aphrophora alni. Next base: position 149,005,049 of record OY740765.1, read on the forward strand.
GCGAGTGGAGATTCTTTAATATATATATATATATATATATATATATACATCTACGAGACCCTTTAGAACCAAGCAGACGTCAAAGTATTAATATACACGATTATGATGTTCATAAAACCTGCGTAAGAACTGTTTTAATCAAACTTATCCTACTGCATAAAACCCCTTGATATAACAATACAATTTAATATGTTCTACAAGACCCAAGAAATCAACCTTTGAGAATTTCATTTAGAGGATCTGTTTGTATTATATTGTAAGATGGGTTTGGGTAAGTCCAATAATGGCCCTCATAAAATTGTTTTTATTTCACATTTCATTTTATTGAGTTTAATTATGTTATATTACATTTTTGCTTCTGTTCGTTATGAATTCTTAATACAATAATTATATTGTATATTTTATTTTTCAGACAAATGTGTAATATGACAATACACACAGATATTCCCTATCTTGAAGAAAGAATAATACCAATGACATTGGGTAGGATCGGTGTTTTCACAAGAATTTCGCAATAGCCAAGATTTATAATCGCCCTAATACGTGATACACCGTTAAACACATCTCCGTGTATAAATTAGGTTTATGAAATGTTTGTATGATTCATGCGTTCCAGAATTTATGAAGCGAATCTTTCAGCACACAACGTCGTCACAGATTCGTCTGTTTCATTACATATTCTTCACAGATACAAACGACGCCTCCCCTTTACTCATCCTGAGTATTGTCCGTGTCCGAGCTGAATACTCATTACACGTAGCTTGGAATATTTATGGTAATTACAATATAATGTGACCTTCACTTTCCGTGACCTAATGAATCGAACAAAGTAATTTTTGACACGCCGTCCGGGCATTGTTGTAGCGGTCCTTGAAGCGTTGTTGAAGTACGTACGGAATCATCAGTAACTTGAGTTAAAGTTTAAAGTGTGGATTAAAACTATTTGAAATTTTCTAAAAATTAAATAAAAATTCAAAGTCAAATATGATATTCAACACCATTTCGCCAAATTATATGTTTTGTACCTGCTAAAGAATAAATAATCCGATTTTATTCCTTACTGTATCCCATTTATTTCTTACCTTCTCAACTTTCTTGTCAAATGAAAAGTATTCAAATATAGAGTAAGTTTATTTGTGCCATAAACTCGTACCGAGTTAAAATCGTAATTGATGGCGAACAGAAGTTCATTTTCTTCTGCTGATTGATCCTGCCGTGTAATTTAATTTCACTTGCGATTTATCGCATTGCTTTGATCAAATTTGATCAAAATCGTTTGGGGTTGTGTCGTACTGCATATTAAGTGACGTAACGATCTGTAATAGTCAACAGACATCCTTTATTTGAAACCTTTTTATCTGTTCAAGAAAACTAAAAACGTATATTTTCGTGAAAAATTCGACACTAACTTCATCTACAGTACTTATACAGTATAACAAACACACAGAACACAATTCTCATAAAAAATACGCCTAAGTATCAGACGCATTTCAACGACAAGGTCGTCCTCTTCAGTGATACACGAGCTACACCAACCAAACCACGGAGTCAAGCTCAACATTTAATACAGTACTTATGTGTGAGAACTTAAAAACTTTTCTTCTAAATTTGAACAAACATTCCAAAGTTACAAAAACTCATTAAAAATTAAATGAATTACACAACTTGTAATTAACATTATACAAACAAACAACAGTCCAATACAATATCACATAGGCACATAAAACCGTAACATATATGTTTTATACATGTTATTTTAACGTCGTAGCAAACATAAAATGCAGACGACCGAGTTCGCAACAATTACCACTATTACAGGATTTTATTAATATGAACCAGGCTTACAATCACACATAAACACATACACAGAGTGAGCTAGCTTATAAATACTTTATAGGTCAACTAATCTACCTTTTATTTTCTCACAAATGTTAGTCTAGAAAAAGTTATGTCATGATAAAAAAATCGTTGTCAAATTTTTAGGGTCCGTAAGTAAAACTAAGGACCTTTATAATTTTAGGCGCATATATGTTTGTAAGTTGCATCCAGTCTACACAGACTAGGACTATCCTATATATTTCAAACTTTGCATTTATATTCTTTGTATTGTCCCACGTATAGGAAAAATATAGCAGTAACAAAATATGACCGTGGGGGTAGTTAAGGGGTAAAAACTATTGAGTTGAATAATTTTATTTTTGAAATATTATGTGAGGTATCAAATAAAACTAGACGTTATTGTGATTAAGAATATGTATGTTTATTTGACGAAGAGAATAATATGTTGGCGCTAAATTGTGTAGTTTTACGTATTTTATGACGTCTGTATGTCGGTTTTTTATTTTTTATTATTATTTAAAGGCTACCCCCTCCCCCGGTAGCCTTATAAAAAAAGTAACAAAGATCATAAAATGCAGGCAGGCCCCTTACACCGTGAAAAGCGTCAAGGTGAAAAGAAAGTATTTTTGCCTTATTTTGGAACTTTTTTCACTTTTTTGATTACTAACATTGGAGGTAGCTACCAGAAGAAAAGAACACAAAATTACCCTTTTCAATTGGTTTTATTCATTTAAATCAAATTTTGCTGAAGTGTACCCTCTAAGTATACAAACAAAATATACTTGTCCTCATCTTTAAAAAAATATCTTTTAGTGAAATGTCAAGAGTAGTGACTTAAACACACGTGCAAAATATTACAGCTCGATATAAATAAAATACGATTTACGATAAGGACATGATTTGATACGAGCGATGCAAGTTGAAGCCCAAATTAAAATTTTTATTTTTTTCAAAAACAGCTTAAATGATTCATTTTTTTAATGATATTTTTCAGAGTAAATCGTATTTTGATTAAAACCAACCTTTTAATGACACATGTTAAGATTAATTTTTTTTGCCAATTAATTTTACCTAAACTGTAACATTTGATTATCTAAAATTTTGATCCTGGGTTTAAATCATTAGACTTCACATTTCACTAAAATTTAAACGAAATCCCTAGAGTTGATTTTGAGAAATTACATTTTTTATAACTGCCTATTTTTTTGTTTCACCGATAATCCAATAAGCCTTATTTTCGAAATATGGCGACTAATAAGTTTAGTTCCGTAGAAGTTATAACTGAGAAAAATTTGATCATAATAGTTTGAGTCGATTGTGAGAAAATCATATTTTTCTTATCAGCTTCCCCCGAATTTTAAATTATGAAGAAAAATAGTTAAAAATACACCCATATACTAAATTTCATCTAAATCAATCAAACCGTATTAGCTGTAGAGCACTGCACACTCGGCATAAACATTAAGACACAGGACCCTTAATATGTCAAAACAGACATATAAGCAAAAAACGTTAAATCGCTTTTTAACTCATCACATAACTTTCTCTTATAGTACGTGTAAAGGAACTAAGACTATAAGCGGTATCAAAGTATAGATAACAATTAAACCCTTCCAGAAAGTCAGAAACTGAAGATATGTCTATTATTATTTAGAGTAAGTGTGAGAAAGGTAGTGCAAAGTTATTAAAGTCAAATGTTAAACATTAAACAACGATACCAACCTGAATTCCAAACACAGTAAAATTAATTACCTCGGTAACATCTCACAATAGATATTTGCATATAACGTAAATCCACACAAACAAGAATGGAGTGTATAACTCAAGCTGTAATAAACACGTTTCGCGTGCTTTTGTTTGAAATATACATTGTATTATCTAGAGGCATTCTGGCATTGATTTATCCACAACTACAACTTTAAAATGGAATTTCTTTAATTGCATCAATGCCTAATCCGGTTTACGAGAATGAATTCATCTATTACGGATTATTGCTTTCATTTATTCGGTGATTGTTGTACAAATATAGATCAACTTTCACCGACTACCAAAAACACAACAACTGTTTTTGTAGCAAGGGGTCAAATGTCCTGATTATATTTTACGGTACAAACTTCTACGAAGTATAGGGTAAGTTTGGTAATTGCAAAAACATGTAAACCTCCATTTTTTAATCCGATTTTCAAGTTTCATGTCTTCAGGAAACCTAAACCGTTCAATCGACTAACGTCCGCCGTCGTTGATCTGTACGTAAACACGATAGCGGCCGCAAAAATTAAGATGCGTGTGAGATTCGTTGTAGGCGACTTTAGTGTGCTCATACTGAACCCATTGAAATTAGAAAACTCGAATTTAAATAATTTTTATTTCATTTTAATGGCCGACCATTTTAATCGTCTTATGCCAATGACTACATAAATACTATAAGACACGACATGGCCATGTTAAATATTCTACGCTTATTCTTGAGTTGTCCAATACCCGCTAGGTCGCTCTGCTAGAGAATCTGAAGTTGATGTGACTGGCGCTAGGTGGCTCTACGATCAAACAATGTTTCAGGCGGGTAAGAGAAAACGCACTGATGCCACATATGGGACCAGAGATGCGAGGGAAGGTCGAGAATCGCTTATCTCAGCGCACGAACTGACAACACTGACTATGCTGTGTCAACAGTTGTACAGTCTCAACCAAGTGGGATGCGTACAGTCAAGCACCTGCTGCTAGCGCTTTCTGATAGCTGTGTGTCAAACTTGTGACGAACAGTACCCGTAAAGCGTAGACTATTTCCCTATCCTATGTCGTGTCTTATAGTATTTATGTAGTCATTGCTTATGCTCAAATCTCGTGTGTTATTCAACTTACAACGCTCTAAATAAGATACTAATTTGCAGATTTCAGTTGTGCATGTAATGGTACCAACGCCACTTTGCTACGATGACAAAAAGTTGAGTTATCTCTGGTTTCACGAGAAAATCTGATATCCGTATAGTTACGAGATCCGTCAGAGCAGATTCACCGATACAAGCGTAGTGAGTGGAAGCTATTTTTATTTAGAATCGCACAAATCCAAACTATTTAATAAAATGGTCTCGTATATAGGAGCAATATTATTTAATATAATACCTATGAAAATTCAGTTAAACAATTACTAAATAACAATCTTCAAGATCGTTGGATGGGTCGTGGAAATACGTTTTTAGATTGGCCACCCGGGTCTCCTGATTTAAATGTGTGTAACTTTTTCTTATGGGGCTATTAGAAGAAGCAAGTGTACATTCATAGTTTGGAAAATAATGAGAACTTGAAGACCGATCCCACATAATTACTTTACAAGGACGTACGAGTCATTTGTTAGGTTTTACTGTCAGTGTGTCGCTGTGGATGGGTTTCAGTTTGAATATATATATATATATATTTTTCTATTTGCATTGGTTTTCAACATAAATAATTAGTATTTAACTTCTTTTAAAAGAAAGTTGTGTTTGTATCAAATTACGTTCGTAGCAATAAAAGTTTTTGCAAACGTAGCAAATGCGGTACTTTATTCAACGGTTGTTTTTGTGTGGCCGCCATTTTGTTTATTGTAATTTTTACACAGCATTTTTTATAACATTTTTAAAAAGTATGTAAAATTTCAAAAGAATCGGTCGAGGAATAAGCAATTAATAGAAAATCAAAAGTTGTATTTTAAATTAAAAATTAGTTCCTTAGGTTTTTGACAAATTTTAATGTTGGTTTGAAGTTGTAAACGACTTGATGATTTTTGCAAAGAAGGAATCTGGAAAAGAAATAAATGTCAAAGGTGTCGCCTGAAACGTTGATTTTAATTGCATAGGAAATAATTCGTAGTGTTTTATATTTGTATAAGACAAATTTCTACACTAGATTTATCATTTCGGTGGGGTGAATACAATTTTACTTTTCATCCATAATCAAATTCATAGAATATGCGTGTGTAAAAACATTCAAGTTAACTGCATATTGTGACGTTCTGCAACGTTTACTTTCTTGTGGATAATTATGTTTATTGTTCCTAAAAAATATAGGAAAAATTATGTCATTTTTATTGATTAGTTTCAGATGTGTTTTTACAGTATTCTTACGCATTATCTCAGAAAAGTTATGGACTGTGTAACATCCACACTTGACTAGTAGTGCATGCCACAATATATCTTCCTTATACTGGAGTCGAGTGTGATAGAGAACCACATCTTTATATGTTAGTCTATTTCACATTAATTCGGCGAAATCTGTTACAGAAAAAATTAATTAAAAAATTTAAATTATTGTTGTACGGTTGTGGAGGAAATGTAATGTTTTAATTTTGTTCTTAAATTAATGTTCTCAAGTGAAATTAGTTTTAATTTTGATTTTGTATACTGTATTTTTTTTTTAGTTCATTGTATTTCTTTTTTAAAATCTTTTTTGTAAGTTTCTTATTTTTAATGTTATTTATCAATAGCACACCAATTATTAAAATTTTAGTAGGATATCTAAAGGTAACGATATTTAGTTAATATTTTTAATAATGAGGATGTTTCTGTTGTCTGCATTTGTTTTGTTTTTTCTTTAGTTTTTTCAACACTGCATTTATTAGCCACATTTTACCAAATTTATTATTTAAGTATAGATAGTGTATTAATATAATCAAACAATTTTGTTTATTTATTGTTTATGCTTATATTTGCAAAAAATAGAAAATAATAATTTATCTATACTCTATAGCATTATCTTTTTCATAACGAGTGCAAAGGCTAGATTCGTGCATTTCAGTTATTAAAAATTATGACATTACACAGCATGTTTATTTATAAAAGTATTTTATATATTGTGGTAAATAGAATAAACTAACAACATTTTGGACATTATCATTACTATGAAATACGTAAAAAGTATGATTTTTATTTAGAATCGCACAAATCCAAACAAATTAATAAAAAGTCTCGTATATAGGAGAAATATTATTTAATATGATACCTGTAAAAATTAAAACTGCCTTAAAAGAACTTTTAAATTGATGGCGTATAGTATTCTTGTCAAGAATTTATTTATATCAGAGTTGACGAGAGCTTCAGATTACATTTTTAATCTGAGGTTTTTTAATTGCTTCTCTGTTTATTATGTATTTGATGGTGTTCTATTATTGACTCATGTATTTTTTATGTTCTGTTTTATCTAGTTTATTATGTAGGACTATATATAATTTTGATTATATAATATGTACTATTGTGTATGGGGGTATTTCAATTTGATTTGTTTCATGCAGCTCATTATGAGTAATCTAAGAAAATTAAATGAAAAGGAAATGAAAAAGAATAATTTACAACTATAAAAATTAAATGGTCAGTTGTTACAAATAAAATAGTTTCTTGAGAACTCCCTTCTATTAAATTCTGCACTGATCACAGAAACCTTAAAAAATTATAACCCTTCCTGGTGTGATTAAGTGTACCTAATGAGCACAATATTTTCCCTTTTTTTACAAAACAATTCTTTTTCTCTTTGTTAATTTTCTTTATTTTAACTTTATAATTACAATATTCTTTTACCCATTCACGCATAGTAAATATTGATTAAGTTTTTTCTTTCTAATAATATTACATATAGTTTCTATATTTCTTTACAAATTAGTTTAACGAATGTTGTTGAGTGTTTGATAAACATTAAAACATTGATAGAGTCCTTTCAAGCGTTAAAGCAGTACTATGAGTGTCATCAGAGCGGAAACCATTCCCTGCGGGTATAAACCAACAGTCACTTTATAAACGCAAAATTGCAAAAAGGTTACCTCAAAATTAGTCCAAACAATTATTTCAATTTAATTAAATCCAGGACAAAGCTGTAAGATTTACTCTTTACTATTTTCGTCCACCGGGCCGGAAATATTTACTTTTAAAGTTTATCTTTCTTGTACGTAATTGTAACCTCATTCGACGTGATTCAATATTGTTCAAGTTGACAGTTCTAAAGAAGTGAATGATTACCCTTCTGTTAGAAGTTCACTTGTTAAATTCAATTGAACTTTACTCTGGGTTACAGTTTGAAAGGAAAGGCTAAAACTTCTTCAGCATTGAAACCATCAGACTAATTACATTAAACTTCAGTTCACTGGTTATTCTGTTGATTCTCGAGACAACTAACTCTCGAAACTTAAAATTTCCCCTGAATGGTTGACAAATTGTATCACTGTCTATACATACTGATTTGGTTTATGAAACGTGTGTAAGAAATTACTTGAATTGTATGAATTGTAGCTGTTACGGTGACATGATACGAGGAGTGTGCAACGACTTGACCTTAAATATAAGCAGTTCACTAGTTGCACTAATTTAAATATTACAGTTCACTTTAAAATGGGTAACACTTTTAAAATTTTAATTATGAAATGGAAGGAAACCAAATTTTTACATTATTTTGAACAAGATAACGTTTCAATAAATCATAATCTTCAGTTGTTAAAAAAACATAAACCTTGTGCCACTGGACCAAAAGAGACTAAGACTTCAAGCAGACAACAATGCTGTGTAGTGTCATATCACAATACAGACATGGCTACTCCGTGACGTATTGAATCTCGTTAGTTAAATGACGAAAGATGGTGGCATAGTCATTAAAACATCTCAAAATGAAGTGTTTTTTAGTGAAACTTATTTGTTTCTCTTTATTCGTGAGCTATTACAGGTTTATGTATTTTTAAGAAAAAAGGCGTAAGTTAAACTGTTTCACACTGCTGTCATTTTGCATAATGTTTTCAATCATTTTTAACAAATATAAAACCTTGATAAACGCCAAATAATTTTTTCAGTTTGTAGTATTATTATTGCTGATTTTATTTATGAGTTTTCAGGGATAGGTGCCACGAGTAAAAAAATAGTTTTCAGAAAGATGTTTCGAAAGATGTTTTCATCTTTAAACAGAAACGATTTTGATGGTTTTAATGTACCTTCTAAAGCCTCAAGCAATGTACGCCATCACCTTAAAATTCTTGTTCTTGAGTTGTAACAGTCCAAAAATCTACCATAGCTGTTGTAAAAGTTGCAAATTCTCGAAATTGGTTCTATCATTTTCGTTCAAATTTTGTTAAATTTTGAAGATTCAACAACAAGTGTAGCCTACTAATCTCAAGTAAAAGAAAATAACGCATTTGAAATAACTATTGAAAAAAGTTTTAATTCCGTCTAACCAATAACAAATTTACATGTTAAAATTGATTTAAATCGCGGGTTTACATTTTGAGGTTGTCATAGAAAACACGTTTGGTTATCCCTCAGTGTATAATATTTTATGTTGTCACTATGTTTGTTCAAGTGAAAAATAATGAGCAAAAACTATGTTGTATTGTTTCAAAGTATTAGTTATTACCATAGAAAACACGTTAACATATTATAGTTGTATGCTGATTTTTAAATGTCGACGTTATAGTAGCGTAGGGTAAAGAGCTATCTCTAAAAACTTTTAAATTTGAAAATCGGTAGCCATTTTGAAACTCACAATTTTTCATTTTTCAAGAACTTGGGTCGTAAAACTAAAATGTTTTACTAAATGTGAGCCGTCAAGCAAAAATTGCGACTTCTAAATTGTCGATACTATATCCTCCGGCAAATCCAATGTCATCACAATGGCTTTATCGCTTCACAACAATTTTCTCTACGTTATATTCGATATGTTTTATTTCTAACCCCTAAAATCAACACTTCGCAAAATACTTTCTTAGTGAGCATCTAGACCCATATAAATGTACTTTCAAATTTTCAGATCCAATATCTTCAGTACTTTTTTGCTCTAAGTTGATTAGTCACTCAGGACTTCTTATTTTATAGATATAGATTTAATTCTATCGCTTAGCAAGCTTTTGTTGAACTAGAAATTCACAGTGGGAACTACCAAAAAGCCACGAATTTTTGGGCCGCTCTGACCCTACCGAATAGCCACGATCATTAGAGGGGATTAAGAAGGGTTCGTTTGCCAGCGCTGAAATGTCCGAAAAGCCACGACGGCTCAGCCAGGTAGCCGGCACCACCTCTGGGAAAAAGGGAATTGATAATTACCTATGACATAAACCATTTACTACTACACTTAGTAGTTTGTAAAATAAAAGTTTATTTTTTATGATACAAGCATACTACAGGCACTACAAGCATACTTCGTACTAAAGGTTCGCCAGTCCCAGACATTTTTTTAAAAAAATTACCCTATTTTCGACTTTTACGTACTTCGAAATATCCAAAAACTACGATAATTTGAAAACTGTGATCTTCAAAAATCAATTTTGAAACCTTATTTTACAGGAAAAATGATGAATAAATCATATATCCGTGTCGGGATAGAGAAAGCTACAACAAAAATAGATACTAATATTTATAGAATATACTCTTTCGGCACTACAAGCATACTTCCTACTAAAGGTTCGATCGTGGCTTTTTGGACATTTCGTTCCTTGCGAGATGACCCTTCTTAATCCTCACTAATGATCGTGGCTATTTGGTAATTTCAGGTGGACCGAAAAATTCGTGGCTTTTTGGTAACAGCCTTCACAGTAGTCAAGGTACAATATTGGCATTGTTTAACTTTTGTATAGATATTTGTTATTAAATAAACTATAGTGTTCTTATTATGCACCCTCCTTTTAAGTACCTTCATAGTACCTACAGTGTTTTTCATAGTACCAACAGTGTAAACTTTTCATAATGCAAGTCGATTTACAATTTTATTTCGATAGAAAATAGAAAGAAATAGATATTAGATAATTATTTTTAACATGTAATCAAGGTTTGTATATTCCGTGAGAAACTGTAATGTATTATATCAACACATGTGTTTGATGTTGTACTGTTGCTTAGCAACCGATTGTTGAGTTAAAACCTCTATGGACAAATATCCACTTGATAGGTTTTCCAGGTACAAGATTGTCTTGATAACTTTTGAATAGATATTTGTTATTAAATAAATTACAATGTTAAATTAATAATATTATGTTGGAAGGAGAAATTTTTTTTTTTAATATTAAATACACAGATGTGTTTTCGACGTCTAATTGTCGTTTACAAGTGAGGAACTAAATTAAAAATGCAAACACTTAGCAAGTAAACAAGAGGGGGTGTGGTGTAACAATGGGTAGGTGATTAATATCTACAAAGGTTAAGGATCTAGGACAAAGATAACTGAAAACAACAATATACAGAGTGTGACAAAAAGTGGCCTAAGATGGAAATACAAATCTATAAAGACGATGAAAATAATGACGAAATACAGAAATATGGCAACTTTGATATAGTGTAGAGTTTATTACAAAGTAACATGTTAAATATAATTTTCTGTGATAAAAAAAACTCACATACAATATTTCATAAAAATTATGTTTATTTATTCAAACGCGTTTCAACGACAAAGTCGCCATCCTCAGTGATACATGAGTTACAATAACAAAACTATAACTCTATAACTTTGTGAGATCTTATGTTCGAGTTTTTTTTATCTAATATTATCTCACAAGGCAAGCTTAATATTTATTTATAATTTTCTGTAAAAAATATTCTTCATAATTTATCTTCTAAACTATACAGAGTGATTCAAAATTGCACGGCAATAATTCGGAAAATAGTGCTACGGGGAAATAACAAAAAACCTTCATATAGACATATGTTCGAAAATACTTCGTTCTTCAATTACGACTAGCGAAATATTTCGCCCTGATTTCTGTTCCAAGAATGAAATGAAGCCGTACTGTATTATTAAGAGTAGAAAATGTACTTTTTTAGGTTTGGCGTAAAATAACTATGTTTAATGTTTAATAAATTCATAAAACTGTGGAACAAAACTTGTAAAAAATTAAATTATGAGAAAGTTCCACAATTAAGTTTCGGTGTTATGATTTGTAAAAAGAAAAAGAAAAACACCGGCAAAAAATAAAATACTTTATAAAAAATAAATACATAAATAAATACTCAGTGTGATTTATACCCTTATACGAGTGCCTATAAAAACTTCATTATCGATGCTGTTCACCAAATCTTTTTTTTTTTTTTGTTTAGAGTAAGAAAAAAAAATAATCGTATTTTTTTAGTGTACAATTATTATTTTTTTTACTTTTAAAGATAGTAAATTTAATTTGAAAAACTGCAAGTCTCTAGAAATATCCATAGATTTTTTAAATTATAATAATTATTAAGAAATCGAGATATAAGAATTTTATAGTTCTCTTTACGATGTTAAAATACTTTAGGTTTTTGTACACATTCTAAGAACCGAGAATGCTTTTACTGAAGAAAGGATGAACTCTACAATTACTGATTGTGTTTTAAGAAGTAGGTTAACAATGTTTAAAACATTTTATTCTTATCATCTCCTACTTTTAATAAATCTATCGTGATCAAATGACGTCATATCTGTATAAAAAGATTTCTAATGATAGTTGATTTTATACTGCATTGATGTGATGAAGCTGGGTAATTATTATAATGGCATCTATCAACTTATGAGTTTTTATTAAATGTGCAAATATCTTAATACAGTTTTGCTCAAATCAGTGAGTGTTATAAAAAATATACACTTGGCACTTGGTTATATTATCATGGTTCCAGAGTATTAAGCAAAAGAAGTATGAAATAAAAATGTTTTATGGACATTAAAATTAAGGAATAATATATAAACCTGTTTGTCTATCACTCTTTTCTACCATTTCTCTCATTATTATTATATTGATTCTGTACATAGTTAAGACTTGATAGCCCAGACAGATAACTTATTTAAGGATTAATAAATAATGTGGATTTAAACTAATGTTTTGTGTTATTTGTGTAAAATATTTTTAAGGTTATGTTTACATTATGTTCTACAAAAATTGTACATCGTATTTTATTATTACATATTCCTCATAATGTCATTCATTCAATTAAATAAAACGTGCAAAAACATTGGGCAAACTTTCATTGGAAATACTGCCCAAACAAAACTAATCGTTGTAAAAATGTCAATTCGGTAGTTACTTGTTAATCAAAAGTAAAAATGAATCTTGTGCACCTTGTTTGGATAAAAATATTTATATATTTAAATAGAGCCCTAAACTTGTTTTGCTTGTTCCATATACGTAAATCGTATTTAATTAAAATGAAGATTTAATATTGGCGGCTCAATGTTCATATTAATCTTCACATTTAGTTAAATTTTAATTAAATAGGTAGAGCAAGTTTTTTTTCATTTTGAATTTTAAAACAGATCTACGTCAGATTTTTAATAGATAAGTCATTTTTGGAGAGACTGGTGTGTTGTTTGTATTCTTAGAGGCCCAAATGAACGAAATTATTTGTCAAAATAATTAAAGTTGATTTTAAAACAAGATAAGTAGGTAGAATTAAGAGCCCCAATTACTTGGATACTTTGGATATGATGATTTCGTAGGAAAAATCCAGAGCCCTTAAGTGACTATTTCGGGAATTGAATATTCAATACCTAGTTCTCTCTCTCTCTCTCTCTCTCTCTCTCTCTCTCTCTCTCTCTCTCTCTCTCTCTCTCTCTCTCTCTCTCTCTCTCCCTCCCTCCCTCCCTCCCTCCCTCCCTCCCTCCCTCCCTCCCTCTGTGTGTGTGTGTGTGTGTGTGTATAATGAAATTGATTTAAATAAATATTTACTTTATAAGAAAAATTAGGACGATAGTGTCCTACCTTCTATTTACTTATTTATAATATAATAAGGAATGAAAGATAACGAGAGAAAGAGAAAGATTTATAGTCAACTGTTAGGTTAACAAACCACACTATTGTTTCATCTCTGTTTGTAACAAACCCTCCCCCCCTCTCTCTCTCAGTGCTCAGTGAATGATTACAAGAGATAGAACTTGACCAAGCTTCATGAGTATTTTAGTCTAATAGCTGGTCGTTATGTACTGTCAATATTAGCATCAATTCTAAAGCTTACTGTAATCTGTAGTACATCAATATAAGCTCTGGTTTAGTATTCAACCATACATAACCTTTCATGATACAATTCCGCTCCTATCTCCTCTCTGATAAAACCAGAGTACTTGATGTTAAAGTACATATTTAAAGTTTAGATATCACTATGACGATGAATCTAATAACCATAGATTGTTTTTATTGCAGTGTGGTGATGTGCGGAATAAATGTTGGCAGTGCGATGTGGAAGTGGACTAGATAGGAAGAGTATAATCATCATGAGGGTATTCAGTTTCCTGATAAGTATAGTCACATCAGTAGCAGCTGAACAGTATTCATCACAATGGGCTGTGCACATAGAAGGAGGAAATGTTCAAGCTGACGCCATCGCAGAAAGGAATGGCTTTCACAACTTGGGAGAGGTAAGTGCAACATTTATCTGGGGTTGATTTCATCTGGTAATAGTCGGAAGACGCCATTACGGCCAATCACGTTTTTAGAATTAAAAAAAGTGAACACACACAAACGCAGTGTGCCGGAGACATTGAGCAAACTACACGTATTTATTTCTCCTATGTCAATTTTCTAAATATTATGCATAGTTATTTAGGTAAAAGCGTACAAAAGATAGAAGACTTAGCTTCCTAAAGACGTCGTAGGGCATGATAAGTGCCAATTTTTCGTAATTTAACCATTAAAATAGGTGATGTATGGTCATCTCATCCGTTCCACATGTGCAGTGTAAGGTTATTTATATGAATTTACCATTAATCCTCTGATGTAAAGTTCAGAAATTAAATGAACGATAATTAACAGATAAAGAAAGGTGAGTGTAAAGTGAAACTTAAAAGTGCTACGAACGAAAACACAGGTAATTATGTGAGTAGTCAGTAATTTAAAACATTCATGTCAGGGAGATCACATAACTAATACTAAAACTAAAATTGAAATAAATTTTGAATCAAACTAAAGTTACTAAAACAAATTATTATTCCCATAACTGAAATAATATTTAAATCAACTAATTGTAACTTATGCTAGGTTTTAAAAATTCGAAACTCCTTTGGTAAAAATTAGCTGAAATAAGTAATACCTTCAAGTAATATTCAAATATTTCATTATGTTAGAGTAAGTAAGCAATTGTATATTAGATTGTAACAAACTCTTTAAAACAAAATGAATGTTTGTATAATTAAATGTTGAGTGGGCTGTATATAAAACATGGCACAGTTCTCTCTAGCGCAAAGCTGAATATTTTTAGTAATAATGTATTCAGTAAATTCTAGTAAGTTAGATAAGTGTTGATGTTTAAGTTTAATAAAAGTTAGCAATAAGTCTTGAAATGTTTGTAAATTAAAACAAAATTATTGTTTATTCAAATAAAATAATAATAACTCACTGGTTAATCTCGTCTCTGCACTTATAAAACACTGAGTCATATAAACTCTATCATAGCCAAGCTGTACTGATTCGGGAAATCGAATCTGTTGGACCCCCAACAATCATAACTTTACAAGATAAAAGGCTAGTGTAAAAGTCTTACATGGTAGAGGCGCCTAATTTTAACTTTTCAAATAAAGCAGATAAATGAAGAGATAGAAAAAAAATTAGTGTATTTAAGAGAATAAATAATATTTAGAAACAATTTTTTTAATGGACTTAAGTAACACTCATATATGCATTTAAAAAAGAAGAATCAACAACAAATTCTAAAAGAAAATAGGGTAGAAATTACTAATTCTACAAACTGTAAACAAACAAAAATATTTAAGACTGTCTGACACAAAACGGGGAAATAATATAGAGAAATATGATTGCGTAAAAATGCTAACAGAAAAATCAGGAAAATATGACAGAAATAGTCAATATAATGGCAGAAAAGGGAAATGACAAACGATCCAGATTCAATTTTTAGAAACAAATTAATTAAAAAATTTTATTGTATTGTCTCGGAACTGTTTAGTTAGACAAACAAACTTCAAACTACGCAGAACATTATTTAATTAATTCCACACATACACATATATAGCAACAAATTTACAAATGATACACAAAGTTAAAAAGGGCGCAACAATGAACAATTCCGAATCTCCACGGAGTACAAGAATAACCCGTGCAACATGTTTAACGATAAATTGATTTTTTTTCCAACCCTATCTATGATAAACTCACAATAATAAAATACAAAATACTATCTAATTATCAGACTTTGAACCACGATAATATGTTCAATTTATTCACCGGTTCCAAACCAGTCTACTAACTGCTGCAGAGTAGGAAGGCACTTATAATGTGGCCACAAACTTTCTCAAATAATTATTAATTATCTAACGAAGAGTTACACTTGGATCTTGTGAAGTGTTTAATTGTTGATACTAAGACTGATGAAGCCGACAGTGATTTTGGTACACCCAAAATAAATTTAACAACTATAAAACACGAAATGACCAAAATCAAAGTTGGTCGATTTGTAAGGAGAAGAATCATCATTTAAAAAAAAAAAAAAAAAAAGTGTAATATGTTCAATGGATAACCCACATGACAAAAGAGTGTGATTTTAACATCCACATAACCAACAAACACAAGTTTTGTATGTATTGTTTTAGAAACAATCACTCAACCCAGGATTGTCATTACAACAAAATCAATCAACAAAAAAATGGACGTACTATGGCCACTATAAGATATTATAGTCATTACACCCCCATTACAGACAAACAAAACAACCATTACATGACCACTTTAAAAACAAATATATGGAGAGACCATAAAAACAAACTATCAATTTACAAGAAGATTGGTGCATACAAGAAATCCCAATATTCAGTTTTCGTTGGCTAGGCATAAATTTTTAACAAGACAACAGGGAACAGCTGACGTAGTCACTATAAAGAACAGATTACCGGGAGCTACATTTTTCGAAGAAAATCTTAACAATTTAGATATTAAACGAATTAGCAAAAGTCGACCTAAAACACAATACATATAAATACAAAATTTTCTATCAAACTATAGAATTTTAGGACATGAAATTTCTACAAAGGGTATAAAACCACTAAAAAAAACAGCATAAAACTAATATTTGATTTCAAACAACAAAAAAACTTTAAGAAACTTTAGAGCATTTCTAGGTGTATTTTTCAGAAAATGTATCAAGGACTATGCAATGATAACTTATCCTTTAACAGAATTACTGAAAACCAACAAAATCAAATTTCAAAATAACATGGACAGAACAATGTGACAAGTCTTTTGACAAAATAAAAGAACAAACCCATCTTTACTCATGCATTTTCAAAATGGAAAAATACTGGTGTATATATTGGCACAAGTAATACAGGTTTGTGGGAAGTTTTAACTCAAGTAGACACAGGAAATAACAAAGAACATCCAATAGCATGATTAAATAAACTTAAATTCAAACTAAAGTCAATAAAACAAATCAGATTCAGCATAACTGAAATAATCTTTAAATCGACTATTGTAACTTAAGCAAGGTTTTAAAAATTCGATACTACTTTGGTAAAAATTATCTGAAATAAGGATCGTACGATACCTTCCAAGCAATTTTAAAGAAGCTAGAAAAATCAAAATGTATGTAAATATCGTATAAAATTTAAAACTGTATAGCTTTAAGTAATATGAAAATACTTCATTATGTTACAGTATTAGCAATTGTATATTAGATTGTAACAAAACTCTTTAAAACAAAATGAATTTTTGTATAATTAAATGTTGAGAGGGCTGTATAGAAAACATGGCACAGTTCTCTCTAACGCATATCTGAATAATTTTAATAATAATCAATTCAGTAAATTCTAGTAAGTTAGATAAATATTGATGTTTAAGGTTAATAAATTTTAGCGATAAGGCTTGAAATATTTTAAAATTAAAATAAAATTATTGTTAATTCAAACAAAATAATAATAACAATAATACACAAGTTAAATATACACTTATTTAAAAACACAGAGTCAGATAAATCCTATCATGACCATTTGTAGTGATTTGGGAAATCGAATCTGGTGAACCCCCAACTTTCATAATTCTAGCAAGGTAAATGGCTAGTATAAAAGTCTTATATCGCCAATAGGGAGACAGAGGACTTTATTGAGGGGAAGATGTGGTGAGATTTGTAAAGTCGTCGAGATTGAGGTGGTTGGGTCATGTGGTTCGAGTAGAGAACGGCAGGTTGCCGAGGTAATATTTAGGGAAGAATTGATGGCTCGAGGAGACGGGAAAACCTAAAAAAAAGATAGATTCTGGATGTGGAGGAAGACCTGAAGGTGCTGAGGAATCTGGAGTTGGAACGTGTTGCCATGGATCGAAAGACAATAGAGGTCAGTTGTCATGGAGGCCAAGGCTCATCGTGGGCTGTATCGCCGGGGAGTAAGGTATATAAGTAAGTTGGGTCGGAAATTTGTTCGTGGTTGGATATCTGAGATACTATTTGGATTTTGGCTCATAATGGTGGATCCATATCTCATCACAAATCACATTCTTAGAATGTAATCTTTTGAAATGAACGCTTCCTACTTTACAAACTTGAAGTGTAGTTGTTTTTTATTTATTGTCTTGTACATCACCTTAAACATGTTTTCCGGTAAATGCAATGCAGTATGAACTGTAAGCGATACTCACATTTATCATTTTTAGCGATTTCATCTACTGCAACTCGCCTATCTGTTTGGATAAGTCCATCACTGCGCGATTCCATTGCTATGGTTTCGTCCCGTCCTTTGCTCATCAGTAACACTTATTTTGCCTTATATTGGAACTAACCAACCCATTTGTAAATATTTTCACAATTTAGTAAAGTACAACTTATACAGTAAAGCATAAGTATCCAGGAATAAATTTAGAATTGGTTTACATCTGAAAAATAAAACTTTATCCAATTAACCCTATTAAAAGGCTGAAGAGGTTTATGTATACGGAAAAAATGGTTAAATAACTGTTTAACGTTTATGAGAGGGATGCAAATCTATAACTCAACCTAACTGAATCAAGGAATGAAATGGTTAAATCAACATTATGAAATGTCAACTTCCTCATCTTTAATTGTAGGTCTTCATGTCTTCCCGCCTCTGTTCCACGTCTACTCCCTGGTTTATATTTACGTAAACAACTTTCGGTCTACAAGGTTAAATCAATAAGTAGAAAGAGGAAATATGCGAATAAGAAATACATTCCTTTCATAAATTTAAAAAGGTTGTTTAACAATTACTTCACTATAGATAATCTACCACATATTGTTAAGCGACAAGTCCTCTTGAAAAGTTTATATTGGAAGATCAGCATTTAGTTGAAAGTTTATATATTAAAAGGTGTAAAACCATCTTGAACGTACTTCCGGGTAGGAGTTGTATCTCTTGGAATTTATTACAGGTGAATTATACAGTACAGATATGGTAAAAGCGTTACTGGTGTCCAACGAATGGGACGATCAATTTTAGTTTCTACTCCAGCGTAGGGATCTCCAATTGATGAACTTTTTCAAGAAGACAAACTAGTTAGAGTAATAGAGTTCGCTACGAGTTGTAATGTGAGTTTTGAGGCGCCGTTCATTCCATAATTAATATCGACCTGGATGACTGCAAAATATTCAAGATAGACTTGAATCGTGGCAAATAGGGAAATAATACTACGGAATGATTTGGAAAAAAACTTACAACCCCTAACCTTTTCCTGGACATTTTTTGAATAAATTTTCACATTTTTATAAAATTTGGATGAAATCGCTGTGTCGTTTCTGAGGTAATAAAAATGTACACAACGATATCCACAGTTAATTTTCACTCCTTTTAAGTAATGACAACGAACCTGAATTTTGCAGGAGATGTCGACAAAAGCATTTTAGAGGATACATTGTAACAAATTGCTATCAAAATCGAGATATCTACCTTCCAGAATCTTTTACTTTACGTTTTTAGTTTTATCAGTATTTTTGTTTTATGTGTGGGAACGTTTGGTATGTAGTGATTTGATGAAACTCAGGTTTTACCTATTTCTTTTGTCACTGAAAACAATCACTAGTATCGGTGTAATTTCAAAACAATTTTAATTTTTGTAAATAATGTGTTTGCCGTATTTGTCCGTTCAAGCAATTTCTTCGATGATAAAAGTGGTGCATTTTGTTACTTCTCTTTTATAAATGTACCCTTACAACACAAACAAGTTCATGATGTAGATTCCACGACCAATCTTCCGATAAGGTGAAGATTTCTGTTGGGTAAGATACGGCGTTGCTATATTTTACGCAGTTGCTATAATCAGACATATCTAAAACCCGATGATCTCAGTTAAACTTTGATACCGTACTTGTAATAGCTTTAAAAATACTATTTAAGCGTAAAAACTGAAAACTAGTTCCAAACTGCATTTAAATCAGAACTAGAGAGCAAATAATTCACGCATGAATACTAATTGTACCTGACCAACCCATTGTTTCCTAGAAAACTGATAACATGTTGCAGGCCATGATCGAAGTTTATTTGGACGAACGTTGCCGAACCGTCCCGGCCGTGTCACAAAAAATACCTTTCCAATATAAATCAATGTATAAAAGTGAATTGATTAAATTTATCAAAAATGGTGATCATCATTTTAAAAGATAGCACTCGCGTTTAATTTTAGTCTTAAGGTAGTTTTCCAAATCTATTTTAATTTGTATTTAGTGTGTGATTACGTTTTTGTAATGTGCATCTAATTTGCGGATATTTTTTGATTAAATAAACATCTGTTAACACAGGCAACATATTTAGAAATTAGTGTTATTATAAATTCACGAAATAAGTATAAATAAACTAAACTATAAATTACACATTTACCGCAGCTTATGTTGTTCAGTTCGGAATGCAAATTTTAAATAATTAATATCATTTTAAATTCGATATCCGTGTACATAAATAATTATTACATTTAATTTAATGATCTGAAATATATTTCCAAACCAACTGTTTAAATATTAATATGAAACCGTATATATTTTAATGTAGGAAATAAATAAAGGAAAACAAATATTGTGGCAAATGGAAAATACAATTATTTAATATAAGTGCCGGATGTAAAACAGACGATTAATAAAATAATAATGGTAAAAGCTGTCAATATCAATATTTAAATAATATAATATATTCCAGTTTGAATACGTTACAAAAGTCAGTTCTAGGGTCATGATTGCATTTCTAAATCCAGTATTTATCGTTATTGCAGATGGAAAATCGTTGCTATGTACACTCTTGTTTTTTTCTTTGTGGGTATAATGTCACGGTAGTTTTTCTCCACTGAAGTTCAAAATGTAAATGTTATGAAATTATGTTAGACGTGAATTGTAAAATCTGGCTTTTTGCAAAGGTTAGCATCATTTTATAATGATCCAAGTTTTCTAAATATTATCTAATTTTCTAATTAGCTGAATTGCATTTTCTTGTTTATTTATGTTTTTGTTTATTGCAAAAATCTATCGATCATTATAAAAAAGAAGGAAAGAACATAAAGTAAAGACTCCTATCTATTACCGACATGGCCAGAATAGAACAAGAAAGACCGGATAGGAAATATAAAAGAGAGGGATACAACCCAAGACTACATGAAGAAAAGTGTAGTTCCAGCCACACTCTACGTCCGTACTCACTACGCGAGCCTCTGAGGACCCTTACTGCTGCAATGGACCTACATTTATTTAGGCTATTAAGAAAATGTAGGCTGCATCGCACTACTTATCTAGCCTTTTTACAATGAGACTTCTTTGCTGCAGGCTTATTGAACATATAATTAGACTCTCATTTGACTTTAACAAAGACTGCCAAAATATAATTTGAAAAATTATTAATGAAAAGTAATGGTTATCAAATACGAACAAAAAGGTGACATTATTAAGAAACGGTTAGGTAGAAGAGACATCCAGATTTCTGGAGCACAAATCTTTGACGACATCCCAAAACTATCTCTTCCTCATGCTGTGACTAATAAATCAAACTATGTGGCTGGGGTATAGCAATTTTCAATGACAATTCCTGACGGGGGTGATTTTGATAGAGTAAACAATATTTGACTAATTATCTAAATTAAAGTCATTTTATACCTAAGGCCAAATTGATATTACTCGGACACTATCTTACACCCCGTGGATGTCGATGTAACAAATGGTTTACCAACCTGAAGGGTTAATAAAATGTAACGAAATTTAGAAGGTAGGCCTAAATTTTAAAATAAAGAAATGAAATGAGAACTTACCAGTCTGCTAAGACAATGAACATGTTTCACCAAGCAAAACAGCTGTGAGTGCACTTATCAAATTATTCAAAGTTTACAATAAGGATATATTTATCAATATATTTATCAATATATATATATATATATATATATATATATTAATAACACAAGAACAAAACGCCTGAGGACATTAACAATAAAGTTTTAATTGTTTTCAAAAACAAACTTAGGTTAAACAACTTATTTATTTATTTTTTAGTATAGCTTTTTTTGTTATTCATAAGTTGACCTTTTAAATATATATTTGGCCAAAGAAAGAAATTTAGACAAATTTATTAAACAAAATTTTGGTGCCAAATTTCTAGTTTAAAGGCCGAAAAAATGTTAGCAATCCCATCCAAATTTAATAAATTTTTTTTTTTTTTTAAATATTGAAACAAAACTCTTGTGATGATCTTCCACACATTCTTAATGTGTCCCCCTCTCTTAGTGAAAGAAATAAACAACAATAATATGCATTTTCTACAGGGAATATCTTTTATCACAATTATCAGGCTGGTTCTCTCTCCCAGGATTTCAGTTAATTTTCTAAGAACAAAACCCATTAAGTAGGAAACCTATATTAACAATATAGATTTTTTTTTAAATTCATATAAATAGAGTATATTTTGATTTAAATTTTATTCCGCAATTTGAGACCTTAAAGACCCAAATAAAACTCATTTTTCACTATTACATCAAATTCAAAATTTGGTGTTTTTATTCATGCAATTTATTTAATTCACACAGTTAGACGTTTTCTTCTTCAAAATATTTTAGTGAACTTCAAAACGAAATCCTGCATGTTTTTACTTCCTCACATATACGTATTATAGAGAAAGTTTGGTGGTTAATCAAAAATCGATGTCGAGTTTTTTGCGGATATATCCGCTTTGAAGTTCTCCGAGTCTGAAATCTTGGTTTTTGTGGTTGTTGTCTATTGTGCCCAAATGTGTGGATTTTGATCAAATTTTATATTTTGTCATATCTCTGTATATATGGTCCCAAATTTATAAACGTTGTTCTAATATTAATTAATCTAATAATATTTATATTTTTTGGACTTTTGATTGCGAATTGTTATATTTTGCAATAAATGGTATACATTGTCACCATTTTACGTATCTAGCCTTCGTATAGTAAAAAAGAAGAAGAAAATATTCCCACTTTTTTGAAATGTTATTGATTGATTAACTTTCACGAAATGTATAATATTTAAATTTATTAACGTAGTGAAGTTAAATTTGAGGCTGTATCTGGATTTCTTAAACATAAAACCAGCCCAAATTATTGATTACCGTTGATGAACTTATTAATATCCGAATATGTTTTCCCTCTACAAAATAAACGCGTTAATGTAACAAACTACGTTTTAAGTCATTAACTTCAGAACACAAATCTTCACTGAGCTAGAAAGTCAAGGTCCATGCTTCATGTAGATGGCAGCATAGGTGTCCAAGCCCAATGTCAATCTAGTGTAAAACTTATGTGTAGGCATGGTCATACTCTTAGCATGAATGAAGCATTGGTATTGGCTCCTTTATTTTAATTCTAATAAGAATCTGTAAATGACTGAAGATAACTTAGTCATTGAAACCTGGTTTTGTTATAATAAAATATTTGTTCTGAATTTGTTTTGGGTTATTTGTGCTTTTGTCTTGTGTAGTTTCTTTAATTATACAATACACACTAAATAAATGCCCATCTCCATGGTATGATTTGAAGCTCAAAAATAATAGAGTTTAGTACTTCCATCTTTAGGCCCACTTCTGGCAACTTCAAAAGCAGCATGGTTTATTGCATGTTCCCACTCCTCCCACACTAGCATATTCTGAATATAAAACCTACAAAACTACAACTATTCAACCCCCATATTGAGCTTTACATTTGCGTATGCTGTGGGACTTAAATATTAATTTACAATATTGAACATTTATTTTCTCTTACTGTTAACATACTGGTGGTGTTTGGTTAAATTTTATATTTTAAACTATATAAACTGAACTTCTTCGTTTTTATTTACATTTTAATCTTTTGTTTGTTTATTTGTTTTGATTTTGATTTTTTTTGTGTGTTATTTATTATGCAAAAACCATCAGTAAAGAAGATTAGGTATTTCCTAAAAAATAATATGTCTAAAAATGTTATTATTTTAAAGGAAATAAAGATTTTATTATTATTTATTAAATGACCCATGACCCTTTTATTCAGGTAAAGAAAGTCAAATATAAATGGATAAATGTTTAAATGTCACGTGTTCAAATCTTTTTTTTTTTTTCATATCTTTAAAACCTTTGGTGGAAGATTAAGATAAGAGGCATAAAATAAGCACGACTGTTATTAAAAAGAGAGAAAGAGAGAAGGGGGGAGAGAGAGAGAGAGAGAGAGAGAGAGAGAGAGAGAGAGAGAGAGAGAGAGAGAGAGAGAGAGAGAGAGAGAGAGAGAGAGAGAGAGAGAGAGAGAGACTTCATTAAAATATCTAGAGGACTCTGAGAGGGGAGGGGAATGGGACTTAACTTTTCCCTGCTAAATCATCTTCACGCCTTGAATTCTGATTGGTTGATCCCAAGGTACCTCGTTAATTCTTCTAAATGCACTTGTGCTAAAAGTTTTAAATTTGTTTGGAACACTTCAAAATATTTAAATTATTCCTTTTTTAATGAAGCTTTTGAAGAATTATTTCGAAAAAGACTTTATAACTTGTCCATTCTGACCTATTGGAGTGTGTCTGGTCTTGGAAGACTCTATGGCTCAAGAGGCTGGACCGAAATACATGCTTTTTATACGCGTACTTATCTCTTTGACGGTATAAGTACTCGTATGTTCTAAGAAACCTAATTTGTAATTTCTATCTTCTACCCTCCTTCAATAATAAAATTCCTCAACAATGTCGCAATGTAGGTTTCGCAATCTTTCTACACCAACTTAAGAAGTTTATGAAAAACAAATAAAAATAAATAAACGCTGCAAAAATATTACACTAACTTTCTCACACACCAATTTAAAAACCAAAATAATATTCTTATCCGCAAAAATTGACTATTCCTACTTATACTTGAGATATTGTTTTTTGCTCATTTAATAACTTATAGAATGTGAAGTTGAATAGAAACTTTATGCCACAAACACTTTCTAAGCATCAATCGAGTGTGATGACGCCTGTTAAGTTTCATTTACGTTATTTCCATTAGTTCTTAAACCGTAAATA
The DNA here is from genome assembly GCA_963513935.1 of Aphrophora alni. NCBI lineage: Eukaryota > Metazoa > Arthropoda > Insecta > Hemiptera > Aphrophoridae > Aphrophora > Aphrophora alni. Next base: position 149,030,242 of record OY740765.1, read on the forward strand.
AGTTAAATTACGATTTAGCACACTAGTATTCGTTATTAATTTTTATATTTACAAGACTTTCATTCTTAACAATAATATTTCCAAAACTTTCAATCTTTACGATGATATTTCCAAGACTCAGTCTTTACATTAATATTTCCAAGTCGTTCAATCTTTACATTGATATTTCCAAAGATTTCAGCTTTTAAAATGATATTTCCAAGTCTTTCATATTTACATTGATATTTCCAAGACTTACAGTCTTTACATTGACATTTCCAAGTCATTCAATCTTTACATTAATAATTTCAAAACTTTGAGTTTTTACATTGATATTTCCAAGTCTTTCATATTTACATTGATATTTCCAAGACTTACAGTCTTTACATTGACATTTCCAAGTCATTCAATCTTTACATTAATAATTTCAAAACTTTGAGTTTTTACATTGATATTTCCAAGTCTTTCATATTTACATTAATATTTCCAAGACTTACAGTCTTTACATTGACATTTCCAAGTCATTCAATCTTTACATTGATAATTTCAAAACTTTGAGTTTTTACATTAATATTTCCAAGACTTTCAGTTGTTACATAGATATTTCCAAAACTTTCAGTCTTTACATTGATATTTCTAAGTCTTTCAATTTTTACATTGATAATTCTAAGACGTTCAATCTTTATATTGATTTTTCAATGAAGATTGAGACACTAAACTAATAAATATTTGGCAATAAATTTATCATTTTGTTTTCATTTCTACTGGGAAATATAACCGCATCGGTTGTTCTTAAATTACATTCTTTTCATGTTGAATTCATTTATTTCACGTCTTCGTCGCAATTTCAAACGAAAACTGTTTGTATTTTTTTAGGAAATATTTATATATCCGGCTTCTCTTGTGCACGCTTTGTGTCTACGTCATCGCTCGCTCCGCCTATTTGAAGACATAAGTTCTCAGTCCCAATTATTTTGTTTTAAATTATGTTTTCTCTGGAAATACATATCTTTCTAATTAAAATATTCAACTAGTATTTAACTTTATAATATGTTTTATATAAATCCCATAAGATCCCTTGAACATAAAATAGTGCATCTTTTTGTTGAAATATTCGATTCGAGATCTCCTAAGCCTAAACCAGTCAGTGACTTTATTAAAATATTTCACTCGAGATCCCCTGAACCTAAAACAGTCCCAAACAGTGGTATTATGACGATCAAATTTGTTATGTTGACGATTAAATTGATCATGTTTCTATGATTTTAAAAATTTCAGTAATTTATATCCAACATTTTTAAAATTACTATTTTTTCAAAATCGATTCTAATGTTGAAGAAGCAAAAATTACGACTGAGTTGAACAAGGCGCTCTACTTCTACCGTTGGTTCAACATGAAATAAGTTCAGAGAAGTAACAAAAAAAATCCTAAATGTATATAGTAAAGGTTTGGAACTTTAGAGGCTGAAATTGAGTTTTATCATTATTGCATATATTCTGAGCAGACAATACTTCCTATTTTTATTGTATAAGTATATAGGCTTTTTTCTTGGTACATATATACAGAATTTTACCACGCTGTTGTATATTAAAACATACAAGTTAATGTTTGCTTTTCATATGCATTTACTTCTCTTTCTAAAAATAATAAAATAATTAAACCAACTAAAAGAATATTTACAATGTTTGCATTAAAGAAAAAGAACGTTTTTACATTTTTATTAACCATTTTGCAGGTGAGGTTGTATTTTGTGGAAAATCGAACAAAATCTTTTTATCTCTCTTGTAGGTGGAAATACAAAGTAGTTCACTGTCACGGCAGATCAACTTGCTGTAGGTTGAGGGGGGGATACTTGTTAAGGGATGTTATCTCACAGTATAAAGACATTCAATTTAATGTTTAAAGTACAACACTAGGGAACGCCTCAGGCTTCATGCGTCGTTAGCGATATCACAAAGTTACTTCCCTTATCTTTGACATAATTTTACACCTTCTCGATGCGATAATTTCCTTTTATAAGGGAGAAGATTCGAGACAACAATGAGGAATTCCAAATTATAGACGTAGTTTGTGACAGAGTATATTTAATAGTAGGTCAGAATAAAATAAGTGTTTTATATTTACGTTCAGAGTTTAACAAAAGTACATTTATTATAAGACGATAGTTTAAAGAATAGATCCCATTTAGTTTGTAAAGTCATAAAATATGCAATACAAAATAAAATACATAACCGTCATTTAAACCTGTATTCCTTATGACACACTTTATTGAGTACGGAATTGGCATTCCAGAGGAATCGTAGCTGAATTTATGCTTTTTTTATGTAATATTGGGTCTCGTGTAGTCACGTAGACTCTTGACTAACTCTTGTTCTTTCCCGATTCTGACGCTATTAGAGTCAAAGCCGTATCCAACTTGCAATGAACACTTAAGACTTATATTTGAATTAACTGACCATAAACTGATATTGCTCATAGTAAAGAAAGTATGAGTGGTTGTGTCCGCCGAGCGGCCAGTGTCCTGAGCGCCGCGCCGCATCTCCAGTTGACAAGGGTCAGAAGGATTTGACAGGTCTAGAGGTTATCCGATGAACAGTACAATTTTCTGCTACATTCTTTAGCTCCCTGCATTCTTATACATGTCGCTAACTGGCAATCTATCTAAAGGTTTATTACGTTTGTCAATGGTATACTAAGATTTGGTAGTATTAATACACGATAAAACATGCTCCAATAAATATTTTTGGGAAAAGCGTAAACAATATCTGTTAAAAACTTTGAATTAATGTTTAAATCTCAAAGTAAATAATATTAGAAACTAAAATAACTGGACTAAAACATGTCAATTTCGAATCAAACCTAACATAACCTATCATAGGCTTTCTTACAAATCTCTTTTAGCAGAAAAATGTACCGCTATAGATCTGTCAAACCCTACTGACTCTTGTTAGCTGAAGATGGGACGCTCAGGCCACTGGCCGCCCGGCGGAAGACACCACTTGAGCGTGTGAACATTTTGTGTTTTTATTCGTATGTTAGTTAATTATTCAATGTAATAATTGTAATCATTTTATGATGGTGTTATTGTTCGTATTATAATGATGTTGATATATATAATTGATTATTATTTAAATTTAAATTTAGTTTTTTCTTTTTTTAACTTTATGGTGAGATATTTCTTTTTTGTTTTGTCACCATTTATTTTTAAGTAAGCTAATTATAATTTTATTTTTTAATATTATCTTAGTTTGCATTGTATTGTTTAATAAGATTTAAGGGGAAGAGTGGAACTGTTGGTACTAACTTTATCCTAAAATAATAAAGACAATCCATACGTACAAATACAAAGTCCAACCTTTCATATCTGTCCGTCCATCCATCCATCCACCTGTGTGGATGTTTAAGTGAAATTTTAGAAAAACATTAAATTACACTTCACTAAAAAGTTTAACGTAGAAAACACAATTTATGAGGGACATTAATGTCAGATTATAAACCGCCATTTTAATTAGAGCCAATTAAACAAAATCTAGTTTGTGGAACAGAGTTCTGTGTTAAATAGGCTTCAATGAAGTATGAGCAATACTACATATTTTGTTGAAATTTTCTGACTTTATAATTACTGTGGACCACGAGGCCCAACGAGGTTTCACTAACAAAGAAAAAGTTTAATGAGTGTTTTCTTATTTATCTATCTCTTATTTAATCAGACTGTGTTAAATATCAAGTACTTATCTTTATTTTAAAATTTCTATAGGCTGCTATTTTAGATGAGTATACTATTTTATGAATATCAACATCCTGTTTACATAGTTTTTTCTCTAATCGTTATACCCTTTAAATTTATGTATCACTTTATTGGGGGTTAATATTTTTTAGCGGCCCTCTTAAAATTAAAGTAGATGTTATAGATTACACAAAACGTGTTTTGCTTCTCATTTGTTCAAATTGTAGATAGTTAGGTGTACTTTAGGAATATCTGGTATATAATGATGAACATAGATAGATATATACATAGATGTTTGAATGGATGGACGGACGAACGGGTGTAGACGTCCGTCTGTCTACCTGTTTTTAAAAATTATTTTTAGTATGAAGTTAAGACCTTCAATTCCGCTTTTCCACTTAATCTTAAAACATAAATCATAAATCAAATAAACACAAAACATTACAAAATAAAATTAAAATAAGAATTTATAATTACTTAAAATAAATGGTAACAAAACAAAATGGAAAAGACTCAATAAGTAATATTTTAAAAAGAAACAATGAAATTTCAAATTAAAAAAATTATCGATAACAAAAAAAAGGTCAGTATAATACACTAAAAAATGACTACAGTTATTGTATTGTATTGAATTATTAATTATTAATAATTAACAAACAAATAAAAATACAAAACGTTTGACAAAATAATAAGACAACACTTCGTTTTCATGAACTACAGTTTAGGAAACAGCCTGGATCTCGTAAACAAAATAAAAGTAATAAAACTGGAACACACTTACAAATTAGCTTCATGTGACATTGTAAATTTATACACAATTATTCCCATTCACCAGAAATATTGCACAGTAACTTAAAGGAATATTCCAAACACCGCTATTAATGAGTTACTCTCAATCCTAAAAACAGTTATTCACCGAAATTATATCTAATTTAATAATGAATTTTTCACCCAACACTAGGGCCTAGCTATGGGCTCACCCTATCCAGCATTATTCAGAGATTTTTCTCAATTATATAGACATACACCTTTCTAATGTCAGACTCTAACCCCTACAAACAAAATATAATATCCTACTAGATATACGTGGATGACACATAACTTTTATTTAACTGAAGTAACAGACAACTACATCTTCTAAACAATTATATGAATAGTATGCACCATAACCTTTGTTTCACAATAGAATTAGAGAATAAATGTAACATTAATCATCTGCACCTTACCATATCATGAACAAAAAATAATTTAACAATTAAAATATACAGGAACCCACAACAACAGACCAGACAATACACGCCTATCACAACTACATGACCAGAAACTAGCAGCTTATAACAGTTTTATGCCTGCTAACCTAACCTAACCTAACCTAACCATCCCCATGACGTCTGAAGACTACGACCAGGAATTGCACACAATAAAATATATAGCCTTAGCTAACGAATATAAAAGCAGCACGACCGACAAATTAGTTTGGAAACATAAAAACAGAGTCCATTACCTTCTCCAAACATTCCTAAACCGATTTACGTGTCTTGTGAATTCGGAAATATATTAAACCATACAATGAGAAACGTAATGGCAAGGAACCGAGTAAGCATCACATTCAGAACGAACAATAAACTGTTAAAAACAGTACGAACTCGCAGTTTTGAAATGGCATATACAAGATCAAATGCAGCGACTGTCCTACAAGATTTAGGAGCACCTTCCATAACAAAAAACTGATTACCACAAGTTCCAGTTTTGCAAAGCACGTTATAAACAAGGGTCATTCATATTCAAGTTTCAATGACAACTTCGTAATCTTGCTTGTTTCCAACAAAGAACGCTATGGAAGAATGAGAAATATATATAAAGCTACGAAACGCAGTTCCACAATAATATCGAACGGCCAACTCTCCTTCAAGTCAAATATGATATCGATATGTTGATCCGGATACAAGGCCTTCCAACGTCTAATAATATTGATAAGATATAAAAGGACAGAACTGACCTCAGGGTCGACTCGCCGTTTGGACGTGCAGAATTCGCTGTATAATACGTGGTTCTTTCACATGATAATAAATTACCTCCGCGTGGAGTGAAATGTGCTTTGTATGTGTATGTGAATGTATAATGTTATTGTGGTTTTAAATATTCCTGATGATGGGCGAATAATCCGAAACTGCAGTAGAGACAAGATAATAATATACCTCATAAAAGTATTAGTAAAGTATACTGAAATTATATCTTTTTATCTATTAATGTAAATTTGTTTATCTATTAGTGTATTTTTTTCTATTCGTGTGTAATTTTTTTTCTATTAGTGTATCATTTTTGTTTTTGAAGTGATATAAAAATTTGAATTTTCAAAGTCGATATAACATTCACAGTTATATAATGTAATTATTCAAAACATTTACTATTGATTATTAACTATTGATATTTAATAGTCCTGGGGCTATGTTTCTGACTAGTCCCATGGCTGTAGCTTTATGCCCATGTTTGATATTACTGTATTTAAATTGTAGTAGATCTAAATATAAATTTGTCTTTAAAGACACTTTAACTTCTTTATGCGTCCATGGCTTTGATGTTTATTTTTCTTTTAATTTAAGAGGTGAAAATGTTGAAATAATAGAGCTTTCTCAATATTTCCTTAGGGAGCGATTATTTTCGTTGCTTGTATCTGAGTATCCCCCCTCCCGTTTTCTTAATACCGTAAGTAAACTTATAATTTGCGAATTTCTGATCTCCTTTATGAAAACGTCGTCGTCACTCGAGACCATGTAGCCGAATGAATTTTTAAAATTATTTATAGAGAAGAGTATTTAATAGTTTTGAAAACGTCTATTTAAATATATTATAAAATTGGCTATATTTTGATGAAATAAGGATCATATTCAGCCATATAAGAATTAAAGTTAAATTGCACTATAGACTGACATGCATCAAATTGTGCTTTTGTGTGAATAAGAAGGATAAATTGAATGAAAAATAAGCATTTAGAAAATCCGTTTCGTTTTTTACAAAATTTGTTCAAGAATACTTATAAGAATAAATAAATAATAAAATAACAATAACCTTTTCGGGAATATATTTCTTTAAACGTTATCATAAATAGCTGACGTCAAAAATACCGATTTTTTTTATTACTCAAAGAAGTGAAAGGAAAGAAAATTCATCTATTTTGAGGCAGAAAGAGAACTTAAGTTTTAAAACTAGCTGTTTTGCTTTAATCCGACTTTACTCAAATTTGGGATTTATAACTATATAACTACATTCCAAATTGGAACAAAGTCGGACAAATTATCGAACTTATTAAAAATATTCATAAAACGGAACAAGTTTTACGATTGTCTTTAATTAGTTCATTACATTTCAAAATAGAGGCTGATTTTAAAATTTGAATAGCGTATTTTTTGTAACTTTATAATCTGCATGCAATGGCAACCTGTATGGACCACGTTTGCTTTAACTGTAATAATGATTTCCTCTGTATTAACCCACTACACAAATAAATATTACTTTTATTTGAAGTTTCTTGCAATGTAAGTGGAAACATTTCTATTATATTTGTTTATTTAGTCGGAATAAAATTTGTTTTGGTTGAGAAATTTCCGATAATTTGTTTACAAAGAAGGAAAGCAGCTACTTATAATTTCTTTAAACGAGTTGGCAAACCCGCTCGGTCCCTATTGGTTTCTTCAAGATCAGACTGTTTACTGACTCCTCCCTCAACGGATTTGACTTGTGGCTGCTTGTATAATAGGTTTTTTTACAATATATGATTGCTTTAACAAACAAACAAAATTATTAAAACTACAAATACAATTTTTTTTTTAAATTGTATCTAATATTATATCTAATAAGAAGAATTTAAGTTAAAATTTAGTCAAATTTAGGATATCGAACTGACATTTTCGATGACGATTAGTTTTGGTTACCTTTTAGGTGAGAAAGTTTGTGCAATCTTTTTACACCATTTATTCCAATACATTTCGAAAAATTCATCTCATACGAACATTTTAAGAGTCCTTTAGTCTCTAAATATAAATGTATAAATATTTAAAATCTATCTATAAATATCTCTTTATATAATTGTTTAACAGATTATCTCAAGAACATGTGAGCTGATTTGATTTATCAGTTTCATGTGAGTGGTTCACTAACACAGCAGAATAATCCCTATCAGTGCTTAGAAAATCACAAAACCTTCAATGAATATTTCGTGTGAAAAATATTATTGTGATCATTGACTGTTATCAACTACTTTAGTTTGTAACCATGTTTTCCCTCATCCTACACAGAATGTTCATAAAATATGGAATATTTAAACGGCTAAACATAAAAAGTATGTTTTTGTATATGTTTATAAGACAAAATTTACTTCCAGTTTTGATAGTTTTAAATTTTGACGGTCATCTCGGATCCGCATCTTGAAATTAGATTATTTTTAAAAAAAATTGAATAGGGTCACGTGACACATGTTTTTATTTGAGTTTATTGGTGGAATAAATAAATCTGCTTTTTAATAACTCATCTCCTTAAAGAGTTATCAACTAATACAACTACAGAACATTTAAAACTATAATTTACAGGTACTTACATTTAATCATGATGCGTAGTTTTGAACTTGTGATTGTCAGAGATGCTCAAAATGTTCCCCTACAGCTATTTTGCACAGTCCTAAACGGTTATAAAATCCAACTTTAGGAATTCCTGATCAGTAATAGCGTTAATTTCTGATTGGTTGAAATAATCTTTTTTTTTTTTGAAACTCACAAGTTCAAAACTACGGGATTTACGTGTTTAAAGGTGCGAGTCATTTGTCCACTTGTAAATTATGGTTTTAAATCTTCTTTAGTTGTAATATTAATTGATAACTGTTGATTGAAATAAGATATAAACAAACGGATTCCACCTTTGAACTCAGAATAAAAACACAATGTAAAAGCATGTGTCACGTGACCCTATTCCTATTTACAAAAATTAAACCTAATTTCGAGATGGCGGATCCAAGATGGCCGTCAAAATTTAAAACTATCAAAACTGGAAGTAAATTTTGTCTTATAAACATATACAAAAAACGAACTTTTTATATTCAGTATTTTAAAAGATTTTTTTATATATTCCAAACTTTATGAACATTATGTGTATATATCATCAGGTAATATTCACAATTTAAAATTTGTTCTTTACAAATGATAGTTTACGAACAAATTCCTGTATATTACATTATTTTATATTTTTCGATAAGATATAAAATTGGAGATCACTCCAAAAATAATTTCTATATACTATCTAAAGAACTAATGAACCGATCGATAAAGTATGACAGTTTAACCATCATATTGGCTTTTAAAGAAGTAAAAATTAAGAGAGGAGCTGGAATTAAATTTAAAGAAACCCTATATATGCTCAAATATTTATTTTTGAATATAGATTTTGCACTGATGAATTAATTGGCAATTATTTTTAAGGATTTAATAAATTAAAAATAAAACCAATGTTTTGAATTTATTTTGCCGATATTTATAAAACCTTTTTTTTTAAGAATCCGACGCTTAAAACCGATATTTTTTGTTGTACGAGTAATTTTACCGCCCTTAACTACAGGGAGTCGAGTTCTTTCTCAAAATTAGCAGGGGAAAGAATCTTGTAGAACAATTACTGAAGGGCAGATTTTTATACATTTCCATATGTATTCGTAGAAAACGTTACGTCATGGTCATGAATTCGATCTGCAGATTTTCGCATAAATAAACATTTTGAGGTCCATTGAATCTGTGGAAGTGTTTTTGTAATGATCTCTGTCTGTCATCTACACCCTAAACTTGTGGACAGATGTACTACACGGACAACGCTGCCAAAATTCCGATTTTCTCAAAATCGGATACATCGATATAGATAAATTTGACCAAAATGTAACCTGTAAGGATTCAAAGAGAACGCATTTCCTACCTTCTCCTCTATCATAAAAGTTAAATTTCCCAAAATCTATCTGAATGCTGGATTTGTTTGCGTTTTTTTCTCACGAACAGTAATTTTAGTTTACTTCCTGCTTGACACTGTATTTTTAAAATTTATACAGAGTGATTGGGACTTAATGTCCAAAATTTTGTTGTTTACACACTACACGAAATAGAAACTCCTTCTTGAAAATGGTTTCTCTTTGGAACTATGAATTTGTTAATGTTTTTCCAAAAATATCGTGATTTATCGACTTTTTTCAAATTTTTTTTCCAACTTTTCTGCCACCGATTGTTAACTCTTGGTAGTACTTTTTTTTAGTAAAATACAACCATTTTCGTTTTAAATAGTAATAATGTAGTTGTATAGGGCGCGGAGGGTCGATAGCACGATTGGCCAGATCACAGGATCTACCCTTTATGGACTTTTTTGTGTGGGGGTTTTTGAAACACGAAGTTTACTCTACAGCTGTAAATTCAGAAAATAACTCAGAATAGAAGCTTCTGGGTAAAAATTAAGTGAGAAATTGTCATTAAAAGTGACAGTTAGAGCGATGCGGAAGCGATCAAGAAGGAGGCAGGAATTTAATTAATTTTAAAATTTAATTTATCGTTTTTTCTTGATTTCTTTCTGTTGCAATAACATTTTTACTAGACTAAAACAAATAATTGCTATACTTGGAAAATTGTTCATTTCTCTTTAAGTTTTAGCCTTGCTTTAAAAGAATAAACTGAACTGTCTTATATCAAATGAAAGCTTATATAAGGGCAAGGTTTTGATACAATTTGACAATTGTATGCCTAATAAAAATCCAACAAGAGTGTTTTAAAAATTTCAGGTTACCTTTCTGAGAACACATATTTCATACTAAATAAACACACTATTACATTATTCCTTTCCAAAATGAAAATGGTTATTTTATGCATTTTCAGAATATAATACGAAAGTAACAATTGGTGGCAGGAAAGTTAAGAAAGAATCTTTTCGTCAATAAGTCACGATATTTATGAAAAACAGTAAAACATTAATAGTTACAAGGCAAATTGTGAAAAGAATTTTTCAAGAGTGAGTTTCTTCTTCGTATAGTGTGTAGTTTTACCAACAAAATAATGTTGACACTAAAATAATGCCAGTCACCCAGAATATTTATTTAGTTCCTGAAATACTATTAAATTCAAATAGGGTTATAATAATTTTATTCTTACATAGACGTAATTAAATGTATTAGACGATCCACAAGATGTGGACGTGCTTTGGTCCTAATGATCTGACCACCGCCATCACTAAGTTAAGTAGGCCTAGACGTTGTTGGGGTTATTGATTTAACAAAGGGCGCCAATCTTGCCGCTGATTGATGCTGTGTACTTTATCATAGTTAGGGAAATCGACATCATCTTGTGGGAGGTCAAATTTGTATTTATTGTACGTATGACAGATTGTAGTGATTTATATGTTTAACTTAAAATAGTTTTCTGGGTGTCCCAGAAGTGCCAGAAAATAATAAACTAGAAACTATAGTAATCGAAAAATTTTCTAATTTTGTCTGGGGGTAAGCAAATTATTTTTTACCGTACGACATACAATTCACTCATCTTCTCAATTTTTTTTGTATAAAAAGTGGAAATAAAAATATTTAATATAAGTTCCCACCTAGTGATATTTGATTATTTAATCTTGTTTAGTAAAAAAAACTGCGTTTAAATAATTAAATTTAGTAAAAAAATCTGAGAAAAAGTCGCTATAAAGATCAATAAAGAACAATAAAGATCTAGAAAAGAAAGAAGACAAAATATAGGGCCTACTGAAATTCCTTTATTGTATTTTGGTGAATATTAAGGAAATTAATATTAATCATATCAATGCTCCTATTTCAAAATACAAAGTGTGCCAAAATTCATTTGGTTTTACCTTTTAAATGTAATGTAACATGTTGAATAGCGATTTAAAGAAAAATCAATTATTTCCTTAAATATATTATTCTCTAAGAATTGTACAAAGTTAACACATTAAAGAAATTCACTTTATTTGAATAATGTAAGTACTGTATATTGAAATTGCTGCATTTTGTATTATCTATCTAAAATAAAAACTGAAGAAAGTTTTCCTTTTCGAACAAATGTCTTGCCCCCATTTTCTATTGGATAATTTTCAAATTTTTTAACTATTAATGAGATCTTTAAAATGAGGCATAACGTGTTGGAAAGTTATATCAAATTGAAGGGCTGTAAGAATTTCCTCATTTGGAAAAAAAATATATATGTATATTTTTAAATCCGAAAACATTTATAGAATTTTAGTTTTCTATCGTCCACTATTTAATTATTCTAGGAATTTTTAAACAAATATTATACTATACATTTTGCACCTTGCCTTTTTACATCTACACCTGTACATAAACCAACATACCCAAATAAACTGTATTTAAGTAGTTTTTTTTTCTAAATTATAATTAACTGTAGGGAAAAAAATTGGTATCTTGTTAAACATTAACTGAAAGAAAACACACATTTCTCTACTTGTAACAAGACAAAGTTTTGTTTACTTAAGACGCCATCTTCACTTATCAGGGATAAAGTGAAGGAGATAAAGTAAAGAGTTCTACTTGTTTTAAGCTAAATAATAAACGAACGAGTCGTCTGATTTGAATTAAATATGAATCAACTAGTACAAATATATAGGATTATCTAAATAGAGATTGAGAAAAATGGGTCTGTACATTTCTAAATGGTGGTTTTTAAAATTTGTTTTTCATTGATAACTTGTATATATGGTAATGCGATTGTGCATGCATCACTTTTTAAATCAAAATTACCATCTGACCTTTGTTTAAAAATATTGGTAGCATTGCTCAAAAATTCTGGAAAAATGGTGTTCAATTAGATTTTAAACTATTAAAAGATAAATTATAGGTTCGTGTTAATCACACTGTATGGTAGAACAAACACTGAAACACAAGAATCTGCATGAAGCATTCGCCTTGCTTCTAGTGGTTCAGTATCACTTAGGTTTTTGAACATATAACTACTGAAGATAATAACTTAGTCGTTGAAATGTTGCCATGTGTTAATCAAGTATTTGTTGTGAAAAAATGTATTTTATTTGGTGATACATTCTTTTGCTTGGTAGGCCTATAATTTGTTTTGTGAATTACCACAAGTTAAAACAACATTTAAATTATATTTTTTAGAAATAAACATAAGCTAATTAAACAGGTTCGTTATTACAGGTAATTAGAAAGTTGTACAAGGTAAAACAGTATTTACACAAACATTTTGCTATATCAAATTGGTTATTTACTATCACAATTAAAATAAACAATTAATTAACAAATTAATAAATAAACAGTTATATTAATTAATTAGACTGTTATAACAGCAAAAACAAGTTGATGGGCGCCACCATGGTACTTACTTAGCTCCATTATACATGTAATAAAACAGATCCTCCAAATATAGGGTTATTATAAAAGAATGGTGGGGTTTTGAACATGATTTAAATGAAAACAGAATATCTTACAGCTGATGTTGTTTATTTATCTAAATCGTCGTCTGAAACAGTTTTTTTACGTAACTAAAAAATTTCTATATGTGCGCCATTAGTCGCTCAGCAAATGTCCAATCGATAATCAAGTTCTGAACAAACGTTAGTTGAAATGTCTTTGGTAACGGTTGTCATTTCTTCATTATTCCTGTTCCTTAAGTGATTTAGATTTCGATTTGTTTCTCGATAAACAATGTTTTTTGATGTACCCTAATAAAAAGAAATCGCAAGATGTCAGCTCTGGACTCCTTGGCCAGCCTATCCATCGATGTCCAAACTTTTTATTCAAAGTGTCTGTCAAAATGCACTAAAATGCGGGGGTGCGGCATCTTGTTGGATAATTTTTTATAAATTAATATACTTTACGCAATTATTAGTTTAGAAGTTTCGTATACAAAGTCTGCGCTTGATGCCCCTAGAAGTGGAAGGTTAGGTTAATAACAAACTTCTTGACATTTCTGATCGCATGTTGATGAGTTCCTGAAATTCCATGCAATACTTCATACCATCTATCTCTATACCAAAACTTATAGGGCTTTGAGTAATTTACTGACATTGCATATCTCTGGATAAAATCACTGTGGTTCGCTTGAAGCAACAAATTGACTAATAATGGTTTAGATGAACCATGAACATGTTACCAATATTCTATACGAAGTATGGGTGAATTTTCTGTATCACATTCTGTACGTTTTCACCCATTATTTAAATGAATCTACCAGTCAAACAATGCGTAAAATAGCTCATCAATTCCATTAAAAATCACGCAAACTTAAATGTAGATTTAACATGGGAAAATAATTTGGAAATAATTCTATTTCATTCATGAAGAGGAGAAATTTGGAATTTAAGCCATTCATTCTAAAATGTATCCATTGTAGTATAGACCAATTAATTAGGCACTGATTAAATTAGATAAGAGCTGAAGAACACTTTTCCCACTTAAATTACAATAGATCCGATATATCAAGTAAATATTGTCTATATTAGTCCTTTGTTCTAATTGTAAAAATCTGTATATCAATAAACATGGAAATATTGTAAATAATAAATTAGGCCTTTTTCAAAATTCCACTCTAATGAAAAATAAAATCATTTTAATTTTTATATTATCACGTTATATCAGTTAGACACTTAAGTACACTATAGTGTAAATGATTATAATTGGGAAAATATAATATTAAGCTTCATCAATATGTCTATATCTATATTAAATAAAATAGATTTGATATTACTAATCATTAAATTTGTCTGCTTCTTATTGTAATATGTATGTTAATTCTGTGATGGTTCTAGAAGAAAGAATCACCGAATTGTTCGTTTTTGTACTTTCTAATACCTCAAATAGCCTAATATTCATATATATATGATAAGAAATATATTACAAATGAAACCTCAATAGGAGGTAATTCCCTGTAATTTTTTTTCAAGATGGTTTTAAAAATGAGATAAAATTAACTACTATTGACTATTTAAATTGAATGTAATGTATCTATAAGTAGTTTGAAGGCTAAACAATGATTATTGATTAATAAATATAATTTTGAATTGTATAACCTCAAAAAAAGAATCAAATTATAATTTTTGTTCTGCGTTTCGTGTTTAATTGATCAGTGTTTATTTTTATAGAGCGAGGCTGTGCTATTGCGATTAATCACATAAAACAAACCCGATAGGTGAACAAAACACTATAAATTGTACGTCTTTCGATAGAAGACACCTAAACAATAAAAAAAAAAATCAAACCGGTACGTTCACTGTAATCCATTTCATAATTTTTCAACTAAACTTTAACCGAATATAAAAGTCGGAATTTCGGTACAATTTGGTACGTTGTTTTCAATTTACTATTCGTCGAATATGTTTGTTACTAAAATATAGGTCAGAAAATTTTAAAATGGCGGACGTTCGACTCGGTTTCTTGATGTATTTTTTTAAACAGTAGATCTTACATTGAGCCATGGCTTATTTTATGTTATTCTTATGTGTAACATAGGATTTCGACGAAATTGCGTCAGCTTTTTTTGTCTTGTAGTATGATTTTTGTCTCTCTTCAAAACGTATTCACAGCAGCCAGCGCCTAGCCAGTAGCCTACTTCGCTTCCAGGTAATTTTCGACCCGAATCTTCGTCTACTTCTTTAGTGCGTGACTTTGTAATCACGTCTTCCGGAGTATTAACCGGAAAAAACGGAACCTTACGTACAGGTGGGACCATTTGTCTGTGCGCGCGGCTCTGACGCTACTAGCCGTCCTGTAAAAGTAGGGCTCGCTCACCCAACTATGTTTGTCTACTTTTCGCGAGACAATTACAGTTTACAAGATTTGTAGTGCATATAGAAACATGATGTTTACAAACAAATTTTATTGTTTTACGTCCTTTAAAATATCAATACTAGCAAAGGTAACATCTAAAAATAGTTGATTTACAATATTAAATTTATTGATTGTCTACATAGATTTTAATCCAGCTTTTCAGTGCTGCTCAAATCAACGTCGTCATCGTCCACCTCACTGCTGTCGCTGTTTCCTACTGATATAATCATTGATTCCACGAGGTCGTCGATCCACGGCTCAGCTGAAGCGTAATTATTTTCAATAGTTTTTACATGCTCGCACTTGTTCTCCCATTCTTTTGCACCAATGAGGTTGAATTTTTCCTCTGCTAATGACTTGATGCTCTCGAAGCTACATTGAAGACAGGTGAATAATCTAGGTCCGGCGGGCCGCGCGGGAACACATGTTTTTGGAAATGAGCGATAACCACTCCCCTCTTCCCCGCCGCGCCATAGCTGGCCGCGCGCACAGACAAATGGACCCATCAGTATATAAAAGGGATTTTTATTTTCAATTATTAATTAAGTTTTTAATAATGGGAACCATAATAGTCTCAAATCGATGTTGAGTTTAAACCAAAAAAATAGTTTAAGCCCCTAAGTCCAAACAAGTGGTTTTAGAATTATGTTTTTGTAATTATTATTTATTTCACAAGACTATGTACGTTAAAATAGTATAATTCAATACAAAGCCACATACAAAATATAATAATTAAGGTTAGATCCAAAGTGTATAAATATCTATCAAAATACTATTATTATTTTAAACTTCAAAACAAGTTGACAAGAGAAAAGATCCTAATTATAAAATTATGCTATAAAATTTAGCCGATGTCAAGAAAATATTTATATACACAATTACGAAGTTCATAAAACCTGCGTAACCTAATAACTGTTTTAAACAAACTTACCATATTGGATAAAACCCCATAATTTACCAATTATATTTTAACTTTTCCTACAAGATCCAATATTCCATTTTTTAGCATTAAACTTAGAGGATTTGCTTGTGTGATGGGGTTAGGTAGTTACCATGGTATGTTTGTTTTCACCTTGTTTGTTTTTTTCGAGTCAACTTAATTACAATAAGAAATACACCAGGAAAACTCAGTGTAAAAAACCATAAGAAATAAATCAGAAAAAATCAGTTTAACTACCATAAGAAGTACATCAGAACAACTCATTTAACTACAATAAGAAGTACATCAGAACAACTCATTTAACTACGGTAAAAAGTA
The DNA here is from genome assembly GCA_963513935.1 of Aphrophora alni. NCBI lineage: Eukaryota > Metazoa > Arthropoda > Insecta > Hemiptera > Aphrophoridae > Aphrophora > Aphrophora alni. The sequence goes on from OY740765.1 coordinate 149,047,019, forward strand.
CATCGGAACAACTCATTTAACTACGATAAGAAGTACATCAGAACAACTCATTTAACTACAATAAGAAGTACATCAGAACAACTCATTTAACTACGGTAAAAAGTACATCGGAACAACTCATTTAACTACGATAAGAAGTACATCAGAACAACTCATTTAACTACAATAAGAAGTACATCAGAACAACGCATTTAACTACAATAATAAGTACATCAGAACAACTCATTTAACTACAATAAGAAGTACATCAGAACAACTCATTTAACTACAATAAGAAGTACATCAGAACAACTCATTTAAGTACAATAAGAAGTACATCAGAACAACTCATTTAACTACGGTAAGAAGTACACCGGAACAACTCATTTAACTACAATAAGAAGTAAATCAGAACAACTCATTTAACTACGGTAAAAAGTACATCGGAACAACTCATTTAACTACGATAAGAAGTACATCAGAACAACTCATTTAACTACGGTAAGAAGTACATCGGAACAACTCATTTAACTACGGTAAAAAGTACATCAGAACAACTCATTGAACTACGGTAAGAAGTACATCAGAACAACTCATTTAACTACGTTAAGAAGTACATCAGAACAACTCATTTAACTACAATAAGAAGTACATCAGAACAACTCATTTAACTACGTTAAGAAGTACATCAGAACAACTCATTTAACTACGGTAAAAAGTACATCAGAACAACTCATTGAACTACGGTAAGAAGTACATCAGAACAACTCATTTAACTACGTTAAGAAGTACATCAGAACAACTCATTTAACTACGGTAAGAAGTACATCAGAACAACTCATTTAACTACGTTAAGAAGTACATCAGAACAACTCATTTAACTACGGTAAGAAGTACTTCAGAACAACTCATTTAACTACGGTAAGAAGTACATCGGAACAACTCATTTAACTACGGTAAGAAGTACATCAGAACAACTCATTTAACTACAATAAGAAGTACTTCAGAACAACTCATTTAACTACGATAAGAAGTACATCGGAACAACTCATTTAACTACGGTAAGAAGTACATCAGAACAACTCATTTAACTACAATAAGAAGTACTTCAGAACAACTCATTTAACTACAATAAGAAATACACCAGGAAAACTCAGTGTAAAAACCATAAGAAATTTACCAGAAAAATTCAGTTTAAATACAATGATAAATACATCAGAACATCTCCATTTAACTTCAATAATAAATACATAAAAAAACTCAGTTTAACTACAATAAGAAATAAATCTGAGAAAGTCAGTAAAAATCAATTGAACAACTCAATTTATCAATAAGATATTCATAAAAAAACTCAGTTTAACTACAATAAGAAAGACATCAGAGAAAGTCAGTAAAAATCAATTATATTTTTACTTAGTATAATATAATATATATATATATATATATATATATATATATATATATAAATATATATATATATATATATATATATATAAATATATATATATATATATATACACGAATATACGTTGTTTTTATTTAATCTTATGATTGTATTCATTACGAATGAATTTGTGCACAATTTTAAAGAATGAAAATTAAACGCCAAGCCACTGTTAATCAACTGAATGTACAAATCGGGTGTAGTTATTTCTTGTTGTATAAAGTTCGGTTATAATAATTTATCTCTGATCATTGTAAGCACACGGAATCTATGTATAGGAAGTTGGCAGGGTAGGCTATTGTCTGTTCCCCCCTATAGATCGTACTTCCCTTATGCTCACTGCACAGGTAGATTAGCTAGGGCCTCGTTTATCCCCTCCCTTATTGCTCAGGTAGGCTTAAATAGTCTCCTAGATTAGCGCCGGACCTTCCACTCCCTGTGGGCCATGACTTGACAACAGTTCCTTGTGTAAAAACAACTTTGAGAGAACAAAACAACAAGACAATAAATTAGTAGACCCTTTTCTCTTGTTCCTTTCTTTTATACTTTGTAAAGTGGAATGGATAGGCTTGACAGAACGTCTGTTTGGGATAATTTCTTTTTACAAGGTAATATTTCATTGGAATTTTCCCTGCTTTAAGAACACTGTTGAGATAAACAACCCTCTCTTTAGTTTTATATAAAAACAATCTTTAAGTAATGTCTAATATATAAATCTTAGCTTTAAAAAAACACAAAATTACATCTATACTTATTTAATAGACTAGGGTTTTTTGTGGGTAGAACTCTACAATTTTTAACCAAATTTCGATGTTTGAGGTGTCATTTCTCCCAAATTTAAAAAGATGGAACAACAGGTAGGGTAAGTAGAAGGGATGAAAATTTTTAACATTAACGCCATACCAGTTTTTAATGAGAATTTACAACCGTCTGTAATTAAAATCGTCTGTCTGTAATTTATAATCATTTGTAATTACAAAGTCTGGCTTTATAGAATTTTTTTCTTATGAAGGAAAAAAAAAATTAAACTACACCAATCTAATAATTTCAGCTGTTATTGATGTAAACAAAAAATAATTTAAACGAAAGTGTGGTTATTTGTTAAAGAAGTGTATAGTTTGTATTATTTCAATAAAATTAAAATCAATTTAAAATGGTGTTTAAATTTAAAATATTTAAAAAACTAAATATTGTTCTATTTCGAGCAATTTTATATAAAAAGGCTTTGCCTCTTTTTTTATTCAGATTTGGGTTTTTAATGGGTTTAGATATTCTGTCCTCTTAATCCTTGAACTGCCATCGTCTATTCTTAGATGTTCACATTCAAATTTTGAACTGTCATAGCCTATTCTTAGACGGTAAAATAGTCCTTTATTCCATCTCTTTAATATTCTCTCAGGTTTTTTGAGATTCGATTATTTTTGGTAAAGTTTGATAAACATTCATTCAAATAATTTGTTTGTAATACTCCAGCTTTTATATGATATACAATAACATGGCAGGTAGCTAGTTTTGTGGATTAGTAGAGCTATATACAAGCAGTAATTATTTTTTGCAGCTATTTTATACTACAGTTTTAATTTTGTTAATTTATTCTTTTTTTGATCAATGGTGTAAATAACTCGTGAAAACTATAGATATTTAATGTAAAATTGTGATATAAAAAAAAACGCAATGAGGGTTGGCAGACATCTCGGATTATGGGTTAGTAGACATGTATATAAGCATTATTTTTTTCATTTTTGCAGCTATGTTCTATTACAGTTTTATTTAATATTAATTTAGTTTTTTTGATCAACCTTGTAAATAACTCTTTAAAACTATAAATATTTAGTGTAACACACACACATATATATATATATAATCAGAATTTCCAGAAGTCTCGGAATATAAGGGATTGATAATTTGTCCCGCGTCCTGAGAATCATTGATCCGAGACCCGTATTTAGAAACGAGCAAAAATACATACAATTACTTATTTACTTAGGTAAGCGTACTCTTTTGAAGAATTAGCGATTTATTTACTTCTCAATCTATTTCTTTGAACAAGTAAAATTCAAGTTAACAAAATTATAGCTGCTGAAAAGTCAACTGTAATATACAGTTTTTAAATATTGAGTTTTTTTCAATGACAGTTTACGATAAAATATTTAAAATGAATGTAATTTATTAACTTATATGACAAAATATTTCTAAAGACTGCATTGATCTGACTTGAAATTCATTAGCAACACGCAAGACCGAATATAGTTTAGTGCTTGTTTCCAAAAATGAAGAAAGCGTCGTTTCGTTGGATGGACTAGAACACAGTTTTGGATTTTTTTAATAATTTAAAGTCCTTTGGTTACCTTCAGAAACAATTTGCCCATTTACAGAATCTGTCCACACGTTTGGACTGATGAACGCTGCATGAATGACAAAAGACAGACATGATTAAAAAAAATAATAATCACAGCACCTTAAAACAGATATATCCTCAAACATTCTATATTGATTTTTTGTCCAATTGATTTTCTTTATGCTACGTATATATGAGAGTAAAAATAGACATTCAAGATTGTGTACACTGCGTATATGTAAGTATACCAAATTTGGACTTAGTATCTCAAATATTTTCAAAGTTATATATATTTTTTGAGAAAACACCAAACAAGCAAATGAAGGGTTTTCATACATAAGTTTATATAAACTTTTTATCTTGAAATAACGCTAGTTTTCTAAAAAAAATGTCGTCCAAAACTGTACACCCTGTGTGTTGTAATTGAAAAGATATTTAGGCTCATAGGTCGATATTTATTCAAAATATGTTGCTTGAGAAAACAAATTACTCTATTCTCGTTTCAATAGTCTTAGGCAGGGGATAAATACTATATACATTTTTTTTTTATTTCAGAATCTCTGGAAATAGCTTGGAATTACTAAATTAAATTAATTAGACACCCTGTAATCGTTTTTGTAATCGTTTTGTTTTTCATTGTAACAATAATATCTCAAAAGAAATATAAAATCAGCAGACTGGGCATGGAACGAGACTTTTACGTGTTGAATCAAACGGGATGAAATTAAAGAGGTTTGTGCTCCAGGATCGAATGCTGCGGACTTGCGCTATGGCGATGGCGCCTAGTGAGCGAGTATTGCACATTGGCCTATATAGGCAGTCTGCGGATAATGCGTCTGGAAATAAATGTTTACTGTCTGTAAAGTTGGTATTACATAGTCAGGCTAGACTTAATACATAAACATAGTTATTGTGAGTTTGTTTGTTCCTTTAATATTCACAGACACTGTTTTATTAAATATAAAAAGAAAAGATTAATATAAAATGAAGAGATCACGACCTCTGTTCCTTCTAAATGTTTAGAAAGTTTGTAAACGGTTTGATAGTTGTGAACCAATAGCATCAGAGATTTTTTAAATATAAATTTTGTTAATTTATTTTTATTTTTTTATTATTTACAAAGTATTCGTCAAAAATTTCGACCTTGTTTTTGACTGATCTTCATAAAACCGTAAGGGTGATTCTCTACTAGCCCTCCGTCCGTACGTCCGCACTATAGCGGTCTGAAAATAAAGTCAGGAACGTGAAATTTGATATAAGGAACATATAATGTCTTCATATTGGGGTCTCCTATTGAAATTCATAAAAATCTAATTTAAAATGCCTGCCTTAATAAACTGTTTTTTTCTTCATGTCCCTGGAGTTATTCAATTTATAACATACTGAATTAGATAAAAATATATAGATTTCAATTTTTGATGTAATGGTGCCAACCCCCACATCTCTAAATACTGTATTTACTGTTAAAAATGTAAGTTCGTATCGCGATCTCACAAGAAAATGTGATGTTCGTATACTTAAAAGATCCGGGAGGGCGTCACCGACACGAGCGTAGCGAGTGGAGGCTCCTTTATCGTCGGGTCCCATCATGGCCGAGACACTGACAAGACGATATCGAAAAAGTATTAATTTACACAATTACGAAGTTCAGAAAACAACGGTTTTAAACAAACTTACCCTAGTGGGTAAAACTCCTCCATTCATAAATATAAATGAATACATAAAAATGCTAAAACATTGTTCAAATAATATATAATGTTCTAAAACATTTTTCTATGAATATATAAAAAATGCTAAAACGTTCAATTATTTTTTTAATTGATAAACTTTGTTCAATGAATATAAAATACTAAAACATTTTTAAATTAGAAATATAAAAAATGTCTAAAACATTATTCAATTAATATATAAAGAGCTTAATCATTGGTCATTTAATATATAAAGTGCTGTAACATTATTCTAGTCATGTATAAAGTGCTAAAACAGTGTTCAATTAATGTGTAAACGTCCTATAACATTCTTCGTTTGATATAAAATATTAAAAGATTCGTTCATTTAATATGTAAATTAGTAAAATATTGTTCAAATAACATAAAGCACAAAACCATATTTATACAAATGCATGAAGTGGTAAAACATTGTTTATTTAATATGTAAGTGTTTATACATTGTAAAATTGATATATAAAATGCTTCATCATAATACAGTACCGGGAGACCGAGCTAAAGCTGGATGTTGTTGCAATCTTGTATGTAGGGAGAAGGGCAATTGTTTGATTTCGCCTGCATACATTAGGTATAGGCTGAAAACTAAACATTTTATTTAGGGCCAAAATTTTTAGGTTAAATTAAATCATAGGGAAATTCCCATTAAACATTTTGGTTACAAATTTCATGTAGTTTCATAATATCACCATCCACTTTGGCCGATTTCCTTACCGTTTTCGAGATATTTAAGAAAATATGATGTCATGTTCTAAAAATATATTTTTTTGAAGCATATATATATATCTCCACGGGACCCCAAAATTAAAATCCTTCCATTTTTACGATTATTTCTTTTTAAACCACAAGTGAACAACATTCATACCATATTTCGGCTTAGTACAACAAATGGAAGTGTAAAAACCAGAAATCGCTAAATTTCCCCATGTATTTCATATGGGTTTTTTTTCGATTTTCTGGGACCCCAAAATCTTTGAAAACGAATTTCCCAGGACATGGGGATAGCGCCAATCGATTCCTGGCAGTCGAAAACGGTAATCAACAAATTTTCGTCGAATTTCTATGACGGAGTTTCGAGATCCTTTGTGCAGACAACCAATTTTTCCTCGCTTTAGAAGATAAGTTAAAATGCTACAATATTGATCTATTAATATATGAAATGATAAAAATTATTGCTCAAAATTTTAAAACAAAGTTTAATTAATATATGAAGAGCTACAGTATTGTTCTATTAGCATATATGAAGTAATAAAATAATGGTCTATTAATATATAAAGTCCTAAAACATTATTAATTTAATATATAAAGTGTGCTTAAACATTATTTTAATAATATAAAACGTTAAATCATTGTTAAATTTATATAAAAAATTCTACAACATTCTTCTATTAATATATGTAAAGTGCTAAAACAATTGTGTATTATAATATAAATCACTAAAATATTGTTCAATAATGTAAAACGTTCTAAAACATTGGTAACTTGATTTATAAAGTGCTAAAACATTGTTGTATTAATGTATATAAAATGCTAATAATATTTAAAGTCTAAAACATTGGTAACTTGATATATCAAGTGCCAAAATATTGTTTTGTTAATATATTAATGTGCTAATATTAAATTAATATATAAAATTGTAATACATTTTTCTAAAAAGTAGTGCAGTATATTTTACGAAATATCAAGGCCAAGATTTCTACATTTGTATCATAGTTTTACTTAAATATAGATTTAAATTAATAATAGGCGGGAAATTGTTCAAAATTTCATTTTTTGAAGACGTAAATTTAAACTTGTCGATATTACTTAAACATATTTACATACCACACAGGTATTGGTATAATCAGGAAGCAAAATATTACTTTGAGTTGAAACATTTTGAAGCCGACAATCGTAATGATGTTCTGATTTCTTAAAAATTACTGATATTTTATTCCAAATTTGTTGTCGAATTAAAAGTAAGGTTGTCAGAAGCCAGATCTTAGTTGCATGTACGCGATTTTCTACGCAATGTAAAATGTAGCGCAACGTAGTTTTACTGTTTTATTCCTGAGTTAGTACGCACTACTATTACTTACTAATTACAATAGGATTTGTATATTAAACTATGGACAGCATCGTTATTTTCCCATTGTTTTCTTAACATACTCACTAATTATTTTATATCAAAACGTTTAAAAACCGATGACCACGTGTATCTCTGTATCAAACAGTCTGTGTCACAGTTTATATTCCAACATCGGATAATTGCAAAGTGTTTATTTACGAAGCAATAACCTCCTCCCTCACTCCATCCATGTTAACAAATATTAGATACCAGTGTTATAAAAATTAAAAGAGGTTTAACAAATATTGTATTCTGCCGTTGTTTGCGATTACCAGTGTTCCAATATGTTCTCAAATATTGGACGTTGATATACAACAAAACTCTCGGAGAGTAAATAGATAAGAGCATTGTCGCCATTTTGTTTTTAGGATTTTAGCATTCTGTTTTTAGTTTCGAATATAGTCTGAAAAAAAAAATCTTAAGTCAATTTGCAACTTTTAAATTAACTTTCAACAAATTTGCAACTTTCAACAATTAATTACTTTCTTGTGTTTAAATTACTAATTGTATTTAAATAACATAATTTCACCAAAAGGTTGGATTTGTTTTATTTTGTATAGATATCACAATTTTGTTGCAGGAATTGTTTTTTTATAAATATATATAAATATTAATTAATTATTCACAATACTCTTCAGACTGCTTCGGCCTTTTATTCTGTCTTTATGTATATACGAGTAATATAGAAGTCATCAATTTATATGTAATTTCTTATTTGTATCTATCTACAACTATTCTTGAATAGTTTTAATTTCTCAGTTAATTATAGAAAAGAGAAACGTATGCGAACGGTCAAAATCAGTGTTGAGTTTTTGGAGGTAATTTCTGTATCGACATCCTTAAACCGAAAAAACTGTGTGTTCTTTACAGCTAAAATTAGTGGATCTATTTCAATTAGGTCTAGTGTGTGGGCATATTTTTGATATATCTTGGGACCTTTATTTTCGATTTTTCTATACCTAAAAATTTGGAAGTCCTTGTTGTAAGACCAAATATCGTTATTTCAATTTTATGAAAATCGGCTATAACGATTTTAATCAAATTTTGATAAATTGTAGCTAAAAGGACCTAATGAAAATGTACCGATTACCATCTCACCAAAACTGATGTATCACGAGTTAGATAAAAAAACTGGAGATATAAAAGAAGATTTTTAAATTGACTACCGATTTCTTTATATTTTGGTTAAAAGTAAAGATTGATTACTCAAAAAACTAAATCTCAAATAAAAGAAAATTAATGTACAGGAAAGATTGAAAAAAGCAAAATTACACATGTCTCTGCCGTTATAGAAAAACTTGATTTAATGAAATCCAATTTATGCTAAGGTTTCGAACAAACTTAGTTCTATATTTAAATATATAAATATTGTTTCATTTTTTTTTTAATGTTAGTTGAAGCTTGTTGAGGTTCGTACCCCTTTGTTCCAACTTATCCCCTATAAGAAATATTGCGGTAATTTATCAGTAAAAAAGAAACAACTCAGTAAACAAACAGTAAACTCAGTAAAAAAGAAACTTACATTTTTTTATTACCTGAAAATAGTGTAGTTTTTTTTTTTAAGTCAAAGTCTAATATTATTTTTTGTTTAGTGGAAAAATTTGGGTGAAAGTGCAGTTTTGAACAGTTGGGTATTTTAAAAACTAATTTAGGTTGTTGTTGATATTTTTCAATGCAATTTTGAAGTTTATAAAAAGATGAAGAAGAAAAGCCGTAATATGTTCGAAATTTCCGACCATATTCCCGTTTAGTTTTTAGAGCACTGTAAATACGACAGACATTCAAATAAACACAGTTTTTGAGCTCAGGATAGTTCAAAACGAATATTATTACAAAATACTAAGCATTTTTTTAACATATCACATACAGTAACATTCTGTATACCATGCATTTAAACGTATATTAAATGATTTGTTACGTAAAACATAATATCTATCTGGATAATTCTCCTTTCCGCACCATTAAATTATGAAGTTATCAAATACATTGACAGTAACTGTTGTAAAATAGTGGTAAACAGTATTAATCTGATTGGCTTGAGACGTCAATGTTAATTAAACTTCAATTTGAGCAATATTAATCAAACTAGATATAATTACTGAGTGACTGGAAGCCACTATCCTCCCTTACTTTTATCACCATTTCCATTATGTCGATTTGAGACCAGATGAATTTTATAGCTCATCCCTACGTTTGGCGGGGTTTATAATTCATTTTTGGTCCGCCATCTTGGATTCGAGTAAATTTTTAAATTAGTAACACGGTCATAAAAGTGGATTTTGATTTTTAGATCCATTTTAAAATTCTGAGCTTCAATGCATTCCGTTTGTACGGACACCCATATCCATTCAGGCGTTAACAACTTCACCCTCTCTCTTTTAATGTACAGTTGTACGGACACCCATATCCATTCAGGCGTTAGCAACTTACTTCACCCTCTCCATTTTAATGTACAGTTTACTTACTTCACCCACTCCATTTTAATGTACAGTTGTACGGACACCCATATCCATTCAAGCGTTAACAACTTACTTCACCCTCTCCATTTTAATGTACAGTTGTACGTACAACCATATCCATTCAGGCGTTAACAACTTACTTCACCCTCTCCATTTTAATGTACAGTTGTACGTACAACCATATCCATTCAGGTGTTAGCAATTTACTTTACCCTCTCTCTTTCAATGTACAATTGTACGGACAACCATATCAATTCAGGCGTTAGCAACTTACTTCACCATCTCCATTTTAAAGTACGGTTGTACGTACAACCATATCCATTCAGGTGTTAACAATTTACTTTACCCTCTCTCTTTCAATGTACAATTGTACGGACAACCATATCAATTCAGGCGTTAGCAACTTAGTTCACCATCTCCATTTTAAAGTACGGTTGTACGTACAACCATATCCATTCAGGTGTTAGAATTTACTTTACCCTCTCTCTTTCAATGTACAATTGTACGGACAACCATATCCATTCAGGCGTTAGCGACTTACTTCACCATCTCCCTTTTAATGTACAATTGTACGGACAACCATATCAACTCAGGCGTTAGCGACTTACTTCACCATCTTCCTTTTAATGTACAATTGTACGGACACCCATATCCATTCAGGCGTTAGCGACTTACTTCACCATCTCCCTTTTAATGTACAGTGGCAATGAAAAGCAGATCAGTTAGTACAGACAAAAAGCCATAAAAATGATACATTCGTCAATCCAGTAATTATGACATTCTATACGGCATATGATAAAGCAGATATTCTGGAATGCTCACTCAAAGATAGCGGTGGCAGCATTCAGAATGGTTACTTGTCATGACTGCGTGGGAGTGCAGCTACATAAACATAAATTAACACCATTTCAGGTCAAGAATACACAATGTGCAAGGATCCCGGAACAGTAATGAATCCAACACATCTGGAGGAATAGCCACCATGTTATTTACCCTTCGCTATCATACTGTAATACAAGCAGATCCTCTAAATGTAAAGTCCAAAGTAGCCATTTCTTTAGGTTTTGACGAAATGTTAAATTGCATTGGTAGATAAAGGGATATATATCCATTATTTTATAGATAGATAATTATATAGTATTTTATTATATGGATAAAATATATCCAGTATTTTAAGTTTGTTTACAACCTTTGTTACACAGGTTTTCTGGATCTCTTAGGAGAGATGTTACATCGGGTAGGCCCTGTCGAGCCTCGTAGATGTGTATATAATAAAAAGTCTCCACTCGTTTCGCTGTGTCATTGTCTCGGACCTGGAGAGCTTCGAAGCAATACATATGTGAAGGAACCGTTCAGTAGAATGTACTGTATAAGGTTCCATATTATTCTCTCTTAGAAGCCGGTTTTTTTTTAACACGAATCAAAGTAAGCGAATGTTCCCCAGTGAAGAGGTCATGTGAAAGATTCAATACGCTCTCACACTACACAACAAAAGTTCGTGACATATAGTATACACCGGACGCTGTAATAACAGTTTCATTATTTTATGACTATTGTAGAATTGTCAGACAAGTGTAGTTGTTGTAGTCTAATTTAAAATGTAACGTAAAAGTTAAAGTTTAGTTTTATTTATTTCGATGATAATTATTTCATTATTGAGGTTAGCTTAAATATTAGAGTTATATCTGAAGGCAATGCATGTATTTCTACCGATAAGACTAAAATATATCTTCTTTTAATTTTATATTTGAACAATTCTTTCTGTGTATCCTTCACAAACTATATATCATATTTGTTCGGTGAATTTTGAGTACTCCACATGTTTGTCTCACGAAAATTGTAATTACTACAGCAACAGAACGCGTGTAGCGATTGTCTGCCACGAAATTTGTAACCACTTCAACAACAGAATGCGTTTAGCGATTGTTATATCCACTGGACCTTATTATTTTAGATTGCGATTATTTAAAAAAAAAGTAGTTTTTCATGTTACTTAAAGGTGGAAAAACTTCCGAACATCATCTTCTTATAACAAAAGGAAGAAAAGAATTGTTTACACTGATGACCGACGGTACTTGATAGAATTCCATTTTAACAAATAAAACACAATTTTTCTTTTGTAAAATTCTATTTATTTATTTGGTCTAGCCGACCATGGTTTTGCCAGTTACGGCATTGACGAGGCTCTTACAAGACTTAAAAAAATCATGCATCGACAGATTTTTATTCTAATGTTAATTTTGAAATTCTACATGTTAACGTAAAAAGTAGAAAATTAAATGTTTTGGAAATTTTAGAAATTAAGAGACTTTTGTGTAATGATGCTAATCTAGTTTTAAATGACCAAACGGAATTTTTGTCATTTTCTCCTTTACTTCAACCTCTATTCAAGGTTGGTTAATACCTGTGTGAATGACCTGTGGGGGGTTTTTTCCCCCGGGTCTTTGTGCTTTGTTTGTTAACGGGAATTTCCTGCCTTTCTGAACCTTTTATAATAGTTATGGTGTGCATTGTATTTAGTCTTGTAAGAGCCTCGTCAATGCCGTAACTGGCGAAACTATGGTCGGCTAGATCAAATAAATAAATAGAATTTTACAAAAGAAAAATTGTGTTTTATTTGGAAGAAAAGAACATAAAATGAAGTCTTTTAGCCCTTGATACGCGTCGGTATTGGAAGAGAACAAGAGTTAATAGGAAAGAGGAAAGATAGGAATATAATTCAAGAAGCGTAGATCTAGCTGGGCTCCCTCGCAACTGGCACGCTCATACTCACTATAGACGAGCCTCTGAGGGTATTTTAAATGGTTGTGTCCACCGAGTGCCCAGTGTTCTGAAAGCAGCATCTTCAGTTGACAATGGTCAGAAGGGTTTGACAGGACTAGAGAGTATCCACTGTGCGGCACATTTTTCTGCTACATTATTTAGCTCCCTGCAGTCTTATACATGTTACTTAACTGACACTCTGGCTGAAGGTTTATTACGTTTGTCAATGGTGCATAGACCATCATTCTTAGATTTATAGTAGTGTATAATTTGATAAAACATGTTCCAATAAATATTTTCGTAAAAAAATGTAAACACAATATCTGTTTTAAACTTTGAATTAATGATTTTTTTAAATCTTCAAAGTAAATTTTCGAAACTAAAGTAAGGTGATTATAAAAGCATTCGAAAACAGTCAATTTCGAACCTAACATATTATGGGTTATTGTAGAAATTTCTTTGAGCAGAAAAATGTGCCACTTAGTGGAAAGCCCCTAGACCTGCCAAAGCCTTGATAACTGAAGATGCGGCGGGGCGGCGCTCAGACCTCTGGCTGCTCGGAGGAAGACACCCGCTTGACCCTTTTGTTTTTTTAAATAGAAACACAATGTTTTTATTGGTAATTGTATTTATTTTTCCTGCTATGAAATCATGACGTTTAAAATTAAAGTTAGTTTAAATAAGAAGAATACAACAGTTTCAATTTAGGACCTAGAAGTGAAGTAATTTAATATAATACACTTTTAACTATTCAAATAACCTGTCCGTTTCATATTTCTGTAGGAAATTTTATTTTTACTTCAAATTTAAGATAAAAACAGTAGTTAAGCACCTACTAAATATCAAGTAAACAATACCTTTCCAATCTTTCATAAGCCGTAGTTCTAAAAATTGCATATTGTATTTAAAAACCACCATAAAAACATTGTATCGTTGTTTTAAAAATGAAGGCGACCGCCAAATTGGAAAATGACGACGACTCTTGAAAATTTGGATAACGTATTTTTAAATCCAATAATAAATTAAGGAAGGTTCCCTATTTAAAGTTTTCGTTAACCCTTATAATTTTAGAGATTAATGAGGCCATCTTGAGTTGATCATCCTGTATTTTAATATCAAAATGAGAACGTAATCGCGGAGACAAGCAACAAAAGAAATTTGCGTCCTGTCGTGTCAGAGAAAAACTTCGTGCCGACTACGTATGTAGAGTTTCACTTTTAGATATGAATATATTGATTTAATATTATAAGGAACATGCATGTTACTGTAATAATGTGTGCATTTCTGTAATTCAGTCAAAATTGGACAAAAGCACATACAATTAGCTAGTGGGGGATGGATGTATGATTATGTCGATTCTCTCTTTGCAAATAAAGCGAATAGGGAATCAAAACTAAAACAAATGAAGCAGGTTGAAGTTCAATTACATCTCGTATTGATTTTGTCTGTGTTGACTATAAAGTGTGTCCATATAAATTAAGGTCAATAGCATCACGTTACAAAATGTTGCGTTAAGTTTTGTCGTGTTACGTTATATTGTTTTTCATCATCTTAAATTACTTTATACATACGTTATGTTTATTACATTATGTTACAACAGTTATGTTACTTTAATTTAAAACAAAACGTTAATTTTAGCAACAAGATAATAAGGTTGCATTATGTTAAATTCAACCCTGTTTTGTCATGTTAACTTACATTGTTACATTTCGTTAAACGATGTTACATTACGCTCTATTGACTTATGCTGTGTTGAGATACATTATTCTGGCTTACGTTATGTTACGTTACGCGCTACATTTCGGTAAGTTGTGATGTGTTACATTATGTTGAGTTGTTTCAAATTTTGTAACGTTTTTACGTTGTGTTACAGTATTTTATGTTAAGATACTTTTTTTTTACGTTGTGTAGCGTATGATTATGTTAAGTTACTTTCGAAAACACGGTCCTCCAGCAAAGCTGTACAGACTTCAGAAGGAATATTTAGAAAATATATAAAACGATAAATTATATGATAAAATCAACAATTTTTAGTTTTTGTGTTATATAAGACTCAAACTGACATGTCATTTTCTTCTTTTTCTGACAATAAACATTTCTTCCTTTAACATATTTCCGGTCCCGGTTGGCGTCCCTCAAACACGTCGTTTGATCCCGGATCTTCCATTAAATTCATCCCCATGTTCCTGTGTGTTTATATTGACGATTTTATTTAACTGGGTTTTTCCTTTAACTTTCTCATATAGAGAATGTCTTGGATAAAAATCCAATTTTGTGTTTCTCATAGAAATCTCCGTTTTGATATTCGTGACCAAACCAAGTTTAAAAAAAAATTATCTTCGGTCTATTCAATGTTTTACACCCTAAACTCTAAACGAATTTAGGTGTTGGGTTTTTTAAATTAAAAAAATAATAAAAAATTTTATTGATATTACACAAACAAACAAATGAAAATACAATAGTGGGTAAAACAAAACAAAAATAATAATAACATTGACACCTATACACAATATGTAATAATACTATATACTAAAAGTTAAAAAATACAAAATATTTACAAATAAAATAAATATGCATCCTTAATTAATCAATAAATACCTTAATAAAAGGAAGACAAAAAAAGATCCAATTAACTAATCTATTACCGTTTGTGCAATATTAGATACTCTGTAGGAAAGAAAAACATGTTTCAGAGTTACCATCATAAGAATATACGAACGAGCAGGTGCAATATCAGACGATTAAATAATTAAAAAAAACACTATTAATTTAGAAAAAATAAATAATATACATTTCACGTCTACGATTTAAAAGAGAGAGAGTAAAAGAAGAAAAACGTATAAATTATCAATCATTTGTATTTCAATCCACTTGAAACATTAGATTACAGGTTTCAACAGTTCATTAATATCACTTTATTTCCTGACAATTCCTAAACCTGCATTTTATGGACGTCGTGACCAAAATGTCGTTTGTAATCGTAGGGCTTACGTTTTAGTAAAATTCTACAGTTAATTTTGAGGAAATTAAAAATTTTGTGTTTTCGTCAACAATGTACAGATTGTTTGGTGTTCGAGAGAGTTTATGCATACTTTATTATGTTTCAGTAACATGTAAGCGTGTGTACATGTAAGCACTGTTTATTTTAACTTTTGAAGTAAACTTTATTTTCAACAATTAATTACTTTCTGAAAGCATTGATAAAACAAATTCCCATAAGTTGTCTCTTCATTTTCTTCTAAAACTACCCCCTTCCTGTAGTGTAAAGACGCTCTGCATGTTGTAACAGATAATAAAAGCTACTTCATCCCTTGTGAGCAGGCTCAATATGTCAGAGGGATCTTTTACTCCGTAATGAAAGAAGGAGGGGTGAATATTTAAGGGTGAATAAATGCAATCTTAAAACAGCCCTTTCAATTTGTAATATAATTAGCACATTTTATGTGTAAAACAATTATAAGGGTGTGAAAGTCGATTGCTTTTAGAGGGTATTATTGGGTTATTTAATATTGTCCTCCTTCTGTCTTTTAAGGAAAACTGCCATAAGTGTTGGTTTTAGTACTTTCCAATTTCGTATGAACCATAGGTTAGCAAAGTAAAATCAGATTAAATTTTTATGTTTTTATAGAAATAATTTGAGCCGATATGTAGTATTTTTTGATTTATTATTAATTAATTTTATTATTTATTTTTTAATTTATTTTGCTCCACGTAATATTTATACTTTAAACAAATAAGGAGCGGGAATCAATATAACAAACCGAAAAAGGTATCTGAATTACGAGGATCCTCGATCCTGACGTTGGCGAAGAGGCATAGTTCCTCGTTTATCGTGGCGTCTCCGATTTCTAGATAATCGATGTTTTATGAGTATTCATTTTTATACCGACTTGCCTGAAACAGGAATTTTAGAGGAAATGGTAACTCGATTTCTGTGCGCTTTATTTCAGCAACATTTGGTCAAATTCTTTATTGCCTATTTTGAGAAAATTGATTAACTATACATAAACTTTAAATTCTTCAAAAATTAAATCAAAAGAACGAGGGGGAAGCTAACCAATTTCGGTCCAACATTGCAGATTGTACGGTTGACAGATCAATCAAAAAAAAATACGTTTTACTGATGGACCTCAAAACTGATTTTGTCGTGAAAACATTCTGTTCGTATTTTCGTCAATTAAAATTTTTTTCTCTGTACGAAGTATGCGTGTTGAAGTAAACAAGTTGTTGAGCGTCATCATGGTGCATACCCAACCCGATCATGCGTTTTAATACAAGGAAATCCTCTATATGATGTAACGTATTCCAAGGTACAGTCGTTGGCATTCCGATAGAATACAAATTAATCTTTGATCTTGTGTTTTCTTATCAGTCCTTCCAAGTTTAACCGCGATATTGGGATGCTATTGCATCAGCTGAAACTTGGAGTTATGTTAGCGGATTGGAAGACAAGTTGTGGTGTGTAACCGTTTTATTTTTATTTTGTCGTTTGTTTTTCCATATTTAATTCTAATTTACACCACGATTGGTTAGATAATTGTGGTCAAGACATTCGGGGTTTTACTGGAGGTCCAGTTCCCAATTCGGACGTGTTATTAACTTTAACAAGACGAGTATAAGAATAGGTGCTTCTTAATTTGTGTTGTATGAATGTTTATATAGTAATTAACTTTAATTGGATAATGTATTATACATTAAATTATTCATTTAAAATCTGACTACTCAATGGTGCAAAGTAAGATGTGGGGGAAGTTTTTTAGACCTCGAAATTGGCTTAGATCAAAAACAGTGTCGTTTCAATAATGTCCACTGTAGGCTTGGATAAAATATAATATCACTGTCGCAAAAGGATAGCAACCGCTACAATGTAATGTCCAAAAAAAAATTTCTACCTTGTATGAAATGATAAATTGTAATGGTAGATCGATTGGTCTTATCCAGTAGTGGAAGTTTGTTTAAAACAGTTGAACCTCGTAATTGTATCTATCACTACTCTCTTGCCGCGGGTAGGCTCTACTGGGCTTTGTAGATGTGTAGATATTAAACAGTCTCCATTCCCTTTGCTTGTATCAGAAATCTATGATTCGCTTTGCTTTACATATATGAAAGAACCTCAGTCGCTTCACTCATGTTGATGACGCGGCCCTACCGGATGTAGTAACTGCACGAATATCACATTTTATTAGCAGATTAGAGTAATTACATTTTCACAATAACTTCGCAATTTGTCATCTTAGAGATGTAGGGTTGCTACCTACTAATATAGTGTGTTATAAGTCGAATACTACACAATTTGAATAATAGATATGAACGAGAATATATTTTAAATGTCCGCCATTTTGATATTTTCAATTCTATTTTTTTGTATTTCAATAGGGTTCTATAGGAACACACTAGTGTCCCTTATACGAAATTTCATTGTTCCTATCTTATTTTGTGTGACAGCTATCGTACTTATGCACAGACAACAATGATGACGACGGACGGACGGTATGTCAAAAAACCTGAGGCTATGAAACGGCAAGATCAGTGAAAAAACAGAGATAGACATTTTTGACGATTACGAAACTTCCCCTATACTTCGTAAACTAAATTACTAAAAATTGCAATAACTAAATATTGTTACTAAACAATTGAAACTATTTTTTTATTTATTACATTTTTTAATTTTTTCAATAAATATATTATATATTCTGTTTCATTTCTTTAAATATGGGTCTTTTAAAATACCGGAATAAAATAAGGAAAGAAAAGGACTTAGTGTGCTTAGAATTGTAAAGGTGTTCCCCCATTCAGTGAGGACTTGAAAGAAAGGAAACGCTTTCACCAAATAGAGTCATTATTCTGAAGGGCTCTAAGAGGGTGAGGGCGTGGCAATATTTCTGAACTCCATTATATTATTTATGTCAGCATCTCTTTATGGAATATCATTCTATTTCTTTTCCACAACATCAATTTGTCAACAGTCTGGTCGGCGCTCTCCTTTCTCTTTCTTTTTTCTACTGTTTTTGATATTTTCCTTTTTATTTGTATCCTTCTCTCTATCTCATATTCACTTTATTGTTTTCTATTTCTATCTTTATCTCCCTTTCCGCAGCTTGTATTCATACAGTCACCTTCTCCCTAACTTTATTTCTCAATCCACTCTCTCCCCTTCTCTCAATTTCTTGTTTTACCCCTCACTATTTCTTCGTCTGACTTTTCTCCCTCTTTATTTCCTCTAATTCTCTCTTAAAATATTTCACCTTTTCTCTACTTCCTTCTTCATCTCTATCTCCCTGTTTCGCCTTGTGTCTATTTCTCCTTCTGTATATTTCCCCCCCTGTCACTATCTCTATAAATTGTAACCCTTGTCTATTTCCCCGCCTTTTATTTTTCCTCTTTCTTCTTCTCTCTCTATCTCCATTTTTCCTTCCGAATATTTCATCTCCCTTTATTTTTCTCTTCATCTCTACCTCCCTTTTAACTCTCAGGCCCTCGTTTTCAAGTTTCCTGTTAGTACTTTGTTACCCTGACGATGTTAGAGTATTAAAATGCTATGGTCTTTCTATTCTCTTTTTAATTTTCTAAGATATTTAACCGTCAGGCTCTCTCTTTCATATTTTCTGTCAGGTCTCTCTTGAACAACTCTTGTTCTCTTTAGACCCTGACGCTGTTTAGAATACTCGAGTGAATGGATATTTCAATACTCTATTTAACCCTCAGGCTCTATCTTTCATAGTTTCTGTCAGGTCTCTCTTGACTAACTCTTGTTCTCTTTAGACCCTGACGCTATTAGAGTCCTCGAGTGATTGGGTCTTTCTATACTCTATTTAACTCTTAGGCTCTATCTTTCAGAGTTTCTGTCAAGTCTCTCTTGATCAACTCTTGTTCTATTTAGACCCTGACGCTATTAAAGTCCTCGAATGATTGGGTCTTTCTATACTCTATTTAACTCTTAGGCTCTATCTTTCAGTGTTTCTGTCAAGTCTCTCTTGATCAACTCTTGTTCTCTTTAGACCCTGACGCTATTAGAGTACTCGAGTGATTGGGTCTTTCTATACTTTATTTAATTCTTAGGCTCTATCTTTCATAGTTTCTGTCAGGTCTCTCTTGACCAACTCTTGTTCTTTTAAAACCTTGACACTGTTGCACTCTGAATTGGAACAAGAATTATTTTTGTATCTTATAATTATTTTGTATGACAAAAAATATAAATTGTAGATAAAACGACAGAGAGCAAGGTAATGTAAACTCCCACCGGCAGAGGGGTCTCACCCCTCCGCTACGCAGTAGTGGGGTGACATCCCTTCCCGCACGATGGACTATAAATAAATAAGGGCGCATTCAGCCCAGAGTTCTCGCAGCTCTCGCAACGACACTTGCATTACCTTTCCTACTTATTCCTCGCATATTGTCTTTCTTTATTTCTCTCTCTCTAAGCCCTAACGTGGTCTGCTAATTGTCCCTGCAGCACAGTTAGGTCACCCAGGTTTCTGTTGGTAGTCCCCTCAGTACTAGTTTTCTCCTACACCGTTCGTGCTTATAGTCTGTTGGTTGTCCCTTCAGCTACAAGTTCCAACCCCCTACCTGTGGTCTGTTGATTGTCTCTCCAGCACAGTTAGGTCACCCTGGTGTCTGTTGGTAGTCCCCTCAGTACTAGTTTTCTCCTACACCGTTCGTGCTTATAGTCTGTTGGTTGTCCCTTCAGCTACAAGTTCCAACCCCCTAACTGTGGTCTGTTGATTGCCTCTCCAGCACAGTTAGGTCACCCTGGTGTCTGTTGGTTATCCCTTCAGCATCAACATCTTTCCTCTGACTGTGTCTGTAGGTTGTCCCTTCAGGCAATCAGAACCCGATCACAACATTTTTACTCCCACCATGCATTCCCTTGAACTTGAAGTGTTTGTAGCGGGTGAACACGTAAACGTCCGATACTTTCTGATATCCAAGAGCAAGATACAATGGTCTTTCTTTCCTTTTTTTAACCCCTTAGGATCTTTTAACCCTCAGGCACTCTCTTTCATCTTTCTTGTCCAACTCGTATTCGTTTAAGTCTCTGATGATATTGGAGTATTCAAGTGCTACGGGAATATTTTATATTCTTTCCTTCCTTGACCGAAAAATGTCCCCCCTTTAAACAACAAGGAAAATCGCTATCACACTCTTTTTGTTTTTCTCATTTTTATTTTCTTACATAGACGTAGTGTAAAGATATGTGATGGATAAAAAAATAATCTTCAGTCAAACAAGTGAACTTTGTAGGTATTTTTTAACCCTATCTAAAGATCTTAAAAAATAACACAAAAGCCACAAAATATATATGGTTTTGTTCAAAACGAACTCTAACGATTTTAATAAAACGTAGCTTCCAAACACTCAAATAAAACGTGTGAGACTTTTCCTTAAAAATGTTCTTGTTATCGATTGAAAACAGGAAAATCTTTCAAGAGCTCGCTGTAGTGAGTACGGGCGTAGCAATTCCGAGAATCACACCTGAATCTACATTATTTAAAGTAATCTTTGGTTAGATCCCTCCCTTTCATATCAGGTCCCTTTTACGCAACTTTTGTTTTCTTCCAACCTTCACGGTGTTAGAGTATTCCACAGTTGATTTTATTTTGTGTTTTATTTTCCTTTTTGTTATAAGGCGATGATGACCAATAGTTTTTTGTCTTTAGACCTAATAAAAAAGTACGATATGTTTTAAATAAAAATAAACACTTATGATTAAATTTTGGAAAAATGTGAAAATATAAAACCCAAATCATTTTTTCAAACCCCAAGTGAAGGACAAATACTAAAGTGAATCACCCCTAGGTAATTTTATTTTTCTAAATTACGGACGAATTTTACTTCCTGATTTACATATAGGCTTACGTTTTTCATTTTCATATTTCACCACAGTTTGTTTGTTATCAGTTGCACTGATTTTGAATTATTCGAATGACTACGACGTAATTTTCCGTTTACCCTTTTTAACAAATAACTCCATTTTGGGGCGTAATTTCGACTAATAGACTACATTTTGTTTAGATACATTGTTCCCAGTTTATTTTGATTTTTATGAAATTTTATTCCACATTTCACGCTTAAATCGAATTGGCTTCCTATTATTCACAGTTGTTTAAAATAAAAAGTATTTTCAGAGTGGAACGACTTTAAGGGAACACATTAAACTTGCTCCAAGTGTGCAACTTTTACAACGTTTTTGCCTCATAAAACAAATTCTTAAACTGTAACTGGATTCAAGAGTGATTTTCCGACATTGAGAAAAAGTTTTTCTTCTGAAATAAAACTCGACCTCACTTGAAACCCGTAAAGTAACATTAAATACTTTACCTTTAGAAAAGTTTTGTGAAAACTATATTGCCTTTGGTGAATTGCTATTCGTGAAAAATAATGGGGTTTTGGAACTTAGGGTGAGATATATCAAGAGGAAATTATTTCATACTTTAAGCTGAAGTAGTTGAAAATAGTCAACCGTCGTCATTATTTCTAATATATCATGTAATTACAAAATGGTCTTTTCGTCCTATTTTCCGTAGCATAAATTGAGATTTAAAGCTTGTGACATCTTATCAGCGTTTGTAGTGGTAAATATTTAAGAATATAAAATTGTTCATTAAAATTTATAACTGAATTTTGAAAATTCATTCTGTAACTAATAATTTAATTTCTTACTTTTTCCATTTTCGGTACTCTTGTATTTCGTTTTCAGAAATTCATATCATAACTTTGCCTTTAAGGATGGGAAGGGATATATGACACTCTATTAAACAGCGCCTAGAAAATCACGTTGACAACTTCATTTTAAATATTGTACACATGTAACTAATGATAAATGTTGAGGATATAACGTATAATTCATAAACGACAATTGGGTGTTTTCAACAATTTAAAAATAAGGGTAATATGCTGCTGAGATTGAGGGCGTGTGGCCACGTGACTTACGATGTTAAAGCCCTGCTGAAGTATTTAATTTTTCACCAAAGTCATGCTCCATTTCTCTCACACACATCTGGTGGTCCTGGTACAACGAATTACTTTATTAGATTTCAGATTTTGTTTGAAGATAAACCTAAACCCAGTTGAGTAACAGCGTATCATGTGCTTTTAGGTTTTCCGTAATATTTCTTTACTATATTTTTGTCAAATCTTCTAAATGTCTAGGTTATGTAGACATCTCTTTGTATAAGCGGGTAAGAGGAGTATTTAAGGATTCGTACTACTACAGGGGATAAATCAGCATGTTGCAGTACCTTGAAAATTGCATTAAACATTTAACGATGAGAATAAATAAGCCGGCTTCTTATTTTAATCTTTATTTACGTGGTGGAAGCAGAAAAGTTTGTTGTTTCGACTGTAAATGTTTAAGTTTTAAGTGAGACATCTGATGATGCCGGCTGCCTAGGGCGAAACAGCACTGTAGTATTTCTTTAAACCACGAAATCGAACTCCACCAGCTTAATAAATGAAGTTCATACCTTTATAACTGATTACCCTGCAGTTCAGTGAAGCTAGGAAAACACTTAATTTCGTATTTCTGGGAAGTATTTATGGTATAGTTTTAGTCACATGTATGCAATGACAAATTTAGTATAAAGCTCAAACTTACTAGTAAAATCTGTAGAAATTAGTAACAATAATTACGATGCTTGACCGTTTTAAACAACTTCAGCTTACAGTAGTTCTTTTCCTTCTGTTCATATACTGGGTGGCTAAATGTGTCCAAAGAGTTGATATCAAAGTTATACGATTCATGTTTAAAAGTTTTGTCCGCCATCTTGGATTTAAGATATTTTTTAAAATGGTCATGTGAAATATAATTTAAGATTGTTTTTTAACGCTGATTACAGGGGCACAACCTTTTTTTCTATCTGTCTTTCATATACAGCTATTAAAAAAAACTGATTTTATCTTTTTTTTTTTATATTCTCATTGAAAATATATGTTTTAAGCTATTTGTGACACTTCATAAGATGTTAATCTCAATGGTAGAATCTGTTTTTCGTTTTAACAACTCCATACCATTATTTGTAATCAACTTTAAAGGTTTAAATAAAAAATACAATAATGAACGAATATTTCGATTGATGTTACACTTGGACTAGTT
Organism: Aphrophora alni; assembly: GCA_963513935.1. NCBI lineage: Eukaryota > Metazoa > Arthropoda > Insecta > Hemiptera > Aphrophoridae > Aphrophora > Aphrophora alni. The sequence continues at coordinate 149,070,928 of OY740765.1, forward strand.
GGTACAATGAGTAGAGGTTGGTCTGATGTGATTTTGAGGGAAATCATTGATAAGTTGATGCCAGGTTTAAATTAATTATTTGGGTAACCTTTTAAACCTTCCGATTTGGTGTCTTCCGCCGAGCGGCCAATGGTTGTTAACCCCCCAAACAAGAGTCTAACGACGTCTTACTATGCTAATAGAATTGTGTAAATTAAGTAGTTTTTATTGTGTTTGCGTAGTGTTTTTATGAGGTAAACTATAGTTCAAAAAATAATTTAATCGCGTTTAGTCTAAATAGTTCAACATTATGTTATTTAAAAAATATTTTTTGCTTTAACCATAATAATTATTTCCGCTCTAATAATAGTAATAACCCAGTACACAAATGAATATTAGTTTTTAGTTGAAGTTTCTTGCAATTTAAGGGAAAAGATTTCTATAACAATTATTTATTTAGTCGGAAAAATATTGTTTTCGTTGAGAAATTTCTGATGATTTGTTTAAAATGAAGGAAAGTAGCAACGGAAGTTTTTTTTTTAATTGTTCTTTTAATTGTGCAGTATCTTTGATTTTTCCGAGCGCCTTAAACGCAACTGCAGAAGAATCGCGGTGCCAAGTTCTGTCGCAGGACTCGTGGCGGGTGGTATAGTCCTAACTACTCGAGTCAATAAGGCGGTGTCAGTAAAAAACTTTAAATTGTTTTCGTCGATAATTTTGCTTCTTTAAGTTTAATAAGTTAGTACAATAGCTCAGTTTATATAGCTTCTAATAAAAATCAAACTAAACTTATTTGGCATTTTTATTTTAAAAAATAATAAAGGTAAGATTTTGTAAAAAAAAAAAAAAATAAGTACTAGTAATTGGTACTTTACCTAGAGTACATAGGTTTGCTATAGTGAAGTATTAAATAAATACGCTTTATAATATGTGTTTTATTACGTTCCCGATGTATGGGATAGAAAGACAGAAAGTTTGTGCATCTTTATTAAACGTGTAGGAAGGCCTACGGAAACATACTGTATTGTTGTGTGTGCTCTCATGTCCAGTTAATAATGAAATGTTGGATTGCAAACAACTGACAATATTCAATATTTGACAGTTATAGTCAGCTTTAGTTAAACATGTCTAATGTTTGTTGTTTATAATGAACAACGTAGATTACGGTTTTGTTATCGCAACTGACGGCAATATGAAATGGCAATTAGGAAATACTCTGGACGCTAACATATGTTGAAGCTATTCATTTGATCATGTTAAAAAACGGATTTTCGAAAGGAAAAATTAAAGTCTCAAAAAACTATTTGAAGTTTCTCAACAATTTATATAAAAAATATATATTTATAAATAGAAAGATCAGAAATTTTACTAAAAAACTGTACTGCTCTCACTAATTAAATTAAAGAATGCGTAATGATATTAAGGACGGTCTGCCTAATAAAACTACTTTGCGCACTTGACTTTACTACTTTCCTGTTTCCCGTAGATTCAGTGTTCCTCTAATCACAACATAAAGGCTTAGTAGTGTTTATAATATAACACGTTCTTCAAACTTAACTTCTGATGTTAGTACAGTTTTTAGATGTAAATTATCAGATCTTTCTATTGATGTTTATATTTTTTTAAAGGAAAATATGAAAAAATATTAACGTTTATTGTTAGTTGACCTATATTTTTAGGTCCAAAATCATTATCATTTTCGGTAACTTCAAAGTTTTGTAATGTCAGGCGTGTTAATCGTAGAAAATTGTTTAAGAAAGTAAAATTAAAGAGAATTATATAACAAAGATGTCTTGTGATTTTGAGCTAACTTTTTAATCGATTTTTTGGGGGGAAGTATTTTTTTTAATAACAATGAAATGATGATTTTTAAAGACCTATATTTAAGATTCGTATGTTTAATTTTAAAAAAACAGTTCATTGGATGTCAATTTTATATCCAAAAATATAAAAATATTTTTGTTGTATTTTTATAACCCTTTACCGATTAAAATATAATTATCTATAAAAAGTCTTGACTTTTTAATATTTCTTATGACTGCTGATTAGATTTATCATCTTAAATAATTCAATTCAAAATTAGGTTAGGCTTAGCTTAGAGCAGTGTGAAATAGTGTAAACAGTGTTTTAAATTATCATTAACGTAATATTTTTATACTTGGATAAAATTGTAAAGTTAATAATCAATTTATGAAATTGGTTTAATAACCTAAGGCTATCAAAACTAGAAACATCCATAGTTCGATTATTTTATGATTTATATTGCACTTTTGAAGTGGAACAACCTTGTCAGGTGGTTGAAATCGAAAGGCAACAAACAGTTTATCTCCTAAACTATTCAACTAATAATTACAATTTTTACACAGAAGTAAAGGTCCGTGTCGAAAGTGGATTTCAATTTTGTATGACAAAAACTAAACATTATTTTCGACATGTCATAGTTGTCGTCTGTACGTAAGCAGAGCCACAAAAATTAAGAGAGGGACATGAAATTGTATATAGAGTAGTTGTCGATAGTGTGGTCATATTTAAATTCAGAAAAATCGGATGACGATAATTTTAAACAGTTTTCTGTTAATATCTCGTCTATTATTTAATTTATAACACAATAAATCAGATGAAAATGTGCAGATTTCAATTCTGCATGTAACAGTACCAACCACACCTCTCTACGATAAGCGAAGTTAAAAAAAAGAAAAGTAATTTCGAAAACTGACATCGCAAATAATTATTAAGTATGAGATATGGCAGGGTCTAATAACGACACGATCGTAGCTAATGGAGGATTCTTTACATGTACAGTTTCGAAGCCCGTTAAGACCGAAACACTAACAAGAGGGAAGCGAGTGACATTTTTTTAATAATATACAAATTACTAGAATTGCTAGGGCGTAGCAGACGCAATGTCAAGGAGGGTACTGGTATACATACCATAAGGTAGACTTTCATAATGCACTATATGGTAAGGTCCTGATATGTGGAGAAGTGATGTTATAACCAGGGTGACCATATGTCCGGCTTTAGGAGGACATGTCCTCCTTTTTAACGTATGTCCTCCTGTCCCCCGAAACATGCCAGTCAGTTATTAAAAAAACTAATACACTCTGTGGAAATTTCAATGTCAATGACTTCTTTCCTTACTTTGTTTCTAAAGGTAGGTTCATCACCAACATTAACTACCAGTATATTATTACTGTTAAGAAATTCTAAGGGTGACTCGCCACTAGTATTTGTGTTACTTGAGCTCCATTTTATGTGATGAGAGTTGGAGTCCAATCCCGCGAGGAAATGCTCCTCCTCCTCACAGAAATACGTCTCCGTTTCTAGTTCTTCACAGGGTGGAGTTACCTCCGAATCATAGGGAAGGTAAATCGAGCTCATGATGACGTTTCTTCTACCTTTTCCGGATCAGCAGGTAATCTTGACCGTGGTGATATCTGTGGAGCAGAAAGCAAGCAAAGGCAAACGTCACATTTTACACTTAATTACAATACAGATCGCAAGTTATTATATGAAATATTGTATATGACCTTTCCTCTTGCATCTCCCAGCACTCTTATATTTCCTCTATTTATCCAGAGTTCTTGGACAAGGGCTAGGTCTATGTTCTCAGTTAGAAATCACTGATAGTTAAATCACTGTCTTTAGGTAAAGCAAGATCATCCCGAGTGGGATACAGCTTTTCGCTCGTGCACAGCAGTCCTGAGGGTAGCTTCCTCGATTTAGATGTGATTATCATCCTCTGCTACCCCCTGGAATTTTTGTCTAAATCTCTTAATCCCATGGAGGACTTTACTCCCACCAACCTTGTCCCGATATTTTCACTTTCCATCACAACACAACAAACCAATATTTTTTAAATCCACGTATAACTACGAAAAGCAGAGTACAAAATTCACTGTAAGGCTGAATTCAGTGTTTCCCCCACTACACCAACCTCCCCACAGACGACTGCGCACCTCAAGGACAAAAGATTTGTTCGTTACATTTGGGATTGCGTACATTGAATTCTTTTTCATGTCAAGTTATTTACTCTCAATAAACTAGCGTCATGTAGGCTGTAACCAACAGAATTTGTTTTGGTAGGAGTTTATTGAAGTGAAAACTTCTATTGGCGCGTTGGGTACTTTTTGGGATGGACTTTTTCAATAGAAATCGCGTCACGCACAGTAGCGTAATGCAACTTTTGGGATGGACTTTTTCAATAGAAATCGCGTCACGCACAGTAGCGTAATGCAACCTTAATATATAGACAACGGATACGCGCGCCCCATACGTATTAAAACTAAAATCTACGAAAAATATTGCACTAACTTTCTCAAGCTCATATACATAGTCAAACTAAAATCAATGCAAAAATGTTGCACAAACTTTCTCACATACCCATATATATTAAAACTAAAATCTACGAAAAATATTGCACTAACTTACTCAAGCTCATATACATAGTCAAACTAAAATCAATGCAAAAATGTTGCACAAACTTTCTCACATACCCATATATATTAAAACAAAAATCTACGAAAAATATTGCACTAACTTTCTCAAAATTCACATACATAGTTAAACTAAAATCAATGCAAAAATATCGCACAAACTTTCTCACATACCCATATATATTAAAACTAAAAATCTAATATTGCACTAACTTTCTCAAACTCATATACATAGTCAAACTAAAATCAATGCAAAAATATTACACAAACTTTCTCACATACCCATAGCCTATATACAGTATTAAAACAAAAATCATAAAAGTATAAGCGTTACTTACTGTTCAAACATGTTTTCACTTCTAACGTGTGGTCTTAAGCACACCCAAATATTTTTTATTATGTATTAGATTTTATTTAGTGAACATTATTATTGAAGATCATTTAGTTTATGATGGAAATTTTAAGTCGGAATAAGCTGTATGAATTTTACTGTGTTAAAAAAATGGTTAACTAGTGAATTCGTAAGTGTTAATTTATTAGGTTATGTTTAAATATTTGCATAACAGTGGTAAATCAACAATTACATTTTTTTGGCTAACGAACAAAATTCCGTTTTATTATTATTTTCAATAGATAGTAGTTAAAAATTATTGCTTTGGAATAAATATACTAGGTCGGAGAAAAGTATGGATTATATACTTTTTACATCGGTTTCTGGTTCACGTCAACGTTGGTAATGTAAGGCGTTAAAAAATACAAGACGTTCTAAAAGATTAACAAAATGTAATGTATTCTAACTATTGTAATATAAATATTACATTATTTTTATATTTTGAAATAGTATTCATTACATCGGTTCTTCTGAATAAAAAAATATAGGTTATGTGCAAGGTGTTTCATATAAACTCTTGTCTGATATATTAGAGGATTGTTCTTGGGGTTGAATTAAACACAGGAAGATTATTCATTTGTTTGAAACAAGCTTAGTAGTCTGTCTGTCTACCATTTTGTGTTTTATAAAAAAATATATATATTTAGGTAAATAAATTAGATTTCAATTCCAAATTTGGTAAATTATTTTTTGTGACCTTTTATCAATGTATCAAATACCATGACATTATTTTTTTTTATTTTTTTCAAAATGACAGCCATTAAAAATTTTTCCCTTTTGTATTTATACCATAGTTTAAAGAATAAACGAGTTTCGAAAAACTGAAAACATAATTTCTTGGCAATGGTCTACAACCCAAAATTAGTCTAAAACCAAAATATTTTTGAAATATGATGTTTTTTAATAGTAATAATAAAAACGATTGATTGGTTTACCATGTTTTATTGTCTGAGATGCTCACTTTATCATTTGCGTTGTAGTAGTTACCAGTTTACATTGAGCACAAACACCAGCACAATTTTGCTCTGAATGTTTGGGCTGGGATCCTCAGTGACCAAGTAATTGGGTCCTATATTCTGCCAAAATGGCTTAATGCTCCTAGTGTTATCTTGTTTGTTTTTATAGACACATTTTTCCTGAACTCTTGGAACATGTCCCTTTAGAAACCATAGCTAACTTGTGCTTCCAGCATGATGGCACTCCGGTTCATTTTGGGAATATTGTAAGGATCACTTTGATGCGTTTTATGACCAGCGATGGATCGATAGTGGTGGACTCGTCTTATGGCCTCCTCGTTCCTCTGATCTCAACCTTTTGACTGTTTTCGGTGGGTCGGATGAAAGAATTAGCTACAAAATGCCTAAAAAGGGAGAGAGAGAATCCTCTTTGTTAGAATTGTTGATGCGGTTGTTTTCATAGAAGATGAGGTCAATGTGTTTGCATGAATGAGAGAGAGTCTATGATTAAAACGTGCAGGTCGTGTAATAAGGCTAGAGAGTGGCGTTTTGAACAACTGTTGTAATCAGACAAACTTTGTTATTTTTTCTGAAAAGTGATTTAACTATGTATTATTATGTTATTATTATTACTTCTGATTTTCCACCTCAATGTAAAGCAGTAACTGTAGTTTTTTTTTTGAAGGAAAATATTATTGTCAATTTTAATAAAAACTACACGGCGAGTTAAACGATAAACATGGTAAACTAAGCAATGCATTTTATTATGACTATTAAAAAAATATAATTCAAAAATATTTTGGTTTTAGGCTAATTTTTGGTATTGCAGAGAATTGCAAGAAATTATGTTTTCAGTTTTTTGAGAATAACTTAGTTAGTTTTTAAGTTATGGTAAAAAATACAAAACTATTTTCTTTACCATTCAAAAAGGAAATGTTTTAATCTTTTGTAAATTTTTTGAAGTTACAATTTTCGAGATATTTGATGTTAAAAATTTTGAACGGCCGCCATTTAAAAAAATACAAAACAAGGTCGATGTTTTTAGTACATTGATAAACAGGTCACTTAAAAATATGTATACAAAACTTGGACTTGGTATCTAATTTATTTTCAAAAATATAATGTTTTTGTACAAAACAGAAAACTGCTGACAGACAGACAATTAAGCTTGTTTCAAACAAATGAATGCTTGTTCTGTGTTTACTTCAACTTCAGGAATAATCCCCTAAAACATTCTGTATATGAACAAAGATATGGAAAGTTGAATTTTTACTCCACGGCATTAACTCATTTTTGGTTGAATATAGAAAATTACATAAGCAAGATTTGAAAAGCTGCTTATCTATATTATACATTAGGTAAGATGAATATTAGTGCTCATGTACATGGTGTTCAGTAATTCGTGGAACAAGATTTGATTCCTGATAAGAAAACGTATAAAACAAATTATAAAGTAAACAAATAACATTACCCTTTGTGTCGTGAATTGTTATACACCCTTTATATTTGCAGATAATTCCATTTCATCCAATTTATTAATTAGGTAAACAAACAGCTATTCAATAAAAACTTTGTTATTACATATTGAACTAAACAAATTAAATTTTGCACATCTCAGTAATGAAAATATTTTTCTCATCAATAGAGCTGACATTTAAGTACTATTTAAAAAAACTAATACAACACTTATATATATATTTTACTACAAGAAGTTTATATTTTACTAATTTTGGGAACATCAAGTGTTTTGACGGTACTTACTTCATTATCTGTAGATAGCTCTTTTACAGACACACACAACTCAAATATCTTTCTACGCGGAAATATTTTACAGATTTTACCTAACCTTGTATATATAAGAACATTATTCGTCGTCTCCTGCCTATGCCTCTACCTTGTAAGTAATCTAATTTGTTTTGATTCTAGGTGAGTTACCATCCTTCTTAACAATAGCAGCTGTTTGGGTAAGATAAATATACACTTTTGAGCTTATGCAAGTAACAAGTATATTGTGTACTGTGAAAATCCTGCAACTTTTAGGCTAGGAAATAGAAAACCGAATAATTTTATATTTTTGTGGTATAAATAAAACTATTGAATGGCATATGAGGTAAATTCACTCCGTTTCTAAAAATGAGGTTTTTATAGGGTAAGATTTGTTGGTTTATGTTAAGAGCACTTTATGTTCTGTTTTTGATTAAGCAACGACGAACTCGATAGTTTCCCCCTTTACCAAAAACATTTATGAGAAAACTTAAAATTAGTAAATGTAAAACTCCCATTGAGCGAGACCTTAATTTAAAGGTTTCGTTTAGTAAAAAAATCTGCTAAAACTAGATATCGCCATTTTGTTTCAAAACAAAACGGCGCGGCGGTCTGTCAAATAAATGTATGTTAACTTCAAAACTTCAAAAAGGTATGTTACTTTAAAACAAACTATTGCGACAAAATATGCATCAATATTTTTATGAACTTTAAATTACTATTTAACAACTCAAATAATGTACACAAAGTGTGTACAATATACATATTAAATGTTGAGCTTGACTTATGAGAAAAACTATTCAGTATAACAAACACACAGAACACAATTCTCATAAAAAACTCATTCAACTGGTTGTGGTTTGGTTGGTGTAGCTGGTGTATCACTGAAGAGGACGACCTTGTCGTTGAAACGCGTCTGATACCTAGGCGTTTTTTTTAATGAGAATTGTGTTCTGTGTGTTTGTTATACTGTGTACAATATGTTTTGTTTAACATGCTAATTGAATGTTTATTCCGTATTACAATAAATGCACCCCACTTCCAAGTGGTGATCTTGGAAATGTAAAACGCTATTTACAATATTCAAATGAAGTGGATTTCTTTATTTTGTAAACTTTGTACTTTTCTTAGAGACGTATTTAAGGAAATGATTTACCTTTTAAAAGGTCGTCCAATATTGAGTTAACATGATACATTACATTTAAAACACGAAAACCTATTTTATAAAATTTAGACACGTGATGTACCTTGAGACCATTTATTGTAGTTTATACCGTTTTACAGATTAAATATAGCTTTAAAATGAGTTAACACTCGATAGGTTAAAACATTTGAGTTGCTCCTAGAAAATTCCATTTAGAGGAGAGGGTTGAATTCAAATCAATATGCCTTTTTTTTTTTTTTTTTTTTTTTTTTTTTTTTTTTTTTTTTTTTTTTTTTTACCACAGAGAACAATTGTATGACTTCAGTATTCTTTTCTTGTACAGTAAAAATAGCCTTAAACTGTTAGAAAATTTTAAATGGAAAGAATTAAAGTGTAAAAAAAAATATGGAAAGGTGTTTTTTTAACATTACTTCCTTTTTTAAGAAATTGATGAATCTCCAATTTCCTCTTAAAATATTAATTTTACGAAAACTTGTTAAATGCAAATTTTAAAGATCATGATATTTCCTACAATTTGATTGTTTATTCGTTTCAGTGTAATTGAAATTGACCGAGTTATGACCTTTTGAAGGTGGCGTTGAAACTAACTCACCCTTCATATCGCACACACGGTTAAATGTTTCAATTGTTAATAACTCGGGAAAACTGTATGTCGTAACGAGAATTCTAAAAAAAACAACTTATTTTAGATAAGTTAATTGCCTTTATTTTGAGCGCTTATTTCTTGCTGTACGGTGAAAAGTGACCAAGTTATGATTGAAAAAAAACTAAAAATAATTCTTAAATAATAGTCTAATATTATTTGCTCCAAATGACAATAATTGAACAAAGTAAGTATTTTAAAGCAACTTTCCATAGTTTGTAAATTTTACTGTACAGTTAGTTATTTCACAGTTTTCGTATTTTTTAGACAATCAGTAATATATTTAAATTGCATATGGAAGCGTCGCCCGTGACTATGAAATGTGCATCGATCATATAATCGTGGCTTTTATAATTTGTGGCTCACCATATTTATTTATGTGTCTGCAAATAAAAAGTGTAGAGATGGAGATTTGTATCCTATCATTTTCAAATTTGGTTTGTAGGTTTACTTTCACGAATTAATTGATAAGTTCTGTAATAAAAAAAAAAGTTAATTAATTTCAAAATGGAGGCTTCAACAAATTATTAATACTAGTCGTAACAGTTTACAATCTTTATAATCACAAAATTTGCAAAAGAAATGTTCTCGCTTGTCAGAGTTTGTATAGATAAAAATATTAGACATGAAGCAGTGCAAGGCATGCGCAGATTGCTAACAATGGGCGCATGTGTGATTGTTTCATAGCTACTTATTGCGCTCCAGTATCACGCAGAAATCAGTTAAATGCACCTAATGGTGATTGCTTCCGACCAGTCACACCTTAATAACGCTTGATTATTAGATGTTATCAATTGTCAAGTGATTGTGATTGCATGCGGAAAATTTCAGTGAAATAACTTCGTTAGACATTGAAGTTGTATACAAAATTTTTGTTTTCAAAATTGAAAAGGACATTGTGTGTTGTATCAGCAGTATAATTCCACATGCAGTTGTTGAAAATTTTCTCTTTTGTATACAAAATTAAATAATAATAAATACAAGAAGACCCAACATAACCTAAATCAATAAAACTGCAAGAGTTAGTAGAGGGAACTAGTTGAGAATTACGATTGCAATGTTCATTAAATAATAATTATTATTATTCCCTAGTGATGCCACTACTACAGCGTTAGGAGATTGTCTGGATGCAGTTAATAAATTTCTCTATATTCGACTAGACGGCGGCGTGCTAGTTTACTGTTCTCTCGTATGGTCCTTGGTATTCCTGCTGGTGGCTTATCCAATGACGTTGCCTCCATCAATTGTCTTGGCTTTCCGTTTTCAACCAATCGATCATGTCCGAACCAATGATGTTGCAGGTCCTTTTACTCACCGGTGTCTGTTTTAAATCGCCCAGTATCCCATATTTCTAGTTCCGTCTATTCGAGTATTTTTCATTCTTCTTCATTCATTTACCATGCATTGATTTACATATATCATTCTTTGTCATGTCAAGTTTTCACTTCCATTTATAACAATATTGGCTCCTGAACCACGTCCAAGTATTATCAACTTCTTTTTTGCCAAAATATACAACGACTCATAAATAATATCACAGGTCTGCAAAACAAATTTTAAAAGTTATTTGTACTTTAATATCTGATTTCTATGTATTTTTCAGTACTGATTTCAAGAATGAAGTCCATTTTATTCTATCACGTCAGGTTATCTCACAAAAAGGGTGTGTATTTTGGGTGAAAAACTCAGTTTAACACATTTTTTTTATATTTTTCTAAAGGTTCTAAATTTTTATAAACAGATAAAAGATGCCATGGTTTACATTTACACAACTGAAAAAAAAAATGCATAACTATAGCGTCAAAAGTCCTTGTATAAGCGCTTTCGCACCACACCATAACTTCTTTTAATGCTCTTTCTGCTGTAGACAGCTTGAGGATCGTCCCTTTTTAATATCCAGCAGTAATCCGCTATCATGTTAACGATTCATCTTCCTTGGTACTTTTTTTCCATTTCTTTGATGTTTTGATGGAACCTTTCGTCCTGCTTTTCACTGACATCACCAATATATGCAGGGAAGAAGTCAAAGTCTGAGTGGAGAAAACTTATGATCATGTTACAAAGAGAAAACTTAACTTGTATGCTCATATTATAACCCAACTTCTTGAAGTTGTCTTGCTTGTCAGCGACGATTGACTTGTAGTTTGGGTCCTTTTTGTTTCCCAGAATACTGGTTACAACTAGTTTAAGAGATATAGATGCTGGTTTTTTTATTCCATTTTTTAGTCAAAGCTGGAATCCCTCATTAATTTTCTTATGTCAGGTTAGACAAACACTCCTTCTTTTATCTTTGCGTCGGATAACTCAGGAATCTGCCCTCTAAGGTATCTAAATCAATCTCCTTCTTATGGCAATGCTTTGACAAATTGTTTCATCAAACCCAATTTAATGTGGAGTGAAGAGGAAGTAATAAATTTTTGGGATCTACAAGAACCTGAAGACAGCAAATGTTTTCTTTCAATCTAGATTTTAGTACTTCTGCTGAATACTTTGGGAGCCCTAAGATTTAAACTAAATCGTTCAGTTTAGATTGGGTGAATAAATTGGTTCCTTGTGCCAGGGTCGTAGCAATCACTGTCTTCATCACTAACACACGGTGGAGGCAATGGCTCGAAATCATCTTACATACTCGTATCATCCAGAGACTCTGAAGGAAAATTCATTGATACTTCGGTTCCATGAGGAATAGGATGAATAGCTGACGGGATGTTTGGATTCTTATTTATTAAATTGAAACCTTGCACTTTGCAGGAACAAAAATAACCGTCATAACTATGATTTTAGGTTTCTCTCCAAACTATAGGTATTCCATAACGAATGGACCGCTTTTTACCCTGAAACCACTGTCTTAGTTCTTCGACACGGACTGAACAAACTTTGTTTGTGGCCAAACTTGATCGCCTAATTTCATCCCAAAATAAGTTATGTACAAAATCTGAAACATTTATTTGTTGATTTTTAACTGTATAAAACTGTTACCATAAAAGTAGCAGATAGAATTCGGTGAATTGAGACATCGTCTGGAAATCATTGCCCTCAAATCAACCACACAACTGTTAAAAAATATCACTACTTTATAAAACCAGAACAGCACGTGAACAGCACAGAGCAAAGATTTGTGAAGATCTCTGAAGGAGAATGTGGTACAGTGGAAGGTGGTTGGAAGGAGGATGGTGGGGAGAAACAGGCACTGACACAAACGATACCAGAGGAGGGAAATAGTAAGGGATGGGAGGGAAGGTAGACATACAGGCACTAATAGGAAAGTTATAAAGTCTTAACCGTATTACACTAGTTTTAGTACGAAAGTCCAGTTTTATATGAATGTCTATTTCATTGCAAACGCCTTAAAACTTTCTTACATTACTTTTTTTAATGTTTAAATCAAAATATAACACTTTCTTTGGAATTATTTAAATTTTTTCAAACCTCATAGTACTACCTTACTTTAAAAAACAGACAAATGCGACTAAGATAGACATGCTAATTGTAACAAAACTGTACGTAATGGTATTTTTTTCTATGATTTTCCGATCAGCACCAAAAGTACTATAAAAATCACTGATTACATTTGAGACATTTTTTTTGTCGCGTTCCTCTCTTCAAACCGCTACAAATTTTTCTTTATTTTTGCAATAAAAATGTTACCATCAGCTTTGACCATATCCGGGACGATCTTGTCTTCTCCGACTGCTTTCCCAATGACGATTTTAAGAAATTGCATCTTTTATAACAGCTCCATGTGTTTCCCGGTTTAAGAGAGATGGTGACCAATTTTTTTGGATCCTTAAAGCTTGAGCAAAATATTTAGAGCCGATTTTGATAAAATCATAAAAAATTTTAACATCTACCAACAAATTTTATATATTTTAAAAAAATGAATACAAATAAGGTTATAATCTGTCTCAGGCGTGAGAAATTCCAGAAACCACTTTTTTAAACATAAGAGATCTACGATTTTTTTTACTCATATAAATATAATTTTGTCTATAAGACGCTTAAGCGTGAAATATAATAAAAGAGAGTTTTCATTTAAAAACCAAAGTTTAAAGACATAGCAGTAAAACAATTAAAAAAAGGTGCGTATATTGTTTTTCTAGTGTAGTTACGAATACCGAGATTATAATTAATTAGACACCTCTCAACTTAAACCGTATTAGCCTATATTCCATAAGACACTAAGATTAGACGGAGTAATTAACTGAAAATAGTGTGTTGTCAACAGCTCAGTGAGACTAGGACGCGACCTGGTTTCACTAATTGAAAACAATTTTACATTATGCAAACACCAGCACAAGGAAGTTATTTATTTTGTAACTTATATAATGTATAAGTACTATTGGCACAGACTTGTCCATCCAGTGTATATAGGGAAGTTTTCCCTGGGGTTTCGTATTCTCCAAACATGCAGTCTCATAGACGCAAAAGTTGACTTGGAAGTAATTGTGAGATTAATTACTAATATAATAGGAAACTTACCGTCACCAATAGTCAAGAGTAGCGTTATTTAAACGACGGCCGTTTCGGCTATTCTGCCATTATCAAGTCCTGCCATTTATTTACTCCTCCTGAAAACTTGATAATGGCAGAATAGCCGAAACGGCCGTCGTTTAAATAACGCTACTTTTGACTAATGGTGACGGTAAGTTTCCTATTAATTAATTTATAACAATAGTCGGTATGACAAAAAACATAAATTGTGATTAATTACTAGTTCCCAATATGTAAACTCCTAAGGATGCGATTAGAAAATAAACGGTGTAAAACATTGCACAAACTTATGCAGTGTAGGCCTTATGAAATTTTTGTTCAATCAGAACTTTCACCCAGTTCAAAAATTTAAAATCAGTATTTGTCACGACACTGTTATAATTTTGTGAAAAATATCGTGATCAAGTATTTTTTTATACAGAATTAGTGACACTTCCATTTCAACCTTCCGACACTCGAAGAAACATCGTTATGCCTGGACGAAAACTGAAGGGAATATACAGTTTAGTCCTTTAACACTCAGTACAAAGTAATACCACAAGAAGAACAGGTCAGACCTAAGGAATGTGGTTAGATTGTTGACTGGTCACTGTATGCTCTGTAGTCATGTACGAGACCTTCTGTGTAGAAGTGTGGAGGTGAGGAAACAGCTCAGCACATAACTGTCCAGTTACGACCTCAAAACGAATTCGTTAGGCGCTATACGCAGTTTCCAAAAACCAGAGATTGAATTGAAAAGACCTGTGAATGACTGTGTAAGAAGAGCACAGTAGGCTTCATGACTGAGAGACTAAACCAGGTCTACAATCCTGGCCTCCCTTGCAATATAAAAGGGAGCTCCACTCTCACGATAAACTCCATATTAAAATGATTCACACATTTTCAGAGCTTATTTCATAGCTCTATCCCTTAACTCAGTTCTTTCTACCTGCCTCTGAATAAAAGCAATCATCAAACAGCCTTTTATTTCCCTTGCCAATATAACTTAATCCTACAAAATTGAAAGCTTAGTGTAGCTTGTCCCTAAAAGGAAATCAGGTTGTCAAATAATCCTCTGCTAAACGATATTAAATTACTTTAGTGATAATTGAGCTAGGTTTTAGGAAATCGCCTTTCATTAGTTTTCCCGTTACAACCTAAAACATGGATTAAAACACATTAAACTAAGAACAATGTGTGACGTTAAATTTTATGAGGATAAAATATCTGCGGATAACAATAGTTTGTTCTGTCATAGAACGATGCACGTAAAGTAATGCTATATCAAGTATTAGACTATTTTAATAAGGACAACATTAAATATAAGTTACACAGATACTACTAAATCAAACGAAGATTAAACTAACTGTAACACATAGTTAAACAACGTTAGTCTATGTATAAAATACGACCTAGTGTATATTGTAATGGTTGTAATATTGTTTAAAAATTGATGGGACCATCATGGTACTTACCCAGCCTCATAATACAATGCAATACAAACATGCAATGCTCAAAAGTTGGTTTCTTGGACCATGTGTTAAATTGTTTGGTAAATCAAGGGCGTTTTACTCTATAGTAGGGTAAGTTGTTTAAAACAGTTGTTACGTAGGTTTTCTGAACCTCGTAATTGTGTATATCACTAGTTTTTTAATGTCAGTTAGACCCTTGCAAGCCTTGTAAATATGTGTGTATTTAAATAAAACTCCACTCCGCTCGCGTGAGGGTCTCGAAGTTGTACATATGTAAAGTAGTCAAACTCGCTACGCTTGTGTCCGTAACTCGACCCCCAGATCTTGTAATTATCTTCTTAGAAGATCAAAATTCGAAATTACATTTTTCACTTTTTTCACTATTTGTTATAGTAGTGAGAGGAGGTTGCTATCATTACATGCAAAATTTGAATCCGCAATCATTTAATTTGTTATTACACAAGAGATATAAACAAAAGCCTGTTTTAAATGCCGCTATTTTGACATTTTTAATTATATTTTTCTGAATTTTAATAAGGTTCTATGTAACCCGATTATAATTCTCTATATCAAATTTTATGATTTTATCTTAATTTTTGTGGCCGGTATCGAGCTTACGTTCAGACGCCAACGACGATGGAGGGACGGCTTTTCGAAAGTTGCTTTTTTCGTTTCTTAAGGTCCTAAGGTCAAAAAACAAACGTAGAAATATTCGATGATTACCAAAATTACCTCATGGTCGCGATCATACTCGCTACCGTTCATTTCTAAACACGATAACTGTCCTCTTAAAATAAATATACTTATACTTTAATTAAAGCTGTTTTCCGGTTAATTCGCCGTAAGGCGTGGCTACAAGGTCACGCCCTGAAATTTTGAAAGAGAACACAAAACTGTTTTCAATTCAGATAAAACCTTTAGATACCTACCCTATTGATACTGAACAACTTTTGTTTAGTTTACCCGTGTATGATCTTGGATCACATAGTGTGTAGCTCTGTTGATTTCTGGATCACATTTGTATTTAGTTTTAGTTTTTTCAACCCCACAAGCCTAGTTTTAGCCCCGGATTCCTTCCTTAGTTTACTAGTTTTAGTTTTAGTTTCCAATATAGTCATTGGCTACATTGTCATGAACTTACAATTTTTGTCATGTTCTAGGTTTTTTAACTTGGTAACGATAGTTGATAGATAATCTCGAAATGTCGTGTTTTAATTTTAATATACGCAAATGATGGGAAATGTTCAAATAAACTACATCAATAACATGTTATTTTTATATTTATTGACTTAATATTCAACATGTACTAGTTCATTTTCTTGAGCTCAGATACAAGTAGTTAAGGTTTTAATGATTATCATGTGTTAGATTAATGTCGGATTTAACGATTTGTCAGCACTAAAGTAGATTGGAAAAAAAAAAAAAACAGGACAAATATTTAACATTTAATCGTTACATGTTTTAACGAATTGTTAAAAGTTTAACAAACGTTGGACAAATATCCAAAACGTAGATAATCCGATTTAGTTTTCCGTTTATACAAAATTTATAATTGAAGCGGGAAAATAAAATATCTTTTGAAAGAGGTTTTTCCACAATCTGATTTACTTCGGTTACAACACGATTGCGAAAGTAAACTGTCTTTTCAGGAGGCTGTATCCTGGATTGTGCTGTTGACAGAACTGCTCGTTGAATTTTGTTTTAGTTGATTTTGTGAGGAATCCAACTTGACAGTTGTGAAGTGGGGTCCGTTGACAGGATCTTTGGATTCAAACCTAAATTGAAAAATTCTATGTGAATAGTCATCAAACTAGTCCAGTAAGAGATGATATCAGAAGTGACACTGTTGATTATGCGACACCAGAGAAATCAAAGAGGTTGGATTACGCATCAGCTAAAGATAGGAAATGCTCCACGTAAAACAATTATATAAAAGCCAAATACCACTCACTGACTGACTCACTCATCACGATTTCTCAAAAACTGCTGAATGGATTGCAATGAAACTTGGAATATAGCTTCCAAATTGGTAATAGGTGCTCACTAAGAAATCTTTTGAACAACTTTTGCGTTTAAGCATATTAAAAATATAAAAAACGAAATTAAATTTTTCTCTAAACTACAAAGGTGAAACGAGCTGAGGCTTCTTTACATTCCTTCTTTTCAAATGTTTGATACTTATGGTATACAAAATACGCAAAAGGTTAATGTTTTTAGCTAAAAATCGGCTCTAAATACAAGATTTAAAAAATCACTAAAAACCAAAATGGAGGCTGGCATTTCTCTTTGACCGAAAGAGTGTTGTGAGTGAGGCATTGTTTGTAATAACGTCGGTGAATCAATTAAACAATTTTTGACTATTGTCACAGTTGTGTAACTTTTTCTTATGTGATTATTTTGAGAAGCAATTGTACTCTCATAGTTTCAACAATGATGAGGATTTGAAGAGCGTTATCGAAGAGGAACTTCTTCGTATCCCACTTAATTACTTTACAAGTGGTACGAATCATTTGATAGGGTGGGTTTCAGTTTTAACATATTATTTTTTAAATCTTATTTTCATTGGTTTTTAAAATAATACTTCGTTTTTAGTTTGTTTAAAAAAAAAATGTGTGTATCCAATTACGTTGTAGCAATAAAACGTTTTTCCAAACATAACAAAAGCTGTACTTTATTTCAACGGTTTTTTTGTTACCGCCATTTTGTTTCTATAAACACCAGTGTGTTGAAATTTCACACAAAATTTTTGGTAACTTTATTAAAAGGTGTATAAAGTTTAAAAAGAATCAGTTGAAAATAAGTAATTAATTGAAAATCATAATCGTGTACCTCATCCTAGAACACTCTCCATTAGTTCACTAGTTTGACATTTTACTTATCCAGTATATGAATTTTGGTAATCTCCGTTTTTTACTGATTTCACGTACCATGGCCTGAGGAAACTGAAAAAATGATTTTCAACATGCTGTCCGTACGTCGCCGATGTCGTTGCCGTCTGTATGTAAGCACAATATCGACTACAAAAAAGATACGAACTTACAATTAGATATAGAGGACTATAGTGTGTTTATATTGAACTTCAGAAAATTCAAATAATAAATGTCAAAATAGCGGCCATTTTAAACAGTTATATGTTCATATCTCGTGTGGTATTCAAATATACACTAAATTAAATAAGAAATTATAAATTTCAATTATGCTTGTAATGGTAACAACGCCATATCTCTAGATGACATATCTCTAATATGAAATTTCGATCTCCAACTCGCCAGGAAAAAGTAATATTCGTATGGTTACGAGATCCGGAAGTGCAGAGTCATCGACACGAGCGTAGCGAGTGAGGTTTGTCACATATTTACAGCTTTATGGCCCGCCAGGGCCGAGAGACTGTAACGAGCGAAGCGAGTGGAAAATCTTGATAGATAGACATCTAGCCGATGTCAAGTAAGTAGTGAACACAATTACGAGGTTAAGTAACCCGTAAGAACGGTGTTAAACTAGTCGATGAAGGAGCCATCGTGTTACTTGCCCTGCTCCATCATTAAGTGTATTGCTCAAAAGTTGGTATCTTTGGTTCTGTAAGAAATGTTAAATTGTATTTGTAAATCTGGGGCATATCCAGCAGGGTCTGTTTAAAACAGTTGTTACACAGAGTTTTTGTATCTCGTAATTGTGTATATCACTACTTTCTTAACGTCAGATAGGCTCTGGCGGGCTTCGAAGCTGTACAGGATGTAAAGGAGGCCACCCTTGTGCCAGTGATTGCCCTGCCGGATCTTGTAACTATTGGAAATTAAATTTTTGGCATAACTTAACTATTTATCACCGTAGAGAGATAGATTGGTACCATTACATGGAGACTTTAACTGTATTTTTTAATTTTTATCTAATATAGATGTTACAAGTTGAATAACACACGAGATTTGAACAAAACACTGTTTTATATGGCCGCCATTTAGACCGTTCTGAATTTCAATAGGGTTCTATAAAAGCACACTATAGTCCCTTATAGCAAATTTTATGTTTTAATTTTAATTTTTGTGGCCACTATTGTGCTTAGTGTACAAGGAAGAGAATCATAACGGACGGACGGCATATCGAAAATCACTTTATCAGTTTTCCGAGATCATGAGGCGTGAAGATCATTCGAAACTGTTTGTCAGTTACTAACCTTACCCTATATTTCGTACAGTGGGTAAGTAAAATCTTAACCGTGTTCTATCAATACGGTTTAACAATTCCTACAAATCTCAAGAGATCAACTTTTGGGCATTACATTTACAGGATTATTTTGTAGGATGTGGCCGACAAAGCACCGTGATAACACCCATCAACTTGTTTTAAATAGTTAGAAGGTGTTAGGATGAAAAACAGATTGCACTATTTAGATAGCATTATATAGTATTACTAGCTAACCCGGCAAACGTTGTTTTGCCATGTATATTTTTTCTAGAAAACATTTTTTTAGTTCAATAAAAATAACTATTTACTATAAGTGTGCGGGGATGTACTTATAATCGAAGGCTTTGCAAATAATTAAAGTATACTTTATTTAGGTTAATAAATTAATCTTTATTAACTTTACGAATATATTTTAAATTACAACAATTCTTTATTAATTATGACAGTTGGGAAAAAAAGAAAGATTAATCTCTCAGCGCAATGGAGTGTACAATATTCTTGGTTAGTCCGTCTTTAGCCAGCACAAATAAACTGGATGGTTTTCCCACGCGAGAACATGCCACATATAGTTGTCCGTGGGAAAAGCATGGTGTTTCCAAATCTAAGCCACATACAGATAATGTTTGGCCTTGTGACTTATTGATCGTCATAGCGAATGCCAATCTAATTGGAAATTGAGTGCGTTTGAATTCAATTGGCACATCTGTAGGAATCATAGGGATTCGTGGCAGCAACACATTTTCGCCTCGAAACTTCCCATTCAAAATGGTGGCTTCAATGACATTTTTCATTAATTTCTTAATTACTAATCGTGTACCATTACACAGCCGTGGTGGGTTCAAGTTACGAAGTAGAATGATCGTAGCTCCAACCTTCAATTGTAAATGGTGTGCTGGCATGCCTGGCAAATCCAATGAATTTAAAAACTCAATTGGATAATTCACAGTTTCGTTGGTATCACAAACTGCATCGATAGATTTGTATGACACCAAGTCCCCAGGCAACAACTGTTGTATTTTTAAATTTAATCCATTGACGTCCACATTTTTTGCTGTCAAAATCGCTCTTTCTGCCAACCACTTATGATTTTGATATTGTGTGTGTACATCGGGAAATATGCGATCGATGAGAGTATTTTGCGAGTCGATGATTGTGCAGAAGTCCGTTTGTAATTTTATACATCCAGTATTTTCATGTACAGTAACTTTCCCATCGCCAATATCTAACAGTTGTTTAGAGAAAGTTTCGGCGGATGGATCCCGAAGCATTTGAACGCGCATGTTCATCGTCAGTTGTACTTTTTCAACATTACGCCACAGTCGCGATGATTTTAAGCAAGCATTGATTTCATCAGCGTACGTTGAACGTGGAATAACGGGTAGAGTTTGTCTGAAATAAAGCATTAAAATTGCCTATGACAGTAGTTTCAGATTGTTTTTCGAGAAAGTTTAAGAGATGGCAACAAAGAGATTGTACACTTTGACATGCAGTCTATTGTTTATACTGCAGACAAACTATGTTGGACACGGTTCATGTGAAAATACTTGGCTGCCAGCTGATTTTCCGACATGGCAGGACGGATATTTCTTTCGTTGTTTTGTCTATCGCTCGCTGGCCGAAGTCGATCTTGGTATCGATATACTATGCTAGGAGAACCTATTTTTGTGCTGAATTATAAAAGAAATGCACCTAATCAGCTGTTTTAAATATGAATTATTACTTTGATTGCTGTGGCAACTTAATTTCTATGTAAAATCAAATCTAAAACAATTCCGATATTGTTTCACAATGGTCTATGCTAGGACTAACCTATTTTTGTGTTGATTTATAAAAGTAATTCACCTAATCAGCTGTTTTAAATATGCATTATTATATGGTTGCTATCATAATTAAATTTGTATGTGAAATTGCAAAAACAAGTTTGAAACACTTTCCAAATTGTTTCAAAATTGGTCTATGTTGGCCTAACCTGTGTTTGTGCACTAGAGTTCCACCACGCCCACTCAATCTACAGAGATGGTTTTAATGGAAAGCATAGGGTCTGGAGATCAATATATAGAACGTGACCGTTTGACCACTTTATGAGTCTTTACTTTCGCAAGATTTTTGACGACAATCCTATTTAAAAAAAAAAAAAAATCTAAATGTAAACACTCAAATGGAGGGGAGGGGGTCTAAGGGATTCTAGTGGTTCTAAACGGATTTCTCAAGGACAATTTGTTTTCCTAACGCTACCTAAATAGCCTAGGTCGGAAGGCAATTTTACTTAGTATTCAATATTTTGTACAGTTATGTTTATAAGAAATATAGCTTCAAATATACAGTTTTTATGTATGATTTCATGTAAATACGTTTTAACATTTAGATATAATAGTGTTAAGTAATACACAATATAAATTGACTTGATTTGAATAATTATTCTGTTCTTTCTTTTTCGTTGACAAAACCAGAATATGAAATATACAAACAGGTTTATTTGTATATTATTATCTTTTAATTATTTATATGTTTATAAATAAATTATATATTTTGGTGAAATTACATATACATGCACACAAATAGGTAGGATCTGTGCACATTTCCTTGTCTCTGATATTGGCGATTGCCAGTTATAATTTTTATATATTAAAATAATCATGATCAATGCGCATTTCGTTGTATTTACAACATTGAAATTTTCTAAAAACCTGACTTCGTAATAGCAAAGAGTCGCGTTTGTTGTGCAAATGAGTGGAGAGGGTGTGGTGAAGAAGGCAGGTTCCGTTTCCTGCAAGGGGCGTCGCTGACTCCTGACTTGGTTGAAAAGACTTCATAATGTGTTTTCATCTCCGTTGGATGTTTTCAAAAAGAGAAAACGCTTATAAATATTTATCTCGCCTTTAGCACTTTAGCTTTAATAAATCTTTCTACTTGGCGACAAAACTCAGCTTCCGTGCCGTACAATCTTCTGGTCTGTTAAGATAACGTTTGTAATTCTTTTAAACTTTCATCTTAAAATGTAAATTTTGTTTTAGAAATATAATTACACTGTTTGTAGAAAAGGTTATTTTTTCACTAAAGTAAACGATTAGAGAAGATTTTTGAACAAAATTCAATGCATTTCTAGATTTGGCTAAATAATCAAAGTTTTGATTTCATCATTTCCATATTATCTTAATTTTTTTTAACAGATTTAAGAGGGTTTCTTCAAAAATCTTTTATTATTATTTTATAATTAGACAGTATAGATTTAAAACTTTTATATTCTCACATGTAAGTAGTATGCAGAGAAAGCTATGTGAATGGTCAAACAAATTTAAGTCCAGTTTTTTTGCGGATATACAGTTTTCAGGTATTCTGAGTACATATTTCTTATTCTAATGATGTATATTTGTTCTTCGTGTATCTCTACAGACCTAACAGATAGACCTGTAGAATTTTCGATCAAATTTGGAATGCCATCTTTACCTCGATGGTTTTTTTAAATTTTTTTTTTGATAATTGAAAATTTAGAGGTAGCCACGGTAACAAAAGAATTTGTTGTTATCAAAATTGGATCTAATGGTTAATTAAATTTAGCTGAAATGTAGCCTCATACGGCCCAAACAAGACGTATTGGGTGTTATATCCCAAAAAGTTACAGTTCAAAAGTATTCAGAAAAAAATTATATATAGTGTGTCCCACGAAGATGTACACGCTTTTGATTTTATATTAATTGCATATTCCTCAACCGATTCTTTTGAAACTTTATATACTTTTTAATAAATGTATCAAAAATTTGAATTGAACAGCTGTTTTAATTATAAATCTAACAATTAATCTCTCAAGAGTAAACAGTATAAAAGTATTGAGGCATAGGAGTTGTTTTATTTATTTTTTGTGTTGCCGCCATTTTGTCTCTATAAGCACCAGTTTGGTGAAAGTTTCACACAACATTTCTCGTAACTTGTATTCGTTAAATTATGCTGTTTGCAACTAACTGTAATACAAACGAAATACAGTATCTATTATTTTTCTGAGAAACTTAAATGAACGTAACTGCAGAACAGTCACGGTGCCACACGCTGTCAACGGGGAAACGAGTTGGCAAACCCGCACGGTCCTTATTGGTTTGCTGTCTACCGACTCCTCTCTCAAGGAACGCTATATAATGGGGAGACTAGGGAGGACGGCGACGGACTCGTAAGATCAACACATAACAACAAAACCTTGAAAGCAGCTGACTCAAACACCAAACATAGAATACAAAGATTTAATCATTTATACTTTAATTACTTTGATAAAATTAATTAGTTTTTTATCTTTTTATAAATATTTAACTCGTTTAATTTTAAACAGATTAGACTATAAAACAAAACCTTGGTATGAATTGAAATGGCGAAGTATTATTGTGGTTTAAAAACTCCTAAACTGCTGGTTTTATAGAAATTTTGAAGTTAAGAATTAACTGTAAATATAGAAGTAGTTTTGGCTAATTTGTAACGATTGCTATATCCCATAAGTCAAAGAAACGTCAACACCTGAAACCATGAAATGTCCACCAATTCTACGCATAGTAATTCTATAATTTGCGCCTTTTTTTACTAATTGTATATACAGAGTGTTTCAAAAAATAGTTTCAAAATTTCAGGAGCTTGTTCCTTACATCAAAATAAATGAAACAATGTATATAAACATATTTACTAAAATGCTTAGTTTTCTATATAGCCGCCAATTTGTGATTTTAACCAAAAAACTTTTTTTATAACGGTAAATGATATGGAGTTGAAATTTTGCGTGATACTTGGTGTTATGAAAACACAATTTGAGCAAAATAATCAACCGATTTTTTCACTTATTTCAAAATGACGTTTGTGTAAACTTTTTAACATCAAATATCTGAAATAAACCGTTAATTTTACAAAATATTTACAAGAGACAAAATATTTTCCTTTTTTAATGAAAAATAAAAAAAAAAGTTATACTTTTTGTAGCTTAGTAAACTGAGTTATCTATAAAAATTTGAAAACATTAAATAAAAAAAAAACTGTAGATTAAAGGACAACTAAGTTATCGAGATACCCAATAATAGGGAGAAAGAGATAGCAGTCGATTTAGAAACCCTTTAGCTTTTAAGACTGTTACAATGCGTAATACCGTACATTAAATGAATGTCCGCCATTTCCGATTTAAAAAAAAAAGTGCTTATTATTTTATATCATGCGTAGGGTTGCCAGACGTCCGGTTTTTTACTCGTCTTCCAAGTGTCCGGTCGGACTTCTTAAAATTTCGAGAAATGTCCGACTTTTTCCTTTTAGATGGCTAAAATTATTTACTGAAAATATTTACTGCCTGTGTACTTATAGCAAAGCCCATCGATTTTTTTCTGAGGGTATAAATGTTGACATAGCGACATTGCTCGCCCCCGGGCCCCGACCAACAACAGGCATTGACTTCCTACTTCCCGGAAATTCCGGGCCGGAATCCCGGTCCCGTCACTGTCGCTCTAATTTCGTGCTTTCCTTATATTTGTTTGGAATTTCCTGTAATTAAAGTAGACTTATTATTAAATATTCGTATTTTTAACGAAATGTGTTTTTTTTTGTTTTTTTTTTCATTGCTGATCATTTTATTGCAAGTAATGTTCATTGAGTTTGGTGTCCGGTTTTTCCCCCAAATGTCCGGCTTTTTCATGATATAATGTCCGGCTTTTGAAATTCCCCATCTGGCAACCCTAGTCATGCGTGCTCGATAATATATGTATATATAAAATTAAAAACATTTGGATTCCACTTATTCACTTTGATCAACTACAATAAACTAATTGGGAATAGATTTTCATTTACTACAATCACAACAATAATTTCTTAATAATCAATTGTTAATACACGTTTTTAACTAGGTAAATATGTCCAGAATTTTTTTAAAAAATTCGGTTCTAGGCTAATCTTGGGTTTTCTTCTTTTTTTTAGTTTAGTTATTTTTCTTTCTTATATATTTTGGGTGTGTATGTGTTATTTTTGTATATCTGATTATTACATTGTATATGTTACATTATATTAATCTTTAGCTTTGTGTCGTATAATATATTGTGATGGCATTGGACTTTGGTCAAGGTGCTTATTCTTGTTATAAGAATGAGGAAGAGGCTTTGGCTTTGCCAGTCACGGTCGTCTAGTAGGGTTTGTATCCATGTACGATCTGAGGATGATGACTTGGTAATTGAAACGTCGTCTTGTATTTGTGTTGCACAGACATAAAGTAATTTTTCATTCATTTGGTTATAATTTTGGGTGTTATAGACAATTACAAAACTTTAATCGTTTCAGTTTTTTTGTTGATAACTCAGTTATCCATTAAGCTACAGAGAGAGGAAAAAAATTGCTTCTAGTTCAAAAAAGGGAAATATTTTGTCTCCTTAAAATATTTTGTAAAGTTACTATTTTTGAGATATTCTACGTTAAAAAGTTAAAAGAGCCGCCATTTTGAAATTAGTCAAGGAAATTGGTTGATTTTTTTTTTAATTTTGTGTTTATAGCACTAAGTAGCATCAAAAATTTCAACTGTGTATCATTTACTATTAAAAAGACATGCATTTTTGGTTAAAAACATAAAATGAGAACTATATGATAGTTCTATGATAGATAGAAAACTATGTAAATATGTTTATATAAACTTTTTTTTTTTTTTTTTATGTGATGAAGATTTATTCCTTTACCACCACTCAATTCCTTGAAAACGTAATCAATCCGATTATTGTTTTTATTTTACTCTAACTAATTTTGATGGATATTTTAGAGGACATTATTTTACAGAACAAAATAGTGTAACTGTCGTATAAATATTAGTTTATATGATATTTTTTGTAACACTATGAATTTCGCAAAGAATTTATTTCATTAGAACAAAAATTAATAACGAATATTTTTTATTTATTTTTTTAAAATAATTCTCTAATTTTTTAGAATTGCTCGTTATTTGATACTTTGGAGAGAGCATTATTCCTAGTCAGAGCCTTGGAACGAACTAAGTAATAAATTTTTTGAATAGCCGCTGTTTTAAAACGGAAAATTAAATTAAAAATTGTTATACGTAATTCGACCTAGTTGGAAAGAAACTTATTTTTTAATTTCATAACGATTCGTATATATATTCTTGATGTTTAAAGGGCAAAAAGCTCTCTGTCCTCATCGCCTATAAAATAAAGACCCTACGCCCTCGAATATTCTTAATTGCGTCAGATTTAGAAGAGAACAAAAGTAGGTCAAGAGAGACTTGTTAGGAAAGATGAAAGATCTAACTCAAAACTACATAAAAAAAGGTGTAAAAACTATCTAGGTCCCTCGGTTTGTGTGAGCCACTGAGAGTACACGCGTATGGCCGTAACTGCTTAACAATTTTATTAACAAACTCAAACTTACGTATATAATGTCAAACGGTTACGTTAAAACAGAACGTCACTTAGCTTCGTCAAAATGGATACCCTCGTACACCATTAAACCCATGTTTATACCTTTTATTCCCGGGACTATTAAATGTCCATCGACCCTATACATCCATTCGCTCTATGACAAATGCACGTTAGCAAAGAGTTATCCATTCATGTTGTTCACTAGACAAAACAAAGCCTTGGACATCATATTAATGCTCTGGGCTTTATTGTATAAGAGCAAAGTACAAGGGACATTTCATTTCATTTGTTTGTGTTGGCACCACTACGTGGAACTATATTGCCATGTGGATGCTGGCAGCGACAGAGCAAATGTTGTTTTTCAGTTGGTAAACACGGAGGTAAAAACTATTTTATTTCCTTTTTTACAGCTCTCATTTATTATGATATGTTCTGAAGGAAATTTTATAACCCCCTGAGACAGGTAGTGGATTACAACATTTATGTATATATTTTTAACCTTCTGTAAGTAAAATAGTAACCGTAAAATTATAGATATTTTACCGTTTACATATTTTTAATAAACATTTAAGATGGAAGTATTTGAATGTTAAATTAATCTTTGATTATAACTCGAATTATATTCTATTGTTGAATTTAATATGAACTGTTTTTTAGGTTAAATGAATATTCCAAAGAAATTTTATTTTAACCTCCCAAATTTCAAAAAAAAATCATTTCTCTTTAATCCAATACGGGGTTTACTGATATGGGCTACAGTATTGATGATTATTTTTAATTTAGTAATACCTTAGAAGTTCATTTAGAGTGAGGTACGGGCTTCGAAATCCCGACGGATTTATACCTTTTCTCGTGTAGTCTTTGGCAGAGCCCTCTTTTTTATCTTTCCAACGGGTTCTCTCTTAACCGACTCTGTTATACAAGCCACCTCGAGTCAAGTCCGTTGAGGGAGGAGCCAGTGGACAGCTTGACCTTGGAATAATAGAAATCTTTAAGTTGCAAGAAACTTCAATTAAAAATTAATATTTATTTTCGTACTGGGTTATTACTATTATTATAGGGAAAATAATTACTACTGTTAAACCAAAAAATGTGTAAAAAATAAATATGTCAGTACAGCTAACATAATTTTAATATAACGGTTAGGCTAAAGATATTTAAATTATTTTAAAAAAATAGTTTATCTCATAAAAAAAACTATGCAAACATAATGAAACTACTTATTTATAGAACTCTATTAGCATTGCAAGATATCGGTATCCTTGTTCGAGGGTTAGCCTCTTGTAGGGAGCTGTTCTAATTGACAACCGCGCTCTACTCTTGCTCTCCTATTGGCGTGTGGTATAGCGTATTTGAAAGCTAGGAGTATTTCTTTTATTCTTCCTTTTTTAAACCGATGATGACCGAAAGATTTTTCGCTTTTAATCAACAAGAAAAGAAAAATAATTTAGTTGTCTCCATTGTAACCAAACTCTTTTTAAACTTAAGTAAAAACTATTTATTCTTGTTTCAGTTCTAAATTTAAATCGCCTACTATTTCAAATAGGAGAAAGGAAACTACTTTCATAGTCATTCTATTTCAAATGACGTATCATTTGATTAAATTATTTTTAATTAATCCCAAAATCTCAATTTGTTGGTGATAGAAAATTGTCGTATTTTTCAAAATTTAGTTGTATAAAGTTTCCCTAATTTGAAATTTATTCGTTCCTTCAAAATTTAGAACATGGCGAGACGTTTGCGGCACCTGTTTAAATAATTATTTAGAAAGAGTTTAAACTTTTTTTGGTGTGTTATCCGTCTAAACTTTACTTGGAAGGTAGTTTGACATGCGCAATAGTAATAGCGCAGTTTATCAGCCAATAGTTGGCATTGATATAGCGAATATTCAATAAAAAGCGCAGTGCGTGTTATGGTTGACCGTGCATTGCAGAGAAAGTATGAAACTCAGCCTCCCGTTGCGAGTTATGTACTTATTGACTTAAACAGTTTTTTATAAAATTAGTAACGTGACCAAACACAAATCACCGACATGGACATCCGACGAGTTTTAGCTCCATTAATTCTTTTAAATAAATATATATTTATTTATTTATATATTTATGTAAGGACATAGAGGGCTTCCAAAAGGTCAGTGCTCGGCAGGCCATAAATTGTGAAGAGTTGAAAGGGTTGACAGCTAGAAAAACCATCCTAACGTCAGTCACGGACCCCAAGGAGTCAAAGTATTCTAAAGTAACGTAAAAGATTTAAAATAAGCCAATGAAGGAAGAGGATTGGAATAAAGCAGTTTGAAAATAAAAATTATAAATAAGGGTAGAAGAGAAGCGCAAGAGGTCTTTTTTGTTATTAACTTATTGAAGAAGGGTGTTCCGGAGAAAGTGTTTCTCTTAGTAGCAAAAAGAAAAAAATGTTGTGAAAGCTTTAGCCGAAATCGACCGTCGAAATTAAATAGTAACTGCGTCGTTTTGTCCAAGTATTTAATAATAATCTTCGAAATATAGTTAAAAGATAATCGTCGTTTATAAGTTAAAAAGAGTCGTCGTCATAAAAGTGTGTGAGTAATAGCGTCGTTCTACAAGTGTTTGAACAGGAATAATCATCGAATAAATTAAAAAAGTAGTGGTCGTCACAAAAGTGTGTGAAAATAAAAGTGTATGAAGAAAAGAATATTCGTTGAAAAGATTATGGCAAATCAATTCATCTACTGGCAGTCTACGCGGGAACCACGTTCAAGGAACCAGGAACATTGGAGCTGTAATAGAACTTCAGAGTCGATAAGTACAAATTAATGGACAATTTCAACTAAAAACAAACTACCACCAAATTCTATTTTATATTAAGTAAATTATAGTCACCAAAGAACCTAACGAACCCGTAAAGAGAAAGTAAATTAAATTAATAAGTAATAAATTTCAGTTAGCCGGAGCATTTTATCAAAATAATTAAAAGTAAAAATTTTAAAATAAAAAATTCCGATGACCTAAGATGTTAATTGTATAACTATTAAGTGCATCAAATTTGAACGATAATTTTTTTTTTTTTAATGATTTTTAAACTTTAATTTTACAATTAAAGAAAGAGTTAATACATACATGTTTCAAAGTTATTTATTTTGTTAACATTAGCATGAAGAACGTGCGTATAAATAAAATAATAAAGTAAGATATGTTATAATATATATATTGTATTTCAGCGAGTTAGAAACTGTATTTGCGCAGGCAGGACTTACGTGTGTTCACGTATATTTCATTACATATCTCACAATATACCTACGCTCTTATGGGAGCAATACAATTTACATTACGTTGTTGTTAGACAAATAAACCTATATTTGTTTAATCACATAATGTAGACAATCCATTTAATAAATCCTTTAGGGCACATAATACTGTTACACAAATACGTATGCGTTATTTGTGGTCAGTATCATTCAATTATTAATTAAATCAAATACTGAAATACAGGTTTGAACATATTAATTATGGTAATGTGACTTGGTTAAACAGTTAATAATTTATTTTAATTCTATTTCTATACAGACATTGTCTTTTACGAATCATTGACAGCAGATGCAATGAAATGTCCACTGATCCCAACCACTGGAGTAATTTGACACCAGTTTTAATATACAGTGTGTTCATAAAATGTTTTATTAAACTTCGGTAGATAATCAAGATAAACAAGAAGTTCATATAACATATGGTCTAAAATGCTACTTTTTCCGTCTGTCAGTCATTTTGTGTTTTTTCCAATAACAATGTGTAACTCGAAATAGAAGAGAAATTAATAGCAAATTTTGCTTAACTATACTATTATTTTGTAGTTTTTCAAAACGTTTTAACAGTCTCAAAATGGCGGCAATTAAACTTTGGTTTGTTTTTCTGTAATTAAACTTAAAACAATTTCAACGACAATTATTTTGAAACCGTTAAGTGAAATATAATAACATGTTATGAAAAATTACAAAGTTATGGTGTGAAACGTTCTGCACAATTTGGTATATATCGTCCTGGTATAAAAAAAATTTAAAATAAATAAAATAAAATAAAATAAAGAAAAAAAAGGAAAAAAATGGCAGACATACTAAAAAGAACTGTTTTAGGACATATGTTTTTTTTTAACGTTTTTATTCTTTAATATCATCAATAACCTAACGAAGTATGGGAAAGCATTTTATGGACACCCTGTATAACAGGCACCTCTTAAGTCACTGGACATGTCCTTATAACATAAACAATATTTCTTTACTTTTTAATTGTTGAAATGTTTTGCCCTTTCCAATCATAGATTGTTGAAGTCATTTTAAAAATAATGTTTTTTTTTTTTTTTTTTTTTTTTTTTTTTTAAATTTATTATTAATTACAACTAGGCAGAGCCTATCAAGCAATATACATTTAACATTAAATAACACTGTTAGCCGGAATATCACCCATTGATGCACTCCTCTCATGTGTAATCATGTGTAATTTTCACTAATCAAAGTTCAAAAGGCTTCGTTCTCTTCAGCCGGCGAATCTCCCCAGAGCAGTTTAGTAAACAATTCATTTCATAATTTTCGTGTTGTTGAAGTCTGTGTTTGTGCTTCTCTGCATACCTTCTGATTTCCTCTGCGACGGTATTCATCTTAAGATCACGATGCAGACTATCATTGCGGATGAACCATGGTGCATCAACAATACTCCGTAGAACCTTATTCTGAAAAGTTTGTATAATCTGAACATTTGTCTTCGCTGTGCAACCCCACAACTGTAACCCATAGGTCCACACTGGTTTCAATATTTGCCTATAGAGAAGCAGTTTGTTGTGTAGATCTAATTGCGATTTTCTCCCAAGTAACCAGTACATTTTCCTAAATTGCATATTCAATTCTACCTTCTTTTTTTTAACATGCTCCTTCCAGTGTAGCTTGGCATCTAGTGTCATTCCCAAGTATTTAGCAGTATTAGCCGGAATTACTAAATGGGAATTTATTTTAATAGGAATTGGATTTATTTTTCTAGTTGTAAAATTAACAAAGGTTGACTTAGATTCATTTAATTTTAATCTCCATTTCTTTATCCAGATACTAACTCTATCGATCGCTCTTTGCAGTTTTTGTGTTGCCTCTTCCACATTGCTACCGGTCGCCAAGATTGCTGTGTCATCAGCAAAAGTCGCAGTAATTGTACCATTTTCTTGGGGAATATCGCTGGTGTACAAGAGATAGAGCAAAGGTCCAAGGACACTTCCTTGTGGTACCCCCGCTGAAATGCTTTTCAATTCTGAGTACTCCCCTTTGTGCTTAACTCTGAAACATCTTTCTGATAGGTAAGATTCCAGAATCTGACAAATCGACTCTGGAAGATCGCGCTGCAGTTTAAAAATTAATCCCTCGTGCCAGACCTTGTCGAATGCTTTAGCAACATCTAAAAATATACTTGAGCAAATTTTGCGTTCCTCCAAGGCTTTTTCTATTACATGTGTGATTCTGTGTACTTGATCTATAGTTGAGTGTTTATCTCTAAAGCCAAACTGGTGGTGAGGGATTAGTTGTTTTTCTTCAATGATTGGCTTAAGGCGTTTCTTCAGTAATTTTTCAAAAATCTTTGACATAGCTGGCAGCAAGGAGATTGGTCGGTATGATGATTTATCGTTAGGATCTTTTCCCGGTTTGGGTATCATAATCACTTCTGCAATCTTCCACTGTCTTGGAACATACCTTAGTCTAAACGTGGCGTTAATAAGGTGAATAAATTTGTTTAGTGCTTTATATGGCAATTCTTTCAACACCTCACTCGTGATAAGATCATATCCTGGAGCTTTTTTATCCTTGAGGTGTTTAATTTCATTTTTAAGTTCTTTAAATGATACTTTAC
This sequence comes from Aphrophora alni, assembly GCA_963513935.1. NCBI lineage: Eukaryota > Metazoa > Arthropoda > Insecta > Hemiptera > Aphrophoridae > Aphrophora > Aphrophora alni. Next base: position 149,103,614 of record OY740765.1, read on the forward strand.
GAATTTGAAATTCATCCTTGTTCTTGATTGTTGTTATATTTTCAACTGTCTGTCTAGTAAGTGGCTGGAAGGTTTCCTCTAGGTATTCAGCAAACAAATCTGCCTTTTCTTTATCACTTCTAGCCCATGTGTTATAATTTTTCCTGATTGGTGGAATTTGGATATTAGGCCTTTTAAGATATTTAGTGGCCTTCCATATCTTGAGTTCGCTCTCTTTATCATCTGAAAGGCTTTCAAGGTATCTAGCAATGGATTCATTTTTAATAGTTTGTAGTAAATTTGTGAGTTTCTGGCTAATACGATTTAGTTCAGTTTTGTGATGAGGAACTCGAGTTTGCTGCCATTTTCTTCGCATTTTTCTTTTTTTACTAACCAATTCTAGCACTTCAAGTGGGTAAGTATTGCTATTATGGTATCGTTTAGTTACTTGAGGTGTATTGTTCCACGCTGCTTGCTGGATATTAACAACAAATAATTCAACTTCCTCCTCGAGCTCCATTGGTGTTTTAAGGGGAACATGCAGGTCAATATTATTTTCAAGTTCAACTCTGACACCTTCCCAGTTAGTCCTGTTATTAGTTAATCTGGGTGGTTCTTCTCTTTGTATTATGCTGTGACATAATGTTAAAATAATAGGAGAGTGATCAGAGCCCAAATCAAAACTTTCACTCACGTGGATATAGTTGTCAGATACGCCCTTCACCACAAAGAAGTCAATCAAATCCGGTACCTTTCTTGGATCTAATGGCCAATAAGTTGGTTTACCCGTTGAAAAGAAATCACATTTAACCTCCTTACTTGCTTCATATAACTCTCTACCTTTTGCATTAGTAAGTCGAGATCCCCAAAATGTGTTTTTCGCATTAAAATCCCCTCCAAGAATGAAGTTATCGCCCAGCATATCAAAAAGATTCATGTAGTCTGCCTTTTTTAAATTATGTCTTGGTGGACAATATATAGATGATACATTAAAGTACTTATTCTTCATGTGCACTTTAACAGTTGTAACTTGCATTATGTCAATTTTTATTTGAGTTTCCTCATAGTGCTTGATACTATGTTTTATAATTACTGCAGACCCTCCCCTTGCTTTATCTGCTGGATGTTCCACATGATATACGCAGTAGCCTTTTATTTTGAGATACGAATGTTTAGTGAAGTGTGTCTCTGAAATTAAACAGATGTCTATTCGTTCTCCAATCAGGAATGATTCCAGGTCCAGCTTATGCTGAAGAAGACCGTTAGAATTCCATGTTGCTATTCTTAAGGTGTTAATCATTTTCTCCTCTTTAACTCTATTTTACTTTGATTATTTGTCAGCTTTTCCAACTTATCAATTATTAACTTGTTTACATTATCTTGTTCATCTAGCCTGTCCAATATACCTTGAATAGCCTTATCTATACTTGTTTTCTCAGTGATCTCATTATGTACGATTTGTGCATAGGTTTTTGAACCAGGGTCTTGTGTATTACTAGTTACCGGTACTTCTAGTTTTTTAGTCACATTATTTGAATTTTGATCTGCAGCGTTAAACTTTCGCACTTGAGTTTTATCCCTTATCATAGCATTTCTTCTCTTTTGTAATTCTTTAGCCACCTCACACCCTCTATAGTTTGCAGGATGCGATCCATTACAGTTTACACATTTTGGAGTATTACTTCTATTCAATGTACAGGCTAATGTTATGTGTTTTCCAGCGCATTTAACACATCTTGGTTCCTTTTGACAGTACCTTTGTGTATGATTATATCCTTGACACTTTTTGCATTGTGGAATCAGAGTGTAATTTCTTCTCAATGGTTCTATTTTGACAACAATATTTAGTATAGTTTTTATATTATATATGTTATTAACGACTTCCTTTTGGTCAAAGCTTAGCATGAACAACGGTAGACCTATTTTTCTTATTGTTATCTCACCTTGATCATTTTCTACTTTTTCTTTTTTAAGGATATTGACAGCATCAATTATCTTTAGACCTTTTTCTTGTAGATCCTTAACAATTTCATCTTGACTGCAAGATGAATGAAGACCTCTTGCCATAACTTTGATCGGTCTATCATTTTTATTTTCGTATGAATACCACTGTATGTTATTATCATTTAGTTTTTGGGCTAACGATCTATAGGATTCAGAGTCAGGTGTATTGACCTTCCAGATGTTGTTGTTCAAGGAAATAATTTTGATATCCTTAATCGTGACAGCATTTAACAGAGATTGTATAGTACTGTATTCTGTCACACCAACAATGTTGATCGGAGGAGGCTTTTGCTCTCTCGATTTTATTGTTGTTGTTTTTGCTAATTGTGGAGTTTCCGCGTTATTTTCAGATAATTCTTGAACCTCCGGTGAGAAATTGGCTTTCCTTTTTTTAACTGGTCTTCTCTTTTTAATAATCCATTCAGTTTCTTTACTTAATTCTTCTTCGTCTGTGTGATATTCCTGGTCTTCACTACAAGCCCGATTGCCTTCTGCCAAACTATTTACGTTTGAATTCTGTGCCTTGCTAAGCTTCTCTTTATCATATCTAAACTCAGACAGTTCTTTTCTCATTTGATCATCAGAAAGCCTACCTTCATCCAGTGTATATCTAAGGTCCTCACTTTCTTTTCCTAGGTATTCATCATTTTTGTTTTTAAGCACAACATTTTTGGCCTTTTTAAGCTCCTTATTTTCAAGTCTTAGCTCTAAAACTTCTTTTCCTAGTACTTTAATACTAAGTTCAATCTCTTCCAGTCTCCGACGTAGATCTTCATTTTCCCTCATTAGATGTCTATTTCTTTCCTCTATGTTAAAGCTCCCACTCTTAATTGGGGATCTTGATATCGTTGAACTTCTTGCGAAAGGATCCTTATTAGGCAGTAGTTCATGAGGTAGTGTTGATGATAATAATTTGCAGTCGCTGGTTGACGGTCGATCAGAGCCTGCAGTACCACTCACGCTACCGACCGGAACTGGGGTATCCCTCCCCTGCTCCGTAAACTTCACTTTATCTTTCTCCATCTTCATATTAGTTATTTTCCTGCATTATTTACCCCGAGCAGAACTGGGTTGCCTCTTCCGCCTACTCCGCTGTACCGAAGAACTTCTTCTCCACCGCAGCAGCCGTTGAGGACTTCACCGTAACCCTGGCTAGGGGCCCTCACGAGGTACTACCATCCGGAGCCAGATGGACCAAGGTTTTTTAGAGAGGTGTTACTCCTCTATCACTCCTCCTTCCAACATCACTTAGTAATGTGGCCCCGGGCTTGTGACCGGCGTAGCGGAGTTAAAAATAATGTTGATCACTTTTTGAATAAATCCTTTATCCTCATCAGTACATCTTTAATATACACTTTTAATTAATCTAAAGAAACTATTAGAACTGCAATCCCCCCCCGTCCACAGATACATGTTATTAAATAACCTCCTTACAACTATCTAAATATTAAAATTTTAAATATTTTACACGTTATACGAGTAAGAGATATTTTATTTAACACTGATTTATTAAATAAACGATTGAATACTAAGGGTACTTATATCAGAAGACGCCATTTCATAAATGCTTAGGGGTGAGTCTAATAAGCCCCATTATCACCTGATGATTGACCTAATCTCTACTAAGTGAAGCGTAAGGCCTAATGATGTAATCCCACTTCCAAAGTTTAAATAGGACATTGACGACCAAAAGAGGCACTTTCAATTCAGAGAGACTTGTGCACAATCATAAATTTATTAGCGACATCTTGGTACATATCTTTGTAACCTCTACTTTCGTTCCGAATGTTAGAAGTCATTGAAAAGAGTATTCTATCAATTGTAAACCTACAATTGTTTTTCTGAGTTTCCCCCTGTGTATTTCTCATAGCATAGAAGCAGATAAAAAATGATATCTCCCCTTAATAAATGCTTGCGAAATATTTTGATGTTTTAAAATTTTTGTATCGATGTATTAAAATTAAATAATACTGTTTCAGTGCTCATTTTTTAATAAATAATCTTTCACGCACCGTAAACTAAAGTGGCTTGAAGGTGAGACGTTTTCTAGAGACCCTCCACAACGTCATCAGTGCGTTACAGTGCATGTGTTTCAGTGATCACCAATTTCATTAATTTAAAAATATTGTTTAGATTTTTAAACGCAAACAATATTGGTCGGACAACTTGTAGAAGCTTACTAAGAAAGAGTTATAAACGAGGAAGACGTACATAAATAATGGTGTAGGCTTTTTAATGAAGGAAGAACTGACGTTCATGATGAATCACATTCCGGATGGCCTACTATCAATACTGAATCCTTGACAAAGTCGATAAGCGTATTCATAAAACAGATGCTTCACTATTGATGAACTGCATGAGGCTTTACTTTAACGAGCACGATCTGTAATTGTTAAGCCCCAGTATAAAATATTTATTCCAGATGGGTTCAAAGAAGGTTTTTTGAGCGCTTAAACCGAAAAGTTTTTTTTTTTTAAAGAATCCAAAAATCGGATAAAATTGTTTTAATTTTTTTTGTATACTCCGTCAAATCAAATAAATATGGCTACAGTTTTCTGCGACAGGAAGCATGTCCTTTTGGTTGAGTTACGTGTAATTATAATAAATGCGGAAATGCACTGCTCAACAGTGACGAGTATCAGGTTAGCAGTTCAAATCCACCGGCGCTGCTTAGTTACTAACTGTGTTTATAACATTGTCGTTACAACAACATAACATTGTTCATAATTTAGATAGGGAAGAATTTGTTCCCCACCCATAATTCTGATCTCGTATTATCCAGTAACCTACAAAGGACTACGATAAAGGGATCAACAAACTTCTAGCGTCTCAACTATTCCTTAAGATATTCATGAAGATAACGTAGAAAATGTAGTTTGTATTATCTCTAACAAACACATCTCACTTATAAATGACTCTTGTAAGTCAACCAAGTAAGAGATTCATATAAACGGCATACAAGTCGGATGTAGAGATAGATCCAGAATCGTGACCTCTGATTTTCATGGATTAAGTTGTGGACAGGTCTTAAGAGAGAAATTGTGAATTTGTATACGAAAATTTAAACATTGTCTTCAACTTTGAAAAGAGGAAATAAAATATGCAAACTTTTAACTTTGATAATCCACATCTAAAATCTCTTTCTTCGTCCGACAGGCGGATGGTTAAAAAAAAAAAAGTTTTGAGACTTTACAAACTAAAATCGGAAAACTGCAAAACATTCTCTCCGAAAGTGAAAATGAAAAGATTTGGCAATAAATTTAAATAAAGATTTAGTTAAATAAAATAACTTAATTTGGAAATTTTAAGTTCGCCAAATTGTATTGTAAATAATAAAACTAATAAACGCTCTAATAAAACACAAACATTGCACAATGTCAAATATCAATCAAGCTGACAAGTTTTATGATTAGAATGAAGGAGGGAAGTTGCCATAAAACTCAAAATCTATCCAACGTTTTTGACGAAACATCACTAATATATTGAAATGTTGCATACAAACTTTAATATGCTAGTTTAGTCAACGTTTTTTAAAAATTCGTTTGTTTTATTAACAAAATTTTAATAGATATTCTTCCAATCTTAAATCAAAAATTAAAAAAATAGTCAAAACATTCGTTTAAAAGTTTATGTACTACGAGTCATTTAGAGTAATTAACAATTTTAAAATATTCACCCGAACAAACTTAAGAACCAAAGTTAAAATCCTTAAGGTGTTCTTTGATGAAGTGTTAAATTCGAGTCCCTCGTTGATTGCTTAACAGGAGATGCAGTAAATGGTTTTAGAAGAGATAACGAAGAAACCCTTCATTAGAACCTCTTGAAGACTAAGGCGTTGCCAGACTTCTTTGTTCACATCTTCCCATTCAATATTATCATTCCGTCGCCTCGTCCTTATTTGTTGTAACATTTTAAACAATATTTTGTTTTAAAAGTTATTTGATAATGATGGATTGTCCATATTATTAATATGGTTTAATCGAACATTTGCCATCTTACTTTAAATTCTATTGTTGCAAAGTTCTCGCTTTTTAAATTTTATGAACGACAATCGAAATTTATAAAATATTCCAGAATTACTAATTTTTTTTTAAATTTCTAAATAGTAGTTGTTAAAATTTAATCTAATTTCTAAAGCAAAATTCGTCCATTCTCATATCGATATTGACACAAGAAAATGAAATATCCATCGATCCTACCAATGAAATAATCTGGCATCAAATTTATTCACTGTTTTATACAGTGTTACAAAAATGTGGAAACTAATAAATTTCGAATGATTATCAGCGGAAAAATAAGAAAACTTATTGGTCAAATTGTACTATCCCTTATGCAGTCCTATTTTGTAACTTCAAAGAGGTTTTAATTTATAATTTAAAAATCTACATTTATTATATAAAGAATTGTTATAAAAACAAAATTTAACTAATTTTTGACTGTTTAGGATTTAATGGTTCTCAAAGTTTAAAACAATTATACAATATTCGGTACTAAACTAAAATCTTTTAAGAGAAATATGTGAAAGAATAAAATCGTAGGATAGATAAACTAAACCAATATAGTTAGAAATTTATAAAATCATAATTTTAATTGTGAAATCGGACGAACATCAAAAAGACAAAAATGCATTACAAATTTCTGCTATACTGTATGTAAGATTGTTAGTAAACGCTCTACAGATCAAAATTTTAGACAGCGCTGGTGAACTATGAGAGCTACTGAAGGTACCTCATAGACATTGTGTTAATAACGTTACCGCAACAGAGAACTAGTTCACCCGACTAGTTTACCGCCACACACACCAGCCAACCCGGCCTACACACACACCAGCCAACCCGGCCTACACACACACCAGCCAAACACATCAATTCCCCGGCCTTAAACGGCTTTGCTTCGGTCATACCACCTCACACTTCCCGAAAATGAAGCTGGTTTCTGATTGGCCGACATCTTCACGTAGGTCGCGAGGGCACTTAAAAAATCGCGACTGTACAACAATAGCGCCCTGCAACAACACTCCGAACCAATCATAAGCCCCCTCCTTTATTCATTAGTTCGCTTCATATTGCTCAAATACATGGGCCAGCTCATTGTCCTCTCACGGACAGTAAGCTGGAAATCGTATAAATGCGGCACCAAAAACACCAAAAACTTCACTTCATTTCAACTTCTCCTCAGGGAGCCACCACCTATAGACATGTCACCTCCAGCACTAGAGCAAGACACCAGTACGAGCCTTCTAGAGCCTAACACACAACACGCTGACAGCGGACTTTGGGTGACATGCCGCATGGCAACATGTTCCAACCCATACACGTCTTGATGATGTCAAAGAGAACCCGAATCCACCTTCTTTTCAACAGGGAACGTCGCCAACCGGTGAAGAAGCCGAGTGCCTTCTGAAAAGGAAACTATACGGAGAAATCCGGGCACCGATCAACGTCGCGTGCACTGTCGCCTCCTGAAGAGGAATTCGTTAGATTATTTCTGGCGGTGATGTACGCAACAGATGACTAGGACCAACAAAGAGCGGTGGATCGTCCGGTGAGAAGCCCGCTGGCGCAGCAAGCTACTCAAGAGCATGCCCCCGACCTGTTCCTCACACCGCCCTTCCTATGCTTTTCCCCAACGCGTCATGAACAGAGAAATCCCCTAACGAGCATTAACTCCGTTATACAATTTGTGTATTAATGTATTATGAAGACCTGACGATGGACGAGTATTAAGTCTAAACACGTGGATAATAAAAAGACTGAAATAACAGAATTGCTGGCGGTAAATGTAATGTTTTATATCCCCCATCAAAATTTTAGTTCAAGTTTGTTCAAATTCAGTATATAGACTCGGTTTTACAATTTATTAGTAAGAGAAAAAACAAACGGTAAATTTAAAAAATGTAAGCAGATTTTCAAATGTCAGAAACATGTTTTTAGGGGATACCTCGGCAATGGAATCTTCATCTAATTAATCCTAAACAAAATTAAGTCATCATTTAAAAACCACATCTTCTCCCCTTAGTGATACCTAAGTAAAAGAAAACAAACAAGACCTTCAGCACATCAGTTTAAAAACCCCATTGATACACAAGAACCCATTGTCTATTGGCTTAGTAATCCCGAGTGATATATCTGGATCTACACTTTTTTTTTCATGTAGTTTTGAGTTAGCTCCCTCTCTTCTATCTTCCTATCAATTCTTTCTTAACCAACACTTGTTCATTCCCGACCCTACGCTATTAGAGTATTCGAGAACTAGGGGCCTTTATTTTATATAGTTTACTTCTTTTCTTCTGTAAGGCGATAATGACCGAGTGGTTTTTCGTTTTTAAACAACAAGAAAAAAAATTCAAACCATAACTCTGGAACGCCTGGAGCAATTTCAACCAAACTTGGTACACACATGACTTGTAATCTGTAAAAGAATATTGTGAGGGTAAGACAACCCTAGCACCCTTAGGGGTGGGTGAGTAGGGGTGACCTGTACAAAATAATTGAAAACTACAGATATTAGTGTTGAATCCATAATTTTCGGCTTCCCTATTTGTATATGACTTAAAATTTAGTAAAAATTCTATGGAGTAAGTCACCCCTATCACTTCTAGGGTAAGGTGTGTAATGGGGTGACGTTAAATAATTCGAAAACGACCTATATTGGTGTCTAATCCGTAATTTTCGGGGTTCCTATTGGTATATGACATATAACTTACAATCTGGTGCAAATACTATGGAGTATGACACCCCTAGCACCTTTCCGATGACATTTAAGCCCAAGTTTAGTTACTTTGATTTTACACAAAAGATAGATATAAATAATATTGAGCTTGACTTATGAGATAATAAAACTCGAACACAAGATCTCACAAATATAATAAATAAAAGCTTATTGTGTACCCCCTTAAATTAACACCTCGATTATGAAGTCGACCTGCTACGCCTAATTTACGAAAAATAACTTGCAATTTATATAAAATTTTGTCTATATGTGTAGATTAACCTAACCTAACCTAACATATTGCGCCAAATCTTAATGAAAAAAACGATTTTATAAATAATTAGAAAAAAATAATTGTACCTTGACTGCCTTTATTCGACTTCAAATTCTAATTAAGCTTAGGCAGAAGCTAGTTAAGTTTATCTTCTATTTATATATAAACACATCATGATAATAAATGGTTCATTTTCATCTTAAATTAACACCTCAGACCAATTACAATGCCTCTAAGTTTCACAATTACTAGTTTCATATTGATAATAATTTCTGGTTTCTGAAGTTCTAAAATTCTCTTTAAATCGTCGAAGTAATCGAGAACTGCTGTTTACAGAGCGACGAGTACTATTCGCTCTGACGGCTTCATTTATTTGAAAAATGTAAACAAATACCAAACACGTTTTTCAATAATAACCTTTGGGAATCGCGTGTTTACTGCAATGCGTGTGGCGCTGAATACGGCCGCAATGTGAACTATATTGCACAGCTGTGAATTAATGGCTGTGTTACACGGCCTCATGAAATGCTGATAGACTCGTACCTCGCATGTTTCTACATTATTTATACTTTATTTCCTCTCTATTAATTCCTCTACCCTCGTGAATTCTATTAACGTTGGGGGTGAATTATTGGCGGGTATCAGGAACACGTTTTATTAGGATCTTATAACTCATGAAGTATGAAAGTGGCAACAAGGTGCGTGAGAAATGTTAATTTACAGATCATGTATGGTTTTGAAGAGTTTTTTGACAAAATTTTTATCTGTCGGTATATTTTACCAAACAATAGGCCTAGTAAATAAACAAATGTAGCATCTTTCTGACACAATCTGAAATTTCTTAATTAGTTCTCCTAGGTGAACAGTTCATACTCTCTGTCGTCAATAAGATGTCTGAAAAGTTCTACTTTCCACCCTTTTAAAAATTTGAACTTGAGTTTTCTTTCGTCATATTTTAAGGGCATTGATTATATTTTGTCGGTAGCACAAAATTAGAGACAACAAACCACACAGTTCTGATTTTCTCAAAACTGGTTAGGACGATGTTGATTAAATTTCCATGCGATGTAGCCTGTAAACACAACTTATTGGTCATCATTTCTCCAAAACTTTTGTCAAAATATAAAGGCAACCAAAAATCGATTATGAAGTTGACCTGATATGCCTAATTTACGACAAAAAACTTTGCAATTTATATAAAATTTTGTCTATATGTGTAGATTAACCTAACCTAACCTAACCTAACATATTGCGCCAAATCTTAATGAAAAGAAACGATTTTATAAATAATTAGAGAAAAAAATTGTATTTTGATTGCCTTTATTCAACTTCAAATTCGATTTAAGCTTAGGCAGAAGCTAGTTAAGTTTATCTTCTATTTATATATAAACACATCATTATAATAAATGGTTCATTTTCACTATTATCTGCGGAATTAACATTTATGGGTTGGCGACAATGTTTTTTGTTCTTTAGAATTTGGTTTTGTGGACGGTTTTGGAAGGAGCGGCATTTGGTATATTATATATGTTTTAATTAAACCCTTATCAAATATTGGTAAATCACTGTTATTAGTGTGTGACCTTTCATAGATTGCGAACACAGAGTTCGCGATGTATAAAGGGGTGGGGAGGGGAGGGAGTGAAATCACCTGTGATAAATAGAGCAATAAATTCCAGTAATGCAGGTAAATGAGTAACAAACGTAAAGCCCGCATCGCTGTTCCCTACTTTCAGCTTAATATACGCACAGCTGACTGAATAATTCATTCAAAAATTGTATTTTCATGTATATTTTTTCATCCTATAGATTACCCAGTATAAATATAATTATAAGATAACAAATATTTTAAATTAATTGTGTATTGTAGCTGTAATCGTGTTATAACTATGAAATGTTCATTGAACATGTTTGTTTGTTCGTAAGAGGCGGATTGCCCTAGCCTAATGGGTTTTTGTACTCGATGATCGAAAGTCTAGAACAGACGAGAAGACGAGATGAGAAAATACTAGTTTTATCAACCAACGTCTCTCTGTCTTGCTATTTGTAAGGTTATAATTCAAAAACTGCAGTTCTGATTTTTATAATGTTGTTTCTTTATGCAGGTACATTATCTGGTTACGTATTATTGATTCATTGAAAATGGTTAAGTAGTTTCAAGTTATAAACATTTTTGTCTGCAAGAGTATTATGAAAGAAACATTTGCGACATAATTTACACCTTTTCTTACAATTTTGAGTGCCAACCTACATGAACTGATTTCTAATTGGAACTGAAAATATTTTAATTTAAATCTGTGCAACGATTTCAAGTTATAACCATTTATTGGTGGTGAAATGTAAGAAATACAGATTTTCCTATTTATTTTAACCAATTTCTTAAAATTTTGAAAATAAATATCAACCGTTTTGTTATAGAGATCAGTGAAGTTAGTTTAAGAAAAGTTTTCAGAAGCAAAGTAAAGCGTGTTGACAAGCGTATGGATGTTAATGGACATCACTTTGAACATGTATTATAAGTTTTGATGATGAATAAAATAAAATAAAAAATATTCAGTGAAATCTGTTATTTATTTTCAATGCATTGTATTACCCAGGCGTCTTTTAAGCTGATCATCGTGTATAAGTTAGCCTGAAGTCCAAACGGGCGAAACGGCGGACACAGATAATAAAAGATAAAAGCAAAACCAAATAAGAAAGCTTTCATGTTACTGTAACTCGCCATATCCGCTTTTTCAATGGTAGCATTATTTTCCGAAGCGTATAACCAATCTACTTCCACTTCCTCTACTGGTATCGCATTTAATAACCAAGAGATTTTCCTTTTTTTGATACCACTGGCTTACGTTTTTATCAGAGATAAAACAACAAAATATGTGGTTGCTTCATGTTACAGAGTTTAGAAAATAACTTGCAACTCCTCAAAATCTTTCTTATGAAAACATTGTTTTTAATTTAGACATATATAAGCAACGAAAAGTTTTTAAAGAAAACTCCAATTTAAAATAATAGAAAACAGAAAATCAATACGAGATTGACTGTTTGGAAATACTTAAGCTTAAAAGTATTGTTTTACCTCCTGTTCATATGCAAAGATTATTAGGTAAATATTGACAATTTAAAATTTGTGTTGTCTACAGATGACAATTTGTATTTCCATGAACAAATTTCCATATATTCCACCAGTTCAGAAAGATTGTTGATGGCTACGTAAATTCGTTTCGTTCTGGTACTGAGCACCACTAAAGAGAAGTTTTGAAAGTTTGTATTTTCTTCTTAGTAAACTTTATCAAGCCAATTCTCAACTCTGTCCTAACTGCAATCTTCCTTGCTCTCTATTCCATATTGTTTACAGCTGCAAAGAGACTGCATTTGCTTCTTACACTCTATATTTACTTATCTGGTTCCCTTTCTGTAGAGACTTGGAAATGTAAACTTGGATTTGTGACAAACCTCGTGTAAATGAAAATTGCAGCGAAGTATTAAATTTAAAACACAAAACGATCGTTACGCGTGTTCAAATCAATTTTAAATAAATTTTTTTTTTTTTTTTTTTTTTTTTAATTATAAAAACAATATTGTTTTTAGAGGAAAAGTCTTTTAAACAACGTCAAATAAACTGACCGTACAGGAAATTTTGATTGAAAAAGTAACTTTCAAACGAAACTAATTCCTGAGAGAGCTTTACAAATTCATAATTAAGCACCATGACCTTTCCTTGTGATGGGACATTTAAAAGGTCTATTTTCTCTACACCATGGCCTTTCATTTAGATAATGATGGTGTTGCCTTACTAGTCTGGTTAAATTTAATAAATTACATTACAGTATTCCACAACTCACATTCGTGTCCTTTTTTCCTCTTTATGTTTCACCTCTTCCTTCAGGTATTATGAAATATTACTACTTTTTGCACTTTATTCGCGTTAATATCATTCACAAAACAACACAACACAACAATAACTCATTTCAAACAACAACAACAGCAGCACAGCAATTAGAAAAAATGTCAAAATTTGCAGAACATGTAATTGAAACTGGCCACAGTTACACGGGTATCGACAGTAATTTACAAATTTTCCGTAAGGATCAGATATGAATGTTGTAAAAGAATTTGAAATTTATCATAGACCGTAGTGCATTGTTAAACGAAAAAACAAATTTTGAAAAACAAATTGATAAGATAACTCAAATTGATAAGATAACTCAAATTGATAAGATAATTCAAATTGACCCCCATCAAATCTATGACTTAGGATGTCTATATTCTGTTATAACTTGTCCATGACAGAGTGCACACGTGTATATAAACGTAATGTGTTCTTATGTGTATAGAGTTGATTTGTGAATGTTATATATTTATTGAGGCGCTCAAGTGTAAGAAATATTAGTGTTTGATGTCTGAAGGAAACGATCTTCACGCAATGGAAAACAAAGAACAGGACTTTTAGCTGTGGAATATTTCATTTACGATAAAATAACTAGTTATGCGTGTTGTATTTAATATTGTCATAACGCTATCAAGCGGACATCAATGACAAAGAAACAATGTTGTCAGACTTTGATTAGTTGCTTAATTTCCCGCGAGGCAAGTTTTCCCATTCTGTGGTTTTGTTTGGCGACGGTTTTCTATTTCCCTCCCTAAAGGCGTCGTCAGTCATATATGACACTTTAACTTTACATGGTACAGTGTTTGACAAAACCCGCTATGATTGTTGTATTGATAAGGTCGAAATATCGAATAATGTAGGTTCGAAAAAAAACATTCTGTCCGAGAAAGTAAATTCATTAGTGGCTAAGTTTCTAAATTTTATTTTCCTTAATTAGTCAATTTACGGGCGCCGTTATAGTACTGAACCAACCCCATCGTGCAAATACAGATGTTCTAAAGCAATGCCGCCCTACAAGGCTCAAGAAAAGTTGGGTTCTTGAGAACTTATAGGGAAATGTTAAATTAAGTTGGTAGATCAAGGAGTATTATTCAGTAGGGTATTTTAAACAAATTTACACAGGTTTTCTGAAACTCGTAACACTTTCTTGACGTCGGGTGCATGTGTATATATTAAAAGGTTTCCATTCGTATAGCTCGTGTCAGTGTCTCGGTTAGGTCGGGGGTCAAAGAGCCTCCCCTCATCATTACGGTCGTGCCGATGACTCGGCCCTGGTTGTCTCATAACTGTACTAATATCACATTACATTTAGAGTCATGTTTATAAATTACATTTTTGACGATAAATTTGGCATCACAGTAGAGATATGGGATTGTTATCATTACATGCTGAATCTAAATCTGAAAATTTGTTTCTAATTTAGTGTGTTATAAGATAAATACACGAGATATGAACAATTATATTTTAAATGGGTGCTTTTTGACATTTGCAATTCAATTTTTCTGAATTTCAATAGGGCACAAATACGAGCACATTATAGTCCTGTCTACTAAATTTCATCTTCCTATCTTAATTTTGGTGCCCGCTATCGTGTTACGTAAAAACGACGGACGTAGGACATGTCGAAATCACTTTTTCTGTTTAATGAGACTGTGGAACTTAGAGATCAGTAAAAGAAAACGAGGTCGAAATTTGATTACGATTACAAAACTTATATTATATTTTACTAGGTAAGAAAAATACATTATTTTGGACCCATTTCTGAAACCGGAAAGTGAAACAAAATAAAATCATAATGCATTTTTTTCTCGATCGGTTAACCTTTTCTATAAAATATTAAATTTAGTTTTTTAATCTAAAAATGCATAAATACGTATATAGTTATGGGAAAGACGAACATTGATCAGAAGTTGTGAATATACAACTATTTACCTTCATGATATCATTTAATAATAGACTATCCTAGGCGATTCTAAATTTTTTTAAATATATTTTAGGTATCTTGGACTATAAAAGCCGCCACAAATCAAGTCTGAGGGCAAGAAACCAATAGGGTCCGTGCGGGTTAGCCAACTCGTTTCCCCGCTGACAGCGTTTGGCACTGTGATTCTTCTGCAGTTACGTTCATTTAAGGCACTCGGGGAAATCATAGATACTGTATGTCGTTTGTATTACAGTTAGTTGCAAAAAAATAATGATTTAACGATTTTTTTTAATACATCCGTAGTTGCTTTCCTTCTTGGTAAACAAATCATCGGAAATTTCTCGACAAAAACAAACTTTTTCCCACTAAATAAATAAATGTAATATAAATCATTCCTCTTAAATTGCATGAACTTTAAATTAAAAACCAATAATTATTTTTATTCCGGGCCATTACTATTATTACAGCGGAAAAAATTATTAAAGTTTAAGAAAAAGGAAAAAAAAGAAGAAGAAAAAAGTCAGTACCGCTGACATAATGCTAAAATACCAGTTAGACTGAATATGTTGATATTATTAAAACAAAAAAACTATCGTTTGATTCCTAAAAAAACTACACTAACACAATATAATTACTTATTTACACAACTCTATTAACATTGCAAGACTTCGGTAGCCTCGGAAACCCAAAGGAATTGATTCGTGGCGCATAGTTTAGTCTGTGAGTTAACCTAAGTTTACTGAGTGGACATATTAAAATCAGTCAAATTCCTAAACCGACAGCCTACCCCATTACACGCTTCTCTATCCCGTCTGGTTGACCATTTACTAGTGATTAAAAGTAATGATGATATTACAGTAATGATGGAATTTCTGATTGACACCGACTAATCACAACGATTTTAATACGTACTTAACAATGATTTACTTGATTTAACAATATTGTTAATTAACATGTAATAATATTACCTCTTACACCCTAAAATATTTGTCAATATTTGATTGTGATTTGGTTGGAAACTGTTGATAAAATCGGTGAAAAGTTATCTCTACAGATTTCGTTTAAATTTTAGTGATTGAAGTAAAAAATACAAAATTTTTAAGTTTCACAATGGGCTCAAAATTAAAATGGAATAACTACCTAAATGCATTGTCCACAATATTGAATTATTTAATTTACGTTTAAAAAACTATCATATTATTACACTTTACTAATTTCAAGACTGTGATATTAAGATATATTTTACTGCATGTCAAATATGGTGTTGCTATGGGAAAATGCTTCAAAGGAGTCAAATTTTTTAATTTTCAAAGTATGCAACTCGGGCTATTTTTAGTAAGATGCTTAGAGACTCTTGCCGTCCTCTTTTCGAAATAACTGGATATTTTAACTCTCCATTCAATTTACATTTTGAGTGTTATGTAACGTTTCGCACAGAAACAGATCATACATAAGTATGACACAATAAAACACACAATCTAGTTATACCAAAATATCGGCACTTTCTGGGAACATTCTCCACAACTGTTTTCCACATAAAATCAAAATAATAACAGAAGAAAAGTTCTTCAAAAAAGAAATACTACGATATTTAAGAGAAAACTTTTTTTTTATACTGTAGATGAATTCCTGGGACGGTCATCTATTGAATGACAAAAGGGTTTTGGGATGTGTATGATATTGTTGTTGTTTGTGTACTTTTTGTTTGATGTAGTGTAATTTTTAATAATCTTAACAAGGCTAACAAAATGTACAAAATTGTCTCCTAGCTGATAATAAATAAATAAAATAAACGTATGTAGTGTATTTAAATTTGTAGAATTGTAATGAAAAAAAAGAATTCGAAATTTGAACGAAATTTTTTTTCGCCCGTGTTGTTATATTTATTAGTTTCACGAAATATCATAAAATTCAATAAACATTTAAAGACAAAATTAATGAGTTAAGTTACTGTTGAATAATGTAGTAATGAAATAAAAATCGAAATGAACTATTCTCGCAGTACCTATGGAAATGAAAGCACTAAATCCAGGGAATCTACTAATAGAGTAATTACACGATAAGCTTCCTATGAATTGCCATGACGGCTGTATGCCAACAATCCTGTAAACACAACGCTACAATGTGCATTATGTGAAATCCATTCCCGTGTGCAGGATAATATATTTATCAAGCTTTGTAATATTTTAATATAGAAATAAAAATATCATAATAGGACGCTAATTACTGTTACTGTTTGGTACACGACGTTGTCGACCTTGGTGTTAATAATTACAGGCCATTAATTGCACAATCAGCCGCCATTTTGTGGCGGTTATACCTAGTTTAGATAATATATTCAATTATAATTCCGACTAGAGGAGGTATTGTTTCTGATTATAAGTTTATAACTCATGAGATATGAATTTTATTTTTGTTTCTTTGTTTACTTATTGACGACAAAGACGACGACGGATGACGTGTCGAAAATTACTTTAACGATTTCCTAAGGTCGTGAAAAGTGATGATCAGTTATAATATAATGTTCGAAATGTTTTTTACGATTACCAAAAATACACTATACTTCGTTATACTATCTAGAATTAATGTTGCAAAGATTATCTTAAGTTTTTATATTATCGTATCCCTTGATATTCTTATATTGTAAGAAGTTTATTTAATTTTAATGTTAATGTTTACCTCCATAGTTAATTGTCCATATCAACCATAAACCACTCTGCATTTTTACAAAGATTGAATGTATGTTTTTATCAATGTACACGTACCATCCGATGAGTTTAGCTGATCAGCTTATTTTCTATTAATTTATTTTGAGGTTATGTTTACATCGTTGATTTAAAAAAAAGACGCACAGAACTTCTATCTGTTTATAGTTCATGTTAGTATGAACATCAAAACCATTCTACGTCAAAGAGTAAAAAACAACAGTGTTTGCACTGTCGCCAGACTTTACGGCATTAGTTTAACAATTTCCCCAGAGACATGATTTCCCACTACACATTCTGTGTTCTTGGCAACTTTTCATTTCCCTTGCGTGTGTCATTTCATGCCGCATGTGTCATACCTGACGCATTAATGGCACTCTGCATTAGAATGTACAACAGATATTTGTAGTTTAATTAAAACATTATACCACCCCCCCCACATTGTGATAGGCCTCCTCTTGTGTTTACTACACCATATTCTTCGTTCTATATGAAAGAAAAATAGGAATATAAAAATTGCTAGTTCTAAAAACGAGGGAAAATATATTTTAAAAGTCATAAATGGAAGATCGGCAAAACACCAAAGTAAGACTAGTAACGGAAATTAGTTTTTCAATTTTAAATCTAGTTTATAACGACGATTTCATTCATTTAAACCTCCTGTTGGTCTAATGGTTTAATAGTCCCTTTGGTATATCCAAGGCGATGATGACCGGAATGGTTTGTCGCCTTAAAACAACCAATAACATCACAATTTAAAAAAACAGATCTCTACGCATATTAGAGGTTCTATCCCCTCTCTACTCAGTACTATTTACATTGTTATGTATAAGCTGTATTTTTAGCTAGATCTAAAAATATACAATATTATTCTTCTGGATTATAATTACATAATATTTGAGCTAGTTTTTATCTGATCTACAAAATATTTTATTAAATTTTAAAACCTACATTGATATTAAATCAAAATGTCTTTTACTAATCCTTTTTCTTATTCAGTATTCTTACTTTACCACAGTTTCGTGCAACAGCCCATCATCAGGAATGTACTAAAACACATTTTAAAACAAATTACATAGCTTATTACTCCGTCAAGAGGTCGTTATTGTTCAACAATTTTATAAAACACGTAACAAATATTACACGCACATGAACACACTTAAAAATATATTTGACGTGAACGTTTAACTGGCGGATTGACACTGATTTGGCTATGATTTCCTGCTTCAGATATCGGATTAACTTTGGTCTCCTGTTTGTTTTTCTATGATGCTGTCGAACGTCATGTTGTTCATGATGTTCATACAGCAGCGGACAACAACGTTCCGAAACCGTCGACGAGACCGCAACGTCCACCAGTGGTGTGGTAGAACGACGAATGTAGTGACGCTCTCCGTTTATATCGTAAACTGCTGAAGAAGTTTAATCGCAGACCTACTTGTAAAAACCTCGAAAGGTATAAAATTCTACGAGCCAAAGCACAATTTGGGCCTTGTACTTCCTCCAATGAATGAGAATACTACATGTTTTATTGCTCCATGGCTCATTCAAATGCCAACTTTTGATTTTTCACTGTCCAGGTTCATCAAACATATCACTCTTGATGTAGTATATTGTCAGGAGTTTCACTATATACTAGATTTATACTATATATTATTTTCACAGATCTAAACTGGACAATAAAGTCGGTTGCGCATATTAGTCATCCGGTCGGATGTATATGTATGGATTACCCTCAGCTTATAGTGTATTTTCTTCCGAACGTTTTGCTATTTTGAAATGCCTTAATACCGTTCCATCTGGTTTCCGCCACTATCTTTTGTGTTCCGATTCTAAAAGTGCTTTACAGGCTATTCAGGATATGTATTCTAAGAAACCCTTGATTGAAGATATCTTGTGTTCCATACACAGACTTCAGCTACGGAACGTCGGAGTATTATTTTTCTGGGTTTTGGGGAATTTCGGGAAACACAAAAGCTGACGAAGCGGCAAAGGAAGCTACAAGTCTGATAGCAGTAACACAGCGTGTTTCTTACTTTGTATCGAGAGTTAAAATTATTTTGTATAAGAAATGTGAAGAGAGTGGACAAATACAGAGTCCAATACCGTGGAATACATCCATAAGTGCCAGTCGTCGAGAGGAAGTCGTGGTTACTCGTGTTCGTATCAGTCATTCCATGATCATTCATAGATTTCTGATGGAAGAGGGGAATCCACCACAATGCCCATGTTGTCAAAGTGTGTTATCAATTAAGCACATCCTCATTGAATGTGTTATGTTAAGAAGTGTGCGACGAACTTTTGCCCTACCTAATTCAATTGAGGTGATGTTGGGGGATAATGCTCAGATCCTTGATCGGGTATTGTCCTTTTTGCTTCGTCTGAAAATGTTTGATACAATTTAAAAGGAAATTTTCAATTAGATTATTGCAGAGCCTCTTTACAGCCCTGTAATATTTGTTTTAATTGTTGTCAATTATAATTTATCGTGAATGTAATTATTAACTTGTTGCAGGGCCCTTTTACAGCCCTGTAATATTTGTTTTAATTGTTGTCAATTATAATTTATCGTGAATGTAATTATTAACTTGTTGCAGGGCCCTTTTACAGCCCTGTAATATTTGTTTTAAATGTTGTCAATTATAATTTATCGTGATTGTAATTATTAACTTGTTGCAGGGCCCGTTTACAGCCCCGTAATATTTGTTTTAAATGTTGTCAATTATAATTTATCGTGAATGTAATTATTAACTTGTTGCAGGGCCCTTTTACAGCTCTGTAATATTTGTTTTAAATGTTGTCAATTATAATTTATCGTGATTGTAATTATTAACTTGTTGCAGGGCCCGTTTACAGCCCTGTAATATTTGTTTTAAATGTTGTCAATTATAATTTATCGTGAATGTAATTATTAACTTGTTGCAGGGCCCTTTTACAGCCCTGTAATATTTGTTTTAAATGTTGTCAATTATAATTTATCGTGATTGTAATTATTGACTTGTTGCAGGGCCCTTTTACAGCTCTGTAATATTTGTTTTAAATGTTGTCAATTATAATTTATCGTGATTGTAATTATAACTTGTTGCAGGGCCCGTTTACAGCCCTGTAATATTTGTTTTAATTGTTGTCAATTATAATTTATCGTGATTGTAATTATTAACTTGTTGCAGAGCAATTTTACAGCCTTGTATATATTATGTTGTTGATTATTTTGTTTCTTATCTAGTTTTGTATTGTTTTTGTTTTTAATATTTTATTTTAAAGATTTTAAGTTAAAGCATTTTCTTGTCATATTTTTGAAGGCGATAATGACAGAATTGGTTTTTCGGTTTGAAACTAAGAAAAAAAATTAAAGTTTTCCATAGGATCATTTGTTTACGAAATATCAATACTGCCCATAATAAAAATAACCACTTTGTATATTAACTATGTTGTTTATTATTTTAGTCTTCTCGTATAGCAGTAGAAGTGCGTGAAATAGTATTTAATTTGGCCGAGCGGAATTACGAAATACAAAAGATACGGACACCTACAATATATCCAGGCGAACAAATGAAGCTGAAAGCGTTTCTTTATCATAAGTAAATTGTATTATCAATGAAAGCAAAACAGCTTTGTAAGCAGCTGAACCCATCAAAGTCAATGTTTACAACTCCTGAGGGTAAAATTATTATATTGAACTTTTAAATGGCGAGCATCTTATCCTTAAGTATTCATTGAAAATAGAAAGAAAAAACTAGTTTTGACAAACAATAATTTATCTTCTAGGCGCGATATAGACAAATACAAAAATATTTTTTAAATGGAAAATTGAACACGTATATGAAATTAGCTTTTTTAAATAGATATTTAAAATTTTCCCAACATGGGTTAAATAAATATGAGTTGATAATGACAAGTATGTTCTACCAGTGAGATAAAAATCCTAGTCTTATGTGTTATAAATTGTTTAAATACATTGCCAAAGGCTACAATTAACGTAAATGATCTTAGAGATACTTGGGAACTTCGAGAGAGCTCAATAAAAGATTGAACAAAATAACTCCGAATATATTTGTGGATGTGAGACCTGTTTTTGTATAAAAAAAAACTATTATTTAAAACGTCAGCGGATACAATACAAAGTTAAAACACCTACTTTGAAATAAATCAGTTCGTTGAGCAAAATTATTTATCATTTAATATTTGGTAAGAACTATCTTGTTATCTGTTTTCAATAAATTTTCTAATCATTGTTATTTTTGTTAATGATTTGAACTTAAATGTCATAGGAGTAGAAAATGAAAAACAAATTCCATAGTTTAGGTGAACATCGAGGTTTTATACACAGTTTCGTGAGTCACAAATCATTTATAACGTTAAATATGTAATATTAATAACATAAAATTTTTTTTTTAAATTCAAATATCGCAAATTGTAGATAGTTCGGTGAATAGTTCAAGAAAGGAGACTAGACATTAAAAAAACCTATTCTAACATTGAACTCAGCGTTGTAAAAATGTTTAATGATGTGTAAAACGATTTTTACTATTTTTTTAATATGACTGAAATCCAAGATGGCGGAAAAAAATTAAAACATTACGAGGGATAAAGAAAATCAATTTCATTTAGTAAGACATCGATATGCTATAAATGTGGGAAAAGATAGAGCTTTTTAGCTAACCTATGTTATATATAAATATTATATCTTTGTATATATTGCAGCTTTTGTATCTTCCACGGAAAAATATTATTAATATTCTGTTTTTAAAGAAATAATAACTTACATTCAAAATTTCACAAATCACTCTATATTGTGACAGCTGTTGGCAATTAAAGCATCTTCAGACAACTTCAGATGCTTAATTGTGAAACAGCTGTCACAATATAGAGTGATTTGTGAAATTTTGAATGTAAGTTATTATTTCGGTAATATGAAATTTCACCAAGTACCGACTGTGTTTACACTTAATATAATATTCTTGTTTTATTAAAAAAAAAAAAAAAAATTGTTAATTACTGGAATCTTAATCTATAATTCTTTAAAAGTTCCCTAAGTTAGCTAGTTGAAAATAATATTTTTTTGAAATATTACATGAGAGGTATTAAATAGAACTAGAAGTTATTATGATTACGAATATGTATGTTTATTTGACGGGAAAAAATAATATCTTGGCGCTAGGCCAAATTTAACTTCAGATATAATGTCACTCCATCTCCCCTCTAACTCCTCCCCTTCCCCCTCTTTATCAGGGTCCTTGGTAAAACTAAGAACTCTTATATTTTCACTTCTGTCTGTTTGTATAATTTAAAATACCGCTTAAAAGATTTCGACTTTTAAAAAATGACTACCTATGCTAACGACCCTAAATCGTGTGGTTCGTAACAGACGCTTGACTCTTTAGTTTTTACTATTTTTCACATTCTAGTCTTCAAGTAAAAATGACTTGAAATGTTCGAAACTGTAAACATATTTTATTATATATTTTGAAAAATTTAAAGTGAATTAAATATGTTTCAATGAAGGGTATCGTTGCTTTGCATAAAATACAATGTCGTAAAAAATAAAGTTGACTTTCATATAACCTTGCGTAACATTTTTCACCCTCAAAGGTAATCATATTACCTTTCTCCGAAACATTGTTTTTGTCAGATGTTTTACTTTTTGAGATATTTTTAGTGGAAGTTTTGAATGAACACGCTGTATAAATACTACCTACCAACAACACTGTAACAAACTTACCAATCAAACTTGGAAATGAAATTGGTAAAATGAATCTGTAAATATTTCAATATTGTCAAATTAATATTACATTTCAAACGATGGAAAAACATTGAAATGAAAATATAAAGGTAAAATAAATAAATAGTGATTCGAGGCATGACATTGCATAATTAATGATTTGTTCATATACAAACTATACCAACTATAAATAGCAATACAATTTTTTTTAATTAAAATAGAACATTTAGCAATGAAACAATCTAGTACGTAAATATTGAAGAGTGGGCAGTACGGCAGTACCACGGTTACTAGACTATACGGTAGGGATCACCAGCGCTGTGTTGAGCACATGACGTCAGCGTGGACCCAGACAATTCTTGCTGCGCCACAAGGTCACATCAGAATACTGCACAGTAGATGCTATCTTTATGTTACACGTGTTTCTTGCACTTATAAATAACATTTATTGTGTATTGTGTTTTGTTAATATGGTGTGTTGTGCTATCGCCGGTTGTACCAACAACCATTCTACACATATAACAGTTGAATATTTCTTTTCCTAAGTTTCCTACTAATAGCGAAACCAAATCAAAGTGGATTAACGCATGGAAACGTGGCGATAGTTTTTCTGCTAACGTAGCTCGCGTGTGTTCTGTTCATTTTGTTAATCCGATTATGAAAGAGACCTGAAAAGTGAACTTCTAAATTTGCCTAAAAAACTGATGCAGTGCCACATCTAAAGATACCGTCAACTTCTTCTTCAGCTGATTTAAACAGTTTGTTTTGCATAGAAAGAAATGTTAGGAGCAAAAAAAAAACGACGTGTACCAAAATAAGTTAATAAAATACTTCAAGATTCCTTGAATAGCAACAAAATTTGTAAAGCCTGAAAATAAATACGATAAAAACCGAGAAGGAGACTACAATGACAGTAATGACAGTGGGACAGAATTAAATGTACTAATAGCTTCGTTGAAAGAAGAAAATACTAAGCTGAAAACAGAAATTTCTATTTAAAAAATACGACTTACAGAAACTACAAGCGAGTTATTAAAGTTTAAAAATGTGAATAAGTTATTTAGAGGCTCATTTTCTTCCTGTCAACAAAAATTACTTTTGAACGGTAAGTGTTCCAATAGGTCTTCTGATGATATTCCAAAAACTAACATTTTACGAGCAATTTCATAAAAAGGTTTGTGTTTTGTTAGGAATACTTTGTAGTATCCTCTTTCTATGAAGTCACTTTAAAACGTCGTCTCAAAAAAATTTCTGTAGGCCTATCCGCCGGATTTATTGATATGAGTGTAAATATTTACAAAGCTCATTCTTATACTTTTAATGTCAAACGTCTTTAGTTTTGATGAGATGAAAATGCGCAGTGATTTGTGTTTTGACCAAATTGAGGAGGTGGTGAGAGGGGCTCACTCTAATGTTCAAGTCATACTTTTAAGAAGCATGGTAGGGAAATGGGTGCATCCAATATATTACAGTTATGATACTGCTCTAACTCAAGAATTACTTTTTGAAACGATTATAATTATCGAAAGCAGTGACTTTAAGGTTAGAGCATTGGTGTTTGATATGGGCTCTAAGAATAGAAAACTTCTGTCTGCCCTGAAAATTACTTGGATAATCCATCAATAAAAAGTACATTCTGTGGATTGAGAAATATTTGGGTATTTTGTGATGTTCCGCATGCTCTCAAACTATTGATAAATCACCTTCTTAATGAGGGGTATATTTTATAATGTGGGAAGACCTTTACTAAAGAACCTTTCATAAAATTAATTGAGATGCAAACCAAAGGGAAAGATTTAAAATACGCTCACAAAATGACCATGGATCACGTCCTTGTCGCGGCTACACAAAGACAAAACTTGAGAAAGGCTGCTCAGTTACTATCAGCAACTGTAGGGAAAGCAATCATCCATAACTTTACAGAATTTATTCATGCAGGGAAAACCACGATGAAACCTACCCCTGATGTAGCTACCGCGAAGAAAATGGAAAAGGAATTTATTGATTTTCATTGATATCTTATAAATATAAATAAATGAGTTTTCACTGTTTTGATAAAGAGTTATCCTGTGTTGTAAGAACGCGCACATATATAAGAAGTGCTGAAAGAACGTGCATATTTATAAAGAGTGTTGTAAGAACGTGCACATTTATATGGATTAAAAGCATGAACAAAAGAAGGGTTTATAACAAACAATCAATCAGTGAAAGAAGAAAAAAATATATGAAAATGAGAACATTAGAACAGTAACACAGATAATATGTTCCATTAGAACAGAAATTAATTGTGAAGCTGAATTAGTAAAATTGTATGTTATAGGCTATAAATGTCGGATTACTTGTAAATTGTCAATTTGTAAATTGTGATATGTAAATTTGTAAAATAAAAACAATATTTTTATATGTTAATTAATTGTTTTTTTTTGTATGACAATAATTTTAGCTATTAGGCCTAACTGAATAAAAACTTTAATATATATGAATTTATATATATAATATATATATATTATATATATATATAATATATATATATATATATATATATATATATATATATATTATAAACATTTGAATAATAAATTCATAAATCAATTCTAAAGTATACTAATCAATCACTTTTCCTAGGAAATACTTTATTAGTAATTAGCCTGTTGTCAACACACAGTTTCGAATAATAGAAACTGATTATACTAATTCAGATTATTGATCAATCAAAATATTTATTAGAGCTTTATTAGTGATTTTACACTATCTTCAATTAGTTAAATATGTGATTTATAATTTTTCATGAATGACTTTAAGAAATTTAACGCAATATGAACAATTTTATAAACCCTTGCTAAAAAAACATTAATATCTGTTAAATGTTTCCAAATTGTATGTTTTACCATATATGTATATTTTAGCTATTTTTTTTCTTTTTGAAGTGGACATTAAACAACATGAATATATGTTAAACATATTAAATAAGCTGAGATGATAACTCTAATTTTGGACTAATAATTCAGTTAATAATATTTCAGTTTGGTAATATTTCTTCAGTTGTATTCATTTATATTTCAAAATTATGGTTTATTAATCAAGGAATATTACAATACATGAACGTGCTATGTATAACTAATAGGTGCTAGAGAGACGATGGGTCCACCGTGACGTCATGCTCTCAACCTAGCCAGCGCGTGACCGCTACCGGTAACCGTGGGCAGTACAATATGTACAATATATCTTTTTTCCGTTGGCCTAAGTTACAGATGTTTAAGGGGCAGTCCATTAAATGAAGATATATTAGCCGAACTAAAAACATGTTCTAAGACACTAAGAAGTTCTTTGTTTTTAATACTGCGATATTACGAGAAAAGTTAAAAGATATTATTGTTATGAATTATATTTCTGTAATAAAATTATACAGAAATATATGATAATAGGCTACGGCTCACCGAGACTGGTAAATAATAGGATGTTTTATAGTTGTGAATATACATGCTTCCTGCTGACAGCGCACTATGTTTCTTTGAATTGTAACAGTTACTAGAGGCACAGATAAAAAAGATAATACCAGGAAAAAACTGAAGCTCTATATTCTTTTAATTTTTCCTTATATATACTAAATATTGCTAGTTAATTGTAAAAAGTTACAAATGTGTATTTTTCTGTAAAGTTCAAGTAATTCTAACCAACCCTGTCAACGTTAATTCAAGCCAATCGACGTTTATTTAAATTGAGCCTTCCCCCCCCCCACTTTATTACATGTCGGAAAAACTAAATTGTACATAATCAACCTTCTATCCTGGGCGGGATTCGAACCCGCGACATTAGTGACGCTCTTCACCACAGAAGCGACGATTTAAATCTTTTGGCTACCAGAACACATATTATTAATCACTCTTTTAACATAATTTATACACAGTAGTTACATTGGCTATTCTAAGGCTTAATAATTTCCTGGCTCAGAACACATTAATTAGACAATTGAATGCAAGTATTGGTTGTAAAAAGTTATTACTGACATGGTATATGACGGTCCGATTTTGATGAAACTGGTAATTTTTTGTCTTTGAAAACGCTGTGTTGTAGTTTGTTATTGGTTTATACATTACAAATACCGATAGACATCACGTTAACCAGAAGTAGTTGAAAACAGCAATCGTCGTTATGACTTTCTAATATCTAGGAATTATAAATTGGATTAACCCTATTTTTTCTGTCTAGTGGTATAAAAACTCACCTCGTAAAGGCGACGGTGGTTTCAAGACTATTATAATCTCATCTTGAGGCTACACAATTTTCAATTCGCTCCTTGGAAGTCGTTATATGATAAAACACATTTGTTATTGAAAAACACAGTTACGATAAAACATAAAACTGGCAAATACAGGTTTTCTATCTAGCAGCAAAATATCAGCTTACGTTTGACCGACTGTACATAGTTTATACTGTGACCAAGTTTTTTATTACGGTGTGAATTGTCTTTACCGGTCACGTCCAGACTGACAATTGTGCAGCCTGAAGATGAGACTATAAACGTTTTTAAACTACGGTCGCCTTTAGAGGTAAGTTTTAGATCACTAGACAGAAAAAATAGTGTTAATCTTAATTACATAAACATGTGGTCTGTTGGCTATACAACATGAAATATATATACATTGGAGTTTTCCTCAAAATTTGCATTTTCATAAATGTGTCTAAGATTAAAAGGTAAGAAATCTAACATTTATAAATAAGATCTTTAAGTGTTTGCACGTGATCTGCTACACAGTGTAATGATCGCCACACCGATCATTCCAATGATTTATCCATGTGGTTGTCCACATCTTTACACAGTTCAAGGAAATGTCTAAATAACATAAATCCAGAGTTTCGACAAAAAGAAGAAAGGTTAAAAGCACTAAATAGGCTGTCGCAGATATTCCGTTGCTCAATTTGGATTAGGTTTATCTTGAAACAAAATCAGCAATATAATTAATTCGTTGTACTAGGACCATCAGATATGTAAGAGAGAGATGGAAAGTTGTTTTGAGCTGAAAAATTAAATACTTCAGCCGGCCTTTAACATAGTCACCCCCCCAAAATAATTTGTTGTGTAGATATTGTTTCACTGAAACGTAATGAAAGTTTCGTTATACAATTCTGTTTTTATAGAGAATTCTGATTTTAATATTGGAGATTAGAGTCGTAATCATGCCAGTGACGCAGTGATCGTATCTCCAGAACATTATTGATGAGTCGTACGAATTTTTGCCTAAATATATTGGTGCATTATGTACTGGTTGCAATTATTATCAGAATTTCACAAAATTTACTACACGTGTAGGCATTTTATATCGACATAGATAAACTCTGAAGTCATTCACGATGATCAGAATTTTTGTATTTTATTTTGCTGGTTTTGCTTTCTCATATATCATAGGATTGTGATTCTACAAAATATGAATTTGATTATTTCGGGAATATATAGCGTCCAAAAGTTTTGTATTTAAGAAATTGTGTCGTATGTACCATGTTTTGCAGCCCAAACTAGTGGATCTATTTTAATCGAAAATGGTTGACATTTTTCAATATATCTTCCAGATTGTTAGAATTTATTCTATAACTTAAAATATAGGTGTAACCGCCATTACGGCGTAAACGAAAAAAGTCTTTTTTTTCTTCAAAATGTGAAAATTAATGGAATAATCCAGTATTAATCGTAAGTAAACGAAAATTACTGGTTCTGCGTTTATTTAAAACTACGAAAACTAACCTAGACCGTTATTATGAAAAACTTAATCAAATGCGATTTACACTTAGCTTGCTTATGGCACGAGCGAAGTAAACGTAGTATCTATTAAAATATACGAATATTTCTCAATATTTATTTATCAAACTTTCGGAATACATCAACAGTTTGGTCCCAAGTTGCACTGTAGTTACATTTTCTTGATTGAAAGATACGCATATTTATCGATATTTATTAATTAAATTTTCGCAATACGTCAACAATTTGGTCACGAGTTGTACTGTACATACATTTCATTGGTTGAAAAAAACGAATATTTATCAATAGTTATATTTTGATTTTTCGCAGAATTTAGTTGTTGTGTGTGAAAAATTGTTCAATTTATATTAAATTCCATTCCAGTCTTATTAAGAAACACAATAGTCACCATCTCGCGAAATGTCTCTGTTATAATTGTTTTACCAATGTATGCTATTTGTATTTATTATTTGTCATTAAAAACATTCTGTAGAGTAAAGTTAACAAAGCGAAATATATCAAACAGACACACGGGTAGGTTTCGTCTTTGCTAGAGGAGGCTTTTAATTAAGATAAATAACTGCATTTAATTTTACTCCTTGAAGCTGATTGAATGATGGGGAAGGAAATTGGAATAGGGGAATTCATTTACACAAGATGAGATAAACAGTCTAACCTCCTACGAAGTAGGCGCGTTGAATAATGCCTGTTCGTAACAATTGTTTCAGAAGAAATACAATAAAATATTTGATAAATGATATTAGATCACCAAGATGTAGGAGACTGATTTTAGAGGAAATTTTTTTTTAAATTTTATTAAATTTGATGTTTTTACTTTTACATTTTGAGATTAGTTATTTGTGCAACTAGTGAGCAAAGTGGCACTTTTTTAAACGAGAGAAAAATGTCAATTTTATCGAGTTTAAAAAAGACACTTTGCTCACGAATTGCACATTATACTTTGTCTACAGTTGTTATTTTGTGACAAATAAAAAACATACTTCAACAGTAACACAATTTAATAAAACATCCATTTAATACAATAGTGTTCAAACAAACAATCAATTACAATTCGATCTTTAATATCCACATTTTTCTTATTTTTCAGATTATTTTAAAATCTGAACTATCCATATTTTAAAACTAACTACACAAAATATAGCAGTAGTGCTAAACAACATATCAACACTGAGTAGAAGTTCTCACGTCAAAATTGAGGTTATTTATGAATATTACAAATAACTTAGGTGTATTGTTGAGGAAACGGGATTGCCAACTTCAAAACTCGGCAAACGAAAAATACTCTCCGTGTACATACCCTGTCATTCATATTCATGAATAATTACTTCTTTTTTCAACTTTAAAACGTTGTTTTGTTGTTTATTTATGTTATTTAACACGTAAGAATTAATCTAACATACATACGGGACATTTCCTGTATATTATAAATCAATTCAAATAAACTTAACCTAAATTTCGTTTTGTTCGGTTGCCATTCGGAGTGGGCAAAGTAGTGGGCAATGTGAAACTGTTGAGAAATCAGCTGTTTTGCAAACGAATTTAAATGAACAAAATGCCACTTTGTTAACAACTGTAGACGATAGTAATTTTTTAACCAAACTTCACATATCACGGCCTCAGGAAACCAATGTGATTTTCGACATGCCGTCCATAGTTGTACGTAAGTACTATAACGGACACAAAAAATAAAATAGGAACAGATATTGTAAAGGAGACTGCAGTTTGCTCATATTCAAATTAGAAAAAAATAATTAAAAATTTGAATAATGGCGGCCATTTTATACAGTTTTATCTCGTATGATATTCATCTTATAAAACACTAAATTACATTTAAAAAAGTTGTAGATTTCAATTATCCATGTAATTTTCGCCTTAACTCTACGGTGACAATTGGCGAAGTTATAGTCTTTACAAACCATAATCTCACAAGAAAATATAATATTCCTATAGTCACGAGATCCGACAGAGCAATGTCGCAGACACGAGCGAAGCGAATGCACATTATTTAAATATACACATCTATTAGAGTCATTTAGAGATCACTAATTTCGAGGTTCAGAAAACCCGTTCAACTGCTTTAAACAAACTTTCCACATACTACAACACAATACCAATGCAGTTTAACATTTCCTTACAAAGTTAAAGAGACCAACTTTTGGGCGTTACATTTGGAGGATCTGCTTGTATTATATTGATAGCACCAATTCCATCAACTTGTTTATTATGAGAGAGGATTTTTTATAAAACTAGAACATATGTTTTTATTCAATACAAATATTGACTCAGAATTGTAATTAGATATTGTTGTTAAAGTAATAATAATTATTCTGTTTAAAAAATATTAAATCCTGCATATTACTTTTCGTATGTTGAATTCAGTAATGAGTTCTTATAAATGTTTCTCATTCTTCGTAAAAGAAACAAAACAACTTGTAACTTCACTCACGAAAAAGCATTGTTTTGCAATAAATTATCAATAACAATTACCGTTCTTCCATAACCGGCCTCAATTAATCGACCCTGAGAGTAAATCGAGTTTTTAATAACGGCGATAATTTCCTTTTTATTATACCTGAATCGTATTATTTTCTTGATATTTTGCAAACAGGTAAATATTGATACATTAGCTTATCTATAACAAATCGATAGAGGTGATTTTGTGAAATTACCTGTTTTATAGCAACTTCAAGTTTTCCTTAATGTTTTCTCAATGTTTTTCTTAATTCACGAACCGACTTTTTTTTTTTTTTAGTGTAGCGACCAATACTTTTTTTCTGGATTAAAAAAAAAAGTCAAAATCATTAGACCCGATTTTAAAAAATAGTTTTTTTTATGACAGCTACCATAGTGCGGAGGTTACAGTTAAGTTTGAAATTTTCTTTGTATTTGTTGAGTTACACATCATTGTATTTGGTAAAATATCGATCAAAATAAGTTTTTATTTTAAAAAATTTACTTTTTTGTTGTGCGCCATCTTCCGCTGTACATTTATAATTTGATCGTATTACTTAAACAGTATACGAATTATAGATTTATAAATCGACTTCCGTTCTTTTAATTATTTTCCCGTTTCATGCCTGCGGCAAATGGTAACTTTTTTAAGATTATTATTATTAATTCAGGTGGGTAATAGAGGATCGTGGATCTTTTAAAACTTGGTTGGCACAACGGTCACAGCCCAGACCTATGTACTAAAACTAAATACCACTGTCAGCCAGCACGTGATGAGGGACTATTACTAATACTTTAAATAATTACTAAAATTAGATATAATATAATTAATTTACTTATCGATATTATTGTACACTAGGGATTCACTCTAACAAAAATAATGGTCCCGATGTAGACACTAGCCTAAGATGGCCGCCATTGTACACTGCACCGGCGTTCGCGGAAAGCCAAATTTGCGCACCATTTAACCCGGGGTCGACTGACCCTACCCAATTTGACTATTAAGCCATTATATTTTGGGGGGTTTAAACTAGGAACAAAAATGTATGTACAATGATGAATCCGCGTTAAATGTGATACTTGCAGCCTTCCCACAGGTCCAGTTCCTTCCGAATGTGGTGCACAGCTGACTCATCTTTCGTGCGTGACCCCGACTTCTGAGCTCGTAGGGTGGGGGAACCCGCAAGGCATCATCCGCTGCCCCTGCATTTGTGGCACCGGGCAACTGGTAAGGCACCGGATGCGGACACGTGACTGCCACCCCGAGTGCAGGGGGAATTGTGGTGGACAGATCACCACATGCTGATGGGAAATAGTAAAAGTCGCTATGCCGTCCATCTGTCGTCGTCAATATCTCAACGTAAGCACACGATAGTGACCACAGAAATAAAATTAAAAATATGAATTTTGGTTTTAAGGGACTATAATGTGTTCATATATAAATCTATTGACATTCAGAAATAGCTAATTAGAAATGTCAAAATTGCTAACATTTTAACCATTTTTTTGTTCATATCTCGTTCAAGTATAACAAAATTATTAATTTCAGTTCAGTATAAAACGGGACCACCAAATAGTACCACCAAACTCTCTACCGCTGACAAATATGAAAGTTGTTGTCAAATATATAATGTCTAACATCGACTTCCACAAAAAATGTGAAAATTTGTATAGTTACGAGATCTGGTAGGGTTGAGTCACAGACACGAGCGTAGAGCATTAGGGGTTAACCACATATGTATCACACGTCAAGAAAGCAATGATATACACAATCACCAGATTATTTAATTTATAATACACTAATTAGATAAACATTTGCAGAAATAAATTCTGCTTATGTAATGGCACCAACTCCACCACTCTACGATCACAAATAGCGTTATTGTAAAAAATGTAATTTCGGCCAAGTCACCGAAGCGAGCTATACGAGTGGAACTTTGTAACACACTGTGTATACCACGAAGAGGTCACTATTTTGGAATTAATATTCCCGACATATTGAACACTCTACAAACTTTATAATTATGTTACATAGATATGTAAAAAAAAGTACCCTCGATTTACATTTTTTATGGTCAATCAAAACAAAATGGCGGAAAAACAAAAAAAAATAAAAATTAATCTTCTGGATAGAACCACTTCCTCCCACAATCCAATGCAATTAAAATGTGCATTGCCATCTGTTGAATCTCGATCAGCTGTTGTTTTATTAACACACAACAATGAAACAATTTGGTAATTTGGCAATCAGTTTATGTGTGATATCTAACCTGAAACAATGAATTTTTTTCACTTGAACAAAAAGTTAATTGTTGTTCTTGGGTTATTGTTTTTGAAAAAGATCATAGCAATTAGGTGTTTTCAAAGATCCTACCCTAATATGGTTCCTACGTCAAGAAAATCAGTTCATAAATGAAAAACTATGCTACTAGAAACTGGATCAGTTTCAAAGAAATACCATAGATTTTCTAACAAAGACAATGAAAAGCTTTGTATGTGATATTTTGCTGAAATCTCCAAACAAGTATAATTCTCTTAGAAAAGTGAACTGCTGGAAGATGACCTAGATTTACGAGTGGAATTTTGTTGGAAGGAAATTGAAAAGCTTGACGAAAATGCCGAGTGGTACGAAGGAATTGTATTCTCAGATGAAACTAAATTTTACCGAATAGGATCTGTAAGCAAACAAAATTGTAATTATTATAACACACAAAATCCACTTATCTTACACGTAGGTTTGAAATCAAAGGTTATAACTGTTTGGGCTGCCGTCATCTAGGATGGTGTTTTATTGTATGGCATATCCCATCAGACAATGACTGGAGACTTTTACTCATCAATAACAACTGATCACATAATTCCTCAACTCATTCAAATGGAGATGAGAGACATTTTCCCTAACAGGATGGATCTCCTCCTTATTATGCTAATGTAGCAAAAACAGTTTTTATATCGAGATCTTCCCAACCGTTGGATAGGTTTAAGCAGCAACTTCATAGAATGCAGTTTGCGATTTTTTCTATGGGCCTTTTTGAAAGAAAACTTTTATTCTCACTCTATAGGATCACACGATAAGTTAATGAAGCTAATTGAAAAGGAATTATTGTTGACACTGCGGCAATTTTTCTAAATCTCTTATGACTCTTTTTTTGTTTCGATTCTATCAGTGCATAGCTATTGATGGTCTTCAATTAGAATAAAGGTCAAATTTGGATCATTAATAATGTATTACTCTTATTTTTCTGTGCTTTTCTTTATCAAGTTTTACACTATTTTATGTTGTCTGCAAATATACAATTTGTAATGGTTAACCAAATAAAATCATGTTGGTTTAAACTTACCATTATTTTGTTTTGATCGACCATATAAAATTGAAACTCGAAGGCACTTTTTTTACATATATATGTAACATCCCATATGTCCGGCATATTAATTTCAAAATAGGGACCTCTTCGTGAGACACCCTGTATACAAATCTACGAACCCTTGTCTTACCGACCTGAAGAAAGTAAAAATACACAATTGCGAGGTTCAGAAAAACTTTATAACAACTGTTTTAAACATTACCTATAAGACCCTACAAACCAACTTTTGGGCATTAAATTTAGATGATCTGCGTGTATGGGTCCGTGTAACCAT
This sequence comes from Aphrophora alni, assembly GCA_963513935.1. Taxonomy (NCBI): domain Eukaryota; kingdom Metazoa; phylum Arthropoda; class Insecta; order Hemiptera; family Aphrophoridae; genus Aphrophora; species Aphrophora alni. The sequence continues at coordinate 149,138,667 of OY740765.1, forward strand.
ACCGTGGGACCTATCAATATTTTCCCGTTTCTATAAAATTTGATTTAAATTATAAGAGCCAATATTAAGAATTTAGCGTTTTTATTTTATCGTCATCTTGCACCTTTTTCGTTTTAATGTTAATCGTATTTTATTTTGTATGACATGTGAAAAAGTTAGTGCAACATTTTTGCACAGTTTCTTTTAAAAAGTTTACTCGTAGATTGCAAACATGTAACAATAACAGTTTACCTTGTAGTTATCACGACTATAAAATTACATTAAGTGAATAACCAAAGCATGTACGATAATAAAACAGTAAGAAATATATCATAAAACATTGAGGCAAGACATTATAACGATGAACAATGAAGTTTCTTTCATGAGGAAAGTTTCGTTTTGCTGTATTTATTTCCTGATGTTTTTAGTTGTAGCATTAGCATAGAAAAATGTGAACGTTGTGTTCCGCTTCAGAGATTTATTGGCGTCTTTAAAATTTAACGAATTCAAGTAAAACGAGTAGATGAGTACATCGTAATACTTACCCAGCCCCACAATACAATGTATTGTAAGCAGATGCTCTAAATGGTTCTTACCCAGAAGGGCAAGTTTGTTTAAAACCGTTGTTACAAAGGTTTCCTGAACCTTGTAGGTATGTATGCAGGGTGTTTATAAAAGAACTCCTTGATTTAAAGTTTTATTAGTACACAGTAAAGTTAAATTAATAGTTATTAAACCTATATATTAAAAAGTACCCACACGCTTCGCTCGTGTCAGTGTCTCAGACTTTGACGCTGTACAAATGTGAAGAAGTATTCACTCGCTAGGCTCGAGCAGATGACTCGGACTTGCCGCGTGTCGCAACTATATCACATTTTCTTGGGAGGTCAATGTTTCAAATCACTTTTTTGACAATAACTTCACTAAATGTCAATGTAGAGAAGTGGCGTTAGTAACATTACATACAATTGAAACATTAAATATTTATCTAATTTAATGGTCTATACTTTGATAACAATGGTACAAAAACTGTTTAAAATATTCGGTATTCATTTTTATGAAGTTCAATAGAGTTCTATATCAGTACACCAAAGTCATTTTCACATCTATATATCAGATTGTATGTTCATATCTCTATTTTATTGGCCGTTATCGTGCTTAGATACATATGAAATCAAAAACAACGGACGGACGGTATGTCAAAAATACCCTTTTCCGTATCCCCAGAACATGAAAAAAGGACAAAAAGAAAGATCAGTCAAATTAGGTTAAAATTGTTTGCGATTAACAAAGATTACCCTTTATTTCTTATACTGGATAAGTAAAATTTGCCTTTCATAAAAAGACCTTTCTATACTGTAAAATCGCTATCTGTACGATTGGAAGATAGCACTGAGAAAAACCTCTACTCCTGCCTTGGAATGTACAGAGGAGTGATAAATCTCTACTACTACCTTGGAGTGTACAGAGGAGTGAAAACCCTTTATTTCTGCTTTGGAGTGTAAAAAGGAATGAATAACCTTTACTCCTGTCTTGGAGTATAAATAGTAGTGAAAAACCTCTACTCTTGCCTTGGAATGTACAGAGGAGTGAAAACCTCTATTCCTTCCTTGCACCGATTTTGAAATATACTACCATCTAAGACTGCTCCAACGGTTCATTTTATTTTTTGACAACTAACTAATAAGCTGGTAATTTTTTAGCAGTTGGCAAGTACTATATTTTCATACTTATTTCTTCCTTTTGAGTGAGTATGGCTGTATGACAAAATAAAAACATTGTTTGGCACGGTTTAATAGTCAAGTTATATCCAAATTAAGTATTCATTTTTAGGTTTTAATTGTAACTAGACAATAATTTTGTCACGTGTAAATTAATTGGAAAATAATATAGTACCTACAATAAATAGTTAAAACGTTTATTTACAATATAAATATTACAACTTAGCCTAATCGTAATACATTTATCAGACACGTCGTTAGAGTTTGTACGAAAACATGTGTTCATCGAACAATATCTGGGTTTCAGGACGAACTTAATAATTAATTAGCTTAACTAGCTAATTACCGGGAAACAGTTGATCATCGATGCATAACTTAATTACACTTATTGACTATGTGCAATTGACCGAAGTAATTACTTGTCATTGAATCAATACACAAATTACAGTGCCAAAATTCAATTGATATTAATTGCATTGTTGAGACATCTATAATAGATTAGTTTAACGTGAACGTTTAATTGTATTGACATGTTGGTAAGACTGATTGGCAGGTAAGAAAGATTTTGTCTCGGTGAGATGAATTATTGTAGAAGAGAAAAACAATACTTTGCAGCTAATTTTCAGAGGGTGTAAAGAACAAATTTGATTTTTTTTAAACTGTTTACTGCTGTGTTTGTTGCTAAACACGTGGGTAAGATTGATTGATTGGTAATAAAAGATTTTGTCCTGGTAATGTATATTATGGAAGGGGGGAAACATTACTTTCAGGCTAATTGTCTGAATGTGTTACAAACAAATTCCATTGTTAAAAACTGCATACGTTCTTGTTAGATAAGTTAGTAAGATTAATTGGCAGATAATAAAAGATTTTGTTCCAATGAAGGGGGGGGAATAATTTTCTACGGCTAATTGTAAGAGAATATTACCTACAAATTCCACTGTTAAAAATAATGTTTACCTTCTTGTTAGATACGTTGGTAAGACTGATTGGCACATTATATAAGATTTGTTCTAGTGAAGCGGGGAAAACAGTTCTCTACGACTAATTGCCAGCTGGTGTTAAGAACAAATTCCATTGTTAAAAACTGTTTACTCACATTGGTAGGACTAATTGGCAGGTAATAAAAGGTTTCATCCTGGTGAGATGTATTATTGAAGAGGGGAAAACAATACTTTGCAGTTAATTGTCAGAGGGTGTTACGAACAAATTCCGTTGTTAAAACTGTTTACTTTTACTGAGGGATATTCATCTCCCTCAATCTGTCTGTTGTATTCAATTAAATAAACGTTTTAGTCTTATGATTTTATTTTTTTTTGTTTTTTCAAATTTATAAATTCAATAATTGTTTTATATAAAGTTTAGTATACTAATTACTTCAATAAATACAACAGACAGACTGAGGTTAGAATGACAGGGTTCTTCGTTCTTTATCTGCCCTTGGAACATTGAGATTACAAATCTGTAGATAATTTTAAAATTTAGAGATACAGATAGATTCGTTCCCGTTTGATAAACACTTAACAGGGAACAGCAGCACTACAATGGCCTGCATGCCGACTCCAAAGAAGCCACGAGATAGCACCAACAGCCAAACACAGGCAAGTCAAAACTACATCACATGGACCTAGAGTTTGAAGACGTACTACGCTCAGCACGAGACAAGTTAACTAGCTTCAAATTCTGCAGAGGTATGTAGCGACATGCTACCCCTTTGCATCGTTACGCTAAATTATTGTGCATAGATAAAACAATTATGCACAGCAGAAAGAGAGTAACACTGGACTGAACAATCCCGTGCAGATGGGAGACACGCGCGCGCAACCCCAGGCGACCTATAAATACAGACCTCGCTTTCTTCAATATCATTGTTTCACAGAGTCACCTGGAACACTCCTTTCTAACTTTCGCTATTCTTGTTACCTAAATGCTCTTGCTTCATTTATAATTCCTTAACTGTCTTGCCTTGCGTGGTCTATCGGCTGATCCTAGCAGTACGGACACCCCGTTCGTTGTCTGAGAGCTGATACCCTCGACACGAGCGTTGGCTCCATTGTGTGTTTGCTGATCCGGAGTGCACGGGCCTCCCTGTTCGTTGTCTTAAGGCTGATCCCTCCAGGATGAACGTTCCAACGTCCGAGTGGTCTGTCGGCTGATCCCGACGGCACTCTACCCCATTCGTTGCTTGAAGGCTGATCCCCTTGGGACGAACTCCTCTCTAACTCTACCACGTCATTTTCTACTGGATACGCGTATTGTCGAAGGCCTTCTGATACCTAAACGATTCAACCTCTATCCTCAGTCTAAATAAAAATCTGCTCCGAGATTTACTTTCTTGTTAGACACATTGGTAAGACTAATTGGCAGGTAGTAAAAGATTTCGTCCTGGTGAGGTTTATTATTGAAGAGGGAGGGCATAATATTTTTCAGCTAAATGTCAGAGGGCGTTACGAACAAATGACATTGTTAAAACAGTTTACTTTCTTGTTAGACACGTTGGTAAGACTGATTAGTAGGTAATAAAAGATTTCGTCCTGGTGAAGTTTTTAATTGAAGAGGGGGGAAAATAACGATTTACAGCTAATTGTCAGTTTTACGAACAAATTCCATTCTTAAAACTGTACACTTTTTTTATTAGACACGTTGATAAGACTGGATTAGTAGGTAATAAAGGTTTTCGTCGTAGTAAAGTTTATTATTGAAGTGGAGGAAAATAATGCTTTTCAGCCAATTGTCAGATTGTGTTTGATAGATAATACAGCTTCTTTTTTTTGTAGTGAAAGGGAAAAACAATTCTCTACGGCTTATTGTCTAAGAGTGTTAAAGCAAAGCCATTGTTTAAACATTTTTACTTTCACCTTAGGCTTGTAATGTTTAAAATACATTTTCCAATAAAATGCAAACATATCTTCTTCATATAAATGAAAATAACATAACATGATTTTAAAGTTTAATGCAACCTGCCCCCACGCAGTACACTGATCAAGTCTACGTATAAGTATTTCATCCACAGTAGGATTTTTATAATCCAACCTAAAGTAAAGAATGGATATTAAAGTGAGATGAGAAAATAATTAAGCAGTGCCAAAAAAGGAACATCAATTTTCCTATTAAATTAACTCGACATTCGCGCCTTCAAGAATGGTGAGACGACTTGTAGTGAGAAGGCATGGCCATCCGACCCATCTTTTATTCTTTGACACTCCGCTGGAGATATTCTCAGGTGTTTAAAGAGAGAATTAGAAAGACATTCCCTTTATTGGACCTGCAGTTTACCTTTCCCCAACTTTTAAATTTATTTTAACTGTTTTCAATATATAGATCAGCATTGAATGAAGTAGGGCATTATAGTAACTTAAACCAACCCATGCATAATTGAATCTAAAAACTGTTGATAACAGTAGGATTTACCACTACTTTCTTTACACCATACCATTATACACATTTCAGTTAATATACACTACAGATTTTCCACCTATATTAGAATTCACTACTTGAGCTAAGACATTTAATATCAGAGGTAACCCAAATCAATAGGAACAATAAGTAGCACTTGAGCACAATCCTAATTAGCTGTAAGAACTGTTAGAATTACTCTGCACTAAATTGGTTGCTAAGGAAACGAAGTTAGTTATTGTCTATGTGGCTTTCACTAAATAAGTACACAGATTTCAACTACAAACACTGTATTTTCAAGACAATGTTACAACGATTAAGTTCATCAAGCATTCGTTTGTTTAAAAGTATAAAAGCTTTTTGAACTGAACAATACATTTCACACCACAACTTCAATCATAACAGCCAATATAGCCATGCCCCAATTCCCAACCATTTTTGGATGTGATTTTGTGTAGTAGGCTATGAAGTATTTATTGTCTAGTGTTATTACAAAGTGCAATATAAATCGTGTCTGTTTCCTCGATCCCAATGTTTTTGTCCGATTGCCATTACTTGAAATTTCTTCAATCTGTGAGATTTAAGATGACCAGAAATCTAGTGGAGTGGCTGCTAGCTGTAGCTTTCAGACCTACTTCGGATGAAACGACATTTTTCTGATGTTGACGTTACAACGCCTATTCTCAACTGTCAGAATCTTCTTGTGTAAACTGTATACGTCAACGAGAAGATGTCGTTGACGTTTGAGTAGAAAAGGCTATTTGAGACGCATCACCTCAACATTAGTATGTAAGACATTTATCAACGGCGGCTTGTGAATTATTTTCAGAATTTTCTGGCCAAACCAAGAGATCAATCAGTAAGTGAAGAAAACAGTCAGTAAAAAATCTTTAACGCCCGAATTAAAACGAAATTCATATTCTATGCAGAGACAAGAATGACATTCAGATGGAACGCCCACGGCAGCAGATGTGTTGGGCCGACCCAGAACAATATAGCAAAGAACCATCCAAGGATAAATTACCCTAGTCAACAAAAGCTGAAAAAAGTCAAATACATAGTGCCGAATAGAGTCAGTTGACGTGCTTTCTTAGAAACACTATGATCCTCAAAGGAGTAAAAGGACATTAAAAAATGAAAAAAAAAAACCAATACACTTTATTTTCATTAAAATGACGTTTCAGTGAAGTTATTTTGGTGAAAGTTGTTTACAAGTACACAAAGTTTGTTCAAATAAGTTACAAGCTGGATGGGTTATAATTTAGTCATTGAAATATGGTTTTTTGGAAATAAAGTATTTTTTATGGAAACGTGTATGTTTCTTTAATGTAGTGATGGAATATTTAACAAGTATTGGCCATGCTCTTGTAAAAGTTAAAGTCAATCGAAAATATACAAATTAAATTGTTAATTGCCCACTAAATATGTTTTCGTAAATCGTTGTACAATAGGTCAAAAAGTCTACAACCTTCTACTGATATTAAAACAAGTTGATGGAGGCTTGGAATTGGATGATTTAACACCTTAGAAGTTTGTATGCTATTTCTTTTTCTTCTTATTATTTTTAAGTCGCTGATGACCACTACTATTTTAACCTTTAATCCTCCCCCTTTCTGAAACAAATTTGAAACATATTCATTTATATATATATATATATATATATATATATATATATATATATATATATTGAAAAAGAAACGTACAAAATTTCGAATTAATAAAATTAAACCGTAGGTGCTTGGTGGTATTCCATTTTAATAATTAAAACAACACTTTTTAGTATAAACCACAAGTTTATTTAAAATTTACTGACCATGGTTTTGCTAGTTATATGTTATTGCGGAATGTAGGTTATGTGGGTCAAACTAGTTACAATTTAGGAAAAATCTTATTAAAGAGTAAGTGTGTAAAACCAGCTTTTTAATTTGATAATAATTTAGGTAAATTGTTAATTAACAGTAAGGATAAAGTACCAAGAATGAATAAAAGTGGAGTTTAACAACTAACATGTAAAATTTGTAATGCTATATATAGGTGAAACTGGCCGAAGTTTTAAAATTAAATTAGATGAACATGAGAGAAGTTGGAGGTTAGGCTATGATGACTATTTTTTGCCAACCATTTAAAAATGTATAGTGTTTCGAATTTTCATTCCAAAATGAATTTAAAAATCTTACATGTATCCAATAAATCTAAAAAATTAAATCATTTAGAAAATCTAGAGATTAATAGAATAGTTAAGAATAAAAATGTGTTAATTTTAAATGAACAACTAGAATTTAATAACTCCCCACTCTTCAAACCATTAACTAGGTCATAGCCCTTCCCATTCCTTCCCCTCCTTTATTTAAGTTAATAAAGGGCTTTTACCCAACTAATGTTTGGAAATTGTGAACTGTGCCTTTCTTCTTCATTCAAGTAAACTACCTTGACAATGCTGTAACTAGCGAAACCATTGTAGGTAAATTTTAAATAAAGTTGTGGTTTATACTAAAAGGTGTTGTTTTAATTATTAATATAAAATTTAACAAGCACGCTCAATGGATTTATTATACTTGTCTCTAGTTATAGCATGGTAGGTCCTTCAGGGGCTTGGATGTGGTGGTAAACTAGAAGAACTCTAGCTGGAGCCTTTCCTTTCTTCATCTTTCTTAACAGTTCTCGACCTTAGGAGTCTGATTGCTATTTCTTTTTCTTATTCTTATTTTTAAGTCGCTGATGACCACTACGATTTTAACCTTTAACCTTTTCCCTCCTCAAAATATTTTAAAACATACACTTAAATAAATATTAAAAAAGAAACCTGCAAAATTTCCAATAAAGAAAATAAATAATATAATTGATTGTTTAAGAATATTAACATCATTATAGTATCAACAAATAAATGATTACTATAATTGACCAGTAGTAATTATTATGTCTTATTATCTTTTTCTCTTTTTAAATTTTAACAAAGTGGGAGAGAATGTTAACAAATTCAACAGTTTGTTTGTTATTTTCTGTTGTTAAGGTTTCTCGATTATCACTAGAGTAGAATTATGCGGTAAAGAAGCCTCATATGTTGATGCTCTCTATTATTGGGCTTCTGATACGCTTGTTGCTATAATCGAATCATCGTGGACGGAACTAAACATGCCTTTGATCAAATTAGCCGTAGGTAATATGTTAGCTGTTTCCATGGTAACACCATTGAGGGATTTCTTTAACTGAATGAGGTAATATAATCAGAAGCACAAATTGCCCAAGTTTCCACTTTGAAACTTAGTTAATATGTTTAAAGTTAATACAACTCCCTAGACCTTACGCGAGGAATTAAAAAACGTGAAAGAAATTGTATTATAAATAGGGCAAATGGAGTCTAAATAAAAATTACAACACTTGCTACATCTCCCAAATAAATTGTAGATGGTATTGTATAAAATAAAACATTTTACTAATTTTGTCATACATGCGTCAACGATGGAAACGGAATATTCTATTTTTGAGCTGAGTTTTCAAATCACATTGTACAGTGCTCATCCGTTAATAGATAAAGAAAAGTTAATTACTATAAATAAGTCAGTGTTTTTTATGGAGGTATCGCTTTCATTTACATGAGCTCTTTTGTCTCTTTATCGGCTTCAATAATCGTGGGTTTCCATTCTAATAAGTAATATTAATTAATATTTACGAATAGCGTAGGAAACCATGTTACATGAAAGATTAGATCGTTGTACTGAATGTCACTGAAGATCAGTCTCAAGGAGTCTGATAAATGGTCGCTGCAGCTCAATATACCAGCTCTCAACATACGACGCATAATCTCTTGTGTGAACTCGTATCTGAGAGGGATCATCAAATAAGGATTATATCCTTACGCGGATCAAAAGGTAATGTGACTGTTAAATCGATACTGTGGAGTAGGAATACAATGAATAGAACCATTGTTGAAAGCATATTGTTGTACGAAATGGAAACACGGACGATGAAGAATGTGTAACCGTATAAGTTGTTATCGGTAAAAATAGGCTATTAGGTGGGAATAGATAAAAATGCGGACGGAAAGAATAGAAATAATGTATTACCAAATACAATAGTAGAAGAAGACAAGATTTTGGAAACTATTGAAAAGAGAATATTTTAATGAAGTAAAATGGAAGAATGAAGAATGACAAAAGCTACGGCGGATATATTAACAAAAACTAAACTAAATTTATACATCAACTTAAATTAATTGTTAAAACAATAAAAATATAAACGAAAGAACGCGAAGAAAAATTAAATTTATACATCAACATTAAATAATAATAGTTTAAACAATAAATAAATAAACAAACTTAAAAACACGATAAAACTAAATTTATACATGAACTTCAAATAATTGTTTTAGCAATAAATAAAAAAATGAAAGAACACGAAAAAACTAAATTTATACATGAACTTCAAATAATTGTTTTTGCAATAAATCAATAAAATTGAAAGAACACGAAAAAACTAAATTTATACACGAACATCAAATAATTGTTTTAGCAATAAATCAATAAAAAGGAAAGAACACGAAAAAACTAAATTTATACATCACCTTCAAATAACTGTTTAAACAATGAATAAATAACAGAGTATGATACGCATTCAGGACTTCTTCTTTATAAAATATAAATCTGTGATAATATAAGTAAAAACAATTATTGTTTCTTAAAGATGAGATATCAGACTACCATATTAATCCCAATACAAAATTTGAACTTTTTTAAAAAAATAGCTGCACGTGACCCGGTTAAGAGATGTTATTACTGAACATTATTATTATTATTATTATTGTTATTTTATTTTTACAAAAACCATTTTTTTAAACTAGTGAAATATTAATTGTAATTAAAATATTATAATGAAATAATATAATTGCAAAATGAAATAGTTTATTCTCTCCTATAAAATCAGACACTGGTTCTTTGTGAAAAAGAAAAACAGGAAGATGTATTACTTTTGAAACGGAGAAATTAAATCAGAAAAAGAAAATCGTCGAGGAAGGAGAAAGGAGAGAGGAAATAAGAAAGATAAAATCGTATTCCTTTATTTTAGTCTGCCAGCTAAAACAGGAATTACATTCTGGAACAGTGACTAATGGCACATTGTAGCTTTGATCTGAAATCACTCAAGCATATCTTTGCTATTGTCATAACGCATGGCTTCACCAAACAATATAATACAAGGTGCCAACAGCCTTCCGGAAAAATTATATAACATTTGTAGGAATAATGACGCGATCTGATGTATTTCAATTGGTCCGAAGGAACTATTTGCTATGTGATCCAATTTTCTCCATCCACAGAGGAAATTAACGATATTGTTCAATTGATTTTTTGTTTTGATATGTTTGAACATATTGTAATATTGAATACGTACAAATAAACCGTTAAAAAAACGTTTCACTTTTTTCAAAATCAAAAGAACCAAAAATAGTATAGTTCACTATAACCCCAAAAAGTCTCTCTTCTACTTTTACGTGAGAGAAAAAATGGAAATTCCTAGTCTCCCTACCGTGTTTTTCTTATTAAATGTATATAGGTATAAAAGGGGTTTTCCTACCAACTTTTGTTTATCCTCAAAAATATTTCTTCACTCTCCATTGCCTTTTTTTCCAATTATTTCAGAAACTTTTTTTCACTTTTATTTGAGATTTACATTTTGGTTTTGTTCATTAGTTTTCACATTTTACTGAAAATTTGAACAAAATTAATAGGGCCGATATTTGTGGGCCCTCAGAGACTATTCCAAAACAGTTTGATATTTAATACTTTAAACTGATTTGAAAAATAATAATAATTTTGCGTTTTACTCTTACGAATGTTATCCGAAAACTTTTGAGTTAAAATGGAAAACAATTCCAGATGTGGTTATATTCCTACATACAAATTGTATTTAAATCGTTCTGTCTGTAGAGGGATCTCAAATGACCTCCGAAAAGGATAAATTCACGAAATACTCGTGACGTCAACCATTTTTAATACTACCACATTTAATGTTTATAAACTACACAAAACATTATCTTTAATATTTCATGTTGGAAGCTGTTTTTCAATATATACTTTAATTAATTTACCACATTAAATAAACACGCATCTTAGAACCTCGTAACTTCAAAATAATACTTTTTATAGTTTAAATAATAATGATAAATCGTTTTGTACAACGAACTGGCTTACTTCATAATTAAATTTCATTACAAAAAAGTCAAATTTCATAATTTCAGATAATTTTTGTGAATAGCTGCAGATCAAAGGCAGATAAAAAAAAAAAGAAAAGAAAAACCGATTAAGACACCGAAATCAGCAATATTTAGCAATCTTGTGTCATAACACTTAGTTACGATTTTAAAAATAACTTAAATCCAAGATGGTGGATTCAGAAAGGTGGCCAATAATTTTTAACTATATAAAACATAGTATGAGGGATCAATTAGATATGTCACCTGATCGTAAAACAATACGAGGAAAATTATGGCACTACAGTTGTTGACAAAGTGCCATTTTGTTCATTTAAATTAGTTTGCAAAACAGCTGATTTCTCAACAGTTTCACTTTGCCCACTACTTTGCACACTACTTTGCTCACTCCGAATGGCAACCGAACAAAACGAAATTTAGGTTAAGTTTATTTGAATTAATTTATAATATACAGGAAATGTCCCGTATGTAGGTTAGATTAATTCTTACATGTAAAATAACATAAATAAATAACAAAACAACGTTTTAAAGTTGAGAAAGGAAGTAATTATTAGATGATTGACAGTGTATGTACACGGAGAGTATTTTTCGTTTGCCGAGTTTTAAAGTTGGCAATCCCGTTTCCTCAACAATACACCTAAGTTATTTGTAATATTCATAAATAACCTCAGTTTTGACGTGAGGTTGAACACTATTGTATTAAATTAATATTTTATTAAATTGTGTTACTGCTGAAGTATGTTTTTTATTTGTCACAAAATAACAACTGTAGACAAAGTATAATATGCAATTTGTGAGCAAAGTGTCTTTTTTAAACTCGATAAAATTGACGTACTCGGCAAGCCTCGTGCGTCAACATTTTTCTCTCGTTTAAAAAAGTGCCACTTTGCTCACTAGTTGCACAAATAACTATTTTTTACAAACCGGGCGGTTTGTATAGATTTAGCAAAAATATCACTAAATCCCTCTTATTGGTAAGATCTGTGGACATTTCATAGTCTAGAATATCTGAATTTTTGCTAGATAAGTCGTAATAATTATATATATATATACACACACGAACGGATGATTCATACACATTGCCATTTTTATCTAAAACCCATTGATGCGTTTCTTTCCCATTGTCATACATGACTTCACGTAATATTATATTACCAGTCTGAGTTATATCAGTTCCTAATATTTTACGTTCCAAACTTTGGTGGCGCCGTATTCTCGTAATAAATAACTTTTTCACACCAAATAACATAAACTGTATGTTTTACGACGTTACTACATGCTTTCAGTTTAATAATCATTGTTAGTAGGGGGATACTGTTTTGACCGTTTGGTAATATGAAAAACTGCTTTCTTTTGCGAAGGAGTTTTTTAAGGGGGAATAATAAGCACATGCACAAAGCATATATAAAAACAAAATTCGATGTTGGATTTATCATTTAAATAACCATTGTGAATTCCTCTGAACACAGTAAAGTGTCCCCTCCTTTTTTAACTGATGTCTATCGTGTAACATTATGCATAGCTCTACAGCGAAAACGAATGGACTCACTATGACGAAATTCGGTATGTGGATACTTTAACTTTATCTTGAATATTTTAAAATTTGTTCCTTTGCACGATATTTGAGACTTTGTGAATAATTTGGAAAAAATCTAATAATGAGCATGGTTCATGGCGAATGTTTTTTAAATGGTCTGTAGCAGAGGAGACTTTGAAAAGTGCCTCGCATTCTTTGCGCCTGCGACTGTATCGCACTCACAAATATACAAAGTACTTAGAAGTACCGTAGCCATTTATGGTTTTAACAAGAATGGAATTTAATTCCAGAATTATTGTTAAATTGTTAAGTATATACTCTCATGCAATCCTGGCATGAAAAACAATTTGGATTAATTTTTTTTTTAATTCAGCTCGAATTTACGATTTTGCCACATACAAATCTTCACGTTATAAAATGTCAAAATCATTGAAAGCGTTTTCCATAAACATTTTATTGAAATATTAAGTTTTATAGCCCAAAACAAGATGCTAAATATCAAATAAAGGATAATTATGGTTCTTGAATAATTTTTAAAACAAACCTTCTCTATGGAGGTTATCACAAAAAATATATAAACTTAATTTAGCTGGTTTTTCACTTTATGATATTTTACATATTACCAGTGTTTTCACTATTAGAACAATATTTTATAGAAATGTCTACACGCATCTAGGATAATCTATCTGGAGTAATTCTGTACGGTTTTTAAACTTTTTTCCGTATTCTGAAAAAATAATTTGTTAATATGAATATTTCAACATGACCTAATATTTAAGTTTTAATTATTCAAGTACAAATCATAGTGCTGTCTCTCTGCACCAACAGGAGAAAAACCATGACTCTACACCATGGGGAAGAAAAAACTATTTGAACGCGGAGTGCATTACTCTGGTGGAAGTTGTGCAAAACTATCACAATATTTGTAAAAGAGAGAATCTATTTTGTTTCATAAAAGTTTGGAGAGTTGCCAGGCTCAATAGCCTTTTAAAGTTATTTAAGTGTAAAAATATGCTTCTGTGTTATTATTGACGTGTTATGTTTATATTTTTATATTTATTTATAATACTGTAACGGGACATTTAAAATTGCTTTTAATTTAGTTTAGAACAATTAAAATTTGTACGGCAGCTTTGCTGCATATGTAAGCTACTTGAGCCAATAAATATAATACACTAACAAATTAAAATGGTAAAAAGCAAGAAATTAACAATGGACACCGTCATTGAAGTTCGATTATTCAAAACTATCATCAACGATTTCGATCAAATTTTGATGAAATGTATAAAAAATTCCTATCTTGATTAATTTGGATAATTTTTTTACAGTATTTCCGGTTTATCGCATTATTTTTTATTTTACGTTTTGTATTTCACTAAATATTTCTACATCACTTGCGCTTATTCCGAGATTTATAAATTGTTTCCCCTTTTTTTAATGTTAACTCCAGAACTTGCAATTTTGTGTAAATGGCTACCAATATATATTGTGGGACCTTTGGACAGTATGTTTTAGTGTAAAATTCCATAAAAATCTATACAGCCGATTATGAAAAAAAAAAAAAAAAAAAAAAAAAAAAAAAATCCCTATATATGCTATTACCGGATAAAAATTTTGATTCGTCGAAAAAACAAAACTATATAAATAAATATTTAGCTTGACTTGTGAGATGATATAATTCAAAGAATAAAACATGGACACAAATACATTTATTTATTCAAACACGTTTCAAGGACAAAGTCGTCATCTTCAGTGATGCAGAACTTCAGTTATAGTTTAGTTATTGTAACTCCTCCATCACTGAAGATGGTGACTTTGTCCTTGAAACGTGTTTGAATAAATTAACGTACTATATCTGAGAAAAAAAATTTTTGTCAAGTTTTATTCTATTAAAAAAATTAACGATATTGTCAAATTAATCTACATAATAAAATTTATCAAAATCAGCCTACTCGTTTGTCCTGTAAAACACTGCATACACGCCAGATAGACAACGATCGTATGACCGCTTTTATGTCTCATTATATATAGTTTTTTATACGTATATATTAGAAAGTTAAGAGAAAATTCCAGTTAAACTAAATCGTCAAGATAACTCTACCACAAAAAGTACCCAGGAGTATAGGGATGAATTTAATGGAAGATCCGGGATTAAACGACGTGTTTGGACGCCACCGTCACCGGAAATGTGTTAAAGGAAGACGTGTTTATTGTTGGAAAAAGAAGAAAATGAGATGTCTAAGTCTTTATTCTAGAGCAAAGAACGTGCTGGATTGTATACGAAAGATACGAATACTTCGAACACTGTTAGAAATATTAAATTTTTTAAAACAATGTTTTTTTAAAAATCTCGATTATACTTTGTCACATATTCCTAGCATAGAAACATTTATATGATGCGAGTTTACGCAGAAATATGTGTTTGAGGTTGCTCTAAGCCCAAAGAAATCTTTTTTGTATTGGAGTCTTTCAGTCGCCTATGGTCTGTACAGTATTCTATAGCCCAAACATGTAGACAGATTTTTATTAAATTTGGTAGTTGGGATATATTTTTTTGGCCGTATGTCAATATGGTTTTTTATTTAGTCGATTGCTCAAAATTTGGGTTATCTGCCATAAGAACCGTTTCCTCAAAGTTGGCTATTACAAGAAAACAAAACACCTTCTATAGAGGTATATTTTTAAATCCGCCATGCTGATTTTGTTCAAATTTTAGTGTATTTGAGATTAATAATGTATAGTGTTCTGGGTAATGTGTAAAAAGCAAGGAAACCGAAACTACATTTCTTGAAAAATTTGAAAAATACGATAAATTTGAACCTTGGCCGAAATAAAGAAAAACTAAATATCAATCAAATCGATTTACGTTTAGGAAGAGTTTACGGCACAATATAAGCTAGCTTAAGTCTTATTAAATATATAAATATTTTAAAACAAATTTATATCACCATTTCAGACAAATTTATAAGGAGGCCTTTCTCCCATGAGCAAATAATCAGTAATTTGTAACTTTAATAGAATCGTTCTTGTAAGGGTGTTTGAGAAAGTTCGTGCATTGTTTTTCATAATTTATTTGTTGAATATATTATTTGTATAAAAAGTTGATTTTTCTTGTATAACATTTTGATTAAGTGTCCATAACTCCAAAATAATTATAAATAGAATCCGTAAAATACATTTTGATTCTCTATTTTTACTTTTTTTGTGAAAGATAAATCTACAAAACTCGAAAATTTGTTTTTTTCCTTAATTAAAAAGAAACCGTCTACTAATTTCTCATAAACTATAAAATATATCTCCAATAAAATCCGCTGTAATAATTTAAATATTTACTGAGCTCTAACTATTTAAAAAAAAAAAAAAAAACAAAAAAAAAAACATTAAAAGTAACAAATTGTTAAATCTAACAGTTTTGTATTTTAAATTATAAGTTCTATTAAACCCATGTAAATGTAAAATTAGTTTTTTTCTGGGATTGTTCTTCTTTCGATTCTGCATCTTTAGTATTTATAAAAATATGTCTTAATTTTTTACATATATAATATTTTAATTTAGAAACGTCTATATCTAAATTAATTAGTAATTAAATTATAAAAATAAATATAATAATTGTGCTTCTTATGAGGTAAATTAATCTACAAAACTCAAAAATAATTTTAATGCGTACCTTTAAAGTATAAAATCCCAGTTTTTAATAATTATAAAAAATATTTCAAATTTAAAAAGCCGTACCAAAATATGCATTCTCTTTAACAATTAAAACTCTTGCGATTGAAAAACTGAAATTGTTAAAAACAGAAAATTTGTCCTACATTTTAAATTAATATATCTATAAATAGATTGATTTTTTTTTCCAGAAAATATTTTCCTTTCTGATGGATTTTGTTTTGTATTCTTTAATTTCGAGTTATTAAAAATTAAAAAAATCAACAAACGGTAAAAAATATGTTTTCATACCAAATTTAATCAATATCGGTCCATCAATTTGGGCTGTAGGTCATTGCATATGAAGGACGACAGACATCACATCAAAAAATACCTTTGTGGTCGTAAGTGCGTCAAAACGGATATTTCAATTAAAAACTCAACATCGATTTTTTTGCCCACCCCAAAACAAACCGTCCGCGTCCTTCAGGAAAGTAACAAGCCGTTTTTAGTTTAACTAAATTAACACCTTTCCCTTCCACCAGTTTACATCAAAAGCTGTTTACTGAAAATACAAATAACAATCCATTGCTAATGTCTCAATAAACGTAAAGAAAACAAAACTATGCATTTTGTAGTTCTAGGCACAACGTTTGCGCGATCTATCAAAACTTTATTTGGTGTTAATTTTCCAAGCACAAAATATTAAAACGATTTTAGTATTCGGGTTACGAATTCGGGTTTCGTATAAAAATGCCCATGTGTTTTAGTGTCTCTTAAAATGAGAAACACTATTGAAAAGTTTAATTATCAAATCACAGACAATAAACAAACAGATCAATAACTGGATACGTCATCTAGTTGCGGTCTTGTTTAGTTAACAAAATTGACCGCGAACAGCGTTGTGTTATGTTTGCCAATATTGTTAATTGTCTGTGACCAAATTAAAGAAAGGGCAATTTTCTGCAATAAACTCTTTATTTGAAACAAGACAACGTTTCAACGACCAAGTCATCATCATAATTTGTTACCTATAGACGACAATATTTAACACTGAGAGAGTTTTCCTTAATTTTTGGCATCGATTTGAACTCTCTTTTTAAATTTTTAAAGAGAATCTAACGGTACAATAATTTGAGGTAAAATGAAATCAAACATTTATTTGTTTTATAACAAAATGTGTAATAGAGTAATGATAATATTTATAATCTAAAGTTATTATTAGCACACCTGTGTATATTCTTTCTGTATGGTAGTATATTTTTACATTAGATATCCAATTTTAACTTATCATAAAGCAAAAATCTCGGAGACTAAAAAGTAAATCATAAATTTACAATCAACCCTTTAACGTCCACCATTTTTTTAACGAGTCGTTTGTGACCTAAAACTTCCAAAATGTATTATAGAATCTTTGTTTCCTCTGACTTTCCAGCCTAAAATTGCCGTATGCTTTTTTTTTCTGATGTTATGATGATTCCGTCTTTAATATGAAAACAACATGCCGAGAAAACTCTAATGAAAATGACGATTTATTTCTTACAAGTAATTACACTTTAAGAAAACATCTTGTTACAATTTTACTTTGCTTTCTTTAAAGCAGACGTTCAAAAAAACTTTCAAGAACTTTAAAAAATATGTTTAGAATATAAAAAAAATATATATATATTTTAAATATTTGGCAACATAGTTGTCAGATGATACTTTCTAAAGTGTCAGTTTCACAGTTTTGTTAAACATTTCTTTTCCATTCATAAAAGAAAGAAACATTGCACAAACTTTCGTACTCGCCAATTCCCAAATTCAAATATAAGCTAATCAAAGCTAATCATCACTAAAAATGTCATTTGGATATTTTTTTCAAAAAGTTGAAATGATCCATGAACGCCGATTTTGAAAATGTGTATATTTAAATAGGGGTATAAACTTGCTTTGTGTGAGCCAAGCGTCCTTAGCCCTAACCTAGATTTTCATGACGGACGTCACGTTTCATTTTATTTTTTACCAACTATTACTGAACTGTATATCTTTACTTGCACTTTTACATACGAGTTTAGATCATTAATTTGAACGAAATCGTTAGAACAGATTTTGAAAACTTATGTATTTTATTACATCACCATGGCCGGTTTTTTTACCTATAACTCATGAACCGATATTTTTGGACAGTTGCCAACCAATACGTTTTGCTTGTGTCCTTAGAACCTTCACTTAAACAGAGTTTGATCAAAATCGTTTGTAAAATATATTTTTTTTGTTTTTTTATGGCAACTACCCTTATATTGATTTACGAACATATGGATTTTTAATTTAACTTTCTCTATTCTAGCTGTATGTGAAACAGTAAATCGTCATAGAGATAAAATCTATTTTAATTAAATTATGTAAAGAATATTTATTTACAACATCCAATGAGCCTTTGTAGTTAATAACAATATGAAAGAAGTAATACCCAAACCACAAATAAAACACTAATTCAATTAAAGTTAGAAAGTGTAATAAACAGTTTTTTATTATAAACCCAGGATTTATTAAACTTTCTAACGTTAATGTATTAGGGTTTTATTTGTAGTTTGGGGATGACTTCTTTCAATATTAGAATATTTATTGTTATTGAAAATTATGTATTAGTAGTAAAAAAATGGATTATGACAAGAAAAAAATTTAATACAGTACAAATTGAAATTTGTAAAATATTAGTATTAAAGTAAATAAATTAATAAAGTAATTAAACGTATATAGTAATTCACAGATTAAATGAACACACACCCCCCCCACACACACTAAATTAACAATATGAAGTTATTCGAAAACTACAACACCAATAATTTTTGTTTGTTTTAAAGCAGTATCTTGCCTTTGTTAATTTTAAGGCCGTTATTTTAACACCATGTAATAATCCACAATTTTCATTCAAGGAAATCTGCGTCATATCAAGTCTCCTGTGTGCCGAGCCTTATAATGTATCATATAATAGTCTAGCAGTTACATGATTTGAAGCGAGGAAGACTTGGAAATCGAGTTAGAAGCGCCACAATGGGAAGCCGTTGTGGTGAAGGATTATATCCAAGGAAACTTAAAATGAAAACTTGGCTTCAATTTTTATAACAGAAGATATTGACTCTTATCATATGTCACGTGATATGTTCTCCTATCTTTCTCTTTGGAGTAATTAGTCAAACTATATATATATATTCGGTATATTTGTTAGATTTTTCGAAACATTCAAGAAGATCGGTATTCAGTTTTAAATTTTAAAATGAATACCTGTTGGTAAATTTTAAAATGGTGACAGATTTAGATTTTTTTTTTTAATTGTAACTGTCGAAGTGCCGTGTTACTATAATAATATTTATGATAATTGTATCTAAAAATACAAAATTGTTGTTAAAAATTACTTTTAAATGAATGAAATATCAGAAATATAGCTTGCGACTGGAATTTTAGCGAAATTTCAGTAATTTCCTAGACTTAATATTTCGTAGAATATAATGTAATAAATGGTTTATAACATATAAAAATTGTAGCCGTATGAAAATATTCTCATTATATACATTCTATTTGAGTTTATAACAGCACATTTCGTGATTTTTAAGTAGACATACCCAAATCAATGTAGGCGAAAAAAAGTTCGGAATTATATATTTTTTTTAATAACTTCGCTATTTGTCATCGTAAAGAAGTAGTGTTAATACAATTACAAGTATAATTGAAATCTCCATAAAATTATCTAATTAGTGTGTTATAAGTTGAAGAAAACGCCGTTTAAAATGGCACACATTTTCAAATTTTTAATTAATTTTTTCTGAATTACAATATAGTTCAATATTAGTACATTCTAGTCAAAATGTATAAAATTTTATTTAATATTTGTGCCCGGTATAGTGGTTTAGCACGGACGGTATGTCAAAACTCACTTTTTGGTTTTCCTGGACCATGTTGAAATCAGTCAAAACAACGAGATGGAAACTTTTCGCTATCACCAAACTGACCCTATATTTCGCACACTGGGTAATTTTAAAGGGACGTCATCCAAAGTTGTGTTCTTATTTAACGAAGAAAATAAACTTTTTTTTTCAATATTTGGTTCTCTTAAAATTTTAGATGTAGGCCTATATAGTTCTATATGTTGTGTATTGTTTTGTTTTTGTTTTATAGGTGATATTTATTGTAACATGGTGTTTATTGTTTATATATCCGCATCACTTTAATAAACATTGCCAATAAAATCCTTTAAGTTTCAAAATGGCGATCATTTGAAACATTTTTATACCTGTGTCACTTTACCTGTCGATGTTATAAATGTTCATTATATCTTATAAATAGAACCACATAATGAATGATTAACTAATAACCTTGGGTCTGCTTCATAAAACTACTATTATAAAACAAGCTGATAAAATATATCTTTTTTATAAGTGTGGAAAATGTTACATATAGGAAAACTATGTACTTACTTTGTTGCTACTAGTATAAGTCAGCTGATGTCTCTACTCTATGATGTACCTAATGTGAGTTATTTATGCAAATGTATTCAGAAATTGTATAAATCCCCATAAGAAAGTCTTAACACCTTATGTTAGTTTAGGAGAGTATTAGAAAAAAGCTGAATTGTTGAACGCATTTTCTCAACAATCATCAAAGAAACAAAGCTAAAAGCATGGTACTATTCTCTATCTACGGACTGATCACTAATGAATATTTTTCTTTTAATCAACATCAAGGTCATTACTCTACTCCTACAGTCTGTATGAAGTAACCTGTCTCCTGACCCTTCGACTACCTGGGACAGGCCCGGGCCATTCACGTCGCCCGCAGTTGTTTACCTAATTAGTCGCCTATAAGCTTCCCCACTAGCTTAAGTAACTTTTTTACCTAAATCATAATTTCCGAAATGTTATCAAATATTTGAAAAGTACATAAAAAAATAAGATCAACGATACTAAACAAGGGCAAATTTGATAAAAACTAACAATATAGAGGTAATAAGAAATATAGCACGCTTATCAATTTCTTATTACCTCTATATTGTTAGTTTTTATCAAATTTGCCCTTGTTTAGTATCGTTGATCTTATTTTTTTATGTACTTTTCAAATATTTGATAACATTTCGGAAATTATGATTTAGGTAAAAAAGTTACTTAAGCTAGTGGGGAAGCTTATAGGCGACTAATTAGGTAAACAACTGCGGGCGACGTGAATGGCCCGGGCCTGTCCCAGGTAGTCGAAGGGTCAGGAGACAGGTTACTTCATACAGACTGTAGTGTATCTATTTGTATTATTAGAAACCACCCCAGCCAGATTTACTGCATTAGTCAGGCACATTACAATAAATAACATTCCCTCTATAAATTTAACTTAAAGGAAATTTTGTATTAGATCAAGAAAATTGAAATTAAATTATTCATAAACTCATCCATTTTCGATCCCTGAGTTTAAAAAAGTGTTGTCTTTCGTGGAGTGGTTGGTCAAATACGATGGACCAATTTTTATCAAGTTTGGTATGACGACATTTTGGCCAAATCTAAAAGTTTATATAACGCATTTTTCTCTGTCTGTTATCATATAACTCAAGAACCTCTGATCTGATTTCCCGATGAGTTTCTTCTCTATCTATCTGCGATATCTGGTCAGGTATTTATTTGATTCTAATTTATTCAGTATTTCTCAAGCTATATTTTTCTACACAGGTAAACGAAAACGAAAATTTTCGACATCTTTTACTCGTTTTGTTATAAGGCGTGTTCCACGAAGCAGTTGCTTGTTTTAATTAATATATGGAACACTCTAAAAACTTGACTTTTAACAGTTATGTTACATAGATATGTCAAAAGAATTATCCTCAAGTCTCATTTGTTTATGTTCAATCAAAACAAAATGGCGGAATAACAAAACAATGGTACATTTTTTTTCAAAAATTATTTTATTACAAATTGTTGATTTCAGATAACATTAAATTGTGTAAAAGTTAATAAAGAAATGTAAGCTATGGTCATAAGCGCTTTTGAAAAATTGGCGAAGTATCAACAGTATTACCTCTTCAACCGATCTCATAAATTCATCATCTGTTGTTATAGGGTGAGAATAAACTTTTCTTTCACAAAGCCCCATAAGATAAAAACGCAAGTCAATTCTACGGATTTTGGAGCACAGTCCATGAAGTTGCCGCCATGACCTACCTAAATTTTAGAAACTTAAGTGAAAAGACTAAAACATGTCAATTTCGAACCTAACCTATCATGGACAATCTTAGAAATCTCTTTTAGCAGAAAAATGTGTCGCTCAGCGGGAACCCCAGAGACCTGCCAAACTCTTCTGACCCTTGTTAACTGAACATGCGGCGCTCGGCGAAAGACACAGTTTTGTTCATAGACTTTGTCATTTCTTTTTTCCACAGATGATTGTAACAACGAAGTATAAATTTTAAAACACACAGCGGTGTCCAATTATGGTTACAAGAACTCCATAATTGTTACCATAATCGATAAATGTAGGAACAAAAACAATAACAAGATTCCCTCACTACAAAATAATACAAATAAGAATAAAACGTTCGTTTCTACAGAGTTTGGTAATTTCTTGAACCACATCTTGCAGAACGAATTGACCAAGAACAATGTCACTTGACTTTTAATACACGTAAATTTCTAAAAAATCTTAAACAGACAGTCACAAAAAACGAAGACTTTAGGGGTGAAACAGGTGTCTACAAGTTGATATGCGACGACTGCTTCAAATATTTCACAGGACAGTTCTTTTGGTAAGAGGTTTAAGAACATTTGCCTAAACCGAACCTTAATTCTATAAAATCAAATTTTGCCACTCACCCCATATATTTTGACCATAAATATACCGACTTGCAGACAAATATTATGGTGATAAAATTCTGCGAAAAAGTCGCTGCGTAAGTGTGACTGAAGAATTTGAAATTTATAAATCAGTAAAATTGGATGCACGTAATGTTTTAATGATAAACTGTCTTTTAACTCGAACATAATATTTGATTCCGCATTGAAGATAACAGATAAGAGAATGTCATCAACCAAAGGAGTGGGACACCTCCGCACTACTAACAACTAATTTCGGACGGCGAAGTGTGTTTGTGTTGTGTTCTGTACAATTATTTAATGTTATGACGCCCTCTCGTGAGTTATCACACCCGCTGATGACATTTAAAACCGCGGTAGTGTTTCTAACATAATAAGTGTATTAAGTGACGGACTTTTACTGGTAATTATTAATCTTTAAATTGAATTAATGATCCGGGGACGTTTCCATAACGAAAAAGTTATTTTCGACAGACGGAATGTCGTTGACGTTGTCTATACGTAGGCTAAGTCACAAAATAAAGAGAGGATTGTGACATTTCTTATAGGGGACTATTGTGCACAGATATAAAACAATATTTAAATTCAAAAAAATCTAATTTAAAATGTCAAATTGGTGAACATTTAAAAAAGTGTATCATATCTTGTTTGTATACAACTCATAACACACTAAGTTAGATTTAGATATGAATTTGTAGAATTCATTTGTGTATATAACGGCACCAACCCCACTTCTCTACGACGACAAATAGCGAACTCATTGTTAAAAATGCAATGTCGAACTTTGACGTTCGACAGAACCGATACGATACGAGCTCAGCGAGTGAAGGCTTCTTCACATATTTACACCTTCACGGTCCGCCAGGACCGAGATATAGACACGAACAAAGCGAGTGGATACTTTTTAATGTATACACATCTACCCGGTCTATACGTTAGTGACTAGCCGAAGTCAAGATAGTAGCAATATGCATTGTTAGAAAGTTCCGGAAACCTGTGTAACAACTGCTTTAAACAAACTTACCCTACTGGGCAATACCCCATTTCATCTTATTTCTTACTAGGCCCAAGAGAAATTTTGGTTATATTGTATGATAGGGCTGGGTAATTACTATGATTGTCCCGTCAACTTGTTTTACATTTGAAGTACGACTGGTCGTTATGTCTCGTTAATGCCTTTATATTTATTATTTTGGAGCGCGGGTTGAGAATTCTTAGTCAGATCATTTGCGTCCGTGCCTTGAAACCGTGCAGTAATTGTTGAATGGCTTCCATTTTAAAATTAATAATCAGATGAAAATACGTCGTTCAGCCTAGTTTCATAGAATCATATTCCTAAATTTTATAACTCTTGGTACTGGCTTTTTGCCGTAACTATGTATCAAATAGACAAACAAACATGCAGACGAAATACCAAATGGTTGAGTTAAAACAGGTACTCACTTCGCTTCGGTAGATAATAACATTTCTCCACACGTTATAGTTGAGTACACATGACACAAGCACATTCAATTTAATTCAATAAACGCCAAGATCTTATCTTGTTCCGACACGTTCCTGCAATGTAAGCAAGAACTAAACTATGTTCATGGAAATAATTCTCTCTCTCTGCTGGTAATGACGTGAATAGTCAATTTCGAATATAGTAAAATCGAAATCAGCGGCTGTCTGGAATTTTTAACCAAATCAAACAAATCATAGGTTTTCTCTCCATTTTTCTCTATATTTTACGAACAAAAATTTAGTATACAAAATTGTAACCACTTTTAGAGACCCTCCAATTTTCATAATAATAATCAACACTTGGTTAAACCTCAATCATCAAGTGAAAGAAAAGAAATTTTTTCACAATAAATACTTTACTTATGTAAAAAAAATACAAGCCGACGTTTCAACGACTGTGTCATCATCCTCAGTTGTCACATGCATACAGACCTTCCTGCCATTGAAAAAGTTGATGGAGTCGCAGTTCTATACCAGGAGGGTTTCTGTGACATTACAACTAAGTACGATGTCTTAATTATTATTTAAACGTCTTCTAGTATTTCTTTGTACAAATCATATGTTTTTTGTGCAA
The DNA here is from genome assembly GCA_963513935.1 of Aphrophora alni. NCBI lineage: Eukaryota > Metazoa > Arthropoda > Insecta > Hemiptera > Aphrophoridae > Aphrophora > Aphrophora alni. The sequence continues at coordinate 149,164,054 of OY740765.1, forward strand.
ATTCGTGCTTTCTGTTATTTGGCGACTCTCTAATTTTGTCCAATATTTTGACATATACGTCTCTATTAAATTTGCTGAGCACTACAGAAAACGAAATCAGAGAATACAGTTTTTCGTTGCAGCTGAAAAGCTGTTTACTTTGAAAATCAAATTACACCACATGATAGTTAAACAATCAAAGAATATATTCATTAAGTGGGGCGTACCGCCATTTTTTGATTGTTTCCCCACTTCTGGAAACTTTCCCGGAGTATATATTCTGACTCCTTGAAGCCCAGTGGTCTTAATCGACGGTTCTGTTCCTAATCTATAGATTTAGTTGGTCTGATGAAGTATTATTGAGTTGGTGTTGAAATAAACTAATATCAACACATTATACTCGGGGGAAAGTAGTCGAAATACCGAAATCGTATGCAATTCAGTGATGTCCACAAACCCCTATAAGATAGTAAAGTAATACCGAGAACGAAAGAAAGCCTCCAGGTGCGTCAACGATGGCGCTAGTACATCTGCCAATTGCAGCGGCCACTGTAGCTTAATTAAATCGCTTTTACGTCAATACCACAATAAATGGACACTGATTTTGTTTGATCACCATGGAGAGAAATTGGGCGGCAGCTAGTGCGCGTTTTACAAATATGTTTGTCAACAACCACGTGTGATCGTCTTTGGTCGAACATCGTACACGTATTTACGTTATCTGTCCGCACCCGAGACACAGACACACCCAGTTTTTTTTCACAATTGTTTTGCCTACTTATCTTCGAACAACTTCAATGAATTGCTCGTCTTTTTGTAGCCTTTTTATTTAAAGTTGAAAATAATAAAGTATGCAACACATTGAACTAACTTTCTCACACAACATCCACAAAGCTACAACCGAACCAAAAATAATATCAAAAAATGTCTGTAATACTACATATACGTGACAAAGAAAATCAATTTCTTCATTACTAAGTTTTCTCACATATATTTCTTATGGGAGATGGGTTTTGGTAGAAAGTTTCTTCGAGAGCAAGTTATATTGTTACAAAAAACATATCACGAACTTCTTTCGGATTTTGAATAAGAACTTACTGTGATTTAAAACTGTTATTTCATGGAATCAGAATATACGAGTTTAAACCCTCATATAGATTTTTTGTGAAGTACAAAAAATATATATTTTGATTTATATTTAAAAAGCACTTGTTTCTTTGCTTGTATTTCAAACTCGTTTTATTTCAGGAGACCACTATAGTGAGTACTGTGGTTCCTAGCTGTTTCTACACTTTTTCACGTAATCTTGGGTTAGATTCCTCTGTTTCATATTTCCTACCAGGTCCTTTTTTGGCCAACTCTTTTTCTCTTCCGAACCAGACGTTATTAGAGTATTTGAAGGCTAGTGGTCTTTATTTTATGTACGTTTCTTCCTATATTTTTAAATTAGGCTATGATGATCGAGAGGTTTGTCGACTTTAATCTACAAGGAGGGAAAATTTATCCCATCAGGTGTCTCTTTATCAAATCTTGTACATTACCTACCCTGACGCTATTAAGAGTATTCGAGGGCTAGAAGTCTTTATTTTTTGTCGTTTTCTTAGTTTTTTCTTTTTCATAAGGCTTGATTAAAACGATATATTTCGCCTTTAAACAATAAGGACAAGATATAGGCTACTAGTCTTAAGCGTATATGTTCGTATTTTATCAAACTTTAACGTCAGCTGACAGTGTTCATTTCTAACCCCCCCCCCTTCCATTGTTCTTGCGTCATTGATGTCGACATTTAGCCACAATTTTAACAAAACCAATATAGTGGTTTTTGATATATTAGTTCTTTTATATGTAAATGGTTTTTTTGTATCTATACCACCCGAACCAGCAGTTTGGGCAGATGAATGCCAAATGTTTGATCTGTAGATGCTACATTTGAGCAAAATTCCAACCAATATCGTTGAAGTCAAATTTAACATGTAAAATATTAATTGAGTATTGTAGAAAAAAATTGTTGCAAAACGATAACTAAAATGGCACTCGTGTAAAAAGATATTTTGTTCCTTCTTATACAGAGGCTACGTGAGCCTGTAATTACAGATTCTATGTGCAACCAAAGATGTGAGTATATTTATTCAGAGGTCAAAATATTCAAAAGAGTGGATGCACAACAAAAGAAATTCACGTCATAACTTGTCAGTGTAAGAGCTATTTTCCATTTATTATAGAACACAATTTATTATACAACATAGTTTATCATAAAACATAGATTATTATAAAACACAGTTTGTTGTAAAACACAGTTTATTATAAAACAAAGTTTGTTATAAAACAAAGTTTATTGTAAAACACGAATTATTATAAAAGACGATTTGTTATAAAACACGATTTATTATGAAATACAGTTTATTTAAAACACAATTTATTATACCGAATTAAATAAAATGTAAAATCAATTAGGAGAGTGGAGAGGGGTAGACAGTGAGTATGGAAACTAAAACTGTAAAATTTATGTTTTTTAGATTAGCATCGCTTAATTAATTGATATTTTTGTATTTTAGAAGCATCCGAATGTATTTCCATTTATTGGTTTTGCCGTACATCCAAATTACTTCCGCATAACGAAATAACGCTAACGACTTTGTGATCCCGTTACAAATAGAAAATGAGTCCAATATAGATCCACTTTTTTTTTAAAGTTGTTATTGGCAATCGTTCCCTGAGATTAATCCCTCGATCATAAACTTTTATTGTAAACAATTAGTAGATATTGCTAAAATCCCTTTAGGCTTGTAATCTGCTTGCAAATAACTTAATAAATAAACAGAGATATCAGAAATGTTTAATTAGTATCTGTTTTTTGATTAAGTCAATTAGTTGTTATATTATAAATAATTAATAATTTACATATCCTGATCAGTTGTAAATAAGCGGTTGTTAGTAATAACAATTTTCACTTATTGCGTTCAAGAAAAATAAATAAATAAACTAAGTTAACAATGTTTCAGTGTTAAAATGCACACTGCACTGACTTTCTCACACAGACAATCATAAAACCAAATACTATCTAAAAATAATTTCATCGCTTCATCTCTATTTCTACTTTAGAAGTATGAATGAAAATTGTCATGTTCTTCATTACAAAGTGCATTTCTTACAAGAGACAGCTGGTACAAAAGATCCGTTCTTAAAAACATATGATTATTTCGAAAGAAATATTTAAAACGTAAATAAACTCTCTTCACTTGTACTCCCTTCACGTATATCGTATTTCAATGAATAGAGTTTTACAAGTTCATTTTCATTTTTGTCAATTATTTCTAAACAATAATTTAATTTTACGTGTTATATGGCACGTTTTTATCATTAATCAAGTTTTTAACAAAATCCAGCTGAGCTGATTTAGAGAAATGATTCTTCATAACTGTTGTTTTACGGATAGTTTCCAAACTATCATTATAGGCAAATAGCGGCCCACTGCGTTTTGTTTTGGTTCTTAGATATTGAAACAAAATATTATCAAAACCATTAAACTCAATTTAAAATTTTTATCTTATGACAGTTGTATCCAAATTTTGAGTCCCTAAAAAGCAAAATATCAGACACATGGTTAAATAATGATCAAAAACGGTCCACTCATTCCAAAAACCAACTATTTTGTGGTTGGATAACTTAAAAATTTTGTATAACTTCTATAAGTCAAAAATATAAAAGTTTGATTTTTCAAAATATTTTTTACATATTTTGATCAATTTTACGTTTCTAGAATTTAAACCTCTCAAAAACAGGTATGTTAACAATTCAAAAATCGGCAAAGAAATCGTTACAAAAATCGAAATTTCACATAGTCGGCTGTATCGATTTTGATCAATTTGTGTTAAAAATGAAGATTAAAAACAACTTTAAAAATTTCAAGTAAGAGAAATTTACTGTTTAAAAATAATTAACAAAATGAAAAGAATATTAAACGGGTTTAGGTTAAAAGACAAACAGTTACAAAATTATTCCGGAGATTAAAAAAAAAATAAAATAAAAAAATAACCAACTGTTTTTAAATGTACCGAGCTATTTTTCAGTTTAAACAAATGATTTAACTATTCGTAAAGCCAAGTCTAAATTTAAATTAATTTTAATAAAAAAGTACATCTCCTTTAGGACGGGGAAACTTTGTTGGAGCTTTCAACAGGAAGGTCGCAATAATATAGGGAATTTCTGAAGAATATAAATTTCTAAGCTTTATTTTTGTTTGTAAATTATAAATCAATGGTTTAATTTACAAAATATTTTACTCCGTAGAGTTGAAAAAATTGTCTTGCAATAAGTGGTATAGGAAAATGCTTTATAGCAATTTCGAGAAAATCATATTTGTTTTACAATAAGTGGAATAGGAAAATACTTTGTTGAAAAGATACAGAAAATCATATTGAATAAAAAGGAAGTTTAACTATTATGTAAAGCAATATCATGTAATGAGTATAACACTGTCCAAACATGTAGGATAATATCAGGCCCGGTAGCAGAGTATGGAAATGTGCGCGTTCAAGCTGACTCAAGTGCTTGTTTTTTTTCTTTTATATTTTCACATAAACGTTGTATAGAATAAATTACGTGATTGGTTCGATGTGAATTTTAGGCATAAATATCTGTTTAGAGTTCCCCTGACCTCAAAAAATGTTGAAATGAAGTTTGTCCGTTGTCTGTGAAAATCTTTGCAAATCAAAAAGTAGGTAAAATTTGGTGTATAAGTATATTTCGTTCATGTATTAAATCTCTTTTTGTTTGATCAATAATTAAAATTTTCGGGTTAGCTGATATAAGAAGAAACTCAAAAATACAATGCCGTACCGATTTTGATCAAATTTAACTAGACTGTAGCTTTTAAGTACCCATACAATTGGCATGGGTTTCCAAATCACCAAAAATGTTGTTTTGGGAGTTATTTGGGGGGGGGAGTCTATAAATTTGATATAAAACAAGGTATTTCTCATAAACGGCTCTACCGATTTGTTCAAATTATAATGAAATGTAAAGATTTCCAAAATCAGATTAATAATAATAATAAATCAGAACAAATCAATAATTATTGTTCAGAAATAATTACCAAAAAACAAAAAAAAACCTAGATCGTTGTCAATGTAAAACACGACATGATGTATGGGAAGAGTTTATGCACTAGCGAAGCATATAGAGGCTTTATTTAAATGTATAAAAGCTTCAAGGGTTAACTACAGTAAATACGGAAGTTACAATCCCGAGGAATCCCAGCTGAATCTACACAATTTTTCATGTATTCTTTGGTTAGATCCCTTTCTTTCGCCTTTCTAATTGATTCTCTCTTGACCAACTCTTGTTCTTTTACGACCCTAACGCTATTAAACTTTTCAACTTCTAGATGTCTTTATTTTATCTTTTCCCCCCATTATTTATGACCGAGAGTTTTTTATCGTATTTAAACAACAATGGAAAAAACGCAACAAAACAATGATGCATTATATGGTAGGCTAGTAAGCTATCTAATAGGTAACAAGTAATTCATTAATTGGTATCGCAAGGCAACGTTAATTACCATATGATTTTTCTGATCAGCTATTATAAATATGTTATTAGCTTTATAAAACACCATTTCTCAAAATGAATGCTCAGAACTTTGGCGCAATGTCGGCTAGTAATATTATACAAGTTTTCGATCTATCTGATGTAAAAATAAACATTTCCTTATTACTCCCTGGTTACTAGCTGATATTAAACAGTTAAAAATGTCGCGTAAAACCTAATTGCTACTCTCCAAAAATCCCAAGAGATGTGATGAATTTAAATAGTTAACGGGTTTTGTTTCGTATAATCCGGTTAGTTTGAATAATTCCGTAATTTACAAAAAGAGTGGATCAAGCAAGACGGATGGGTTTCCAAACACATGCTACAGTTTGGTTCCCATGGGAATCCTGCGAGTTTCAATGTAGTAAAGTTAATCTGTTAAAATTTTTACTATAGATTCTGTTTAATCTCTTAAAACCCCAAATTAAACATAGTACAGTTTTGACGGGAGTGACTCATATAAAAGATTATATGAAGAGAAAATTAACGTTTTTATTAAGTATATTGAATCTAAACTATTTTATCAAACTACTAAATGAAGAATGGACTTAAAGTTCCGACTCGGACACTTTATTATCAGTGACTAAGTTATCAGTTGATTAAAGGTACCAAGATTTAAGTAATCGGACAATGAGGTAAGCTTCACGTTTACAGCAGAAATTATGTTCTTAGCGTGTTATCAGACTTGGGTTGTATATTTCGACATTTTACCCGTTTTCAATCATTTATTAGTGCATTTGACGCTTCATGAAAATAACAATTAATTATATTACGTATTATCTTCATCGTATCAACAAATCAAGTTTTAAAATATCGAGACTAACGACGACGATTCAGACATGCGGACATTTTATATAGGACAAAACCCTGACTGAAATGATCAGCAATAAGTGTGACGTCCAATAATCGAATTAGTCGACAACTTAATTTTAGCGGGAGGTGGTACAGCTTCTAACTTGTTAGGTCATGGCGGGGACAACACGACATCTGCACATGAGAGAACCAGGCGCACGGTTTGTACACCATTTATTAATTTTATTTAAATTCGGTATGTTTTAGTTGGAACAAATCCAATGTCACCGTATAGACTTTCGAACCTATATAACCTTAATGGCAGAATTTAGCTAGAGTAGACGTTGTTCCTTAGACTCCACTACTCTAGATAGAATTATTTCTGTATGTCAGTCAGGTGAAAGAACTGACTTGGACCGGATTCAGCATCATTATAAATATTCTTATGCAATATTTACTCTACTGCGAAACATCAATCTAATTAACGTTAAAGTCACTAAAGAAAAGTCAATTTTTACATTGAAGAGTTAAAGACTACAGAGGTAATTTTTTCTAATAAATTGTATGTATGTCAATAAAGGTGAATAGGATAACTATTGTGAAATAAATATAGTATTATTATAACAGTTGAACGAAAGTCTTTTTCTAACCCTCATAAGTAATTGTCTCAGTGTAATTTGCGAAAACTTATAGAACCATGCTTCAATTTACAGAATAGGTCTATAGCAGATGTCTTACCCTATATATATTAAAAAAGTAATATTAAAATCGATTTCCCATTATACCCTCACAACTGCATCCTCGGCCAATCTAATAAGGAGTTTATTTAGCAGAAAAAATATATCCAGAAGTCGATCCCCTGCATGTGGGTGTTCATTAAAAACACACCCCGCGTTGACTACTTGCCTTGCCTTGGTTTGGTTTGTTATTAAACGCCACAGGTGTGACGATATTGAAGTTTTATTTTTCCAAAGTTTAATACAATTTACAACAACAACTGGTTTCCTATAGGTCATATAGTAAGAAATGCATTGTGTCTGGGTTAATATTGCTTCTTGGTGGTAGACGATAGATGTTTTAACAAGTTATTTCTCTTCTTCTCACCTCTCTTAATCTTTTTATTCTTCTGTCTTCTACTTTTACTTTCCCCAATCATTATTTTTCCTGTGTATCGCTCGCCCTATCTCTTTTTTCAACGTCAATTGCTCTATCTTGCGTTAAAAAAGAAAAAAAAACGATGAAGCATTCGATTACTGTAATAGTTTTAAGGTCAGAAGAGAACAAAAGTTGGTCAAGAGAAACCTGATAGGAAAGATGAAAGAGAAGGTTCTAACTCACGACTACATGAAGAAAGGTGTAGATCCTTCTACGGTCCTCAGGTCCGCCACCACCCTACTCAAGGCAATTATCATCGAAAAGTTTTTCGCTTTTCAACAAAAATAAAAATTTGTCTTTCTTTTTAGTATCTTTCCTTTAATATCTTCTCACTTTCTCCTGCATTTTCTATATCTTTACCTCTCTTTCTCTGACCCCCTCTTGCCACTTTGGTTCTCTCCTTCTCTTTCTCTCTTCCTTTCTTTCCACTCGTCTCCTCTCTTCTATTTCTCACCTTTTAACATTATTTTCCTTTTTATTATTTCTCGCTAAAATTTTACTTGTTTTATATCTCCCCCATTTCTTTCCTTATCCCATATTCCTATTTCTTATCTTTCTGGTGAAAAGTATGAAACATTTAAAAAATTAGTCCGTTAGAAGGGTATTTTATCTTCATATTTTCAGTAAATTCATATATATATATATATATATATATATATATATATATATATATATATAGGCCTATATATATTTCTTCTGAGGAAAACCCAACAGGTTATAAATAATTCTTCTTGTATGTATAATAATTTTAGAAAACCAAAACAGAAAAGTATACACAGATTAAAGTGTTTTAGCTAATATTTCGTTATTCATAGCACAATAAAAGACATCAAGCTTAAAAAATATATCATTTCTATTATTTGCATAGATTGATATCATTCATTGTGCTATGAATAATATGCAATAAACAAAATGTTTCCTAAGATATTCTCTATAGTCTTTTGTTTACTTTTCCTATAATTTATATATATATATATATATATTTAAAAGTTGGTCACGCAGGTAATTGCGATAAACATGAGTTCCTTTTTGACAAGGAAAACACACACTCTGTTCTTTGGCTGACCTCGATCGTATGATCAACGTAGACAAGACCGCATGTACAACTTTTGTTGAGTTTGTAGAAAGCTACACTAGTTTCCTTATTGCCTGTGTTATGAAATAGGATTACTTTAATTACTATAATAGGTCGTGCTACAGGTTTATTAAACAATTAAAGATCGGTGGTTCAATTGTACTTATGAGTAAGTATATTATCCGCTTATGGTTATGTAATATATATATATATATATATATATATATATATATATATATATATGTGTGTGTGTGTGTGTGGGGGGGGTGTAATGCAATCAGAAGACAATTTAATTCAGATAATATCTTAAAAGTGTCCAACCTTATAACCTCAGAGCAATGAAAATGCTGAGAAAGAGATCAAACTAAGATCCAAAGGACATCTCTTACCTCACTGACAGTAATCCTCTTGGTCCACTCGCAAATTGCTGGCCTCCTTTTCTTTACAGTTTTTGCTTGTATATCCTATAGTGTTCCCCTTTGCGTCTAGTGGCCTCAAGCCAAGAGGTCTCCTCACTTTTTACATTATTTCCCAACTATTGTCGATGCTCCACTGCCTACATTATGACTTAGAATAATTTATACCTATCTAACGTAAATCTAATTTCTTAACCCTAACACCTGTCGTACTTATTGACGATCTTTAATGTTTTGGAATTGCCCGACCTTTTTTTCTGTGTAAAAATGACAAATTGTAAAATAAAAGGTACATGCCAACTAAATAAATCCAACTAAAATAGCGGTAACTAGAGCGTTTATGACCAATTTGTTTTTTATTTTTGAAAATTTCCAGTAAAATATTGTTATTTTGCGATAACTGTTTGATTTAGTATCGCACAATGCCTTGAAGAAAGAAATCTGGTCACCGCTGGATGCACAAGGTCAAACTATACGCAGTGAGTTATGGTGGAACTTTTAAAGTAAGTCTTCGAAAAAGTATTTCAATTTAATATATTTATTATTCACAGGTTAATTTATTATTCACTTTAAATGACCAAAACTAGTGAAAAATCACTTATTGAAATAAACGAAGAAATTTTCCCAACATACATCGTACTTTCAACGAGATGACGTTTTGACTTGACAATAATTCTGAAAACGGTTGGGCAATTCTATCAGTCATATACCATTGACGAATTATAGCCTTTATTGCTACCACTAAACAAACGGATGAGCAATTCTATCAGTCATATATACCATTGACGAATTATAGCCTTTATTGCTACCACTAAACAAACGGATGAGCAATTCTATCAGTCATATACCATTGACGAATTATAGCCTTTATTGCTACCACTAAACAAACGGATGAGCAATTCTATCAGTCATATATACCATTGACGAATTATAGCCTTTATTGCTACCACTAAACAAACGGATGAGCAATTCTATCAGTCATATACCATTGACGAATTATAGCCTTTATTGCTACCACTAAACAAACGGATGAGCAATTCTATCAGTCATATACCATTGACGAATTATAGCCTTTATTGCTACCACTAAACAAACGGATGAGCAATTCTATCAGTCATATATACCATTGACGAATTATAGCCTTTATTGCTACCACTAAACAAACGGATGAGCAATTCTATCAGTCATATACCATTGACGAATTATAGCCTTTATTGCTACCACTAAACAAACGGATGAGCAATTCTATCAGTCATATACCATTGACGAATTATAGCCTTTATTGCTACTACTAAACAAACGGATGAGCAATTCTATCAGTCATATACCATTGACGAATTATAGCCTTTATTGCTACCACTAAACAAACGGATGAGCAATTCTATCAGTCATATATACCATTGACGAATTATAGCCTTTATTGCTACCACTAAACAAACGGATGAGCAATTCTATCAGTCATATACCATTGACGAATTATAGCCTTTATTGCTACCACTAAACAAACGGATGAGCAATTCTATCAGTCATATATACCATTGACGAATTATAGCCTTTATTGCTACCACTAAACAAACGGATGAGCAATTCTATCAGTCATATATACCATTGACGAATTATAGCCTTTATTGCTACCACTAAACAAACGGATGAGCAATTCTATCAGTCATATACCATTGCCGAATTATAGCCTTTATTGCTACCACTAAACAAACGGATGAGCAATTCTATCAGTCATATATACCATTGACGAATTATAGCCTTTATTGCTACCACTAAACAAACGGATGAGCAATTCTATCAGTCATATACCATTGCCGAATTATAGCCTTTATTGCTACCACTAAACAAACGGATGAGCAATTCTATCAGTCATATACCATTGACGAATTATAGCCTTTATTGCTACCACTAAACAAACGGATGAGCAATTCTATCAGTCATATATACCATTGACGAATTATAGCCATTATTGCTACCACTAAACAAACGTAGTATTTACAAATTTAAAATTTCTTTCACACTAAAACTGATATTTTTCCGGTTAATTATTTGCAGTGAGAAGCTACAAGATCACGCAGTAATCTCTTGAGAGTGGTGGCAATAAGTTGTTTATCGAAAACAACGTATTTACTGCGTCGACAGTTATGTTCAGTTGACCAGTCGTCCTTAGTTCAACTATTTTTAGAGTTTAGTTTTATTGACTTCTATTTTTCCTAATTTCGTTCGTATGTATATATAGTCTTAGTTGTTTTGACTAGCTTAAGCATTCAGTTTTATTTTATTTTAGGTTATTACTTTCTAGTTTTTAATATAGCCTAGTCCTAGATACGAGGCTGCTGGCGTTTTCATTATGAGTTCTACGTTTATCCATTGATTAAAGACGATACTTTCTGTAGTAATTTTTATATACATAAATGATGGCAAATGTCCGAAAAAATCGTGCCAACAATTAGAAAAATCAATAATAATCTAATATATATTTTTTAAACTGATCCCTCAGTCGTTTACAGGTACACAAACATAGTTGAATTGAACAACAAAGACCAGACCACAACCTCAATGCTGAGTCAATGTAACCACGCCCCAAGACCTAAATTAGACGCTCATATTGATTGAGATGAATACTCTTTCATTTGGCTTTGTTGGCCCTTGGATCCATTTGGATGTACTCGAGTGAATTCATAAAAACCCGTGCCATTCCTCTTTTCTGCCATAATAAACCGTAGTAAAGTAAGCCCGTTACTAACAGTTTCTTTTTTGATTACTTATTTTAAATTTATTATTATGTAACTAATTGTTTTAAACGCAGTACTTGGACAAAAGTAAACCATACAGTTGGCTGTAATCTTATCATTTTCTTATAGAATTTTAAAAATAAACTGATTTAATAAAGCGATAATTTGTTCATGAACATCCTCGCAATCATTAGTAGAAAATAAAAATTTTTGTTGTACTTTAAGCTGAAAACGGACAATCGTAATGGTTTTTTTTTATTATTGTTTTCAATAAAAAATTTGAGTTTTCTTCAAAATTTGACGTTGCATACGTGTGTCTAAAATTAAAAGTAATCGAAAGTAAGATTTAATAGCTTGCTCACAATTTTAGCACGATAATATTGTAAATACACGCACAATAAGCTAGAAATGATACTAAATTACTCCTATATTTGGGATCAATGAACGTTTCATTCACTCTGGTGTCCCCATGAACGAAAACGCAATAGCTAAAATTTCTATAATATAAATAATATATAAACTACAGGTATGTGGCCCGGCCGCAGAGGAACACAACACAAATAAGTACAGAAGTTGCCGGAGCGAGAACCATTAATTTCCCCTGCCAAGAAATACAAGAGAATGGGTTACTTGGAAATATTACAAAGTGCACCACATGAAATTGTGTTGCTTCTAATGAATAATGTTATAAAAACATGAAGTGGTACACGTATTGTAAGTGTACCGTGTACCAGTGTATTTACTTCCCCCAACCCCACTTTTTATACTCTCTTGAATATATGAGTTAAATAAAATGTATTTTATACATACTTTCTTTCTTATTCATAGTACGTCTCAATGGTCATATCATATGGATCGTTAGATTGCAACTTTTACTGACTTTTTATCGGTTTTTCGAGGATATTTTTAAAAGCTTTGTGAAATACATGTTCGACCGCTTTTATGAAATATATCTTTTACACACACACACACACACACACACACACACACACACACACACACACACATATATATATATATATATATTATATCTTCGTTTAAGTTCTTCAAAACATCAGCGAATTTATACACCCTTGATTTCTTTTCGGTTCCTTGTGTTTTTGAGTGTTGTTAGTAAAAAACAAAATAATTAATCTAGCGAAAGCATTAAAACAAATTTTGGCAGAGACAAAGTATTCTACAGAAACTTTACTTTTCTTCTCTGTGTTAGCTAACAGATTTCCTTCATTTTGTTGTGATTTGATTCATATGTAGAAGTGTGAAGGTTTTTTTTTTTTTTTTTTTTTTTTTAGAGTAGAAGATATCCTCATGGACCTTTCTACTCAGGGCCTGTCCCTGGGTTGTACCGGACTCCTACCGGCTAAAACCCCTTCCCTTTTAGAGACGAAGATGTTATGTCTATTTCAAGACATTACTTCAAGTGGGACCGGTCCTTCATTGACTTTCTCCTGTTCTTTTCTACGCTATTAGTATTGTCATTCATTCTGATTTATTTCTCAAAATTTTGCTAATAAAGTCATTCATTATCTTCCACTTCTCACTTGTCTCTAACATAATCTAGATTATATTTCTGATGAAATGATTGAATCAGCCATCTCAGTCATGACCTGTCTTTCTTCTTCCCATGCTTCACACATGATCAAATTATACTCTGCATCGTCGACTTCTGCATCAGATATCACACTTGTCGTTGTCGTATATTTTAAATGTTGTTAGAAACGATTTAAAGCAACCGTGTTTTGTAAAAGCCTGCGTGAGGTAAGTCTCTGGCTTCTCGTCTTTTTAGCCCTACAGTCTTACTTGTTGTTGTCACACATTGTGAAGTAGACTTCATACCTGTCAAATGCCAGCAGATCCGCTGGTGGTGTTCTACCTAACAAAAGCACAGCTCTTTCAGTAACGGTGCTGTATGCTGATGTAATTCTTAATGTTGTACATCTCTGTGCTGAAGCTAATTTCTTCTTCATTGAGGTATTTGTCAATTCATTTGCCCAAATTAGTGTTGCATACAGTATCTTGAGTTGGATTACACTCGACAGTTGTCTTCTCTTCTTTTCCGAAGACTTGTACAATATTTGCACACTCATGATAACAAAGAACGACAACATCCTAGATGACGTTGTTAGAACACTAAAACTCTTTCAACCTTGCGTTGTTGGGAAGACCTCAAAAGCACGTGAATATATACAATTGACTTCGGAATGAAATTCTCAATTGGTAATTTTTAATAAAATGTTTTCTTATAATCAAATCAGTAAGACCATCCTGCTGTATGTTATCCAACTGTGGGATTGTATTAGACGTACCACATCATCAAAACAATTCATAGAGTAGGGGGGAATACTCCGTGGCATGTTCACAACCGGGATAATCATAGAGATCTTGTAATTCAATGTTAGACGTAGAGATCAAGAAATTTGCTGACAAACACAAGTCAGACTTCATCAATACGTCAATTTAGAACTTTTTCAACTGCCTAACAATTCAGAACTTAGTTCGAAGATTGAAGAAGAAGATTATTCTAAAATATTCGCAAAACGAAGTGTCTTTGAGTGATTAGTGTCTACGGATGAGTTAATGTAAACTGTAGTGTTTACATCTGAATTATAGTAGGTAATTATTTAATTATTTATGTTTATTATATTATTGACAGGTTCGTCTTGCACCATTTTTTGTCATATTAATCTCCCTTTTGGTGAAAAAAGGAAAATATCTTCTGCAAATCATCAGCACTATAACACACTGTTCCAGTGGAATTCCATTTTTAAAACATGGCTTTTCTTTTTGCCAATCAGTTGTAAACACAAATAGTATGTTTATTTATTCAATCGCGTTTCAACGATAAATCTTCTTAGTAATAAACGAACTATGTTAACTAAACTATAACTAATTTGCGATAACATTTGTGAGAATTTGTGTTCTTGTTTTAGTCTATCAATAGATTGTTGTTGGATTATAAAAGTGTATTTATCAGTTGTAAAGGTGACTTAGCAACCAAAACGTGTTTTTTTACTAGTTGTAAGTTTAACTTAATCTAGTGGCAAAGTTTTGAAGACTTCCAAGCAATCACAGTAAACTTGGCAGTCGAGCTACAATGCACGTCTTATACAAACTACGTGAAGATTTAAACAACGTGCTAGTAGATTACATCATGGCTTAAAGATGATTGTAACGTACAAGATAACCAATTCGTGGTGGATAAAATTCCTCTCCGAGGAAGGAAACAGTTTCGTTTGAAAACAGTAAATTGAATTTAAATATCCATTAGTGTTAACATAACATTTTTAAAAGTCAAGGGAAGTATTGTAATGAAAGAACTCTAGTATAAAACACAGTCATACTATAGGAATCACAGTATGATTTTTTTGCCGTATCAACTGAAAGAAAAAGAGGCCGTCCGGACCTATAAAATTTCTACACTGAATTTCCAACCTGCCGACAATTGTGGGCTATACAACGGGCAAGGAACATTTGACGGGGAGAAAATTGACAAACTTCCAAATCACAGAGGCCACATTTTTCTTAGCGTTGGGAATATTGATGAAGTGTTTCATCCACGAACGATCCTGGTGGGAGGTGTTTTAAATTTATATTTTAGAATCATCTGAACAAGAGTACCTGACCAAATGTACGAGGGCTTTAATGTGTTCCGGAGGGAAGGTGCTCTTTGGTGTTGTCGGAAATGATGAGTGGCATTCTTATTGTTCACAAAGTCAGTAAATACAGGAGGGAAAAATTGCCTGAACATTTTTAACAATTATGAAAATATTAAAAACAACTCAATAGGCTCCTCAAAATCAGTCTTATATCAAAATCAATTAAAATTCTTGGAGTGGGTAACAAGAAGAAGAAAAAAAGGTACAGATGAAAAACTCTTTATACATTATATAGTATAATGAACTCATAATAGTTCAGATATGTATAAATAATGGAAGTGGAGGAGTAACACACTGGTGCACTGTACACACACAATACTGTACCACGTCATGCTTTTTATTCATTAGAAGCAACACAATTTCAATTGGTCCACTTTGTAATATTTCCAAGCAAAGCTATTTTCTTGTATTTCTTGGCAGGGGAAATTAATGGTTCTCGCTCCGGCAACTTCTGTACTTATTTGTGTTGTGTTCCTCTGCGGCCGGACAATATACATGTATTATTTATTACCGCATTTATATTATAGAAATGCAACTAATGTGTTTTTGCTCACGGAAATTCTTACACCTGGGTACAAGAAAGTCCTTTCATCTTAATTATGAGTAACTTAGCATCGCCTTTTTTTCGACTACCATGTTTGGGTGTGTATATTTGTAGTAAGCAGAATGATGTAGGAAATACGAAGAGAGATAAAGTGAGACAATTATATAGCGATTGATAAAATGAGAAGGACATTAAAGGAAGGACTTAAAGGTAGGAGAAGGGGAAACCTCTCAGTCAACCAAGACTACATGGAAAATGTGTAGATCCAGCCAGATTCCTCGGGATTGCCAACCCCATACTCACTATAGTAAACCCTTGAGGGGAGAAAAAATCTCTTGTTAAAAGTTTTACTTCTGACCACAAGGAACAATATTCACTTAACAGTAATGGATTTGGAATATAACGCAACTTACTCAAACTATATTCCTCAGTTGTTTTTGTAAAGGGTTTTCAACAATGAAATATACCGTCTCTTCTGTGCCTTTTAATAACAAATCAAGGCAAGGCGAAGGGTCGCCGCGAGATGTGTTTTTAATGAACACCCACTCGGAGGTAATCGACTTCTTGATGTAATTTTTCTGCAAAGTGAACTTTTTATTAGATTGACCGAGGATGCAGGCGTCAGGGTGTAATAAGAAATCGATTTCAAAATTACGTTTTAATAGAGGAGAATGGAGAAACATTTTCCTGTTGTAAACTGTATCAGGATTGTAAAGGTCATACGTACACTAAAACCTACTGTATCAATTGTAATAAATTATGGATAAACACTGCACTTACATATTAGCACAAGCTAGGAATGTATCTGGCTCGCATATGCGCAAACAGTGTTTATAACCTCAACAAGATTAGTGATGAGCAAATGCAAGATCAAGACCAAGACTTTGTTGTCTTGGTCCACGTATTTTCTCGCACACCCAGTCTTGGTCTTGGTATTGTTATTGCACACCCAGTCTTGGTATTAGTGATGTTCTTACTCACCCAATCTTTGTCTTGGTAATGTTCTTACGCATCTAGTCTTGGTCTTAGTATTATTCTCGCACACCCAGTCTTGGTCTTGGTATTTTCCTTGCACATCCTATCTTGGTCTTGGTAATGTCCATGCACACCTAGTCTGGGATTGGTATTATTCTTGCACACCCAGTAGTGGTCTTGGTAATGTTCTTACACACCCAGTTTTGGTCTTGTTAATGTACTTACATACAGTCTAGGACTTGGTATTGTTTTCTCAAAACCCAGTCTTGGTCTTATTCTTGGACACCCAGTCTTGGTCTTGTTCTTGCATTGGTGTTTTTCTTGGATATTGTCTTTATACATCTCGTCTTGGTCTTGGTATTGTCTTTGCACACCTAGTCTAGGACTTGGTATTGTTCTCGCACACCCAGTCTTGGTCTTGGTATTGTCTTTGCACACCCAGTCTTGATCTTGCTTTGGTGTTTTAGGTCTTGGTCTCTGTATTGGTGTTGGTATTTTTCTTGCACACCCAGTCTTGGTCTTGATATTGCCCTTGAACATCCCGTCTTGGTCTTGGTATTGTTTTCCCACACCTAGTCTTGGTTTTGCATTGGTGTTTTAGGTCTTGCTCTCTGTTTTGGTGTTGGTATTGCTAAAGAGTCTCACTTTTTAAATTATTCATACATTTTTGTTTTTAAATATATAAAACCTGTATATCAATTAAAAAATCGGTGTTTTAAATAATACTTTAAATTCTTTATATATATATATATATATATATATATATATATAATATATATACAGTATAAAATTATTGTTAATGTATGTCTGATAACGTGTTATTTTTTCATATTTAATAATAATATATGGATGTTTTTTTTTACATATATCTGTTGTCAAGTAAGTATAAAAACTTGTATTATTTAAAAGAAAAATATACAAGAAGTTTGTTTAATTTCGACAATTCTTTATAATTTAAAAGAAATGTTTTTATTTTATTTTTAAAGATATTAATGTTAGGGTGCTTTCCTTTTTTTTTCTTTCTTTTTCCAAGGTGGACATACTAACAAAATTAGTGTAAAATTTCCCATAGATTTTAAAACGTGCTGTGATTAAGTAACATTTAAAAAGTAACTAAATATTTTATAAAACCAGTAAAAAATACAGTTTATCATCTCAATTTCCAGTTTTTTAAAATTTGTAAACTTATAAAGATCAAATATTTAATCTTTAATAATGAAGGAAAATCGATAAATTTACATTTTTAACTATGGTATTTTTCTTTTGTACGGTATCACTTTGCGAAACATCAATGTGGAATTTTCATCAGTCATTAGAAAAATATACCAAGCCATGGATTATAAATTATATACAATATTTGAAATAAATAGAAATTTTAAATTAAAATTATGAATAAATAATTGAATATTTGTAAAAAATACTGTAATTAATACATAACGTTAAATATATTTAAATTTCGAAAAATTAATACAAACAAAATAAAAAACAAATAAACTTATTATTCTCAATTCGCACAACTAACTATTGTAGTCTTCACTTCTAAGTTAAAAAGCACCTAATTAAATATCTTCAGTTTTCCTAAAACAAAAATTGTTAATAGTCGAAAGCGATTTGTAGTGTTTCACAATTAAAACAATTTTAGCGACAGCAGAAAGTGGTAAATAAGATTCAATAGGAGTGCACAGTAAGAATAAATTCTTATTCTAAGTTGCCGGATACGAAATAAGATATGTATTGCTCCCTTTCTCTATCTATGCTTCATACTCTCTTTTTTTAAGAGTTGGTCCAAAAATATTGGTTTTGCAACCCCAGTTTTTGCTTTTGGTCTCTTGGTATTTGTCTTACAGTTGCAATCTGTTTTAAGGCGGTACAACCACCTACAATAAAATAGAGTCCTTAACAAATTGAATTATTGGACTTACATCTACTGTTGATCGGTTCAGAGTCTCTGTAATTTTTTCCTAATTTTATCTGTCCGTCTATCCGTCTGTGTCGTTGTCCCAAATAATGAAATTTATGTACTTGAATTGTTATACTTATTAAATATTTTGAAGAAACAGTGTAACATATTTAATAGTTATTATTCAACAGGAAGTTTAAAATGTAGCAGCCAAAGTGTTACATCATATGCTGTAGATTGGTGAAAATGTACAACCACTCTAAGTCATAAAAGCACGGTCAAATCCTATTTAATCGACTGATGATGACTACTAATTGAAACCTGGTGTTGATGACACCAGTGTCTAAATTGGAAATTTATGATTTATCTTCATTTGGTAGGCTGGGAAAATAATTTGGATATTCTATACAATTAATAACAACAATATTTTTTCCTCAATACGAGAATTCTTTTACAAGCGTTAAAAATTTTGCTGGGTTTTAAGATAATAATAAAAACATCAATAATTAACGTTTTAACAGATAAGTTTAATTACATTGAATCTAAAGGGAATCTCATGGGAACCTGTGTTCGAAAACCCCCTCCCTCTTCCTCCATCCACTCTTCTTGTAAATTATGGAATAATTCCTACTAAAGGGATTATACCAAACAAAACCCGTCCATAATTTAAAATCATCACATCTCTTGGGGTTTCTGGAGAGTAGCAATTGAGTTACTGATTATTTTTAACAGTTTAATATCTAGACTTTTTATTTTTACATCAGATAAATTGAACATTTTAAAACGGAAAATTAGTTGACACTCCGCCGAAGTTGTGCGCAAACATTTCTAGAAATGGTTTATTATAAAGGTAACAATATATGTATGACAGACATTCAGAAAAATCACATGTTAGTTAACATTGTCCTTTATGTATTAACGGTTTTATTTTAATATAATTTAAATTGTAATGTTAGTAAAGTATAAATGTGTACTATTTCTACGTATCGGAAAGGTATTGCATTCAACAGTTGACAGATTTTACACAAAAATAACGCTACGAAATTATGGTATATGGTATATCTGATCTTATAAAAAAAAACAAAAAACACTCGTATGTTTTTTATTACATACCTACCAAGAACTGTCTACATGTCTTGTGATAACTGAACATTACTTGTTGAAATGTTATTTTGCTGCTATTAAAAAGTTTGTTGAGAATAGTTTTTTGTTATCTCTGAATTTCGTGATTTGTTTTTCAACACGTTATCATTTAAAACAATTCCATTAAGTGGTGTTTAAATGTGTTTCTATGATATATAAATAATTTTAAAACGTTGAACTCTCTCAGACGTTCAGTTCTACAAAACTGTGACAATGAAACATGTCCATACCTGTTATTTAATATAGTGACTTTTATCTGTATATTTAATACACAAGCAAGCTTTTTATAAAGATGAGTTCTTAAAAACCACTTAACCGATTTTTATGCTTGAAGTGTCTATGAAAAGTCTAGAGGCGTAGATTTATCAAAATTCTTCATTATTTTGATAGATATTCACCGACAGGAATCGCCTTTAAAGTTCAATTTTTTTCCTGCTTTAAATATTAGAACTGAGTATATCAAAGCTGATAAACATCATGATATTGTTGTTTATTCTACCTATCCCGCTTATTGAAAAACAAATATTTTTCCATCTTCACAGCGTAAAATATGTGTAGATTGAAGTGTTGATTTACAATTTTTAAATATAAATAAAGCTTAGGAAAATATATAGTTCAGAAATTCCATATATTATTGCTACCTCTCTGTTGAAAACTCCAACAACCTAGAGTATGGAAAGTTTTCTCGTGCTAAAGGAGTTGTACATTTTTATTCAAATTGATTTCAATATAGACTTGGCTTTACGAATCGTTAAATAAGTTTGTTAAACTGAAAAATAGCTGGGTACATTTAAAAACGCTGATCAATTTAAAATTTGTATTTTAAATCTCCGGAATAATTTTTTACCTGTTTGTCTTTTAACCTAAACGGTGCAAAAACTGATTAGTATTATTTTCATCTTGTCAATTACTTTTAAACAGTAATTTTCTTTTACTTGAAATGTTTCACGATTTCTTTTATCTTCATTTTTAACCAAAATTTGAACGAAATCGATACAGCCGACTAAAAGAAATTTCGACTTTTGTAACGATTACATAGCGGATTTTTGAATTATTAACATATAAATTACCAACCTGTTTTGGGGGTGTTCCGTTTAAATTCTAGAAACGTAAATTGATTAAAATATCTAATGCCAATTTAAAAAAAAATAGACTTGTGTTTTTGTCTTATGGAGGTATACAAAATATTGAATTATTAAACCATAAGAAATGATACCTGTAATGTTCTACAACAAAACGAGTGGACCGTTTTTTATCTCATTTGAGCATTTCTCCGGTATTTAGTTTGTATAGACTCAAAATTTAGATACAGCTGTCATAAAACCGGAACTTGAAATTCTGATTTACTCAAAAACGCATTTAACTGTTTTGATAAAATTTTGGTTAAATATCTAAGATTCCAAATAAAACGCAATGGTAGCCAGTATATGCCTAAAAATTTAGTTCGGAAACTATCCGTTAAATACATCAATCTGAAGCAGTTGCAATATAAGCAAAACTAAATCAGCTGGCTTTTGTATAAAACTTGATGAAATAGGAAGATTAAAGATAAAAACGAATGTGCATATCACACGTAGCATTAAATCATAAGTGCATTTTTCTGATTTATTTTTGATTTGGTTTTGATAAAGAGTGGGTTAGAAAATTAGTCCAATGGTTCTGCACTGTATATTTTGCCTTATCTGAAGTCCCCAAAAATTTTGTTATCAAAAGAATTGAAGAACCTCTCTTGATGTGACCGAAATATGCACAAATAACAAATTTGATAAACTCTAATCACTCTTTTGGGTTACACAACACTGCATAGACTACAGAATTAAAAATATATATATATATGAGCCCAAGGAACCACAAAAATTATATATCCGCGAAAAACTAAACATCAATTTTTCACACATAAAATTTTTACTGCGTATCTGTCAGAAAGTAAAAATCAGCGGTGCAAGGTTACATGCCTCATAATAATATTCGCCCCAAGGATCACTATCAATACCTTGAATAGAGAGGCTGTATTTAACATATTTTACACCAGTTCATGGTACTCCTCTGGCAACCAATGAAATACAATTTGTCAAACAATTTAGACCTATTAAGAGCTATAATCTATTATATTCAATTCTGTTATCTCAATCCAAAGGTAAATCTATGAAGTTAAACAAACAAATACTGAATGAGACCCAAGTTCAGAGCAACAAGTTTAGTTCACTTGTGACAGTAGACCATGGTGAAGTTTATGTTTAACAATGTTTTATATGTAGTTATAAACTATAGTAAATGCTGAAATATTTAGATGACGCTTCGACTCCGAAACCTGTAACGTTTACATAAAAAAAAAAAATAAATAAATGATTGTTGACGGACCAATTCACATTAAGTTACACAGTTTGTTCCTTGAGTAGGGCCTATAAAGTTTCCTCTCTTTCATTTGGCATCTTTTAAGCTACGACATTTTTCATTGTAATCTTTGGATCCAGCGGATTTCATTTGTGTGCTTATTTATGGGTACTACTGAGCTGAAATCGTTACTGAATAAAGTCTTATCCAGAAAGTTGGCTCCTTATTCTCGCGATGGCAAGGACTTCGCACCACTGGTTTTTGGTCACATAAAGCGTAAATGTCGACTTGTCAATATACTACGAATAAATAAATTACAATAAGCTTCGGCGTGATTACAGAAGAGAAAAAAGAACTTTGACTCCCGTCCCAAGAAACAACTATTACTATTCCTCCAAAAACATCCGACTCAAAATTATTCGTAACTCCTTATCCCCCCCCAATTAAAAAAAAACTTTCTTTGTTACCTTTAAGGTTGAAAGTTCTAAATCTTCCCGCTACTTAAACCGACCAAATTTTAAAGATTAATAACCCAAACGCCCCTATCGGTATAATTAAATTTGTCTCTCCTTTTCGATATGCAAACTTAAGGCCCCAAAAGTTTTCTTCCTACAACGTCAAAGTTGCTGAATAAGAAACAAAGTGTAGTAATTGATATTGAAGTCGTACATAACGCGAAATCATACTATAAGGATCTATTTTATTTTTGACAGAGACCTCGCGATTGATCTAGTAGCTAGTGCTTTTGCTTTCTGTGCCAAAGATTCCGATGTTAAAAAATAAACTTTTTTGGTCCACCATTTCGAGTAGAAAGCTGCGATTGGTAGGAAATTCTGATTGCAAATGTTAGAACTACGACGAAGCGATGGAGATACACATCACAGAACTAAACTTTTTCTAACATTCCTTCACAGGAATGATTATATTATCATAATGATTAATGGTTGATTTAGGTTTATTTTTGTTGTATACAGTTTGTATAATAATGATAAAACAAACGGCAACTGTCCTGGATGACGCTGTCAAGAGCCTGTAATACCTTCTGCAATATGTTCTAAGTCATAGGCTATCACACTGTGAGGTATAATTTGCCAATCAGTGGTTTGTTGTTGGATTATAGAAGTTTGTATATCAGTGTACAAGAAAGTGTCGTAGCAACCAACATCTGTTTTCTTCATGATTTAAACAACGTGTTAGTAGATACATCGTGTCTTGTACATAATTGTACCCACAACAATAACCTTTTCATGGTAGACAATTTTTATTAATCAAACGTGATCAACTGTAAGCATTAACAAAAAGGTAGATTGTTAAAATCATTTTAAGAACTAACAAATAAGTTAAATTTTTATAACGTAGAATTTAATTTTTTTTGCAGTAATTAAAAAAGTAAAATTGAGATGACTAGTAAAATATCTCAATGTTACTATCAAAATTGGAAATGCCTGCACATAGAACTGATCGCAATAGAAATCAGCCTAAATTGGATGTAACCGCGATGGAAACTGGCTGCAATGACCGCAATTGGAATGCGCCGCTATCAGAAATAACCACCATTGGAACTGACTGCAAATGAAAATGATTGTGCTAAAATCTAAACGAAACTGTTGATGACTGTGATTGGAACTGGCCGTAACTAAATGGAATTTATTAATATTGGAATTGGTCGTATTGAAATTTATCGTAATCGGAACTGCTCGAAAGTTGAGCTTGTCACCATGGGAACTGATTTTATTTGAACGGGTTACAAATGGCACTAACTGCAGATGATTCAGTCTCCCCAGCGCCGAGTCTCCCCAGCGCCGAGCGGGCTACCTGGCATAATCTGACAGTTTTTGAAACTGTCTCTCAGAAACAAATCTCTCCGATTTTCGACTGGGGTAACGTGACTAATACAACAACAGCTTTGATATACACAGGTTTTTAAGACTGATTTCCATCACACTTTACACAGGCTGTGGACTGACGATTTTCTATGATTTTTCTATAGTCCAAAATTTCATTTTATGGGATTTAAACTCGAAAATATACAAAAAGTATACTTCTATATACATAAATATACAAAAATATACATATCTTTGACTTGCAAAACCTGTCTATGTTGCCAAAAAATATTTGGCAGTTTCCTGTGACTCATAGTGGGGAGAAAGCGAGCCTACCTCGGCTCTTTTCTCGCTTACCAGCTCCTTCGCGCGGGAATAACAACGTTTAACAAATGTAATCTCATTACAAATCTCTATTACATTATACTCTTTAGAAACCATGTGTTTCGTTCTTACAATCAATTGATAGTCAAAACGCTGCTTTGAACGGGAATTCTGTTTGTACGAGACCGTTATTTTAAAAGAGAAGGTATTAACCCTTGTCACTTCTGCATCACTGAGCAGACCCTTTGGTAATTTATGGCCTCGGCGCTGGGGATACTCATTTGCCCTCGGCGCTGGGGAGACTCGGCGCTGGGGAGACGACACCCTGCAGATGAAACTGGTGGCAATAGGAACCGGCTGCAATTGGAAATGATTTTAAAAACAGAAATCTGTTGTAACAACAGAAAATGAAAATGAAGCGATTGCAATTGCCCGTTGTTAAAATTGGGGAAAAAATTGTTATTACCATAATTGGATCTAGTGGTAAGTGGTATTTATCGTAATTGCATCTTATATCAATCGGAATTCTCAAAATCGTGACCAGTCCCATCTGGAACTGTACGTAATTCGATCTTATAGCAAAACCTTTTGCCGCTTCCCTAATTCAGAAATGACAAAAGTTTTCACGGTGTAATAATGACAAACATTGAATTGGAGAATGTTATAGAAATGAATTAATTTAAACCGATCATAAATAACAATAGCTCATTCTAAGAATGTAAATGTTGAAGTTATTTGCCAAAGTTGAAGGACACCTTGTTGTGGTACAAAGGAAAACTATTAACTATTTCCAATGAAGGATCTATTAAACACGCTTTAACTCTCTTGGAATTTAATAGAGTTTGATAAATCATGAATAAATCAACGGCTGAGAACATCTGTTGAAGTAGGATTTATACTATGTTTCTTGTTTAGTTTGCAGTGTGTAATCGAATGGAGGTTTCAGAACTACAAGTCATTTATAAAAAAAATATAATTGCAACACAAAACGTTATCACTTTTAACAGGAATGACTTATATTAATATTAAATGTTGAGCTTGACTTATGAGAAAAATTATACAGTATAACAAACACAGAACACAATTCTCACAAAAAATACGCCTAAGTATCAGACGCGTTTCAACGACAAGGTCGTCCTCTTCAGTGATACACGAGCTACACCAATCAAACTATAACTGAAGAGGACGACCTTGTCGTTGAAACGCGTCTGATACTTAGGCGTGTTTTTTGTGAGAATTGTGTTCTATGTTTGTTATACTGTAGGAATGACTTACTTCTTTGCGTTATTTTCGTGTTTCTTTTATATTATATAGTTTTTATTTTCTAAACAGTTGTTGTGTTTATTTTACGTGATGTTTTTTTAGAAGTATAATAGCACAGACACTCTGCAATAAATACAGACAGTCAATTAAACGTAAAATGGAGTATAGTAGCAAGAAATTTCTTTACATTTATTCTATTTTGGAACTGGTCAAAACTGGAGCTGATCACAATTATTCCAATAGGAAATAGCCAAAATTAAAGTGAATCTGAAATTATGGTAATTAATTATACCTGCCCATTATTGGATTCGGTTCTATTTATAACTGGCTTTATATGGAACTTATAGCAATGACAACTTAAATACGTCTTTTCTAATTTTGTTTGTAAACCGTCCTTTTAATTTGTCACCTAAGCACTCAGACGGAAAGCCATATTATTTTTCTTGAATTTGAAGTGCCACATAACTGTTTATATGTTTATTTTATTTGTGGACTTCCATCTTGCTCCTATATACAAATAGTTTACTTTAATAAAAGGGCGAAACCAACACACTCTCAGATACGACATTGATGCCACAGCCATAGATTAGGTAAGTCCGGCGGTAAACCTAGACACAAGGTCAATATAAACTTGTATTCGTTTCCCTCAACTTGACCACAACTATGACACCACACAGATTAAATGGATATAGTCTTCCCCATATTATTTACGCATTACGAAACGTACGTATTTTATTTCTGTTTGCAATTCAGTTTAATAAACACAGTTTTGATTTATTTCTTGTAATTTATAAGATATCAACGACTTCTTTGTTACTGTGGTGTCTTTACAAATCATAATCTTCGTAAGATTAATCTTTTAACAATATTAATCCGATTTAAACTACATTCGATTTTTAAAATGTATATGTAGGTACCATACGTAATACATATCGTACGTTTAGGGTATGATAATGGATTGAGATGTAGAATTGGGCATTGGTTTTGAAGACTTTTATGTTCACATAAAAACATACAATCAGTTTTAAATCATTGTTTTCAAGTTTTTTAAATCTTTTACTGTCGCAAGAAGAGGTCTTGTACTAGAGGCCACCAGAAGCCTCTCTTTTTATTAATTTCATTTATAGGTTTTTTTACTTTTTTGTACAACAGTTCTTCTGCATTTAAAATTAGGGCATAAATGTGATTTCTGCGACTGAACTTACGTTATCATAACCACTATCGCTACGACCATTGTAGGACCAGGGTCTCCTTGAGTTGACTTCTATTGTATTCACTTTGCGCTTTGCTCTCCCAGCGTCTGATGCCTATTCTTCTCAAAACAAGTCTTCACATTGTTTAGACAACTTTTTCTAAGTCTATTTGTTAATATTTTGTTCATAAATACTAATATATAATTTATTAACTGTATTGCTAAACTTTTTTGTTCCAAGTCATCTCAATTTTACCTTCTTAATATCTGCAACTAAATCAAATTTTCCGTTATAAAAATTTAATTTGTTTGTTAGTTTGGATTTTAACAATATTTTTGTTAATGCTTAGAGTTGTTCACGTTTGATTTTACTAGCACGTTGTTTAAATCATCACGTAGTTTGTAAGATGTGCATTGTATGTAACTCGACTGTCAAGTTTCCAATGATTGCTTGGAAGTGGGCAAAACTCTGTCAGTAGATTAGGTTAAACTTACACAAATGAAGAAAACAGATGTTGGTTGCTACGACACTTTCTTGTACACTGATAAACAAACTTTTATAATCCAACAACAAACCACTGATTGGCAAATTATACCTCACAGTGTTGTAGCTTATGACTAAGAACATATTGCAGAAGGTATTACAGGCTCTTGACAGCGTCATCCAGGACAGTTTTTTTTATCATTATTATACAAACTGTATACAACAAAAATAAACCTAAATCAACCATTAATCATTATGATAATCTAATCCTGTGAAGGAATGTTAGAAAAAGTTTAGTCCTGTGATGTGTATCTCCGTCGTTTCGTCGTAGTTATAATATTCACAATCAGATTTCCTACCAATCACAGCTCTCTACTCGATATGCTGGGCCAAAACCGTATCTTTTTGAAGCCCAGAATCTTTGGCACAGAAAGCAAAAGTACTAGTTACTAGACCAATCGAGCTGCGCAATAAAATACATTCTTCTAGTATAATTTCGCGTTACCAAAACCGTATGACGTGTCTACCACGGAGACCCGATGTAGGACCACGTCTCAATTACGAAGTTTCGTATCTTATTTAGCAATTTTGTCGTTGTATGAAGAAGAATCCCCAGGACCTTAAGGTTCCGTATCGAAAAAGAGAACCAAATTAAACTATACAGGAGTTTGATTATTAACTTTAAAGGCTTATTATTTAGGTTATTTTTTGAGGGGAAGAGGAATTACGAATAATCTTGAGTCAGATGTTCATGAGGGAAATGGTGACGGTCGTTTTTTGGAACGGCGGAGAAAGTTTTTTTTTTGTAATCACGCCGTAACTCACTGTAATTTATTTATTCGTAGTATATTTATAAGTTGACATTGACACCTTAAATATGGCCTTCAAACCGGTGATAAAAAGTAGATGCTTCAAGAAGCTTCCCAACTTCTGGACTTTTCAGTTTATGGATTTTACCATTTGGTTCTAGATACAAAGAAAGATTCGAGTGTCAAAACGTGAACATAACTCCCCTGTTTCTAATATTGTTCTTTAAAGTCCTCTTCCAGCTGGGCTATTCTTATTAACTTAGTGCAGGCGAGAATCTTGACCCTCTCTCCACCACACTTTAAGGATTTGGAGTTTCATCTACTAAAGCTGTTACAGTATATCATATTAGAGTTACGGAAACATAACCTTTTGGGAATAAATCCATTAAGAGCTTAACGTTAATACCTAGAAAAGGAAAGTTTAATCTTGATTTTACAATGTATACATTGTTTGAAATGTCCAAAATTCATTCGAAATAAAGTCAATTTTAAGAAATTCTATCTTAAATGACAACTTGTTGTGCTTATTTTGTTGGAAACTAAGGTTTACCGATACTTCCTGAATCGGGATTTTGGGGGAAATAGTAATAAAAGTCATCGAGGGAGGTCAAAGGCAGATGTAAAAATGTTTGTACTTTCATAGAGCAGATTTTGATGAATTTTTGTGTTATCACAGGTACCTCACGACTATCATATTTGAGTATTTAGGAGTACATATAACTTACGTTTCAACATAATCGGTTCACTGGTTTCCGAAAAGTATATTATGTTTACTATCGTAATACTTTCTCCATAGAGAATGAAAAAGTAAATACTCTACAGTGTTCAAATATCGCACTAACCTTTTCATACACCCATACACTAAACTAAACCAATACGCTTAATCAAATCGAAGTATTCTCCATAATTTCCCCAACAATACCGGTTCCAGAATTCGCTGTAGAAATGTGAAAAACGAACCATGGCTACTTCTACAGTCTTAGAAGATCGCTTAATTGAAATCGACCCACGCGTTATTGAATATATTTCAGTGAATTTTGATAGTTAATGGGCCAAACAACTAGACACCGCTCAGGCTTCATTTCTCAACTTCTAATTTACTCGAGAAGCATAATTTTATTTTACATTGGTTTGGTTTATAGATTCTCACTTTTCATTCAAAATTAATAGAAATGTATTTAATTTTATGATATTTTAAAACTGTTAGGTAATCACGGTTTATTTTCAAATTTCGACCCATAATTCCTGAATTGATATTTTTTGGAAATATGACATGTAATACCATTTGATTGAGTCCTTATTTGGTACAGTTTAACGAAATTTGTATCCAAACTTTTATAGTCTAAATTTCTGATTCGGTAGGATCTTTACAATTTCTTGTTGTCAACATTTTTATTTTAAATATTAGGCTACAGCCCAGTGCTTAGACAGACGACAGAAATAAATGTCGAAATCATAATTTTGGAGTCAGAAAACCAGTAAAACGGATATCCTACAGAATATTAAATTCAATGTTATTAAACAAGACAATATTATAAGTTATCCTTTAGTGCAAAATATTTTATAATTAATAATAATTTTTGAAATTATCGCCATTTTAAATTGTTAAAATCTACCGTCATTTTGAAGATGTTTAAAATAAAATATTTATTGTTAGAATAGAATACTGATAAAAGGTTATATACGAAACAAGTATAACAAATGTAGACTCATTACATCATTTACTTCAGAAGTTATCAAATTTGTTTATAGGGAAAACCCCCAAATCAGTCCAAGTACTCTGAAGGTCGGTTATTGACGAGTTTCCTATAAATGTTTTACGACGAGGTACTTTAGGCCTAGATGAGCCCATCCTTAAATAATTGGCGTATCTGCGTATTTTTGAAGCGATTTTATGAATTTCTAGAGTGTAGATTGAGTGATGAAATATATTCACGTTGTACAAAGGATGGACATGAATTTGTTCATAAAAATATGCATGGGTACAAACTTCATAACAATTTATACGTACCCTCTGGTTTTAAATTAAATGAGATTTAAAAAACTTAAAAAAGACTTGAATTTCCTCAAAATCCAAAAACGTTATGATTGTAATAAATTAATTAATAAAACTAAAAACAGTAATAAAATAACAAAAAATGAAAAGTTAGAATTATAAATGTTAGGAGATAGAGAGCATGCTCGAGGGCATATCAAGGAGAAATAATTAATAAATATGAAAATTAAATTAGAAGTAAATAATTAAGAAAGTTTAGTTATAAAATAAATAACAATTTCAACCTTTTAAATAAATAAATAATAGTTTATCACAATTTCCATTAGAATTTATACAAAAAGAAGATTTTGTCAATATTGAGAAATTGTATCCGATCTAAGGATACACGGCTCCGAGTTGTATTTAAAATAAGGGGAATAAAAGATCTGAGCTTGGTCATTGTTTAAGGTAAATAAATTTAATAACTATAATTTTTTTTTAAATATTTTGGAGGGGTTCCAGTGTGTTCGGGATACTCTGTGAATATTTCATAGCCTAGACCAGATAGTACAGAAGCCTAAACACTTCCAGTAGGCTATCGAGATTTTTACTTTACTAAGTTTGTTGTAGTTTATTAAAACTTCTTTACTTATTCGTATGTAAGCAATGCACAACCTAATTTTCTCTGTGCATTTCAAAGATACTCTGTATATGTGAGGAAGTAAGATTTACAAAGCTCAGTATAAGTTTCGTCTGCACTGCTCTAAGGCTTATTAAAGTTCCTCTCAGAAAGCAAAATGCAGTACTGTTTTGAATTACTAAGTACGAGGCCCGAGGACGCGTGTTGGCTGCCGAACATGACTCTAATAACGTGCAACCAAATATCTAGTGCTCCGCGAACATTTACATGTTTTAACAGGTGTAAAGATTGTACTAACTTCCTAATATACGCCTAATATTTAATCTTTAAACTTAAAATCTACAAAATTGTAATTAGTTGAGAAAAAAATTGCAATAATGTACAATTATTTCAAATGTATTTTTGAATTAAATAATTATCATGAAATTACTACAAACTATTAAGGGGGATTCTAATTTGTTTAAAATATATGTAGATATGTATTTTTATATGAAAATGTGTAGACCTACTTAAAATTGACTTCATTCCGAAGAAAACAACCTAAGTTTTTATTGACCTAAGCACAAACAAAAGTAATAAAAATAAACTTTTAGTTGACAAAATTAATAATCTTGTCTTTTTGACCACAGAAAGTTGCTTACCATGGATTATTTTTCAAAAAGGCCAACTTGGTCATAAAATTTTGATGTTCGCTAGACGAAAATGTGAAATAGAAATTGCATGCTCAATACATTAAATTGGTACTAAAATAAATAAAATGGAAAGAAATTTACAGTTGCCATTTTTTTTTGAAAATTATTAATTTTTCGTTTCCTTCAACATCAGCATTTAGAAATATTTTCTCTCTAGCTTCAATAAACTACTTGTTAAATTGCATTCCTACATGAATGTAACAGTTGTATACATCAAGATGTGATGAGGACGAGTGCTGAACAGGTCAGTATGTGGTCCGCATCCTGTCTGCCATCCTCGCAGAAAGAGAATTGATCACTTGTTACGATTTCCAATTTGAAAAGCTGAGCTTGGAAGTATTCCGTTCAGTGAGCGGTCTGGAGTAGTCACACCAGTTGTGCGAGGAATCGTCAGTGAGAGAGGCGTTTGGTATTGATCACTAAGCCAACGCTGTACAATTGAGTCCACTATCCACCATAGCTGAAGCTAAACAAAATCCGGGTTACTTCAGATTGTAGTAGTTCTTCTCCGGCTTTAATCAGAGCGTCAACGCCATTGTGTGTATCCCATCGTGAATTGGCATTCGTTGGATGGCCAACCTAAATGGGACAGCCGCACCAACTCCTCCACTCAATGTACCATTATGCTGTCGGTTGGTTTGTTGGAACATATTCCAGAGATGGATAACTACGATTCTATGAGAACAACAGTTATTTGCATTGGTGATGACCTCTTTGGCGGCTTTGGAGATTACAAAGACAACCATCAACATTTACAGTCCTGGAGTTCAACTCCTGTTTGGAATTCCAAGGCTGGAATCTATGTACATTTAGCCCTACCCGTAATGATCCTAATGAAATGGTTCTGGATTTTGGCCAAACGATCAAGATTTACTTTACTTGACAATATTAATATTTCTCCTCCATATTCCATTGTAGGATGTGAATATGTTTTATACGCTACGCTTAAAACATCTTGTGTTGCGCCGCATATTGTAACCGCGAGTTTCTTGAAAAAGTTGAGTCTTTTGGAGCCTTTTCCTGTCTCCTTTTATATGTGTGTTGTCTCACAATTTACGACCTAAATATACGCCTAAATATATATGAAAGTTTTCTACTCTTAGTTGTACAGTTCCTTATTTGAGGCTGAAAGTATTACGAAACAAAATTGTGTTTATATCAGCTATTATAGGCGCGCTTATCCCTACTGGGTCATTTTCGTATCTATTGTGAACTTTTAACTCTTTCACATTTAAAGTTTTTCGTGGCTTTTGTAATATCAGAGTGACTTCAAACTAAATACCGTAATAAAGTTACATTTTAGTTTATTATCGAGATATACATATATCTTCAGTTCACCTTCAACTCCTACAGTCTTTACTGCAGAATTCTATACAATAATAAAGGCTCTAAATATTTTCATCCTTGTGCGTTCATTATCTTCTATGTTCCGACTTCAAGAGTGCTTTACAGTACATCCAAGACATGTATTCTCCAAACGTTTTAGTAAAGTCATTCTATGTTACACAGGCTCCGATGTTTTGGGGTGGCATTTTGTTGGTTTCCAAAACACTCTGGAATAAGTAAGAACATTAGGGCAGATAATGTAACAAAATAGCCTACACATTTGTCACTACCCATGTAGCGTTTACAGCCTTGTTTAGAGAATTGGAAGAGGGGGAGGGGGTTGCGGGAAATTATATCAATGTGATGAAGATTAAAGACATTGACCGTCCTCGAACGTTATCAACCCGTAAAACTCGCCGAATGAGGTGGTTTCCTGTCTGACATTCCGTATTGTCCCAAGGATTTGTGATGCTTCATGTTGACAGTTTTGGCTAGATATATTTTGCAGTAACCTATTAGAGACGAGTCACTGTATTCTGGTAATAAGTTTCAGTAACCTATTAATTTAATAATGCGTTACTGGGTAGATTACATACGTTACAGGATGCCTGGCGACTTCAACAAACGTTTTAAATCTACGCTATTACAATCTTTTTAGCTTCATGATATTATTTTTTAAATTACAGAACCAGTAAAAACTGTTAGTCATATTTAAATAGTGGTTTTTTAATTAATGAAATAAAAACACTACGTGTTCTGTAACATAAAAAATATATTTAAAAATATAGTAAATATATAAACACAGTTTTAAATATACACAATAAAATAAATACATTATGAAGTGAAAAAAGTATAATTTTTTTATATAAGTTCATTGTAATGAAAATGAATTTCATGGAATTACATTTTGTAAAATGTAATAATGAAAACTGTGAAAATTTTAAAATTATAATAACGTTAATACAACTGTTGGGCAAAAAAAAACAACATTTAAAACATGTTCACTGTATAAAAAATAAGTTAATATATACCAATGAAAATATAAAATAATAATAATATAAATATAAAGTGAAAATAGAAATAGGTTCAATAAATAATATGTAATAATATTAGTAATATAAGTACTGTTATAACAATAAATTAATCATATAATTGAAACAAGTAATCGATTTTAATTCCACGTGTGTGCATAATATGAATTCTTATCGTACTGTATATGTTTTAATATAATTGTAACATTGTGTTAGTGATTATTCAATTGCCGTTTAACGCCTTACAGAAAGACATCTGTGAAACTTTTGTTTCGTTCCAATTTTCCATTAATAGCTTCACTTGCTAGAAATGTATTGTGGTTATCGCTCATCGTTATAAAATAACAGGGTGTTTGTAGTAACCAGTTCCAACGAAGTATTCATATTATATTTCCTGTTATGTTAAATAACGTATATCTTTAGTTTTAGTAGAATATCTATTTACTAATATTTGCATGTGGTACATTTACAATTATTTGGAGGCTTTTTTATCTACTAGTTCCATTCAGATAATAGGGGGGTTGATTTTTAACTAGATTTAGTGGTGTTGCTTTACCGGTCTATGTTATTTTTATGGGAAGATTTTATTTAGTGTTGTTATTTTAACATTATTTTTTTATTTATTGGTTATTTATTAATATTTAAGTATTTGATTATTTACATAGATAAGTTTTTATTAAAGCAAAATTACACATATGGAACTTATATTTATTTGTTAGAAAATATATTCAATGACTTATGCTGTCTGAGAAGTCTGATTCAATGTGACACAGGTTTCAAAATGTTGTAATAGTTTATACACCAAAACATTAAATAGTAGAATTAAAATAATTTTATATAAAATAATAAATTAACAGTTGTTACCCTATTTCATTATATATATAATTTATACTTTAAATTTTATAAAAGGAGCTACCTAAAACTCTACCCATATACTCTCCATTAGTTAAATAAAGTTCCCTTTATAATAAACAATAAAAAATTTAAATTGTAACTCATTACAAAATAATATAAATATAATTTAATTAATAGGTATAATCACTTCCTAATAAGCTGATTCTAACATTAGAAGCTTGTCTACAATATATTAATAATAACTGCTCATTTTTCCATTGAGTAAAGGTATAATATTTCTATATTTCTTCTTTTTAAACATACTGTATCTGAGACGCAATAACTGTAAACAGTAAACAACCTCCTAACAAATAATGAGTATAAATAGTTATTAATCAGAGTGTAATTTATTTTGTATATTATTTATGTATTTTACTAGTTATTCATTTTTATTGTTGTATATTTTAATTTACGGGCTTAGAAGCTCTTTACAGATTTATCTTTTAAACATAAAGGCAGTGATGACCTTTGCGTTGTTTCATATTAATAAATTAATACAAATTATATCTTCAGAGATACCGATGGTTCTCAGAGAATGGAAATGATGAAAATCACTGCAATGTCCATATAAAACCAATATTTCAATCATAAAGAACTATTAGCATATTCACGTAAAGGCTTGGTATGGAATGTAGGCTTAGTCACATGGCAGTCAGCTGATCCGGTTGACCTTGCGGTGTCCGTCTCAAGGTCACGTTACAAGAATACCTCGACTTTCACTAACTGGACAGTCTACCTTAACACTTAACAATATTTTTAAAACCATTGATGGTATAAATATAGTTCCTTTTATTCCACTTTCCAAACCAAAGATTAACACAAATTAACATTAAACAAGAAGAGAAATTAATTACTTAAATATCATTAACCAATTGTATTGTGGTTTGCCTCGTGGATGAAGGACATTATATACTTATAATGTTTTAAGCTGGAAATAGCGTATTATATAGAATCAGTGTTTAATCTTTAACTTTTATTGCTAGTTGATAGATTACAGTTATCGTGGTTCGGCGCTGGATGAAGAAGGGCTTTTTATCCTTAATTTTTTAAGCTCGATTTAGCTTATTATATAATCAGTGTTTGATTTTAATTTTTATTGCTAGTTTGATAGATTACAGGTATCGTTGTTCGGCGCGTGGATGATGAAGGGCTTTGTATCCTTAATATTTTATGTTCAAAATAGTGTATTATAGAATCAGTGTTTAATCTATAACTTGTATTGCTAGTTTGATAGATTACAGGACATTTTATTAAATGAATACAAGTCTTTAGGAGCTGTGTCCAACGGCAAGATTAAAACCCTATTTAACTTTATAATCTCTCAAGGGAGTTAAATAACTCTTTAGATTCTAATTAATGTTTTAATTAGATACTAATTTAGTTATTGAGAAATTTTATTTTGTTGCTAAAATGTTTAAAACATAAAGCCACAAAAATGGATTTAATCGTAGTTGTTAGCAATAAAAGAGTATAACTTGAAAACTGCTTCTATGAGTTAAATAATGTTTTTATTTCCAATTAGAGTTTGAAATCGTACACAACTTCGTCTCTAACAAAACAAATTTTAAAAAATCTGGATTTCTTATTTTTGGCAGCAAACAAATGATTGAACTCGCATCTAACACCATATTCCAGATTTTTTTCATATTCATTTAGCGTTCATATCCCGTTCATATTAATAACCCGTTCGTGAAAATATTTATTGTTACTAAAAATTATAAACAAAATCTATAAAATATGTCCTAAATTCTTGTCTTTTTTATTAACTGTAGCAGATCAATAATTTGAAAACAATTTTGACTAAAACTTAACCAGAAAACATACTTTTTATAGAGAAAAGAAATTACAAAAAAATCGATTCAGCAATAAACAGACAGAGAGACGTATCGTTTTGAAAATGTAGAGTTTCATCGTTATACATCATCAGGTGACTATTGAAATAAAACTGACATCCAAAATTCTGTCAAAGTTATTCTTTATAATAAAACCAAGAGGTTAACATTGGAAAATAGTAAGGTTTATAAAGTTTCTTGATTGTCAATTTATATACATATGACAATCTGTAGATCACTAAAAACAGAATAAATGAACTTGTTAGTATGATAAATCTGACTCTAATTTTCCAACTTACTGAAAACAATCCTAAATCTATGTTTTCATATGTATTAAATAAATTAATAACTGAGAATGTTAAGAAATTAAGGGAAGGCGGAATACTTATTCTACTACATGTTAGTTAATAAAGAAACATTTTCTCGAAAATCATTTGACCAACCACTTTCATTTTTTTTCTTTCTGTATATTTTCGAATTTTGTTACACACACTGAGTTTTTTATTAAAGGGACCTGAAAAAAAATTTCCTTATTTTCTCCTTCTAAACAATCCTTTTTGTAATATAGATTACCGGTTTCGGTGAGATTAAACCACCATCATCAGATCATCACAGAAAATTATTTTTCAAATTCCAAGCATAAAAATGTTTAACTTGTCAAGACATAAAACAACAAATAGTTCACATTTTAAAACTTTACACTTCACACTCACGGGTACGTGTACAACGTTGAAACACATAAATTAAAATATCAAAATTGTTTTTTATTTATTTTTTCTTTTATCTTTCATCCACATAATCTGAATCACAACTGAATTTGGTTGTTCAATGTTTGTTTAGGTTTTGTATGAATTTATTTGTCATATTGTCATTTAAAACGCTTTCTGGTTGTAATTTATGACATCTGTATATTTGATATTCTTCTAAAGTGTTTAAAAGGTTCTTGGACTTACATAATATCTCCAAGTTTAAATCGATAGACATATATGAATGGTCGCAATATATAAGATGTTTTGCGAAACTTGATTTCTGTTCAACAATGAAACTATTAGGCATATGTTCCTTAAACCTATCACAAAATGTTCGACCCGTCATTTTTTAATAAAATTGAATATTCATTTAATTGAATAATTATTCAACACAATTATCCCCCTCCATCAGGAAACAAATCTCGACAAACCTAAACAAACATTGAACAAATATCGATAAGCGTGTTTCAATCGCTTTAGATTTTATATATTTATTTAATCTATATATGTTGTATATATATTTATATGTATAAATGAGTAGGTTTGGATGTATAAATATAGATGTTTATGTGTACATTGGTGTTTAATAAATACACATTACATGTTTGCACTTTTTTCACTATGTTTGTAAACATTTATTTTTTTATAACCATGGAATGCTTGTTTATTTTAATTTGCTTCGGTATATTCCGGTATAAATGTCGTTTACCTTATATTGGATCAGAAAATAAATTGTCTCAAACCTTTGGTTCTTTGGTTCTCTATTTATTGTTTTTAATTGTTATTAAATATGCAATCACAAAACAAGCAAGTTCTTTAAAGATGAAATATTTTTATTTTGTCTATACAATTTAATTAAACAGAACTGTATAAGTTAACGTTGTGTATGCTTCTTTAGGTTTCATTTTATATTATATTGTTAAATTAAAATGCATTTTTTGTTGTAATATTATTATTTTCTGATGCGTTAGAATGTAAAAG
This sequence comes from Aphrophora alni, assembly GCA_963513935.1. NCBI lineage: Eukaryota > Metazoa > Arthropoda > Insecta > Hemiptera > Aphrophoridae > Aphrophora > Aphrophora alni. Next base: position 149,202,365 of record OY740765.1, read on the forward strand.
GAATTAAAATAATTTATGTCATTTGAATAGAAGGTGAACACATAAGCTGGGTGTTTTCAATTTTCTTAGTCTTAAAATTATTATCTAGAAAAAAATAATGAAAATATCTGATTTTTTTGTTTAATTTGTTTGTTGCAGGTGAGAGTTTTGAACATTTAGCTACACAATTGATCTTGATAGCAGTGTAAGATAGGAAAAAAAAATTTGTAAGATTCACCATTTTCTTCCAACATTCTATTTTGTCTTATAAAGTGCTCATATAAATCTATCCGTTAATAAAATTGATTCTTTTAAATTCAGAGATTGCAGTACCAAAACGTAACCGATCCATACCACTTTAATCTGACCACTTCTTATCGAAGTTTCATTTCATAAACATCCAAGTTATTATTTATAGAAATGACATATTTTACATTACCAGTAATATCTTATGATGTTTATACATGAACAAGGGGGAAACACGTCTTGATTATCAAATATTTCAAAACAATCAATCATTGCACCGATTTTTATATATCTACGTATTATGCATTGACGTTTAATAAAACATTTACGGTTGCATACATTGATTAAAATTTAAAATGTGGTACTAATGGAATAAAGAATACTCAATAATTGCACAGAATTCCTTATTTGTAAATATATTATAGGGGGGGGGGATAGATAAAAGGAGAAGGTTGAAGAGGTAGTAAGTAAAATATATTAAGAGAGGTGAGAACAAGAGAAATAACTTGTTAAAACATCTATCGTCTACCACCAAGAAGCAATATTAACCCAGACACAATCCATTTCTTACTATATGACCTATAGGAAACCAGTTGTTGTTGTAAATTGTATTAAACTTTGGAAAAATAAAACTTTAATATCGTCACACCTGCGGCGTTTAATAACAAACCAAGGCAAGGCGAGTAGTCAACACGGGGTGTGTTTTTAATGAACACCCCCACATGCAGGGGATCGACTTCTGGATATATTTTTTCTGCTAAATAAACTCCTTATTAGATTGGCCGAGGTTGCAAACGTGACGGTATAATGGGAAATCGATTTTAATATTGCTTTTTTAATATATATAGGGTAAGACATCTGCTATAGACCTATTCTGTAAATTGAAGTAAGATTTTTTAGACCACCCCAACCTAAGTTAATGTTGCAACTTATGAGGTTTAACAACCCTGCCATTATTCTTTTAAATATTGTTAAACAAAGTCGTATGCCCAGCTCTTATAATAAGATTAATTATTTATACCTCATTATAAAAATAAAGAAAAGATGAAAGTGTTGCAGAAGGAGAAAGAGAGAGAAATATTAAAATGGGTAAGGAAATTAGAAGGGGGGAGTAGAAGGAAAGAGGATAGAGAACAAAGAAAATCGATAGCAAGATAAAGAAAAGAATGGGGAGAATTTTAGAAGGGCAGATAGAGGCAGGAAGGATAGAGATAAAGTGAAAAATGGTATAGCAAGAGAGAAGAAGTGAGGTGGAGTATGAGGGGGGAGAAAAAGTATTTATAAGGAGATGAAAGAGCAGAGGCAGAGAGAGAGAGAGAGAGAGAGAGAGAGAGAGAGAGAGAGAGAGAGAGAGAGAGAGAGAGAGAGAGAGAGAGAGAGAGAGAGAGAGAGAGAGAGAGAGAGAGAGAGAGAGAGAGAGAGAGAGAGAGAGAGAGAGAGAGAGAGAGAGAGAGAGAGAGAGAGAGAGAGAGAGAGAGAGAGAGAGAGAGAGAGAGAGAGAGAGAGAGAGAGAGAGAGAGAGAGAGAGAGAGAGAGAGAGAGAGAGAGAGGGGGGAGAGGGGGGAGAGGGAGAGAGAGAAGGAGATGTAGAAGATAGTGGAAGAAATAAAGAAATAGATTAATAGAGGTAAGAAATAAATTAACTTGTTAAAACTTTGATTTACAACCACCATGAAGCAATATTAAACTAGACGTAATGCATTTATTTGTATACGACCTATAGGAAGTCAGGTGTAAATTGTATTAAACTTTGGAAAAATAAAAGTTTATCGCCGTCACATTTGTTAATGCAAACCAGGCATGACGAGGAGTCACAGAGGAGTATGTTTTTAATAAACACCCAAATAAGGGGATCAAATTCTCGATGCAGTTTTGTTTGCAAAATTAACTTTTTAGATTGACCGAGAATGCAGACATGAGGGTATAATGAGAAATCTCTTTTAATATTACTTTTCCATATAAAAGAATAATTTAATAAATGTATCATATACCTATTCTATATACTGAAGTATGATTCTATACGTCCTCCCAACCTAAGTAAGAGGCTTACTACCTACCTTCTTAAATAGTGTTAGAAAGCGTATTTCGCTCAGCTATTTAATAAGAATAGTTATTCACGCCTCATTATAGAACTAAAGAAAAGTGAAATGTAAGAAAAGAGGAGAGAGGGAAGGAAACGTAGAAAAAGAAAGAATAAAGATAAGAAAAATAAAATGTGGAGAGTAATAGAGGGAGAAATTATAATGAGTAAGTTAAAGGTGTGGAAGAAAAAGTGGAGATAGAGGAATCGATAAATGGATAGAGACGAAGAAAGAAGTACATGTGAATTAAAGAAAGAGATAAGGGAGAAATGTGGAGAAATTAGTTTGAGTGTAAGGTAGAGAAGTAGAGAGTAAACGAAAAAAATTGGAGTACATAGATCGTCCCTACCTACTATCTTCGCTCCTACTTATAAGGATAATGAAGCGCCGTTCGCTTAGCTAGTTTAACCTACTAATTATTTATAACTCATTCCTTTGCTTTTATTAGGAAACCCATAATTTGTAACAAAAACGAATAAAATCATAAACAATTTGTGAAATATCATCAACAAATATTTTTTTAAAAAAGGGGAAAACACTTTTTATGATTATGGAGGACTAAAACCGAAATCTCAACACAAAACTTTTAGTAAACGGTCCAAAAAACTCAAATCAAAACATAAAAATCAAATTCCAATCGAACTCAAAATTTAAAGATAAAGCTGCCAAAGATTTGCTTCCAATAAATCAAAATTCTGATTTATTCAAAATTTTATTTTACGATTTTGATCACATTTAGAAAAAAATATAGTTTCTAAAAACTCAAACAACACTTATTGGTTGCCTTATCCTCAAAAATACAGTAATTGGTAATTAAGAGAAAATGATTCATTGGCGTCATCGTAAACGTCAAATTTTTCAAAATCTTCACATGCAATTTCGATAAAATTGTTCCTATAATAAGTTAATGTAAATAATTATAACCGAAAACTATTTGATAAACTATAAGTGAAAGAAAATTAAGATTGATGAATATTAAAAAAAAAAGAAAAAAAAGAACTTTATGGTTTATACCAACGTTTTAAAAATTACTAACGAACTATAATTATCTTTTAATAATTGTAGGTTAGCCATTGGCATTGGCCTAAAACTTTAAACTACACTAAAATTTGACGAAAATCGCCTTCGCCTTTATGTACATATTTGAACTTCAACTACGCTTAGTTCATTTTAAAAAGTTAAAACCTGACCTGGAACTTATGGATAGGAGGTCTAATAACTTTTATCTTAACAGATGTTTGAATAGAAAAATTAGATGACAACTTTTAAAGCGGATTTAGTGTTTTGGCAGTAGACCCAAAAATTAAGTTTGAGATATGGATAAAATGTACGTTCAAACTAAATATGATCAAACTAGGTCCCTCTAGTTGAAGCTGCAAAGTATAGGCAAGATCGATAGACGACAATTATTCATGTTTACCAAAACCACCTTTTGGACCTTAGTGGACTTCAAAGCGGATATTTTCTTAAAAAAACCCGGACATCGTTTTTTTTACTCATCACATAACTTTTTCTACAGTACGTATATTTCAGAAAATAATGAGTAATATAGCATTTACTTCATATTGTAAATTTGAAAAGTTATTTCTGAAATGTTTATTAACTAACTCGAAGAAAACTTACAAACTCAGAGACGCCAAAACCCAGCTAAATACCCTCCTTGTGTCTGGTCAATCGTAAACACAACTTGCGAATGTAACCTAACCCAGCGTTAAAGTTTCTATTCAGATAATAAGAAAGATCCAAGTAGAGTGGGAGGGGGAGAGATATCGATTTCTTGATTTATCCCAATACTTAGACACTACTCGAGGCAATGCAGATGTTCATTTCAGCATTCGACGTATCGCTTTGAAGAACACCTGGGAATACAATCCACTTGTCATTCCTGTCTTCATCTTCAACTACCTATTCAGATATAAAATGAAATTGATATATTGTGATAGAAGAATATTTAGGAGTAGCTGCATTTAGAGTCGAAGATATATGTAGATAAAGGGCCAGTGAGTTATAGGAACTTTTTTTAATAAATTCTACAAAGAAAGATAACTTAAATCTAAGTTGTGTGCATTTAATTTACTTCTGTAATCAACTGGCTAAAATAATTATCTGGCTCAAATAGAGAAAGCATATATTATTCGAAATTTAAAAAACTTTCTTAAGTCGAAGATTTCTTCTATAACTCGAAGTTTTTATAATTTTGTAATTTGACAGCTATAACTTCCAAAATATGGAGCTGTTGTAATTTAAAATACAATAGACTTTTAGATGTTCAGGTAGTTCAAGCAAAGTTTCTTTTTGTTAATAACCTAGTACAGTGGAGACCGTCATATAGAAGTTTACCATATAATGTAATAAGGTATATATTTAAAATAACATTTCGTATTTAAATAATTACGATATTTACACTGTATTTATATAATATTAATTTAGTTATATGTATGTAAATAAAAATGGAATTCTAAGTTAAATTTCTAAAGTTGAAAACTATGTGCAAGTTCATAAAGAATAGCATCGTCGTCAGAAATAGAAAGAATAGTTAGAAAATAAACAATGACAAAAGTTTATGTAATGTGCAAAAGATAAAACTTCATTTCATTGACGTAGTTATAAGTAACGTCTAACATAAATTATGTTCACAAGATGAACATATATTTTAGTAGAGCTGCTATTGTAGTAGACCTGCTATTGTAGTAGACCTGCTATTGTAGTAGACCTCCTATTGTAGTAGACCTCCTATTGTAGTAGGCCTGCTATTTTAGTAGAACTCCTTTTGTAGTAGACCTCCTATTGTAGTAGACCTCCTATTGTAGTAGGCCTGCTATTTTAGTAGACCTCCTATTGTAGTAAACCCGCCATTGTAGTAGACCCGCTATTGTAATAGACCCGTTATTGTAGTAGACGTGATATTTTGATTTGTTTGTTGTTAGGTTAAATAACTCTTTCTTCGTGTAAAAAAAAAAAAAAAAGTTATTGGGCGCACTCATGGTACTTATCTAGCCCCATTATACAATGGAATACAAATTCAAAATCAAATTCAAATGATTTTTATTTCCTAAGAAATATATTAAAATTAAATTTAACTTGTGAAATTGTTCTCCACTTAGACTCCTCGAACGCTAGTAGAGACGAGTATAACCCCATATTATTATTATTTTTTCCCCTTTTTTAAAACCAAATACATGGTGATCAGCTTAAAACAGGCCTGGGTAACAAAAAGTATTGAAAATAAAGAACAGATTTCACTGAAGAATTTTATTTTATTTTATTCATCATCAAAACTTATAATAAATGTTCAAAGGGATGATGTTCAATAACATCCATACACCTGTCAACACGCTTCACTATGCTTCTGGAAACTTCACTTAGAGTTAGTTACCTCACTGATCTCTACAATAACAGTGTTAATATTTATTTTCACCTGCTCTAAAAAACGTACGTGGATTACTCTTGTATACTTGATTTTTCAAACAACTCCCCATAAGAAGAAATCTAAACTAGACAGATGAGGAGAACTAATTCCTTCATTAAAAAAATTCATGCAACATATTCATTGTGTGACAAGTAAATCCTTCTGCAACCAAGAATCTTCTTTAAGCAGACCAATGAATGCTTGGATAATTTCTTGATACGCCTCGGCATTCACAGTGGTATCAAAGAACAGTGGACCTATTATTATTTTTCTTGATGTAATGCTTATTGCGTTGGTGATCCCAATTGACTATAATTTTTATTGAATCTAATCAGATAGAATTGATATTAATGAGCTCCTTCGCCTTTACTAACCTACGAAGGATTTATTGCATAATATTATCTCTACACACTTTAGCTCTTTAATGTTAGAATAGACTTATCTCTAGAAACTTTAACGCTAATTAGATTGCCCTGCAGGGGAGGGGTGCAGGCTAGCTGCGCTTAATAAGAGGCGGTTGGCGTCCTTATTAATCAGGTTGGTAACCAGTCAAACACTCACAACACAGACTATCATCTATGTAAACCTAAAACCCAGTTCACCTATATACGTTTTGTTACTTTCACCTTTAGTTTGGGTTTTATTACAGGGGGTGCAGACTAGCTGCACCTATTGAGAGGGGTTTAGCGTCCCTCGCGGAACCCGAGCTATATAGGTGTGGAACAATAATACATCTTCTCTAAAAATAGACACTCTTATATTTTTTACATTTTGTAGAGGCTACATGATTCACGGGGATACATAAATACTACATTCATATAATAATATAGTGATTAGTTTTTCTTTATAACCGTGAATGACAACCTTTGAATCTGGTAAGCTGATGTGAGCTTGCTCTGCCGAAGACATATGCACGATTTCTGTTCAGTAGGCAGCCACTTCGATCCTTGAACAGGAAGAGTTCGCTATGGGGGAGGTGTCGAATCCTCCCTCTCCAGGTGCTGGTCTGGACTGATGCCCATCCAGTTTGGTTAAAGAGAATACTCTGGGCCCCATAGTGCTGGGGTATGGAAATGATCGAAAGTGATCCAAGGATGTACCCGTTCTCAGAGTTTCATCTGCAACCGCCAAACATGATGCGCTGGTAAACTCAAACATGGCATTTACATTTAAAAAAGTCAACAATTATCGGCATCGTCCGAAGAATCTGTGTTTGTCGAAACAAAAAATAATAATTTGGACGTAAGGTCTCATGGACCTGTTCCCAGATTGTACGAAACAGTAATGAGGGGACAGATCTGTCTAATATCTTGCTCTTTGTGATCAACAAATCTGTAAGTAGTGCTGAAGGTAATGTATGTTCCGTTATTAAACTTCGGAATGGTACTTTATTGATACAGACTGACTCTGACAAACAGTCACTCTCTTTTGAAAATTAAGTCCTTTTCGAAGTCGTCGACGTGTCTCTTGAACCTCACAAGGGTTTAAATTACTCTCGAGGCGTTATTTCTTGCCGGACCTCTTGAATGAGAGCACGGAGGAAATCAAGAAAGAGCTCGCTGAAAAGCATTTTATCAATGTGGGACGAATTTTCCGTACAGAAAATGGTAAGAAAAAACCAACCGGGTATCTCATTTAAACTTTTGGTATTCCAAATCTTCCTGAGCGAGTGTTTGCTGGATTCTACAGTCTAACTGTTAGACCGTATACTCAAAATCCAAGTCTTTGTTTCCGAGATATCAGGTATTTGGACATGTTAGCAGCACTTGCTCTAAACAGAAAGTTTGTGGTGTAAAAGGCCACAAAAGTTAAAGCTATAATATTGAACAAAGTGTACAAATTACGGCGGTGATCATCCCGCACGTTCAAAAAACGCCCAAAATATCAAGTCGAGAAGGTAGAAGAGTGGACGAATACAGACTCCAATAAGCTGAGGGAAGTAAAAGTACTGTTCGTCCGTGGAATTCATCAATACGTGGCAGTCGTCGAGAGGTTACCCGTGACCGTATCAGTTATTCCATGATCACTCATGGATTTCTGATGGAATAGAGGAATCCGCCATAATGCCCATGTTGTCAAGGTGTGTTATCAATTAAACACATCCTCATTGAATGTATTATGTTAAGAGGTGTGCGACGAACTTTTTTGCCTTACCAAATTCAATTCAGGCAATGTTGGGGGATAATGCTCAGATCCTTAATCGGGAATTTTCCTATTTGCGTCGTCTGAAAATTTTTGATAAAATATAAAAGCAAATATTCGATTACATTATTATTGAGCCTCTTTACAGCTGTGTAATATTTTGTGTAATTACATTATTTTTTGTTAAAATTCTATCTTTCATAACTCGTTTCAGGGCCCTTTTACAGCCCTGTAATATTTGTTATAATTGTGTTTAATTATAATTTATCATAGATTGTAATTATTAACTTGTTGCAAGGCCTTTTTACAGCCTTGTAATATATTATGTTGTTGATATATTTTGTTTGTTATCTAGTTTTTTTTATTGTTATTGTTTTTAATGTTTTATTTCTAAGATTTTAAGGTAAAGCATCTTCTCGCCAAATTTTTGAAGGCGATGACTGAAAAAAAAGAAAAAGCTAATTAGATTGGATATTTCAGTTGAGAAACGATTTTACTAAAATATACATAGCCAAAATCGTTATGCATTCACTTTCTTCTGATCTATAAAGAATATAACACAATATTACCTCTGCGAATTTTAATATATCAATGTTAGAATAGACTTATATCTGAATGCTTATTCGGTTTGAGTTCCCAGTTGAGTGAATATTGGATTATAATCTAATCAAGTAGAATATTTGTTTTATACATCTTTCACCTTTACTGACCAACAAAGGGTTTATTGCATACGATTGCCACTGTAGCCTTTAACTCTTGAATGATAGAATGTATTTAAAATTAAATGCTTATTAGGTTGGAGTTTTCAGTTGAGTGGGAATTGTATTAGAATCTAATCAGGTAGAATCGTTATTTATGCATCCTTCACTTTTACTGACCTTCAAAGGATCTGTTGCCTAATGTAAGATTACCTCTGCCAGCTTTAACTCTTCAATGATAGAAATGACTTATCTCCAGAAATTTTAATGCTTATTGAGTTGAAGATTCCAGTTGACTAAAAGTTGTATTATAATCTAATCGATCAGAATCGATATCTATGAGTTATTTATCTTTAATGACATACAATGGATTTATTGCATAAGATTACCTCTGCAGAATTTAATTCTTCAATGATAAAATAGATTTAACTCTATAGAATGTAATGCTTATTAGGTTAGAGTTGCCAGTTAAGTAACAGTTATATTATAATCTAATCTGGCAGACAGAATCGAATTACAGCGTCCTTCCCGTTTATACAAAGGTTCTATTACTTATTTTACTTCTGCAGACTTTAACTCCTAAGTCACAAACAACAGGTTTACTATCTTGTTTGTGTTTAAGTGATAGAATAGTGATAATATCTTTTGATAGTTAACAGTTATTGAATTGAAATTATCAGTTGAGTGAAGATTTCAAATTAATTGTCTTCTTTTTTTCTTGTCCTTTAAAGTTGAAAAACCACCCAATCATCAATTTGTAAAAAAAAGGAAGAAAAGAACATAAAAAACCTTAACCGTTGAATACTCTAGTAGAGTCAAGGTTTGAAGAGAATAAAAAAAAAACCTGATAAAAAAAGATGTAGATCCAGCTTTTCCCCCTCGGAATTGCTACGCCAGTACTCGCTATAGGTGTGCCCTTAAGGGCTGCATTATAATCCAATTAGGAAGAATTGTGTTCCACGAATAATTTACCTTTACGACCTACAAATCTAGCATTCTGCGGATTGTAACTCTCTATAATAGAATAGACTTGTCTCTGGATGGAGAGTTTAAAGCTAATTTCCACTGAGTGAAGATTAAAATGTGATTGCCTCATATTTCAACCAGGCAGAAGCGTCCTTCAACTTTACTGACCTACTAGAAATATATCGCATGACGTAAGATTACCTCTCGGATTTTAATTCTTCAGTGATAGAATAGACTTGTACCTGGAAATTTGCATGCTCATGGAGTTCGTGATCAGTGAAAGTGTAAACGTAATTGCTTGGATTGATATCACTGAGGGATATTCTCAAGTGATGTAGTTTCTTCTGGAACAAATTCGCTTTCATTAGATATGTTACCTATTAGAGTTGTTGAAGTTTTGACAATTTGTTAACTATCGTTAACTATTAATATATTTATTATTCTACAATTTCCAAATTAACAAATATTGCATAGAACGTGAAATGTTTTAAATCTTTCAAAGCTCTGTTGATTAAATTTTGGAATATGACACAAATAAATATGCCCAACCAAATGTCGTACTAAATTGGAATAAGACTCAAATAAACCTGACGGAAGTAGAGCTTAATTTTTTTTTTGTACTCGCTACAGTAATTTGTTTAAAGTGTTGCTTGGTACAGTGACATTTTTACAAAATATAGTCGATATACTGTAGGTTAATCCGATTTTTCGATACGCCTTCTAAGGTGGAAACCATGGTTCATTTATACTTGTGAAATTTTGTACCGCTCTTATTGAGAGATAGATTTTGATTGAGTCCTTTGGCACTTTATTTGATTTTATGAAAATCGCTTGAACTTTTTTTTTATGACGTGTTCCCTCAAATCTTGAGTCTTTGGAATAAAATATGCCCAAAATACCAAATTTGATCAAAACCAGTCCACTGATTTTAACCATAATGATTTTTTTTTTTTTTTTTTTACACACCAATTTTTAAATTTTTTCTTGCACACCAAATTACTTTCTCTATACAACTTCAATATTATAAATTTAATAAATCGAACTTACTAAAATTAATAAGAAATTTATAAATTTCAAATTTTTTAATTTATTTTTTGCAATATAATTTTATTAAAATTATTTTCAACATAAAATCAAAATAATTAATCCCTAAACCATAAATTAAAAATTTTAATAAATAACTTATAATTTGTTAATTCATAATTAAATTGGGAGAAAAAGTAATCAGCAAACCAAACCAAACAAAACTTAAATTGTACAAAGAAAATTGGGAACTTCATTTAGACGTTTCAAAACCTCTAATTGAAGAAAACTGCGAAAAATCCCAAGCGTCACAAATAATTAACAGAAATGATTGCAATACACGTTTTTATCGGAATTTTATTGAATAATTTTAAATAACAAAAGGTAAAATAAACAGCTTTTGGTATAAATAGTTTTGTTTGATTTCTGAACAGATAGTGCAAAACATGGCCAGGGCTATGAAATATGTTCCAATATTGGCCCTTAGAAAACTTTTTAATAATTCTTTTAAATATCCGTATGTGTATGTGTGGTACATAACCTAATCTCATGCCGAATATTCACCACATTTTATATCTAAGTACAGTATTAACTAAACCGATTTCGCCAAATTTGTAAACCCGAGGACGAATATTAAAAGTCTGTTGTTATGATTGTGTTAATCCATTTTTATTCCCCCACTATGGCTTTCGCTGTGTGATGTTCACTATTATTTAAAACATTTATTGTATTTAAAGATTTCTTTAAGTTTGTTTGTAAACAAAATGTGAATATAAGACATTTTAAAACTATGGAAGGAAATTTGATTTCCTCCCCTTGTCCCTCATCAAATTGGTCGTTAACTATGGAAAGAAAATAGTGATAAACAATATTAAAATGTAAGATTTCATACCTGGCTTTCAATCCCTTGTCAAATTATCTATTCCTCTACTAGGAAAGTAGAGTTAAGTAAACTAGGAAGAGAAATTTTAATATCTTCTTTTTGTCACTCTTGAAATTAACCAATTGCTAAGTTGTTAAAATTGGGATAAAGAAACTTTGAAGGAAAATTTCATATTTATCGATTTGTCCCTCATAAATCCATCAAATATGGAAATAAAATAATAACAAATCATACTATCCTATCAGATCTCTCTTGACCAATTCTTGTTCTTTTCGACCTTGACACTAAATAGTATTCAAAGATGTAGGATTTTATATTTTATCTTTTTTTGTAAGGCGATGATGTCCGAGAGGTTTTTTACCTTTAATCAAAAAGGAGTATTCCTCGTCAATCCATCCATTTTATAGGAAACTGGCGATAAAGGAATCTATTAAGGGAAATTTAATATTTTTTTATCTCGTCAAATTATCCAATCTAGGGATAAACTTATTAAAGTAGATAAACTAGGGATAAAACAAGCTATGAAGGGAAACTTCATATATTTGTCTATAAGTCTATATTTGTAGACTTTTCCTTCATCAGATCGACCATCGGCTATGGAAATAACATAAGGATAAATCATGTTAACGTATTTAATTTCATAACTGGCTCTCTATCCCTCGCCAAACAAAAGAAGTATTTTTTAAGAAACTGTATAAAACCAACAATGAAGGGAAATTTTACGTCCACCATATAAAAATTCTGCCACGTCAGGAAAAGTTTTGTTGTTTACACAGTTCTGGCTACATCACGAGGGGTTCGAAGTCTCAAAGTATTGATTGATTTACAAGGGGATGGTTTCACCCTTATGTTTTACCTAAGGGCTCTAGCATCCCCTCTTCTTGCTAACACCCAGTACACATACTGTGTCCATGTATTTTAAAGGGGAGTCCAAATCGAAAAAAATGGTGAAGAATAACGTTTTAATTTTGTTACGTGATATTATCTAAAATCTTCTCTTGGAAGGGGGGAAATTGTTTTTATTTAAATATTTTTAAAGTAAGTTTAAAAAATAATTAGAAGCGCATGACGAGCTATTTTTAGAGGAAAATCCCCCCCTCGACTGGGCGTTGCCGAACGGAAACTAGGTACTTTTTAAAATTTGTATTATTTTACTTAAAACAAAATTTATTTTGAATTTTTGTTGATCCATGTATGGTACATCACAACGTTACACTCACACTCAGCATACTAAAACACACACATAAATTACAAAATTGAGAGAGAAAATAAACATTTTAAGAGTTTTTTTTTTAATTTTTGTTGGACGTTCTCTCATCTTCCATAAGACCAACACTTACGAAAATTTTACAGCACGTAAAGAACCTAACCTGATTACTTTCACAGGGATTAATGAAACACGTAGGTGGGCCATCATGCTACTTACTCAGCCCTATCATACAACGCAATTCACCGCAGATGTTGATACGTACCATTATTTGTAGAATTGAAATCTGCAAATTTTTATCTAATTTAGTGCGTTATACGTTGAGTAAACAAATGAGATATGAACAAAAAAGTCGCAAGAGACCAACTTTTGGGCATTTTAGAGAACCAGCTTGAATTACATATTATGTTAAGTACCATTACGGGTACTTAATTACGGAAATTACGGGTTAAGTACCATGTCGTCGCCCATCAGTTTGTGTTTGTTATTGCAATGGTATATAACTAAATATAATTATATATTATAATTACCCATAATATTTATTAATCCGTCTTTTGTCTTTGTTGTCTTCAAATTAATACACGTTTCGGAGCCGTAGTCCCATCATCAGTTGTCTTCTTTACTCCGTTGGAGGTCGTTACATATTAAACATAAACATTTACACACGAACACATAACACAAACATACATAAACATGTTATCCTCGTTTGAGAGGGCGAACAAAATAGATGCGCACCATCACTTAAGAAATGTTAAGGGTAGATCAAGCAGTTTCACCCAGCATACGTAGAAGATTGTTAAAACAGATTTTCTGAACCTCGTAATTGTGTACTATGTCTCTGTCGAGCCTCGTATATGTGTAGCCTATGTATTAAACAGCTTCCACTCGCTTCGCTCGTGTCTGTGATTTGTCCCTGAAGATACTCGTAACTATAAGAAAATCATATTACTTTGATAGGTCAGGGTTATAAATTTTGCTGGCAGTAACTATGAAATTTGTTATATTAGAGAGGTGTGGTTGGTACTATTACATACAGAATTCAAATCTGCACATTTTAAACTAATTTATTGTGTTATAAGTTGAATAACACGCGAGAAATGAATAAAAAAAACTTTTTACAATTGCTGCCATTTTGACTATTTGTATGGCCTCTATCGTGCTTACGTACGCAAGACAGCAATTGTTGGACAGGCCCATTGATTCATAAATTTAACCAATCCCAACAATATATTCAGTAATTCTACAGCTAAAACCTCTAATTATTACCCACTATAAGTGGCTCAGGAAAACTAATTAGTATATTTCATCACTAGGACCTAAAGTGAAGCTTTTCAATATAAGCTCAAGAAAATGAGCGAGGATCGAAAATCTTCTAATGGTTTAAGTGATGAACTATATTTTTCGATATACTGCAAAAATATAAGAAAACCATTTCACAAAAACTAAAATGTTATAACCTATTTACCTTCAAATCGATGTTAACAGCTGTTTTAACGGTTATTTACAATCGAGATTATCGGTTGTTTTTATAGATGCTTTACAATAGTTAATTAATTCGTATACACGAAGTAACAGCTGATAACCTCGACCTCAGCTAATGTTTTTAGGTCCTAGGACTAAAAAGAACAACTTTAGCATCTCAATGCATGTATTGAAAACAGCTGTTTTTGAAGCATTATGACGAAAAAGTTATTTATGACATGTTATCGTCGTCGTCTGTACGTAAGTACGATAGCGGGTACAAAAATTAAGATAGGAACATGACATTTGGTGTAGGGGACTACAGTGTGCTCATATAGAATTCTATTTAAATGCAGAACAATTGAAATATAAATATAAAAATGGACGCCAATTTGAACAGTTTGTTTTTCATATCTCGGAGTGTTATCCATCTTATATCACACTAAATTAAATACAAACTTGGAGATTTAATTTCTACATGTAATGGTACCAACTTCATTTCTCTACGATGAATAACAGCGAAGATATTGTCAAAAATGTAATATTGGTATATTACCTTCTGAGAAAATATTATATTCGTTTAGTTACGGGATCCTGTAGGGCCCACTCAACCACACGAGCGTAGCGAGTGGATGCATCGTCACATATGTACAGCTTCAAGGTCCTCGAGTTTCGTAACATTGACACGAGTAAAGCTAGTAGAAACTGTTTAATATATTTTAAGATTAATTTTGTTTGGTATCCACGTCACAGTTGTTAAATTAACAAAACGTTACCTTATATGGGCTCCGCCACGTGACCTCTTTCTCGATTTAAACGTACGCGTTTCGGAGCCTATACTCCATCCTCAGAGTTTATCCCTCAATAGAGTTGGTCGCACATTACAATTTAACATCACAGACAAACATATTTAACACTATTATATAAAAACATCGCGATACACACTGTGCACATCGTTTCAATGTCGTCGAACAACTAACGTCTCATGTCCATAACTTTATGGTTTTTATTTATAATTTTTTTAATATTTACTCACTTATAAGACTTTTTAGGGCCTAACCGACGTCAAGAAAAAGACAATTACGCGGTTTAAAAAACTCTATACCTATGTAAAACTCTTTGATCTATCAATAAATTTACCATTTCCTACAAGGCCCAAGAAAAAATATTTTGGGTATTACATTAAGAGGATCTGCTCGTATTGCATTGTATGATGGGGCTGGGTAAATACATGCCCCATCGATTTTTTTACTTTTTTCATTATCATTAAATCATAACGATGCAGACATATCTCTAAAGTAATTTAATATCGTTTAGCAGAGGATTATTTGACAACCTGATTTCCTTTTGGGCACAAGCTACACAAAGCTTTCAATTTTGTAGGATTAAGTTATATTGGCAAGGGAAATAAAAGGCTGTTTGATGATTGCTTTTATTCAGAGGCAGGTAGAAAGAACTGAGTTAAGTGATAGAGCTATGAAAATAACGCGTTTTAGTTGTGTGTATCAATTTGATATGGAGTTTATTGTTAGCGGAGGGTTGAAATTGAGATCTAAGTAACTCTGTATCTTAAAAACTATTTCACCGATTGTCAGATTTTAAAAATATAATTAAAACTTTATATTGTGTTTTAACGAAGGCTGATTTAGTAAAATTTAGCAATATGTGTCAAAAAATCTGATTTAGGAAAGTTTGCACATTTTCTAAACTAATATGAACTTTGTTTTCTGAAAGCGAAAACCCTTTAAACATTCGTTACTATAAAAAAACATATTTAATAAACTGAATTCTTTATAGTAACCATACAATCAATACGAGGTTAGGTTAGGTTTTTTTGTGAATTTTATTTATCTTTGACGACCGTTAAATAAACGGTAACTTTCATTTTAATTGTTTGTTATTTTTGAGTGTTGTGTGGTTATTGTTATGCTTGACAGTCAAAATACAAGAAGAATAAGGAATACGCTGTGTTTAAAATAAGGTGGGTGTATCCTAAAAAAAAAACAATAAAATAAATAGGTTAGGTTAGATTGACTAACAAGATTCACGAAGATTGTCGCCGTTATAAATATATAATTACTTTTTACTTATCTCTAGTATAGAGATAGTTACGTAAAGGGTAAAAATACAAAATAAAATGTTTCTTTTTGAATTATCTCTGTAGTGTGTGCAGTGGTCTATGCGCAAACTTGTGGACCGATATTGGGCCATATCTCAGAACGATTTTCTTCTTTTTTTACATAAGTCAAAACTAAATGGTAGCTGCCAAAAAATACGATTTTCTCAAAATCTGACCTAAAGATTTTTCACTTTCGCTCTCTTAGGATCCAAAAAAAATGATGTCGTTATCGAAAAAAGATCTGTTTTATAATACTTATTTCTCAAACCTGACTGTTTACCGATTCGTTAATTTTGTTTTATGAAGTGTGAAAATTAGTCCAAACACGTGTGAAAAATATCAAGTAAAAAATATTACCGTTTAGGAATAACTGAAGAAACAAAAATGAGTATCGTCGTTATAAGTCCGATTTTAATTAAATTCCACGCTGCGGACCCGTTAATGACACAAACGAATCACGTTTTAACCCTTATTTATATGTAAATATTTTTCAAGTACTGGATCCATGATTCATATTCACTTTTTTACTGACACTAAACTGACAAATGACTAACAGTTTTAGTGTTTATTTTGTTTTACTAGTGGGGGAGTTAAATAATTTGTGCAATGAATTTGCACCGTCTATTTCTATTGTGTAGCATACAGGATTATTGATATGTTATTTCCACTTTTAGGTGATGAAACTATCATACAAATATTCTCACAAGTATATATAACAACAGAAAAAGAAAATATGTTTTTTGTTCTGAACGACGACTGTCAACGTTTCAATATTAACATGTTGAAACTTAACATATTGTTAACTGAGAAACTTGTCCCGCTACAGTTTGTGTCGACCTAGTTTATACGGAACTAAACTTTGTTATATTGATGACTCTATTATTCTTTAAGTATCAACATATTTACAAAAAGCATATTCTTATGTTTTTGTAAAGTATAAAGTGCGAGCGGCGGTTGTACAACATTGTATTCACATAAATTGCTTGCTTACTCAACCTATAAAGACCAGTATTTCGGTTGTAATATGTTATCCTAATCTCTTTTTTCAAAATAATTATTATCAATATCTCTTCATTTATTTTTAATAGTATTTATGACCGACTTTTGCGTTTGACATTTGCAAAAAGGAATAATTTTTCCGACCAAGAATAAAGGGTTCGAAAATACTTGAGGTTCAACCGTTAAATTACAGATTTGAAACAAAATATAGATTTCCTTCTGGTTAGTTCTTTTATTTGAAACAATGGTTTTCGAATAGTGTTTCTATTTGAAGATCTATGTGTCATCAGTAAAACAGACTTCAAACCTAAATGGTCAACTGATTATGTGTAGCATATTTCTACGTGTGAAAATAGGTGTACTCGATTTAAAGATCTTATGAGTTCCAAAAGTGTGTGCGTTTTATTTTTGTTTTATTATATTTCTTTTTCCGTATACTTCGTGAGTAAAAAAGTTTTGTTTTTAGTAAAAATCTTGTTTATATAAATTATTTTATTTGAGATATTCGGGATTAAATATTTCAGATGGAACCAATTTTTAAATAATTTCGTGTAAATTTAAATATTTTCTTGACAATGTAATCAATAATATTATTCAAGCAGGTATGCAACATTTAGATATCTATAATCGTTGCACAGGTGTAAAATATAATTTAAACAAAGAGACAAACGGAAATTAAACTAAGGTATTATGTATGTTTTTTGAAACATTTTGTTTATTTAGATCAACTGAATCGATATGTATCTTCGAAATTAACAAATATTTCATGCGCTATTTTGAATTAAAAATGAACTTTTATGAAAATTGCTAGTCATAAATTCATTTCTAGCAAAAAGTAAGGTCTTTTCTCCATTTAAAATATTTTGTAGTTTTAACGGTTGTTGAGATGGCAGTGATGATTTAATTAAAACACTCTGTAAATACAAATTTCACAAACTATCTCACTCATTCAACCAACACAATACGTCATAAGAAATGGAAGTTCAGTAGTTGTCGGTTGGAACTCAAAATGAACCATAATATATAGTATTTGAGTACTTTGCGTGGTTTGTACTATAATCACGTCCTCTACGTAAATCGTATTCGATTTAAATCGAGCTTTTAATGACACAGGTCTAACTTCATTTTCGTTTGATTTTTGTCAATTTTATTACTTTTTAATCGTAATTGTTTAATGTTAATGTTCACATTTTACTAAAATTTGAACGTAGTCGGTAAAGCAGATGGCATTTATTTGGATCTTTTGTGGCTTCACTAGCAAAATTAGATCGAAATCTTAATATCCGATTTTGAGAAAATAATTATATCGTATTTTTTTGAGGTACCGAAAAAAAATGGGAAAAAACATCCCTAGATTTGACCAAAATACGCCGATATTGATTAAAATCAATTGACGCGTTTATGCTGCAGGATACTGCACTGACAGAAGGCAGACAGACGATAACCAGGTTTTTTGGGCTCAAAACGGATATATCCGCAAAAAAGACGATATAAATTTTTTCACCCATAACATAACTTTCTCTCTAGCCTAATAACAAGTAAAAACACTAGTTTGCAGTGGTTAGCTAGGAATACCAAATATTTTTAACTAGTGTGTGTGACCGCAGAACTCACTCTCTTAAGATTTGAATGTTTAATATTAAACTCTCCTCCAAGATTAGCATTTTATTGCACTTTGCAGACTTGCAGATAAATATATTTACATACTATTAACATTGTGTCTTATAAAGCTTTGTATCTGTGGTGAAGGAAAGAGTTGCAATGTTTTACATAATGTCAAAGGAACAAAGGAATTCTTGATGTCCTTGTAAATTTCCAACGTGTATTATTTCATAGTAATGGATTCCAGTGCATATCTCTATCACAAGGACTGGCAAAGTAGCTGGTTTCTGACAAGAAGGATTTCTCTCGGTCATCATCGCATTATAAAAAAAAGAAGAAAATCCCATGGAAGTGAAATACTCTAATAGCGTCAGTATTTTAATAGAACAAGAGTTTGTCAAGAGAGACCTAATGTAAATATTATAGAGAGGGATCTAACCCAAGACTACATACAGCTAGAATCTCTTCATATTACACCGCCCGTACTCATTATAACGAGTTCCTGAGGATTATTCTTGTTTTAAATTATAGATTCTAACCAAAGCCATAAAATATGTTTCATTCACGTTTCAACCCCTCAAAACCCCTCTCTCTGGGGGGGGGGATAGGATGAAGCAAGCACTTTTTTTACACCTTTTTAGTGGAGCGAACATAGTAAGCAGAATTTCATTTGCAGAGGGTTAAAATCGAAATGTTACAAACTATGAATCTTGAAATTATTTTATGGTTCATACAGCTTTTGTGGTTCAAGGACCCTCCATGTCTGTCTATCTACTGTCTGTAAGTCGCTACTAGTATACACAGACAAAACGTTAAATCCTATATAATATATTTAAAACTTTACATTCTTATTTTATTGTCCCACATATAGGATAACTGAAAACTATCGAATTGAAAATTTTCATTTTTGAAAATATTACGTTTGGGGCTAGAAATAAAACTAGAAGTTATTGTTATTACTAATATGTTTATTTCACGAAGATATTAATATGTTGGCGATAGGCCCCTTAAAAGATTTCCACTTAATAAAAATAACTGTACCTACCTGTGATCTTAGCACTCGCTTGGCCCTTTTATTTTCCATTTAATTTGAACCCTTCAATCTGTCGAAGGCGCCTTCACTCTCACATTTTATAGTATAGGGAAAATTATTCTGCGGGTTAAAAAATGTCGTGTTTTTTTAGCATAAATCCATTTTGAGGTCACATGTGTCCAAAAATTAGGGTTTTTTAATGTTGTCTTCCCTCTGTTGTCTGTTGTCGAACGCGTGGGCGTATCTCAGGAATTCTTTTCCCCCATTTTTTCGATAACTTGCAAAATAACCAAATCAACCTTGACCACCGGTCATTAAATGTCATTAATTTAATACTATTTACACTGAGGACGCCTCAAACAAAACAAGTTTAACTTTAAACATTTTGAGTTGCCCCCAAAATCCCCCATTTTGGGGGACACTACAAATTTCCAAAATCGTAAAATGAAACCTCCTGTCAAGATTGCACCACTACCCAAAGATATCTCTGAATACTTACTAAGGGGAAAATATAGGAGGGTCCTGACTTTTTATACATCCATTATTATTCTTTTCCACAATACGAAAATTTTGTTGAAAAAAAAGTTTTAGTTTTTGAGATATAAACTACAAAATATCCCGAAAACTAAAATACTTATACACATTGTTTTCAACAAAAATTTCCGTCTTGTGGAGAGGAAAATAAACGTGGAAAAGTATTATTACTATGCTTACATAATATCTTCATTATTTTTCATCTCCACTTCGTCTTGCATAAGACTTGGCTAAACTTGTTGAACTGCTCTCTGTCTTGGTCGCCTAGATATCACTTAGCCTTGAAACTACCATACAGTAACAAAAGTATTATGAATTGTACAACAGTTCTACACACTGGTTACCATCACTGAGCTAACTTCATATTCTAATATCCTTGCAATTTTTAAAATCAACTACCCTCTCTGTCTAAAAATCATTGCACTATTCAACCCTCCTGGTTAGAATCATTCTGTATTGTACATTAATCATACAAATTGTACAACGTAATCATTCATAATACTAGACTTACGTATAAACTATTGTACTTATAATTTGAATAAGCAAAACAAAAATTTCATCATTTTATATTATAATTGTTTATATTATATGTATACATAATTTTTATTTAGGGAAACCTATCGGAATCTATAATTTATAAACTACTTACTCTTACAAACATGACTTTTAATTTTTTTTTATTGCTAGGTCAAAAAATGTATTTCTTTCACCAAACTTCACCAAAACTTTATCAATTAAGACTATTTCAAACATCCAAAGTAAACTACATTTTTTCAGAGAAAAATTATTTGTAGCCTAAACTAACTTATACTCAAATTATCAATCTATACCATAATTATCTCAGAATCTACGCTTTTCGGTTTTTTATGTAAATCATTAATTTGTAGTATTATTTTCAAACCCTTCATTTAAAAAATGTTAAAACCACTTTCATTACAAAATTCTCCGTAAATCCATCGTAAAGAAATTATTGTAACTCGCAGAACCTTTTATTTTTTTCATTGAACATTTGTTTTTCTCGTAGATCATTTTTCTTAGAATATTTTTTCATAGAATCGTCTTATAACATTATTCCCCTAGCAATCGCAGAACACCATTCGTTGTAAATTCGCAGAAACCTTATTTATCGCTTAAACCTTACTTAAAAAAACATCCATCCACCATTCCAACTTCCTAATAATACTAAATACTTATTACAATAAAAAAACCCTATAAACTCTTCCTTTAATTTTGACACTAGTTTCCTCCTTCATCGATTTATCAGCTTTAACTAATTTTCAACAAATATTGTTTTTGGTTTTTTTATATATTTTTTTAATCCAACAATTACATTGATTTTAAACATATTTTTTGTACTACTACAAAATTTACATCTCTGTTTGACCATTAAAACTCTATATTTGTTCCTTAGCAAAAGTCTTCCTTAATTTTTTTTTAATCGATTTTTAGTAATAATAATATTCTGAAAACTTTTTATTTAAATTCTTGATTTCAGTTAATGTCAAATTCATTAAGGCAACATTTATTCAAAGTAGTAAGTGATGTAATCATGTATCTGGAAATAACTAATAGGTTACAACTATGAATGTAGTATCAAATTTCATGTGCATCAGCATTCATGCTACACACATTCTAAAAGAAGTCTTTTGTCAGCATTACTTGCGTAATCTTACTATGTCAACCAATTAGTTTTACAACCAAAGAATTACTTATGACACAACATTTGTTTACAATCATCTCAGCTAATAAATTCACCCAGATCAAAAATAAACCTCCGTTAAGCCTTTATAAGTCCATTACCGTGATGACTTTATCGTAGGAAAGAAGAAGCAATTTGACTTAAAAATTCAGCACGCGGAAATATACAAATTACAGACTAGGAAATTCCCCTACTCATCACATAACATAACCTTCATACCATACTTCATATGCAATAAACCTGATGTAAGTATTTCTTGTGCCCACTCAGTCCATTGCTTGTTAAACACGAAAGACAAACTTTAAAATGACCACTTATAATATTCAATATTTCAAATTGCATAACAACCATATATACCATAACTTACCAATTGACCATACCTACCACTAGACATGAACAAAAACTGTTTAAAATGGTAGCCATTTTAACACTTTTAATTTTATTTTTTCGAATATCAATATGTTTATATTTGAGGACACTTTATTCCCCTGCTTTCCCTTTCCCGAGGTCATGAAACGTGAATATCAGTGGAAAATACAGGTCAATATATATTACCATTACCTACCTTACTTTATACTTCTAATACTGGGGAAATAAAAAGGGGAAAAAAACCCATAAAAACCCTGTATCCTACCAGTACTCCAATAGCGTCAAAGTTGGAACAAAAGAAGAATTGGACAAGAGAGACCTGCTAGGATAGATGATAGAGTGGTATCTAATCAAACAGTATATTAAAAATGGTGTAGACCCAGTTACGGTCTCTCGGGACTACAATGCTTGTACTCACTATACAGGTGAGCCCCTAAAGGGCTATAGATAAAGAAGAATACAGAACTGTCACCATTTTTATATTGTCTGACTATTTTAAGTATCATATTCAAAACTCATTATATTTCACACAAAAATTCTGTTTTATACCTAATGTTAATTTACAAGGCGTAACCTATAAATGATCGAAGATGTTCGTTATTGCTATCAAACTTTTTATCTAACTCATGCGCGTGACAGTAATTGAACGTGCTTAAAATATATTTGACATTAGATAGTCATAACATTAAAATTCTGCGCATGCGCCGTAGATACAAACTTTCACCACTTTCCATTTCAACGTACCGTCATTTACCTTTCTTCACGTAAATAAACCATCTCTACTCGTGAAGGGCGTACGTAATTCATTTTGTTAAGTAAGATTTTCTAATATGCAGGGTGTCAGTGATGTAAATTTAAGAGAGATAAAATGCCTGATATGAAGCTGAAATTCTGACATGATTTCTGTTACGTGTCGAGCTCTACCGTGTTATAATGAAGATTCATAGTTGTACAAAATAATTTATTACAAACATTTTATAACGGGGCAAAAATACATATTGAGATTTTGGAGAATTTTCCCCTGTAGTTAAAAAAAGTTGTTTTTGAAATGATGTCGGTCTGTCAAACGACTGTAGTCTGTGCATTCCAAAAGTGAGGATGAGTATCAATCAAATTGAGATATATTTTGAACAAATCTCGGGATTTTTTACAAATTTATCGATAACTCAAAATGTTATGAGAGTTGTTACAAGGAAAAACATCGAACTTTTCAAAACTTCTCGAACAATTTTTAGTAAATTTTCTACAAGTCTGGCTTCTAGAGTGAAAACAATATTGGTAGCTCTTAGAAATTAATATTTAGGGCTTTAAAAAAAATTAGATTATTAAAGTATATTACATGGTAGGAATACTGTAAATCCTTCAGTTCAGAACACAAAACAATCATTGCTACAGACTGTAAAACTGCACAGACTGTATTGAGAAACCTCGTGGCTTACACCTTCTAACACGTCATGGAAAACAGTCCTATATACTCTTCCAGCAGTGGAGGAACGTGGTCAGAATCTATGTGAGACGGAGGGGGGCAAGGTAGGGACGTTGGAGGTTTGAAACGTAGCCAAGGGGCTCTGGATCATGCTAGTCGTCGGAGGAACTCTAGAGGCGTGTTTTTGAAGAAATATAGGAGTTCATGACTTTAGAAGGCTGAGCAAACCACATGTGTACATTAATTGTATTTTCAGAGATATATTGAAAAATGAAAATCTATTATGTTAGAGATATAAAATTAACATTAATAAAAACAAGTTACAGCAATGCAGAACAGTTTCAAATTACAATGACCACACGTGTAAGACACTATGGTTATTCAACTTTAAGTTCCCAAAATAATAAGCAAACTATACATAAAATCCTGAGAACTGGCCTTTGTAAACTCAAAAGTTTCCGCGGTAAACTACACGATTGAAAAAAAAAGGATCGTCCAATCAGAAAAAAAGCCCGCGAATATTAACCTATGAAATCCAGAGGAAATACAAAGATAATTGAAATGATTCATTGCGTAAGGAATAAGGTGGGGGTGACACTTGAAAACTCGTTCTCAGTCCTTCGACAATAATCAACTAACGAGAGGTAATAAAAAGAGAAACAAAAAATTACATGTATGACGATTTAGTAAAATTAAACAAGTTCCCATATAAGAGAAATTAGTGTATTACGAGGCAAACAAAAATCTAAAGATATTGCAAACTGTGAAGTAAATGTTAAGTGAAAATTCAAAAATTAAATCAATAACAATTACCGATAGAAACTTAAAAAGTGCTACGAATCGAGAAACAGCGAAATATCGAAATGTAGTCAGTAATTTAAACATTCATGCAAGGGAGATCTCATAATGAAAATCAATTAATTAAAACTAAAGTTCAAATTAAATTCATGACAACAAATTGGATTCACAATAACTAAAATAATCTTTAAATCAACCATTTGTAACTAACACTAGGTTTAAAAAAATTCGAAACTCCTTTGGGTTAAATTAGCTGAATACCTTTCATGCAATTTTAATGGAGCTAGAAAAATCAAAAAGTGAGTCAACATTTATCTAAATATCATATAGAAATTTAAACTGGATAGCTTTAAGTAATATGAAAATACTTCATTATGTTACAGTAAGTAATCAATTGTATATTAGATTGTAATAAAACTCTTTCAAATAAAAATGAATTGTTTTGTATCATTAAATGTTGAGTGGGCTGTATATTAAACATGGCACAGTTCTCTCTAGTGCAATCTGAATAATTTTAATAATAATGTATTCAGTTAATTCCATTTAGTTTGATAAGTATTGATGTTTAATGTTAATCAAATGTATCGATAATTCTTGTAAATGAAAACAAAATTATGAATTTATTCAAACGAAATAATAAAAATAATAAAATAAAAACGAGATACAGGTGAAAAGTAAATAATCGGCCATGGAGCAATAAATAATTATTTTATAACAATAAAACAGGTACTTTTTCAAAATCAGCTCTACCGATTTCGATCAAACTTTTATGAAATGTTAAACCCGTCTGTGAAATGTTAAATTTGCCTAGACACGTGTTCAAAATCGTTTATGAAACCTTTTTCGGTTTGGAATAATTGACAATAAACAAAATTGTCATCATTAAAAACTCTACTTTAATCATATACCCGGATGACGTTTGTTTGGCACACTGATTTAAATACGGGGGGCAGCTATTGGAACGAAAATGAGCCCTAACCTCACTAAAAACTCTTCTTTAATCAAATACACTTAGGCCAAGTTATGGTACAAAAAAGCACTATATATTAAATGTCTTTTAAAATCTTCTTTTATACATTTAAATAAAGTTGATACCAAGTTATCAATAAATAAAGGCTAAAACACCAGAAATAAAGGAAAGAAATCAACTTCTTGCGTATAAATATAATAGTAACATTGTTGGAGAGACTAATATTATTTTTAACTTTGTATATGAGAAAGTTAGTTTAGTTTTTTTTCGAAGTTCATTTAATATAGATTAGTTAATGAATTAATTTAATTAAAAACTCCACAAATATTGACGAATCATTAAAAATTCTTTTATTTTAATTCCTCAAGAAACTTGTTTTCTACAATCTACCGTTTACGATGTCAATTGTTATGAATTATTCAACGCGTTTTCTTCGTTGGAGGTTAGACTGTTTATCTCATCTCAGTGTGTTAAAATGAATTCTCCCATTTAATTTCCTTCCCCATCATTCCCTCACCCTGAAAGAGTAAACTAATTGCAGTTATTTATCTTAATTAAAAGCCTCCCCTAGCAAAGACAAAACCTACTCTTGTACCTGAGCCTGTGTCTTTTACACATAGTTTTTACAACCGAAGTATTAAAGCAAAACCAAATCAGTGAACTATTTCCACAAGTTGTGTAAAAATAAAGTTAGACAGAGATTTAATTCGACAATTTGTGTGTGTTCTAAAATTTTGCTCCCCCCCACCTCTCTCTCTCTCTCCTCTCTCTCTCTCTCTCTCTCTCTCTCTCTCTCTCTCTCTCTCTCTCTCTCTCTCTCTCTCTCTCTCTCTCTCTCTCTCTCTCTCTCTCTCTCCCTCTCTCCTTATCGAAATAATTCGCATTCTCTCTCCTCTCGCCCTCACCGCCTGTTTTGGTCCCCGTTTCTCTCTCTCCACCTCTCCCTCCCTTTTTCTTTCCTTTCATATACAGACTTATAGAATAGAATCCTATTGAAACTACTTCATTTTAATTTTCCTACATTAAAAAAATATAGAAACAGCCATTAATGAGATAGTGGCTATATAAAGTTGTGACAATTTTCAGACCTAGAATATAAAACAAGTTTCTAATCGTCAAAATTTAAAGTTCTAAAACCTTTAGTAAATATAGTCAACCGATTTAGAAATTGGTAAAATGACAATTTTAATGGTTTAAAGTGATTTAATTGTTTAAAATGTGGAAGAGCAGCTAAGTTTTGGTTTTAGAGGGGAAAATTCCTTATTTGCAACATCATTTAAAACCCATCTTATAAACGGTAAGATAATTTTTACCGCCGACCTACCCATTTAGGGTATTATGGCACTAATGATTTCTTATTTCATTGCACGTATGTTTGTAAATATAGATTTGTTTGGTCATCGACTTTAAAGTTTAAAAACAAATTTGTTTTTCAATAATTTTTTTCCTGTAACGCCGTATAACATCACAAAACAGTTCACTTTATGAAGCTTTCAAATCGACATCCAAAAATTCTCAAAATTTTATTCTACGATTTAAACAAATGACAAAGTTAATACTAAAAACAAAATTGAAAATCACTTAATATCAACATTCAGAAAAAAATCGGCATTGCAGCTATAATTCAATTTAATTAGAAAAATGGTTGTTCAAAATTTCAATATGGCGGT
Organism: Aphrophora alni; assembly: GCA_963513935.1. Taxonomy (NCBI): domain Eukaryota; kingdom Metazoa; phylum Arthropoda; class Insecta; order Hemiptera; family Aphrophoridae; genus Aphrophora; species Aphrophora alni. Next base: position 149,229,679 of record OY740765.1, read on the forward strand.
CATAAAGAAGCGGTTTCCACAAGTACCTCCTTCTTATCTAGGCAGCTCTTTGAACCCGTAATTTGTATAACTGGCAATCTACTTAATAAGTCGGCAAATTATCTGATACAAACACACATAAAAATATAAAAAAATTCTCATCCTATTATATCCGTATATTAGGCACAAGCCTTTTATTTTAAATACGACTTATTTTACAGTTTTCGAACATAATTAAATTGTTAATCATATCATTAAAATGCACAAATACCTTGTTAACAATATACGCGTACAATGTATAGTTGAGTACTCATATTGACAATTTGTTTATCAAGAATAAAAGTTCGTAACAACTTTTGAAATTTTAATGACATAAAAGTTTTAACTGTCGAAAGTTTAACTACAGTTTATATACACTTGTAAAATCATTTTTCTAATAGCTGTAATATATACCCAGTTTTATAGCTGGAGTTTTATATCTAAGAAAATACTTTTCTCGAAGTCGCAAAATCGTTTCTCTCTGAAACAGTTAAAGTTTTAGGATTTGTTTTATGAAGTAAAGGACGTAGGTTGCAGAATTACGATACCTTTAGTGCTGACATTTTATTCTTTGTTGCACCGTCGTTAAAATCTTTTAATCAATATACATATAGCAGGATCAATGCAGGATCTAAATTTACTATGGAAATGTTTTTACTTGTTTTATGAGCTAAAGGAACTAGGTTGCAGAATTATGATAACTTTAGTGCTGACATTTTATTCTTTGTTGCACCGTCGTTAAAATCCTTTAATCAATATACATATAGCAGGATCAATGCAGGATCTAAATTTACTATGGAAATGTTTTTACTTGTTTTATGAGCTAAAGAACGTAGGTTGGGAATTATGATAACTTTAGTGCTGACATTTTATTCTTTGTTGCACCGTCGTTAAAATCTTTTAATCAATATACATATAGCAGGATCAATGCAGGATCTAAATTTACTATGGAAATGTTTTTACTTGTTTTATGAGCTAAAGAACGTAGGTTGGGAATTATGATAACTTTAGTGCTGTCATTTTATTTTTTGTTGCACCACCGTTAAAATCTTTTAATCAATATACATATAGCAGGATCTAAATTTACTATGGAAATATTTTTACTTGTTTTATGAGCTAAAGAACGTAGGTTGGGAATTATGATAACTTTAGTGCTGACATTTTATTCTTTGTTGCACCGTCGTTAAAATCTTTTAATCAATATACATATAGCAGGATCAATGCAGGATCTAAATTTACTATGGAAATGTTTTTACTTCTTTTATGAGCTAAAGAACGTAGGTTGGGAATTATGATAACTTTAGTGCTGACATTTTATTCTTTGTTGCACTACCTTTAAAATCTTTTAATCAATATACATAACTTATAGCAGGATCAATGCAGGATGTAAATTTACTATGCAAGTGTTTTTACTTGTTTTATGAGGTAAATAACGTAGGATGTAGCATTACGATGGTTTTATTGCTCATCTTTTATTTCTTCTGCACCACCGGTAAAATATTTTATACCAAATACGTATAAGATGTTCTAGGACAGGATCTAAATATACTTTGCAAATATATTTATTTGTTTTAAGGTGTAAGTTCCAGACTTGACTTTCTTCTTGTACCACAGTTAAATTCTTTCACACAAAACACATTAGATTGCTTCATTATAGTATCGAAAATACTTACAAATATATTTATATGTTGTCAGAAATATCTATTGGAGAAAAAACTTTAATACAAACTAAGTTACAGCAATGCAGAACAGTTTCAAATTACAATAAGCACACGTGTAAGACACTACGGTTATTCGACTTGAAGTTCTCAAGGATATTAGCAAACTATACAAGAAACCCTAAGAACTGGCCTCTGTGAACTCAAAGAGTTCCAACGGTAAAATAAACGATTGCCGTAAAGTAACGTTTAATCAGAACAAGCCTTTGAATATCTACAAATTGATACATTAGCTCCTGACTCCAGCATGGTTTCGATGTTTTCGTTTTTGAATGTGTTAAATTCTGTGTTAATTGTGCAAACTCTTGAAGATTTATTATGTTGTGTAAATAATGTATTGAATGCCTCCTATGTTATATCAGTTTCTGATTTTCGAGCTTTACTTACTCCATTCTGGTGTGTTGTTTGTAATAATTTTGAAAGGTAAATAATTTGCATTGTTCAGTAAATTTGTTTTGTAGACCTAATATTTCTTCCTAGGTCAGTGAAATGAGATAAACACCGTGTTTGTTATCAGTTGACACTTGTATATTGTTATCAGTCGTGTTATACTTGTATGATAATATATTGAATTGTTCAGTATATTTGTTTTGTAGCCCTAATATTTTTTCCTTTGTCAGTGAACTGAGATAAACACCGTCTTTGTTATCAGTTAACACTTGTATATTGTTATCAGCCGTGTTATACTTGGATGATAAATTCGTTATCTACCTGCGAGTCTTGCATCTGTATTACTGTTTTTGCATTGGTGTAACTTAGTTTGTATTAATGTTCAATTTATTGTTCTAATATAATAGATATCTTTGAGAATTCCTATGAGCTTTTCACGTTTATTGTAAAATTTAGGTTTAGTGCTGATATTTTATTCCTTCTTTCACCACGTTAAAATATTTCACATAATTACATATAAATTGCTTAGATTCAATATTGTAAGTATATTGCAAATATATTTATGTATTTTATGAGGTATAGCAAGTTTATTTTCACAATTATTACGTTAGTTTCAGTGTTAATGTTGTATTCCTTCTTTCACAACGGTTAATTATTTTACACTAAACACATAGAGGTTACTTCACTACATGATCGAACAAACTATGTAAATATATATATATATATATATATATATAGAGAGAGAGAGAGAGAGAGAGAGAGAGAGAGAGAGAGAGAGAGAGAGAGAGAGAGAGAGAGAGAGAGAGAGAGAGAGAGAGAGAGAGAGAGAGAGAGAGAGAGAGAGAGAGAGAGAGATAGTGAGAGAGAGAGAGAGAGAGAGAGAGAGAGAGAGAGAGAGAGAGAGAGAGAGAGAGAGAGAGAGAGAGAGAGAGAGAGAGAGAGAGAGAGAAGAGGGGGGAGAGGGGGGAGAGGGAGAGAGAGAAGGAGATGTAGAAGATAGTGGAAGAAATAAAGAAATAGATTAATAGAGGTAAGAAATAAATTAACTTGTTAAAACTTTGATTTACAACCACCATGAAGCAATATTAAACTAGACGTAATGCATTTATTTGTATACGACCTATAGGAAGTCAGGTGTAAATTGTATTAAACTTTGGAAAAATAAAAGTTTATCGCCGTCACATTTGTTAATGCAAACCAGGCATGACGAGGAGTCACAGAGGAGTATGTTTTTAATAAACACCCAAATAAGGGGATCAAATTCTCGATGCAGTTTTGTTTGCAAAATTAACTTTTTAGATTGACCGAGAATGCAGACATGAGGGTATAATGAGAAATCTCTTTTAATATTACTTTTCCATATAAAAGAATAATTTAATAAATGTATCATATACCTATTCTATATACTGAAGTATGATTCTATACGTCCTCCCAACCTAAGTAAGAGGCTTACTACCTACCTTCTTAAATAGTGTTAGAAAGCGTATTTCGCTCAGCTATTTAATAAGAATAGTTATTCACGCCTCATTATAGAACTAAAGAAAAGTGAAATGTAAGAAAAGAGGAGAGAGGGAAGGAAACGTAGAAAAAGAAAGAATAAAGATAAGAAAAATAAAATGTGGAGAGTAATAGAGGGAGAAATTATAATGAGTAAGTTAAAGGTGTGGAAGAAAAAGTGGAGATAGAGGAATCGATAAATGGATAGAGACGAAGAAAGAAGTACATGTGAATTAAAGAAAGAGATAAGGGAGAAATGTGGAGAAATTAGTTTGAGTGTAAGGTAGAGAAGTAGAGAGTAAACGAAAAAAATTGGAGTACATAGATCGTCCCTACCTACTATCTTCGCTCCTACTTATAAGGATAATGAAGCGTTCTTTTTATGATAAAACATGTTTCTTAACAACAAAACATCATTCAACAGGCGCACATATTAACATATGTGTTATGAGGTAAAGCACGTTTGTCGTACAGTTACGACAGTTTTAATATTAACATTTTATTAATATTTTCGCAACATTTATATCTTTATACAATATACATATAAATTGCTTCCATACAGGATAAAAAAAAAATTACTAATATATTTATTAAGTAAAGTACGTTTGTTTCAGAATTACTATAGTTTAAATGTTACAGTAATCTCTTTTTTTTAAATTTTTATTTGTATTTATTAAATTGTATATTTTTCTTGATTCTACTGCATAGATTGACTGGTATTAAATGCTTGTAAGTTGAAGTCTAGCAATTCTGAAATAAAAATAATGTTTAAAATATTAAATATAAAGATAATATTTGGAATCAAACCTAATTTTAAATTAGTTCGAACTTAATTCGATTCTTTACTGGTTTTTAATTACAACTTTTTGTTGGAATTGATAAACTTGTTAATTTGCAATGTAACTCCGCTCTTTCTCAATTTATTCTTCTCTTTTTCCAATTGTATTAACTTTATCTCATTATAAAAGTACAATCACTTGATTTCTGTATTTATTCAAAATACTTATTATCCGGTGACGTAACAGCTTGCGATTAGGCAAAAGCAGTTTTCTAGTCGGATGATGTCCTGTAAGCACTCCGGGTTCGTGTCGCTGATATTTTAGCTTTCGGAATTATAAAACACTACCACTACTCACAATGCTGGGCCAACATCGTAACTTTCAATCACTGCTGAAAATTGAATCCAGAACACCTTACCTAACATTACATTTTCTGTCAATCGGACCACCTGTCGTGATAAAGTGTGTCACAAATTCTATAGGCAGACGGACAGTACATAGATAGATTACAATGTTCCTAAAAAAAAAAATTAAAAAAAAATAAAAAAACAACTGCAGATATTTTACCATCACTCTAATATCTAATATGAACAGCATTGTTGGTATTTCTATTTATTTACATAAAAAATCAAAACCAATCTAAGACATTTAAACGAACTTAGATGTCACATTTTCCACAAAATAGGTACACATCTTCTAAAATATCTGTTTTTTTTTTGTTTTTTGTTGTTTTTTTTTGTTGTTTGGGAAATACAAACTCCCAATGTTTCCCAAACCTTATTTACACTCCACCGTTTTTGACCAAAATCTAATCAATTCGTTTCTCCCTAACACCTCCTCTCATTGAACGTCATTATTTTAAACCAATGGAAGAAAACTTTTACAAAACTGTGTTGATTTTGAAACAGCATATCATCATAGACGGACATAATTTGGTAACTTTCTAAAAATACTCCCATTTATGAAGTTTTGACACGATAAAAATATTTCCTTCATTACACAAACTATTTTGGACACCCAGGCTCCAAACTAAATATTAACCAACCAACAGGTACTGGCAGTATCTCATCAAAAATTTCAGATCTGTAGTTATAGTTAAAAGGTTAAAATGAACCATGGTCGCCGCAACGGTCAGTGTTCGTATATGTTGTTATTATTATTATTTAATTCAGTCGTTGTAGCCTACTAATCTTTTTTTTAAATTATAAGGTTTAAATTTACGTCTTACGTCAATTGGTTTTTATTCATCTAAATTATTGCAGTTGCAGGCATTCGCCCATCGTCAGTTTTATACAAATTATAGTTCACACAACACATAATTCATTTCATTTGGTGGTCGTTGAAATCAAACTTGTTCTTAAGAAAGTAACCGCAGCATCAACACATGGAGGTGCACTTCAACCCGTCAATTTGACACTGAAAGGAATTAGTTCACATCTTCTGTATCCGATACCGTTAGACTTCCCTCCTTCCTTTGTCTCGCAATTATAGTATGGAATAAATACATTTGATTGTAAAGGAAGCTGGTAATTTAATATCTTCTTTGGGTTGTTTATGGGTGTTCGCCAACCCCCACTTATACACAAACATTAACATAATATCAGTTTTCTTTTCCTATGCGCGAAGGGACGTTCCTTAAACGCATTTAGAAGAGTTTGAAGTTTACAAAGCCAAAGATCGACTCGAAAAACATATTAAACGAGCAACTTTCCTTCCAGTCAACTACTGTACATTATTTGACACTATAATTACGAACGATATTGGATACAGAAGATATGAACTAGTGTCAAATCGCCAGACTATTGTGCACGCCCATGTATGTTGCTGTTGCATTTACATTCATATGAGAAAGTTTGGACTTTAACGACCTCCAAATTGAATGAACTATGTGTTGTGTGCTGCATAACGGTAATTCGTCCTGATGATGGGGGTATCCTAGTAGTTACAATAGTTTAGAAAGTGAGAAATCAATTGACATATACATAACTTTAATCCTTATAAATTAATATTATTTTTTTGATAATTATTCCTGATCGGTAATTTTATTTTACTTGTGATTTAAAACAATGAGCTTAAGTAATTATTTTTTTGTATACAAATTTGAACGAAATCTGTTGAGCGGATTACGAGATATTAACAACAGCTATGTTTATATACAACATATGATTATATTTTAATAATCATATTATGATTATATACAACAGCTATGTATGTCCCGGCTGAGTCGGGTTCAAAATGAAATGATTTATGTAGTTATTCAGTTATATCAGTTATTCAGTGCTAAAAATGTTTGTATTGACAATTTCTATGGTTTATTATTATTAATGATTATAATACAGGTAAAACATCTCTAATTAATTTCTATTATCTCTAATACACTTAAATATCAACTTTCAACAGTAAAACAAGTTAAATACCCTAAGATTTCGTTCCAGATCTATCCTAGTGACGGAATATATATATTTAAATATGAATTTCAAGAATTTATTGATTTGCAGCTCACCTTCCTATTTCCAACTCCTTGTGGTCGGAGTCCGTATTCTCTTCGATTGACGATCTACCCCGTGACAGCATCCTGCTCACGTTCCGGCAGAATCTCCAACTGATCCAGTATTTTCTGTTAGGTTCTGACCTCCCGGCAACCTCGTGTAACTCCAACCGCCGACAACTGACCGTCGATATCTCCTTGCTGATTTTAACGTCCCGACAAGCTAGTAGCAACTCCCGCCGCCGACCACTGACCGTCGATACCTCCTTGCTGCGTCTTTCCTCGTTTTTCTACCAACCTTGGCTTATATACTATTGGTCATTTGTGACGCGATAATAGTTTGCAGGCCAAGCAATTACCTAAACTTTTCATAATAATTACTCTGTCATAATGATTGTTTATATTCTTGTGTCTATCGAGTGAACTTAGAATATTTATCTATAACATATCAAACTTAACTTAACTTTAAATCCTAAATCCTAACAATCGTTCTTTACTATGAAAATTATTTTAGCCGTAATTTAGTGTATTGGTTTTTTAGAAGGTTTCCCAAATATTGAAATTTAGAAAAATGAAATTCAATTTCGAGATACGGCCAACGTATAGCCACATACAAAGTTTAATCAAAACCAGTCTACTCGTTTGGGCTGTAGACAAAGACGGAAATCATTTTAATTATAATTATTTTGGAAATAGGAAATTTCACAAATAGCTCAACAATTATTTTGCCCACAAAATCTTTCTCTCTAGAACGTACATGTGTGCAATTAAAAATAAAATCTGTGTGAAAAAACTTCCGTTTTTAACCGGACGCCAATTGTTTAGATTTTAGATTATAATAATACTTTTTTCAAGTTCAATACACATACAGTAACGTAAAGTCCAATTATTAAATAAGGTTAGGTGAAAGAAAACTTTTTCCTTTTGTGTTGTATTTAACAAAGCAGTCACTGATGCGAATACACCGAGCTGCGGATTTGTACAAAACAAAATGTTCAAAACTACTTCCAAATTAAATCAGATTTAATTAAACTCCTTTATTTATAATTTATCCCAACTTATTTAATAATTGACGGATGGTTTTTATTTAAAATCTTTTAAATACTCGAACCCTAGGGAATTTTTTTTTAAACTCCAACAATTGAAATGGTAACATTATAATTAATAACTGTAGTTGAAGGAGCAGACGATTATTATTCCGGCTGTTCTGAAAGTCCCACCTCTCTCTAAATTTTGATTGAGTGTTTAAAAATCAGTGCATTAAAGATATAAAAATAGTCGCTCTTTTGGGAAATTGATTGCAGGTAATTTAAATATTTTAAAAAGAAACGTCTTATTTAAAGTATCGGATAAGGAGTTGGATCGTGGACAGGAATTTTTGTATAGAAGTCAGAATGGCGTAACGAGAACGACACTTAAATTTGATCGCTCTTTCAAAGTCATTCTTACCGACTACCCATATAGGAATAGCTAGAAGTAAAAGAGGAGTACCCACGTATACTATACGGGTGGTTATAAGGTGAATAGTTGAGTTATAGCTGTAATCTATGAATCCAGATATATATATTATCTATATCCCTCGACTCCTCACCTTCAATATTCCAAACCAAGATCATAGTATTGACCTCTGTGCTAGTACTTAAAAATGTTGTGGAGGTGCTAAAATTCATATACTTCCAGTAGGCAAGGTTTGAAAGTATTGTAATCATTCGTCTTTAAATACAGTCTAGCGTGGAACTGAAATAATGAGGTGCATGTTAGGACTACTGTGGACAATTTCAAAAAAGGTGCCTGGTCGTACAGGGAACGAAGTTGTTAAAGCTTCAGATTATGCTCTTGAACCACCCTTTCTATAGAAGGCCCAAAAACTATCTAAGAAGGTTTGAGACCTGAACAGACAGATGATGATAACTCTACTGGAAGGAAATTTTTAGGCTTAGGCAAACAAAGAGATTTATCCGTTTTTTAAAGTTGAAAGTCATAAAATGTTTATCACCAGGTAGAAAGGTGTTAAGATGGACAGTAACTTTACTGACTGATCATTGCACTATGGTATATCACCTCGCGTATATAGGATTGATAGAACAGAATATCTGTTGGTTCTGTTCCAGTGGAGAGGAGTGGCCGAAACACCTGTGTGAGTTTGAAGTGCTAAAACTCAAATTCAAAACTATCGTCATGGTTTCAGTGAATTCGGTAGGACATCTGTAAATATAGAGGATTTTTAGATGCTAATCGTATCATTCTCAATGGCTTCTTACGAAGACTAATTAGATTATGTATTTAATACTAGTCGAGTCAACTTCTATAATAGATCCTTAAGGGATCCTGTATGACTCGTCCGATGCCCCCCTACCCAAAAAATGGGATTGTTCACAGTTATCTTGTAAACGATTATTTCAAGACAAATTTAATAAATCCATTTGTTTGTTTTTTATCTGTTGCAAAAATTTTAATTATAATTTTGACGTTTCAGGTTACAAAATGAAGAGTTCACAGACCCTTATCGCAGTTTTTTTATTCACTCGTTCTATATTTATGGGGGGAGGATTTTCAGAAGCATTTTTAATAATCATGAAACCAAAATGTGATGTTTGGAATGATGTCTGTCTGTGGTATGTATCGATACACTCACAGAAAATATGCAATGGAGATTCCACACTCTCACTACACCTATGTTGTCAACTCCATAAAATGAAGTTACCTTTTAAGGTAGTTGAGTTCAGTCAGAAGACCAATCACCAACTTCACTTCTGTCTTGCCAAGAGCTCTACGATCTCTCACAATTTCCTTTCATTTACGAGAGTCTTCAGACTGAACAACTTATCTTGCTGTTTCTTAGTTATATTTTCGTGAGATGCCAATAATTGGCCAAGAGCCACGTGACTTTTCCTGCCCACTCTTCTTACTTTATCATTCATCTCGTTTTCCTTTAAATCCATATGTCTTGCGATCCACACCAGTCTCCGAGACGATAGCTGGCTAAGCAGCAACTGGAAACCCTAGACCAACAACGATATTGTTTTCGAAGCCATTATAACCTTACAATGAATTACTGGCTATTAGAATATGTAACAACATATGTATCTTCATTCGTCTTATTCATACGAGTATGGCATACACTTCCGCTTGAAAAACCGTGATACAGGTAGATACGGACCTCTGTTAATATGCAGACTCCCGTTTCCATGTCCCTTTTTAACCCGTCTGTGACTAGACTTGCCCATTCCTTAACAGATTCACTGTATCTTGCAGTCATTCTTTTCTAATCAGGAAAACTGCATCTAGTCAGCTCTCGATATTAAATCATGGGGTCTTTTTCGGACCTCAACAACTATTGCTTTTCAACTCAGTGTGATGGTAAAATGCCTCTTTTCCAATATTTATCAAAGTTAAAGATTATTGTTTAGATCTGCTGTCAGTATATTATCTAAAAACAACGTAGAGGCATAAATTGCTGGCGAGAAATGCACACTCCATTTTTAACAGAATTTGTATTATTATTATTTTGTAAATTGCTATACATGGAGTCAGTCTTACCTTATTTTCTGATTAAACGGTGAACTGATGTTTTGTTTGGTTCAATCTTACTCGGAAACTCCAGCTGAAATTCTTCGCGTCTCATAAACGACAGATTTACTAAACAGAAGATGTTTAATACTTAAATTCTCTATATTCAAAGATATTTTATCAAATTTCATAAAAAATATTATAAAATTAAATAACAACTGAGATCAAATTAAGTAGTAATCCTATCAGCTGATTCTTAATCACTTTGTTTCAACAGAGCTGTAAACCTGTAAATCTTAAATTATTGTATAAATTTGTTAAATACATCTTTTTGTTGGATTCCGTTTTAGAAACCTAAACGTGTGTTACAAACTTTATTAATAACGATTATACCAATAAACTGATGTTTAATTATTAAATTTAACCAATTTAAATAAAAATTTTTTGAACATTATTGTGACGAATCTAATAATGTCATACATAAAGTAAAATAAATAACCACTTCTATTATTTTTGTCCTAAGTGAAAATGCAACAAATGAATGAAGATAACTTTGATAACAAGATAAAGTTTAACACAATGAGAGAAAGAAGAGAATAAAAAGAGAAAGTACATGTTATTTGAAATTAAACAAGTTTTAAAAATTTCCATAATTAATAAAGTTGTTGAAATCCAGCAAACATTCGAAGCAAAACTTGCCCAGCGGTGCGTGAATTTCGCCTTAATATATCTCTATTGCCAATATTATTGTTATTTTAATGTAAAATAAAAGAATTAAATAGACAAACAAAAAGATTTTTCTTTAACAGAATTGGTGCTTTATGAAACTTCATATACGGAGAAATAATTATTAACCACTACCGTAGTTTACATAAAGTTTATGTTATTAAGCTACATGTTTCGCCGTTAAACATCATCAGGTTACAAATTCAAATAAAACAGATATCTAGATTTTAAATGTTCGACAACAGACAGAAACAATGAAAAGGAGGGGTGAAAAGAAATATGCAGTAACAACCCAAGAGCAATAAGGTGTTACTAAGTCGAAGTCGAAGGTGTTTGGTTTAAGAAATATTTGTTCATCTAAGTTAGAAGTAAAAAATATTTACTAATTTTCTAAAGAACCTAAGTAATTACATTTTTTCCATTTTTGTTCGATATGTGAAACATTGCATTTAGGATTAAAAATATGACCTGTTTCCATTAAGTTAGGAAATAAGAGCCGGATTTACCATTCTTGCAATTATTTACGTATTCTGTAATTCTAGTTTTTATTGATCTACCTCTACAAAATTTACAGTAACTTCATAAAACTTTATAAACTCAACTATTTTGCCATGTTTCCCTCTTGGTTTTATTATTTACAATTTCCCTACATATACAAAAAGTAAAAGTCAGGTTGTGCTCCCTTTGATTAGTTATTAAAATACTAATCTTGTAACTATTATTGCCAATGTAATTTACTTTACTATATAAGGAAACGAAATTAACCAACACTAAGTTTTTAAAAGTGAACTTTATTAAACTATACAAGTTTCGCCATTAGACATCATCAGGCTACTGTTGAAATAAAAATATATATGACGTAAGCAAAGTTGACTAGATCCAGTGATCTAAGGAGATAACGAAAAGACAATGACATATGAGGTGGTACAAAAAGAATATATATTTTGTTCTTGTGGTTTAAAGGAGGAGAATCTCGAAGTCATAATCGTCTTATAAAAATATCGTAAAATATAATACCCCTTATTCTCGATTACTCTTGGACAGTTGATTAAGAGAGACGAAAGAGAGAAATCCAAGAATACACGAAAAAAAAGTGTAGATCCATCTAGATACCTCGGCATTGCCATACCTCGAGGAGAAACTAAAGATATGACTTAAGAGATATTTGTTTATTTACTATTTGACTTGTTTCTTTTGTTTCTTAGAGATCTACTATTTTCTAAATTTGTCCATCACCTTTTCAACGAAATCGAAGGCCAATTAAAAAAAAATCGGGCTTTTAGAACCAAATCGAACTTGTCTTCTTCCAGTTTGGCTACCAACATATTTTTGTTTCAGCCTCTAGGGGCTTCTATTATCGTTAGAACCGATTTTGAGAAAATGCGAATGTTTAGTTCTGGTCTACGGCTGCTACCACAAAATTTGTACTTATGGACAAAATTTAAAGTCTGCAGATATGGTTAAAATATGCCCACATACCAATTTGATTTAAATCCACTCATTTAAAATTCAAATATATGATAATATAAAAAACAGTTTTACATTGACTTCACTCAATTATAAAATTACTAATCTGATAAATTTGTGTCGTCATGAATTTTAATTTAAAATATTTAATCTTTTTTCGATTCTTATATTTAGGGTTATACAAAACGTCATATATGCAAACAATAGATTTTATTTATAATCTATTAAATTACACTACTATTTATTTATTACACTACGGTAGTTCTTTTAGGTCGTCACTAATATAAGTTTATATGTTTGCTTTATTTCAATGGCTAACGGCAAAACGTATGAAGCAAAACACTAACGTTGTGAAGGATTGGTTACGTTTTCCCCTTAATGTGAAGTATTTCCAAACATCGACTTCTTTTTCTTTAAATTCTATAAACTTTAAAAAGGGCGCAAGTGAGGTTTTTTTTAAATAAACCAATTATTCAAAACAAAACGTTTGAATGATCAAAAAATCGATAAATAGCATCTGTAAAATGTTGCTTGACGACGACCCTACTAGTAATGGATGTTTATCAGGATAATTTTGTACGATTTCCCATCAAATTTGTAATGACATGAAAACGTGCGTTAGAACTGCAATTTAAGAACTTTTTTTTCCAATTTTCCACTTTTACAAATCTTCACGTTTTAGTTTTTTTTCTGGTTTTTATTAAATATGTTGTCGACATTTACATTGTCACAGATAAATTTTGTAGCCAAAACTTTGTGCAAATCGTATGTTGATTTCTAGCCGAATTTAACCATTTTAATTTATAAATATTGTTTTTTATTAAAATTTAAAAGGAATTAAAAACATGTTTTTGGTTTCTTAACTCGTATAAAATTCAGGAAATATGTTTATAAAATATTGATGAACAAATTAAAATAAAATTGTATTACGTGCAAGGACATATCTGTAAATGTATGAACGCGTAGGTGTGTATAATATATTAATATTATATGTATCCACATTTGTTTAGTATGTAGTATATTTACAAATAAGCAAATTTTCTATAACCATAGAATGTTTATGTTATCTATTTATTGATTTAATTTGCTTATATTACAGTGTAAACGATTTAGTTTTCATTACACATTACCGTAATATAACTGTTCCAAACAAACTTTTATTTTACATGTATTCTATTTTTTTCTTTATTAATAACTTGGATTTTCTAAAATGGCAAGCCTTCGGAGGTTGTGTTATCTTCTTCCATTTAAAGAATTGTGTCTATGTTTTATTTTAAAATTCATTAGTGTAATTTAGAAGCTTAGGTTGGTATTATTTAGTTAGGTTACATTATTATGTTATATTGTTAATTTATTTCAAATATCTTTTTTCAATGTAATTGTTATTTTGAACGTTTTCCTCCTAAGTATAAAAGGAATAAAAATAAATATTATTTTAATATTATTTCAAGGTAGAGTAAACTTCATGTTTTCACTTTTCTTAGTCTTGAAATCATATTTTTATCTAGAAGAAAATATAAAAATTTCTGATTTCATATTAATTTATTTGTTCCAGGTGAGTGTTTTAAACTTTTACTTATACAAGACGTGGATGGCAGTGAAAGGTAGAAAACTTTTGTCTGAACATAGTTTAACTATTTATGAAATTGTTAAGATACACTTTTCATATTTTCTATTTAAAGAAACTCTATGCAGAAATTGTTGAAGTAAACAAGATATAATTTTTCAATTGCCTATGTTAAATATAAACTCAATCATTTCATCTTGGGTACGACGTTAAACTGCTCTTTACTCTGATAGTGAGTACGGGCGTGGCATTCCCGAGGGATCCTTGCTAGATCTACACTTTCTTCATGTAGTCTTGAGTTAGATCCTTCTCTTTCTTCTTTCATGTCGTATCTCTCTTGTGCTCTTCCAACCCTGATGCTATTGAGTATTGAGTATTCAAGGGCTAAAGGTCTTTATTTTATAATATTTTCTTCCTTTTTATAAGGCATTGATGACCGAAGGTTTATTCGCGTGTAAATAACAAAGGGAAAATAATAAACCGCTATTTATGGTTCTGTATTCTGAATTGTGCAGATGAGTCAAGTCCTTGGGGATTCGCTGACACCCTGGGAATGAGTCAACCTTAGAGTCGTGGCAAATAAAGACATCCTGAAATAGGCACAGATTGTAGTGGCCTATTTCCTTAACAGTGTGCGAGTCTCTGGTGAATATATCCTTGGATTCTAAATATGGGGTTCGATGTAAATAAGTGGAGATCTTCAGAAGTGTTCAACAAGAGCCGAGAACTTAAGTTAACGATGCGTCAAATAGTTGGGATTTTGTATCAGTTTTAAGTTTGTTTTTTTTGATCAAGCAGAATTACGTCTGCCAACTGATTTTTTCTTGTTATTAAACCTCTCTGTCATCATCGCCTTATAAAAACAAAAGAAGAAAACACAATTTAAAAACCCCTAGCCCTCGAATACTCTAATATAAGAGTGAGATCTAACCCAGGACTACGTTAAAAAAGGCGCATTTCCACCCAGTTTCTTCTGGATTACGGAGTCGATAGAACGACACGTCTATCTTGTCTGCAGATACGGAGCTGATACAGCATCCAGCAGACATTCAGCTTGCTTCTAAACATCTCCAAGTCTTTATGAGTATTGTTCCCAAGGTCTTCGTGCGTTTTGTAAGGAGTATGGGAACATAAAATCTAGTTGGGTTATATTATTCATTTTGGGTAGCAGTAGAGAAAGACTACCTTTGTTCTTGCGACCTCAAAGGCGAAGGGATAACTTGTGTATTAAAGCATTAATGTAATCAATTTCCTTCAAAATCTGAATTTTATGCATACACCTTACCATAGCCTAACCTAACCTAAGTTAACTTAACCTAACCTAACTTAACCTAAAGTAACGTAACGTAACCTAACTAAACACTATAATTTTATCTACTACAATATTAACCGACGTAATTCCAAGCATTTTTATACAAAATAAAGTTAACTTCTCTGGAAATAGTTGCAAAATAATTAAAGTTTTAAAACTTGTTATAAACTGAAGTTATTCCTGATTAGCGTTCTATAATAAGCGTTTGTTATATTGAAATCCATGAATGGAATGAAATGCTGACAACCTTTTGATATAAAACTTTAGCGTTACATTTTAATTTAAGGTAATATTTCTGCATTATGAACATACATTTTGAAAGTGTTTAATTAAATACAGTTTGCAGTTCTAAGTGATGGAATAGAGAGACAGTTATATCTAACAGATTCCTAGGCATATTTTTAGGAGAAAATTAACAGTTTTCTGATAGTAAATGTATAGAATTAGTTCATGTAATTAGCAAGGAATTTTGTAATTAATTACGTAAAAACATGTGGTAACTTATGGTAAAATGACCAATACTCTATTAATTTATACTTTAGAAATTCGTTTATGATTTAAATAATATTTTAATATACAATTTACGGCCTTAGGGTAATTGGTTTAAACTATTTTAAATTCTCTGAGAAAGCTAGGAATATGCTTCTGAAATTTAAAAACAAAATATTTCGTAAACACTGTATTTCCTTCAGTGAAAAATTTGAAACTTTATAATATTATTTATGAAAAGAAAAAACTCCATCCATAAAAATCCGGTTGAATAATTATATTATAAGTTTTAATATTTTCACTACTTTAAGCCTTTCGCTTCACTGGTGAAGCAGTGGAAGGGGAATGAAAGTAGGCTATATTTTCATATCAGAGGGGCGAGGGGAGTTAAGAGAAACATGGGATTGGAGAAAAAACTTAAATCCTTGTAAATGAATAATGTTTTACACCGAAACTGCCACTTTATTTTTTTTTTAATCTGGAACCAATAAAATGTTTGGATTGAATCCAACAATATCTATAGTCCATATATCATTGAGGCGCCTGATTAAAGCATAGAAATGTTAAATTAATGATCACACTGTTCCATACAACAGCAATGGTTTATTTTTATTCCGCTGTTTGAACCAAAATTTATCTTTGTTTAAATACCATTGGAAAAATATACTCCATTAGGAATGTCAAAAAACTTCCAAATTCTCTAAAGAGAATTATTTTTCACAAGATTTAGCCTATTTTAATTTATATCTTTATTTTAAAACCTTTCGTACGGAACCATGTAAATCTCATCGATGAACGGGAATTCAATGTCCTTCCACTGATTTCGCAAGACCAACAAATAGTTACCAATTAGTGGTCCCAAATTTCTTATCATTTCTTTTTCCATCCATCTCTACTGGTAATTTAAATAATGTGAGCGTGCAGCGTTGTTCCACCAACAAACAAGTCTTGCCGCTACACAGGTCTATGCGCTAAATTTAACTGCTTTCTTACCTTCTGACGGACAGACAAGAAAGCGAGATCATATTGCATCGTCATCCAGTTCTGAGCTATGTATAAAGTTTCAAGTCTCTAGCTCATCGGGAAGTTAGTTTAAAATCGATTCCAAAATTTGTACCCAACAGACAAACAGACAGGCAATATTTAAATAGCCACCATTTTAAAACCGATTATTGGAACAAGTTGATTATTAAACTAGGCCTTTACATTGATGAGTACAGTGCAAAATTTAAACTTAATCAGTTAAGCCGTTCTAGTAGACATATAATAAAAAAGTGGATAGCTGATAATAGAAGTTTCCAGAGATATGTTAATAGGAACATTTTTTAAATATTTTGACCCATGTAAACATCTCCTGAATTATCTCCGCGCATTACAGAAACACCCTGTATACAGTGAATATATATTGATTTCCAGATTACTCCAGATGGTAAGATCAGTGGACATTTCATAGTTTCGGGTTTTCCTTGAGGAAAATAGCAATTGTTAAAATTTCTAAATTATATTTGCTGATTTACATAATTTTACAAAACATTTTAAAATGTAATTTATAGTCAAAGAAATGTCACCATTAGTTTGTTTAAACTATATATGTTTAATTCAGAAACAACTAAAACATTTTACTAACGTTCCAAAAAAAATCTTATAGATATGCACACATATATATATATATATATATATATATATATATATATATATATATGTGTGCATATCTATAAGATTTTTTATTATATATATATATATATATATATATATATATGTTTTAGATACTCTAATTTCCCTATTGTTCTCAAATATTAAAAACTTTGTAAAATTATTTACGAAATGAAAATAACTTAATCAATGTAAAAATACGCTTGAACTATTACAATAAGTATTAAATATTATTATCACTTAAAACCATTGCTTAATTCGTGAAGCGGTGGGAAGAGGAATGAAATTATATTTTCATACTAAATATATCCGTAGAAAAACATAGAACGGTAATTCTTCAATCGTTGTAAATGAATATTTTACACCAAAACTGGCGAATTATTTCTAATCTGGAAGTAATATAAAAATGTTTGAATTGTATCTAACTATATCTACAATCCATGTATCTTTGAAGCGCCTGATTAAAGCATAGAAATGTTAAATTAATTATCACCCTGTTCCATACTGCAGCAGCAGTTTATCTTTGTTCTTCTGTTTGAAAGATAATTTATCTTTGTTTAAATACTATTGGAAAAATGTACTCCGTTAGAACCGTTAAAATCTCTATGTTTTTTACTTCCCAATTCTTTAAAAAGATTTTTCACAAGGTTTATTTTAAGATTCCAAAAATGTTCAAACTGACGTTTTTTAAATAATAAAAATGAATTTCGGACTTCGTAACGTCTTTAATTATAATTTGATAGTAGTATTAGAATGAAGGTGAAAAATATATAGACCTGGAAAGTAAACGCTATTTAATTAATGACAGAGTAGCGTTAGGAATTGTTTTTCAAGGTTTCAGAGGACTATAGTTCTGTCGGGTGATTCTGCGACGTCGACCATTCAATGTAGACCTACATGATCTTATTGGTCTTTATGAGAGCTTTCTTAATGTCATAATGGATTTCTTAAGGAGTTTCAAAGAAATATAATATGTTAAGTCCACAAAATATCCATTTTAGGTCGCAGTATAGAAAACTACGAGTGCCCTTGGGGGAGGAGAAGAAGTCAGCGTTTTAAGAAACATATTCGTAATAAGTTTCATCATAATCAGAAGACTTAATAATTTTATACAGCCCAGCTTTAACTGACAAACATTTTTATACCAACTAAAGTCAACTTCTCTGGAAACAGTTGAAAAATAATTAAAGTTTGAAAACTCGTTGTAAGCTGAAGTTTTTCCTGCAATGGATTAGTGTGCCCTAATAAACATTAGACGTATTGAAATCCATTCTGACAACATTTTATTTAAAAACTTTAACTTTAAAATTTAATTAAATTAAATATTTCTGCACTAGGAACTCACTAAATACCATTAAATAAAACACAATACCATGAAAAGGACGCAGTATTTTCAAAAGATTCCTAAGAATCTTTTTTTTACATTTTTTTTATCGAAAAAGAAAATATTTCGAAAACATTTGTACTTACTTCCCTGTTTGAATATTAATAATTAAAAACTTTATAACACTTTTCTCGGAAGTTCCGATTTATTTAAAAAAATAAATAATATTTTCCTTTTTATCTCCTTTAAAATATCACAAAATTAACTGTGACATTATTGAATGTGTATGTCAATATATGAAACAAGTAAGTTACATAATATATTCAAGTTTATGGGTGGATTAAAATTTAGGTTGAATATTCACATCAGTCATTTGGAAAATACGTTAATGAAATATTTAAGAATTTTTTTTTACATTTTGAGACGTAGGTTCAGTTTAAATTATTATAATGCGATTTATATCGCCTTAAAAATTCCAAATTAGAAAATGTCATCGCATTATATAATGGAGCATACAATAAATTTATCGCTGAATTCCTTTATAATTGTTTAAAAATGTCTACTGTGCAAAATTTCAACTCAATCTGTTAAGCTGTTCTAGATATAAGTTACTCGCCGATGGTCCCATTTTTAGCTGGGGATAGTTGAGATTGTTTTCTAAAGAAACATTTTTTTTAGAAAAACCCTAATTGTGGTGCTATGAAAATAAATTATGCCCAAATACAGCAACACACCAATTTTAGTCAAAATCGACCCATAAATAACAAACATTCGATACTTGTTTTAGGGGTAACAAATACCCTTGGAGTGGAATATTTTCAAAACTCTTTCTCAGTACGTGGCTACAGACCTACTCCAAACCATGTTAAAAAATTGATAGCTCTAAGCTCCTTGGATCCAGAGATTTCGTGATCAGTCAGTGGGTTTTGACTTATATATATATATATATATATATATATATATATATATATATATAAAGAGAGATCCATTTTGGAGAGAGTTTTTTAATCTCTCTTTGCGACACCAGTTTGAAGAACAATTGTCTCCTTTTTAATTTGAACAACGTTCATTCGAATATTAGTGACATGTATTCCTTGCTCATGAATTTTTTGTTTATTAAACAAAATGTTAAAATATCTTGAACCGTTTAAACGCATCTATATTGATTTAGAAATTAGACCTCTTTTTCGAAAATAGAATTGTGGACAATGGTGTGGCTCAGTTTTCAGGGGTGCGCTTTTATTCCGCTGCAGTCAACCATCACAGGTGACGTAAATTCGTGCCAGGTTAATGGCGTTCCGTTTTTCTGTGTTACACTACTCCCTCGTTATTAATCTAACGGACATATATATATATATATATATATATATATATATATATATATATATATATATATATATTATTACAACTGAGTAAAAACACATCTAGTAATTTACATTTAATAATATATACACTTTGAGGGAAAATAACCCATTGGTCATAACTCCCATAATTTCTAAAGTTCTCTAAGTCCAATGGTTTTATTCGTTTCAGTCTTCTAATTAAACCAGTTGTATCCATCAATCTGCGTATCTCCGGATGCTCATGTTGTTCAATGCCTTGTCTGTGCTTCCTTGCCTGCTTTTTTATTTCTTCTCTAACCGTATCCATTTTCAAATCCCTATGCAAGTTGTCATTTCTTATATACCATGGTGCATCAACAATACATCGGAACACCTTATTTTGAAAGATTTGTAGGTTTTTTATGCTAGACTTCTTTGTACAATCCCATAGCTGTAATCCGTAGGTCCACTCCGGCTTTAAGACTTGCTTGTATACAAGCAGGACATAAAATAATGACGTTAATCAAATAAATATATAATAATACAATATTAGTGTATTTTATAATTGTTTTAGTAGAGTTTAAGGAAGCAACCTTCTAGTAGACGCTTAGGCGTGACGTGAATTAAAAGAGGGTGCTGTTTTACATCGTAACACAGACGGTAAGGCTGACAAATATTTCCGAAGTTTAACAATAAAATAGTAAAAAAAACAATTTTATGTTAGTTATAATTTAATTCGTATGAAGTAATTGCAAATTCTTGTAGCCTAAATATAGTTTTATTTTCGAGTTGTTTTTGTTTTTGTAATGTTAGGAATAATTGTTACGAATAGTTGTTGGGTAAAATTATAAAAACTATCAAATATAATTTTTATTCCAAGTCCCAAGAGAATACACAGAAGGCAGCCTATTGTTGCGAAATATATCAGAAAGTGTTGCAATAGACAAAATTCAATAACCTGGCAAATTATATAAACCCAGCATGACCTGAAAATGGGGTCATTCATTATTGAAGAGACCAACAGTGACGGCCGGAGGCTCTGCTCGTCGGTTGACCAAGAGCATTGCTCGGAACTATCAATGGGATTCATTAGAATCAGCTTTGTGAACATTACGGTCAAAAACACGGTAGGTGATACTTACAGAAATAAACTTACAGGTGAATAAACCGACTTAAATAAATTTAATAAAATTAAGTAGGCCTATACTCATTTGCATTTTTGAATATTTCACAATAACATACAGCTTGCTTTATCTTGGAACTAATTGATATAGTTTACAATAAAGGGGATTAAATATTACCAAGGTATTCCTTAGAATTGTAAGGAATCTGAACCACTAACTGCTATATAACCATTAATCCCATTATGTTTAATAAATATCTCTCATTTATAATATATGGTTCAAATGAAATTTAAGACCAAAATAACAAATGATGCATCGGCCGTATCTAGAGAAGACTAATTCCTAACAGTAACATCACAAATTTCTTTTTTATTATTTTTAGGGCCCGTAAGTAAAATCAAGGACCCTTATAATTTCACGCGCTGTCTGTCTTTAAATCACAACCCGTCACACAAACTAGACGATGAATCCTATATATTTCAAACTTTCTATTGTTCCAAATATAGGAATAATATAGTAGTAACAAAAAATTACCTTGAAGTATAAGGGCAAAAACTATCGAGTTGATATATATAAACTAGAACGGTGGATTGTGTGTATATATATATATATATATATAAACGGTGGAGTATCAAAAAAACAACTAGAAGTTATTTTGGTTACAAATATATTTGACAAAAAATAAATAATGTGTTGACGCTAGGCCCCTTAAAAGACTATAAAACTAACTGTACCTATATCCCTACCTAAGTCGTATTTTCAATATAAATAACAAATGGCATATTTAAATAGTAATTATGAATTATGGTTATTCTACCTGTGGTATAAACTAAGCCTTCAGGACTTCTTTTCTGTTAATTATAATTTGATAATCGTCCCAAAATATATTTTTAAAATTCCGTTGAGTTCTGTTATAACTATTTTTCACATTACGCAAAAATTTCAATAAAATAATTTACCTCAATTTTGATATATATATTCATAGTCCATTTGAAATTTTCGAGGAGGTGAAGTTTAAAAAGTACGCTTTGTATTTAGGGGCTACGATTGAAAGTAGATTTTCAAAGTTTTAATATTTTATTCTTATGATAAATTTCTTTGTTGTTTTTTTCGTTTTTAAGGTTAAAAAATATCTACAGAAACAAAACACTTTATTGTATTTATAGAACTCGCCCGCTGAATTGTTCTTTCTCTACAAAACTTTACCTGTTCGTTCAACGTATGTGAGAATAACATTCGACTTCACTTTTAGATATCTACAGTACATTTATCATTCCAACGCCTGATTAAACAATAAAAAGGTGAAAATGTCCTCCCAGTCGTGATACTAATTATCTTACCTCCGCTTTATAAAAATGATATCTTTGCTTAAATAATAACATTAATATGGTAACTCAGTTCAGAGAAGATTATTTCATTTAATATATTAATATATGCTTCTGCTTATTTGCTTAGGGTTATGTTAGTGTACCTAACGAAAACCACACTACGTATTTGCATATTTATTGGACATTAAAATTACAATATATATATATATATATATATATATATATATATAAGGTATACTTTACCTTCCTAGGCTATAGGGTGTCTCAGAATTTCTGCTGATAAAAAGAATTTTGGTTATTCTAGATATTCCCTCGTAGGAACGCTAACATCCGAGTCTATGGAATGTTCATAGACGCTACTCCTACGAGGCACATCTATAAATAATTTGGCACCAATTTTGCTCACTGTAGGTACAATTTAATCAAATAAATTTATTTTCGACCCACTTAAATACAAATATGTAAATATTTGATTATCCGAACTGTTGAAAGTATTGTCTCGATTAACCAAATGACAGATGTTCATGATGTTTTCATAAAACTCTTGTTATGTATGCACTATAAAGCCCTTTTAAATTTTTTTTAAACCTAAACAAACTTCACAAATTATTAAAAAAGAGACTTATAATTAATTTTCTCACACAGTTCAAAAAAGAGTTTAAAATTATAATGAATGTTTTGTTTATTTTAAGAAAAACTTCTTTATTTCTATGATTATTGAGTACTACTAAAATTCGGCACTAACTTTCCCATTTTCAAAATATTTACTAAAAATATATCAATATTTTATTTTAGGTACAAAATTTTATTTTTCTTGTAAATAATTTGCATTGCTAGAATGAAAATTAAGGTATAATGAAAAGATTTTAAAGTATAAATTATCCTAAAATTGATACAAAACTTGAATTAGTATACAGTAGTATGATAAAAAACTCTAAATGAATTTTTTGTTAAAAAAGACGATTAAATATATGTAACTGCTATTCTTTTTAGTATTGATATAGTTTTTGTAGATAACTTATTTCCTATTTTTTTTTTTTTTTTTTTTTTTTATATATAAAATAATACATGATCATTCGAAAATATGAATCAACTCTCGTTATCAAGAAAAATCTTCTATTTTATTTTAAAATATACTATTTTCATTCATGTAGTTATGTTAGTGAAATTTTATTTTTTAAATATTTTAATTAAAATGTAAATTATGGCTAAACAGTTTAAAATTGTGTATTAATAACGTTACCATCTCTTAAATTGTTAATCAATTCAATAAATATTTTGAATAATATAATATTTTTTAGATTTCCGTTGTTCACATTTCAGGTTATCGATGATTTTTGAAATATGTAAAAATTAAAGTCGATTTAATAAAATCGTAAAATTAAGTAAAATAGTTACATATATAGGCCTAAATACTATAACTTAAGAAAATTTAATGAAATTGCTATCAATTAATTAATTATAGTTGTCAATTTACAAAATTGATGCTTGGCAATACAATGATTGAAAGCTTTAGTTTGTTGCTACAGTCAATCCGTTTGAAATGTTAATTACCTATTCGCTCAGTCAACCGGAAGTCTAATTTTGTTAAATTAATTAATAAAATAAAAGGTGTACAAACATTGACATAAACTCAAAACTTTTAATTAGCTAAAAGTAGTTAAATAAACAAGTACCATATGTTTTCGGCCCCATGTAATTTATCAACCGATGTCAAATTCAAAGTTAGCACTCTATATTTTAGATTTAGTAAAATATCCCTATACGTTTGTTGATGATTTTGAAAATGTGGAAACGGATATCAAATTTGCACTCCGTGACTTAAGAACAAAAATTTTTTATTTAATTAATTTTATAGTAACGACTTTGATGAAAAACATTAAAAAAAATTTTTTATTTAAGTATATTATCAGTTTTTTGACTATTTATTAAAAACAATAAAGTAACAGAACAGAAACAGAAGAAAAATATTTTGTTGTTGCATTCTCTCTCTCTCTCTCTCTCTCTCTCTCTCTCTCTCTCTCTCTCTCTCTCTCTCTCTCTCTCTCTCTCTCTCTCTCTCTCTCTCCCCCTCTCTATCTCTCTCTCATTTTCTCATTTTCTGAATCATGGAAATATGTAGAAAAAACAAAAACTGTGCTTGTAAACGACTTGTAAAACATTTTATAAAAACATTTTTAGTCAATTCCTCGATATAAAAAATAACGTTAGTGCAAATAAAATGTATTTATATTTAATAGTGTTCCATTCAAAATGTATTAACTGCAACAAAATTGGAAAGATCTTTGTATACGATATTCAATAGAACAGCTTTTCCGTTCTAATATTACATTGATTCAATTGAATAGATCTTGCTCTCGAGTATAACATAGTTATTCAATTGGATCGTAAATCAAAAGGTAATTTAATAATATGTTACAGGATTGAAGTAGAATAGAAGACGGGGAACTTTAAGTATCAGATTTACGGGTTTAACTCCGTAGAGGATAAAATCTGGAGCAAAGAGAATTCATTGATTTAAACGTGCCTTTGTAGTTCAATCAATGTTTCCACTTAACGTATCGACATTGGGTTAACTATAGCAGCGACAATAAACCATTTTAATCTTCAATATCTGAGTAGGACCTAATGCTTGAAAGTTTTACATCAACCCAACAGTTTAATAAATGGGACGATGTAGGAATTAAAAATTCTGATTGGTTTTAACGTTTTGTATACAATTTTCCAAACGGTCCGAACAAAATGTATTTGAAAGTTATTTGCTAATGATGGCTTGTTCATATTATTTATTTGGTTTATTCGAACGTTGCCATTATTTGTGTATATAGAAACTAATTTACATTATCAGATTATACTTAACGTTATCAAGCGATATACCGTTGGTGCCTCACTAACACACACGCAGCTTTCACTCCCACAAACACGGGGGATTATACCTGCCCCTTGGCAGACGGAGTGATTTGACAACAATTTGTTTGATTCTACGCAAAATTTTTAGAAAAGTTATTCCAAATAAAAACCATTTTTAATCAATACCTACAACGGTAGTTTTTTTTTTTTTTCAATTTGGTGCCTAATTACTGACACGTTTGCTGTTTATAAAGCTGTTTTTATGATCAGTTTAAAAGAGGCCCGGGTCTAAAAATGTATTAAAATTCTGTTATACCTCTATAATGATTTAAATCATTTCAACCACTGTTGTACACTCTTTTCTGTTAGCTAAACTGGATCAGCTGATTTTAATTGATTAATTCAACTTGGTAATGTAATTGTTGTTATTGAATTTCAAAACATAACTTTGCGCAGTTTTAATTTATTTGTGTAATACATTTAAAAATGTACACTGCAGTACAAGAGCGGGGTTTATTGTCAAAAACTTTAATAAGTACGGTTCTTACAAACATTGCAGAGAAACAGTTCTTGAAAAATGTGATAAAGAAGCTCCAGTGAAAAGTGTTATTGCGAAATTTATTAAAACGTTTCGGTAAACTTATTCAGTAACGGACAAAAAACGAGAAGGAAACAAATCTGTTTTAACAGGATAAAAGTTACAAGACATTGATGTTGCTATCAGTAGATCTCCTGTGAATGTCGAGGAGTATCAAGAAATTATTCAACAATTCATTGGTCTGCTTGAACAAGATGAGGGGTATTGTTGGTTGCAGCAAGACGGTGCAGATCGTCATATCATGAATATTTTGCATGAAAGAATTATTTCCAAAGGATTTTGGCCAGCCACTGAGATCTCCTGATCTGCCTAATTTAGATTTCTTCTTATGGGGAGTTATTAGACAATCCAAGTATTCAAGAGTAATCCAGACACTTTATTTAGAGCAGTTAAAAATAAATATTAACCGTGTTATTGCAGAGATCAGTGAGGTAACTCTAAGAAAAGTTTCCAGAACCAAAGTTAAGTGTGTTGACAAGTCTATGGATGATAATGGACATCACTTTGAACATTTATTATAAGTTTTGAGGATGAATAAATAAAATGAAAATGTTCAGTGAAATCTGTTCTTTATTTTATCATAAGCGCTTCCAAATTTATATGGTTTTACTAATTTAAAACTACATGACGAAACGAAATTTAGTTAAATTCCTAGCATCGTTTATTTTTTAACTGTTTAGTTCTATTAGTCTAAAGTTTATAGAATGTTGCCATTTACAGCTTCATTTTTGTGCACCTTAATGGATTACACAGGATAACAAACAAACAGAACACAATTCTCACAAAAAATACGCCTAAGTATCAGACGCGTTTCAACGATACTTAGGCGTATTTTTGTGAGAATTGTGTTCTATTTGTTTGTTATCCTGTATAATTTTTCTCATAAGTCTAGCTCAACATTTAATATTAACGAATTACGTTTATTTGTAATCAATTGATATCAGTGCGTTTTTTTTTCTAAATCATATCAATATTTTATATGTTCTTTTAATATGCCATAATGCTAATAGGTCATAATGTTATTGTTTTTTTCTAATACTGTATCGACGGAATCATTATATAGTGTGTTGTTTCAGTTAAAACAAAATAAATCTGGGTGTAGCTTTTAGTGCATTGCTTTCTTACAATTTTTGTAAATAATAATTTTTTTTATGTATATAAGTTAGTTAACATTTTCTTCTTTTATGTAATAATTTAATACGGTATTATCGATCATATTACAAATATATTTCAACATTTACTATTTTCTTTTATTCACTTTATTTTTCCCTTATGTTTTAACAATTGATTGTTTGTTTATACTACCAAGACAAGATAAAGCCATAAAAAGCAAGTGTTAGATGTTAAGTGAAAATTCAGAAATTAAATCAATAATAATTAGCGATAAGTGAAAGGTGTGTGTAAAGTCAAACTTAAAAGTGTTACGCACAGAATAACAGCTAATTATGTGAATAGTCAGTAATTTAAAACATTAAGTAATATGAAAATACTTTATTATGTTACAGTAAGTAAGAAATTGTATATTAGATTGTAACAAAACTCTATAAAACAAAATGAATTTTTGTATAATTAAATGTTGAGTGTTCTGTATAGAAAACATGGCACAGTTCTCTCTAGCACAAATCGTAATATTTTTAATAATAATGTATTCACTAAATTCTAGTAAGTTAGATAGTATTGATGTTTAAGGTTAATAAAATTTAACAATGATGCTTGAAATATGTGTAAATTAAAAGAAAATTATAATTTGTTTATACAAAATAATAATAATTATTATTATAATACACAAGTTAACCTCGTCTCTCCGCTTATTTAAAATACTAAGTCAGATAAATCCTATCACAGCAAATCTGTAGTGATTCGGGAAATCGAATCTAGTTGACCTCCAATATCCATAACTTTTACAAGGTAAAAGGCTAGTAAAAAGTCTTACAGGATTAACGCAGCTAATGTTTTTAGCATAATTAATTATTATTATAACCATCAATTATTATACGGTAGTTTTACTCTGTAATGTAAGGATTAACTCAGCTAATGTTTTTTTCACAATTAATGTTATTATAACCAATAAATATACTGTATGTATACTTGGTAATGTAAGGATTAACTCAACTAATGTTTTTAGCACAATTAATGTTATTGTAACCAATAATAAGTATACGGTATGTATACTCAGTATAAGGATTAACGCAACTAATGTTTTTAGCATAATTAATATTGTTATAACCATCAATTATCATATCTTAGGTCTACTCGGTAATGTAAGGATTAACTCAGCTAATGTTTTTAGCACAATTAAATAATTAGTATACTGTAGGCCTATTCAGAAATGTAACGATGAACGCAGCTATTTAAAACGAGCCTCGTACGTGAATTGCGTTTTCTTTGGAGATGAACATTTGTGTGGCATGTCGCAGACTAAACATTGTGTGGCATTTCGCAGACTAAACATTGTGTGGCATGTCGCAGACTAAACATTGTGTGGCATGTCACAGAGTAAACATTGTGTGGCATGTAGCAGACTAAACACTGTGTGGCATGTAGCAGACTAAACACTGTGTGGCATGTAGCAGACTAAACACTGTGTGGCATGTAGCAGACTAAACATTGTGCGTCATCTCGCGGAGTAAACACTACGCGGAGTAATAATTGTGGGGTATTTTGCAGTGTAACACTGACCGGCATGTCGCAGAGTGAACAATATGCAGAATCTCGCAGAGTAAACATTGTGCGGCATTTTGCAGAGTAAATATTGTGTTCCATGTCGTATGCTTCAGTGTTGCACAATGATTCCTTGGTGTAATCGTTACTTAGGAATGAATTTTGTATTGGAGACTACTCTGCTACTTATTTATAAATCCAACAATTTTATTGGAGTTCTAGAATTTCATATTAGACTAAAAATATATAGAAATTAGATATTTTCATTTAAAATAGATAAAAACATTTTTGGCCTATTAACAAAGTATATGCAGTTTTATATATGTAAATTTCGATCTCTGAGGATCCATCCTTGTAGAGAGAGGTATTTATTAACTTTACGAGAAATAGTTCCTTTTAAACTAAATCATGCTTACAAATCTTTATTCGATCAAACGCTATAATATCTAAGTAGTATAGAGAAAGCTATGTGATGGGTCAAAAAAAGTTGATGTCGAATATTTGGCGGAAATATCTGTTTTTATTTGTCCTCAGCCCCAAAAAGTAGTGTTTGGTAAGATGTCGGGTTTTGTTTGTTTTGTAGTTGGATTCGGCGTCTCTGGTCTGTCGTTTCTGTAGCCCAAAAATATTAATCAAATTTGACGTGTCATGACCACATTTCGAGACATCTTCTTTTTTCCTTTGTTTGTAACTCGAAATTTAGGAGGAACCTGCCATAAAGATAAAAACATAAAGTAAGTATCAATCTTCTGAAAGTTAAGCAGGATTTTGATATTTTTTTAAATGTAAACTTTAAGGAACCAAACGAAACGTATTGGTAGTTGTCTTATCACAACGCCGATCTTTGAGTTTTTAGTAGTAATAAAAATAATAAGTCTGCAATGTATTTGTTATAAAAGACGTAATTTATAAATACGGTTCCAAAATTATAAAAAAACATGCGAAGCAGAGTGTTCCAAACCATTGTGCAAAATCGCAAGAAGGAGAAATTCACCTTGCAAATAACATTTACGTTTAGGACGAGTTTATTGATAGAGGAAGCAAACAATATCTCTTATTTAAGTATATAACTACGTTTCAATATATTTTCAAAAATTTGTTCAAAATAATTGAAAAAACTAAAATATAAATGTGAAATATATATATATATATATATATATATATATAATGAATTTTATTATTCTCCCTTTACATACTTTGTACATATTTAATACAAGTGAGATAAAAACACAAATATAGAACATTTTAAATAAAGATAAATTAAAATAAAGGGAAGAATTTGGCACCTTCTATAGGAATCTTGTAATGAGGGTTATTGTTTCTTCAAAAACAAAATGAAAATAATTTTTCAGAGTTATGAAATAACATTTAACAAAATCAGTAAATTATAAAGTTCTACGGCAAAATTTTATTTTTATATAAGCATACTTTATAGAACAGATGAGATAAAACTGGGCTTTATATATATATATATATATATATATATATATATATATATATATATATATATAAAGCGACTATGATCGAGAGGTTTTCCGCCTTAGAAGAACAAGGGGTAAGGGGAAAAAAAGTGAAGGCCAAAATAAACTCACTTGAAAAATTTCATCAAAATCAAAATACATTTACTATTCACATTTTTTTATTCTGCTCGAAATACATTGTACATTACATAATTTTCTCTACATATATATATAAGAAAGTAAAACGGAAGGTTGTTTCGTTTATATAACTTGACTATATATTGATTTGGTCGTGAAACCGACTGTACCTATAGATACTTGGGCGTAGACTACATCACGGTTAATATATGCTTTAGAGGGAAATATCTATGGGTTGAGTATAATACAATGTTATTGTTAGGGCAGTGAATTTGAATATTTATTGGATGCTATACGAGTTCGGGTGTGTTATCATATCAAACATAAATATTTCAGGAACGTTCGCACACACCTCACACAAAGCGTAAACTTATAAAAAATATTGATTATTCCAACAGAGTTCTCTGTTTTTTCCCTGTTTTGCGATATCCCTCGTTGACATAGCTGAGTCCGCATTGTAAATTGAGTTTAACCAGAAGCAATTTAGCATCATTTTTAGGTTATCTCATGAATATAGATTTTTATAAAAAATAGAGTTTTTTCACTAAAAACGATACACTAGTTTTTTTTTCTCATGTTTAACAATTTTTTGTCAATTATCATAGGAGGAACCCGTTAATTTGATTTCCAAGGGAAGTAATTTATTCATTTTTTAGTCTTAGAACTACTTATATTTTAATAAATGTCGTTTGTGTAGTCAATTGTAGTTTTTTTGTTATTACTACATGTTTCGCTGCATAAAGGCGGCATCTTCAGAGTAGTAAATTATAAACAAAACATCACACAACATATCTTGAACGTTTATTGTTCGCGTTATAACATTTGCAATAACATCCTGCACGTATGGTATGACAGGACGACATGTTTGACATTGAATTAATTTTCTTTCTTTCTGTGAACACGGTTACTTCAACACCTAAAATCCTCAGTGGCTTATAGTGAGTACGGGTGTGGCAATCCCGAGGGATTGTAGCTAGTTCTACACCTATTTTACTATAGTCTTGGGTAGATCCCTCTCTTTGCTATCAGGTCTCCTCTTAACCAACTCTTCTGGCGCTTTTAGACTATTCGAAGGTTAGAGGTTTTTATTTTGTGTTCTTTTCTTCCTTTTTAACTTAATGGCAACCGAGAGGTTTTTCGGCTTTAAACAACAAGGGGAAAATCAACACCAAAAACATTAAATAAATTATGAGAGGGGTCCAGCAGCATTTCATTTTAAAGTTTCTTAAAACCTCTTTTCAACGTTAAGTCATTTTTCAAATTTGGATAAACAAAGAGAAATTTTGATATAAATGTAATAAGTTCATTATTCAATATTCAATGTGACGCCCTCTAGTCTACATGCAAACATTGTAAGGGAAAAGTTGATACTCGGCAGCATGTATGATTGGACTCCATTCGTTTACGATACGTTTGCGTAAATCGTCTAAGAATGTAGGTAGGGTTGAACAAATTTTACCTTTTAAGTGACAAAACAAAAATCTAGCTGTGGCAAATCTAGTGCGTGGCTTTCTAAAGAACGTGTCCATTAACCTTGAATATCTGCTCAATAGACTGCCGAATTGGCGGAATACAATGTATCGGAACACTGGTCTTCAAGGTAATGCTCGTTATTGGTTAAGATTGGAATGAATGTTGCCTTATAAGAATTTAGAAACACTTCTCGAGTGAAGTTATCAAGCAAGGATAAAGGATCAATGAGAGATATCAAAAAATGCAGCTTAAAATTTAATTTATTTCTGGTGTTGTGTATGAACAAAATGAAACGGAACGTAGCTACAATATGACAATTATAAATGTACCGTTTACGGAAAAAAATATCATTCGTTCGAAAACTAATACATAAAATAAAATTTATGGATCGTTCGTTCACTTATTTCATATTACTTCGTGAAACAGCCAACTACTAGATCAACCTTTAATATTAGCGGAATAAATTTTTTAATCTTTAAAACGTAATTTCTCTAAAACTGGTCCAAATTTAAAAAAATTCACATGCTCACATTTTTTGAAGAGATAGTAATCAATGTGTTCTTTGAATTTTCAGAACATTTGTATAAAATCGTTGATGCCGATTTTGAAAGTTTGAGTTTTGTATTATGTATGTAATAAAAAAATATCTCTCTTTATATAGCAAAAATTATGCCCAATTTAATAAGAATTGCTTATATTCTGAACAGAAAGAATAGAGAAAGGCGATAAAGAGGAGTATGTCCTATTTGTGTGCAAAATATATTTCTTGTATAAATAAGGAAAAATAATTATCAATCTTCAGTTAGATAAGAAGTTTGTAAACAGCTGTTCTTACATCATGCAGTTACAAGTCGTTGATTAGTTAAATTAGATTAGGTCATGCTCTGTCAATTTTCTCCTTATTTTAACAAATGAGACAGTATGCGTCTGTTATTCAGGAGAGATACTATTTGACGTCATCATTTGTAATAGTACGTTTACGTCTGCAATTTTCTTAAGTAATATATCATTATAACGGTATCTCGAAACACAGAAGTAGGTTATTACATTCAGAGATGAAAAATGCGTACCTAATCTTTTGGAGCCTAAAAAAACCTCTAGCTTAACCCATCGTAGCATAAATAAACCTAACCCTAATTAACCTAAACATGTCTCGCTTTAGCCTAATATAACCTAACATAGCCTAATCCAACCTAACAGTACAGGTCAGTCTAACTTAACTCCTAACCTTCCGCAGCCTAACGTGAACTAAAATAGCTCTGTCTAGCGTAACATTAAATAATTAATACATCCCAGAATAATTTAACCTAGCCCAACATAACAACATCTTTACATAACGACTTAACCTAACATAGTAAAACTAATCCAAATATAACATACTGCAGTATATCCCAAACTTAACTGAATCCAATAACTCTAGTCTATCATATCCTAATACAACCAAACTTACCGTGATCTATTTATTTTACACCACCACAGCTTTATATAACTGAGAATAGTGCGCAACAGTGAGTCTGTGCGCTCGCCCCACTATCGTGCTACTCACTTTGGAAATATAAACAGCGGGGAGTCACTCCAGTGTTCGCGGCAATTTATCGCACAATTGATCTTTTATTTTACTGTAATGTGTAATTTTGAAAAAAAAGAATCATAATTTTGAATAAAATTAATAAACCTAAAGTATTACAGAAACACCTCACTTTATTACTTTTACTTATAGGCGATTATTTACTATTACTTACTCTATTTCTCCATTCGCCTGGATTATGTTATTCCAGCTCTTCAATTCCAGTCAACATCAACTGAACTTTCGAAATCTGATTCACTGCCACTGTACATAGAAATTATAAGTGATTCAACTATATTGTCTATGATTTAAGTACTCGACTTCAAGTTTTTAATGTCGGCATTTCCAAACAATCTTCGGGACCAATTCTCACCACCTTTTCTTTGCACAATATTTCCGCTTGAGAAATAGTGCAAGAAGCGTTTCTGCTGGCCAGGTATCCTTTAATATCAGCCCAAATAAGCTCATTAGTATTGAGGTTAGGATGATAAGGTGGAAGACACATGAACATTTCGTTAATTAGGTACCGACGAATCCTAAGTTTGTACTTTTTTACAGTTATGGTACGTACATACTGACACTAAATGGGATATTGTTCTTAGTAAGTCAATCTTTCATCTCTTGCTTTCCGCTAGATGTGTTTTTTTCGAGTTGAACATTCTGATAATGCGCGTTATCCACAACGACAACACTATTTGGGTTTAAATTTATTAACAACTTTTCTTGCAGCTATTTTACAAACATGTTACGATTAACATTATCGTGCTATCACCACTTTTGCTGCTGGATTTCCACATAGCAAGTGCGCCAGGAACAAAGCCTGCTTCGCCACCAGCATGAAATTAAACTACAGGCACTACTATTTGACGTGTCTGACCACGATTTACTTGAAAGGTGGTTAGAAAGACTGTACGACTCGTCAAAAAAAATGATTGGCCGACCTTGATCTCTGTAATGGATCTTAAGTATGTTAATAGTTTTACCCTAATGCCTAGATTTTTTTCAATCAAAATTTTTCTATTATTATTAGTCTTCAGCCACCTAAACCCAAGTTGCTTTTAAATACGCCTTAACATTGTTTCACTGCCCTTAAACTCAATGTCACTTTTTAACTCCTCCTTTAAGAGTTCCGCAATTGGTAGTCGATTTTTTTGCAACTCAAAATTGTACACTACTTTTCTCATAACACATTTATCACTCATTGAATTCTGTAACGGACTTTTTCCGAGGATCATAATATATTTCCAGTGTTGAAAAATACTTCACGTTGTCATCACTTTCGTTAAGTTTACTCAGTTCAGTATCTATTTTTCTTACTAAGCTGTTACTAATAGCAGTAGCAGTTCTTTGGCGAGCTTAAGTAACGAAATTTTCACACTCTTGATGTCTGCTTCCTCTTTCATAAATGTATTCATATTACAAACTACGTCTCTGCTCTGGCTATGAATTACCCTCCCCCCACCCCAATTATGATTTGAATCCCCCATTTTTTAAAGTATTTAAATAAAATGTAAAAGTTAAAGTCAAATATAAAAATTAACTTCACTCACGACGAAAAGCTAAACAGAAATACGAGCATGTAATTACTGTCAGTTAAACAATGTTTCATCACAGGCTAACAACTGTAAACTGAAAAATGATGACGGGAAATCATGGGGGAGGCATGAATAACCAAATTTTTGTTGAAAAGTCGCCTCTCTCCTCCATGCTTTCTGTGGTGGTATAAGCGAACTAGTATTGGCGCCTAATGCAACTAGTACTAGCGATGAGTCCGCGTGCACAGACTACTGGCGACTACTGTACCTAGTCCAGATCAGAGTAACCTAACCTATCTAGTTCAACATAACCTAACCTATTTACATGTATTTTCTTTCACGTACGGTTTAGCACATGAGTTTATAATATAAACTTTCATATTTCACCAGAATTAGTTTAGAAATATTTTATACTATCTAAGATGGTGCAATTGTTTAATTTAAATTATTGGACAGTTAACAACTAATCTTTTACTATTATTTGAACACTTATCATTTCGGTTTTTTATGTGGGTGTATGAAGAAGTGTGTACAATATTGATACACAATTTATTAACAATAAATTTTTTGAGTAGGTTATGTTAGACTACACTGAAATAACTACAAACCCTTTGGTTTTAATTGTCGCTATGTAAAGGTTTCCCCCAGTGTAATATAAATGTAAAATAAAATTTGCATATTACGTTTAAATGATTCAAATATGTTTTACAATTAGAGGCATAATAAAAAACACGTATAACACATGTCGGTACAATATGAACAAATAACACGTGTCCTTTGAACAATACCTGGGGTTGAGTGCTAATTTATTCATTTGTAAGCATAACTAGTCTAATTACCGGGAAACAGTTAATCATCGATGCATAACCTAATTGCCCATAATGACAATTATCGGATTAATTATCAGTAAATGATCAATGCACCAATTCAATTGCTTAGTCAAAATTCGATTGATATTAATTGTATTCTCGAGGCGTCGATTAGTTTGAAGTGAACGTTTAATTGTATTGACACGTGGGTAAAACTGACTAGCAAGTAATGCGAGATTTTGGCTTGTTGAGACGTACAAATGAAGGGGAGAAAACAATACTTTGCAGCTAAATGCCAAAGGTTATGAATAAATACCATTATTAAACCTTTTATTTGATTGCTAGAGACGTTCGTAAGCCTGGTTGGCAGGTAATAAAAGATTTCATGCTGGTGAGACTTATTATTAAAGAAGGAATACAATCCTTAAAGATAATTGGCAGAAGTTGTTAAAAAAAATCCATTGTTGAAAACTATTTATTTTCTCACTAAGCATGTTGGTAAGACTGTTTGGAAGGCGATAAATATACGTCCTGGTAAGACGTATTATGGAAAAGGGTAAATCAAATTTTTGTAGCTCATTGCGGTAGGGTGTTAAAAAAAATTCCATTGAATAATAATGAATAAAAAAGGTAATCTAATGCTTTGTAGCCCATTGCGGAAGGATGTTACGAACAAATTCCATTGTTAGAAACAGTGTTCTTTCTCGTTAGACACGTTGGTAAGACTGTTTGGCAGGCGATGGAATATTTTGTCCTGGTGAGATATATTATGAAAATTGGTAAATCACTGCTTTGTAGCCCTTTGTGGGAGGATGTTACGAACAAATACCATTGTTAGAAATGGTGTACATTCTCACCAGAATTGTGATGTTCAAAATATAGTTACTTCGAAATGGATATAAGGTTTCTTCTTTACAATGAAAATAACAAGCAAATGGTTAATTTCTATTGGTTTAATCAGCCACCATGGATCTAATGTATATTTACGCATGTATATGTAAGTGCGGGTGACAGGTCTTGTCGTACCTCAGCCACAATGATCTTTTTCTACTCAAACTTCCAAGTCAGACAGGAAGCTAAAGTAAAAAAGCGGCGATGAAGAAGGAGTCTTCTTATCACAGACTAAACCAAAGTAGGGACTTATTATTTTCTATTTGGTTAGGTTATGTTGGAATAGGTTAGTGTAGGTTATTTATTAGCCTACAAGTGACCAGTGATACAGTTTCTGATCACTAGACATGCCTCTATAGATATCACACACTGTTCCAAGACCTTCCGTCGGAAAAAGCCTTTGGTGTTCAGAGATTTCTTCAAAGAGACGTTCTCCTTTTATTGGAAAAAGAAGTTAAATATTTGGTACATTTTATTACTTGAGAATTAATTTTCCTTATCAACAAATTCGAATATACCAATGTAAACTAATTAATTTGATATATTTTCTTAAAATCGCCTTTTTAAATTCAAATGTTGATGTTGTGATTAAGATGTGTGGAGCGTGGTAATAAATTACTTTAAACGTCATGTTAAATTTGCTGTAATCACCTTAAAAAAATATATACAGGATTTCATAAAGAAAAATAAACGGAAAGAATTTCATCAGGACGAGTTCTACTGGTGAAAATAATGAAAAAAGTTCATATCAACAAGTCGAAGCTTCGGAAACGCTTCGTTTTCCATCTGTCGGCCATTTTGTGTTAAAAAAATTAATGATGATAACTTTTGAAATTATCGTGAAAAATCTAAAACGAAAATAATTGTTAATGTCAGTAACACACAAAACATTATGATAGGCGTACTAGTTATTTCTTATTGTACAGTATCAATAACTCGTGCTAAAAAGCAATATTTTTTTATTATCACATACTCAAAAAGTAGACTTTAACACGTTTAAAACTATAAAATTTTCTAATTAAAGTATAACTTTTTAGTTAACTTTATTTACATCAATTTTCTCAGAATGTAATTCTCTACAAGTTTTGTTTTAAAGTTTTATGTGTTCACTACCCATAAAGTTTTGTATGTCAAAACACTTGTATTTTAACACTCAACGCCATTGTAACTTTCATAAACTTTAAAACGCCGCCATTTTGTTTAGGGTGAACCTTTTGAAGTCGGATTTGCGGCATTGTATTCTACTAAATTAGACCTTTAATTTGATGTACAACTCGACCCACGCTCTCATTTAAGATTTTCTACTGACTCCTTGTGGGCCGTCCCCCCGAAGTGGTAGCGGCTCATTGAAATTGTGGTAAAATAGTGTTTTATGCCCAGTAACAGTGTACCAAGTTATATAGTTCCATCTGTAACGGTTAAAAAAATATTAACCCGTTCCGGGACTTTTCACCACCCCTGTATATATATATATATTTTTTTTTATTTATTTATTTTTTTAGGTTCTCTCAAAAATAATGGAGATACGGTTCTGTGACGTGTACTTCAAAATTTGTATTAACCTTTTAAGAAACAGATAGTTGAGTTTTAAGTTCCTTTTGGCTTCGTGTATTTCAAATTTTTATTCACCTTTCAAGAAACAGAAAGACGAGTTTTAAGTTTCTATAGGCTTAACGTATTTAAAATTATTGATCAATCAGTTTTGTTTCAGTTTAAAAATTAAAATGCCTTATTCACGATCGATGCATTTTCAAATTTTATGTAACAAAAAATCGCGATGTTTTCAGATACAGTGTTTGTCACATTTAGATTTGAAACCTCGGCCAAGACAGTTCCGCTAGAAATATACTTTTGTTGTGGAGTCATAGATCATGAATAGAAAAAGAGGTCTGGGATTAATACTAATAAAAAAAAATATATATATATATATAGGTCAAATTTTATTAAATCCTCTAAAGAAAAGAAAACAAACAGAACTATTAAGGAAAATCAGTTCACTTTCACGATATCAGTCTCGGTTAGACACTAAAATGTTTAAACTATAAATCAGCTGATACAGTTAGTTACCTTACCTAATGCTTCAAAAAACAAAATCATAATTTATCAGAGGTAGCAAAAGAAGATAACCAACATTACTAAATATCCCCTGTGGCGGAGGCGCTGGGTGAACATTAAATCTGGCATTTCTACAGCTTAATCAGGCGCCACCATGATATATAGTGTGTAGATATAGTTGGAGTGAGCCCAAACATTTTTATTTTATTTTCAGATAAGGAATATTTTAACGTTCATAAATTCTGTGTTTTTGTTATAGAATTTGTTTCACTACTCATAATTCTCTAATACTATCTGTATAGATAAAAATAAACGGTCAAAAAAGATTGTATTACATTTGTTCACACAAATATTTTTCAACCATCTTTGACAGTCAAATTTGAGAAAGTAGGTTTTTTTGTTGTTAATAAAACATTTTATTGTTATCTAGAAACTTTAATACA
Source organism: Aphrophora alni (assembly GCA_963513935.1). NCBI lineage: Eukaryota > Metazoa > Arthropoda > Insecta > Hemiptera > Aphrophoridae > Aphrophora > Aphrophora alni. Next base: position 149,268,871 of record OY740765.1, read on the forward strand.
CCATTCCTAAATCTACATTTTAAAATAAAGCGTGTCTCGTAACGTACATTTTCATTAAAAACTCAAGATCGTTTTCTTACGCCATTAGAAAACGTTATCTCATAATTGTGAAAGTAAAATCATAATAAGTTAACCTAAGATTTAACTAAAATATTCGTTTTAGGTTAAGGATAGTGATGTCTGTCTCTCTATTACATCTGTGGTTTATGTGTGTAGCGTACGCCAGTGAAGACTAGCAAAGTCCTTTGAATGCAGACAGTAATGTGAAAACACAAGGAGCGAGACATCCGCGCCCGTATCAATCAATATCCGGCTTATTTCAGCCTCTTTTTTGATTTCACACTAAGCTGCACAATTCAATTCACGTTATAGCGATACCAGGATTAGGTTACAAAAGGAAAGAACGATTGTTTTTTCACTGTGCAATTTATTACGATATAAAAACACATTTGGCTTATTATGCAATAAAGGAATGGACATATTGTAGCAGTATTTTTTTTAACGATTTCCGTTCTAGAAGCTTTGCTAATATCCGTCCGCGAAACAATCACTGGCAGAGAATTTTTAAGTATTCTTATAACCAGGTATTCTCGTTATTTAAATTATGTGATAAACTCGATGGTTCTAACCAGGTAGAACTAGCGAAACAAGCTTAGGGAATACAAAATTTAGAAATATCTTTCAAAATAGTGTTAAATTAAAAAAGTCCATAAAGAGACACCCTACGATACCAACCTTTCATCATAATATATGGGAGGGGGGAGGAGGAGAACCGAGAATGAAGAAAAATACATTTTGTTCTTTCTCAATTATAATGATTACTATACATATATATATAATATAAATTATAGATATATTATAGATAGATACATACATATTGTTTGGGCACGATGACAATAAGTATTATTTTCTTTTAGTATTTCTTTTTGTAGATGTGTGTATGAGAGAAATATAGTAATATTTGTGTGCCTTGTATTTATTTATTCTATAGTTATATAAAGATTGTACTGTGGGGGGATGTTTTCAGAAATTGTTTTCATAAGATCGACCGTTTTAGGTTGATGAAAAAGTCAGTCATTCATATAGTAGAGACGTTTTTTTATTATATTGGTATCTATATATATTTTATCTACTACTGTATCTTCGTTCCGGAGGTCCTTAAACGTGATAGGGGGAAAAATAAATTGTCCCGGGTCAAACTGAGGAGATGAGATCTACGTGATAAACTCTTTTATGAAAGGAAGTAAAAACTAAATGTTTCTACGGTGTAAAAGCGTCCCACATTGTTCAACAAAATATCATATTTCATTCAGAGTAGGTATTCTTTTATACACCAGAGTTAAATTCTCCTGTTCTATGTTATTTTTTATTATCTCTAAAAATAATGTTAAATTAAAAAACTTCATAAAGAGACAACCTTCTATACCAACCTTTAATTATAATACATACGGGGGGGGGGGGGAGATCAAGAATAAGGGAAAATACATTTTTTTCTATATTAAATATAATTATTATTACTACATAGAGACATTTTTGGAGGAATGACATATTCTATTAGGATTTAGTTTTATGGATGTATATGGGTGAAATATAGCAAATTTTTATGAGCTGTGTATTTATTTATTCAATTAGTTATCAATAGTGTAAGAGGGGGAGGGGGAGGAAATTTTGAGAAATTGTTTTTCTAAGATCGACCGTTTTTATGAAAAAGTCATTATTATAGTAGAGACTTGTTTACTATATTGATATCTATATAAATTTTATCGACTACTGTATTTTCGTTTCGGAAGTCCTTAAACGTTATAGGGGTAAAAGGACATTGTCCCGGGTCAAACTGCGGAGATCAGAGCTATCTGATAAACTCTTTTATAAAAGGTAGTAAAAACGAAATGTTCCTACAGTGCAAAAGCATCCCACATTGTTTAACAAAATATCATATTTCATTCGGAGTATTCTTTTATGCACCAGCGTTAAATTCTCCTGTTCTAGGTTAAAGCTTGGAGTTATTTAAAGTAGTTGATGCAAACTTTTAATTACTCCGCAGTAATTTTCTAAAACCTGTTGATGTAAAGGACTCAACATAATGGGGAAATGAAATACCTTTTGTATATACAGGGTGTTTATTTGAATTTAGTCACGATTGGCATCTCTGAAATTACTAAGAAAACAAAGCAATAGTCTTAACTTGTTTATTTAGATTTTGTTGTGTATGTTTGTTTGTATTTTTTTACGAAATTACGATTAAACACATGCACCAATAGTTATACAATTAAGAAATAAAATCTTATGACTGCGCTAAACGATATGTATACAAGTTTTTTAATTTAATATTCAGTTTTAAATTGACGGCTACTAAATCTAGTTACCATGTTGCAGTCATGGACGTGGGAACTGTGTAGGAACAAATACCGCACTCTGAAGTATTATAGTATAGGACAGAATAAAAATAAAAATATTTTATCTGCTATTTCGATAAAACCTTATTTAGGGCTAATCCTTATCCTGTAGATCGTCTTATGTATAATTGAAGTTCACATGTGTAAGTTACGTTGTTGTTTCACACCGCGGAACACAAGACTAGCAAAGCCCTTCGGATACAGTAGCCTAATGTGAAAACAAAAGGGTGAGGTATCAATAAAAACCCGCCTTATTTCAGTTTCTTTTGCTTTCACACTAAGCTGCACAATTCAATTCACACTATAGCGATACCAGGATTAGGTTACGAAAGAGTGATTTTCTCACTGTACAATTTATTATGGTATAAAAATCATATTTAGCTTATTATGGAATAAAGAAAGGGATTGTAGCGGTATTTTTTAGTAATTTCCGTTCGAGGTTTCTCCAATATCCGTTAACAAAACAAACACTGAGAGTAAATGTTCTATGACTACAAAATTATTATTATTATTATTACGTCAAAGAATTTCTTTCTAGAATTACTTTAAAACAATACTATTTAGCGAATAGATATTAAGTCTTTATCAAACTTATTACGTTTCTTTTTAGGAAAACGTTTTACAGTAAAATTTGAATCTTTTATAACCACGGAATTGTTTAGTGAAATTCGTCTTTAAAAATAAACAGTGCAAAGCATCGCATTAAATATTTCATACTAAATAATAAACCATATTAACCATTCACTTTAAAATTATCCTATATAAAAAAAAAAATTGCTTAAATAAATTCGTATAATACTTTTACAAAATAATAATAATTTTCAGGAATAATTTGAAGAGTTCAGATATAATAATTACCACAAAAACTCAAATTAATTTTCACGCCGTTATTAAAACTAGATCTCAAACAAATACGAATAATTACGTTTAGAACGAGTTAGGCTCTATTTAAATATCTTTCAAAAATAAATTAAAACAATTTCACAAAAAGTTGACAAGAGAGGGGCTGCAACGTATTTTAAATTTACAAGAGGAAATTGAGTAGTAAATAAACCACAATTTTGGTTTGATTTCTGATGTAGACTGTAATATGGACAATTTGAGAAATACGGTGACACTTATTTGATTTGGGGAATGTTATGACTGCGTTTATTTATATAGTCTGACTTTAGGTCAAGATAGATTGTATGGGCTAGAGGTGAAGAAGTTTCAAAAAAATGTTTTTGCTAAGCTCAACCGTTTTTCGGATGATGACAAAGTCGGACATTCACATAGTAAAGAGATTTTTCTTGTTATGTTGGTATCCATATAGATATTATCGACTACTGTACATTTGTTAAGGAGGTTCTTAACGTGATAAAGACGAAAAGTACATTGTCCCGGGTCAAACTGTGGAGATGAGATCTACGTGATAAACTCCTTTATGGCAAGAACTAAAAATAAAATTTCTCGATAATTTACTAGAACACACAAGAAATTTTCTTGGTCATCCAGTACTCATCAGTAAACTAATTTTAAAAGTTGTCTACTAATTGCTGGAAAATGAATAAAAACTGTAGGGTTTTCTAATAAGTTACTAAGAATGTATTTATTTATTTAGTTTGTATTATTTTTTTACCTAATTCTTAGTACTTTACCATGAATGGTAAATTAAAATCACAATGAAAAAAGTAAACCACCAATAAAGCATTTAACTTTTTGTGTTTTGTTGAGTATCACATCGTGCGCTCGGCAGCAGTATCATTGGGTTTACAAGACGGATTTATTGAATCTATTAAAACTTTTAAGGCCCGAGTTCTGTTCACAAAACGCTTTGTAAGAGATACGAAAAACTTTAAATTCGAAACTTTCCCTATTTTTGAGGGTATTAATTTAAAGATTTTGATATTTTATTGGGTTTTGTTAAGTTGTTGGTGTTTGTTTATCGTATGCAATGTTTTCTTTTGCAATTTTTTATTGTTTAATTAACTTTATTGTTCTATAGAAAATAAATTCATTTCAAATATCATTGACTTTTTTAGAAATATGTTCCAATTTACCAATATGACGGAATTTTATATTTAAATAGTAACTCCTTTTTTTCTATGCAACAAATTAAATTTATTTTTGGTTTGAAGGTTGAAGGTTGAAGGTTTGAAAATTATATTTACAAAATGCACAAAACTGACCCGATCCTGGCGGAAATTTACTGTAGTTGTTTCTGTCACATTTTATACTTTTGTGTGGGTATTAAAAATATGATACTAATTTTTCTAAAATCAGTTAGAATTTTCCAATATGGAGGCGAATTACTTCTATTTAATGTTTTTGAATAAAATATAGCAATAAGATTTTTTAAATTTTAAACCGTTTAGAAACTACAGCAGAATAAAAATTGATTAACATTAATTATTTAATGGATTTAAAGAAAATATTTTTATTTGTTTACTGGTTTGAATGAAGATAAAATTACAAAGTATCACAGATTATGCACGGTAAAGTACTTAACAGTTTTTAATTAAAGTCATTAGAGGTGGTTTAAAACAGTTAAACTAGTGATTCATTAATAGGCAATATATTATTCTTACTATAATGACTATAATCAACTTAGATTAACTAATAACTCTGGTTGTTTCCTTGCAATCCCTATGAATTTTTAATGGTACGTAAATAATACCGTTTTACGAAGTCAGGTTTATAACAGCTGTCCACATAAATCAACTGTTAGTTGAATTACATTTCAGATTTTTGAAAATCAACAGCAAATAAAGAAGTTTTAACAAAATCATCTAAATTAAGAATTTTAATAATCTTTGATCGGTAAAATTTCTGAACAGTGAAGTTTAAGAAATAACATTGAAGAATAAAATAGTCTTAAATGGACTATTTATATACCTATACAATTTAACATTTCGTACTAGGTTAAAGAAACTAACTTTTGGGTAATAAATTTTGAGGATTACGTTCAGTTTGCACCAAAATTATTTTAAGATAAAAGAAGCGCACCTCACAGTTTGATTCTAGAATTGGCAAAGCTTCTAGAACGGAAATTGGAAAATAAAAATTTAAAAAAACACTGTAATATGTCCATTCCTTTATTGTATAAAAAGCCAAACGGGTTTTTATTTCATTATAAATTTTACAATGAGAACTAAAATTTTCTTTGTTTTAACTCTGGGATTTGTAACCTAATCTCGATATCGCTGTAACGTGAATTGAATTGTGCAGCTTAGTGTGAAATCAAAAAAGGTTCTAAAATAAGCCGGATATTGATTGAACGGGTGCGGATGTCTGGTTCTTGTGTTTTTACATTACAGTCTGTATTCAGAAGGCTTTGTTAGTCTTTTGTTTCGTGATATGAAAGAGCAAAATACCTCGCACAAAATAAAAGATAAAAATAATTTTGATTTTACTTCGTTCCTATGTAGTTAAGAGTTACATGATGTAATACAAAAATCGTCATCCTTTAACTGGACGTGAATGCATCAAAGATGAGAATATCCATCCGTTACAGTATTTGTGACGCAATAATGAGAGAACGGACAATTACAATTTAGTTTTATCTATTTGCCCACTGAACAGTAGAGATTTATAGTTTTATACTTCTAGATGTAGGGTAAAAATTTCAACATGGTTAAAAGATGCGTAACAATTCAAACTTTATTGAATTACAAAGGTAATTTTTTTATTTTTTAAAAATATTTTTTACTAATTGTAAATCAACGGGGAAAATAATTTAAGTTGAGATAAAAGAAGACCAAAATTTAAAATAGAAACATTCCGTGAGTACAGTTATATTAAACATAATTTATTGAATATTAGTATGTAATATTTGTTTATGGAAAATGTAAATTATAGGGGAGTGGGGGAGCAAAAGAGACAAAAAAAACAATAAATACCAACACTACGTGTGACGTTTCCAGTTCGCTAAGTGATTGGACATGATAGACGGAACCTACGCTGTGTACAACAATTAACTCACTGCACAAAACAGTTGAAAATACCGCGTTGACAGGTATTTTTATGAAGCATGTAACAGTATGTTATTTGATTTGGCTTGCTGCAAGCTTCATGTTGCACAATATGTTATTAGAGTAATCGCAGCTTTGTAGAAAGGCTACCCTCTACTTCATCGCTACCTATATTACATAAGGCTGGATTATATAGTAATTGATTTTCATTAAGACACACATTAACATTAGAGAGGAAATATTTCTCAATTGCACTTGATATTTATGTGATGAGATTAGAAATACAGATTTATCTTTAAATAAAAAATTTAAAATGTAAAATTTCAGATTTTAAATCTGACAAAATAAGCTATTTGGAAAGTTTTACAAATTTCGGATGAAAATTTAATCCAAATTAAACTGTTTGGTACAAACTGTTGGTACAAACCAATTTGTACCATTTTAAAATCTACTGGTATTTTCTGGTTAACGAACTTATGATTTGTATAATACGGACAAAATTTTGAGCAAATCCGACTAAAATTTACACTCCTAAAGCGTTCAAGTTAACACACACACATCCTCACGTTTAAAAAATTGGTGCTAAATGTCTCCAACAGGTGGGATCGATGGACATCTCATGCCCTCATGTGGCGACGTTTTCTTGAGGGTTTTCGCAATATCTATAATTTCTATATTAGACAATCAACAATAAAGGCCTTCGCAGACAGACGCGATACAGGACTCGGGACAAACCGAGCGATACTGAACTCGGGAAAATATCGCCTGTTTACCGAACTGTACTTTCACACACGCGCTGCACTCGGACGTTCGGGTTTCGGTAAAAATAACAATATCACTTCATTAAAAACTATAGAACGTTATATTGTGGATTTAATATTTTTATTGTTGTCATGCGTGACTTAAATTTTTTTTTTTTTCATGAAATTGTCTAATATTTTGAGAAGGAATTTTATATATACTTACTGAGGCTTATCATGTTCGTCCTCGTCCATAGCGAGCGACAAAAGCAATGCTTCTTCTTCTAAATGTTGATTCATATTTAAAAAAAGTAAACTAAATAATCAAACTACACTACATTCATGATTTTGGATGCGGTAAAAAAAAAGGTGTAAAATACTGACTCCCGCCTCGATTTCCGAGCGGTCTACCGATTGCGATAATATCGTATTCCTCGGTATACCGCTGCTGTGTGGACGTTTTCATTTACCGCTATGCAATAACCTATCGTACCGAGCCCTGTATCGCGTCTGTCTGTGAAAGCCTTAACGAATTCCCCGTAAGTAGAAAATTTAGTCGCAACCCCAAGAAATAGTTCTTGACAATGAGTAAACCAAAACACGAATTATTATTTAAATTCTTACAAAAGGTATTTCGGAAAATTTCCATATCTGTACACCTAAATCATAAACTACTGCTCAAGTTCTTCAAATAAATCAATAGTGAAGTTTTCAAACCTTAAATGGTTTACGAAATGCATAAAACATTTTACGAAGTAGATTATCAATGATGGATGACGTGACGTCAAAGTGACGTCTGATAAATGTAGTAATATATTATGCAGTCCATTGAAACGTTGGAAAGACGTCAGGAGTATTTTACATGTCAAGATAAACTTATTACGATTGTCTCTGGACTTTTGTTAGATCGGCGTTTCCTAAATGTAAGCGATTTCGTCTACAATCCAGACTACGTCATAACAGGTAAATTTCCGACAACCTTTTATCAGCAGTTCGTCACGATCGTTGATTGAACATTTCGTGATTTCCTAATTTTCAAACGTTTAGATAGTGGCTCTGTGAACTTTAGAACTCCATTGTCGTTACTGTTTAAGGCGATAAGTGACACACTTCGATATTCATAAACCAATATGTAAGAGTAAATAATACCACAGCTGCTGTGCACCTCCCACGGGGAGAAATAATGAAGGTTTGCTTTATGGGTGAATGTGATTTACCATTCATTGGTAGTGAATATTATACTCTACTCATCTATGTAATTTTTAAGTGATGACCTGTCAATAAAGATTCTTGGAATCGGGTTCCAATGAAAGAAATGATTTTTGCAATCAGTGATTCAGTGCTAAAAATGTTTATATTGATAATTTCTTTATTATTGATGATTCTAATACATACAAAACATCTCTAATACGATTATCTCTAATACGCTTAAATATCAACATTCAATATTAAACTCATTTACAAGTTAAATAGCCTAAGCTTTCGTTCCAGAGCTATCCCAATGGTTATGACAGAATATGTATATGTACTTAGATGCGGTATTCTACCTTATGGTCTCACTTTTCAAAGTTCGAAATTATAATAATAATTTTAAAAAAATATAATTTAAAATTTTGTAACTTTGCAATAAATAAAAAAAATGAAATAAAATATGCAAAAATTCTTTTCTACCAATAATTTATTGTGTCGTAATAAATTTAATTGCTGCTAAATCTAGAGAATATGTATTATTTAATTTTGGTTCTTGCTTTTTTTAAGAGCGTAATACGAAATTATGGCCGAAATTTTTGTAGATATTACTTTAACGGCCATAATTAAATAAGAATAAATTAAGATTATGAAGTACTTCTAGACAGATTGTGTCTAACTGGTGTCAGACCTTGGAATTGGTTCAAAAGCTATCTAACCGGAGGGACTCGGTATGTTCGATTTAGGACTTGTTAGTTCAGCAATCACTTGTGGTTTCTTCAAACATTGTGTTTAGGTTAGTATTATTTTTAGTTTAAATAAATAATTTGTGCTTTGTTAGGTTGCTGGAACTTGTTTTGTAAATGATACAGATCGGTATTATTCGGTAAAATATGTCTGCTGAATGGCGTGAGGTATAAAATAATTCGAATCTGCTTAAAGATTGATTTACGAATTGATTGGCACTTTTTAGTAAAACGAAGTTTTTCTTTTCTTTAAGAAGTGGGGTCTGATAATATTGATATGTATTTTAAATGCAAGCCTTGTTGTGATAGTAATCACTTGTCATGTTCAAATTAATTAAGTTTAAGGTATAAAATATTTTGGGTTTTGATTGCTGGAAATTGTAATTGGAAAGTACAATTTGAAATTTTAATATGTATATGAATTATGGTTTATGTAGACTTTATTATCTAAGGTCTGTTTATCCACTTTATGTTCTTAGGATAGTTTATTTCTCCATTGTAATGCAGTACAAGTATGGTGTTGATTAGGAAGCTATGAAGGGTAAAAAGAACTACTCCTTCCTTATTTTTATTATTTTTTAAATAAATATTTTCTCAGTGATTAACTTATTTATTTAACGTATTTAAAGTTTTTTTTAAATATTAGAAGTGGTCATTTGTGAGATAGTGCTAAAGTTTATTCCAACAGGTTAAAATATTTAAAGGTTTTTTTTATATACCTCTACCAAAAATGAGGCATTTAAACGTTATTTAATTTTGTGTAAATATTTTATATATATTTTTGTTTACTTAATAATATATATGTCTTGTTCCTTCATGACATGTGAGATCATTCTGTATCCAGGAAGTTGTCCGTAAGATTCATACCTCTGGTTTGTATTCATTCAAACTATTCATGTACTGAATAAGTACATATAAGTGGATTAATATTATCCCCAACAAAAATTCAATTAGTGTTCGTTTCGTGATAACCACAACATCTCGAAATGTCAAAACCAGTTTTTAGAAATTAAAGTTTCAAAAAGGGGTTTTATATGTTGCTTTCTTTTTAATATCACGGGAACTAATAGACGAATTTTAATGAAATCTGTGCCAAACTTGGTGTTAATCCGATTACTATTTATTGTTTACAACAAAATTAAAAACCCGTCAAAATCAACTGTTATAAACAACTCACTGTATCTTCACTAATTTTTGATGAGAATAATATTATCGTTTCAGCATTTGATTATACATTAAACCAACTAAAATTTGAGCCTCGTTAGAATTATTTTGATCAAAATATGGAATACCTTTACGTAGCCTCAAAAATTAATCATTATTTTTAAAGGTTGGTTTAATATTTTAAATTGGAAATTTGGAGTGTTATTTGTAATCAATACAAGCAACCTTTTTCGCAAATTAGCAACGATTTTGCATAAATAATAGAAACGACAAACGAATCATTCAACTGTATTTTAGAACTGAAATATTTCATAAAAATCCGTTTATTAAATCAACGCGACATAAAAACACACACACGAACCCTCTATTTTGAACTTTAATTATTATAAACGTTATTTTCCTGACATTTCCCTTACTACGGAATGAAACTACTTGCCGTAAACCCCCAAAAATAAATTAAATCCCGAAGTACATTAAAATTTTTAATTTATTCTACCACCAACAAACCCACACTAGATTATAATTAGCTAGAATTTCTGTTGTAGAAATTTGCTGATAATAATTATGTTCTCTGAAATAATTGGTTAATCTACTTATTTGAGATCTGAGAGGATTGTCTACACACGTGTACAATGGAACCACCGTGCTTAATACTACAATCTGTGTCACGTCTTAGCTCCGACTAATCAAAGACAACTGCAACACCATTTTACCAATTTAATTTAATTAATTTATTCCAAGAAGTAATCAATCTGAGCATGCGCAGTTTGACTGACAGAAAGAAAGTTGTATTGTATAAATCAACAATATAATGGTCTCTAAAGAAGCACGATGGAAACTTTGTAGTATGCTACAAGTGGCACAGTGTAGCATATTGTCACCCACAAAAAAATCTGACGCATGCACCACACCGAAATCTTTTTTGTGCATGCATAACTTTATAGTGTAGATTCTGTCTTTCCCACTATGTCAATCACCGAGAGATCTCTGGAGTTTAACATGATACTTTCATGACATGTTAGTATTTTTAAAATATTTTTTCCGTTATTTTTCTGTCCCTACTTTAGTTTCCTACAGGCGTGGATGGGGTTAGTACTCCCACACAAGTCGTTTCCATTCTCTACACTATACACTTTAGCTTCTCCCACCATCTTTCAGTGGTGGATGTTCCTCATGTCTACCTCTACATCTAGTACCCATCTTTTCCTTGGCCTTACACGTCTCCTTCCTTCCATAATTCTACTTCTTTTCGGGAACGGGTGCTTCACCCTCTTTGAACTACTGTAGTTTGTTCCTAGAGCAAATAAGTTAATAAATGTTTCTGTCTGTCACGGTATGTCCTAATCAACGATTGACATGGTACGTCATAAGAAATATGATGACCACTACCCCCTCTCTAATTTAAATTTTTAAATATCTTATGGAATTTTGAAAAAATCATCGTTCTTATTAGGTTACTTTTGAAATTTAGCGTTTGGATATTCCAAAATTTACTTTTCATATACCGGTAATCCTCTTTTGACAAATTTATTATAGAGACGAGACACCCATCTTTTCTTTGGCTTTCCATGTCTTCTTGCTTCCATTTGACCATGTAATAATCTTTTTGGTATTCAATTTTCGGTTAACATGTCCTATCGATTTCACAAACTTCACAGTGTCTTTCCCTTAGAGTATATCTTCAATTCCCACGGTTTTTCTCATTCCCTATAATTCTTCATACCTCCAAAGAATTTCCATGTGTTGGATCGTGTAAGAACCAAACTACGTATAGTCAATATGAACCCATACATGTTGGAGAGTTTAAGGGGGCCTGTGGAAGGATGGAGCTGAGGGTACATTGAAGACCTTCTTCTGTTAATTCTGTGTGTAGGTATGTGTAAGTTATAATCCAAGATTGTTCTAAACTTATATTAATTAGTACTAAACTTATTATACTTACACATACCTACACACAGATACAGGAGAGATGGCAAGTCTCACACCACATCAAATAGGTAAACATATTTTTCATATCTCGAGATTATTTAAAATTATTTTTTCGGTAACTCAGAACTTGTGGCAGCCTAGTAAATCGAAACTACGATTCGGTTCTAGTGTTTTTGTTGAACATTTTCTAAATATGTAACGCATTTGCTAACCATTAGAGACAACAACGTTAAATTAATCTCTAGGCTACGGTTTCCATTTCGGATACGATACTGTTATTAGGATCAAGCGCATTTTGAGGTCAAAAACACTCACCCCAGGACTGGCCATGCACCATTAATTAAAGTACCCTGCTTTGAAGAGTTTGAGATGTAAATATCCATCATGGACCTTTTCTTACCTAGAACCTATCCCCTATTTTGTGCCGGACTCTTACCGACTAAAAAAAAAAAAAAAAAACGTCTTTTTATCTCAAGGTGTTGAGTCACTCTTACTGAACTACCTTTCGGCTATAACCATCACCTGCGACAGCCCTGCTTTCCATGTCCATTATTGGCTTCCATCCTTATCTATCCGTTGTTACTAATACAGTCTGTGAAGTCTTCGCATGCCGTCTTCAGTACTTTATTTATGAAATTCTCTATAGTCCTCCTTGTTCCCTCCGATTTTAGCATATGCCCTATCATATTATCATTTCCTACTGTGTCACATTTTCTGCCGTTCGTCGTCCCAAACTTCGCATACAAATAAAGTATGCTTAGCGTCATCATCCTGATTGCTGCAATAGTTGCATGTCTCCTTTTCTGCTACTTGAAACCGCCTAATATTACTTCAAAAACATCCATGTCCAGATAAAGATTGGGTTAGATTATACCCAACTTCACCGTGCTTTTAGTAGAGTCGTTTAATTTATATTACATTATCGAATCAAAACTAATTACTAATTAAACACTCACACAACACTATCACTAATTGAGACACGAGTTAAAGTTAGTCATTTGCAATTCTCGAATGGTATCGTTTAAATAATAAATTAACACGTCCTTGAGGATTGGGACTCCGGAAAACCCCCGAACATCATGACCCTGATTTTTTAACCGGCCATGGTGTAAATTGGAAATATATATTTAATCCAAAGCTTTAAAAACTACACTGCTCTGCACAGCACGTCGGCTGTTTGTACTGGTAGAATCCGCACTCTAGCGTGCACTGCTAATCATCTCTGATGGTATTCCGACCAACTGTTCAGTTTCATGCCAATTCCGTCCTATTAACAATCCGGTCGGTGATTACGGTGAGCTTTGCAACCAAGATTCCACTGGCATGTCACACTCAACCAAAGATTAATTTGTATGCCAACTCCGATGATTCGTGGTGACTCTTCCTCGAAACGCGTCATAAATATATACACGGTCGTCGTCTCCTCAGAAATGACGTGTTTAAAAAGGGGAAATGAACTTTGAACCCGTCTAGGAGATCAAAAACCTCATTATAGTCTAGAACGATTTCCAATGAATTTTCGTCAAACGTGGTGATTAAAGCCCCAAGCAATGTGATGATCCGAAAAGAATGAAAATGTACGGTTCGTGAAAAATTTGGAAAATAACAAAATGAAACGTAACGGTCGTTAATTTTGATTTTTAGGGTCCTTGAGAAAAACCAAGGACTGTTATAATTTCACTCGCGATAAATCCTATATACTTCAAACTTTGCATTTATGTTCTTTGTAATTGTTTCACAAATAGGAAAAAACACACGGTAACAAAAATACCATGCTGTAGTTAAGAGGCATAACTATCGAGTTGAAATTTTTTTAATATTATTTTTGGTGTATCAAATAAAACTATAAGTTATTGTGATTGCGAATATGTTTTTTTCATTTGAAGAAAAAAATAATATGTTGGCGATAAGGCCAGATTTAACGTCAGATATAATGTCATTATTATTAAGACTGGGGAGAGTGTTTTATAAAACCTCCTGCACTGCGACCTAGTTAGATCTTTTGTGCCCCCCTCTTGTTGGACTCAGGAGAGATCTATGTCTTTGACAAAATTGATCAAACCCTTGGTCGGGAGGTTTAGTAATTCTTCTTCCGAAATGAAGATGAATTCTAGAGATTTTTGTCTTTTTTGGCATAAGGCCGGGCACTCCATGATGATGTGTTCCATGCGTTCCACCTCTTCACCACAGTACCTGCAAGTATCATCGTCCACCAGGCCCATCTTATTTAAGTGATACCTGCAATGGATATGTCCAGTTAGTATACTACAGAGGAGTTTAAGCTCTCTTCTGCTTAAGTTTAGCACTTCCTTCCCTCTCTTTTTTTTAGGGCTAAGGAATTTCTTGGAATGTGTAAGACCCGGTAATGTATTCCAGGTTCTGTTGATTACTTAGTTGGCCCAGTTGGTAATAACCACCTGGTAGTCCCTGGGGCCAAATCCATACATAGGAGATGGCCCTGTAAAGGGTTTGGATGCACCAAGTTTAGCTTGCTGATCTGCTTCCTCGTTGCCTGCTATTCCCTCATGCCCTGGCACCAGATATAATGTCACTCTTGAACACGGCATGTCCTCTAAATTATATGGATTCGAAATTAAATTACAGTGCGAAATCATATATTATATTTTTTTGTATGATGAATAGAATTTCATTTAACCATACAATGAGAAATGCGTAGCGTATAAGTTAAAAGCAGTTTTTCTGAGATGTGAGACAAACAATTCAATTGCCATTAAAAGACGGATTGCATTTTCATTGATTTCTCTTCATTAAGACCCATAGGTGAAATCAACGTTATAATTTCACTCGCCCGTCTATCTGTCAAATTTAAACTGCCACTTAAAAGACTTGGATTTTATAAATGCCTGGGAAGTCGTGTAGTTTTAGCACACGTTTGACCTTTTTGTTTATATTTTTTTCCGAATTTCGAAACGTAATTTTCTTTTAATTTATGTTTGACTAATTGCTTATAAATCTTCACGGCTAGTTGTAAAATATAATCTTTGTAACAAATTTGGTACAGATGGGATAAAAATGATACAAGTATATCCAGAAGTGTTCAAGGACCATGATTTGTCTAAGTCTTACTATGACATAGGCCTACATTTGAATAAATTATAAATTACGTAATAACTGCTTTTAATTTAAAATTAGCTAAATATTCTTGTTACCAACAAAATCCTCTCGTACGATTCATAAGAGAAATAAACTCTGTCACAAAAATTTGTCACTCAAATCAATTTATTCTGAAAGAGACGAATCCCATTAGCGGTGATAAATTGCGGGCTTTATTCTTGAATTGGAGTCAGAGCTTCAGGACGTACTTTGAATAAAAAATTAATCTCACCCTCTGAAAGAAACCCGAGGATTACCGCTCGGTGATCTACATAGTAATGCAGTTGAAACTGCTCAAAAAGTATTTAAATTGTGTTAAATGTACGTGATTATAATCAAGGGAATAAAACGATTGATAGTTGTTTAAAGGTCAATTTAATTTTGTCAGTTGTAATTCCTGGGTTTTGTTTGATAGGATGTAATATGACAAGCGATGTTTATTTAAACTTGGTGCTCGCCTATCAACCGGAATCGTTTCTAAAAGTACAGAATGTTTTCCAGATTTGTAGAGAAATTTTCATAAAGTGGATTTTTTTTTTTAATTCTTTACAAGGAAGATGAAAGTAGAAGTGGCTTCTAAACGTATTAAAATTTGTATTTTTGGAATTTAATGAAACACGTAATGGGTTAATTACTCTGCGTCGAATTTGTGTGTTAATTGTCTTTGAAATCCTAATTCAAAATAAAATTTGTGAATAGATTTTCAAAATTGTATTGACAAAATTGATTTAGTTTACTGGAACATTTAATATTATTTATGTATAAAAACGACGTTTCAACATTGTAGACCAATTCCCGTTATCAGAGACTTCTCAGACCTAGCTTTACCACTGACTTCATTGCTTATATTATTAGTTTTATTTTTCAATATGGCTACTAGGTTATATTGTCGTTTTTTACATTTCCTAAGTTTATCACTTGATCAAACGGAGTGTTTATGAGTATAAACAAGTGTATTGTTTTATATTTTACAAATAATATCAAATGTCAATAATATGAACAATCATAATTCAATAACTTGAAAACCAGAATGTATGACATATTTTTTAATGCCATTTTTTTTTTTTTTTTTTTTTTATTTGGGTTTTTACTGAAGTATTGTGTATTGGTAACTTATTATTACAACACTGATCGCCGACCGTTTATCTAAGTGTGACTTTTTTTCTTATAAATATGTACAGGATGTTTCCAAATTTAAGGATATGTTCCTTGGTTCAAAATAGGTAAAAGAAATTCTAGGAACACATGTCTTAAAATGCTTACTTTCCGTCTGACCGCCATTTTTTTTTGGAAAAAACATTTTTGGAAATAAATAAGATATCGAGTTCAAATATAGTGCAACATATTTTTTCAATGTACCAAAAGCCAGGACTATATTTTTGTATGTTTTTTAAATGGCAGCCGTTTAAAATTTCTAATATCAAATATATCAAAAACCATTATTTTATAAAAATTTTACAAGGGACCAAAAACTTTTATTTTTTAAAACAAACAAAATTAGTTTTTTTAATTTATCAGTAGGTTTAAAGGATAACCAAGTTATTGTCAAAAAAACTAGACATAATTCCTTAGTAATTGTCTACAACAACCAACATTAACCTAAAGCGAAAATATGTTTGAATTATGTTTTTTAATTAATTGTAATAATATTAATATTTTTTTTCTCAAATTAATTAAGCGAAGAATTGGAAATTTGGACTTCGTTATTTTTCATCAGATTTATTTGAATCATGAAGTGTTTAATTTGAAATTAAAAATTCTAGAAAAATGTATTCTAAATCATTTTTTTCGAGTTTAGCTATTTTAGTGTTACTAAATTTAGAAAATGTTTGATGGTCTCAATCTTGAAATGAATGAACAGATTAGGTTGGTTAATATTAAATAATTATCGTTACCAACTACTATTCCAAATTTCATTTCACTACGATAAACCGTTCTTAAATTATTAATTATTTTATACAAATTACAAAATGGCACCTAGCCGGTTTGCTACGCAATGTATTTTATTATTAATATTTAAATAACATCATAACTCATAATTTTTTTGTTTTACGCTAATTTTTGGTGTTGTAGACAATTACCAAGAAATATGTTTTCAGTTTTTTGACAATAAGTAGGTAATCTTTTAAGCTATTGAAAAATTATAAAACTCATTTTGTTTGTCATTAAAAAAGAAAACTTTTGGTGTCGACATTTTTTGTAAAGTTAATAGTTTTTTATATATTCGACAATTTAAAATGTCCTGATTTTTGGTACATTATTAAAATATCACTTATACAGTATAATATGCATACCAATTTTGGACGCAATATCTAATTTATTCCGAAATATATATATATATTTTTTAATATACACAAAATTATATATATATATATATATTATAATAATATATATTTTTTAATTAACACAAAATGGTGAACAGACGGAAAACTAAACATTTTAGGACATATGTTAATAGGTACTTTTTTACTTATTTTGACCCTAGGAACCATATCCTGAAGTTTTGGAAACAACCTGTAATATGCATATAAATATGATTTCACCAAAATACAGACAAAAATAACAGATAGTAGGTCAGAAATAAATAATTATATATTGTGGCTCCTGCCTTTGTCAGGAAAACAGAGAGATTGAATAATATAGTTTGACATCTCCGGAAAAAAAACTTAAATGAATAGATTTAATACTTCGTAAAGTAGACAGTAAATATATTGTACAAATTAAAATTACCAGTTACAGTTAACAAACCAAGTGCACAAAATTGTAAGGCATTAAATTTATAATTTTAATCAAACACAAAATGGGCAAAAATGGAAAATGTACGACCTAAGAGTAAAAAACTATCCTCAAAAAGTAGTTGTTATGAAAATTAAAAATATGTCACCGTTTTCAAATTTACTGCCAATTTTTTCAGGATAACAAACACGCCCATAGTTTGTAAATCAGAGTCCATAATTTTATCAAATAATAATTAAGACAATTACTACTACTTGATCATTTAACATATTTGTAATGTTCTGGATGGGATTTCAATTAACGATCTAAGCCACTTTTAAAATTGGTTGATCAAAGCTCTGATGACTTCAATCATTGATCTACCAGAACAACAAATAATTTGTATTTAAACAAAACTCAGAACAAAACTGAAGTAATTAATTTTAAATCAATCCGCTATTGCAATGATATGACTATAATATAGACAATGGTATAAATTTGTTCGTAACGGACCAGAACATTCTAAAACACAATATCGTAATTTTCGCACCTATAAAACAATACTTCCTAATTGGAATGTTAAAATTGACAAATGGAGTTGGCACAACTCCGCATCATCGTTAACTACGACAGGCAAGACAGTAATTCAATGCCAAATAAATGCAAACAAGCAGAGTCCAATTAATTCGCGCCACTACAAATTTGAACATTGTTTCAATCTTTATTATAGACTTTCTCTCAACACTCACTCGCCTTTTTCATAATTATTTTCAAATCAAAACAATGAGAAATGTAACTTTCATTTGTAAAAAGCAAGAGAAATTTTTTATATATTACTTTCTTCGATGAATGATTTTTTTTTACCAATTGGATTGATCCTTGCAGGCTTCTGCAATTTTATTTCCTTATAAAATTGTAAAGATAAAGTTATGTACAAGTGAGAAGTTGTTCATAAGAAATATAAACTATAATTTAAAGAAAACGCAAATTTTAAATTATATATATATTACCTGATGATGTTTATATACAAACAGGAAAGAACAACAGTTATATTACTTTTATATATTATATAACAGTTGAAAACAGTCAATTGTTGTAATGATTTTATGATATTTACGACCTGTAAATTGGAGCTTTCTTCAACTTCCTTTGCGTACATCACGTGTCTAAAATTAAAATTAAGATCGTTTAATAGAATATCATATCTGCTTGAAAAGGTATTTTCTGTGCATCGTAACATAGTTAGCACACTTACGGAAGTAAGGGCATTGGCAAAAAAGCTTTGTATTTTCTTTCAAAATATATATTTTGTATACATTTTGATTTTATTATAGACACAATCATGATAAGTGCCAAGTTATTTAATTTTTATATAACTCTGATACTCACAATTTACAAAAATATATGTTTACTCTGCAATTTTAAATTCTAACCAACCCTATCAATTTCCACTATACCAACCACCGGTTATAGTGGAAACCACCACTTTACCACAAGTTAGAAAAAAGTTAATTTTACGGGAAAAACCTTGCATCTTGGGTGGGTTTCAACCTACGATCTTTGTTTTAACTCACTAATTTTAAGAATTAAGAGAAATGAAATTGTTGTCTCCAAAATGGAAAGTTTTAGGAGGGGGTATAATTCTATAGATTTCAAAATGTACATATGTCAAGTGATATCTCAATTTGAAGATTTTTTGAAACTAAAATTTTTTTAAAGTAAGGTGCTTTTCTTATATTTTTCTTGTTTAAAATCGTAGTCCAACATATTGGCATAATCTGCATCTTATTTATACTTATTTAAAAATAAAAATCAGGTAAAATTAACTGACCTTTGGAATTAAGGGTAATAATTTTGTTTTCAAAAATTTTCCCTTCACCAGAATTATATAACATTCAGTTCAGGAGATAATATTTTTCATTTTTTAAATGAATGTATCTTAAATTTTATATTTCGTTTTGTATTCAGTTGAAATACAATATTCTACAGCAGATATAATTTCCTGACTTTAATTTTCATTATTTGCGTTACTTTCCAAGAGGAAATCATTCCACCTCTTGAATTTTCAACTACCATTCCATTATTTTTGTTTAAACATTTTTCTACTTAAATTGTGGCTAATATCTGCAGGCAACTGATTAAATGTTCTAGGTGCATAAAATCAAACATTTTAGTGAAAAATACATTGGTTTATTAATTTTAAAATGTCAATTTATTATTTACAGTAACTAATTGTATTATAAATTAAATACATTTTATAAATTATGCACTATTATGAGAATAATTATTTGGTGGTATGATTAAATTATTTATATTCGGATAAATTTTAATTAAATTAAATATACGAGTAAACAAATTACTTTTTTTTTACGAGAATTGTTGAATTAATAAATGAATATTAATAAATATATACAGAGTGTGTCATAAAGTATGGAGTATTTAAAAAAAATGTAACGATAGAATGGTTCAGTTTTTGGTACGTATATGTTTATAAAGATAACATTTACTTCCAGTTTCGATAGTTTTAATTTTTGGCGACCATTTTGGATTCTCTATCTTGAATTTAGGTTTAATTTTATAAATAGGAATAAGGTCACGTGACACATGTTTTTACATAAAATTTTTTTGAGTTCAATGGTGGAATCCGTTTTTTTTTTTTTTTTTTTTTTTTAATATCACATTTCCTCAACTAATACAACTACAGAACATTTAAAACCATAATTTACAGATGGAGAAATGAGTTGGACACTTACCTTTAAACACGTAGGCCTACATGCTGTAGTTTTCAACTTGAGATTTTAAAAGATGCTCAAATTGTTTCCCTATTTGACATAGTCCTAAAAAGTTATAAAATTTATTATTTCAAGCAATCGGAAACCCAAAATAAACTACAAAATAGGATAAAATGAGAAATTAACGTTATTACTGAACAGACAATTTCTAAAGTAGTTGGTGGATTTTCGAGGGCAATATTTTGAGCATTCTTTGAAAGTTACAAGCTCAAAACTACAGAATTATGTTTAAAGGTTTTTAAATGTTCGTAACCACCACATTTCTCCAACTGTAAGTTATGGTTTTAAATGTTCTGTAGTTGTATTAGTTGTTAACTTTATGAGGAAATGAGATATTAAAAATAATTGATTCCATTATTAAACTCTGAGTACAAAACAATGTAAAAACATGTATCTTGTGACACTTTTTTCTATTTAAAAATTGAACCTAATTTCAAGATGGCGGATCCAAAATGGCCTCCAAAATTTAAAACTATCTAAACTGGAAGTAAATATTTCCTTATAAACAAACACCAAAAACGTACTCTTTACGTTCAGCCGTTTTAAAGTTTGTTTTTATATGTTCCATACGTTATGAACACTCTGTATATACATGTTGTAGCGTTACAACTCCTAGTTGGTGAAAACGTCCACAGTTATTGAAAATGCGATTGAAATTTGTACATTACTGAAATACTTAACTTAAAATATAATTTGATAGTACAACGTAATAAATATTTCTCCACACCCTTCTTATTTATACAACCCCTTTATTTTCCTGTTCTAGTGAAACATATGCCAGGTTAATGTAACTGTTACATCCCCTTTCACGTGTCCTTTGTTTGGTTATTGCGAGCAATAAACTGCAGATGGCGCGCTATAAAACCACATGAAAAGCTTAGAAATAAATCTTACTTTTTATTTCCCCTTAGAACTTCCTGAGCCTTCTCACTGGTCGCTTAATATCTGGATTGAACATTTAATATAGTCGTTATGCCGATATCTAGATATTGGACCAAGTTACCTGCTAGATCTGTTTTCGGTAAATTTGTCGTGCTGATTTGTATATCAACGTTTATACCAAATTTGAAAAGTTGTAACACTAAACAATAAATTGAGCAATCTGTTGTTGCCGCCAGCAACGGCGTAAGCTACTTTACCCGGCGAGGCCGCTACTTTACAAAATCTCTAAAAGGTTCTCCTGAAACAGAGAGAGTGCTGGCGAATTAAGTAAATACAAATTTATAAATGTAAGAATACAATACACCTCAAATTAATAATACATAAACAAGAAGATAAATTTAAATGGTGATATACCGTTATGGAATATATTAATATGTTGATTTAGGAGAGAAAAAATTTACATACTGTAAATTTTATTTCCACTCATCACATTTTCATTGATTTCTCTTAAAAGGGTCCGTAGGTAAAACCAAGGACCCTTTTAATTTCACGCTCTTTTCTGTCCATCTGTCTGAATGTCGCAACCAGTTCACAAAACAAAACGATAAGTTCTATATACAAACTCTGCATTTATATTCTTTGTATTATCCCACATATAGGAAAAATATAGCGGTGGAAAAAAGACATTAGGACAGTTGAGGGGCAAAATTACCTGTACGATACAGCCATTGAACTTGAACAGAACAGGAATTCAGATAAGATAAGAAACACACACAGTTTATATTAGATAATGGTTATTTCTTTTTTAATGTCAATGTCACACGTGTTAAGTGATGGTGCGCATCTATTTTGTTCGCCCTCTCAAACGAGGATAACATGTTTATGTATGTTTGTGTTATGTGTTCGTGTGTAAATGTTTGTGTTTAATATGTAACGACCTCCAACGGAGTAAAGAAGACAACTGATGATGGGACTACGGCTCCGAAACGTGTTTTAATTTGAATACAACGAATACACAAGACAGATTAATAAATAGCCTATTATAGTTAATTAAAATATATAATTATATTTATTTATAGAAGAGACTTGAAAACCAAAACATGGAACTTATTTTTTTTTTAAATTATGAATAGGTATGAAAAACTAACTGATTATCTAAAGATAATAATTATCTCTAAGTCATGTAGTAATAATTAACATTAAGATTTTAATTACAACAGACAGAGCAAAGATATCATTTATTACTGCAAATAATTTATGCAGAAATTGCATACTTTTTCTCACTCACCCATTTCCAAAATAAATAAATTTTAATTTTTTTTTTTAATTTAAGTATATCCATTTTACACTAAAATCGTCAGTTTATTAAGTAGGTCAATTAAAATTAAAATAAACCATCGATCCTGTCTTGAAAAATATATAGATATTTAAATATAAGTTTAGTTTTACTCGCTTGTTTAACATATCCTCAGGTTACATCGTAATTGATTAAACTCAAACTACTAGTAGACTTATTTTTATTTTGCCCATTATTTCAGAACCATAGTTTTTTTTTGCACACGGGTTTGGGCCGTTAATTTTAACTTTTTACTCAACTTTTAAAGAATACCAAATTTTGAGAATTTTTTTTTTTTTTAATAACAGACCCATGATGTATTTTTGGCTTTTTTGCTAATAACTCATGAATGTCATTATTGAAGTGTTCATTTACTTTTTTTAAGGTAAATAGAGACTACATTTGAGCAAAAATATGATCGTAATAATTAGAGATAATTTTGAGAAAATTGTAATTTTGTAGTTTTTACTTGACAGCTATGCAGTTTTAAGCTATCAAAAACAAATTGGAAAAAAACGTCCGAAATATGGCTACCTACCAAATTTGATTAATGTTTTTATTTGTGTTTTGGGGATTACTTCTTTCATATTTTTCACAATATATTGCGAATCCTCTAAATACTCTTAGAACCTTGTATCAAATGTTAAATGTTATTGGTAGATCAAGGAGTAAAAAAAAAAGTAAATTTGTTTTAAAACAGTTGCTACGCCAGTTTTCTGAACTTCGTAATAGTATGTATCATTACTATTTTGACATCTGCAAGGCCTTAGCAAGACCTTAGTAAGATGTGTAGGTATATATTCAAACCTCTCCGCTCTTACAGGATCTCGTACGAATATCAAATTTTTTTGGAGGTCAGGATTCGTTCGACATTATATTTTTTACAAAAACTTCACGAATTGTTGTCGTAGAAATGTGGGTTTGGCGCCATTAAAATCTCGATAAATTTTCAATTTTATTGTGTTAAAAAAAAAAATACGATAATAAAAATGTTTAAAATGGCCGCCATTATGATATTTACAGTTTTATTTTTGTGAATTTCTATAGGGCAAAGTATAGTCCTCTATACCTAATTACATATTTTCCTATTTTAATTTTAGTGGTCATTATCATGTTTACGCATAGATAAGGATGACGGACTGAGGGTAAGTCTAATATAACTTTCTCAGTTTAATGTTTTCAAGATCACTCAGAAAACAGAAGGTCGTAACTTACCTTATATTCGTATACTGAGTAAGTAAAAAACTTTTAGAATTTTAAGTTTAATTCAATTTAACTTCGATTTTGAGAATAAATTGTAAAAAATTAGGTTTTAAAAACTCATTATTAACTAAAGTGATTCCTGCACTGGATTATTGTGCTCTAATAAACATTCGTTATAATGACATCCATCTGGCTAACTTTTGTCACAAAACTTTAGCGTTACAACATAATTACATTAAGTGTGTCTGCATTAAGAATTTATTTAAAACCATTAAAACACAGTTCGCAGTTTTAAATTACGACATGAAAGAACCGAGTATTTCCAAAATATTCCTTAGCTTTCTTTTTTTTTTATGAGAAAAGTCAATTTGGAAATTCACATGTTAAACTTACGACACTAAGAAAGCACGTGCACAGTTGTTCCAAATATTACCATCGTAGATAATTTAGAACATAACACCTAACCTAATTTCAATCGTTTTTACAATTTAAAAAGTAAATTTTGAAAATCTCGTGTTTTTATTGCTATAGAATTATCATTTTTATAACAATATTATTAGTTCTTACGTTGAACTTCAAAACAATTCTTTGACTCGCCATACAAGTTGTAATGAGAAAATAGGTAAACTATTAAGTTCCACAAAAAAGTGGTAGTGAATGATTTACTTTTTACAAGTCGAACTACTTTTTCTGAAGTACGGCAATTGAGTTTTAATTAACTTGGTACGTCTCCCCCTCACTACCAACAAGGAAGACAGTAATCAAAGAAGTAAATAAATACTTTGTGGAGAGACATAAATTATTCGAGTAATTTGTCAGATATTTAATATAAATTTCCAGTTTAATTCACTGTCGATTTTAACTCCCATATATTTCACGGAATTAGATTGACGTACAACAATCATATCAATATCAGTTTGTCAAATAGCAAATAATACAAAAATACAGTTTAGGAAGAACTGGGGAAAAAAACGAAAACAAATTGATGCGATCATTAAAAACTTGAATTAGGACAAGTTTACGGCGCAAGTAGAGAAAGTTTACGCTCTATTTAAATATACAAATATTATTCAAAATATTTGTTTTACGTTGCAAACGTTGATAAGAGTAGAAATATATTTCTCGTAAGAAATACAATGGGTATGACTCTGTAATATACAAAATTATATTTTACTTCTCATGTATTGTTAGGTAGATTTTTAGGGAGATTAAATTTTTATCATTATTTTGTATTGTGGACAAGTGAAGTATCACAGTTGCAAAACAGCTGCTAATACATGAGTCGTACACTGACGAAGCTTTTAGTCCGTAAAATGCAATTATCACAACCATATGGATTTACGTTTACCCTAGACCATATATATGAGGGAAGTAGGATTTAGTAAGGGTACATTGGATGGAGGGATTCGTTGTCATGGCAACAGCATAAAGATGTGGCAAGGTTGTGAGTCTTTGCTTGTGGAAGGATAGTTTGCTCTGAATCTAAAAAAAATCTAAACTTTTCATTTCTCAGATTGAAGAAGCTTAATAATAAATCTTCGACACGTTATACCATTAGTACGTTGTTATACATAAACCACAAAAACATTTTCAGCTGCCATTTTGAAATTTTCTGACCCTTTTTAATTCTTAACATATACTTAGTATTAGAATGTGATGGGTCAAAAATCGAAATTGAGTTTTTGCTATCCGTTTAGGTGTTCTTCAGCCCTAAAACTAGTTTTTAGAATTATGTCCGTCTATTGTCTATCCAACGTTATACAGCCAAACGGGTAGACCGATTTTGATTAAACTTAATATATGTATGGGTATTTTGGTCTATTTAGACATTTGTTGATTTTCTTTGAAAATTATGAGATACTTTGTCGTGTGACAATAACACAAAATTGTTTCCAAATGTTTTGATAATTTCTTACCATCTACAAATAAAAATTCCGGTTCCTGAGTTATCGATAAAAACCAAAAACATAGTTTTTGCATCTGTTGTAAAAGATGTATTTTCTAAAAAAAGCTGCTTTTCCGATTTCCTTGAATATTGGTAAAATGTGAAGATTATAGAGCCAAAGTTATGTGCGAAATATCAAGGACAACAATTACGATTTTAAAAAATTGGATTAAAATGAAAATCATTAAAAGCTGGATTTCATTCAAATACGCTCGGAACGAGTTTAAGACGCAAGTGAAGCTCTACTTAAATATAAACATTATCTTTACAAAATATTAGTTTTAATATCATTTTCAACATGCTGTTAAGCAGAACAATTCTGTACCAACGTAAGGAAATCATAGACAACAAATAATTAGGAAAGATAGAAATAGAGACATTTTCGGAGAGATGACGTATTGCAGACGGATGTTTGAGAGAAGTAGTGCAATGTTCTTTCGCCTTTTAGTTCGGATCAAATTGGATATGGTAAAATCTAGTTAACACGCTAAATTTGACAACCATTCAATTCTAAAGGATTGATGATTTATTTTTAGGTTATGTTTTTATCAACTATATTTTTAGTAATAATTTAGATGCACTTTTTAAAAATTAAGCAAAGTGAGCTAAAAAAAATATTGCGAGTTGTTGAGAAAAAAATGGCCATAAGATTCTTTTTAGGGTCCTTGGGTATAAAAAAAATATTGCGGGTTTTTGTGTAAAAAAATGGTCATAAAAGTCTTTTAAGGGTCCGTGGGTAAAACAAAAGAACCTCATAATTTCTTTCGCGTGTCGGTCCGTCTGTCTATATTTCCTCCTACGAAATTTAAAAAAGAAACTGTTCAGTTGATAAGGCTTTAGAACAGTGCACAAAAAACAAGTGTCAGACAGACATCAGTTCAAAACCTTGGTTTTTTGGGCCAGGGCACAACAAAACAGACGATCTGTGAAATGAATCAAACACTCTGCGATGGATAAAATACTCAAAATTAAATTTTAACCATAACATCTTTTATACAGAATGTAACACATATGAGAAAATTAATCACGAAAATAGGATTGAATCAAAATCGCACGCGCTCTAAAACGTGTTACATGTTGAAGATGTTGATTCACGTAAATATTTAAGGAGAAACTTCAACTAATTGCTAATCAGCAGGAAGGTGCAAAGCTGCACTTGATGTATGCACACTTGTATAATTACGTCATCTTGTAGAATTTGTATATGTCAATAGGTTCAATAAGTGATTTAGTGTTCATTAATGAATAAATTATTGACTTGACTAAAATTTAAAAAATTTCCTCGCAAACTAATTTCTTGATGTTTTTACTTATATTATAAAACATTTTCTATTTCATAGTGTTACAAAAATATCAAATAGTGTTTAAAACCACACGGAGAGTTGTATCCCTCTGAGGATGGTAGCTATGTTACCGAAATGTACAGAAGGGTTTATTAAACTTTCTAACGTTGCGTTAGTGTTTTATTTGCGGTTTGGGGATTATTTCTTTCATATTTTTTTTTAACCACAAGGCTCATTGAATGTTGTATATCTCGTCTTGTTTCAATATGGTGGCCAAAAAATATATTTTCTCGTGTTTTTAAGACTGCTTTTTTGTAGAAAGTAAATAAATAGTATGTATTGGTAAAGGTGGACTGTAAATATACCACTTCTGACTGTCATACTTCTATTTTGTTTGAATACTTTTTTTAAACTTATTTACAATCGAAATATGAACAATTAAAACTTATCTAGTTAAAACCCACAATTTTAATCTAATAGTGCTAATTGTTAATCCTATATAGTTAAGTAGTTGTTCAACCATCTAAGTTTTCGTCCAACACCTCTGGATACACTAAACATACACTAACACCAACTCATAGGGTTTTAGTTCTCTTGAGTCTTAGAACTAAGTTCTGGATGACAAGTAATTGCATTGCTTCTACATTGCTATGTTGATGCAATCTTGCTTCATGCATTGCTGTGTTGATGCAATCTTGCTTCATGCATTGCTGTGTTGATGCAATCTTGCTTCGTGCTTACCTGCAAATGTTTTGACAATTTCAGCTACAATAGAAAATCAAAGATCCTGGTTACGAATTTACCACGGAGTGTTTCCATATTCAGCAATACCTTATTTTTGTAACGTCTGGATTGTTCCAATGTTGGTCCACTTACCACACCCACCATAGTTGTTTGTTTACGATAAAACCAAATTGGCTTAATTGCCCGATTCTAAATCAAATTTTTATTATGAATTCCTAATTCAGAGTTTCTTTCCAATCACCAATAGTGCTGTCTGTACTTTAAGCCTAGGTCTGTTCTTTTTATCTTTATGTGCTTTTTAAATTTCAATCTCATATTGATTGTAATACCAAGGTACTAAGCTTAAATTTCATTTCCACTGATGTTGAGTGTTGGTGATCAACATCTGATCAAATTTGTACTTGTAAAATTTGCATGAACAGATTTAAGTTAATTTAGCTTAATTTTCCAACTCTTAGTCCATTCGTATATTTTATCACTTGCTCTTTGTAGCTTATTGGTAGATATTTTAACATTCTGTCCCACTGTTAATAAAGTTGTGTCATCATCAATGGCTCCTACTGTAGCATTATCCATTTCTGGTAAATCACTGGTATACAGTAAGTTGAGAATAGGCTCCAAAATACTTCCCTGAAGCACACCAGCCCTTACTTCTCTGATATCCGAATATTTATTATATTGTTTTATTACCAGTAATCTCCTACAAACGTAAGATAATATGAGTTGCTTTGGTGGTATTTTATTTAATCTGTGGCTCAGACCTTCGTACCACACTTTGTCGAATGCCTGAGATACATCTAGAAAGATGGCTGACAAACTTACTTGACCTCTAGAGCGCGTTCAATAATTTCAGTGATACGATGGTCTATTGCAGAATGTTTCTGTATAAACCCAAGCTGATAATCGGGAATTAATCAATTATCTTCAATCTTTTAATCTTCAGTCTCAGTCTTTTCAAATAAAATGCAATAATTAGAAGTAACGATATGGATTTGTATGAGATGACAAGGTTTTTTTGGCTTGCCTGGTTTTTCATAATCGTTTCTGCCACCTTCTAAAAACCAGGAATATGTTCAAGACGGAAAACTCCATTAATAAGATATGTAAGCATGACTACTCATTTTCGTGGTAATTGTGTTATTATTTCACCGGTGATTAAACCTGGTGCTAAATTCGGATTTATGTTATTTTTGATCTCGTTGGCAACCTTTTTAGCAATAACTTTGTAACAAGTAACAGAGTTATTTCCTCTGTAAGTTTTTTGTAGCTTATAAATTAACGTCTGATTGTATTAGATTTAGTTGAAACATACCTGCTAGGTAGTGAGCAAAGATCTCAGCCTTTTTGTTTATTATTATTATTATTATTATCTTCCTTTCTTATTGAATAGATTTTATTTTTGTTATGTACACAAATAATAGCAATGTCAGATTAAACCATATTGGTCATATGAACAATACAGCATTATGAATTAAGTTTCAATAAAAGGATTTTGTTTATTTTTCAAATTGATATTTGATATACATAGAAGAGTGAACCAACTTACTACGGAATTATTGGCAATCAAATAATTCCGTATTTTTATTGTCTTTATTATTTCTGTCCTACGTTTTAAAAATTCGAACTTTTTCCATTTCGTTAATCAACAAATAGTAAACTAACTTAGTTATTATATTTTACAGAAATTCAACTAAATTTCCAGTTTCTATATTTATATTTGATATTTTATTATAACTTTGAGGTTATGTTTTAGCAATTTCAGTGGGTACATAAAATAAACTCACACCCTACCATGTAAGAATATTTTATGGCTAGTAGCTTAAGACTATATTACATACCAAAATTAGTAACCTAAGAAAGAACCCAGGGATAGATTAGGTTCGAGCAGTCAAAACAACTAAGATTACATACAGAGAAATTAGGAAAACTTCAAGGCAATATAACTACATAACAACACTAAGTTGAATTAAGGATAAACACTGGTGAACTGGGCAAAGAGGTGTGTGCCAACGAAGTAGTTACCTAACAAGGGAACAATCATTGTCATTTCTCTTAGGAATTTAGCGAGCGACCTTGTAATCACTTCCTGTGGATAATTAGCTGGAACAATTTTCTAATTTATAGAAAAGTAATTTTGTATTTTGAATTCATTTTTTTAATAATCGAAACCATGACGGCCTTATTTCCACCCCGTTTTGGTTGATAACGAGAGTTGATCCACATTCATGAAACGTCGTATATTTATATTTGAATACAAGAATGATGGAAAATGTTCCAATAATGTGATTAATCTTGAATAACTTTAAGAACAGAATTTGACATAAACGTGCATCCTTGTTGGTAACTTAATTACTTCTCAGCTGTAAATATACAGTTCATTATGGAATGGGTCAAATTCATCCAAAACCGGTTTACTAAATAATTAATTCAATAAATAGATTAATGGACGTAATTTTGTTCTTAACTTTACTAAAATCAAGTTATATCAATCAAAACTCTAATACAACATAATTCTAAAATGACACATGTTTTTGTATTCAGAGGATATCTTAAACGAAAATTTTTGTTAAAAAAAAATCGAAATCAATTTGTTGATGAATCACATAACTTTCTCTATACCATAACGCTTAATGGTAAACGACTGTATTATAAGCTTATCGTTTCACATATGCTTTCATAATCTAGATGTGACAAATAAGATTATAATGACTTAGGACATCCTATATATTAATAACAAGACAATAAATTTACGTGTTTTCACGCAAGTGTATTCCGTACGTGTAAAATTTTAATTGTTATAAACTTTTATAAATTTCTGTTATATTGGCTTGATTTCCTTATAAGCAAGTTATCGTGACCTATTTTATATAATCGACATTCTATCTCATTGCAGTTGACAGCTCTAGTAAAGCAGAAATTCTGTTTATCGATTATTACAAAGTTATGACAAAGTAATAAAAACGCTTTTTTAATTACTGGTTTATTTTGTTTTATCGGTTTTATAAATTAAGATGTGGACGACTGTAGATTATCTGCACATGTCTTTACATAACCTTAAAGTTAATAAAAATACGAAAACAGCTGTTTAGTGAAATCATAGGTTTAGGTTTGACCAGTGTAAAACATTTTGGAAAATGTTGAACTTAATTTTATTTTTACATATACATTTAGTTACCATAGCAACACTTAAAACAGCTGATTAGGTTCATCATATTTTTTAATTTCAACACAAAACTAGGTTACGCTTATCCTAGACCAATGTGTAACTTATTGAAAAATGTTATTACCTGATTTTGGGCAAAGTGTTGAAGTATCATTATATATTTTATTATAGATGTTTATAATATTTGTAAATATGTATAGAAAATTATTTTCAAAAATTATAATTGTCTTGAGCTAATTTCGATTTCAAATGTATTATGTAGCTAATTTAACAATCAATCTTAAATCAGAAAAAATCGCTTAAAAGCTGAGGGCAACAGCTAATAATCTTTTGAAATTTCAAGGTTTTTCACTGCTATATCGAGACTATTAATATTATGTAATCTATAATATGTATTGACATTAAATCTTTTTGAGTTGTCTTTAAAAAGCCCATTTTCAGGATGTAAAAATTATCCCCAAATGTCAAAATTTAGTTCTATATGACCAATTAAAGTTTCAAAAAAATCTTGTGTTTCTGAATTCAAACAATCAAAAATAAAATGATCAACAGGGAGACTTTAAGACACATGACATTTAAGACTCATCAAATTTAATTAAACTATTATGATTTATATTTCCATTTGATGAAATCCGAAATCATCTATAATAAATTTATTGTATATGGGAATAAAACCAGCTTATTTTATGGAGTAGAGTATTAATTATTATATCGACAAGACAATCAGGGAGAGAAGAAAAAAAAAAGACTAAAATAGAAACCTATCAACGTTAAAAAAATAAAACATTTTCCATACGACAATAAACAACATGGTACCACCATATTGTAGAATCCATCATTCATATTGTTTTTAACAAGAAAACCCATATTTCATAAACCCCAGAACCATCCATCTGCCGTGACGATAGACTATAACAATTGTCACGGCCGGCACAGCGGCCTGTCACAAACACGGGCCACATCCATTAATAACCTAACCTATACTGTTCTGCCACAATTGCTTTTTATTACATATATTTAATGGTGTGTCAGGGATCGAGACAATATACTTGTTCTTCCTTATCTATATTAGAAATTCATTGTTTTTTTAGAATTCTTTCAAAAGTTTATTTAGTCTGTTTTTCCGATTACTTGGAGTTGCATAATAATAGATGATAGACTGTTTAAGATTCGTAATATCCTATTATTCAAATCCGTGTGCGATGTTCCTAAATTGAAAATATTCTACAGTTATATTAGTCTGGTTATAGCAACACTAAAAATAAATAACAGTATTTCTCATAGTTTTAGACAGTTTTACTTTTCAAAATAATCGTTCAGAGTATTTCGACATAAAACGAGTTGATGTGCGACGTCGTACTACTTACCCAGCCCTATCATACAATGTCTTATGGGGCAGATCCTCTAAATGTAATGTCAAGAAGTTAGTTTCATAGGTCTTCTAGGAAATGTTAAATTTTTATTGGTAGATCAAGGGGTCTTACCCAGTAGGTTGAGTTTGTAAGCTACACACTGTAACGGACTGGAAGTGAAACAAGTCGGTGCAAAGACATAATTTTTGTAAAATATATATCAAGTCAAATATCATGTCGAATAGGTAAGTTATCATAAAGTAGGTAAGTTTAATAGCTCCAGGCCAAAAGAGAAAGTTTAATAGGCATCTAGAGCATAAATTTTCGTGAATAAAACAGGCAAATGTGAAACAATATAATCTTATTTTATAAAAAAAAAAAAAAAAAAAGTATTTAAATTGTATCGGATTAAACAGATTTGAATAATCCATTAGGTGTAAATTTGACATTATAATTTAATCAAGAGTTTAATGTTTTATAAGAAAAAGTATCGTCAGAAAAAAGTAAAATTTAAATTTATTTTATTTTATATATTTTTATGATAAAATCATGTTTTAAAAAACATTCATGATCAGTTTTTGTTCAATAAAGTAAGTTCAGAAATGTATTAACCAAGTAAGATATACATAGTAAGATAAAGTTTCATCAAAACGTCGATCATAGTTTTTGCGATATTGCGAATTCAAAGATAATTTCGTTAAAATCTAATTTCAATAATCAAATAGTAATTAACAATTAAAAATTATGTACAGTGATGTCATAAAAAGTGATGAACTTATAAAATGAAACTGGACAAACACTATGTACCATAATTTGTTCTTTAAGAATTTTATTTAGGCTATCTTCATTGTTTTGGGGTGGCATTAGATAATTCAGGGGTGGTTATATGAGTCAAAATAATGAATAAAGTTTCTATAAACATATGTCGAGAAACGTTTCTTTTACTAGCTATCTGTCATTTTTAAAGGTATTGAAAAAATAATCAACTTGTTTCAATAATCCATTTCAAAATGGCGAACATTAAAAAAAATTTAAATGACTATCATTTTGAAACGGATTAATTTGCAATAAGTTGAATATTTTTTTCAAACTAGAACCGTGCAAAATTTCAACTCTGTTAAAGCCGTTAAAAAGACGGACAGCTGGTAAAAGAAGAATTTCCTGACATGTTCTTTATTTTGACCACCCCCCTGAATTTTCTACGCCCATTACAGAAACACTCTGTATAATCATGTTAAGTTCATAATTTTAGGTGTTTATACTATTTTAAATTTTATATGTAACTGGATTTGCTCCCTAACGTATATCTTCACCGTTACGAATGCTTTTCACAATTGTATTATTTTAATCGGACAATATGAATCGCATCACCTACCCATCTTCATGAAATAATCATTGTAGAAGGAACCGGTGAACAGATTTAAACCAAAGTGAACAAAAAAGCGTAAAGAAACTTTTCAAGACAATTAAAATGTAAATTACGAAAGACAATAGGATTAGCCATGCCTCGCAAACGTATAAAAAAAGTAAAAACAAATGAATAAATTGAGCTAAATAACAAATAATTATTGGAAATGAAAGAAAATCATTAAATAACAATAAAAGAAGATTGTAGAAAGGAATAGTAGGTAAATATTGAAAATAAACTGGGTTTAATGGGAAAATTTAAGGGGATAAATCGTACAGAAATCGTGGGATAAGTACGATCTTAAGGAAGATCAGTACATTCATTGGCCTGAGATCATTACAAACGAGGATTTATGGAGAGAAACAGGTCAAATTCGGGTCAAACTGCAGATTCGAGAGAGGAAGTGGAGGTGGTTAGGACATACACTGAGGAAGCCAGACGGAACTATTGAGAAAGAGGCCCTAGATTGGAACCCGCAAGGTGTCAGAAGAAGTGGTCGACCTCGAGAAACCTGGAAGAGGACCGTTATTAAAGAAGCAAAAGAAGTTAATAAGACTTGGAGAGAAGTGAAAGCACTTGCTGGAGACAGAGACAGATGGAGAGCTCTTTTGGACGCCCTATGCTCCAATAGGAGATAAAAGGAAATAAGTCAAGTAAGTCAAGATCGGTACTTCTGTTCAACTTCTCCTCGTAGTTTAGATGCAGTAAATAATAAGTACAAATTTCTAATAGTTCAATATCACGTATTTTGTTACATAAAGCTCATAAACTCTGGTCTTAATAAGTGAGAAGTTATTAATTTAACATTTTTAATGAAATAGTAAAAAGTATACTCGTTTAAATACTTCGGAGCGTATCTATCGTAAGAACCGATAACCGATACTGATGAATTCGCAACACCAATAGAAACTGGAGCAAGGTTAATACAATTTAGAATTTTATTTTTTTATTTGGTGATATACATCAGAGAACATCAATCATCCCGGAAACCACATAATACCTATCAGGATCTGGATTCGTGCAGATCTTAGGAGATTTCAACATAAAGTTGTTACAGGACCCGAAGTCATCTATATTTGTATTATAATTAGGTACTATAGAAAAGTACCCATTACAATTTATTAAGTCAACATATAATTTTTGCTTTGATCACTAATAGCCTAATAACTAGTGTATGTCACTACTAGTAATAACTAATAAATAGTAATAACTTTAATTGCTAAAGTTGAGTTTAGTCAGGAAGATATTTTAATTTGCTTTTTGTATATCTCAACAAGAAAAGTTTAATTAAATTTATAAGTTAAAATTTAGAATAAATATTTGTTTTCTGAAATTTAAACAATTTTGCCTTTATTACATTGTTTATACATTTATGTTTTCAGGTGGAGTTAATTTATAAGTGTCATAGTGCTTTGTTTAAAAATGTATTACAGTGAATATTTATTTTAAAAATATAACAATAGAATTCAGAAGACCATCTCTTCCTAACGAAATGAACCGAGAGAAGAATCATACTCTTTAAATGAAGAAATTCGAGCGAGTTAAATATCTTAAATTAAAAATAATCCACAGAAAGATTTTTTAAAGTTTCGCCTTGCAGTTGCCCGATGATGCCGCAAGGCGAAACAATTGTAGCTCATTTATATTATTAAAATATTTTGAAACATTAAGCTTTATTGCTTTATTTTATCCTTGAATATGGAGTTTCAACAAGAAATATCTGCTATTACTTTAAAATTAATTATAATTAAATTCTTGTAGGATAGAAGCTGATAAGTTGTCCATAGACGCGAGGCCTGTACGTTTCAAAAGGCAACAACGACCAAACGCTTACCCGTGGCAACAGGTTTTCTGAATCTCAATATTTTCTTTGAGTCGGCTAGGCTCTAACTGGTGTCGTAGAAATGAATATATTAAAAAGTCTCCACTCACTTCGCCCGTTAACTGTCTCGTAGCTATACGTATGTAAAGGAACGTCCACTCGTTGCGCTCGGCCCTGCCGGGTCTCGTAACTATAGTAATATCACATTTTCTTGTCCTTCACGGTTCGAAATTACACGTTTTACAATAGGTTGGTACCTTGTAGAATTAAAATCTGCAAATTCTTATCTATTTAAGTGAGTTATAAGTAACAACAAATTGGATTAGAACAGAAAAACTATTTAAAATGGCCGCCATTTTTTATATATTTTCACTTATAGTAAATCCTGGTATGAAAATTCCGAATTCCTGCCTCCTTGTGTCAGATAACTTTTCTTATCAGATCTCCTATTGTCTTCCAAACCTCACGTTATTTGAGTATTTATGATCTAAGACGCTCTATTTTACTCTTTTTTATTTGTTTTATTAATGCGATGGTGAACGCCTTTGAATGAAAAAACATCATATTTCGTCCAATTAGTAACCTTTCAAAAATTGCAAATGAATTAGTACAAATATATTTGTTTACGTTTTTATTCACATTTTAATGCGTATTATATTTGTATTAAAATTAGACAAGCTTATCTTACTCTAATATTAAATTAACATATATAACAAAGAGGGTGATCAGCTTAAATCAGGACTGGGTAATACAAAGTATTCAAAATAAATAACAGATTTCACTGAAGATTTTAATTTTATTCTATTCATCATCAAAACTTATAATAATTGTTCAAAGTGATGTCCATTAACATCCATACACTTGTCAACTCGCTTCACTTTGCTTCTCGGAGTTACCTCACGATAATAACATGGTTGATATTTATTTTCAACTGCTCTAAATAAAGTACGTGGATTACTCTTGAATACTTGGTTTTTCTGATAACTCCCCATAAGAAGACATCTAAACTAGATTAAAACAGGAGATCTCGGTGGCTAAATCCTTTGGAAATAGTTTTTTCGTTTAAAATGACAAGTTCCACCGTCTTGCTGCAACCAACTATAAAGTTTATCTTTTTCAAGCAGATCAATGAATTGTTGAATAATTTCTTGATACTCCTCGACATTCACAGGAGATCTACTGATAGCAACTTCAATGTCTTATAACTTCTTACACTGTTAAAACAGATTTGTTTCCTCCACTTTTTTTGTCCGTTACTAAATAAGTTTACCGAAAATATTTAATACATTTCGCAATAACACTTTTCACTGGAGCTTCTTTATCAAATTTTACAAGAACTGTTTCTCTTCACTGTTTGTAAGAATCATATTTATTAAAGTTTTCGACAATAAACACCCGATCTTGTACTGTAGTGTGCATTTTTAAATGCACTACACAATGAAATCAAAACTGCGCAAAGTTATGTTTTGAAATTCAATTATATTAACAAGCTGAATTAATCAATTAAAATCAGCTGATCCAGGCTAGTCAACACTAAATAGTGTACAACAATGGTTGAAATTATTGAAATAATTGTACTTAGAGATATATCCTAATTTGAATACCTTATTAGCAAAACGTAAAGACGTTTCGCCTCAACCGCGCGTTAATGTCACACCCGTTGTTTTTATAAACTATAATATATTTATTAGTTTTTAAGATAAAGAGTAAACTAATATAATAAATTTTATTAATTATTTATGTGTCACTGATAATCGTAGCAATAATTTTAAAAGGGGGAAAAGTTTCTGCTTTCTATCATAAAACAAATCATATTTCACTGCCTAAATATTGTATGTAATATGGCAGTTACAAGGTTTACAATAAAGTAAGTACTTGCGTAGAATTAGGCTGTAAAGCCTATGGATTCCCTGATGTCAGCTCACAAATTTTATTTCATTCTCACAGAGCCTTAAAAGCTTACGCATGACTTTCAGGGATTGTGTACGCAATATGAGTACACATTATAAATTTTATCTTTTTTCCTGTGGAGTCTAGCTTTTGTTCAGTCTAACTAAATCTATCTTTGGTGTGAAAGAACCTCTTTAATGGAAGTTAGGTTCACGTTAAAGTTTATTTTGTGGAGTTGTTTATTTATTTAGACTACTACCGGGTGGCTACAACTAATCCCCCCCCCCACTTACTTATTTTTCTATAATTTTCACCATATCATTTTGTGTCAAAATTGTTTATACCTAAAACCGCGTACTTTGTTTTATGTTTTGTTGCTATCTTGGGTTTAAATGGTAGAATTTGTGTTACTTTAAACGCATTCTTTCCATTTTTAACAACTTTTAAGATGTAATATATACTTGAATAATCTAAATAAACAAAAGTAGATTGTGAAAAACAGATTCCACCATTGAAAGAATAAAGAATTATTTTGAATATTACAAATAGTTTTAAATATTAAATGTGGCTTCAGTATTTTTGCCAACAAAAATAGTATAATTTCAAAAAAAAAATTTAGGAATAGGAAATTTTTGTTAAGATTATCGATTCTCCCACTACACTCAGCTATGAAGAAATGTTTAATCATATGTAATAGAACCATAATACGATTTTTTTTAAATTTACATAAATATTAAATTTCATAAAATACGAATGGTTATGGACGATTGGTTATTGTTCCAAATTGATATGACGAAAATTTTGGAATAAAGTAGAGGATTGGAACTTTAAATACAATCTGTACGTGTATATTACAAACACAATTTTTAGCCTTTATTTAAAACTCGGGACTTTAAAAGTAATACCCCATTTTGTAAACTTTATAAAAATAATAGACTAAGTCCATGCCATACTAGATGTTTTACTATATACATAAACCTTTACCAGTACACCAAAAACCAAGACTTTATTTTGTATATTTTAAAAATAATTTTACATAAAAACTTTTTACCAAATCCGAACTCAGTAAATTATTCATTTCTAATATTAAAAATTTATTTAGAAAAATACAAGAAGACCGACAGATGGAAAAGAAGTATCATTTGTCAGAGTATGGGAGTTGCAATACCGGGGACCTAGTTGGATCTACACTTTTTTGATCTCTCTTGACCAACTCTTGTTCTTTTCCTACACTGATACTATTATTTTATTCGAGTATATTCATATTAAAACTAAGAATATTTATCACATAAAAATACTTCATTCATGGAATGGTTTTAAATGTTGAAAAGTACGGCATTTAGGATGAGAGCTATAAATGTATTTTTTTAAAATATACGTTTTCAATTTGAGTTTCACGAGTGCTCATCCGTTCTCTTTTTAAGAAAACCATATCATTTTTTATATATAAATTTATCCCAACTCTTTATTTTGTACAGTTTCTAACCTAGCAGTCGTATTAAGGAATAGAAGAGACCTTAGAAAACGTAGGTTTTTAAATTTTGCATTTAAAAATTCAAGTTAAATTAATTGAAAATTTATATTGCAAATTCTCCCTTAAACTGTAGATTCATATAAAAAAAGTTAAAATTACTCTAAATCTGTTAATTTCTTTAACAATTTGCAACACTTGAGTTGTAAATAGCTTAACCCAGCTTTTTACGTAAAGTGTTAAACTTTGAAAATAAAAGCACTTAAGTTCGCTTCAGTCGACTCATAAAGTTTAGGGAATTAATTATTTACGTGAAATAACGTCTGGCGTAAATTACGTTATTAATATGCCATCATTGAGTCGGCGAATACGTTGTCAGGTATGTTTACAAATCTACCCATCATTAAATATAATGTTATAAACATGAGAAAGATGTTCAAGACGGAATGAAACAAATGCATTATTCAAAAGATAAGCTTGGGAAACAAATGAATCGTTTAGTTGATAAAATATCTTGTGCGTGTTTTTAGAGATTTTCTAATATAGAAGTTTCAATTGCGAACTCCATTGTGGTATTTTCATTAGAGTGGTTCAAAACCAATGTCGGCTCAGTTTATATACAGAATGTCTCCGAAATACACTGCAAAAATTGGTGAGTGAATTGTTTACATATAAATGAATACAAATTTCCCCCCTGAGAAATGAGCATTTTTATCTTGTAAATTACAGGCGAAAAACCTTCGATCATAATCCTGTATATAAAAAAGAACATAAAATAAATACCCCTAGCCCTCGGAGACTTCAATTGCGTCAGAGTCGGGAAAAAACAAGAGTTGGTCAAGAAAGACGTAATAGGAAATATGAAAGAGAGGGATCTAACTCAAGACTATACGTAAAAGGTGTTGATCCGACTGGGTCTCTCGGAGGAAATGATTAAACCATCTGTCGATCTGTTTGCATTTAATAGATAAATATAAAACTTTTTATAAACTTTAAACAAATAACAGCACTAACTTTGAAGTGGTATACTAGGTTTTTTACCATATACATGAACCTTTACGAGTGTACCAAGAATCAAAATTTTTATCTGTACATTTTCAATATAACTTTACATAAAAAAACAAGCATACCAAACCCGAACTCAGTATATCACCCTAATGGATGCTAAAGTTATAAATTAATATTATGTTTTAAATTGACTGAAAACGAGTCACGTTTACTCATTTCTCAGAGGATGGGGTGGCAATCCCGAGTGGTCCTCGTTGGATCCACACCTTTTCTCCAAGTAATCTTTAGTGAGATCCTTCTCTTCTATCTTTCCTATCAGGTCTCTCGTGACCAACGATCATTATTCTTTTACGACCTTGACTCTATTGGAGTATTCGATAGTTAGTTTCTTTTCTGCCTTGCATCGTCCTTTTCAAGATCTGGAAATCGCTTAATTCCCTGAGTTCTTGCCTTTTCGTATTTATGGGTCAGTTCAAACTAGTCTTTTCTGGTATATCTTCTTCTTCCTCCTCATCTACACTCGCTCTAACATAAAATTGCTTCCATCGGCGTTACACAATTCTAATATATTCATCTATGTAAATGCACAAAGGAGTGCACTGCTTTGTGCACTCGGAAAGACGCCTATTCTAGATTGTAGGTACACTAAAAGTATATTATGGTGGTACAGGTTAAGCACCCTCTTCCCGACACGAACTAAGCGAGTCGAAGATGTCGAATATTTGCTCAGCTACGAAGCGTATCTAGTTTGTGTTGCTGTCATGAGAATATATATATGCGCAGTTACAAGATTAATTAGTTGGCTTTACGGGCTGGGTAGGTACGTTAACATTATTATTGATAGAAACACGACTTCAATCCGCTTGAACATTACTTAAGATATTTAATGTGCGCAAAGTTTTGTCCTGTATTACGTGACGACAGAGAAACTGTTAATTATTTTCCATCGAGTCAAACATTTTGCGGCGTTACGTTAAGTACAGTCACAGGAGAAATGTGTTTGTAAAACCACAGTGACTTTAGTGCAATATTATTAAAGTACATTGTGACTGTCGGAACTGTTGTTTAATACAGAATGTGAAATAAAAATATCAAGCTTTTCACATTCGTAGACAAAATCAAATTAACTTCAAAATGAAAGAAGTTAAAATCTAAGTTAAAATCTCCAAATTCTGATCGTTGCGAAATTGTCTGTAACGATGATGAAAAAATTCTACTAAAATGTGATCGCTACTTCCGCAAAAATTCGGTTTTTGAGTTTTGACGTAAATTTGTATTTACTGAATTTCTCAAATTATTCTATTGCATTATCGGTGAGTTATTATAACAGGCCTCTGAACGCCCTAGATAAGAAGGAGTTACGAAAACAACGTTCGAAACTGCCGACATTTTGTAATTATGACAGTTTTTAAATCGTATTTGGTTTATACGTTATATTTAACAAAAATCAAATACAATTTTGGCTGCAAATTTTTTTAATAATTTTGAGGTTATATATTTAACAATTTTATTTTTAGTATTTAACATATTTTTATCGAAAAAACACTAAGATGCATTATTGAAGATTAAAGATGGCCAAAAGCAGGTATTGTCAAAAATTGTACGATTTACAAGTGAAAGTTTTTTTTTAAAGTTGAAAATCTGACGCCATTCTGAAATGTAACAACTACTGATTTTTTTAATGTTTGTTAACGATGATGATTTATAAAACTGACCCCGTATACAAAATGTACGTACAATTGTGACCGGACCTAGTTTGTATATATATATACATGATTTCACTAAAACATTAACAGATATTTGCATATTTCGGCTCCTGTAGTGAAATGTCGATTTCATTTTAAAATTTACATATTTTGAAGAAATAATTTTACCGTTAGAAATATTTTTTAAATTAGTAATAAATGGTTACTACTTTTTTCGTTTGGCTAAGTTAAAAATTTTACGTTATGTGTACTTTTTTACTTTAAGTTCAGGAATCCCACCAATTAAAAAAAAAATCTGTCAGAACAATATATATATATATATATATATATATATATATATTATTTACTTATATATTATTATACTTCTTTCATATTGATGTTATAATATATTCTGTCAAACTATCTCGTTTTTCATTTTACTAAAAAATATAAATACAACATTCAATGAGCCTTGTGGTTAATATCAATATGATAGAAGTAATCCCCAAACGACAAATAACACAATTAAAATTAGCAAGTTTCATAAACCGTTATGTACATTTGAGATAGCTACCAACCTCAGAGGTATATAAACCAATACTGATCTAATTGGGCCAGTGAGGCGACGCTCACCCCCCCCTCCTCCACTTCGGTCATCCCGATTGCCTGCCTACCTAGAAAGTAGGAAAGGAGACAACCCAACTATTTTAATATAACTTACAATTAAAAATTTTAAAAGCAAAGGAACAAACGTATATGAGAAAATACAATTGAAAGTTCTCTTATGAAACTTATATTAACATGAATTAAAAACCATATGTATTAAGAAAATACAAGTCAAAATTAAAATAGGCTTAAGTGTGCTTTGACTAGTTTTAAAGAAAATAACGTGAATTCGGATTTGGCAATGAAAATATGTTCGAAGCTATCCAACAATTTGTTGTTCTTTATTGCTAACATTATTATTTCCTACATTAATTTACGATAACGTTAATTGTATCAGTGTTGTATCCGTGGCTTAGAGATTACTTCTTTCACACTGAAAAATATAACTTCACCAGTTTTACTAATTTTTATAACATTATCTGATGATGCAGACATCTTCTTATCACACGTGTTTAATTTATTAGGAGCATAGTTCCATAATAACTGATAACAGTAATGCATTCAATGTGTTCTAAGAATTATACAAAGTTTATCACTTTTCATTGCGTACGACATGACCCAAATCCAACTGTTTAATATCCGTTATAAATAATTCGACGAAATAATTTATGATAATTTTTATATTAAGTGTCTGGCAGGGCCATTATTATATGAGTACTTTCATTTAACAAAATATTAATTTATCGCTAACATTACAACCAATATTTTTTACCATAATTAATTCAATCTTAGTGTAACCCATTTCTTTTGAATGGTCATTAAATTCTGAAAATAGTAACTTCACTACATTTTTCATACACTTATAATTTAAAAGAGAGAGAAAAAATCAAACTTACCTTATCGGACGCATACAACTCAACCTTAAAATGGGATGTATTCGCCCAGTATACGACATAATAGGCTAAGTTTTGTAATCTGAAAAAAAAATCGACCTTCGTTTTTGACTAACCTTCAAGTTTAATCCCCCACAGGAAACAGAAACGTAGTCTTTCGACATACCGTCAGTCAGTTGTCGTATGTACAAGGTACTTTAGATTAAAATTAAGTTGGAAACTGAAATTTGATATACAGGACTATAGTGTGCCCTATTGAAATTCAGATAATTCAATTAAAATGGTCAAAATAGCAAACATTTTATACAGTTGTTTGTTTATATTAGTGTGTTTATTCAACTTGTAACACTCTAAATTATATAAAAGTTTGTAGATTTCAAGTCAGTATGTAATGGTATGATACCCATTCTGACAAATATTGTGGCAATCTGACAATATAAATTGCCACTATTCTGACAAATAGCGAAGTTATTATCAAAAATGTAATTTATAACCGTGATCTCCGAAGAAAATGTGATATTTGTATAGTTACGAGACTCACCAGTCCCGAGGCGCTGATACGAACGAAGCGAATGGAGACTTTTAAATTAAAGTTATTACTTTGATTCGCCTTTCCTAGCTTCGTTAATTTCACGTTTTTAGACGCGATTCATATATACTCCATTCTCAAAACAATTTTTTATATATAAAATGTTTTTTAAATTTACACATTCATGAGTAAGAAATGAAGTTTTATGGATTTTTAGAGGATTTACTTGTATTACAGTGAATGATTTGATTTGGGTAAGTACCACGAAGGCACCACCAACTTGTCTTTCGTAAGACAAACGTCATGACTTAATATAATAAAAATGTGTTTTAAATTCGAAACTTTATAAGTATTCGCATTACAATGCATGCAGAGATAATAATTTTTCAAAAATCGTTATAAAATTATTGCATTACACTTAATTGATTATAGTTACAGTCGATGTTTTTTTTAAATTTCAGAAAACGTAAATAACCGATTTGGTAAACGATTTTGTATTTTTAAATCCCGTAGAATTATAATTTTCTTAATGAAATAATTTAAGTTCATGTTAACAATATTCTTATACTATCAAACGAAAATTGGGTGGCCACGAATATTAAGCAGACGGTGCCAAGATTAATAGTGAAATTGGGGTTCTACTCTGTGGACCAACGTATAGATTATCTAAGGCTCTTGGTTCCTGTCCATCAATATTCCAAACCGAATTTATAGCTGAGTCGGAATGATTTTAAAAAGAAAATCGATTGATATTACAATTCATCAGACAGCGAAGTCACTCTGAAAGGATTGGTAAATTCACCTTTCAATCTAGGCTCGTGTGGGACTCATTTAAGGTG
Organism: Aphrophora alni; assembly: GCA_963513935.1. NCBI lineage: Eukaryota > Metazoa > Arthropoda > Insecta > Hemiptera > Aphrophoridae > Aphrophora > Aphrophora alni. The sequence goes on from OY740765.1 coordinate 149,313,664, forward strand.
GTTGGATGAAGAGTCTTACCCTAAAAATGGATTATTGGTCTTGCATAAAGAGGTATAAAGAGGAGAGACATCATTGAATCCTTACGAGAACCGGGATTGCTGTGATTACCACAAACAAAGATCGACATTTCCTTATTGGAAAAACCTTTTTATTGTCATAACTCAACTTCTAATAATTAATTAAGATATCGAAAAAAAACTCAACATTAAAACCTTCTTCTGAGTGGAAACTATGATGTTACCACTTCTCATTAAAATCTGTTTAATAGTTTTTAAGAGCTGAGAGAACAAACATAGACCCCCTCTCAGTAAATTGTATTAGATGTTGTTTCTATAATAATATTTTGAATTCAATTTGAGCATATAATTATTTATTTCTTATGGGATATTTTTGATGTTTTATTCCATGTAATGCTCGTTTAAAGGCTAACTTGTGTTGTGACTTGATATTTCATTCAACAGCGGGTCAATTATGTTGATCGTTCTTGAACAATAGATATAGTTCTGAAAACTAGCATTTCATAAACAAATTCTTATAAAGTCTTTACTGCTTATGCTTAAGAAAAACATTAATTTGTCTTTATTACTGAATTTTTCCTATGAAAGTCGGATTTTTCTAATCAACTATTTATGAAATTTTATTTTTAATAATTATATTGTACATGCTTACACTTACATTTTATATGTGGCTGCTTCACTTGTAGCATACACTTTTTCAAAGGATAAATTGAATATTAATAAAATCGATTTTTTAATCTTGCCTGTCAAGGTTTATTTCATTTTTACCCTTAGGTGCCCTTAGTGAGTACGGACTTGGCAATCTTGAGGTAACCTAGATGGATCTACGCCTTTTTTAAGCAGTCTTGAGTTAAATCCCTCTCTTTTATCTTTCCGATCTCTCTTGACCAACTCTTGTTCTTTACGACCATGGCTCTATTTGAGTATTCGAGGGCTACGGGTCATTATGTTATATCTTTTCATAAAAGGCAATGATGACAGGAAAGTTTTCCACTTTAAACAGCAAGGGAAAAGTTTTTCCTTTTTTTTTATCAATTATTTCGGATGTTTAATTTAGTTTTTCTTCCGATTACATACACAGCTCTAGGACTTTAATCTTTCAATAAAATTAGTGCAGTCGATTTTGAGAAATAACGTTTTTTTTTATAATAGCTCCAACGACAACATTTTGTTTTTACTGATAACTCGAAACTGGCGTTTTTGGAGAGATGGAAACTAACACCGTTTTTTTAGTTATTAGAGGCTACATTTATAGTTAAACTTCTACACTATGTATAAAGTCAATTTAAAAAAAAATCAGACTATTTTTTCTTGTAGCTGCTAACTTAAAATCTTCAGTTACCGAAAAAAACCTTCCCAAAGCATGACCACATATCAAATTTGATAAAAATCTACCCATTCGTTTGAGCTCTATACAACAGACAGACCTGTTTCCAAAAAATCACTTTCTTGAATTCCGCGGACCTAAAAACCTACTTTTCTACAAAAATTTGACATTAATTTTTGATCTATTACATAACTTTCTCTATACTTCGTATATATAAAAAAGTAAATATTATATTAAATTTCGAAATACTTGAATATATTAGATGAAAGTTATCGAAAAAGTTAAAATAACAAAGTTACAAACAGGATAAAATTAAAACTTAATTCATTCAATTAAAATTTAATTAATAAAAATATATCGAAAATTGGGGACCTGTAAAATTCTCGTTATAACTTTTATTCAACACCAACTCTTAAAAATACAGATTAAATCAAACTTATAAATATATATAAATTTCCATCCAAAGATCAAAAATGAAACACCCAATTAAAAGATTAAAATCTTCTTATAAAGATATTTGTAATGTTTAAAGTCAATGACTATTACAAACTTTAGGAAAGAAGAAAGGACAAGGTAAATTTACAATGACAAACTTACCTTTTCCTTTCTTCTTTCCTAAAGTTTGTAAAAGTCATTGACCTAAACATTTTTATAAATCCCTTTATAAGAAGATTTTAATCTTTCAATTTTTTAATTGGGCGTTTAATTTTTATCCTTTGTTGGAAGTGTAACTTATATATACACACATTTTTTTCCTTCAAAATATGATTAAAGCCTCCATCCTAAACGCAATATGTTTCACATATTTATCCAGTAAAAACATCTATAAATAAAATATTTGTATGACCAGTATTGAAAAGGCCACACTCTATAAATACTTAGTGTCGCTAATTACAGGGGAAATTCAGTAAATGAAGAACGACCTGTTATTTTTATCACTAAAACAACTTTATATAAAAATTATTAATTAGGACAATACAAATAAGTGTTACAATACTATAGTAGGACTTATAGATTAGAAGCATGAACCATGACAATTGATAGGAGAATCAGTAAAAACAGATGAGAAAGAAGAGTTCTGAGGATACAAGACGCAAAAAACAAGGTAAAGTTATATAAAACAGAATAAGGAAATTGTACGGAGAACAGAATTATTTTGAAGATTAATAAATGTATAATAGAATTTGGCATTTCTAATAAAACCTTGGAAAGTTAGAAGTCCTTACGTGGAGACGAGTGGCGAAAAAACAAAGAGTGTAGGAAAGATGTCGAAGAGAAGATATGGAACACTTACTGAAAGACCTGACAGGCCAAGCGACATCGCCAAAATGTGAAATTTGATGCCCCGGGAACAGTTTTCGCAAAACTCCCATTACACATTGCCGTGTGCGCAGTCGCTCAATCTTACTGGTATCATAAAAAGTCCATTTCTATTCCAAACTGTTGCAATTGTGGAACTACAAAGTTCTGAATCATTTCCACGTATTCAAAGTAATTGTTGCACTATTTTGATTTTCAAAAAATAACGCCAAATAACTCCAAAACGTGCAACACCACACCATACAGTCACTTTGTTACTGTACAGAAGTCGTTGATGGAATTCCCTGGGATACTCTCTAGACCAGTAACGACAATTTTGAGTGCTTACATTACCAGATAGCTCAAAATGAAGTTCATCAGAAGTTATTAAATATTACAGAATATGTTCGTCACCAATGAGTTGAAATAATCTTTGACAAAAAATAAGACCTAATTCAGGATCTGCAGGATTGAGTTTTTGTACAACTGCTAACTTGTAGGGAATCAAATCAAGATGTAAAATTCGTTGTAAACTTGTCTTTGAAACTCCTAAGGCGGCAGATTGTTTCCTGCTTGATCGGTTTGAGCTTTGCAATACAGATACGCGCACATTGTCTGGAGTAAGTACAGACCTAGCCTAACCAGTTGGTTTCACTTTTAATGCAGATGCATTATTCTGAAATTGTTCACTCACCTCTTAGTAGTATTCCGACGAGGTAGTATTACCGTTGCGTAACAGTTACAGTCTCTTTTTGAAGTGAAAACTTCTTTAGCCGCGTTGGGCACTTTTTGGTAGGGGCAAGTCTTATGGGTTCGCGTCACCGACATGCTCATGACTGGCGCATGCGCAGCGGCCGTGTGCTGTGCGCGTTAGACGCTTTTTGGAGAGGTGAAATCTCGTGTGTTCGCGTCACCGACATGCTTAATAGTAGCTATACAGCTGACGTATTGTGCAACATTAGTGCTGTGTATATCTTGTGTTATCGTTTGATTATTATTTGAATTGTTGAAGTGCTTTATTGTAGAATCTCTGTGCTGTACAATATTGAGTACTAAATAAATATACTAATATTTTTAAGATGAAAAATAAATAACAAAAAATTATTTTAAATCTTCGTATTTATTTTGGCGTTTGAAAATTTTATATTATTTATTTTCTAATACTTTAACCTTTGCAATGAATCACGCAATTAGTATTTCACAGTGGCTTGGACGTTTTCTTACTACCATGGTAAAACATATTTCTAGTTGTTTAATCACATTTTTATCGTGGATTTTGAAATTAAAAATTTTATAAAATCTAATAATAATTTACGATTAATGTGTTGAAGTTTAAAATATGATTAATAATGCAAAATTATAGTTTATTACCTTAAATTATTAAAATCTTTAGTTTAAAATGATGAAAAAGGCTCCGACTTTCATTCCATTAAATATTTTATTTTATTTAAAATTTTAATATTTCGAAATCATTATTTATTAATTTAAATTGTGAAAAATAAAATATGTGCTTTGCTATTTTTGGTAAAATGATTGTGTTATTTTATATCATTCGATTTTATTATTAGAAATTTACGAAAACAATATTGTCATGGAATTAGGGTTATTTTAAATATCCGTTTTCCATATTTGTTTAGATCCATGATCCTGACGATGTCTTCAGACGTTGGTAAAAGAAAAAAAAATACAAGAAGATGAAGAAGAATTGGTAGGAACGGTTTCCACGGATAATGATAAAAATCAATTTAAACATTATGAAATTTCAAATTTAATATAACTGTCAATGCTTTTTTTCTTCTTTAACTTCGATAACAAAACTACACTGCTCCATGTTTACTAAAATGGCATCAGTTCTGTTCTTAATTGTTGCAACAATCAACAATCTAAACAGAATAACAGATGAGCAACAGCTGTTTACTGTCAAATTATATTGGACCATCCATTATATACAAAGGGGAAAAACTATTGAACATAAGGATAAAAAATATTTAATAAACGCCTGAACAGTCTCAAAAAAATATAAACTAATTTTTCAGCAATTTGCGAAAATGTTTCAATGCAAAAATACACAAAATAACTGTATAGATTATTATTTTTCATTATACGGAAGTGTAAAAAGAACGTTTTAGGCACTTGTATGCTCTATAAAAATGTTATATCGACAATTTTTGTTTTAAATTCTTTACGTTTTTCGTATACAATTTTTAATTTTTCGTTACATTTTTAAGCACCACGACTTTGTTAAGTTTTAAATGTACACAAGAAAATTGTATGTAATTACTATTTTTTTAAACAATTGATGAAGAATTTTTAGCGGAAAACCTGAGGAACTCCGGAAAACAGAGATTTTGGACTTTTTCTCCCTTGATGTTTAGAGACCAAAGACCTCTTGGTCATATCTCCTTAAATACCCCTTATGTATTTCGGTCAGTTTTTATCGTATAAAAAATCATAAAAAATTTTATGATTTAAAATTCGACACAGTGACATTTGAAATCTACATTTACAGAATCAACGAAAAAATACGATATTTCTCCCCCCCCCCTCGCAATTACATGGCGAATCTTGTCTAATAGAAAATCAATTGCTGCCCCATAACAGAAAATAAGGCAGCTAGCCATCTATATGTTTATTTTTATAGTCTTGGGACTCCTATGTAAACTCACAGATATAAGTAATTCTATTTAGAACAAAATAATTATTAATCGGAGAAGGGGGTGTTACTCCATGTATCATTCAGCTGCTTGAACATTCCTAGTTCTGACAGTGCTACTTGTTCACAACAATAGTGTCAAATTTAGCAAACTTCCATCTTGACGTCGCTATATACATAATTTAATGACCTAAGCAAATAATAAAGTGGCTTAGAGAGGTCTATTGATTAAATGCCAAAGGTATCCACCCTCTCTCTTTACCTCCCTTGAAGTGTACTCCTTTAAATCTATAAGACTTTAACAACTTTTTCAAAGGAAATTAATTCTAAATATAAAGCTTATGTGTATTTTGGATAAAAATGTTGTTAGCGAAGAAAATGCAAATAGAAATAGCAACAAATAAATGGTTCAATTTAAAAAGATAATTTTACATCTTAATAATCGATATTATTGGACAGACGGATGTTAGTCTCCGTATAAACATATTCCAATGAGTTTTTTTTGCAAAAACAAATTCCTGTTTATCTCAAACGCAATTAACATTTCTTCTGTATGTTTGTACGATTGTCTGTTTGATGCGCATTTTCAGCTAAACGAGTGCATCAATTGTTTTATTTATTTTATTTTCAACTTGGTCGAACTATGTATATACACACTTTTCTACAATTCATTATCCTTTTAAAATGTGGCTAATAAAAACGTTTACTCCACGGTTCTAAGAAGTACACGGCTGTTCCAATTAAATTTATATAGTGCGCCTTCTGCAGTAATAAATACAATGGAGTGAACGAGGGAAACCAGTCATACAACAAAAAACTTGGAATAAAATGAAAATCTTTAGAACTTTTTCAAGGGAAGATTTTACATGAGAAAAATTTGAAATCTTTCTCCCTCAATAGTTTTTTTTTATATATATTTTCATTTCGTTTACATTTTCGAGTTTCTTAAGGTTACAGAAATATTATTTACATAACAGTTACCGTTTGTCCCCAGATATTTTATCTAAATCTTTATATATCCTGTGAATTAGAGTAAATTATAAACAGTACTTGGATCTTTGACTCATCTATCGAATATGATCACCAGCCACCGAGACCAACCAGTGATGGTGTAAAATTTTGATTTTCATTTATGGAATATTTCAGAGTATCTATAAATCGATGAGTACAGCATATTTACAACCACTGTGATCCCAATAGATGGTAAATCACACACAAGGTGTAAACAACCCAAATAAGTATTATTATTTCTCCTTGATAGCGTTTTTTTTTTTTTTTTTTTCAAAACTCAAAGCGTCAACTAAACATGAAACTGAGTTTAATACCTTTTAACTACGATTTCTTAAAAATTCTCCGACAAAATATAAATGGGCATGTCTAATTAGTCCAATTTGTTTTATAAATTTTATTTTCTTATAAAATATAAAAATAAATTTACCCCAAAATTACCCACCCCTACCCCATTTATATTTCTCAGACAAAATAAAGGCACTAATAACTATCAAATATGTATCAAAATGAATGAGATGTATCAAATATGAATGTATTACGTCACACCGTTTCATAAATATTCGAATTTTATCGATTTTAAATTCTTACTTTGAAGAACTGTAGCTAGGGTGAATTTTGATGCTTAATAAAATTGAGTCACATTGATTTATTTTAAGCAAAACCCCAGTTATTTCAAAAAATAATTTCATATGCCCCCTGTATATTACAATTAAAAATGTTAGTAATTACTGTTTGTTTTTATTTATTAATAATAAAACAATTTTTTGTTTCAGATATTCCCGGATTATTACCATTTCGAGCATCAAAGGATAGCGAAGAGATCAATATCGCCCAATCATGAGCATCATATCAACCTCATGTCAGAGCCTGGGGTAAGTTATTACAGGTTAATTAGGCAACAAAGGGTCTCATCTTATTGGGTATTGCGATAAAGCGAGCTTAGCGAGAGAGATCTCTAAAGCTACCTATTAGATTCCAAATGTTGCATGATTGCTTGAGGTGTAGCTTACTCGTAGTCAAGTAGGATTCAAGGTTATACGAGCAATGTTAAGAGTTCCCAATGTAAGGGCGAAATTGATCCGTCTATTCTATTACCTTACCACTTTGGTACAGAACTGTAAAGATAAACTCATTTGATAGGAGGCAAATCGCTCAGACAAGTGAAACTATCATTTATAAAAACATAGATTTTTTAATTGTCAATAGTTGAAAATATATAGTCCTCGTAATGATTTTCTGGTTTCTATGAATTTTAAATTGATATTCTTCAGAATTTGTCGTTTTTTATAATCGTATAAAATAAAAAAGAAAACGTTGCTAGAAATATCATCTGAAATACGTAGTTGCCTGGGCATACTGTAACACCATTCTACTGTGGTAAAGAGTATGCACCACCCCAGGAATAACAGACCATATGTTTTCCCATGTTGTTTAAAGACGAAAACACTCTCGTTCATCATCGCACTATTAAAAAAAAAGAAAGGAAGAAAGGGATATAAAATAAATACCCCTACCCCTACAATACTCTAGTATCAATGTCGGAAAATAACAACGGTTAGTCAAGAGAGACCTGACAGCAAAAATGAAAGAGGGAACACAAGACTACATTGATAAGCTCGTACTTAATATAGGCTAGCCGCTGAAGAGACTATCCATATGATTCAATGCCTAAAAATTCAATTCCAAACGCAAACGCAAACGCAAATACGAATTAATTGACGTTTTCATCAAATTTTCCAATGTATGTAAAATGGTAATTAGGTTTTAAATTTTCTAATTTCTATTAATTAATTGAAGTTTTATTCAAAATTTTCCAATGTGTCTAAAATTAGAAATAAGTTGGTATGTTTTTTCTAATTTCTAGGAATGAATTGAAGTTTTCTTTAAATTTTCCGATGCATCTAAAATGATAAATAAGTTTGTAAGTTTTCTAATTTCTATAACTTAATTGAAGTTTTTTTTGTTTTTCAAAATTTTCCTATATGTCTAAAATTAGAAATAAGTTTGTACTTTGTACTAATTTCTACGAATTAATTGAAGTTATATTCAAAATTTTCCGATATATCTAAAATTATAAATATGTTTGTAGGTCTTCTAATTTTTACGAATTAATTGAAGTTTTATTCAAAATTGTCCGATGTATCTGAAATTAGAAATAAATTTATCTGGAGTGAGATATCAAGGGTACTCAACTCCAAGATGATCTACTGTAATTCCACTACACAATTTTGATGCTCTTATACGTTTTGTAGCCTGAAAAATAGTAAAAAATATGTCCCAGAACCGTTATCCCTTATAGTTTTTGAGAAAATTATTGTAAAACCCCCAAAAATGTAGTTGAAAATATCAATTCGAAAAATTTAATTCTGAGTTAATTGATTCTAATAAAGCCATTAAAAACGAATACAATGCAAATATGAACTTTTTTTTAAACCCTTATTTGATTCTTAAGACTTAAAACAAACAAGAATTGAGGGGAAAAAACTATCGAAATTCAAAAATAAATTTTGTTTTTAGTTTATTCTTGTGTGTTGTATTTTGTCGATAGCTCTCTTTTGAGATTCCGTTTTCGAGACATTCGACAATTAAATATTTTAAACTTCCGCGATTTTGAAAATGTCAAAAATAAAGTCTTGGTTCACTGGAATACTTTTAAAAAATACCAAATAACAAATAATGTGATACCAAATCTACACTCAATGTCTTATCTATTTCCAAAGAAATAGTGCCTTTTTTTAAACACAAAAAGTCCGACAGTTAGGAAACGAATAGTTTTCAGACCTATGTATCTTATTTTTAGCTATAGAATCATTTCCCGATAGATTGCCGTGCAGTTCCCAATCACTCAAGTTATAAATTGTCAATATTACCAAATAATATTTATATAAGAACAGAGAGGAAAATACTACATTAAGCTAAAATAATTGAAAACAAACAATCGTCGTAATAATTTTCTGTTTTCTACGAAATACGAGGTACGTCCATCCAGAAATTAAGTTGCGTTTGTGCATCTTCCCGCGGCAGCAGTTCGGTACAAGCGTGGTAGTTGCTCTGAGTTAAGGAGAAAGAGAGACACTACTATATCATCGCTGTTTGATATTTACGCTTTGTATTGCTTGTTTAGAATGGCGAAGTTGATTGTAAATCCCGCCGCTTGTGAGATTAGATCTGTAATTCGTTTTCTAAATACGAAGAACACTAAACCGGTCGACATTCATCGACAGATCTGTTAGTTTTACGGAAAAAATACGACGAGTGATTCAACAGATGGATCCGACAGTTCAATGAAGGAAGTGATCGAGTGCACGATGACGGACGAAGTGGGCGTCCATCTTTAGTTAGTGATGAATTGGTACTTGCAGTACGAGAAATTTTTTTAAGAAAACCGTAAGTTTCTTTCTGTAGAATTTCCGAAAAATCACTTCTTCGTGAAATTGTTTCTGTAAAACTACTTTCTTGAAAACTTGCTGGTCGTTGGTTTGCAAAAACTCTTACAGATTATCACAAAAAACGGTATAATCTTGCCTTTTTGACACGTTACGACAAAGACGATTTGAAAGCTCTGAATCAAAACGACAATCGATGGAATGGAGGTACACTTCATAACCAGGAAAGACTAAAGTAAAGCAAATCTTGACAACTCGAATAATCATGTGCACCGTGTTTTGGGAGTGACACGGCATTCTAATGGTGGGTTTTTTACCGCGAGGTGTAACAATCAATGCAAATATTTACTGCTGCGAGATGTTTATGAAATTGCGTCGCCCAATACAGAATAAGCTCCGAGGTATGGTCACAAACAATGTTGTTTTGGTACATTACCAATGCCCAACCTCACGCAGCGAACGTGACAAGACAACTCTTTACAAGACTTTCGGTTATATCAGTTCGATCACCCTCCGTACAACCCTGATCTCGCCCCTAGCGATCCATCTCTTGTTTCACCAGAAATCTTGGTGTTAAAAACTTCAACAACAATGACAAATTCAAAGAACATGTTACCATTTGGTTGATAACATAAGCCGCATCATTTTATGAAAAAGGCATAAAAAAATTGTGACGCGAAGGCATACAAAATGGTGGGAACTATGTATAAAAATATTTAAGGTTTATAGATTTGTTTACAATAAATAGTTTTCTGTATCTATGCTGGTTTTGTTTTTATTACCAAACGAAACTTACTTTTCGGACTACCTTGTTTAAATTTAAACTTTTGTCAACCTTTTTTGTTGCTTTCTTGTGTCATAATTACGTACATACATTCCTTCTGACAACTTTCTTTTTACAATTTTAAACGCTTGTAAGCTATAGAAAATTTTGAAAGAACTCAATTTGTATTCGTAAATATCAAAAAATCATTACGACGTTGTCATAATTAGGTAATATTGACAATTAAAAACCTCTTTTCTACAAATGATTGTTTGGATGTTTACAAACAAATTCCCTCCTGTTACATCAGTTTATCTAAGAAAGTGGTAAATTCGTAGACGGCTATATTGACAAATTTTGTTCTCATGCGAAACACATGAACATATGAATATATTACGATTAATTGCTTTGAAATTTACAATTTTAGTATTCCAAACATTTTGGAATGAAGTACAGCGAAACAAATCTGCTTTGTTGAAGCATATCCGCGCTGAATCTGAATATAATTATCTAGAGAAACAGATGTCATATAAAAACTGTCCGATCCAGCCTTATTTATATTGCAATGGATTAATTAACTCTTCACAAACATTGTTTTGGCCATAATTAAACTTTCACGTTACACGAAGTTTGATCGAAATTAAGGAAATGATAAGTTTAAAAGGGGAAATGAACCAGGGGTAAATGTTCAGATAAATCAAAATTGGGTGTAACCTTTCGAACTTAAAAAAAAAATGTGCCAAAACGCAAATACATAAGTACTATTTATAACTAATGTGGGCTTCTGACAGCGTCGACATATTATAGACAGGGTCATCATCGTAGTCACCTGACACTGGGAGCCGAGCCCAAGAATTAAGTAATGTAGAGGAAAGCACACAAAAACCCTAATGACTGTAATGGTTCAATTCAGTGTTTTCCAAATTACTCACCAACCTGTAATTTAATTAACTTGTGACTTAACAAATTGTATTTATAAATCCTTCACATTTCTCCAAAATTTAATTGAAAATCACGTGAACCCAGTTTCAGACATTCGATTTTCATGGAATGCGCACCATGAATCTTATGTGTATATATTTTTGATATACCGTGCCATAATGTTTGAGGACAATTATAGCGAATTCATTATGGTTGATTTTTTTTTAAAGATGTTAAGTGTTTTGGTCTTATTAAAATTAATTAAACTGTGTACAAACAAACATTTCACAATCTTTCTCACTCACCCATACACAAAACCAAATAACTAACGAACCCGACTGTGATCAGAATTTATTACGATTTTTCCAAATTATTCACGTTTTGTTTTACTTTTGGTTTGACATAAGTATTTATCAAAATTTTGTTAATGTCGCTTGAGATGGTAAGTTATTACAACTTATTTTTAAAATATACAATATTAAATTTTGAATTTATTGTAGCTACTATTAAATTCTGAGTTATTTTTTAAAAAAAATAATAATAAAACGTCTCAAGATACAAACAAATTAAAAAAAAAAAATCGGTCCACCTCTTCAGACTGCTAAGCACTGCAGTGATGATTTAATTACTTTGAAAAAAAAATATATTAAAAATGACCCAACATCGATTTATCTCCCAAAACATAATTTTTTTTATACTACGTATATGTGAGAATATAATACTTAGAAGCACATAAAAAAATTGCAAAATCTCGTTAGAGGATACTTCCAGGAAAAACGTAGTTTTGTGTTTAAACTAAAAAACAAAAATCGTCATAAGACATTATCTAAATATACATGAACACATACCAACTTAAATCAATAACGATCAACCCTTTTATCTTGTAGATCATTGCAAATATAATTTTGGGCCTCAGGTAGGCCTACTTTAAAATATATATAGCAACGAAAAATTAACACTTTTTTTACATCACATGTCATTTTCTTTACTTTGTAGTAATACTACAAGAAACAAGGTATTTTTTAGACAGTTGATACGGCGCAGTGTATGCAATACCCGCACACACACTTTTGTATGCATATCACGTCGCCAAGATTGTCAGGCGCTCTCAATGAATACTCGTCACGTAGCCGATTCGGTAATGTGAGAGGGGGGGAATTTCTTTTTCTTTTTAAAATAACTTCGTTAATTTGCGACCTTTACCTTCATAATAATACATACTGATCCTCCACCTTAGCTTCAACTAGTGGTTCTGTGAACAGTGACCTTGAAAGTTTTAATACTAGTATTTCCAATCATATTTAGTTTTTTGTCTTTGTTGTTTATAATAAAAAACGTCTCAGTCATCATCGTCTTATAAAAAAAAGGGAAAAAAATAACATAAAATTAGGGAACCAGTTGCCCTAAACCAAACAATATATTGTTATATATAAATATTTTTAACTTTAACACTGTTGTAAATTTATTTGAAGCGTTCATTCATTGGTCCAATTACAAATGGTATAACTTCGGCTGCATCCTCATTGTTAAATCCACGGACAATTCTCTTGTAGTTTCTTTGATGAACACACCTTCTGTATAAGTTTCTGTTCCATCTAATTGAAGGCAATGTTACTATTAAAAGTACAATGAGAAACAGTTCAATAAACTTAAAAAACTTCATGGGGATAAAACTTTGCAAAATCTATTCAGAAACTTTAAAAACCTTATTTTAAAACATTGCGTAAACCAGTTAAAACGATCTGATAAATACCATACCATATTTTGTCGAAATAATAAAACAATTCCTCAACAAATAACCACACTTTTGTATAGTTTGCTTTAAATTATTATTGATTATATTAATAACAGCTGATATCATTAGATTAGTTTAGTTTAAAACATATGGTTTTTTTTCTTTTTTTTGTAAGAACACATTCTTGATATAAAACCAGATGATTTTAATTACACATGTTTATAAATTCCTCAATAAAAATTAGCGGTGAAAACTTTCATCCCTTCTACTTTCCCTCCCTTATGTTCCATATTTTTGAAATTTGGGCGGAAACAACTTCAGGCTGATCCCTATCCAACGACATCTCTACGTCAAAATCGGTTAAAAACTGTAGGAGTTCTACTAAAAAAAAAACCTAACCTAGCCTACGAAATAAATAGCGTTAAAGAGACTCCTTAGCCCTAGAATACTCTAATAGCTTCAGAGTTGGAAGAGAACAAGAGTTGATCTAGAGAGATGTGTTAGACTAGATGAAAAAAAAAAAATCTAACCCAAGACTACACGAAAAAAAGGTGTAACTCTAGCTAGGGTTGTCACACCCGTACACACTACAGGTGAGCTCGTAGAATAAATGGTTTTCGTAAACTCATTGTATAAATGCGCTACATGACCATTTTAAGAAGATTATGCATTTATCAAGAAGTAACAGTAAATTATACCCTGGCTAGTAGCTTCGTCGGGCACTTACTTGTTTGCTTATATTTGTCTTTAACATTGTTGGATACATTCAACTTACATAAAATATATCAAAGGAAATCTTGGGAACGAAACGGTGAAACGGTTATGTAATTTATAAAGTATTTGTAATTATTGTCACTTTCTGAAACGAAAATATAGTAATGTTAATCTTTTAGGGTGAAAAGTTTTAGAAAACAGTTTAAAATTAGTTATTCATTTGAACTTTTAATTTCTACGACTATTCATTATGCCTCCTTCACATAATTATATTTGATACTTCGTAGTATGTGCTGTTTTGAGTTTCCGTCATTTTAAATTGCAAAATAAAATGATAAAACTTCTATACCGGGTGTAAAAGTCCTGAAACAGTTAAATAACTTTAAAAATTAAAAAGGCAAAATTCAAAATATTAAAAAGAAAATTGTGGAATAAAACTGTTGTTTTTGACATTATAAAGTAAATTCACCCATTTTCAAAATGGAATGTTTTGGGGGAGGTTGGTAACACAAAATTTTCAAATGTAAAGCTCCATAGAGTAACACCTTTTAGAATAAAGTATTATCGAAGGGTTTACATTTGAACATTTTTAAGTCCCGAAATAACGCATTTTTGTATAAGGGTGAAAAACACTTTCAGTTACACAAAAAACATTTCTAAAGTTTCAGCAATGTTACTTCCTAGTTTTAAAGTTTTATAACCGTCCTGGGACATTTATAACCTGTATTCATCGTTAAACCAAGTTACAAAAGAACTTATTCAATTTCATAACTATTAGTATACGCGTTTGGGGACAATAAGAACAATATACAGAAGAAATTCAAAGTAGTTGATTCGTAGAGGAAATTCAAAATAGTAGATTCCCAGACGAAATTCAAGATAGGTGATTTGTAGGCCAAATTCAAAATAGACGATTCGCAAACGAAATTCAAAATAGTTGATTCGTAGGCAAAATTCAAATTAGGTTAAATTGCATATGAAATTTAATATAGTCTGTTCGTAGACGAAATTGAAAATAGTTGATTTGTAGACGAAATTCAAAATAGTCTATTCAAAAACGAAACTCTAAATAGTCGATTCGCAGACGAAATACCAAATAGTTGATTCGCAGATTACATTAAAAATAGTCGGTTCGCTGATTAAATTCAAATCGTTGTTTCGCAGACCAAAGTCAAAATAGTTGATTCACGTGATTAGTTAATTATAGAATTGTTTAGTAAATACAGAAATAAAGGAACTACGGAAAAAAAATTTTTAAATCATCTCCATTCTGAAATTTGTGAACTATTATTGTTTGTATTGGATTATAACGAAAGCTTTTATTATGAAGGGTTGAAACAATGGGACGTATGTATGTGGTCCCTCTTTATCTAATGGAATCACGCCATCAGCATAGAAATATGAGAAATGTCTGGCTTTTAGCACTAATAGCAGGGAAGCCATTTAAAATGGGATGTAATTTCCCAGCTCTTAACAATAGAGAGTTAGTATCTTGGAGTTTAACATTGTACACGAGGGAAACCAAGCACTCGAGAATGAGAATGGTTGAGTAAACAGTCGAGAGAGAAGTGGGCTGCTTTGTTGAGATCTTTAGTCAATGACTGCAAACAAAATATAAACCTCATCCTAATTTGATGTATTTTTAAGAAAATAAAATAGTTTTACAAAAATCTTCAAACCACGACATTGATTTTTTAACAAAATGTAACTTTCTCCATACTATATTATTAATTTGGTGAGTTTATAGTTTTAGAGGAAAGTTAGCAAGCATCATGTGTAAGCAATCCAGTAAATTCTTGGAATTCCTATTTAAATATATGTTTTGTTAGAATATATATATATATATATATATATATATATATTATGTGTGTGTATGTATATTCTGTCATAATAATTGTGGGATAGCTCTGAAATGAAAGCTTAAGATATTTAACTAATAAATTAGTTTGGTATTAAATGTCAATATCTATCACTGATTGGCTAAATCTTTTTCATTTCATTCGAATCCAAACATATACTCTACAATAGCTCATCAAAATTTGTCAAACAAAACATAAACACTAGCGCATGTTTATTTGAAGTATGTTGATAGAAATAAAAGGTACATTAATATTCCACTGACTTTCCCACCCACCCAATGACAAAACCAAGTGATAATATAGTGTGTTAAAAGTTATAAAATTGGGAATCGATATCGTGTTTTTTGCCGAAATATGTTGATATTTTCAAACCAAAATGTAGATTCGGGATTTACGTCTGTCTGTGTATTGAGTGGATCAAATTTGTTATATTTTGACCAAATCTTGAGGCGTTTTTTTTTTTTTGTTCGATGACTAAAAATTCCGATTTTTTTTTAACGTTTTCAGTATTTTCTGTGCTAAACAAATATTTAATACTTTTTTACAAATATTTATTTATTAAATTGACCCTGAACCTTTTTTACCCTGACCTTAAATTTACCCTATGCTTGTCCATTAAATCGTAAGCATAAATTGAATTTAATTGAAATCACATTTTTAATGACTACGGTCAGGATATTTCATTTATCATTATTATTTTAATAATAATTACCCAGTACAGTAATTCCTGAGTCATAATTTTCATTTACTTGAAAATTGGCACACTAGTTTTAGTCAATAATCGTCATGTAGTAAAAAAATGTATCCTTATCGCAAAAACAATTTTGGGAAATTAGGCTTTGTTAAAAACGATATTAATATTACTATTATTTATAGATAACTCGCCAAACTATAATTTTGGGGATATATCAATTTTTTTGGGTACTAAAAGACTATTGTTTAGCAAAATGTATAACCGTCAAATCCTATTTGTAATTTCTAAAGTTTAGGTCATAAGGTAGCTGAGTAAAATCTTAAGTATTAACAAAACAATTATAAATCGCATCAAAATGTTGTAAAAATAAGCCTACATTCTAAATTTGATTAAAATGTTGTCAACACATTTAATCTGTAGAGCACTGTATTGATGGGTGACAGACAGATATTCCAGAAACTAATCTTTGGGGCTATAAACGAAACCTTATACGACAAACTCAACATGAATTATTTGACAAATCATAACTTCATCAGCGAGAGAGTAAAAAGCGTAGTGATGATTTTCTGTCTGTAATTAATGGAAAATTCTGAATCGATTTCCAATAAAAATGTACATAATTTTGGTCAATAGCCCGAACGAGTTGGTCGTCCATTTCAAGAAACACATTTATTATATAAAAAACATAGTTACAATAAAACACAAAACTAGTAAAAACATAGTTTATACTTTGGCCCAAGTCTTTTTTTTACAGTGTGAAATCTTCCCGGCCACATCTAGATTACCAGGTCATCATCAATCCTTTCCTCTTGTGTTGTTATCCAGCATTAAACTGTTTGTTCAGATTTGTAATCCTTATTCCTATATCATACATTAGGTTAGATCTAAAAGATAGCTTGGCGTTGAGGATGTTGTGTGGGTCAATCTTTTTACCTTTGTAAATTTCAAATTTTTCAATCGATTCCATATCTCTACTTTTGTTTAATAACTGTAATACTTCCATATTCGTATGAATGTCAGTGTAATTATGTATTTGTTTTTGTATAAAATGTTCAGCGAAAGCAGAATTTGTAGACAAGGTTCTTTGGGCAAGTGCCCTTTAAATTTCTTTTAAAAAAAGCGAGATGTCTGGCCGATTAAAGACAAGGACAGAAATTGCATTTGAGTTTGTAAATACCTGTCTTATCGTTTATGCCATTAGTTCTGTTTGTATCTGATTTTTGAAAGAAAAATTATAATTTGTTTGAGGTTCTGAAGGAGACGGTGACTTTCTCTTTAGGCAATACATTTTTTTAAAGTGTTACCCAAGACTGTTCCGTATTCTGTGTATATGTATGACTGTTTTTTTAATTTACAGGTTTCTTACTTTTATGTTTAGTAATATTTTTGAGCTTTTGTATCCATTCTCTAATATATGATACAGCAATATGGATTTCGAATCTGAACAAACAAACAGTTTAATGCTGGACAAGATAACAACACAAGATAAATAATTAGACCTGGCAGTCTAGACATAACCGGCAAAGACCTGACACTGTATTATAAAATTTTGGCCAAAGTATAAACTGTGTTTTTACTAGTTTTGTGTTTTATGGTAATAGTGTTTTTCAATAATAAATGTGTTTTATGAACTTTATAATGACCTCCATGGATCGAATTGACAATTATGCAGCCTGAAGATGACACTAGAAAAGTCTTGAAACCGCTGTTGCCTTTACGAGGTGAGTTTTTAAACCACTGGGCAGAAAAAATAGGGTTAATCGTAGTTGCATAAACATGTGGTTTGTTGACTACACAACATTGAAAATAAGTTTAAATCAGTTGTTGAAATAATAAACATCAAACTAAACATTGTTATTTCCGACTATTTTTTAGATATTAAGTAATTGCACCATTATCTTGCTATATGCTATTTAAATGGGATTTTTCAAAACATTTAAAATACAACAGACCTCATTGTAAAGTCAACAATCACTAAATTTCTGTATAATTTATTATTACAGCATATTAGTACATTTGTGTGAGTGAGAGAAAGTTTGTGCAATATTGTATTCATAAACTAAATTGTTTATGTACATAACTAAAAAAAACCTTCATTTCAGTTGTAGGTTTTGAAACAATTTAATAAAATAAGACTCTATTTTTGTAATGTTTTTATCTAGTTAAGTTGGGCGCCATTTGTAATACTTTGATTACAAAAAATATATCATACATATTTGTTTTCGCCATTCCGACTACTGATTAATATTAAATATATTATAAGACTTACCGTCACAATAGTCTATGTTTGTCTGTAGTTATATCACTACGGCCGTTTCGGCTATTCAGCCATTTTCAAGTGTTATGCGGGTATTACCGTTGTCTTAGTTTAAAATAGAAATTACGAACACACGACACATAACAAACACACGAGTTCTTTAAACATTTAAAACATGATGTAGTAGGCCCACTTTCACAACGCGTGCCTACACACACACAGGCGTAGTGACCACACCACAGGTATGCGTTGTGACAGTGGGCCTACTACATCATGTTTTAAATGTTTAAAGAACTTGTGTGTTTGTTATGTGTCGTGTGTTCGTAATTTCTATTTTAAACTAAGACAACGGTAATACCCGCATAACACTTGAAAATGGCTGAATAGCCGAAACGGCCGTATTGAGATAACTACAGACAAACATAGACTATTGTGACGGTAAGTCTTATAATATATTTAAAAAAAAATATATATATATATATATATATATATATATATATATAAATGTAAATGTGCGTTTGTTCAAAATCGCTAATCTCAGAAAGTTCTTCACCGATTGCTTTGAAATTTGGACACAATATTCCATTCGAATCCATGAGTGTTTTTATATACTTTTTGAAAAACTGTAGCATCTAATGAACATAAAAACAACAAAAAATATGCTCAATATTTAACTAAAATGCAAGCGCCATTACATAATGTTTATAGACTATAATAATAACAGCTGTAGTCAACTGTTTCCTATATTTCCATTATCAGCTGATTTCAAACTTCAAACAACTGTATATTTGGATTTCTATCTTTTAATATAGGTTTTTGTGAACAACGACATCTGTTGAAGTAAAAACAAAACACACTATACTAAATATTTTCAATGTTTCCAAATGTATTGTTGTTAAAATAAAATGTTGATAGATTTAATTAACAAATAATGTTTAAATTAATTATTTTGTAAGACATTCCGTTAGGACAATAACATTTACCATAGCATTAATTTCGTGAGTATAAATAATTTGTTGTATTTTTTTCACCGTCTTTCATTTGATTAAACCAGATTAAATAAAAAAAATTACAATAACCCAAATAACATTAATGTCATACCCTATTTTCATCATTATAAAATTAATAACTATTAAACCATTTGATTTATCAATATAAAATTAAAAATAATTAAAAGGTCATATTTTTATCTTTCTTTTAAAATTAAAAAAATCTTTATAAATACAAAACATAAAATTGTAACAGTTAGGCCTACAATTTAAATAAAAACTTATCTAAATGTTACATAAATAATAACTTTTTTAAAACAGGTTATTGTACACAATGTTATTTTCTCGGGAATATTAATTAGGACAGAGATTTTGTATTGTTATAAATAAAAGAGGCAATTTTCAATTTATAAAATATATCATTTACCATATATAAATAGGCCTACTATTAAATTCTAATGTCTTTTTTTTAAATTAGATTGTAACATATTGTTTTCTTAATTTTAAATATCTTAACGCAAGCTTTTATTGGTTTGTGTGTGTTGAAACATGTGTTGGTTCAATCTAGGCCTAACTTAAAAAATATTATTTGTACTAGCTGGACATCCGAATCAACTGTTTCATCAGTTATTTTATTAAATTGACTGCTATGGTAATGAATGCAAATAGGTACGTTCAAGAAATATGTATTGGTTCATCTTTCTAGGCCTAACCTAAAATTATATTTAATTTATTTTACCTACCTTAATGGCAACATACACACATAATTTATGTTGTTGTGCACATCTTTGGCATAGGACGTTTCTATTGATATTTATAAATTTCATCTTTCAATAGCAATTTTTTAGTTTTTCATAATGTTGTTTATTTATTGATACTACAGCTGCTTTTATATTCCATTTAACCAGATGAGCCACAGCAACGCGTGGCTGGGTACAGCTAGTATTAAAATAAAATTTTAAAATTATTACTCTAAGTATGAATACTAATTTCTCACGGGTCGTGAATTATTTAAAAAAAGTGTACTAAATAGAATATTGGATAAAAATACAGAAATCTTTTTATTCTGAAATGCACATAATTTTATTTAAACAACTTATTATAGCAAGAGAACATAGGCTATATGAAACAAAATACCTGTACACAATTATTACATGATAAATCATCCTATAAATATTATCTAAAACATCATTTTTTATTTTTAAAAGAATTTAATTTTATTAAGTTCATTGAGCTAAATTTTTGGTTGCAACCTAGTTCTTGGAATAAAATTTAATAATATTTTGAAAAATTAATATACTTTTAAATTTTATTAAAATATCATTTATGAATTTATATTAAGAATGTTCAACTAAAAATTTTGATCAAGAAACATCTCATATTTGATTTAAGATTTTAACATTACATTCAAGATAACATATCATGTCTTTTATGAAGAGACTTCAAACAAAATTTGAATACAAAATTAAAAGGTTCAACAAAATTATATTTCATTAAATAATCACATTCTATTTTATATAGATAATAGTTTATACATGCTTTACCAGACACGTGTATTTGATTGAAATAAACTTTATATTTAAAAAATCAACTTTTCTTGTCGTAAATGCGTGGTGTGGTTTCACCACAATCACTTCTATTGTTATTCAAAGTTAATCTTTTAAGTTCACATTTTTCTCTGGTGAGAACCCATCAATTGTTCACATTATTATAAGTATTAATTAAATGTTCAAATTGCTTTGCTTTACATGAAACACCAAAAAACTTAGTCTTTACATACATGTTTTCCGGTTACGTAACACCTTTGTCGATTATACAAATTTCTAGATCGAATACTTTTTACTTTTAAACATTCGTTTTTTGATCTAAATGTAACTGAATCATAACAGTGCATAGAATTATATGTTAATCAGTTCATATTTACTAAAGAAAACACATTCTCTTAGTACTTTTCCTTCGTCCGAACCGGACATGCCTTATCCGAGAAACGTCCTCTCACCTTGACAGTTCTATCCAGACTAAATAATTTTCCACTTGGCGGTTAAAACCAATCTCTTGGCTTTGTGTAAAAAACGTTTGCACTGCACTTTATTAATTATAGAGTTTATAGTTATTTTAATTATTAAAATACATACAATAAAAAAATCCTCTGATCATTAAGTATCAATTTACTCAAAAACCAAATTCGTTTTCTGCTTGATTCATCAAGTCTAGACGTACACCCTATTCTATCTAAGATCAATATATATATATCCCATTCTGTATAAGATCAAAGAACTAAAAATGTACACTATTACAGTATGTTAGGAAATTTAAATTTGTGTATTTTTATTACGCTAGTCAGCTGTTAGTTTGTATTACACTGATCACTATGGTAACGTCTAAAAATGTTTGCTTTTTCTCTTCATGCATTTTAAATATAATGTTAACGAACACATGTTTTCTGTTTTACTTACTGAGAAACGTATGGTGTAGAAATGTTAAAAAATAAAGTATAGAAAATTTTTTTCATTAGTTTTAGGTTTTAACAGTTGCTTTATATCATTGAAACAAAAATAACACTTAAGACTTTACATTATCAATTTTCTAAATACTACATAATGTATAGAATAATTTGGTTTATTTATTTTAGTAATTGTACCTTGTAATTTCCTTGACTTCAGGTTAAATGGGCAAAACAACAAAAGATAAAGTCGAGGAAGAAGCGTGACTTCATTTCAACCAGGAACTATGACTCCGAACCGACCACAATTCTCAACGACCTCAAATGGCCACAAATGTGGTATCTGGTAAGTCTCTGTTTAATTTTTACTATCTAATTTACTCTTCTTCTTCAATTGTACAGTCTATATTGAACGTCAGCTACAAGGGTTTATTACCCTCCCAAATAGAAATTGATCGTTTGATACTCCTAAACATTCCCAAAAAAACCTGTAAGCTTCAAAAACTTCATAATCTTCCTGACAAGGATTGTTTGACCCTTTCTAAAAGATCTAAGAGTCTCAATCCTTTCCATTCAACTCATTCACATATGAAGCTTAGGTGCTCTACTTACAAGCTACATTTCCTACACAGAAGGTCCTCAGTGAATATGCCCATCCTGTCTACATGTTTCCTTATATTATGTCAGTTCATTGTAACAAACCATACCGTTTCTTATATTTCCCCTGCCTAACGGGAGAAGGTCAAAAACAATACGCTTAGAAGGGAAGCGAGACAAGAGTTTGTTCATAGTTTGACCTAATATACACCACCTCCTCCTTCTCCTCTCCTACTCTTTCTGATGACTTGCATAGCCAACCTCTTGAATATGCCACCAAACGGCATATCCTATGGATTTTATAAGTTTCATCACTGACATGTGGTGAATTTCAGTTGTTAGGGGAAATATCACCACTTAACAGCCAAGGTATGGTTTAACCTAGATAGATTTAACCTAGAAAAAGTGGTTACCTTTACCATTTAACATCATAAAACTCACTCATCCCGTCAGACAAACGCCACTCCATGTAGCCAGTTCTTAATGAGTTAATTATAATAAACTAATGTGGAGGACTTATATTTAATTATAAAAGTAACTGCACACAACTCTAATTGTAATATAGGTGCTGAAGACTATACACCTATTTGTTGTAACTCACCCATTTAAATACATGTCGTTACAGCTGTCCGACATGTTATTTAGGCCTTACCAAGAATCTCAGGAATACCATTTCCGGAAAAATTTATCCCGACATAATGATGATTTAACCCTTCACTCAAAATAAATTAAAGGGACTAGATACAAGCCCTGTCGAGCTGTTCAAGGCACTTGACTGTGTATTTTCCACTCAGAAAGCACCACTACATGTTGTGTTGTTCATCACAGGTTGGAAGTAAGGAGATTAACAGGTAATAACCTTGCTAAAAGCTGCTACACTACAACCGCGATTGACAATCAAGGTTATTCTCAGAGCTGGACTGCAACTAAGGGGACCCAAACCGGTAACCATGACTAACAGATACTTTATTAGTCAGCACATCTGCATATTCAGTCATTCCCACAAATCCTAGCATATCTAAGAAGCCAGAAAATCGTGATTCTGGTAATTCTGACACAGTCCTATGCTATCTTTTACTTGAATTCATTAGAATCTAGAGCTTTCAAAATCCTTGACTTTACATATCCTTATCTTTGTATCCATGTATCAAGTTTTCTCGGGTACATTCCATTAAGGCTGCAATTTTTTATTGAAACACCATTTGGTTCTTTCACTTCAGCAGAACAGATTCCCTCTTAGGACTCTCACTTCGTAGTCTAAACCCTCTTTTACTCTTCGTTTAAGAGCCATATTTGAACCACTCCAGCTCACATATAGACAAAATGCTTCTTTCTCTTTAATCAACCTTTTTGACCATTTAAAATAGTGACCACTGTAAATGGTTTAGAAAAAATCTATAAAATATTTCCTTTTGAGTACCATACCTGCAGCTGGACAAATAAGACATTATAATGTGGCCACAAACAATTTTATTATTTATGTACGACAAGTCATACTCTGATTTCATATGTGTTAGTGTTGTGTTGTGTTACGTGTTTATGTGTTAGTGCGGGCCTGACGAAGCCGACAGTGTTCGGCGAAACAGCGCTGTAGCCATAACTATAATACGGACTGAGGACAACCTCTAAGGTAATTAACTATATTATATATTAAACAGACCAAGGCAACACATTATACAAAAAAAAATTATATGGATTGCAACATTGGTTCAAGTACTTTTGTAAAATCTAAATACAATTAGTGGTGGTCATTAATTAATTGCCAAAAAAGTGAAAAACTAAAAATAATCTTACAGAAAAAACAATAATAAATCCTATGAAAAGACAATAAAAACTCAACTTGATTAGCATTGCCAAGTTAAATGTAACATCATTGTGAAATAATAAATTTATTGGTCCCAAATAAATAAGACATGTTGGCGTTTTGCTAAAGTATTTTATTCCATACATAAAATCTATACGATCACAGTTCTATACTACAAGGTTTTTACTTAACGTGGGGGATCACAGTAAGTTGTTAATTGTTAGATATATATATATATATATATATATATATATATATATATATATATATATATATATATGTTGATAGCACTTCTTACTTCCAAACATATCTGGCAATATTGTATTAAAGTTGTAAATCTATCTGGCGATCGTCTGAAAATTATGGCTAAAGTTTTCATGGTTAATTGTCATAACATTTTTTTGGTTTGGTAATTTCTTATGTTGTAGGCTACCTACTTGTATATTGTTTATAATTGATTTCCGCCATCAGTGAAGTGTATAAATCCCTTATATACAAAGAAAAAAGTGAAGTTTTGTGTCTTTATACTCGTGGTCAAGCTTAATTGTCTTATTACCAATAAAATTAGGATCAATAGCTACAAAACTAGCGTTTGACTTTAAAATATACTGTGATATGTTAAGTTAGATTATCTTTGGATATATATTAAGATGTGTTTCCTTTAAAAAATGAAGTATGCAAGTGTTTAAACATAATAGTCAACAAAGGTTGTTGTAAACGGTTTGCCTTTTTCTGTTATCATTAGATAGAAATAAGTATAATAAAAAGCTAACCTGAACCTACTTGTCAAAGTATGTTTTTAAAATCAAACTATAGATACAAATAATTTTGTTCTATTTAGTTACTTTCAGCGTGACCATAGAAAGACACTTTTTGATATTTCTGTATATGTATGGTAATTTGTATTTTCAGGATATATAAAAAAGTGGCTACGGTATTCCCGTTGTCACCGTAAAAGTGACTTTACAAAATATTAAAAGTAATATAATATTCACCTACTATTTGTAACTGAAAATTCGCATTTATATAAATTAGTAAACCTAGTGGCTTTCACTGTAAGGTTTAACTTTTCATTCAGACTTAATGAACCATAACAGTTAAATTTTAAAACTATTTTGGTGTTATTTGCTAAATCTATATATCATTTCACTTTCAAACATACTGTTACAAACTAGTTCAGATTAGTTGTGGATATATATTTGTTTCATGCTTAGTATAATATTTACACAGTTTCTAAACTGTGATGTTTGATAGTCTAAACATTTAATGCGTTTCTGACTGGTATAACATTATATTATGACAATAATGGCCAATTGAACGTATTGTTTTTCATGGCTTTATTAAATAGAACTAGGCCCAAAATATATATAAAAATCTAACTCATCATAGTATGATAAAGTCATAAAATGTTTCAAAATTCAATAAATGTTATTAACTTAAATAGCAGATTCATATTTTAAAAAACTACAGTATTTGATAGAAGTTTGTATTAATTGCCAAGATTTAAAAATCTTAATCAGCATATCTAATAATAATATGGAACTATTTTGTGTGTGCAACCAACCCTTGATGAATGTTTAATTGTCACTCTGTACATTAAATTGTCTAGGCGGAACAAACTGTGACTATACCGACATACTAAATATTGACATACACACACATACGTGGGGTATTAAATACTACATATTTAGGCTATAGCTTTATAAACTGGATCTTATTGTGACCAGTTCTGGAACTTCTATATAAGTTTCATATTGAGATCATGAATGTGCCCAGAGTATGCTAGGCATCTTCTACATAAGTGTAGCATATGCCCAACATGTGTGTAGAATGTGTGTGTAGCTCATCATATTAAGGTAGTCAAATGTGCCCAGCATTTGAGTATAATGTGTATAATGATACGATTTTCTTTAAGAAAATGCGGAATGTGCCAAGAACATTGTGAGAATATTCAAGTATGTCCCAGGCACCTTGTGAGCACTGTGTTTCACTTTTCCTGAGTATATGCCAGTCATATTCTAGAATATTCCACGATGTGCTTTTCACATTCCACATTTTCTTAAGTAATGTACTGAGCACATGCTCAGCACATGTTTGTGCTGTCTGGGATGGTGAATATTTTTAACAAACATTAAAGATTAATATCACTGTTTTTAAAACCAAAATCTTTTTAGCAACTAAATAACAGCTAAAGAGTTTATTGAAAATTAAAAAGATTAAAATGGGCTTTTGTCCCAGTATGCTGTAATTAATTTTTAGTATAAGTTTACTCAATTCATTTGAAAGTTGTGCTCAGGACCATAAGATTCAGTTTCGGTTGATTAATTTTAAAAAATACAAAGTTTTACTGGATATAATATGTATAACATAGTATTAACTCTTTGTATCAAGTACAGGTATTAGGATTAGGTAATCGTTTACTGTAACTGCTACCGGTCTTTTTGGCATTTAAAAAAAATCGTGTTCTACATAAATATCTTATTTATTAATGATAAAATAAGTTTTCAACACAGAGCTAACTTTTTCACCGAATAATATGTAAAATATATATATATACACTTAACAAATTTTAAAAAGTAATTGAATCTATATGTATACATAGTAATCTCTAATATGTGGCAGGGCTAATGTGTTGTGTTAGCGGAATATAGTAGGCCTACTGCTTACTACAAAAGCAAAAAGTAGAAAAGTTTCCCCTTCTTCTGAAAAATAGAATTGGTCGGATAGTCCAAACACCGTGCGTAAAGGAGTGTTGCGTGTGCAATACTCCAGTTTCATTTATATCCATTCTGCATCTCAGAGCGGCAAAGAAATATTTACCATGTTTTGAATTATGAGTTATTGCATCCATGGAAGCAGTAACTATAACAGGAAGCAATAACTTGAATCGGATGCACTTACATTCAAATGACATATAAAATGATGCAGTAAATATTAATTGGTATATATATATATATATATATATATTTGTTACAGTAGCTACATATTGTGGTGATTTCTAATTCACCGCCCATTGTTTCCGCTGTTTTTCGGATATACTATGCATGAGCAGAGCCTGTTAGAGTCTGAAAAAGTAGTGTGCCTAAAAGTAGTATGCTGTGAGCAACAGGAGGTCACTCCAAAATACTGAGATGCAAGTTCTACAACTATTATCATCCAATCACTTACTGCCATCCCTCATGTTTACGTTTAAGTACATAAGTTTGGGTTCCCTGCATTTATATTGTTATTTTCATGAAAAAATTTACTTTTAAGATTGGTTTAACAAAAGATGTTATTTCTAAATTATGAACTTAATCTGTTTGGATAACAAAATGAATTATAAAAGTTTGGATAACATTGTAGCAATCGAGTTTACAATGTACATCATCAATGTTATAACATACAACCCATTCAATATTATAACAATAGAACATAAAACAAAGGTTATTAAAGTTAACTATACCTTTTAATAATGTTAATAAACTAACATTTAATAGTTTATATCCATTGTGCTATTACAATGTTGTCTAATAATCTTTCATTGCTGTACATTTTTCTTATTAAAAAAAAACAATGTTATAAGACTATTTTTAATTTCTCTGATATATACGTAGTAGAAAAGAAGTTATGAGACGGGTCCAAAATATTTATATTATATTTTTGTGAATATGTCCATTTTGAAGCAAGGTCTAACCTGAACTCATGAAGTGGTTTTGGAATAATGTCTGTATGTGCAGTTCTGTATGACCCAAATGAGTTACATCAAATTTGGTACGTGGGCATATTTTAACCTTATTATGAGGGTTTTTAAAATTATTATTTGATATCTGAAAATTTTAGGGTGCTCTCATAATATTAAAACTCCCTTTTCCCAATTTGAGCTTTAAAAATTTTAATCAAATGCACAAAGGATCTATATATCCCCAATAGTGGTGAATTTGGGAGTTACCAGTAAAAAAAAAAAAAAAAAAGAAATGTCATCCATGTTATAAATAAGATATTTTCTCAAGAACGTCTCTACTGAAAATATTTGGTGAGTATGATGATTAATAACACAAACCAGTGTTAAAAGAAAATGACGGTTCATGAATAATTGGCAAGAAAAAACTGTCATCATAAAAAACTCTATTTCAATAAAATATGATTTACACACAAATTTATGATAAACTTAAGCTCTGTTTACTTACATTATTTAAATATTCAAAATATCTTTCATAAGAAATACATGGTATTTAGTAATTCATTTTTTATAAACATTCTTGGAAAGATAGAGATGAATATTAATTTGTGTTTTGTGGGTAGATGAGATAGTTAGTGCAATGTTTTTACACTATTTATTTGTATGTGCATAAATACATGTGAGAAATATGTTGCGCCATTTTTTTAAAATCACAAAACATTAAATCTAATCCAAAAAATATTTCTCAATGCTGTTGTTAATTACTTTAGAAAACCTGTCCTTTTGTTAATTAAGAAAAGGAATTTCCTTCAACTTTTGTTTCATAAAACTTATATTTATTGGTGGAATGTAAATTGTGTCTTGAAAACTTTAGAATGAGTTTTCTTGGTGAAAATCCATTAAAACTTGGCTAATTATTTATTCATCCAATGTTGCCTACACGGAAACAATCCGGCCAATTTAGATTATAATCAACAGTTTCCCTTGAGGAATAAATTAAAGAACGATTCTGTTTAGTGAAATGTGGGTCGGTTAGGACGATAAAGATTGATTGGGGTTGAAGAAATATTAGTAACAAGCTGCTAGTATACCCGAACATTGCTCAAGTGTATATTTTTTTGTCTAAAACCCATTTGTATCTCTTTAAAGGTATGAGAATTTGTGAAAGACCAATTTAGGCTCTCCATGTCATATAGGTTGTGGTGATTTGTCAGGTGAAGAAGTTTTATTTAAAATGTTATATTTTTCTAAGAATAATATAGATCTAGATGTCAGAAAATTATATAACATGAAAATCTCAAAAATTAAATTAAAATAGTGTTTAAGCAGTTTATTTTTAAACTTGTAATCTCAACAAATCAAACATAACAGGAATACCAAGAAAGTTAGATTGAAATTGAAGTAATTTACGCTCATTAACTTTTCCTTCCTCTGATTTCATAAAACATGACCTAAAATGGGATGGGTTACCAAGGTAATAACTAGTAATAATTTACCCATGAGAGGAAGACAGGAAAGGAAAATTTCCATTTAATGTTCTTTGCTTGTTTCTATTTAAAGTTGTTTTGTTTTTTTAATGCAGGGAAGGCGATGATTAAAGTCTTGGTCATGCCTCTCGGCTATGAAGCTTATTGTGCACCCAAGTTTTTGGCAAACCATGAGATACTTTGAATGATGTTCTCCTATTACCATTCCACAGAATACATTTCCCCAAGGGCACAATACATTTCCTTCTCAATACAGGGCACTAAAATATTATGTGGTGAGCTGTCTACTCGGCTTTGCCACATTAACAGAAAGTCTGATACATGAAACTCCATTCTGTACAGAAAGTTCTGTTATTGCAATACTGTTAAAAAACTGCTATTTTGGTTATTTTTGTTGTTTATCGACCTAGGGACAAACTTTTTCAATCGAGGTCCTCATGGAAAATTTTCCACAGTGTCTTTGTCAATATTCATGTCTTCAGCTATTATTCAAACACTGAACAATCAGCAATCTTCTTGAATAATCTGGATAATTATTGTCTACTTTTTTTCAGTTCTAGAAGTGGAAGATTCTTTTTTTTCAGTTCATTGTCTTCCACATTCTGACTTTCCTTACTGAATCTTTTGTGGTACTCAAACACAGACAAGCAGTCCCTGTAAGCCTCAGCAACCATTTGAAAACATTAAGTTGGTGTTTTTTTTAATTGTACTAAAAATGTAAAATTGACATCTTGTTCAATTTTTAAACTTACCTTTATTCTGGTACAGAACTGCATTAAACTAGGACACACAAACAACTTAATGGCCAAGATTGTTGATGTTTATCGGGCAAGTTCAGGACACATACAATATCTTTGCCAAATTGTTCACAATTGGTTCTCACTGTTTTCTCTAAGAGGTAAAATCATAGTCTTTCTATTTAATAGACATAACTTTTATTAAAACATTTTATATGTAAATAATAATCAACAAAGCTTACATATCCTTAATACAAAATATTAAATATGTAGGTTATAAAACCTCATATAGATTAAAGTTATAAGCCTGACAATCTTTACTGTTATGTACATAGTCCTTTACCTTACATACTCCCCTTTCAACATATAAAAGTATGAAAGGAATCAGAGCTACCAACCAACTTATTTCTTAAAACAGATGTCTGACAGAGGACCATATCCATTAATATGCTACTGCTGTTAGTCTACGGTTTTGACAATCCCAAGGGAACTTACCTGGAGCTACATCTTTTTTCTTGTAGTCTTGGTTTAGATCCCTTACTTTCATCTTTCGTATAAAGTCTCTTTTAACCAACTTTTGCTCTTATTAAGAGTATTCTTTTATTATTAAAGTAACTTTTGCTATTAGAGTATTCAAGGGCTACAGGTCTTTATTTTATACTATTTTATTCCTTTTTTTTATAAGGTTATGATGACTGAAAGGTTAGTTTGCCTTTACACAACAAGAGGGAAAAAGTATGTGTTACTACTATGAGAGCTCTTAATCACATGTTGGCCACATTGCTTCCTGTCGTTCTTGTCTAACGGATCTCTCTCTTCTGGTGTTCATCTTGGAATAAAGTGTACTGTAGATATCTTTTCACTTTTGTACAATTGGCAGAAGACATCATCCCTCATCTTGAAACATATATATTAATATATTCTGTATAATGAATGTATAACATTATATATATATATATATATATATATATATATATATATATATATATGCTTTGAATTTTTTTTAATGTACAGGAAAAGTAACTTGTCTTTAACTTGACTTAAGTTTGTTTTAATATTTTGTTTGCAGAACCGAGGGAATGGACTTGACATGAGTGTACAGGGTGCCTGGAATATAGGTATCACAGGGAAGGGAATTGTGGTGACAATTCTTGACGATGGATTGGAGAAGAATCATCCTGATTTAATAAACAATTACGTGAGTTGTATGAATGGTATTATTTCTTTACATTGCTGTAAATACAAATAGTAAAATATACAACATATAAATGTAGTAATGTATGTGAGCAGCAAAGACTTTCATAAATTATGTTGTTAAATTTGAATTAAATGCCTTAATAGCCATAATTAATACAGATTATCAAAATTGGTTTTGAGTTTATTTTCCACTTTTTTTAACCAAACCATGTCTTGGTCTTTTTAGCATATACCATTAAACGTTTCGAGAATAGATTGAATTTCTTTTATCATATACATGAAGATGCGTATCATATTTTATAAGAAATTTCTTTATTTTCTCTTCTACTGTGTTGAATTGGAGGTCACAATCTAAGCCACAATTATGAATATTTTGTTTGCCTTAAAATTGGATGACATATGTCCATATACTACCTGTTAAAATGACCTTTTTTTTTAAAGTGAAAAACTATTGTGATCATGATTAGAGCATAAATTGTTACTAAGCACAAAACCAATAACTTTTTCAAATTAAGAAAATAAGATAAAAGGATCCTAGCCCTGGAATTCTCTAATTAGCGTGAGATTTGGAAAAGAACAATAGTTGGTGAAGAAATGAGTTTCTGTAGATCCAGCTGAGGTAAATAGCACCTATAGCAATGATATATCAGATCCCCCCCTGCAGGAAATACTTATTTAATTAACAAGTAACAATGTATAAAATATAGTTCACCTGAGCAACAAGGTTTATTAAGTTTTGCAACAAATGAAAGTTTTAAGTTTTGCACAATTCATTTTTAATTACAATTCTATAGTAATTTACAGTATCAAATATGACAAAGGTAAAACAAAAGCAGATAATAGATGTGTTAACAAAGTTCTTCTTAAACAAATGCAACTTTTTATGCTTTAGTCTTTTTTGCTGGAGTCTAATGGAGTTGGTAAGCAATGTCATTTTCTATAGAAAAAATTGCTAATGATGAGAGAGTCTCTGTTCTACAACAGAATTTCGTTGCATGGGATTATATTTTGGTCAAAAAAGAGAAAAATCAAAATGTAATCCTAATACAAGGTTTGGCTGAATTGTAACCAACTTTGCTGCTCAGGGCGAGTCGGTGAAACTGACCTATGGCTAGGTCTAAAGTCAACTTTCGCCTACTCGTTTTGACAGTAAAATCGTATGTCGGTAGATTTTGAATAAAAAATTCATATTTGATGAATTATGAAATAATAATGTTAAAGGATGTGCAAGTGTAGTACAAGTTGTATGCAATACAGATCTATTACAGTTATTTCATATAAACTAATATGTGCTACAGCAAATTTGAATGAAGAATTAAAAAATTCTCAATTAATCAAATTCAAATAACCTTGGAATTTATGTAGTAAATAAAAAACTATAAGAATAAAAGATTCTTACATAATTGTTAAAAAAAAATAATATTAAAAAAGTTCGATGAAATGGTATAATTTGAAAGTTGAATAAAACTTAAATAAACATAAATTTTGGAAATGTGTTGTATAAGTTTTGTTAGAAGATTAAAGTTTAATAAGGAATTAAACTAAAAAAATCAAAATTTGAATAAAATAGAAAGGCTATGGTTTTCACACCCTTGTGTGAAAATGAATAAAGATAAAATTTCAAAATTAATAAAACATAGTTAAAATCATATATGCTAAAGAATATGTAAGTTCCAGAGTAATCAGTAAATAATAAACCCCTAAACAAGATAGTGTGAAGTTGAGTGCGAAATTACGTAAGACAGGAAGGTCAGACAGCATCTTCATTACGACCAGTGTATTTATTTCTGAAACTCAACAAAATAGTGAAGTTTCAAAACTGTAAATCAAAAGGTGTGAAAAATAAAAATTGAGGATTACGTCGATTGTTGCGTAAGGAATTGCGGGAGAACGGGCAGACCGACAAACATCACACGAAATTCTCGTGAAAGCTGATGCGAAGGACTACAAAATGCCGACCAAGGAATAGTGAAAATTATCTCAGGAAAACTGTTAGAAGAGGTTAAAGATTAGACAATAGAAATTTCTACAGTAGCAAGTTTTGAGCTTCAGAGTTTCATACTCCAGGACTTCGTGACATAGAAGTAGGAGGAGTCACCCCGTACCAACAATAGCTACAGTAATGAAAATAATTAATTTAATTAAAATAATGCAAACAAAGGATTAAAACACTTGAACAATTGTTAATAACTCATAAATAAGTATCATAAGCACTAGAACTAAAAATAACACAAAAGTAACATCATAAATAGGTAAATAAGGAACTATCGTATTATTCCCAAAAAGGGAAAAAAATTTTAATAGAATATGATAGTTTCAAGCTATAAATATAGCTACTCTGGCTCTCAGGAGTCACTCTCATAAATAATTTTTTACTAGAATGTAAGGGGTTTCGATGCCCGACAGGTCTCTCTCGAAAATAAATTTTTACAAGGTGGTAAGGGGTTACTATGCCCGACAGAACAATGAATCTAAGTGATTAAGAAGAATATAATTAAAATTCATAATTAGAAAATTTGTTTGGAAAATGTTAAAGAGTCAGTGCTAAAAGAAAAGTATTCAAATGAAAATAAAATCAAAAGTTTAGAAGTGAAATGTTGAATTAGTGAGTCATCTGTGATTTACGTAAAAAGTGTGAAAATTTCAACATCCAGTGTTTAATGAGAATTAACATGTCACCGGAAATTTACTAAGATCAATGGATCAATCTTAACGTCATCACAGCAACCAGGCACCACAGAACTAACCCAATTCAACCATACAGGATCAAAATTACCAGGATCTTCAAGATGACGGTCAAGGTTTGAAAAACCATCTAAATTTCTTTTCTTTAGGGCAAAGTTGGCCAAAAGTTAAAATTAAATTCAATAAAGTTACTGATTTTCCTGGGATAAAAAATTTAATATAATTTAATGAAAATTGTTTAGGCTAAGAAATTTAATATCTGTGTGTGGATTTTTTAAATTTTTTATTATAAAGATTGTAAGTAAAATATTTGTATGATAAACCTGGACAACTGATTAGATTGTTAACTGAGAAATTAGTGTCCAGCAATTAAAGAAAATAAATTCATAAATAAAAGATTAAAGTAAAACTTTTTTTTTTAATTTAATTAATTGCCTATCTGCTATCAAAATAAATAAAATTATTAAAATAATAAGTTCCCTCAGAGGAATATTTTTATATTTCTATAATTATATAAATTTAAAATTTTGAGTTATTTTGTTGTCAGAAGAAATTTGATTTTGTTTCTTTTATTTAAAATAAAATAAATGGGTGTTAATTTCTAAATATCAAAAACAAAGACTTATCTTTTATAATTAGCCACACAGCCTTGTTTTATGCTTTCAGGAAATATTATTATTTAAAAGGTAGGATAATTGTATTTGTAGGTAATTTATTGTATTTAAGAAAATTATTCTCAAGAACACACTCCCAAGGGATAAAAAAAATAAATAAAATTAATCGAGTTTTCTCAGAGCAAAAGGGTTAAAGTAAATATAGTTACTGGGAGTATGATACAAAAAGGGGGATACTGGCAGTTTGGGGTGACTTAAACTGTTGAAGAAGTTATATAATCCAGGCCAGATAAATTAAAGAAACCTAAACTTCCAGTGGATTGGATAACTCATTTCTTTTCTCGCGGAAACAGATCCTGAAAGAAAAAAAATCAGGATTTGAGACTAGTGCGTATTTTAAAAGAGATATGGGAAGCGTACAGTTTAACTCATAAAAAAGTGTTGAGTTTTTTTCATTGAAGTTCATTCATTGTGGAATGTAGGTAAGTCTTAATAAACTTTAATTTAGAAAAACTTCATTCACTGGTAGCAACGGTCACAGGCAATGTCATAAGTATTTGCAACGACACACAAATGTTTGGAAATATATAGCACTTACATTTCTTTTGACAATAAACTGCAGAACTTCTCTCTGAGTCTTTTTATCTTTTGGAAGTTTGTGCCTAAATTTTTTCAACTCTTCGAACAGTTCGAGTTCATTAAAATGATGGATTTTTTTTTTTTATCATGGAAAGGTCTACGAATCACTGAATTATTAAATAGGTTAATAAAATATTACCTGTTATATGTCCATCTAGTGATCCTCTATGTCTGGATTTTTTTCTCCTATGTGTAAGAACTGATTTTAGGTTTTTACAGCATGATAAGAACTCAACATCACTTTCACGACAATAAGGGTTCTCTGGTGTTGTATGACAGGAAAAGTTATATAAAAATCCTCATAAATTCCTTTGGCTTTTAAGCTGGTTAAACCACTCCATGAATGCATTGAAAGTAGTATTAACAATAATATAAAAACTTTCTCTTTAAGCGTTCTTCTGTAATGCTCCCATACTCCATCTTCTCCTTCATACTCATATATATTTTTTCTTTTTCCTCCTACAAAGCAGCTCTTGAAATTCAGCATCACTCCCAAGAGTTTCAACAAGTTCTTTCACTATAATAACAGGCTCTCGGATAGCCACTATTTCTGATATGAAATCAACACATGT
This sequence comes from Aphrophora alni, assembly GCA_963513935.1. Taxonomy (NCBI): domain Eukaryota; kingdom Metazoa; phylum Arthropoda; class Insecta; order Hemiptera; family Aphrophoridae; genus Aphrophora; species Aphrophora alni. The sequence goes on from OY740765.1 coordinate 149,349,726, forward strand.
TTTTAAAGAGAAGTTGTAACAGTAACAATATCCATGGATTGATTCTGCATCACTTTACTTACGATGTTTACTTGTAACAGAATATTTTTACCACACTACTAAGGATATCAGAATTCAATTTTTTTATTTTTATTTTATTTTTTTTTAAATTCCATTAGCTGATCAGATATTGCTTGTGCTTTGTGTCTTAGGCAAGCATCTCCTGCATCAGATTCAAAGTTGAAATTAATGCATCATGAACCTCCATTACTATCTTACTGCATCAAGGTTTCAACTTTCCTTTCCCAACTAATAGTACTTCATGGTTTTACAGTTGACATATATTTCAGAACATCCCACTTGTTTACAGATACTGAAAACGACATATATATCCGTGGTAACATATCAAGAGTGTAATGGTCATTGATGAGATAGTTAAATCTGCTATCACTAAGTTTAAAGAATGACAACCGCAGGGTGGGAATGAAGCCTGTCAGAGATATCTATTATATTATAAAAATAAAATTAAAATTAATAAACTAAGTTACAGCAGTTCAGAACAGTTTCAAATTATAATAAGCACACATATAAAACATTATGGTTATTCAACTCGAAGTTCCCAAGGATATTAAAACTATACAAAAAACCCTGAGAATTGGCCTCTGTGAACTCAAAGAGTTTCCACGGTAAAATAGACAATTGCAAAAAGGAATGTCCAATCAGAAAAACACCACGATTAACTTATGAAATCCAGAGGAAATACAAAGCTAATTTGAAAAGATTAACCGTGTAAATATAAGGGGTGGTTCTTGAAATCTTGGTGTCAGTCTTTCAAGAATAATCAAACCAACCAAACGTAATATCAAGGCTATTACAAAATAAAATGTGTTAAGAATCTAAATGTAAACAAGTCCATAAATCGGAGTAAGGTTTGCATTTCAAAGGCAAGATAAGCCATAAAAAGTATTACGAAAACAAGTGTTAAGTGTTAAATGAAAACTCAGAATTTAAATCAAAAATGTTTACTGATAAAGAAAAATGAAAGGTGTGTGTAAAGTGAAACTTAAAAGTGGTACGAACAGAAACACAACTAATTATGTGAGTAGTTAGTAATTTAAAATATTCATGTAAGGGAGATCTCATAATGAAAATTAATTAATAAAAGTTAAAATAAACTTAAAATCAAATTTAATTTAATACAACAAATCATATTCACAATAACTAAAATAATTTTTAAATCAACTATTTGTAACTATCACTGTGTTATAAATTTCGAAACTCCTTTGATATAAATTAGCTGAAATAAGGATATTATGATACTTTTAAAGTAATTTTAAAGGAGCTAGAAAAATCAAAAAGTCAGTTAAATATGTAAATATCATATAGAAATTAAAACTGCATAGCTTTAAGTAATATGAAAATACTTCATTATGTTAGAATAAATAAGCAATTGTATATTAGATTTTAGCAAAGTCTTTAAAACAAAATGGTTGTTTTGTATAATTAAATGTTGAGTGGGCTGTATAAAAAACATAGCACAGTTCTTTCTAGCACAAATCTGAATATTTTTGGTAATAATAATCAATTCAGTAAATTTTAGTAAGTTAGATAAGTATTGATGTTTAAGGTTAATAAAATTTAGCAATAAATCTTGAAACATTTGTAAATTAAAACAAAATTATAATTTATTCAAACAAAATAATAATAATTATATACCAGTTAATCTAGTCTCTGCACTTATTTAAAACATTGAGTCAGATAAATCCTATCACAGGCAAGCTGTAGTGATTTGGGAAATTGAATATGTTAACCTCCGAAATCCATAACTCATAAAAATGTAAAAGGCAAGTATAAAAGACTTACAAATTCGCAGATAGATTATGAATTGTCAACAGGTAACAAAGATGGTGTTTATTTCAGTTCATTGACCAAGAATGAAATATTAGGCCTACAAAACAAATTTACTGAACAATGCAATTTATTGATATATATATATATATATATATATATATATATATATATATTAGTTACCTTTTTTTTAGTAATCAGAGCAATTCTTTTTTTGTTGTAGAAACACTACAGCGCTGTTTCACCGTTCACAGCCGGCTTCGTCAGGTGTAGGCTTAACACTTAAATAAAATACATAACGACACTGAACACACACAATAACACGACACAAAAAACAATATAAAATCTATCAGAGGTTAACTCTTCGTCAAATGTCATACGAACTTTATACTGGCGTGGCCGCGGCATAGTTTCTGTGTTTCTGAATGGAGACTGAAGTGAAGGTTGAATAATGGATTCTCAATGTCAGCTGTGTTTGTTTAACTTATTGACTAACTAATAACTATCCTGCCTCTTGGTCTCTCAAATTTTCAGTGAATTCACAAAACGATTTTAACGCTTTACCTGGTGACTGGTGAAATAACTGCAGCAACATAGACTGTAGACTGTATGAACATCTATCCTCTGAATTTCAAACTGAAGCACATATCGTATTCTTAAAAACCCCTTCTTCTGGACATAAATGTAAAAATATAAGAACATATTCGTATTAAATGATTCATTATTTCTTGGTTTCATTGTTATAACAACTGTTGCTGCAAATATAGTCACATCTAGTTAGATAAATAAAACATCTGTCTTATGTTATGACTTGACACACAACTGCCCATCCCCAGATGCCAATGCTCTTCAGAACCCGAACTCAAGACAAGAGATTGTACCCAGACTCCCAACTGCCATGATATAACGTGTTAATCATTTTGACTAACATTCAACTGATAGGTAGTAGATAGTGCTATTGAACCATTAATAATATGCAGTGATTCCAAGTTGGCCAATAATTTTACGTATTGGGAGCAGAGCCAGAAACAGGCTTGTTTATTCCATATTTACAGCTCTACTTAAATTTAATGTAATGTTTCTTTGATTTTTAATTTATAACTCTAATCTTTGATTCAAATTAATTCATTAGTTCCTAAGTTATAATAATATTTGTCTGAATGATTTACACAAAAAGCAGAATTTTCAAAATATTTTACACATTTTCTTAAAATTTCACACAACATATATTTTTTCAGTGGTTAAGATCATATATGATTCAAATGCTAATTGGAACTGGCAAATTTTTACAAATAGGTGGAGTAGTTTCTGAGTTACAACAATTTTTTTGCTGCTGAAAAGTAGAAATTTCAGATTTTTCAACAAATTTTACTCATTTTCATAAAATGTTCAATAACAACATATATTTTTCAGTCACAAAATTGTTATATAATTTTAACACTAATAGGAAATGAAACTATTTTAAAATCGGTCCAGTAGTTTTTAAGGTTCAACAATTTTTTGCTAGCTATTAAATGAAATCTATATTTTTGAAACTTCATTGCCAATATAAATTTTATCAATGATAAAGTTGGAACAAAATTAAAATGTCATTTATTTTAGAATTATTAAAATTACTTGAAATTTCAAAATTATAGCTTGTTTTAGTTAAACACCATTGTGGGTCGTGACTCTTATGGTATTACGGTTCATTTATGATCTCAAGGTTTATGCATGTGTGTGTGTTTCTTATTTAATATAATGCCATTAACAAAGATAAACCCGAAAATATGAAACACATAATTATAACATATTTTCTCTGCAGTGTTTGTTATTGTGATTTATCACAAATCAGCTGTAACATGTTGTATAAATTGTAAACACGAAGTCCCCTACCACAAGTTAGGTACAACACACCTAACTTTGGCAAAAATTTATTAGCAAATGTTATTATAGATTCCTGATGTACATTTCGGTAACCAAGTTACCATCATCTGAGGGTTCTAAACTTATATTAACAAATTAAAGCTAAAGTTATAAAAGTAAACTGACAATTTCCCCCTACTTCAGTTCAGGTAGATTGACCCATCAAAGTTAAACTACGTCATAAACCTTTTCGAAAACACCTGATAGTAGTGGCTAATGGTACTTGTCCATGCCTTTGGGAATGGCCAGAGGTTGAATATTACAAATTTATAAAAATACATATACAGTTAATTCAGAGAACAAAATTTAAAAAATAATATAAACAGTAATACATAAAACTACATATTATCTAATGGACAGTAATAATACTGTTACCAATAATCCATAAAACTACATATCTAATGAACAATAATGAAGATACGTGAAAATATAAATTTGAATATTTGTCTTTGAGTAACTACGAACACTAACTATTAAAAACAATAACAAAATGTTACATGTAACAAACCAATAGAATACTAAATACAAAAATGCAAGTGATCAACGGTTAATTAATAGAAAGCTATTACCTAAGTTTCAACAAAGGGAATAAACATGAATTAGGAATGGGACCTTTATCTGCATTGAGTAGTGAATCGCTATTAGTTTTAGCAATGAAAATGCTTTCATAGCTAATTAACAACTTATTGGAGGTCACACGCTTAACAATTTTCACATTTTGTATTCCCAATTCATGGTTCGTTTTAAGTATGTCCTCAGCTACACTAGATTTCTCTGATCTATCATACTTAATATGAGCTAGATTTTCATCAAATCTAGTTACAATTTTTCTCTTTGTTTGGCCTAGATATACCCAGTTTCAATTCGTTACAACTGACTTCATAAATACCGGACTTCTCCAATAACAGAATTTTGTCTTTAAGATTGCCTAATAAATTTGTAGTTAGTTTTGACTTTTGTAAGGTATCTTAATGTCCAGATTGTTAAAGATGGATCCCAAATCATTGGTGAGGACTGAATCAAAAGATAATCTACAATATCTGACTTTACTTTTTTCCGATTAGAGTTTTTTAGTCTCCGTTTCTCTAAGATGTTGTCAACCACTTTAAATTCTGTGGCTTTTGCCACAATTTGAATTGTTGCACAAGGAAATTGATACCAGATGTATCATTTGCCTTGCACAAGGAGACGGTCCTTGTGCGGAGAGTGTGTGGCAGGCAGCAAAAAAGAAGAGTTGCAGTGACTAAACCAGTGATTGCTTATAGTTTGACAACCATATCAACCTGAACAATGGTTGGCTAAGACCATTTAGACGGGTCTAAAGACCTCCAGGAATATGGATAGTTGTTAAGTGCTCGTGAATTTAACCGTAATTGTATTAACAATTGTTAAAGGCGTAAGTAACCATTAGTTTAGCATATTTGATATAATAATTAATTGTTTAATTCATTATAAACTGGCTTAGTGAATCAGTGACCTGGAGTGTTAATTGCAATAATGGCTAATTAATTTAAGGGCCCACACACATTCCAAAACCCCAATATTCGTGCCTATGTAACCATATCTCCCCAAATGTTACTATTACGTTGCAATTCAAAACTATTAAATGCAGCTATTTATGTAATTTGGTTAATTTCTTTTAAAAAAACAATTATTAGTTGGAGGTACTTTATTGACTCTTACTGTCGTGGTATTAAAAGCTGCAAATTTGTGTTTAGTACAATGGTTGGAATTACTAAGTATAAATCTATTGTTGTTGGTAGGTTTTCTCTAAATGTCAAATTCAATATTTTGATCGTTTTTAATACACAATAAATCTAGAAATGGTAACATGTTGTTTTTTTCTAGTTCATGAGTAAATGTTATGGAACTGTGTATGGTATTAATTTGACTAAGAAAATGACTGACTTTACATTGTTTGAGGTCAAAACTACAAAAACATCATCTACAAAAATCTACATACATCAACCATATTCTGGGGAAATACTTCAGGTTGTTCTTTATATCTTCCTCTAATTTACTCATAAATAGTTCAGCTATGAAAGGAGAGGCCATTTGCCATAGCTGTACCTTCGACTTGTTGAAAATATTCAATAAAATACATACCTCAATCAACCTTAAATACTCATTGTTTTTCTGAGGTTCAATCTATTTTTTTTTTTTTTTTTTTTTTTAACTTTATAACAAATGTGAAAGTTTTCTTTATAGATTATACTCAGAAACAGAAAACAAACGTTGAAAGATACTAATATTTCGTCTTTTTTTAGTTTAACATCTTTAATAACCTCGATAAATTCTAAGTTATTTTTAATGAAACTAGAACTAAGTTTTTACTTAAAGTTAGTGAATTCTTCTGTTAACTATTTTGAAAGGAAGTAAGTTGGTGAGTTTATACAAGATACAATAATTGGTCTCATCAATTTACCTTACTTATGTATTACTCAGGATTACAAATATGAAATTTATAACTTTCATTTTTAGAAATGGTTAAGTTGCAATTTTTTATCGTTTCTTTAGTGGTATTGATATACTTGTTTAAAGGGTTCCTAAATAATTTCTTATAAGGCCCCTCATCCAACATTTTTGAAACTCTATTGTAATAAATATTCTATTTTTTGTAGAATTACTATTTTATTATCTTTGTATGCCTTTAAAAAGAAACAATATTTTGCCTTCATACCTTTAATTAGTTCCAGATCTTTTTTAACATTATTTAATTGGTTTTTATATTTAATCTTTGCTAAAATTATTCCTTAAGTTTAATTTTACATGCATTTCTTATATACTTTTTATACGAATCTTTTAAGTAAGTGTTACTACTTTCTGTGTTAGCTACAATGTCTTCTATTATACTATCAGGGTACTTAGGAAAAGAAAATTTTATCAGTATTGAAATTCTGATTGGATTCATTTAGATTAAACAGATAGAAATGCAAAGTTTAATTGCATTGCATTGTGGAAGAAAGTGGTTCTATCCAGAAAATTAATGTTCTTTTTGTTATTCTGCCAATTTGTTTTGATTGACATAAAAAAAAAAGAAAAGAAACTCAAGGGTACTTTTCTTACATATCTATGTAACATAACTTTACAGTGTCAAGTTTGTAGAACCATAAGTCTGGCTTATTAATTAAAAAATATGAACGTCTTTATGGGACACCTTATATATATATATATATATATATATATATATATATATATATAATGAAAATTCAAAAACAACTTAGAATTATATATATATATATATATATATATATATATATATATAATTTAATATTCCAAGGACAGCCATTAGCTGAACTAAATTTCAACAAATTGAATTCAGTAAAGCTATTTATTTATTTATTTTTAAATCGCCAGTAAGTTTTACCTTTGTTTAAAAATTGCATCTATAAAAACCATGTTAACTTTTTATAAAATTACTTATTAAATATATTACTAATTATTTTTTTCTATAATTTGTATATAGGATCCTCAAGCTAGCTATGATGTGAATAGTCGAGATGATGATCCGATGCCAAGGTACGACCTCATTGACTCTAACAGACATGGTACAAGATGTGCTGGAGAAGTTGCAGCCACAGCTAATAACTCACTCTGCGCTGTGGGGATCGCATTTGGAGCTAGTGTTGGAGGTGAGATTTGTAATAAAATAATATTACTAATAATATTCTATAAACACTTGATGATGCAGCAAATATAATTTCAAAGACAACATTGCTCAGAATTGTGACTGGGACTCTAAACTATCATAATGTGTAGGATGGGTGCTGAAAATGTTGACAAGTGATCTAAAAGACCAGAGATCTGCATATTCTTTTCTGGACTACATATTTTTTCCTAATGCCAACAATAGTGATAATATATAGATTTCATACATCTTGAGTCAAAACAGTAATCCATGCAGTGGTGTTATTTCAATTTCCCAAACTAAGCAAATGCAAACAAATCCATTCTCAATAGAAAATCATGGCAGCTCTGTTCTGGAACTAAAAGGATGTGCTTTTGGTCGATCACATGGAGTTTTATACATCCATCATATCACAATTCTATTGTGAAACATTTTCTAAACTGCACCATGACATTCAAAACCAATACTAAAGTCAGGAATTATTCTCCTTCACTAGGCTATATCGCATATCCACACATGGCTACTCACACAATTGAAACACTTCAAAAATTTTTTATAGGAGATTTTTGAACATCCTCCTTATAGTTCTGCTCTCATACCCAGTGACTGCCATCTCTTACTACACCTCCAGAACTGGCTTCTGTCTCAACAGTTCCAGGAAACAGAAGATTTGAAAACCTTAGTGCATAACTGGCTGAAATCCCAGGTGGTGAAATTTTTATGAGGAAGGTTGAAAAAGTTTGCATCACAATAACAAAAGTGTTTGGAATGAAATGGTGACTATGTAGTAAAATAAGGCATGTTTCTATTTATTTGGAACCACTAATCTATTTTTCATTTTCTTATTTATTCTTTTTTTATAACGGAGCTGCCCTTAAATAAACCTTATATTAATATATTATGTGTATTTATATAATTTATTTCCATTTTAGGTAAGAGTCAAAGTACATTATGGTTTATGCTAGCTGCAGATAATGTATAAATATAAACATATGTTGCATTAATTATGTGAGTTACTTCTGTGGTGAAATTATTTCATTAAAATTTGACATGTAACCTCAGTTTTATGATTTTTATCATATTGCTACTAAATAAACGAAGAAAGTTAAATTTCCAATGCAAAAGGTCATTTTGTGCATCTCCGTGATCTACAGTTTACACCCTCTCCTCTCCCCTTTCTGCCATACTTGGGCCAGATTTTTGTATACTTAATTTTTGCTGAAATTAAATAAGAAATGTTTATGTGTGCTTTGATTAAAGGTGTACACAGGATGAGTGTTTTGAGTCCTTATACAGCCCAACATTTCTGTTGATAAAATAAAGGTTTTTTTTATAGGCATTTGAAAGGAAGTAATTGAATTAGCACCATTTGATGACAGTTGTGACATTTACAAGACTGTGTTTTGCTCCAGTTTTTTTTACACTTCAGGAGTAAGTGTTCTGCAGTTTCCATATTTTGTTACAAAACTTAAATTCCAAATCACCATTGGTTTGACTCCATGGTCTCTTCATTTTAAAGCAATCTTTTATTTGCAAATGAAAAACAGTTGTGATTGAGAAAGCCATTATCTACCAAAGAATAGTGAATGATTCCCTTTGTGGGATCTGGAATCAAAGTTATTTGGTTGAGTAGAGACTTGCAAGCTTATTAGAGTGTTCATTCAGTCCAATTAGTTATCTGGTTGTCTCCAACGTTTTGAGTTTTTGTTTGTTTTGTAATGAGCTGTCCATCCATTCTCAAAGATTCATACTTTCCACCAATGGTCCATACCTTCATACCTTCAATATCATGAAGGTTTCCAACGGTACCTACTCGTATGTTGATAGTGCCCTCAGTATAGTTTTCATAGCATACCTGGTTGATGGTGACTGGTTGATTCTCAGCAGAAATATATACAAGTTGTTGCATAATATAACATACTTATTGCTGGATCTGGTAATTTCCATCAACTTATAGAAATCCACTGATGGTAGTCTAGTTAGGATTTATTATCGACATCAACTTGATGTCAATCAAGCTCCTACTGTAGGTATATGATTCCCACCTAGCTCAACTTTGCCTCACGATTAGTAATCTTCAGTCACTAGATATTAATGGTGGGCATTAACGCTAACAACGGTCAACGTCAACACCAGTTAACGTTGAGCGTGATTAACTGTTGGAAAAAACTGCTAACGTTAACCTACCAGACAGAACAGAAGACCAAGCGTCTTTGTTCAGTGTACACGTGTTCAGTGAGAAGTGAGATTATTTACCTAACCTAAATATTTACACAGTTAGTTGACAGCTTTTATCAGCTAAAACTAAAGTTATTTACACCATAGTATTTTCGTATTATCCGGTCGTCGTTTTATACAGTTTTAGATTTAGTAAAAAAACAAACAGTAAAATAGTAGGCTACAGCAGAAACATACGTTGATTCGTTGATGAATAACATTGACGTTAATTGATTCGCTTTAGTTGCTCAACTAAACTAACAGATGACTGAGAGGCGTACGTGTAGCTGGGTGTGCATGCATCGAGTGGGCCGCTGGCACTAACAAACAACCACTGATGTGTCACCTGCAAGCACTAAGCAGTTGATCAACGTTATCAGTTAATGCACTACTTCGTCAACTGCGGTGAGCGTAGGTCTACAGCGATGGTCAACGTTGAAGGTTAGCTGTTACCCATTAACGGACACAGCACTACTAGATATCCTCAGAGGTTCGGTACATTGTCTATAGGGAGACAATCAACACTTTGTCTTCTTGTTATTTTGACTTTGTTGTTATGTTTTATACATAAAAATACATATATGATATGGTCTTCAAATCATGACCACTTTACAAGAAATAGAGAAAAATAATTTGTTCTAGACACAGATTAAATATATTTAAAACAAGTCTGTACTATAATTGAATAACAATATATAACAAAATATCTAATGAGATTCAAAATTTACCTGAAGGAGAATTTTCGAAAAAAGCAGAAGGTTTTCTGTTAAGGAAAACTTACTATTCAGTAAATGAATATTTGATGGATTCAATTAATTGAAGTAGTTAAATTTTTAATGTAATTATTCCATGCAGTTGTCAAGCCAATGTTATACTTTTAAATTTAACATATTTTATAAACTAGTATTTGGTTTTACTCTTTAATTTTAAATAAATCTTATTGTACTTTGATTATTATGTGTCACTCTTTATAATACATAGATAATATTGTTAAATGAATTTACTAAATTAATGTAGTTTTTAATCTAATGACTAACATTGAAATATTTGTTAGGATAAATAAGTTTTGATGTGTCACCATCTGAATGTAAACAGATGTATTGTGAATAAAGAATTGAAATGAATATGAAATGAAATTCTTAGTACCTCATCCCCTAGACTTGCCAGACAACTATGCCCAGGCTTTCTTCCGACATACGAAAATTAACTTAGCCGAGACATTTGCTTCACTTATTTGACTGCAATTGGATAAACGCAAAACCCAAATTCATGTATCTTTATCTATACACACAATAAAACTTACTTTAAATAAAGTAAAATGTGCCCTTTTACTAAACATTGATTTGTAAAACTGCTCCTTTATGTAATCCAAAACTAACACTAGTACAAACACAGAAAATTAACAGAATCCTGATTTCACCATAACCAGACGGATGGGTACTCACACCTGATCCTTGACAATATCCTATAGTAATCCTTGATAAACTATAGTAATCTCAACAAGATTAAGAAAAGACTGACAGAAGTGCCAAAAAAATTAATATTACATGTAACACATTATTCAGGTAAATATTTATTGGGGAGACCCATCAACTGTGTGCACAATAATAGGTAAAATAAATAAAGATGGATGATTTATCACAAAATCTGCTTTTTTTTTAAACAACTAACCATTCCAACAGATTACATGAAAGTATAATGCAGTAGAGTTTAACATTCATGTATAGAATGGAGGCCAAACTATTGTGGTTTCCAATAATATAATATATTATTTTAAAAGTATAATTTGGTATTATAAGTCTAGTCTAGACCTGTCTTTGTGATAATATTTCCTAATGACATGCTTGTGAAGTCATTTTATAGTCAGCATGATTTATACCTCTGGTTTCCACACCTTCTATCCTATTTTGTGATAGCTTATTAAATCAGTATATTCCCAATTAGCATATTTGGATATAGTATATATCTAAATGTGCTTATTGATTTCAGGAGTACGAATGCTTGATGGGGATGTAACAGATGCAGTTGAAGCTCGTTCGCTTAGCCTGAATCCACAACACATTGATATCTACAGTGCATCATGGGGACCTGATGATGACGGTAAAACGGTAGATGGACCTGGAGAACTTGCATTACGGGCTTTCATTGAAGGAGTTACAAAGGTAAAACCAGAATTTGTAAATCAAAGCTTTAATTTTTAAAGAAGACACATCTTTAAAAATATTGGTATTTATAGACATGTATTAGGTGCTAATTGATGGTTTTATGAAAATCATATAGTACACCACAGTTGATTGCCTAATATCATGGTGATGAAGAGGCTGGTATACCAAACCTTATGGAAAATAAAATGAATATTAACCTAATTCAGGAGGAAATGATTTCCTTATATGTGCATAATTATTTATCGATTGGGGTCTACATTTTTTTTTTCCAACATAACTTATATTTTGTACCCATAAATTTACTCAAACAAACCAAGACTCAACACTCCAAGTCGTGGAATTATATTCGAGAGAGTTGAAATGTTTTGTATGAAATGTATTAAACAAGTGCAAATACAATTTAAAGATTGCAAGTTAAATTCAGTGAACAATGCATAACTTGGTGTAGGATGAATTACACTTCCATTATAAACCTAAATTATCAGCATATATTTTGAAAGGAAAAGAATCATGACTTCTAACCAGCTTTTGCCAACTGTGGCTATTTCATCTTAGATGGTTCTTTGGCATGTATTTCATGGGTCGGCCAACACGTCTCCTACCTTGTAGGTTCCAGCTCAATTTCTTCTTGATGATGTTATTCGTATGTCTGCAAAGAATGTGACATATCCATTTCTTTGTCAAACTCTTATCATCATTTTATTTTCTGACTACCAAAAGTCTTGGTTTGTAAAATAGTTTGGTCAAAATATTTTCAAAATAATTCACATGCAGTCATTGATAAATGTCTGAAAATTTGTAGTAAGAGCTGGTGTTATTTTACAGATTTTATATCTATATAAAACAATTAATATTATGTTTGGGCTTAAAATAAGGAGTTTCTTGGATTTAGAAGAGGAACAAGATCTTATTTAACATATTATATATTTATATAACCTTTTATAATCTGTTAGCGATATCTGCTTTAGTGCCACCAATTTCTAGTAATATACTAAATTGTTAATTAAGTGATCAAATATGTTAATTAAGTGATCTCAATGATTTCTTCATTATTAACTGAGAAACGTATTATGTTCTCTGGTGTTAATTCTAATTCTGAGTCCTGTTTGGTAAACATCAGTCACTAGTTACTTCAAATTAACAGAATAATCATCAAAGCTGTTAGCTGGAAACAAATATTGCCTGTGTAACAGCATCCATCATATTCCTTGCTATTTGGACTTTCTTCATTATATGATCTATAATAATTATGAATAGTAATGGTAATAGAACACATCCTTATTTTACAACCTTATTTAGGTAGATTGGGACACTTATTTGCCTTCATGTAAGCTACAACATTTTCTGGTCTAATGTTTTGTTCAATGTGACGGGATATTCTTAAACGAACAATGTAGGCCAGAATTTTGAATACTTTATTTATAATTGTGATTCCCCTCCAATTCTGAAACAGTAACAAGTTTTATTTCTTTGGTAGTGTGGTGATGATTCCTTCTTTCCAGGTGTCAGTAATCTTTCCCTGTGTTCCATAAGGTAAAAATAATCGGATAGAGTAGATTGTTAAAGAGCATCAACAACAGAGTTCCTAGAAAGCTCAATGTAAACTTTAATGTAATTGCAATAGCAAAGCTATTAGATTTGCTAAAATCAATCAAAGCAGAAGGTCCAGACAACCTCTCGTGAGGATTTTTTAGCTACAATACTCATCACTAAACAGTAATACACAAAAAATAAATAATAAAGAATGTAGTTGTTCATTTAACATGACCATAACGATTAAGCGGATATCTATGAGGCTTTCTTCCATAATAGTGAAAGAATGCAATATATTCATCACTATCGCACATCATTGCTAAAAAAACAACAATTATATACTTTAGGTGTTAAATTTTGTTAAAATATTTTCACTTTTGATTTTGTGTAATATGCCAAGATCACTCATTTTAAGACATTTTCAAACACTGCCCACTTTTTTTATGTAACATTTTTTATTACTATGAGGACCAGAAGCAAATTTTTTTAAACATTCAAAACATCCATAATGTTTGAGCCTATTTGCTCATATGGTATTCATCAAAACAGTTTATCCTGCACAGACCAGGCTTGTATCAACATTTTCCCTCAAAAATGTTGTTCTAGCCATTTTTCTTTGGAAGCACAGGGTCAATATCTTTTTCATTTTAGCTGACTTGATTTAGGATCTACTTCATTTCTGAAAGGAATTTCACAGTAAAGAGTGAGAGACTGGGAAGTAGTATATTTTAAATGATTGCTTACTCATACTTAGACAGAAATTATTCAAGTACATTTTCTAACCTCTTTTGATAAGCACAATTTTTTTATACATAGTAAAATTATTTAAAGCATATTGTAGAGACTATGTAAAAAGATTTGGTTTTACCACCTAAATGTATGTAGATACCAATATAATGAAAACATTTTATTCCAAAAACAACTATCCGGCACTCTGCAGAAGTTCTGTACAATCGTTTAAGCAGTATTATAAACATTTCTCAAAGTATTGTAAGCTTATAAATTTATGTAACTAAGATTAACCCTATTTTTTTCTATCTAGTGGTCTGAACACTCACCCCGTAAAGTCAATCACGGTTTCAAGACTTGTATAGTCTCATCTTCAGGCTCCACAGTTGTTGATTCGCACTATAAAGTTGAACTGAGGTTATTTAAAAGTTCATAAAACACATTTATTATATGAAAAACATAGTTATGATAAAAGACAAAACTAATAAAAACACATTTTATTATAACTGCATTTTTCACATGATAAATGTGTTTCATGAACTTTATAACTACTTCCATGGAGCGAATTGACAACTGTGCAGCCTGAAGATGATACTATAAATGTCTTGAAACTGCTGTCGCATTTACGAGGTGAGTTTTTAGACCACTAGACAGAAAAAATAGGGTTAATCCTTGTTATGTAAACATGTGGTCTGTTGGCTATACAACAATGAAAATAATAAATTTATAACAGGTGATCTATTAAAAACATCTTTAGAATCCTTGTAGGTGTGTACTATGGTAAAAATATCTGATTGAATTGTTCTAAAACTGCAATGTTGTGTATGGTTGGTATAGACCATTAACATTGCACTTATGTAGGTGTAATTAAAAAAATTTCCTACAGGGTAAGACACCAATAGATTGTTTTATAAAGTCTATGGACATACGACTATCTGTTATAATTAGCTTAATAAATTCACTATCACAATTTCAAATACATTTTGGCATTCATAAAGTACTAAAAGTTCCTTTACTCATGATCTTTTGAATAAACATTAAATTACAACAAAAATACAAAGACAATACAATAAAAATCCTTATTGTTAAGCTTGACATTAAGTCTGAGGCACAAGGTTTTTTGTGTATGTATACTGTATGCTCTTTGTGAGGGAATGATTCTAACAACTATATGCTCTTCTTAGTAACAACTGCCTGAAAATAAATGCTAAAACATACACCTGAAGAACTGGAACTGTCATTTTCATTTGGGTTTAGTTGAACTATGTCCTTCCACTGAACCCATGAGCAAATACATATTTTATTATAATAAATAACAAATAAAAATGAAATAGGTCCAAGAAACTTATTTTGACATAAAACATAACACTTTTATCATTTTAAGTATAAAAACTACTTACAAAATTAATAGCAAACTCAAAACTAATATTAAAAACAGTAGCCTACATTCATACAAACAAACAAAATTATACGAATTATAAAAATGATTTAAAACCTAAATCAGATTAGATGGAATATATTACATAAAAAATCAATTCCATTAATAGATATAATATAAACGTTAATGTTCTATGTATTATATCCATTGTAATTAATCGTCTTCCAACTGTTTGTCCATTGGTGCAAGCTTATTTTAAATACAGTATTGATAAACTCAAACTTTCCCTCATTGTTATGAGCAGAGAACTCCACAATCTGCAATAGGAAACTGTGAAGTAATAATGAGAATGAATGTAGAGGGGAGTATGTGTGAGAACTAGTAACTGACTATACTATAAATGTTGACAAAATACTTTATTATTAATATGAAAGAAGTAATCCCTAAACCACAAATAAAACACTAATATAATTAACGTTAGAAAGTTTAATAAACCCATATGTATATTTTAATAACATAGCTACCATCCTTAGAAGGATATAAACAAATACTCCAATTAAATAAGACAGTGGTTGTAATATTTAGTTAAGATTGGTTTATATCCCTCTTAGGATGGTAGCTATGTTACCGAAATGTACATAAGGGTTTATTAAACTTTCTAACGTTAATTGTGTTAGTGTTTTATTTGTGGTTTGGGGATTACTTCTATCATATTTTTATTAACTACAAGGCTCATTGGATGTTTGTATACTTTATTATTTATTATGTCTTGTGTCAACAGGGCCGTTCCGGAAAAGGTTCCATATTTGTCTGGGCTTCTGGTAATGGAGGCAGAGACCATGATAATTGTAACTGTGATGGTTATACAAATTCAATCTGGACTCTTTCTATAAGCAGTGCCACTGAGAATGGACTTGTTCCTTGGTATTCTGAAGCTTGTTCCTCTACATTGGCAACAACCTACAGTAGTGGATCTTCTGGTGAAAAACAGGTTTGTACTTTGTATAGGTTTATTAAATATTTGATTTCTGTGGTGGTTTGTTAGCTGAAAGATGTAAAGGAGTTTTCACTTTTATTTTATAATGTTCTAAGAATAATATAGTTTCAGATGTTAATAAATCTGTGTACCTGAAAATGTCGGATATTAAAGTAAAATAGCATTAGGTACAATTCTTACCATGTAAACTCAGCACGTCATTCATAACGCATTAAGAAGTTATTCACATATTATAAAAATAAGTCTGATATTAGGTTTTTACCTTGGTAATGATGGGTTTAGAAGACTGTGAGAGAAAAGGCATGAAGGACACTATATTATTTGCCAGGTTTACTATTTAAAGTTCCACTTGCGTAGAATACTATTAAAATACCAGTAACCTATTATGGTTATTTTGTTGTTTATTGATTCTAATTATTTTTTGTATGCTTTAAATAATATAATAAGGATTGAAAATATTATATAAAATAATATAAAAAGGCTTTTATTATTACAGGAAATAATACACTTTTATTGGCTGAAATATGACACATTATACATCAATATTTTCAGGAAAACCTATAGAACAAAATGAAATAAAATTTAAACATACCACTTTAAAACCGAGGTCTACTACAACCCATATCCGCAAAAATAAAAAATTAAAATTTCTTTTGTCCATTTAGTGACAATGTAGGTAATAACTAAATTATGATAATCCAATTTCTAATATATACAAAATGTAGCAAATTTTGTTACAAAACTAGAAATGTAACTTAAGTACCACTTTCTTTTCTTCATAATGTCAACATCGTTGTAAACATTCATACATACACAAACTTCAAATTCAGTAATTTCGCCCACTGTGTGACACCTACATCCAACTTTTGCAAATTAGTGTGCTCTAATACTGTGTCTTTAGAAAGTATTGGCATTTAACCTTTGAATATCATGTATTAACTAAAATTAGTTATTATAAATATGTAATACACACACAAAAAAAATAAAAATTTTGATTCCTACTTGGGAGTTACCGCTTTCATCACTAGCGGTATCACTTTCACACAAACAGTCATGAATATCACTTGAATTGCCAAGTTCACTCATTATTATATGTGTAATACTACACTAAAAACACTACTGATACACTAAATAATCATAAAATAAATTGTATTTACCAAAATAATATAAACAAAAACACTAAACAACAATTCACTGCCGGGACGCAGCAGTAAACATCAAATTGTCTTTTACAGGCTTGCTAACATTGATTTTTCTTATAACCATCGATGAAATTGTGCAAAATGAATAGAGCGTCTTTTACTCAGAGTTACTATATAAAATACATGTAGTCTGGATAAAAACTACCGTTGGTATATCGATTTTAGCAAACCTTGTTCAATTTGATCACGATCCCAACTTTAGCACTGTGGCCGCGGCAAAATAGATCGTGATTGCGACTTTTAGCACTTGGAGGGTTAAAGAAGCAAGGAAAGACATATGACTTCCAAGATTTTCAAATGCCTGCCAATCAGCTTGTAAAGGAAAAACAGAAGTTCTTTTGTGGGAAGATATGAGCTCTCAACAAAAATTTAAAGTCTCTGGTAGAGTAATGCTTGTGATATTTCACATGTCAAAGCTAAAAGATGTTTTTTTTTGTTTTAAAGTACAAAAAAAACGTAATAAAAATGAAATTTATAAAGAACTCGACTTCCTGAAGAAAAAGTTCATGAAAAAATGTGTAATGAAACTTCCCACAGTAATGAAACTTGTCTGAGCCAAGTGGGTTTCCACAGGCAAAAAGAGAAAAGCTCTTAAAAGAACTTTCTAGTATCATGCCAGAAAAAATAATAACATTTTGGAAAAATGGTCTGTAATTAGACCACAAACCCAGTGGAGGAAGGAGGGGACTAACCTGATAAGTCTGAAATACGTTATTCTTGAATTACTATGAAAGAATATTTAAATTTATAAAATTAAATAATTAATCTCTTATAAGTTTTAAAATCTTAACATTACTTTAAAAAAAAACAACATATTATGTCTTATATAATAAGACATCAAACAAGTGACAAGTTCAAAATTAAAATATTAAACAAATTTATAAGTCATTTGAAAGATCATATTTTATTTTATGTAAATATCAGTTTATATGTGCTTTACCAAACACGTGTATTAGTTTAAAACAAACTTTTTATTGAAAATCACTTCTTTTCCTCGTTGCAACTGCATGGTATCGTTTCATCACAATTACTTTAATCGTTATTCGAAGTTAATCTTATAAGTTCACGTTATGAGAAGGATAATTAAATGTTCAGATTGTTTTATTTTACATAAGATACCAAAAAACTTAGTCTTTGCATCAGTACTTTCCGGGTTACATCATACGTTTGCTGAATATGCAAAATTAATAGAGCGAACACTTTCACTTCTAAACGTTCATATTTGATTCAAACGTGATTGAATTTTTACCCGACTTCATTATTTGTTAAAACAGTTCATTTCTATTAAAGAAAAACACTTTCTATTAATAATTTGCCCTTGTCCAAATTGGACACGATCATACGAGCGACGACCATTAGCCTTGAAGGTTCTATCTAGACTAAACTATAAACAGTTGGCAAACAGATAATATAAACAGGCTATAATTCACAAGTCCTTCGTCTTTGTATACAAAATGTTTGCATTGCACTGTTTTAATTATAAAACTTATAATCATTTTAATTATTATAACACATAGAATAAATTTCTCTGATCATTTACCATTATTCATTTTATTTTCTAACTTAATCTTTATTAATTTATTCAAAGAATAACAAAATACATTTCCTGCTAGACTCATAAAGTCTAGGCGTACACTCCATTTTATCTAAGATCAAAGTATATATCCCATTCTGTTTAAGATCAAAGAACTAAAAATGTACACTATTACATGTGCAGCTTCTTGTTATATTTCCCAGATATTACTGTTATGTGTTTATTTAACTTTGCTTGTTTGCACAGGTTGTAACAACAGATTTGCATCACCAGTGCACGAGCGGTCACACAGGAACATCAGCATCTGCTCCTCTAGCAGCAGGAATCTGTGCCTTAGCATTAGAGGCTAACAATCAACTAACATGGAGAGATATGCAACATATTGTAGTTGCGACTGCACGACCTGCCAACCTAAAAACTCCAGACTGGGTCATCAATGGTGTCGGCAGAAATGGTAATCGTATTATGTTGTTTCCTTGTTTTAAAGTTATTAAGGATTGTTTATATTCTTAATATAGTTTAATCGGACATTTGCCATCATTTGTGTTTATAAAAAATAATACACAACATTTTGAGAGTGATAAACCTAGAACATGGAAAAAGTGAAAAATTCCGACAACCTTGTAGATTAAGGAGATTTTGAAAAACTAAAAATTAGACACTAAGAAAGGAACCCAGGACGAAAGCTAGACCTGAGTAGTAGTCAAAATAACTTTAACTAGTTTCAGGCATGATCAGGAAAACCACAATTCGCAAAACTACAAAACACATAGAATGGTAAAACTCCATGTTGACACTAGAGCCTACAATGATCAATTAATTAAATAGAGATTATGTGATTAAAGATTTATTGGTGTGAACAACCTTTTCCCCCATTTAAAAAAGATTAGTTTATAACCTAATGATCACTACTTGTGGCGATTCATACAAGGTGTAAAGAAACTCCATTCAAAAATACAGTTTGTAATGTAACTTAATTTCTAATAGTAATAATAAAATAGTCTTTTGAATCTTTTTTTTTTTAATATTTACTACAAACTGAGATTTGGAGACTATAATTGGTTTACTTCACGTTTTATTAACGCAGTCTTGATTTAACATAGAAACTCACACAACCAAGATATGAAAAACTGTTTACCTAACTGGATATTTATGAAATGAACTAAATGAAACTTAGTACTAATATACAAGTTGTTCACAAATTATAAACAATGACTAATGCTATGTGTTTACATATGAACTATTATTGTTTGTATGTAGAAATCTACTTTAAAATTCGGAATTTAAATAGGTATTTTTATATTTTCACACTAGTTATGGTTAAATTAATAAATATAATAAAATTTAAAATATCTGTAACCACATTTACTTTGTTAAAACACACAGGAAATATAATTAGACTTTGTTTCATAAATCTTTGGACATCCTATACATGAAAAAAAGTTCATTTAACCCTGTTTATTTATTAGATGAACAGTTTTTCAAATCTTGATTATGTAAATTTCTATGTCAAACCAAGACTGAGTTAATAAGCTGTGAAGTTAACAAAAATAAACTCAATATATCTCAGTTAATTAAAAAAATCTACAAAAGAAACTAGTACTATTTGAAAAATGTAAAATATGGTTTTTAACATTATGAAACATTACAATAAAATACATTTTGTTAATATTTTGAAGCATCCTACACTTTTCAAAACAGTTTCTTCACACTCTGTACATAGTGTTAGTGCAAAACTATTTAACACTGAGTTAAGCATTTTTCTATGTATACTATAAGGTACAAAATGTATTCCAGATGTTTGCTCAATACTGTATATACACATTTCATATAAAGTAAAAAAGACAATTTCTTAACATGATTTTAAAGTTCCTTATCTTTAATTCTGTATATTATGTACAACAATGCATTCTTATTTCTTGTAATATAACTATGCTGTTCACAAAAATAAACAAATAGATACTTGTGACAATGAACAAAACACAAGACCTCAAACATAAAACTAATGGCAAGCTCAACCTAAAGTTTTTCAATAAAAATTTACATGAATAAAATTTTAGTTCTTTAACTTGATTTTCAAAATTTGTTTGGATTTTTTAATTTTCCAAAGCAATATAGCATATTTAATTATTGAAAAAAGATAACTATTATAAACAGCGATTTTAGACTTCATATCTGTTGTATTTTTTAAAATTTTTATTTGGAAACGATCTGTAAATAATTACAGTGTGTTTATGTTTTTCAATTTTTGTAACAGTAAATTGTTAAATCTAAAAACCCAGTTTCATTTCTTTCTTTTAAAATATTATTTGAAATTTTTTATTTAATACGACAATCTTTGGCAAGGATGTTTTGAAATTTACAATTTTGGTTTTGCTTATATTAAATTTTAAACCATTTACTGAAAAACAAAAACAAAATTTCCTTTAGTTCTAACTGAAATCTTTATTTAAGGCTCTAAATCTGAATTTCATATCAGTTTCTAATATAAAAATTGCAAATAAATTATGTGCTAACCTAACCAACAGTTTTTTTTTTTTTAAATCACGTTTGTTACTTTGAATAAACAAATTGAAAATGCGGAGTATGAAAAGTAAATGTGAGTTACTATTTTAAGCAAACAAAATTACTTTGTTTTTAGTGAGTCATTCTTTTGGCTATGGACTTATGGATGCTACTTCTATGGTACAACTAGCAAAGAATTGGAGAACAGTACCAGAACAACATAAGTGTGAAGTTTCTGCACCACATATAAACAAGTGAGTTCATACAATAACTTCATATTTTGTTAACTTTTGTCCACAAATTAATCTACATAGTACCATACTTGGAAAATATTACTTAACTGTTACATTGTGTTCGATTTTATACTGTTTACAAAGAAACATATTTCAATATGAATTTGTTTTAATATTGAATTGTTTTAAGTATAATTCACAATACATTTATTTCATTACAATAACTTTTTTTATGACAAATGAAGGATCTCGTTATTCTTATGTTTCAGTAGTCTTCATTTTGATTCCCTGCATACCTTATAATCTCCTCTTCAATCATGTTTCTATTGAGATTCCAATAGAGCTCATCATCGCGGGTATACTATGGTGCATTTACAAAATTCCACAAAACCTTATTCTGGGATTGTTTATATGATTTTAATGTATATCTTTTTAACACAGCCCCACAACTGTATTCCATAACTTCAAGTATTTTTTAATATTTTCTATTAGCCAGATAGATATTATAAATAAACAGTGTATTTTGCAGATCTATATCAGAGTTTCTTCTAAGTAACAATTTATTTTTCTTAATTTCATGTTCAGTTCAGTAGTCTTTTTCTTAACATGCTCTTTACAATAAAGTTTGGCATCTAGAATCATACCCAGATATATAGCTGTATTCTCAGTAGTCAATTGGTGAATGTTTATCATAAGTGGAATGGGATTTATGTTTATAGGTAAAACATATGTCAACTTAGATTCATTTATTTTCAGCCTTCGCTTCTTCATCCAAACACCGACTTTGTCTATTGCTTTTGAAGTGGTCTTGATAATTGCTCCACAGTAACTTCAGTCATCATAATTGTACTATCATATACAAAAGTAGCAGTTATTGTACCAACATCTTGGGGAATGTCTCTTGTATTTAAAAGATAGAGAAATGGTCCAAGGACACTTCCTTGTATCACTCCGCTGCTATGTTTTTCAATTCAGAAAACTTTTCATTATATTTAATTCCAAAACATCTACCTGACAGTTAAGAACAGAGAATCAAATAAAACTACTTTGGAAAATCACGCTTCAGTTTATAGAGTGATTTACCATACCTTGTTAAACGCTTGAGCCACATCCGAGAATACGGTCAAGTTCCTCGAGAGCTCTCTTCATGACAAGTGTAATGCTATGTATATGGTCAATGGTTGAATCCTCTTCTCTAAGAGCAAACTAATGATTAAGTATCAGACTTTGCTCCTCTATTATCAGTTTGAGATACTTCAGAACCAACCTCTCAAATACATTTGACATGTAGACAAGAGCGAAATGGAGTGAGTGATATGAGTCTTTTTCATTATGATGTTTTCCTGGCTTAGACATCATTATCACTTCTGCAACTTTCTGAAAACAGCATTGATAATATATAATATTTTCATCAATACTTTTTCTGGTAAAAATTTCTTCGGTTATAAATTCATATCCTGGGGCTTTTTTTAACTTTAAGGCTTTTTATCTTACTTAGAAGTTCACTGTAAGCTACTTTTCGTATTTCATATTCATCCTTCTTTTTAACTTACTACAGCGGAAATTCATTGTATGGGATTATATTTTGGTTAAAAAATAAAAAATCAAAATCTAATCCTAATACAAAGTTTGGCTAATTTGTAAGCGACTTTGCTGTTCACCGCGAGTCGGTGAAACTGACCTATGACCAGGTCTAAAGTCAACTTTCGCCTACCCGTTATGACAGTAAAATCGTATGTCGGTAGATTTTGAATAAAATATCTGTATTTGATGAATTTTGAAAATATGAAATAATACTGTTATAGGATGTGTAATTGTAGTACAAGTTGTACGCAATACAGATCAGTTACAGTTGTTTCATAATAATTAGCACACGCTGCAATAAATTTGAATAAAGAATCGGAAAATTTTCAAAATTAGTCAAAAATAAAAAATCTTAATATTTTTGAGAATAAAAACAAATTCTAAGAATAAAATATTCTTAGTAAAATGTTGAAAAAAGTAATACATAAAAAGTTAGGTGAAAGATTATAAATTGCATAAAACAGAAGGAAAAGTAAATTTTAATAAAGGGTTGTAAAGAAGTATTTTATAAGACAAAGGTTTACAAATAAATAAAGAAAAAATTTAAAAATTAATTAAAAATAAAAGGTTATAGTTTTCACACTTTTTTGGGGACAGGGGTAGAGTAAATGAGTTAAGATTTGGTAAACCTGGTTAGATTTGAGTATTTAACAAAATATGTGAATCTCAGGGTAATCAGTATATATTAACCCCCCCCCCCCCCCAAATGAAGAGGTGTGAACACGGGTGTGAAAAACCCAGGATCTAAGAGGTGCAGAAGATCGGCGCAGCGGCTGTTGAGTTTGTTACACAAGAAGAACAATTTAGTGAAGTTTCAGAACTGTAAAGTGAAAGGTGTGAGAATTCAAAATCGTAAATCACACAAAACATTGCGTAACGAATTGCAGGTGAACGGGCGGGCCGATAATCACCACGCGAACTTCTCGCGAAAGCTCAGATCAAGATGCTGGCGTTTAAAACACAAAAAAGTCATAAGTTAACACAATAAATTAAAAATTAAGAAAAACAATAGCCAAATGTCTAGTTGCAAGTCGAAAGATGTAGAAGCTGAAACGTCATGACTTCGTGACGTCGGAAGGGGCGGAGTTAGTGTTACCAACTAGTCTACGACTAAATAGAAAAGGATAATTAATAGAAATTAATTAAAATAAAGGAATTTAAAGACTTGGACCATAGCAAACCAACCGTAGATAAACAAATACAATAATAGAAGATGAAATTTATCAAAAAACTTCATGGAAAAGGTGAAAAAAGGAAATATCACATTATCGCTGTGAGGGAAATAAATTGGTACGAGAATATCATATTTTTTGGCTATAAATATAGCTGCAGGCGACTCAGTCGCTCTCTCCTAAAAAATCAAGATTTAAGTACTACGAGGTGTCTATGCCCGAGCGCGCTCTGTTCTTCAAAATTAATTAAACAGTATAAAGTGTTACTATGCCCAAGGTTATGGTGCACAAATTTTACAAATAGTCTAAAATGAGTCAAAATTAATTTCAATAAAATAAAATCATATGATAGGAAGTGATAAATGAAATGGCAAATTAAGTAGTTTACAGCGAGTTCCAAAAAGTGGTAAAAAAGTTACATCCAGTGTCAGTCCAGATCAACACGTCGCCAGAACTTCGCTTAAACTCCATGGATCTGTAAATCATTTTCTACAACCAGCGGTCACCAGGACAACAACATCTTCCCTTATCCAGGAACCAGGATCATCCGATCATCAGTCAAGGTATCCCTTTTATTTGCAAGGCAAAATTGGCCGAAAATTAAATTAAATTTAACTGATTTTCCTGGGATATAGATTTAAGATGTTTAATAAAATTTTATAAATTGATAAATTTAATTGTGGATATTTTTCTTTTAAAATAATAGTAAACTAAATAAATTAGACCTGAACGACTAATTAAATTATCAAACTGGGTAATTAGCGTTCAGGAATTAAATAGAGGAAGTGTATTAAAAATAAAGTCTTGAAATATAACTTTCCTCAAGAGAAATCTGCCAATCTGCAACCTATTTAAAGTAATTGTAAAATAATAAAGTGAAATGTAAAATGTTTTCTTTTTTAATGTAAAATTATTTTATAAAGTGTTATAAATTTTTGTTTGATTAATAATCTAATTGTTTCAAATATTTGAGAAGTTTAAATTTGATTTAATAAAAAGCATATTGAATAAATTATTTCATTCTTGTTAATATTAACAATTATGTGTTGTTTAATTTAGATAATCCACACCACTTGTATTAAATTAGAAATTGAGGGAATCGAGATAAAATATATTGTGTGACAGAGGTATTCTTCAGAACACACTCCTTGGGGATTAGTAAAGTAAAATTAAAGTCATGCTTTCCCTGAGAATAGTTAAAGTAAATTTAGTACTGGAAGTAATTGAAAAAATAGGGAGGTACCAACGGTTTAGGGAAACTTAAACTGTTGAAGGGGTTAATCAATCCAGGCCAGAGAATAAAAAAGAAGCCAAAACTTCCAGTGGGTTGATTAATTCGTTCTCTATCTCTCAGGAACGAATCCTGGATAAAAAATTCCAGGGTTTGAGACTTGTGCGTTTATTAAAGAAATTAGGGGAAACGTACAGTCTGACTCAAAGAAAAGAACTTGAGTTTTTTCGTTGTATGTTCTCATCTTACATTATGTGTCTGTCTTGAAATAGGTGTCAAATTTTCCACACTAATCTCTGAATATTTACAATGAAGTCTACTTCTTCTTCCAACTATAATGGTGTATTTAGTGATTTCTGCAATTGTATGAACCTTCTAACTCGTTACTAAAATCTTCCAAGTGTAGGAAGTTCCTATATTTGAATTAAATATTCACTTATAGTTAATATAACTGGATAGTGGTCTGAAATTAGGTCATATTTTCATTCAAATAGATGTAGTTGTAAGACACTCCTTTTGTTATAAAGAAATCAATAATATCATGTAAGTTTTCTGGGTCTAATGGCCAATAACTTTGTTTTCTGGTTGAAAAGACATCACACTTCATTTATTTACAAGGCTCATAGAGCTCTCTACATTTTCCAGTACTTAGTAACTCTAGATCCTCAGTAGGTATTATTTGCATTAAAGTCATAATGCAAATTAAAGTTAAAGTCAAAATAAGTTAACTAGCATTTTAAAGAATCCCATATAATTGTCTTTTACTTAAATAACTTTTTGGTGGACAGTAATCAGATGATATGTTGTATTCTTTGTATTTGTTTGAACTCTGGCTGTTGTCACTTCTATTGATTCAAACTTAATTTCAGTCCCGTCATAATATTTCATGCTATTTTAAATAGCCTCTAATTTTAAGATAGGATAGTTTGGTAAAATGTGTCTTGGAAATATGACAGATGTCAATTCCTTCTCTGTTCAAGAACAATTCCAAGTCCAGACTATCCTGTGTAAGTCTATTAGAATCCCAGATTAGTATTCTTAAAGTATGATTCATTTTTAATAATTTCCTCTACATTTAGTGCCTTTGTTTTATAACTTCGTTAATTGATCGATAATCATTTTGTTTGTATATTTTTATTCATCAGGAGGTTCCAAGATAGTTTTCAAAAACAATATCCCAGCTGCAATTTTATAAAATGCATTCCACATGCTTCTATGAATCCATGCTGCAAGTAGAATCATGCACATAACCTTTAATATAATCAACATCCTAGATGGTCTCCATTTAAAACCAAATACATCAATCTTTACCAACTAGTCTACTTTCAAAGTTTTACATTCTGCAATCCATCAGTGATAGGTACTCATTTTTTTTTTTTTTTTTTTTTTTTTTTTTTTTTTTTTTTTTTTTTTTTTTTTTTTTTTTCCTTTCCTTTTTTTCCACAATGATAAATAAGAAAGTTATATCAAAATAGCTTAATTTTTAACCAAGTAACCTCAGTTTTTTGATTAATCAGTAATAATAGAAATAATAGAAAATAGATTAGTAATGAAAATCTGTGTGCATTTGTCTTGTTTTATTTGATTTTGCACATAGATTTTTTTTTTATTTTACTGAATTTTTGTTCTTTTAAATGTTTTATTTGGTAAGTTAATTGTGACAGCATTTGAGAGCTGCTGCATGTGTGATATCGCTTAATACAATTTCCTAAAATTACAATGAAAGTATTATTATTTGATTGTATGACTGGTATTTGGTTAAGCAGCTTGAGTTGAAGTGAAGAAGTGAAGGGACAGGTCGATTCATTTTACTTCATTTCTAAATCCATTTAAGAAACAATAATAATTTTTATAACCCTACTTTAAAAACATTTTGTTTCAGACCAATCCCTGCCAAGAGCTCTGTAACATTAAAACTTAATGTTAAAGATTGTACTGGTGTCAACTATTTGGAACATATTCAGGTATGATATCTACCTAGCCTAAGCTTTATCTAGCTGAACATAATCTAACGTGATATTTAGCTTAACATAACTTAACCTACTCTATCATAATCTAATCTAACATTTTCCAATGTACTTAACCATAACATTTAATGAAGAATTACTTCTATATATATATAAATGCAATTCATATTTGTAAAACGAAATTATCTAAATTAAACAAATAGTAAACATTAAATTTATATTCTAAACTTTTCTTTTTTACTTAGTTAAATCATATAATTTGGTTTAAATTTCATTTGAAATTTTTATTTTAACCTGAATGTTGTCTGTTTCTCCTACAGGCGAAGGTCACTCTAATGTCCCAAAGAAGAGGAGATCTTCAGATACTTCTCACATCTCCAGCAGGAACTAAAACAACTCTTCTCGCTCGACGCCCACATGATGTCTCCAGAGCCGGCTTCGATTCCTGGCCATTCATGTCGGTTCACACATGGGGTGAATCGCCATTTGGGATTTGGGAGCTAGAAGTTCATAATGAGGGCCGATATCTAGGTATTTGTCTTAATTGTAGAAATTACTATACTAATTAACATCTCATAAATATTATCAAATAGTCAGTAATGTTTATTTAATTAACAGCTCATCTGTTTTGTGCAAACTAGAACTTTGTTTAAAAACTAAATTTTGAATAAGACTAAATATCAAATTTTCTAGTAAAGAAATTATTTTTATAACAAGAACTCTTTAAAATAAGTTACATAAAGTAGTTTCCCTACCTAATTGTAGTAGTGTCCAACCTCCTCCATCTTGAAATTGGACAGGTTATCATAAATTTTCATATGGTACCAACTCATAATGGTTACTTTTAACATTACAGATATTAGAAAATTTAACCAATTGTTTTAAGTAAATATTTCTGATGAGCATAATTCATGAGATATTTTATAGAGCCTCGTATAATAGTGAATATTAATCCTTATAAAAATTACTCTTTCATAAAACATAAAAATCTAATAATTACAATCTGTACAAATTTCCTTTGTTAGTGCAAGGAGATTAAACTGTGTGTCAAATTTCTTTTAAATATTTTTGTTGTTGTTTAACTTTAGTTAAATGTTAACTGTGAAAATAAATAATGTTAATCAAAGGTGTATAATTTGTTACAAATACTAAAATATGTGTTTAATGTACAGTTTCATTTATGGCTTGAAAAAAAATGTGTTTAAACCCAATAATCAATCACTCACCTGTAAGCCACATCACAGACCTAAGTATTCAGTAATTGAAAACACCCTTTCAATGTAAAAACTGGTTTAAAATGGTGTTAAATTTCATTGTTACTCAAAACATATTTTTCTGACATCTTAGGAATTAATAAAGTTGTTGATAGACACTATCACAGCAGCAGAATGAAGTAGGACTCTGTGTTATTGTGTTTAGAAAATCACCTATAAACATTTATGATCTTACTTCTGCAAAATTTTATTTTATTTTTAGCTACATAAATGCAACAGCAAATTTTAATACAATCTCTGAATTTATATTTCATGGAAAACAGAAAATCATTATACCAATTGGCTGTTTTCAACTACTTCAACTTAAAATAGTATAAAACCCTCCTAGTCATTTATAAATATTGTTATGTAATATTTTTTAAATGTGGTAATATTTTCTACAAACTATAAATATTATATCAGTTTATCTATGTGTGTGTGTGTGCGCGCGTGTGTATGTGTGTGTGGGTGTGTGTGTGTGTGTGTGTGTGTGTGTGTGTGTGTGTGTGTGTGTGTGTGTGTGTGTGTGTGTGTGTGTGTGAAAGTAGTAAGATTGCATATGGCTACATGGGTCATTTTTGCCTTGTAACACACAACCTTAAACTACTTGTTTTGATTTTCTTACACTGTTAGTAAAAACAACTATTATTTATAGTAAAAAATGATCAAAAACCAACATCAGATTTTCCTACTTTTTTTGTAAATGTCAATGAAATTGGTTTATAAGTTTGCTGCTAGAGAGGAAATTTGCAATAATTCCAGATTTGTTGATGAATAAAGTATAATATATCAGTCTAAGATGCCAGAAAAAGAAAATATAAACAATAATTGTGTTTTATTTTGAATTTAATAATAACTTGTGTTTTTGTAATTGTGTATATTTATTACTATAAACTAAACTTTGAATGAGTTTTAAATTTATTTGCAATTGTCTTTTTTATTAATATCTTTAAAACATTACATATAGTTTGAATGGACAATAACAACACTGTTATTGAATAACTTAATTATGGTGTTACAATAATAATTAACAGTGTATATTGCTGCATGCACAATCTGAAGAACACACTGTCATTCCTGTGTATTCCTTAGGGAGAGCCACGTTACATGAATGGGCTCTGATCTTTTATGGCACGGAGACTCCTCCAGGGTATTTACCGCCCCAATCGCCTCTGCGTCCACCTTATTCTATAAACCTTCCTTCTCTTCCTAGAAAGAACAAAGCATCCAGAAAAAATAAAACGGCTAATACTACGTCGAAACCAAATTGGAAAAGTCCATCAAAAGAATTGAAAACTATTCAAGTTCCTATTAAACCTATACAGAAAGTTCTTCCAACATTTGCACCAGTATCGAGGAAAACACCTCGTCCTTCTGTAATCTCAGCCAGACGACCAACACCACCTCCTCCTGTCGCTATGGCGACTACCACTGCTTTCTCCATTGCTATAGCAACACCTCCATTTGGCTTGACTATTGTTCTAGCGCCGCAGCTACAACCGTCCCATACACCTCCTCATTTAATCCCTGCTATTTTCCAAAAGTATCCCAAAATCCAACAACTCTTTCCTTACTCTAAACTGTATGAAGGACCACCAAGACCTTCAAAGAAAGGTTTACAACAAGAAGATCTAACTGATACTAGGAAGTCCTCAGGCAAGACCTTTCGTTTCCTGTCTATTTGCCTTTGTTGTCCTGCACAAAACTGCATATCTTTAAGTTTTGTTTATGTTTTGGCTATGTTTATGTCAATTCACTTTTCTTGTGTTTTTTAAAATTTAATTCTTATTTTAAGGATGAAAATGAATTCAATTCCCAAAACTCTTGTAGTTAAAATGCCACTACCAATAAAGTAGCCATTATATCTAACTAAAATCATAACTAGAATAGTGTTTACTACTTATTTTCATCTGTTTCATAAAAAATCATTGTTGACCGTTTGATAAAATTCTGTTCCTTGATAATTATTCCATTTTATTATCATAGATTGTAAATCGTATAATTAAAATAATATGAGCTTCAGTAGGTTGTTGTATTTAAAAAAAATAACAATTGGTATTTTAAAAGAGGTTGTTAGATTTTTAAAACTCTTTAACTCATTTATATCTCTACTTTTAACTTAGATCATATGAGTACAAGTACAACTTTGTTTTTTAATCGTTGATTTTATTAATGTTATAAAGTGTTTCCTTCTATTAAAATATTATTTATTTATTGACATAAACTATGGTCATAATTGTTGTAATATTAATGGCATGGTAGTTGTTGTCGTAATCTTCTAAAAAAATGTATGTACAGTCATTGTGTACATTTAGCAAAATTCAATGGTGCAGCCAGAACATTAGTTATTGGGAGATTTATATATACTTATGGAGTATAAATTATTTCTGTCAAGGAGGGGGACTAGGAATTCCACTCCTATTTTCTTAATTAATAGGCAAATGTGGCTTTTAAAGAAGATTTTGAAACTGTTTTCTCCCTATAAATATTAACATTTAAGCCTTACAAGTTACCGTAAATCATGAAAATTAAAATTATATGTAAAATAGTATTATCTAACAAAGTTCATTGGAGTAACTCAGTAGGCCTATTAGAAAATTACCCTAAATATTTAAAGTAGGTTTTTTGGTATAATGTATACATAATGGTATACATATACCAAGCTATATTGCTAAGAAGATCTAATTAAAATTTGGCTGTACAATCTGGAAATTAGAATATATTTAAATTCAAAATCTGTAATCACTGTTACGCACAGATAATGAAGATTAGCCAGACGATGTTAAATTGATTCCTAGTAAGATTTATATCTGCTTAACACTAATAATCAATCTTATCCCAGACATTTGTTATAAATACTTAAATTGGTTTGTTTTACGTGTTAAAAGTCCTTGGGAGGGGATTAAGCCCTTATCCCCTCTCCCTTATGGTTAAGTAGAAGAGAGGATCAGATGGTCTTAACTTCACCCTAAAAAATAAAGGTGATCTATCTATCTATCTCCTATGGCTGCACCACTGATAGAAATAATGAAATGATTTAGGTGATCTAATTTGTTGTAAAACAAATTGAATTACAATTTTTTATATGTTTAGGCATGGCTTAACAGTAACATACGAGTAGAAATACTCATTGTTGTGAATACTAAATTTTGTACTATAATTAATTGAAGTATTTAGTAGTTTTATGATACTATTGAACTATTAAGTTTAGCTTGAGGCTGGTAAATTGGTGATTTTCCACTAAATCTAGCAGCTTTAATATTCCACTAAATAACAGCTTTAATTCTCTAAGGATAAAATAATATAATGAATGCTCAATCATAAATGAAAACAAAAAGACTTCTAGTCTACCCTATATTAAACCGAAAAACAAACTTCCAAAATAATTGCTATAAACTACACAAAATAAGTGGCAAATAGAAAACAATATCAATCCTCTTGGAATATGTTAAGGGAACCAAGGTTAGATATTGCATGTGATAATAAGAAAAAGTGGTAAGATGAAATTGTTGTATCATCAATTTCTGATATAATTATTATACGAATCTTAGCCATCTAATCATGTCGATGGATTCCATGCAACCAAATAGCTTTTTCACAAACTATATTTGTAGTTTAGATGAAAATGGAGAACAAGTCACTTCATTTTGTTTTTGTTGTGGATTACTAACATGTTATTAATTAGTTTATTTGTGTGACACTCTAATAACTAGTGTTATTGGAGTATAGCCCTTTATCATCTGTCACAATTTTACAACTGTGAAAATGTTTTTTTTCTAAACTCCTCGCAACCTAGGCTGCAGCATACATCCCAAGCACTTTATATCTTCACTTTCTTATTAAAATAATTAAAGTGGCTGGATAGGGTTACCTTATTCAGGACAGAAGGTTTTCTATACAATTTAGTTCTTTCCAAACTATGGTAAGGCACAACATACTAAACACAAAGTAGGGTGTAAAATTGCATGTCAAAAGCCACTTGTAATATTGCAAGCATAAGCATCACATTTAGAAGCATGTCAAGTATCTTTTTTGTCATTTTATAAATATTTTAGAATTCGAGGAAAGAAGGTAAATTTCAAAGAAATCACTTTTCATATTATTAATTTTTTTTTTTATCTCTTGATATTGGTTTTAGCAAGTTATGTTTAGTGTTGCATTACGTTTTGCACTAAATTAATTATTTATGTTTACAATTCCACTTTTCTAATTTCAACTTATGAACTTTAATTTAATTTAACTGATATTTTATATTGATTTTCAGTTTATCTACAATTGTAAATATGAATAAATTTTCAAGTTAATAAAATTATTACTAACTATTTAATTTGTAAATTCAATTTGATATTTAAGTTCAGTCAATTGACTGACTTGAAAAACTGTGTATAAAAATATGAAAGAACCAATAAACCATTTTATGATATTATCACATTTGCTAAAAATGTAATGGAATTTACATTTACATTTTATATTCATCTAAGGTATAGTTCAAGATGCCAAGATGAATTAAAAATTTAAAAAAATTAAAGTACAACAATGTTTTGTAGCATTATATTAGAGTGGACCAGAAAGGAACTAACTTTTTAGTGTAGAAGAGCGAGGGACCGGGCTCATGCCACCATCCTGGTGTAGAACGTCCCACCCCCCATTCACTAACCATCCATCCATGGTAGCGTGTGGTTCATGTTGCTTCTCCTTTTTTCGGTGAATTTTTAAAATGTGTCTGTAATTGAAAATTTCTCAAATAAGTGATTAGGTTTTTTTATTCTTGAAAAAACCCAAAAACCAATTGAAATTCATCGGTAACTTTGTAAGGTGTACAGAAATAACAAAATGAATGAAAACAGAATTAGACAGTGGTAGATTATGTTTAAAAATGGCCACACTAATGTTCACGATGAAAAGTGAGATGGACGACCGAGCATTTTGAATTGATGAACTGGTGGCGAAAATCAATTGAAAGATTCGTGAAAACCCCCACTTCATAATTTGGAGGTCTTGCTTCAGTTTCCTCAAATTTCATGAAGTTTTTTGCATGATGTTGGATACCATACGTTTTGTGCCAGAATTGTACCGAAAATTTATTAGAAGATTTCAAAAAACAGCACATGACAGCATTGTTGATATTTCTTGAAACCTATGACAAAATATGGCTCACTTTTCATTCGGTTACAACTGAGGATGAGACTTGGGTAAAACACAGAATTGTGAAACAAAAACAGTCTATGGAGTGGGTACATACAAGTATTGCAAGAAAACCAAGGAAATGTTTGTAAACATTGTCATCAAGAAAGATCATGGCGACCATTTTGAATGTGGATTCCTTGAATGTGATTTAACAATAAACTCGGAGAGATATTATGTAACTTTAACAAAGTTAAGAAGAGCAATTAAAAACAAACATTGGGTTCTAAGATAATTTTTTTTTTTTTTTTTGTATGCACATTCGATAGCACTTGGATAGTTTCAGGTGGGAGTTACTTAATCATCCGCTGTACAGTCCAGATCTTGCACTGAGCAACTACCACTTCTTTCCAAACATGAAGACCTGGCTCTTGACGCAGCGCTTTAACGACGATCTGAAACTGCATGCTAGCTTGAATAATTGGTTGAAGCCTTATGCAGCAAAATTTTGACTATGTACTTAATAAGATCATGCCTCAATTATGATAAGTGTCTCAATTTGAACGAAGACTATGTTGAAAATATTTCCACATATATATATAATACAAAATTTTTCCTTTCACTTGAATTTTTTTTTATTTCAAAATACTTCCTTGCTAACACATATTTTTGTGCCATAAGCTTTTTTTAAACGAAGATCTTATTTCATCGAAATTGAGGTTTTAGTGACGATGGTAAAAATTTCTTCTAATTAATTGTCAATATTTCTGAATGATAACTTTCTATTACTTACAATTTGTTACAATGGTTTAGATTATTAATCTTCAC
The DNA here is from genome assembly GCA_963513935.1 of Aphrophora alni. NCBI lineage: Eukaryota > Metazoa > Arthropoda > Insecta > Hemiptera > Aphrophoridae > Aphrophora > Aphrophora alni. The sequence goes on from OY740765.1 coordinate 149,384,738, forward strand.
ATTTCATCAAATTTTTAAAGAAATTGGTACAGTTTTTTTTAGAAATTTGGTCTTTTAAAATAGTTTCATATATGAATTTTGCGATTTTTTTATACTTACTATGTCTGAACTATCATTTGTACAATGACCATAGCTTTTCTTTTGATTTGTATTGACTAAATTTTACTAAAATTTGATCAAAATAGTTTGAAATGATTTGGAGAATATCGATTTTTGTTTGTTTATCTGTGACCTCCAAATTTTAAGTTATATTTAGTAAAAAACCATGAAAAATGACCAAAATATGCCTACATATCAAGTTTGATAAAAAACAGTTCACTCATTTTAGGCTGCAAAGCACTACTCGGGAACTTTATAATGGATATTTCCATAAATAATTTTGACGTCAATTCAGTAATATTGAAAGTAATATTTTAGTCATCTATGATCTCCAGAAATATTGTTTCATATTAAAGAATATATATACTATATATATATATATATATATATATATATATATATATATATATATATTTCATAAATGTAACATTAATAATTGATTGTTCATTTATAAGTAAACACTAAGAAATACTAATAAAATAACTTGTTTATTTTTTTTTTATACATTTCAACTTCTTTTACTAATTATATTTGCTCTGTTTTTCAGGTCAGTTAATTGACTGGCAGTTGATTTTCTATGGAACTGAGACAGCTCCACAAACTAGTTCTTTGAACCCCAAGGCAGCAACGATGATAGAAACTAGTTCACCAGTTACTGAAAACAAAAAGCCTCTTGGACCTAGTGCATCCGACGATGAATGGAAAGAGGTGTCACAACAAACCAATTTATCTTCAGATATACAAGAAGACTTGTACGAAAACTCAACACATTGTCAACAGCCGGCAAAAACATGTCTAGGTTGGTGTTTAGTAATAGTTTTAGTTTTATCACTTAAAATGAATTATATAGACTGTAATTTTATTATAAGAAACCACCAAAGCAAACAATTAGAACTCGACTATATCAATTGCCCAAAAGAAAGTAAAAAACTGATCGAATCATAGTTATGAAAGTGTTAATATTATGATTGTATACGGTTGTGTTGTTTCGTGTGTGTTTATTCGTTAAATTAGAAAGGAAAAGAAAAACATTTTCACTTTCAAACATCGCACAATGAAAGTGTTTTATACACAATCGATTTAGATCAATTTTATCAAATAATTAATATAATTTGTTAACTTTTACTGAAGTGGCATCATGTGATTGCGATATTTCAGCTTCATGTAATACCGGTGGTGGATTCAAATAGGCGTATTACCAGTATTACTGGTTTTATTTTAATTATCATTCCTATTTTTAAATATATTTTATAGTATTTTAATGCATTGTTTTGTTGTTTAGTTTTTAGTTGATTGTTAAAAGTGACTGATGGAGAAAATATTAACCTCCAAAGAGTAGCCAAAATGAAAACCTAACTTAATGTTAAACTAAATCCAAAGGTTTATTAGTAAGGTGCAAAATATTTTCCCCTCTTGATTTAATTGTTATTAAATAGTACAAGTATTTTTAAAAAATGTATAATTATTTTGTTTTAACAAGTACAACTTATTGTTAAAGTTTGAGAATTAACTTTGTAACATTATTTTAATTTAACATCTCATGCTTGTAATGAGTAAGGCCTAATACAATCTCCTCTTATAGGCCACATTTTTACATAATAAATGTAACAACAACAAAAAATTTCATAAAATGTAAATAAAGGTAGATGTGAAAAAACCACATAATGTAGGATGTTGCATATATAAATGTTTGGAGAGGGGGAGGGGTTATTAGTATTGAATCAAGTCCAACATTATCATTTGTTTGTCCTTTAATATCAACCAATATCTCTTTTAAGATTAGAATAATGAATGGTAACTTGACACCTTTTTACACATTGTAATGTATCATGACAAAAACTCTTTTTGTCTTGTTTGTTATATAATGTAAACTGTTTATGACTGAAATTTGAGTTCCTGACGTTAATTTTTTTGACCACATTTTCATTTAAAACAATGAAATTCATTCACTAGTGACATTCTAAACGCCTCGAGATATGGTTAAAATATGTTCAGATACTAAATTTAATTGTACTCATTTGGACATAGCTGAGATTATAGACGGACAGACATTTTAAAAAAGTACAGAAGACTTAAAAACAATGCCAATTTTTTGAATCGTCACTATAGTCTGTAAATTTGAGAAAGGGAAAACAATCGCCAAAATATGCTTTAAAAATTACACAGAGCACTATTTGATATATGTTTGATATTTCGATATCACTAAACCACCATGCTTGTCAATCTATATTGTCTTGTCTCTGGTGGAAACCCAACAATTTACATTCAATTTAGATAAATTTAGGTTTATTTCTGATAGTTCTTATAAACAGAGCCAAAAAGTGAGCCTCTTGGCAAGCATGAGAGTTTTAATATAAAGTAACAGGTCTCTCATAGTATAAATATAAAATTCAAATCTTATAAGAAATTTATTTAAAATGTAATTATTTAGCATTAATTTTAAAACCATCAATTAATTTCTTTCAAGTATTTTTTTTAAACTATTTCTCACATCAAAAATATAAATAATAATCACCAAACGAAAGAAAACACAAATTTTCAACAGTAAACACTTTATTTAAAACCGAGATGTCAGTTGTAAGTCATCATCTTCATTGTAACATGTACTCAAACTTTGTGCCACTGAACCAAAAGGGGCTAAGTGCTTCTTGCAGATAGCAGCAATGCCGTAATTTAACCATGCCACCAAGTTCAATGCCTCATAATATACGTAAGAAAACATTTCATTTGACTCTTTTGGTTCAGTGGTACAAAGTTTTGTGTACATGTAACAACTGAAGATAATGAGTCATTGAAACATCTCACTGTTGGAAATCTATGCGTTTTCTTTTTGATGAATGTCATTAATTATATTGTTCATGTTAATTGAATGTTGGGTTTTTAATAATTATTTTGTTATGATGGTATTAGTTATTTAAAAGTATATAATGCACATTCATTAAGTTATATGTTGTATAAGAATTCTTAAACGAAGGGAATATATATATATATATATATATATATATATATATATATGTGTTTTGTTCAGTTACAAAACCTTAATAAGTATTATACGTAAAATAGCATAACCAAAATGTATTGTTAAACTACCATTAAAGTTAATAGTATGCACACAAAGTACTAAAACGTAGATACTCATTCTGGTACCTGTATGGAAAATGGTATATCTACTTAATGAAAAAAAATTATTTCTTGTTGTTAATATTATTTTAAGTAGCCTATAAAATCCTTTGCATGAACTAGAAACGGTTGTGGAATTGTCAAGTTGATCATGTATATAATATTGACTGGATCTCCAATTCTTCAAGTGCAATTATTATCAAAAAACCAGTGTTTAATCTCTGATATAGAAGGCACTGAAGTGGATAATCCATTCCAACAGTATTATAATTATTATAGTCGCCAATTTAAATGTATATAGCGATTTTTGTAGTTATTAGATTGAACTCAATTTTATCCAAAGTGTTCCAAATAAATGCTCAATATATATTTTGTAGGCAAAGACATCATAAAATGGTGAGCAATATTATTTTTAGTAGTTTTGGATTTTATTTTGTTTGCTAATGAATTTTTAAAATTTAAAAAACAAATTATAAATACATTTTTTAAAATATATATAATTTATTTGAAATGTGTGTACATATCAATAGAGAAGGGCTTGTCTTTTGTACACTCTGTTGAAAAAGTACTTAACCAATCCATGAATTTAACTGATTAACCCAAATAATGTTTTACTCTTGAACTGATGACATATCGAGTTTTGACATTTAAACCTTCCTGTAATGATGTTTGTTGATAATTCAGGCACTCACAAAAAGTGACAGAAAATAATTGTTCAATTTGAATCAGTTTTGTTAAGATTTCAAGCTTTATTATGTATTATATTTAATTTTTATATATTGGACATATTTCGATATTGTAATCAACACTAGCATGGTTAAACAAAAATATGTATATTTGTGATATATAAGTGCAACTAATGTTAATGAACAATTTAAAAAAAGCAATATTTATACGTCCTTCAAGTGCTACTTACAATTTTTTATTTATAAGGATAACTAAAACTTTCTGAATAATATCATATATAGAATATTAGAAAAGTATGTAAACGGAGCAAATATTTGCTCTTGAGCAAATAACAGCAGAAAAACAAGAATCGAGCTACACTTATCATTACTACCTTTTTGTACACAGCCCAATTTCGCATATCTGATCATCCAAATGTGACTTGGGTCCAATATAATGGAATGTGGTATTTAAAAGAGTTAATATTAATACTTTAAAGATTTTACAGCACAATTACTTTGTATAAAATCTTCTTTTGTTTTTAAGATAGTGTTATGTCTAACAATAATAATACAAAACAATAAAAAAAATTGTATATTCATTATTTCTTTCAAAAGCATTTATTATGTAATAAATTTAAAATTTCATAGCAAATATAAACATAACAACTAATTGAAACAACTGAGCAATTTAAAAAGTCTGCAATTTAAAATAGCCCTAAAATTAAAATTTCTCAATGTTTATTTTTTATTATATATATATATATATATATATATATATATATATATATATATATATATTGCACTTCTAATAGATTAAAGAAAAACATCTTTATCTATATATTTACAACTACACCAAAACATACTCAGAATTAATTATAATGAACTGCTTCAGTGGAAATAAACGCAAAATAGTTCAAACATTTTATGATGGCATTGCTATGTATTAAGGTTTTATCATGTGCGTGAGTGCGTATGTGTGTGTGTGAGTGTCTGTGATCTGTTTATGTAAAAATAACCTTAACTCATAATGTTTAATACATACATTAATGAGGAAAGATTAGTTGTGATATGTCGTAATATAAACAACTTAAAAGGGGTCGTTGGGATTGTCATGTGATACCTTTATAATTGTATAGTAAAATGTATTGACTCTCAAAGAATTTGAGTTACTGAATGTTTCATGGTTAGAGTAATGACATTCAGAAATATGTTATAGTTTTTATTACAGCTAACTACAGAGTAATGTGTGTTTTAATGAAAATGTGGATTGTACCCCAATTACTCATTTGCCATAATTTATGTCACTAAATAACAGATTCAAACCATAAGATTCATAGTTGATTTTTTTTGTTTACAAAACATTGATTATAAATTTATGAAATCATTGTTCATATATTTACGACTGACATTTTGTCTTCCAAAGAGTTTAATAATTTATTATAGCTAAATTTGTTTTTAACTGCACATTTATTTTGATTTTTGTACATTTTTCAAATTTATTTACAATTATTTGTGAAGTTAAACATAATTAAATAATGTATTTATTAATAATAATTTTAATTACACTTTCATTGTATTTTTTTAAAGGTTGTTTTACAGTTCAAACAATTTATACCTGAAAAAAATGAAGTCTCATTTGATCTATTGATTAGTTTGGAGCCTTCTTAAAAATAGTAACAAATTTTTAATTCAAACTGGATTGATGGATTTTTAAAATATAATGTGTTTATTGAATTTGTGATTTCTTGTTTCATCATTACTGGCATATCATTGGAAAAGTAAATAATCCTCAAATTAATAGATATATAAAACATACAAACACATCCACGCACATATTTCAATGCCTGTATTTATTGTGTGAAAGTTAAAATTATTGATTTAGGTAGCTACGGGAATGTGATTATTATTTTGTGATTATTATTAATTTACTACACATTATTTTTGCATAGAATAATATTCACTACAATTCAAATACTATTCTATACAGAAAATAATGTGTAGTAGATTAATACAACAGTTCAAGTAAATAAACTAGCAACAAAATTTTAATTTAAGTCTATAATACTCTGTCATTATTTTAAAAATCATGAACCTAATAGAATATGATACCTTTAAAATGACAACATTTTTTTCCTCGTTTTCTGTTATCACTCGTAATGATAAAATACATTCTTTCATGTGTAATTTTAGTAACCCAAAAATTTTGCTACATTAGTTATATTATTAATGTTTCTTTCAGGAATTTAAATTGGTTGAAATCATTGTTAGAGCTTAAAAAATAATAATAACAGTATGGTTTTTGTTTCATATTATACATTATTATTTAGCAATATTCTATATGCAATTAGTTTCAGTATTTTTCACAAACACATCTTAAAAATCCATAAAAAGTGTATGTTAAAGTACTCGTATGTTAATATAACAATTAAACATGCCAAAATAATTAGTGTGTTCACAGTAAAGGGTTCAATTTTGTTTTTGTTTGTTTTCAAATAAAAATAGATATAGAAATGTTTTAAAACCTTATAAGTATGGAGTCATTACTTTGATTTAAAAAATGTTATTTCTCTAAATTTGTACCTCTTTAAATAGTAAAGAAAAATTATATTAATGAATATTTCAGATTTTAAGATTGTGAACTAATTTCCATTAAGGAAAACAAAGTGGAATTTTTATTCAGAAAGGAAATATGTCTATTGAATGAATTTTTAACCAAATTGATTTTTACAATGATTTAAACAAATTTTAAAAGAAAAGTCTAAATTTTTGAGTTAATTTTATGAACGTTTCAATTTAGAAATATCGATGTTAACTTATTTTTAATCATTTGTGTACAAAGATATTTAACGTCACTGAATTGAATTATCAGAAAATCCTTTTAAACCAATTTTTATGAATCAAAACAAGGTGATATTAGCTTTAAATGTGTGAGACTTAAAAACTTGAATGTTTAATTTTTTGTTAGAAACTATTAATGAAATGTAATTTTTTTGTTAGGTTGTTTGTTACATAATGCTTCATTAACATATTTTATACAAGTGAATTTATTGCATGTTTTACAGTTTTAAGCTATTGCATGTTGGGTACTTATTTATTGTATTAACTATCTTCTATCACTTCATATTTTATTCCTAAACACAACCTCTCCATATTAATGTTGTTCTTATAATAATTCAATGAGTTCACAATACCACAATATAACAAATATGTTCGATATTAAATACATCAATTAATTCAATTATTTACATTATTATTAGTACAATTATCACGAATTTGTACTGTAAAACATTTACATGAATATAACAAGCTCACAACTCTTTATGTTATTCAACTGCACATATCCATAAAAACTAACTTGTGACTTCACATAAGAATATAGTTTTTTAGATGTTAGGTGCCTGGTTGGGCACCAAATTATTCCAGAACCCACATACTTACATTACTCAAACTCCCATAATGTCCACAAAGGAAAACAAGAAGCAATTACCTCACCTCTTATAGTATTCATTACATTATATAAAATATCATTTTTAGACAGATATTTTAAACTTTAAATGGTTTTTTTCTATTACGATAAAGAGTAACTATGCATGAGATCTTGATATGACACTAATAGCCACTACCTTTTCCTTAATATTTTAGTGTTTAAAATAGATACATATTTGTATGAGGGGTAAAACTACTTGCCTATATATTCTTCAACATTTAAAGCTGACATTACATTATTCATTCAGTTTTACTTGGTAAAACTCTACTAAAATTTCCGCTTTTACTTTTTTTAACAAGTTTCTCTAAGCAGCTATAAAAACAGATAGTTTTTTAATAAAATAAAATTTTGTTCGAGTAATAAATTAACTGTTTAGATCTCACCATGATGTTGATAGCAATAGACTTATTTTCAATGTGAAAATCAACTAAAAGTGTGAGTACTGCATCCTACAAATATTTATTTTTTGTTTAAACCCCCTCCTATCCGCTAATTCTTCTATGCGATTCATTTTCCTTCTTTAAAAAAATATCTAAATTCAGTCGTTGCCCAAACCTGTTACAAATTCTTACCAGATAATGTTCTAAATGAATTAACTAAATTTGAATTAAATTGGTCTATTAAGAAATATTTCAACAATTTAACAAAGTAATGACTCTGGGCTTAACCTTTATTTACTGTTAGCTGTTAAATATTTTCTTGATTCTCGGTCGCATGTTCCTTTACTTTTGTCTGTATGAAAAATGGTGTATATAGAATGTTTTACGTATTTGTGTATTAACTACTGATGTAAATTTTGATTAAACTATGATAAGATTATACATTGATTATATGATTATATACTTATGAGAATTATAAAGGTGTTGTTTTTCATTTATTTCTTTAACCATATTATTTCCAAAGCCAGTAACAAACAACGATCACTTTTTTCCAATTATTCAAACCTACAATAATAATTGAAATTTTGGTGTTCATTTAAATTTATTTTAATTGTAAAGTTATATAATGTTTGGATATTTTTTGTACAAGTTTTAGTTTACACTAATCTTTGAACAGTGTTATGAGGAAGCAAGTGAAAAGTAGGTAGAAGAGCACAAATAAATTATATAAGTATTTGTATTGTGTTATTTAACATATCAAATTCTGCAGTCAAAATACAATGAAAAGTTAAAAAACTAAAAAAGTTTTCAAAGTTTAAAATTAGGTTTTAATTTGTGAAAATCCTTTTTAATGGAATTTTTAATAGTGATACTAACTTCTGGTGTGAAAAATCAATGCGTTTTTATGATACCTTTTAAATCCAAAATGCAAAATTAAAGACATTTAAAAAAATTATAACTTCTATCCGTCTTCTGAATAACTGTTTTGTTTTTTAATTTTTATTGATTGTAAACATAAACAAATATATTTTTATTTGCCATGTTGTAACTACCATGAAGACTCTTATTGAAAAACATTCATATACATTAAATAAAAGTATTGCAGTAGACTCTCATAAATTTCGATCACGAAAATCCGGACCAGACGGTAAAATTTTTTTAATAACAATTTGCCACTTTAGAGCCTTCAATTTTCACGCGATCTTACGCATTGCATGAATGACATGTTTTGTAATGATTGACGGGCAGTGGAAGTTTCCGCACGGCTGAGGTAATTGACATGCCCTACCCTGTGTTTTACTTAATTGCAGTCCAGTACTGTATTATGTATTATGTATTAGTTAATGTTTCAGAGTGTAACAAGTGTCATTGGGTATTGGCATGGGCCGGTAGCGATTGCATGTGCGGCTTATCACTGCTCGCATCGGCCCTGCGGCCGACTTATCTCCGACTCCAGGAAATCCGGATTTTTCGGAATCCGGACCGGCCGTCTTCCACAATAGTCCGGAGAGTCTACTGTATTAAAATTGACCTCAAAATTTTAAAATAAAATTATAGAAAATGGTACACAATTATAAACGACACGTTATATCAATTGTATCATAAAAAACAATATATATTTATTTATACATACACTAAACAATATTATATTAAATAATAAAGTTAAAAAGTATAAACATACATTTTGTAATAATTAATAAATAATAATATAAATGAAAAAATGTGTGTTGTACTTTATCCAGTGAATTATTTACTATAATATTATATATATATATATATATATATATATATATATATATATGCACACATGCCAGTAGGTATGTCAATCTTAGTCCACTTTGGGGACATTTGATTTTTTATGAAAATATCAAGAAGGAAATATTAATTCCCTGGACATTTAAAACAATTCTTCAATAAATTAACAAAATATTATCGCACATTGATTAAATATTCAAGAAATTAATTTCTTGATATTTTTATTGAAAAATCAAATTCTCCTAAAGTGCTCTAAGACTGACATATTACTATCTACTCATGTCATTATCATTAAAATATAACTAACTGTATTGTTTAGCTGTCTGGATTATTTTATTTTAATTATTTGCCAAAGTGTTTAATTGAATATTCATTTTCTCCCTCTTTTTTTTATTTTTAATAAAATTACTATTTTATAATATTTAACTAATTTATTATAGTTTCTTATTTAAAATCTTTTCTTTTTTTTCCTTCTTTTTTTATTAAGTATTTGGAATATAAAGTCAATCATGTTCTTATTTGAATAAAAGTAAACATTATTAAAAATAACATCCTTGTGCTGCCTCAGTGATTCATTGATTATAAAATACATTTTATTTTAAACGTAAATAATAATTTTACAGTTATTTATTTCAACCACATATTTTATGCCATAGGCTATAATTTATAAAACAGACTCGTACCTGATCATGGTTAATAAACTTTCCTAATATACAGATTGTCCCTAATATAAAAATTTGGAAATATTCTCGTAATTTTGGTTGTATTATATATAAAAAATAATTTCACATTTAACGGGTCATTATGTGATCTATTTACAGAATGTGTCAATCTGGTGGTAACAAACATAGGATGTTCCAGAAATTCACAAAACATGATTTTTTCAACTTTCTAAATGAACCGTACTCTAATTTTTATTGTAAGATGCTTTTAACAGTATCTTCAACATTTTTGATCCTATATATATATATATATATATATATATATAAACTAATTTATGACAAATGTATTACAAACTATTTTTATTTTTCTTCCGGGTGCAATATGAATTAAAAAGTTTCACAGCTGGTAAGCATTTAATCTACTTTAATAATACAATGTAAAAAAGCCAGAATCTTTTAAATATAAGGTGATACAGAAGCTTTATTTGTTCCTTAATGTGACATGTGTTATTAGAATTTATTTTCAAATAAATACACCCTATATTTATGCCTTCTGATTTTTCTTAAAAATGTATTATTAAAATGTATTGTTAAATGTTTTCTTGCAGATTTGAAAATGTTTACTTTATTTGTAATCATAAAAAATACCTTAAATTGTCCATCTAACAATCCTTCCTTTTGTTAATTAAGATTTTTTTTAATTCTGAAAAAAATCTTTAAAAAAACATTGTTAGACGAAAAATATAAGGTAATTTTTATAATTTACAATAATATTTTTATTATAGACAATCCTAATGACTATTTACAAAAAATGTTTATTTTACAAAAACATTTTTTGATAAGATTTTTAATTGTCTTAAAACAATTTTTAAGTTGAACAAATTCAAGTTTTGTAAAGTTTCAAAACTTCCTTTATTTGTTACCATAGTTCTATCTAGATAGAACATGTAAAGACCTTTTAAACACTGTTTGTTTCAACCTTTTTTCTATAATATAACCATGGTTTTGATATTATTTCCGGATTTTTGAGACACCCTATATTTGATATAGTGAAATATCTTGCACTATGTGCATTAATCACTGCGTAAACACAGTCATTTGTGGTATTAAATAATTCAAGTATATTACAAATTATGAATATATTTCTATATTATAAATGCTTTGCTTAAACACTGTCCTAACTCATATTTGTCATTAAATTGGTATATTTTCTATAAAAAACTTGAATTTCAACTTGTTGATAATATACAAAATGTTAAACATTTTAATGTTTGCTTTTTATTCCATTTTGTAATTCACTGTTTTCATTTGTGTTTGTACACAGAATCGACACACATTTTCAAAGCTCTGGACATTACATTATATTCATTGGGAGAATTCTCACAAATCACAACTGGACATTCATTATCATTATTTATAAATTTGTGTTATTGTTTCTATTTTTATTTTAATAAGTGCAACACATATTAAAAATAAACTTGAAATTGTGTTTTATTAATGTTTATGTGCTTTATGTTTGTCGGGTCTAACTGTATGCTTGTGGAGTGATTGGCAGGTGGAGGGGTGCAGCAGAAGGGAGGGTGGCGTGTGGCGTCGACCATGCCAGCCAGGGGTGAGTGCCTACCCCCTTAACTTGCTTTCAATGCCTTTACTAACCCAATCCGCATGCTAAAGTACTTATTTATATTTTACTAACTTAGTTTTAATAAATAATTTTGTCAGTTTAATAACGTTAATTATATTTTATCAAATTTAATGTCTCGTCTAAATAAAAATAATTATTTTTTTATTATTGGCAGTAATTAAGAAAGGAAGAAATTCAGTTTGCTATTTAATTTATTTAAGGGGGAAATTATTTAATTCTGACAAAATGCAAACAATTTTATAAAAGTTTTACTCATTAGAAGATCTTCATAAAGTGAAAAATTTAAGTCAATCTTGTAGTATACTCAATTGGTAAAAGTTGATCCTGAAGAAGATTTTAATTAACTTCATAACAAATATGTTAAATGGATCAAGACAATATTTCAATAACTAAAATATCATCTTCAATTTTTACATGTACAAAACTTTGTTTTATTATTTGGTTTAAAGGCAAAAAAAACTTGCAGTTATCATTATCATAAAAACAAGAAGAAATGGGCAAAAATATAGACCCCTAGCCCTCATAACCTCCAATACCATCAAGTTTGTAAGTACTTGGTCAAGAGAGACCTAATAGGAAAGATGAAAGAGAGAAGTTTAACACAACACTAGGTGATGATAGATATATCTCAGGATTGCCATACATGTAGATATAAATGAGCCCCTGAGGGCGCCAAACTATACGCCACTAAACTAAGAACTAACGAGGTCTTCTCGTTATTTAGTTCCACAAAGTTTGTGGGCAGGTAACAACTGAAAATGATGACTTGGTCATCGACACATCATCTTGTTAGTATGTTTGCTTGTAAAAATTAGAGTGTTTCATTAAATATTGATTTTGAATTTTTCATAAGTTTTTCAATATAAAATTAAAATAAATTCAATCTCTGACAAATAATGTTTATTAACTCAGTGCATTTCAACAACAATGTCACCATCTTCAGTGCTGCATGAGTTACAATAATCAAACTATAATTAACTATTATAGGTAAGTATACTACTGAAGATGGCGACAATGTCGTTGATACATCTTTTTACTTAACAGATGTATTATTTGTGAGAAATTGTATCATGTTTCATTTTAATTTTGTATTATCTCGTAAGTCAAGCTTGATATTTATTTTATTTTCTCTATATTTTTACTTGGATTAGCCTATGTTGTTTGAAACTGTTATGAAGTTAATTTTGTCAATAATGAGTGTACAAATTCCACAAGGAATAATAATTAATCCTAGTGAATAATTTAAAAAAATACCTCATGTTAAACTAATACAATGGCACAGCCATAAGATTGACCTAGGGAGGAGGGGTCAATAAGAAAATATGGAAAAATAAAATGAAAGCAGGGGGGGTCAAGTGCCAGGATTATGCTTCAGGAAAAATTGTAGGATAAATTTTAAGACAAAATATGGCTTGTATATAAAATATACAAGTTTTCTGTCTATAAAGACTGAAATCCTTCAAAAATATTGTAAATCAAGAAAATTAAAACTTTAAAAAATTACAAATTATTTGAAAAAAAAATTATTTGGGGTATTTAGTAGACCAGTTAGTAAATATGCGGGTCTGTTCAAGAAGAGGACCGCCACTCAAACAGTGGCACCCAGGAGATTTCCTTAGCTAACTTTATACATAATATATGAATACACACTTTATTGTTCTTAATAAGGCCCAATATAAATTGATGTCCTTCTAGATGGTGTGAAACAAATCTTCATCCTTTTTGGCGCCACATGAATTCACATAAGTAGGAATCTAAGAAATATACTGGTTCCACATTCTTTATGTTCCTCTTAAAAATACTGTCCTTAATTCAGCCTTTCATAAATAATATCTGTTAGAACATATGAATTTATTCTCTATTCAAATCTAAATTAACAAATGATGTTTTATATTTTAACATTTGTATCTTTCAAAATCCAATATTAAATATTTGTATGAAACTATTGTAACCACATCCAATTCTCCCCATGATCACAATACCCTACATGTTAATTACAATTAATTAGGAATGTTTAGTGGTTTCACACAGTGTTTTATTTAAAACCCAAAATTGGTTTAAACACATTTCATATAATGGCTGTCTTTTTATAGTGGATTTGTTTTGTCTATGCCTCTGACAATCATTTCGATTCTAGGAATCAGAACACCCTGTTAACAATAGTACCAACATGTATTCCAATCTAGAAAACATCAGCTTATTTACCAGTGTCAGTTAGATGTTGCCTATTATTGTATTATTTGATTTAGAAATATTATTATTAACAATAACATCTTACTTTTTTTCTCTCCATCATATCTGCAATTAGTTTAAATGTATTAAAAACAGAATGTTTCTATGACATAATAAAATATTTTTGGTTGAGCTAGTATAGTTGCATTTAAAAGTCTCCCTTTTAAACATCAGTAACTGATTGAGAAAATTTGTGCACATGTAAGTTGCCTAAAGTGCACTAGGAAGTATAAAAAACCAGAAGTTATAAATTATATATTACTATTTTTGTTTTTAATGAACAGTTTACAAATAATTCACTTTCTCTCTTCAAAAAATCACAAAAACTGATATATCCATTCAAATTCCATCTATTTTTTTTTCTACATAATAATATGTTCTGTAATTAGTAGGTCTGATAATTATTCATGTTTAAACCAATGTTTTAAGGTACTTTAATACTTGGTAGAGTATTCTAACGGGCATAAAGTAATCTTTAAAAAATCCACATACATTTGAAATTTCCAGAACAATATTTTCCCAGCAACCATAATGTATGAATAATATAACACCTTTTCTGCTAAATTTTACAAAAATTATGGCTACTAGAGCACATTTTTTATATTTTATTAGTTTATGCATTTTCATTCTTGTTTTTTAACGAAACACTCTCTTGTTAAAAAATAAATCTAGGCATCAAAATGAGCTATTTTGTGGCATTATAGCACCCTAAAAAGTGTCCCAGGAGGAGACTGACATATTTCACAGGTATACTCCTTGGACCAAAATAATTAAAAAGTTGATATAAACATCGGACCGAAAATACTTCGTCTTCAAATATTCCGCCATTTTGTATTTTTTTTTATTAATTTTTTTTTTAACATAACTTTTGAATTAGATTATATATTTAGTTGATATTTTGCATATACATTTATTATGTTACGTTTTATATTCTCAAAATGGCAGCTGTTACAAATTTGTAACATTGAATAATTCAAAAAATGTTATCTTTACAAAAAATTACAAGAGACAAATTATTTTCCTTTTTTTAATGACAAACATAATATTCTTTTTATTTAGCTTCAAGGATAACCAAGTCATTGACAAAAAACCTAAAACAACCTAATATTAAATTTAGTTTTTAATTATAATAATTATAAATACTACTGAGCAGTATTTTATTGTTCAGAATTTAATTCTTAGAAAATTTATTGTAAATAAGGCCAGTAAGAAACAAATTAACATTTTAAAAAATCAAATTTTATTGAAGAAGAAACTGAACAAATATTTTTAGACATTATTAGAAATTCAAATCAAAAACATAACATATTGAAAAGTACTAATATTTCAATTTAATTTTTTTACCTTAAAGATACTGTTAAAAATATTCTCCTCGATAGTTTATGCAAAATCTAGAGCAACCTATATCATCAAAGGAAGGTTTTACAATAGTGTCACAGACGTTCCTAATGTAGCCAAATGTATTTTATATTCTGTTCATTATTTCTTCTTTGTAATTAGCTTTATCTTGGTGAACAAGTTCCTTTGGATAACTCCAAAGATAATAGTCTAGCAGATTTAAACTGGGGGAGCTTGGGCGCCAATAATTGGTCAACCTTGACCAATTCATCTGCCTGGAAAACTTAAGTTTAAATGCTGTTTAGCTTCTTGTAAATAATGTGGTGGTGCACTGTCATGATAGAATAACACTTGCTGCCTTTATTCAAGAAGTATATCTTCTAGCAGAATTGTCAATTGATTTTGTAAAAATCTTTGTTCACAATACCAGAAAAGCAATTTTGAAAATAAATAAATGGTTCAATTTAACTGGCCCCACCAAACATTTAACGAAAACGGGCTGAAATTTGACTCTTATTGGATTTTTACATTTCTTTTAAATATAAAGGCATCAGTGAATAAAATGTGATTAATGGTATTTAGATTTTCTTGTACCCATCGACAAAAATTTAATTTAACTCATTGTCACCGGGTTGCAGATTTTAAATAGTTTGCAAATAATAAGGATACAAATTTTAATTCTTCAGTGTTGTTCAGACAGATAGGCATGTATGAGTTCGATTTGATGCCTATGCGATTGAAAATTTATGTGGTGCTAAGTTGAGGACTGGACAGTATCATTTGAATAATATTTTCTTGTTCAGGTACAAGCTGTTCTACAAGACATTCAATGGAACAAGCAACCATTGTAAAGACCCATTAGTTCATCAACAATTAAAAAGGAAGGAAAATGTTTTGTGATGAGGAAAATCTTCTGTTAGGAAATCTTCGTTTTTATTCTCATTTTGCAGCCCGGGTATTTTCATTACTAAAACCGTAAACAAAAATAATATCTATCTGCATATTCATGATTTGAAAATTTGAATGGCATGTCAAACTTTTTTTTTTTTAACTGGAATAAAAAACATAAATTTTAATTCAAATTTTGTTTCTGAATAGTAGGCCTACATTATTGCCAAACTATATGTTTTCTATAAATTTAAAACAATTTAGTTAACACAGTATAGAATTCTCGAAATTCTTTTTAGGGCCACATTTAAATTTTTGATAAAATCTAGGAAATGGATTTGATTATGATTTTTTTTTTAATTACAGAATTCAAAATAAATTTGGTTTTAGGCTAATATAGGTGTAGACAACTACCAAGAAATTGTGTTACTGGTTTTTTGTTGATAACTCTATTATCTTTTAAGCTAAGTAATAATTTTTTTAAATTTTGTTATTAAAAAAGAAAAATATTTTACCCCTTGTAATTTTTTTGTAAACTTAATAGTTTTCGAGTTATTCAAAATTTTTAATGGTTGCCATTTTGAACTCTAGAAAATAAGGTTTTTGATTTTTGTATACTTTAAAAAGTTGCATTTCTTATAAATATGTATGCCAAATTTGAACTCAATATGTCCCAAAGTTACAATGTTTCAAAAAAGTATACAAAATGACGGATTGTTTGGAAACGAAGTGTTTTCCAACTTATGTTCATATGAACTTGTTTTCATTATTTTGGTCTAAAGAATACACTTGTGAAGTAATGTCAATTTCCTCCTGGGATATCTTATATTATTATTTCTTTCAGTAATAGATATATGCTTAAACTAAAATTATACTTTATTCAAATTATAAACATTACATAACACTGCCGTCAGTGAAATATACACACCTGGAAAAAATGATTAAGTGTCCTTGAGCCCAGGTTGTAGAGAGCATTAATCAAAAAAACAACAAAATTTGTTTTAATAAACAAACTAACAATTAAGCAAATAAAGCACAGCTGTGACTAACTCAACTAAATATACACTTAAAAATCAAAACACACAACAAATAGCCTATCTAAGATATTACTTTAAAAATATTATATAATATTATGAAGCAATTGAAAAAAGACAAAATTTATTTTGTAATTTAAAATATTGTAAAAAGTGTTTGGCGAAAAAAGACAAAAATTTAATTTGTAATTTAAAATGTGAAAATGTGTGGTTTCTATTTCTGCTGGAATAGAGTTGAACAGTGTAAGAGTTAAAAATCAAATGACTCTATATAATACACTAGCAGTCATATCAATTTACTACCAAATTTTTCAAGTTAACAAACAATTTGTACAACCAAGACTATATTTCAAATTTGAATAAAATCAGTTAAAACTTTGACGTTTAGAGCATTTAATACAGAGATATTTAATCGCATGACCAAAAAATTCTTTCCTTTAAATTTTGAATGTCTGAATAAAAAAAAAGAAAGAAAAAAGATACATTTGGGGAAAGTTTATAGGGCTACAGAAACTATAATTTTGTATTCGGGACAATATGGCTCTAACCCCAAATTAAGTTTTTGGAGTTACTCCAAAATTTTAAATACTAACGACCATATGTGATACATGATTTTAAAGGTAACAACTATTAGATAAAAACTGTGAAAACTTGAGATTTTATGTTACCAATACATAAAATTACAGCCAATAGAATTATAAAATGAAGCTATGTATCACTATTTCTTATTTATGCTTAAATAGAGAGCTTAATTAGAGAGAAATCAACAATGTAGTTTTTTGCCCATAGTGATATAACGATTTCGGGGGCTCAAAATAAATTTTAGGAAAATATGTTTCATTCCTCATTGATGAGCTCATTTATCACGCTTATTTGCATGAGCCCTGACAGTATATATCTAGGAGGACAACATTATTATGATAAACATTATCTGTTATTGTTCTTCTTTTTCTTTTTAATTCACTAGTTTAAAATTTTGTGGGGCAATAATTTTGAAAAACTTGGTTTATATAGAGAGTTGTGTACCACAGACTTTTAAAAATCGTTGTTTATTTTAATATTATATCATATGTTACGTTTATAAATAAATATTAAGCTTGAATTGAGTTAGAGTTTTATTCTATCACATGTTATGTAATAGGTGATGTATTTTACACTTACTTGTATTCTATTTGGATGGCTTCTTTCATAATAACAAAATATTAAAATTAATGCATGCAGTGTTTATGTAAATAATTATTTATACAAATAAGTTTGCAGTATTTTGTAACTCTGATATGTTGTCATTTTAAAACTTTTTTTTCATAAATGGTCGCATTTTTTATTTGTTGATACTATAAATTAAATTTTTACTATAGTCTAGAACAGGGCTGTCCAACTTCGAGTGGCCTAAGGGCCGCTATAAATAAAATAGCTGTTGTAAGGCCCGCACCATAAAATACTTAATACTCAACTTTATCAGCGATTTGTAATAGGTACAATAACACGGTTGTTTGTTTAATCTTTTTATTTATTAAAAAAAATATATATATACAACAAAATTAGTGGAAAGTTTGGGGATGATGGTTTTCACTAACCAGTCTATCAATATTATATACATTAATATTTGTTGTTGAGAAAATGAAACAACTAAGTAAGTGACTTATCAGACAGGGAACACTTATATTTTGACTTTATAAATATGTTGGAAAAGCTGCTTTTGCAAAGATACGTAGTTCCCAGCATTTGAGCCCATTATAAGGCCTAAGTTTTGCAAGATGGGGTAAAGTTCTCCTGAGAGTAACTTAAAAAAGTCCATTCCTATTTAGGTTCTTCCCAGGTAAAAAGAATCTGACTGCAAATCACACAATTCCAGTTGGAGGTCTGCTCTGCTTTTGTAATTAACAAAAATAGTAAACGGCTGAGTAAAAACTGAAATTTCTCCTTCGATTTTTTTAAAGTCGCTAAACCGGTTTTCGAATTCTTCTATAACTGTGTCAATGTATTTTATATGAGTTAAATATGAAACTTCCTCAAAATCCTTCATTTCATCAAAGAGCTCTTTACAACTTGGAAAAAATTAAAACTCATGTTTTTCTAGTGAAGATTTGAAAAACTTAATTTTATTTTTAAATTTTTTATGTGGCCAAATAAATTTGGCAATATTCTGATGCTTTCTTTATAGCTTCAAATTCAATTGGTTAAGGTGGGATGTCAGGTCTGTTATAATTACCCACTCTTATAATATTAGTTACTTTAACAACCACTATCATGATATTCATTTGACCTAAGGACTTTCCACATAGGGTCTCTTGGTGAACAATGCAGTGTATCACAGGAAGTTGATATTGTTTTATTTTAAGACTTCTGCAAATCCAATTTCAGTTCCTATCATAGGTCTGGCTCCATCAGTGACAATACAGGAATATTTATCGAATCCCTCATAGTCTGATACCACCTTATTTACAGCTTCAAAAATATCCGAACCCTTGGTTGTACCATGAAGAGAAATAGGGTCAAGCAACTCCTCTGCTAAACTGAAGTCCTTGTGAATACTTCAAACAAGAATTACAAATTGGCTAATGTCGGATAGGTCAGTGCTTTCGTCCAGGCAGAGTGAAGAATATTTACTTTTTCCAATTGCGTCATACAATTTTTTCGATACATATTGATTAATGTGGTCTACAAGTCTTGCAATCGTTTGATGGGACACTAAGACAATTTCAAATATTATGGCAATTTTTGTTTTATTGAATGTTTTGCCATTTTGATTGTACAATTCGTATAAAGCACTCCATCACTAAAAGGTTTTTTCGCTTTGACAATTTCCAGCGCTACTTCGTATACTGTACTCCAAAGCAGGAATACTGCATTTGTTATCAATGTCAGACTTTTTGAAAAAATGTGTTTGTTATTTTAGATTTTCTTATATTCGTAGTAATAGCATTTCTAGATTCATCTGTATACTGGTGAAACATTTTCTCATGTAACATAGTATAATGTTGTTTCATATTATATTCTTTAGGAATTGATATTACCTACATACAAATAATGCACTGAAGTTTATTTTTGTTGCTTTTCATTAAATAGTCTGATTCTCAACAGTCATTATAAATTCAATGTTTGTCTGTTATTTTTCTTTTCTGCGAAGACATATTTCACTTAAAAAAGTTAAATTGAGTTGCTTCGTATCATACACAGAACTAAATTACTGCAATTATAAATAAATAAACACTTGACTTACACGTAACAATAAACTTCGCGAGCCGTATTTAATGTTATTTTGTTAACAAGTCTTTATTTCACACTATTATCTATTAACTTTGCCCATCCCGCTTGACTCAACGTTGTTATATACGTGGGCATGGCTAATTGAATGTTCGAGAGCGATTCAGCGAGAATGTTTCAGTAACTTCGTTGTGGCATTGTATCCATGGCAATTTATTTCATTGTTGGTGTAGGAATGACTCGTTACGTATATTTTTGTTTTTTAGCCATATTTCGATATTTTTATATTATATTATTTCATCGTTAGTGTAGGAATGACTTGGTTATGTATATTTATATTTTTTAGCTATTGTAATAATTTAAATATTTAGTAGAGAAAAAATATTACACTTATTAAAAGAATTTTTTTTTATTTTACTTTAGATGAATTTACCATTACTTGTTGAGCGCCATTTTGTGATAAAAACACAAACACTTATTAAATTTACTCTTTTTTACCTTGAGTTGTGAATTATGGGAAAATGTACTTGATATGCAAATTGATCATGAAAACTTCTGAAATAAAACATACATTTACTAAAAAGTTCTAATTATATTTTAACATACAAAATCTAGGCAAGCCATTTTGCTTAACTTTCTCTGAAATATGTACAGTGAATGACTAATTAGACATTAGTTTCATAAAAATTATATATTAGTTCTTGTTACAAGTATTCACAATATTAAATTCAAAATTAAATGTTCAAATAGTTCATGTTACAAGTAGTCTTTACGATCAAATTCAAATTAAAAGTTCAAACAATTCAGTTAGCTATTATTAACCAATGTCTTTCATTACATTACGATGCCATAGTTTGAACTGATTGTCTCTACATTTTTAAGACATTAATTACCAATTATAATGTTCTATTACGCTATACCAAGGCGTAACTTTGCACTAAATTTAGTTTTAGATACAAAGTTAAATAAAAGTATCAAAACATGGAATATACACTGATCGTTGCACTAGATCTTCAGGCAAACAGCCTTACTGTTAATCTCACCGTCTACATGACGCTCTGTTCAATAATGTAATAATAGCGAGAGACTCGTTGTTCTTCCTAGAACCGCTTGTGCATTCCCCCACTACTTCTTTCTACCTTTTGATTGGTCTATAGTGCGCAGTCCATTTATGACAACTTCATTCAAAATCACTTCGCAAAATAACTGTCTCTCAATTCCATTAAACATACCAATTTAGTTAATTTTGTTATAATTATGGAATTCTAAACTAATATAATTTTTTATAAATTTTCTAAATAACACACATACTTTGTTCTATAAGTTTAACCTTTCTGAAATCCTGTCTGTCTGTCTGCATTCAACTTTTTACTATCGTTCTTTGAACGCAAATAATCCATGCAATAAAACCTTTTACAATTTTATTACATTTATGGATTACTCACATTACTTGTAATTAATTTCATTACTCTCAATGAAATGTATCTTAACATAAAGATATCAAAATTGTGAACATTACAGAACCTTCTAGATGTAATATATGTTTTAACCCTTGACGTGGCGAACAACCTGCTGGCGGGTTGGTATGAGACATATGGTTATAGTTCACTGACTCTAAAACACGTATTTTGCAATTCAACATTACGTCCACTTAGAATTGTCCTATCGCAATAAATAAAATACCGTTGGAAAAGTAATGTTCCGTAGATGCAGAATCATGCAAAAAAAAATACCACAAAAGTTATAAATAATATTCCAAAAATTGGTGAAGTTCGCATATTTTTGATGAGTAAAATCGTAAATTTCAACTCTGCAGTTTTTAGTAAATGCGACGGCATTTTTCCCCATATGATTACAAATCTATTTATCTGTCAAATAAGTCGACCAAAACACTGTTCTATAGATCACATGTTTCTCTTTCTAACCGTAGATAACAAATTTTTCTGCGACTCATAGATCGAGAGATATTTCTATTAGACGATAGTAGAAACTTGACAGCACGAAATTCAATTGGCATTCGGTGCATTTTACGAAATGACATAATCCATTTTTCTATTGATATTTTGTATTCGTTCTTTATAATAAGTTGTAGAGGAAATTTCATTCTACAAGTTGGTACCACTTGACATACCGTACAGTTATTTTCAGTTGCTCTTTTTCAAGACGAAACATTGGCTATCTTACACGATGCCGTGAAATAAAATACATGCAAAAGGGCGTGGCATTTGTGTAATATTTTTATTATTTCTGTTATTTTGAAGGTTTGTGTATACAAATTGTATATAAATTGTGTATACAAGTTACAATATATGTGTTTTTATTTCTAAAGTTTATGTTTTTGAGTGAATTTCTAGTTTGTGAATGGTTTATATTTGGGATACCGTAAGAGGTATTTTGTAAATTTAGGTTATAAGCAAATTTTCTTATATTGAGTGTTTTATTTGATTATACAAGTGAATGTGTGTGTTATTCTTTGTAAAGTATATTGTTTTAGTGAAATCTAATGATTTTGTCTTAGGCCTAGCTTTAGAAAGTTACTAATTACGCCTAAATTGTCGAGGTGTCGTGTCAAACCTAACCTCACTCGTCAGAGTATCACTTTTTAGGGGAAATCGTTATTTTTATTTTGAAAATGTAACAAATTATTATTTTTTTCCCCTAAATATATTCACAAATATATTACAAATCTCTAGTAATCGATGAAATAATTCCGAAAAATCTATTAGTATGGTGTACATAACGATATCTGTGAAATTATTCTCTCCGGTACTCTCAGATTTTTTGGTATTTGACCAAAAAACTCCAAATATTTCACATCTAACATTTTTTTCACTACACACCTTAATTCTATGCACCTTTCTGAATATAATGATATATAGAACTTTTGTATAAAATATATATTACTATTTTTGGTAAATTTTTGAAAAACAAATGACTAATTTACAATTTTCTATAAAATATTTTTAAAAACAATATATTTTATTAATTTTTAAACAAACGAAGAATTTTAAAAACAAATTAACATCTGCCAGATGGCGGGTTAAGAATTAAAGCATGTAGTGCATCTAAAAAAAAAAAAAAATTCATCCATTTTGTTTTAACAATCCTAATTTCATTTTTTCCTTATTTAACAATTTCAAAAATATAAAAACTTTCTTTCTAATTTCCATACAGAAATAATCAAATTTCAGGGCAAGAGTGTTTGTTACCCCTTTCTTGAATGACTTTACCCTTTAGCTTATTGAGAGTCTTACAATATTTACAAACTTTACAACTATAATAGTTACTTATTCACAGTATTTACTGTAAGTAATCTCCCTTAATAATAACATTTCTTTAAATTTGAACTATTCTAAGTTCATGTCGTACAAAAAGCAGAAATTATTGTAAAACAAAACATAACGTCCAATTTCCTAACCTAATTATCTTATGAATTATTTCAAAAATCAAAACGCAAGTGAAATAACCATGAAAATTTTTCTGTCAAAAGTGATCTGGCCCAGTATTTGGTCTAAGTCCCTAAACTATTTCTTTTACATAATAATAATTCAGATTATCATATATAACATCATGGTCGTACCCAGCGAGGGGCAGGGGGGCAGCTGCCCCCCCCTGGAAGCAAAAAAATAAATCTTTATTATACATTTTGTTGCTGGAATTTAATACAATTCTTGAAATAACTATTTTAATAATCAATTGTATATTGAATGACCCCATGGCTTGCCCCCCCCCCTGGTTTTGCTCCTGGGTACGCCCTTGTATAACATTAACTTATACTATGAAGGTTTATGACACCTACAAACATAAATCACCACTTTCATCATTTGTTCAAACTTGGTGACAAAGTGTTGGTAGCAACTTAGATATTTTGGTAGGTCATCTATAAACCCAAAATTACCAAAGAATTGCACAACATTTTAGGTTCATCGACATACTGTGTTCTTCTTTGGCTACAACCCTGCCTTCAGGAATGAGTTTAAACTCAATATGTAACATTTTTCTTAAACTGAACATTCTCAATATTGTTTGTCAATCCTATTAGTTTCATAATACATTGAAAACCAACGTTTGCATCTTTTTATTTATTTTCAATGCCTTATTACATTGCATTGTAGAAAATTATTCTCTATTTTCTATTGCATCTCTTTAACCATTTGTATTATTTATTATTCTGGATAAAAATTTGAAAGCTTATGATCTGAAGTTTCAATTTTGCCTATAACTTTGACAGTTTCACAGTACACATTTAACTCTCTCAGGACAGGATCATAAATGTTGCTGCAATAGATTTTTTTTTTTTAATGTAAATACTACCAAACAGATATTCTAGAGCCTCTTGATTAAAATAGTTTTCTTAAAATAGGATATTCTTCATCCTTAGAATCATGTCCTTGTATACTCACACAATCTCTCTACTCTAAATTTTTAAAAAATATCAGTAAATACACTTTTCATTAAATTAAACACTTTATTCATATTGTTTAAAAAGTCACTTTTGACAAGTGAATGTAACAAGCAACTGGCTTTTGTGAAACAAACCACCACTCAAAATTAGAAAGACAACTTGTCACTAGTAATATTATTTACTTTGTAAAACAGACATCCTTGACTAGTTTGTCACTAAAATTGTTTGTCAATAATTGTTATTTTATGAAAAACGCTTCTCACTACCAAAATGGACAAAAATATGACATATGATGTTGACAAATCTAAGCCAAAGTTTGAATGATAGTCTTAAAGAGGTGCATATTTTATAGTCTTTGGTGTAGATTTGTATAAAGGTAACAGCAATAGCTTCCAATTAAAATTAGCTAATACATTTATAAATAAAGGCATTAATTTTATATTGTATATGTTTTAAATATTAAATACTATTTAGTTTATAGAATAACTGACTTTTTACATTGTTTTCAGAATGTACTGCTGGACTGTTCTTAACAAAAGAAGGTAAATGTAGACGTAAGTGTACTGATGGTACTTACCCAGAATCTCCTGGCCAGTGCTTCAGATGCCATTACAGTTGTTACACATGCAGAGGACCTAATGACTATGAGTGTGTTAGTTGCCATGGTGATGCTGACCTTATTATAGTTTCTGGAGTGGTAAGATTATAATATACAATCATTGATACCGAATGATTAATAAATATTCTCACATAGTTTTTTAAATAATTTTGCATGAAGTATTAAATCAAACTTTTGAAAAACAAAACACAAAGCACAAAGATTATGTATTATAGTATTATCTCTCTCTATCCCTCTCGAGCACGGCATACAGAAGAAACTTATAGCACAGAAGTATGAAATTCCTCCAAGCATTCTCTCAACAGTAATAAAAAATAGGCATGCAATTTTGAATTGTCAGGAAGCTGGAGGAGAAGAAAGAAAAAATATAGTTTAATAATTTTAAACAGTTTCCTTGTTATTGATCTGATTACTATTATATTAAAGACGTCTGATTATTACAATATAAAATACCATACGTGATAAAGGACCCGTTTTATTTATTTTCTAGTTTTTAAACTCACTAAAACCGGTTAGAGTTGTCACAATTATACCGTGTTTGGACTCATTTTGCGAGAAATAATATTTAGAGTTCAGTAATTAGAGTAAAAATTAGGTAAAGTTAAAATCTAGAAAAATTTGATTTTGGTAGCACAAGGGCTAGTTGGTGATTCATAGAAGAACCATTAGCGGCAGGTAGGCCGAGCCGCACGTGTAAATGTGTCTGTCGGCACTCTTCAATAGAAAACAAAAAAGTGAGCTAGTTCCGAGAATCGCAGAAAGTAAATTTCCGGAGAATAGGATTTTTTTACTAGTTCCCATGATCCCCTCCCTAATATTAGTCGACTCAGTACGTTAGTCGGCAAACTTTACAAAGAAATACAGTAATTAGCTGCTTCTAAGATAGTCGACTATTTTTACAATTAATACAAATAACACAAAAAATAACACAAGTTAAATACTGCAGTATTTCTATATGTTTTTTTTAAACTGTAATAAAAAATTTTAAAATTTAAAAAAATACAATTTCTTTATAACGAAATTTCTATGTAACAAACTTTTTCTTTGGAACCTTCAATTTCGTTATATGGAGGTCCTACTGTAATTATAGTTTCCTGTGTTAATTGAATCCTCATAAGCAGAGCAGCTTTTATGATAATCTATACATTTGTTCGCCACTCAATGGAATAATTATGATTGAACTTCAGATATATTATTTATCATAAAATACTCCAATAGGACTTTTAAATGAGAATAATGTGTTTATTATACATTTCTCTCCCTCTCATATGAAAAATGCAATCAGAAAAATATGTTTTAAATTTTTGATTTTAAAGAATTAAGTTTACTTTTGATGTGAATTTTATGTGATGTTCACTTTTGCTCCTATAAGAGATACATTACAGGAAACCCGATTATAATGAAGACAGGTGATATAATTTCATATTGCAACTCAAAAACTTTTACATCGAAAATCAAATTTTACCATATTTACAGTTGAAGAATCAAATAATTTATTTCATCTAGTGGGGATTGTGATGTCATCCACATGACAGAGTACAAGTCCTGCCATTTTGTGATTCATTTATGTTGGTGAAACCTTACTGATTGCTACTATAAAATGATATATTTATAGATCTCTTACTTTCCTGAACAATCTTATATAAACTATTAAAGTTTACAGCTGTTTCGCCTATTTCTCAGGCACATCAGAATATGTAGAACACTTATCACATTACAATATGTTAAAATTATTTATAAACACACACATTAAGATATCACATAAAAATTACGTAATTTAAAAAAAAATTACTTATTAATTTTTTAATTTTACGGCATACAGGGCTACTAACAAACTCAATACATTAATATTGCCAACAAGTACCACCATCAACAAATAAGACCGGCATATATAAGATCACATGGAATGATTACCCTAAAAATTACATTGGACAGACAGGATAACCTTTCCGTCAAAGATTTAAGAAACATCCAGTAAAATCCAGCACCAAATCCAACTTTCCGGAACATATTTTGAACGATGGTTCACATACACTGACATAAACACAAACATAAAAATCCTGCACTTCAATGATAAAGGACAAAAAATGAACACTTTGGAGGGCTACCAAATCTACAGTAGTTGCGAGAGGGACAAAGGAAACATATTGAATGATCAAACACAGTTTCAAGTTAACATAATCTTTGCTAACATAATCTAATAAGCTAAACATAATCTAATAGCTAAGATACCGCCACCTACAGCCATCAAATCAACAATTTGATTGAACAGACATTCAGTCAGACAATATGAAAGTGGACGGTCATTCACTGTGACGTAAAATTTAAATTAAAAAATTTTAAATAAGTGTTAAAAATTTATTTTTATTGTTATTTAAAATGTGATTTCTAAATCTCTCTGTTTTTTCAATTATTTTTAACATATTGTAATATGGTAAGTGTTCTACATGTTCTGATGATGCCTGACAAATAAGCGAAACAGCTGTAAACTTTATTAGTTTATATAAGATTGCTCAGGCAAGTAACAGATCTGTAATTATATATAATTTTATGAATTTTATGATTTTTTTTTCCATCCTTGGAAATTTTAAATGTATAATGTCCATTAATAGAAAACATGACTCTCTTACATAAAATGACTTAGCCTAAAATAAATTTATGAAATATAACGTTCAAAATCTTTTCACATTTCTTTTAAAAGTTAATAACAGCAAATAGTAAATGTTTCTTAATACAAAATTTAACACAATCCATCTGATTGTCCTTCTACGGGGAACACATAAAAGTTGTCCAATGATATAGATAAATGAAATTTCTCAATTTTATGTATTTTGATAATAAATTGAAATATTTATCTATTATGTTCATTCAATTAGTATATTCAAAATTGATTTGTTTTAAAAGTTTTAACATAGGTGTGTTATACCACAGACGCTAATAACTGAATTTATTTAAATTCAAATCCAAATTGTTTTATTATGAATAGCTCTTTTTCGAAACATCACTCTCTCAAAGCGGAGCGAATTCTGGTCTGAGACAATCAGCCTAATGAGAAGTTCTGTTTGACGGAGAAAAGGCCAAATGTGACTTCCTCCACCGGCGATTCAAGAGCTTGTGTTCTCTCCAAAATTGAACTAATCCCTTCCAACCTCAAAATATTGGCATTGGTTGAATTAATGGACTAATTAGGAACATTCTGACAAAACACATCGGCACCCTAACACACTCCACTGACTCTTGATATGTTTCAAATTTAGGGAAAACTATTCTTACTTAAAATTATTTACTTATAAAAAGTTTACAATTATATCTTATTGCTATACATCTATTATTCAATTATTTACAAATTTCATTCATACAACTCATTTATACATGGTTCTATAAAATTGACCAATTTTGGAATCTTGTCCGTCCGTCAATATGGGATCTTAATATATGATCGTATTGTAAGATACAAAATATGTCCTTTACATCATATATCGCTCACTTCATACATTGGAATCAAGCATTGACACAAATTTGAGATAAAAAATGTGACAAGTTACACACTATGGGAGACAGATTCACTTCCAAGTACTTGTACAGTCTATGAACGTGCTGTCCAACATGATGTCGTTTTTGATGAACTTATTATTAATGCAGTTCAACACAGACCAGGTATAAGTACTCAACGACTATCTCAGCGGTTTGAGGTCATGCAGTCTATGGTTTGGAGGACTCTTCATAACAACAAACCCTTATCATATACAAAAAGTTCATACCCTTCTGTCATGAGACCCTTCTTCGATTGGAATTCTGTCACTGGTTAAACAGGAATCGGCGTTTACAAAGGTTAATTTTATTTACTGATGAGATTCAATTCACTCGTGATAGCGTGAACAATTCAAGAAATGAACATATATAGGCGGAAGAAAATCCTCACGCAATTAATGAAAAACAATTCTCAACACCCATTCAGCGTTAATATGTGGCGTATTATTCACAATAAGTTGGTAGGACCATTCATTTTCCCTGGACGATTATATGCCGAAGTGTATTTACAGTTTCTACAGGAAGAATTGGCACAGTTGCTTGAAGATTTTACTCTAGCACTGAGACACTGTATGTATTATAAGCATGATGGTGCACCTTTCCACATCTCGCTAGCTGTGCAAGCCCACATAATTGGCATTAAATGAAATAAATTGCAATGGGTGTCTTACTATAATATATATTACAACCTGGCATATACAGGTTGTTTCTGAAATAGGATGCCAAAGTTCTGGAGTGAATTCCTTGCATAAAAATAAATAAAAATATTCCTTTAAACATGACTCCTAACCCGCTTTGTTTACACCACCATTTTGTATTAAAAAGAAGAAAAAAAATCATTTTAGCTTTCGAAGTAGTTAAGATATTGAGTTCAAATTTGGCATACACATTTTTATGTAACATTTTAAAAGTGTAAAAAACATAAAGACTGTATATGTATTATTTTCAAAATGGCAGCAACTATATTTTACATATCCATATTTGATGAAATATGGGAAATGGATTTGATTATTATTTCTTTAAATTTTGTTATATATTTTTTTAAAGTTGTTTCTAACCTTAGTAGTTAACTACCAAGAAATTGTTTTCAGTTTTTTCCCAATAACTCAATTATTGAGTTTGTTTATATTTTTATTATCTGTTTCCTTTTACTTACAGACAAAATAAATTTTAAAAATTTTATTTGTAGTTAAAAGAAGAAACTTTTTTGTCTCTTGTAATTTTGTGTAAACATAATGGTTTTTGAGATTTTCAAAAATAAAATTTTTTAAAGGCCGCCATTTTAAAAATAATACAAATACAGTCTTTATGTTTTTTTTACACTTTTAAAACATTACATAAAAAATCTGTATGCCAAATCTGAACTCAATATGTTATCTACCTAGTTCTAAATCTATAATGTTTATTTTTGCAAAAAATACAAAATGCGTTAAAATCAATAAATTTAAGAATTTATAAATGCATAGGTAAGGGCTGCAAAATGAGTAAAAAGTAATTTCAATGTCGTTTTTATCAAGATAATTAATTTGTTAACTCAAAAATTGCAGCAAAAAAGCAAAGTCAAGTGAGAAGTGTACGCCCTTTAGTGTACGCCAAAGGTTCTGCAAAAACAAATGGAAGTCTAAATTCTGACACCACCAATACAATAAGTTACACACATATATATATATATATATATATATATATATATTCACAAGTGAAAAAGTTTGTGCAATCATTGCGTACATTTTTTAAAGTTTATCACTAAACCTGTGTCTTTGATTTCAGGAAACTTACTGCCTATCCAAGACATTTGCGAATCAGATGGACAGTACAAAATGGTATTATCGCGCTTGGATTGCACTAGGTGTAAACTTACTATGTTTATTATTTATGGGAACCTATCTCTACTTAAAAGTACGTGGTTGTAAACTACGCAAATCTCAACCATTGTCTTCAAAAGATTCAGTTCATTATAAGTTAGCCAACAATGCGAGTGATTCTGATTAATGTAAAGGCCTGTGATAAGATGAAATCTTGTTTATTTTATCTGTAATATTTGAGATTATTTTTAAAGCTATGGTTGTTATGAAGGTTTTTTACTAGTGTAAAAATGAGAGGAAGTATTGTGTAAGTGGGACAAAGTTTGTTTTGTATGAAGTATACAATCATTCATTAACTTTTATCCCATATCATTTTTATTCTATTGTTTTTAAATATTAAGGTGCTGTTATAAAGAGTGTTGTATCTTTTTAGTCTACTTTCTTTTAGAAAACAAGGCTATTAAGATTGTTTTCCCATGTGAATGTATGCCTTATTAACTTTATGTTTCTTGATAAATTTTAAACATATTTTCTTTCACATATCGATTTATGTAGCTTTTTTTAGCAATTGAAAATATATTTGTGTAATACGGCATAAAAATAAGACAGATATGTGGTATCAAAAATCCGGTCTGTATTCACACTTATAAAAATAACTCAATTAAAAGTAGATATTTAAACAAATAACCTTACTAAAACAGTGTTATTTTATGTAAATGAATACTACTAGATAAGTTTATTCTTAGTTGTAGTTTATTATTATTTTTCAATTTTAACAAAAACTTTAACAAACAACTGACAAATAAATACCAACCAATTTTAATCACTTCAAAAATAATATTCCTTTGATTTATTTACTTGAAAGAGCTGTTATAAAATGCCTTGAGAATAAAGTAAGTATACATGTTATCACAGATCTGTCCGAAATGTAAACGATAAATTGTGTTAGTTCTCGGCTGACTATATGACAAGAATAGTTTACCATGTCGTCTACCTTCCAGACTTGAAGTACAAAGAGTTAAAGTTTTGTTTGTACATGATCGGTGTTATTTTTGTTTGAGAATAATTCCTTTTCATTTAATATGAAGGGCCTAGACACCACTTTTTAAATTATTGTTTGTATATTTGAACTTTATACAAAAATAACTAAACTAAGTGCTGTATGGATTTCCTTATGTAAAAACAGAAGAAAATCTACTGATGGTGGGAAAAGGGGATCCCATCCACCCTCCAGGAATCTTGGAGTATGGTAAATAAATATAACTATTCATCATCCACCGATAACGTTATACTAAGTTACCTCACTGAAATTTCTTGAATATGTCATATATATATATATAGTTTTTTAACTTTAATTTTCGTGATTTATATAACTTTAAAGCTTTTATTCTATTCTATTATGTACTAGAATAAGCTATACATCTCCGTTATAAGGCTTCATGGGCCCTTTCTATCAACCACCTCATCCAGAGAACAATATTCTATGTTTGTACAATATTTTAGTTAAATACTACCACTTCCCAAGCCTACCTGTCCTTTTGACAAACTTCAAAACATCAGGAAAGGCAATCTTTTTTTAGATCTTCCACATTCAGTATGTCCGCTCCCAGCATTTCTCATCTTGGTCTGACATCCTTTACAGAAGGCTACGAAATGCTCCGCAGTTTCCTTCCAGTTCACATCTATCACAATGATACTAATATTTCTATCCAATCATCAAAGTATGCTTATTCAATGGACAATGTCCTGTTAAAATACCTACCATCACCCTTAGGTCCTTCCTCCCTTAAACCTATGAGCCATCTGCTCCTTCCATCTTAAGGTTTATTAAAAAAGATCTTTGACTGCCTACGGTACACATTCTCCCTTCACTTGTGCTTCTCCTCACCCATTCTCTGATCATAGTCCTGCTTGTTTGTCTCAAAACCGCCAGTTGTAGCTCGGTACTTACAAAATGAACAGATGATCCCTTCCTCTCTAACTCGTCTATCCTTTCTTTGCCTCCAATTATACTATGTTCAAGTATAACTTTAAAATTTAAATACTTTTTATAGACAGCAAATTGTCTCGAAATATCATTTACAAGCCACTTTTGGCTTTAAATTTATAATTTTTCCTGATTAAGGCCCTCACTTCTCACCTTAGGTGTATCCAAAAATATTTATAGGTTCCCTGAAGTCAAAGTTCATGCTACACCACCAAGTTCTTATATAAACTAAACATTAAAGAATTTGAAAATTAAATTAAATTTCTTGACTGGCTTTGCAATGCTATCTGTAAAAATAGATATCAATACAAGAATATCATATTTTAATTCTTACTTTAAATAACTACAATATATATATATATATATATATATATATATATATATATATATATATATATATATACTGGACAAAAATATAAAAGTCTTAATTACCTCTCCATATTAACAAAACTCATTTTTCTTACTCATGGTGCTTGACGAATATTGAATTTAATGCTGAAAGTCTCATAATGGTACTCAGAAATTAGAAAATTAGAGTAACAATTATTAAATATTATTTCTCAAAATATTTTATTGTATTTCTAAATTATAATAGAAACAATATGTTAATCTATATTTTTTCTTCTGAAATTGAATTTTTTTTAAATAGTTATAAATTTGTTTTCTGATTTTTATCATATTTAATTTTCCCTCTTAAGTAGAGTAAAACTAAAATTAGTCATCAGGTGTCAGAACTAAGGCTATGACAAAAATAGAATAGGTATTTATTAGATTGGCTAACCACTGCCAGAACAAATTTTATAAATCGAATTGATGTTCAATTTTGTGTAGCATATTACAATAATAAATGATAAATCAAAGAAACATCAAATTTATTATTGTAATATGCTGCACAAAATTGAACGTTATTCCGATTTATGAAATTTGTTTTGGCAGTGTATAATAAATACCTATTATATTCTTATCATAGCCTTAGTTCTGACACCTGATGGCTAATTCAAGTTTTACTATACTTAAGAGAGAAAATTTAATTTGATAAAAATCAGAAAACAAATTTATAACTATTTAAAAAATTTCAATTTCAGAAAAGAAAAAAAAAGGTTAACATGTTGTTTCTATTATTATTCAGAAATACAAAAATACAATAAAATATTTTGTGAAATAATATTAATAACTGTTACTCTAATTTTTATATACTGTATATATATATATATATATATATATATATATATATATATATATTATATATATAAATCATAACAATAAGGATATTTATATTTTTTATGCATTGAAAATAATTACGATAATGATCTATAAATATTTAGGAGTTAATTTGTGTTGCCAAAAAATTGAACTTGAGTGTGTAAGGAAATTAGTAGACTGTTTGTTTTACATATAACTCCCTATTGCAAGTAAAAGTTGACAATCTGCATATAGTCATTATAATATATCAGGTCAATCTATTTCGATTTAAGTAAGAGCTTTTAGATTTATTTACACATGTTTTTTTTCCATGTGTTTCAGGGATAAAAGACAATTTGTATTGTTAATAAATGTATATTGTGTGAGTGTGAACTAAGATTTTGTGTGGAATTGCAATAAAATGTTATGTATTTTAACTTGTTTTTTATTTCATCAGCTGAGCTTCCCTGTTTAAAAGTGTTCAGATTTTTTACAATCGTATCAACAAGCAAAGGATAAAATATGTCTCTCATTTTAAGGGAACAAATTCCACATATTTTGTTTTTACACATTTTTTAATTATTCAGCATTAAAAAAATGCTGATAAATAAACACTTTAATCTTTTACCTTAAATAAGATGTACACACTATCATAATCTGTCATCTTACCCTTTTACACCACACACCATTTTTTTTACAGAACTATCCACTTTCAATTCTGCAACTTTTATTGTATGTATCATTAGTATTTAAACACACGAATATAAATAAAGCAGTAACAACGCCCACCTCTAATTACTATGCCGATTCTCATTCACGTCCTCGATACTCCCGACTGGGGATGTGATGTGCCAACTGCCAAAAAAAAAAGAACGGGGGTTCCCAAAGCTGGCGGCACTGCTTTAAGATGTGACAAAATGTTCACATTTACTGATTTACACCCTTGAGTCTTAGCAACCCGACAACAATAAAGTTGTAAAAATGACATGATGGTTTATGATGCGTTGTAAACATGCACCTGGTTTGTATTTATTTCACACTGTCATGCCGCATAGGGGTAGGGGGATGGTGACGCAGAGGTCATTGCTCCTCCACTTTCTCTTCCCAGTGCATCAACAACCCGCCCTAATACCTCGAGGCGACACTGTAGTGTTGAGGAAATCACGTTTTTATCAACATTAATGTAATAGCAGATATTTCTTGTTGAAACTCCATATTCAAAGATAAAATAAAGCAAAAGCTTAAAGTTTCAAAATAGGCCTATTATAAATATTATTTAAAATATTATTCAAAATACAGTAATTATTAAAATATTTTGAAACTTTAAGCTTTTGCTTTATTTTATCCTTGATTATTTTTTTATTTTTTGGTCCGGATCGATCCGGATAATCCAGACATCCGGTTGAATGAGGTCCGGATAAACGAGGTAGTACTGTACAAGGTTTCTGAACCTCCTAATTGTGTATATCACAACTTTCTTGATGTTGATTATGCCCTATGAGCCTAGTATCTACTCATATGTGCACATCTGTGTATATATTAAAAAGTGTCCATTTGCTTTGCTTATGTCAGTATCGCAGCCCTGATGAACCTCAAAGCTGTACATATATGAAGAAGCCTCCACTCGCTATGCTCATGTCTGTAACTCAACCCTGCCGTATCATAACTATACAAATATTAATTTTTCTTGGTAGGTAAAAGTTCGAAATTACATTTTGACAATAACTTTGCTGTTTGTTGTCATAGAGAAGTGGGGTTGGTACCATTACATGAAGAATTGAGATCTGCAAACTTTTATTTAATTTAGTGTACATTATAAGTTGAATAACATATATGAAATATGAATAAAAACTATTTAAAACTACCACTATTTTGACATTTTATATTTAATTTTAATGAATTTCAATAGGGTTCTATATGAGTACACTAGAGTTCCTCATACCAAATTTTATGATCATATCTTAATTTTTTAGACTGATATCATGGTTATATACAAACGATGGACAATAATGATAATAACTATCAACAGGCAACATGTCAAAAACATATTTTTTCAGTTTCATGAGGCCTTGAAAACATGAAGATGAGTCAAATATGGATATCTAAATTTTTAAGTATACTTTTTATACTGACAAAGTAAAAGTACAAAAAAATTAACTGGGTGTGCTTAAGACCACAGGTTAGAAGTGAAAACTTGTATGAACATTGTATATCCGTTGTCTATATATATTAAAGTTGCATTGCGGTGCGTGACGCGATTTCTATTGAAAAATATTTTTGCATTGATTTTAGTTTGACTATTTATATGAGTTTAAGAAAGTTAGTGCAATATTTTTCGTAGATTTTTAGTTTTAATACGTATGGGTATGTGAGAAAGTTTGTGAAATATTTGTGCATTGATTTTAGTTTGACAATGTATAAGAGTTTGAGAAAGTTAGTGCTATAATTTTCGTAGATTTTTGATTTAATATATATGGGTATGTGAGAAAGTTTGTGCAATATTTTTGCATTGATTTTAGTTTGACTATGTAAGATGAGTTTGAGAAAGTTAGTGCAATATTAGATTTTTAGTTTTAATATATGTGTATGTGAGAAAGTTTGTGCGATATTTTTACATTGATTTTAGTTTAACTATGTATGTGATTTGAGAAAGTTAGTGCAATAATTTTTCGTACACTTTTGTTTTAATATATATGGGTATGTGAGAAAGTTTGTGCAATATTTTTGCATTGATTTTAGTTTGACTATGTATTTGAGTTTGAGAAAGTTAGTGCTATATTTTTTGTAGATTTTTAGTTTTAATATGTATGGGTATGTGAGAAAGTTTGTGCTATATTTTTTGCATTGATTTTAGTTTGACTATGCATATGAGTTTGAGAAAGTTAGTGCTATATTTTTAGTTTTGATATATATGGGTATGTGAGAAAGTTTGTGCAATATTTTTGCATTGATTTTAGTTTAACTATGTATGTGAATTTTGAGAAAGTTAGTGAAATATTTTTTGTAGATTTTTGTTTTAATATTTATGGGTATGTGAGAAAGTTTGTGCAACATTTTTGCATTGATTTTAGTTTGACTATGTATATGAGTTTGAGAAAGTTAGTGCTATATTTTTCGTAGATTTTTAGTTTTAATATGTATGGGTATGTGAGAAAGTTTGTGCTATATTTTTTCATTTATACTAATTTAACTATGTATGCGAATTTTGAGAAAGTTAATGCAATATTTTTCGTAGATTTTTGTTTTATTATATATAGGTATGTGAGAAAGTTTGTGCAATATTTTTGCATTGATTTTAGTTTGACTATGTATATGAGTTTGAGAAAGTTGGTTCTATATTTTTCGTAGATTTTTAGTTTTAATATGTATGGGTATTTGAGAAAGTTTGAGCTATATTTTTTGCATTGATTTTAGTTTGACTATGCATATGAGTTTGAGAAAGTTAGTGCTATATTTTTAGTTTTGATATGTATGGGTATGTGAGAAAGTTTGTGCAATATTTTTGCATTGATTTTAGTTTAACTATGTATGTGAATTTTGAGAAAGTTAGTGAAATATTTTTCGTAGATTTTTGTTTTAATATTTATGGGTATGTGAGAAATTTTGTGCAACCTTTTTGCATTGATTTTAGTTTGACTATGTATATGAGTTTGAGAAAGTTGGTGCTATATTTTTCGTAGATTTTTAGTTTTAATATGTATGGGTATGTGAGAAAGTTTGTGCTATATTTTTTCATTTATACTAGTTTAACTATGTATGCGAATTTTGAGAAAGTTAGTGCAATATTTTTCGAACATTTTTGTTTTAATATATATGGGTATGTGAGAAAGTTTGTGCAATATTTTGCATTGATTTTAGTTTGACTATGTAAGATGAGTTTGAGAAAGTTAATGGAATATTAGATTTTTAGTTTTAATATATATGGGTATGTGAGAAAGTTTGTGCGATATTTTTACATTGATTTTAGTTTAACTATGTATGTGATTTGAGAAAGATAGTGCAATAATTTTTCGCAGATTTTTAGTTTTAATACGTATGGATATGTGAGAAAGTTTGTGCAATATTTTTGCATTGATTTTAGTTTGACTATGTATGCGAATTTTGAGAAAGTTAGTGCAATATTTTTCGTAGATATTTGTTTTAATATATATGGGTATGTGAAAAAGTTTGTGCAACATTTTTGCATTGATTTTAGTTTGACTATGTAAGATGAGTTTGAGAAAGTTAGTGCAATATTAGATTTTTAGTTTTAATATATATGGGTATGTGAGAAAGTTTGTGCGATATTTTTGCATTGATTTTAGTTTGCCTATGTATATGAGTTTGAGAAAGTTAGTGCAATATTTTTTGTAGATTTTTAGTTTTAATACGTATGGGTATGTGAGAAAGTTAGTGCAATATTTTTCGTAGATTTTTGTTTTAATATATATGGGTATGTGAGAAAGTGTGTGCAATATTTTTCGTAGATATATGAGTTTATATATATGCTGTGCGCGCGTATCCGTTTTCTATATATATTAAAGTTGCATTACGGTACAGTACGGTGCGTGACGCGATTTTTACTGAAAAGTCCATCCCAAAAAAGTACCCAACGCGCCAATAGAAGTTTTCACTTCAAAAATTCGCACTCGCTTGGATACTAGTGTAGGCTTAACATCTTAAGTGAAATATATTTCTGAGAACTTTAAATATAAGTATAAATATACAAGGCGTGTTTAAATAACGAGACTGATACGATGTTATTTATATGAATCACAATTCTTAATCCTTATTGCCTTCAATATAGTCCCCATTTACACTTGCAGACTGATAGTACAGTCTCGTTTTCCACCGGTCAAAGACTTAGAGCAGATTAGTTTCTGTCAGCTGTTTCATCACATCTGTCATTATCGATTGATTCAAAACAGACCCCAACTGAATGAAACTCGTCCAGTGCAGTTTTCAAAGAGGGCTACATAAAATGTATTTACATTATTTTATGTTAACTCTCCTCACCATAATTATTTCACTACAAGCACCAACAAAATTTTGCTGGCAAAGACTATAATTCAGCTCCCTCTTTTGTAGTCAAACTAATTTTAAACTAGAATCCCTCTTTCATATATGACCAGGTGCTCTGAGAAATATCAACCAAAACCTCCCAAACTCTAAACCCGAATATAATACAATATCTGAGCTTCTAAATAAACCTAGGTTAGCAGATTTTTCCCTCAATGATTTTCAATAAACCACTAACTGGGACATGT
Source organism: Aphrophora alni (assembly GCA_963513935.1). NCBI lineage: Eukaryota > Metazoa > Arthropoda > Insecta > Hemiptera > Aphrophoridae > Aphrophora > Aphrophora alni. The sequence continues at coordinate 149,424,025 of OY740765.1, forward strand.
TGGAGGTCTGCAGGCCATTCAACTTCAAACAGCTTTAACCTGCTACCACTTAGATCTATATAATCCTAAATAGTCCTCATAAAAGATCCCCAGTAAGGATGTGTATCCTTCATAAGTTTTTTGTTATATTGTTGTTGTTGTTTAAGGTGAAAAACCTCTTGGTCATCATCACATTAAAAAGTTAAGAAAGAATATAAAAGAGAGACCTCATCCTAGCCCTCAAATACAATAATAGCTTTAGAGGCAGAAGAGAACAAGAGTTGGTCAAGAGAGACCTAATAGAAAAGATGAAAAAAGTTACCTAACCCAAGAGAATATGAAGAAAGATGAATATCCAGCTAGGATGTCTTGAGCTTGCCACACCTGTACTCACTATAAGTCAGCCCCTGAGAGTCTGTAAGTGCTTTCTAAGATCATAGTGTCCTGTTACAAAACCCATGACCCTTCTCAACTACCCTCTCCTCAAACCCAATACAATTCTACTGTGTTTACCAGATAGGACCTACATCATAAATATTTTGTTATGAATTTTCGCTTAAACCTCTATTTCGTCTGCTGTTTTAAGATAAATCAACCTCTTTGATGACCATTCAAACTGCCAGATTGAATCTCTAATGTTGGTTCAGATCCAACAGACTTTGTTGCAGATTCTTCCTTAGCCAGCATGTGAGATTCCTCGGTATCCTCAATGTTCTTGTGTTCCGGAACCCAGAGCAGGGTTAGTTGGTACATTTTGATAACATGTTAAGGTTTTCAAGGCTTTTCAAAAGTAATTTGAAGTTTGCAATAGAACTTATGAGTACAATAACCTGACTGTAAGTAAATAATGTGAATGTGGGTTTTATTATAGACCCGCTTCAGAATTTTTTGAACACTAAAACATACTAACACTAAAACATGTTTAACACAATGTAAATGTTCAATAAAAGCATAATAAATTGTAAATTTAATGTGTAATAATGAAAAGTGAAACATAATAATATAAAATCAATGCATATAATATATTTCAATGATACACGATGAGCTACTTCAAATCAATCTCAAATTGATGTTCAAGATTGTTTAGTGTTCGGTGACAGTAGTATATACTGTCGGTTTTTTCGGTTATTTCTTTATATTGTTGTCAGTTGAACACTGTTATAATACTTCAGTGTATTTTTTAGAAGAAAGGAATTGTTTTAAATAATTATTTCAAGTGAAAAATATACTACCTAGACTAGGAATCGAACCCAAAACCTCTGGCTTTACGTTCCAGTGCTCTAACAAATGCACTATCTTTGGTTGCTAACTAGTACAGGACATATTCTTACTTGACTTTGTTTACTGCAATTTGTGAGTTATTAGGTCAACTACCTCGTTAAAATGACATTGAAATTAATCTTTTACTCAACTTGTAGCTCTACGTATGTATTTAATTATTTTAATTATCGATTCAAACACTTATACATTTTTACCAAACTAGTATTATTAATTAAATAATTATTTAACATGAAAAATATACAACCTATACTGAAAATCAAACTCAGGACTTTTGGCTTTATTAAACCCTTGAAATAATGATTTAATTCATAAAGATGTAAAAGCTTGGTAAAAATGTATAAATGTAAGAATCGTTTTAGTCAAAGCTTAACTAAATTAAATGCATTTTAAAATTAATGTGTATGAAAGAAGTCGGTACTTTTCAGAAATAACTTGATAAATCCTGACAAAACTGTTGCTATAGGTTATAGCTTGAAACAACATCAGTTAACACCCACAATTATGTTGGATGATAATGATATTAAAAGAGGTGAAAAGTACCATATTTTTAGGTCTGATTTTTGACATTAGATTTTCCATACAGATGCTGTATGTATAAAATTTGTTCTGGAATTTATCTTCATAAAAACCTTAAATCTTAGTACAGTAAACAAACACTTCTTATGTCGTACTATGGACTTGTCTGCCTACATTTGAAATATGAAGTAATCAGGTCATGAAACACAAAGAGTTTTACATTTAAAAAAAGCAGTTAGGAAAATAGCTGGTTTAAAAATAATCAATATATATATATATATATATAACCAACTGACTTGAACTTGCGTTATACAATTTACGTCCTATTTTGTAACTTACGCAACTTAGACACTACTAATTGTGAAGTCGATTTCAATACTTTAATATTCCCATTTTCTAATAAACTAATGCATTTCTGACTTTAAAAGTGTCTTATGAAATTAAAAATGATCTAATTGTTTTAAAATAAGGTAGTCATAAAAAATACACTAACGTAGTCATATATATTAAAATTCGCTTTCATTAATTACAATTTAAAGCTGTATTCTCTTGTTTTCTATATGTTATTTAACAGTTAAGAAATGCATTTTGGGACTTGAAATGTTTATTACACCATATAATATGATCTGATCCTTTCATTAGAAGGTAAATACTTTGTTTTCATGATTTTTTATAGAAAAATCGAAGGACGATCTAGAACCAATATTTACCGGTTTTTTTTTTTTTTTATTCTGTGCTAGTTCTGTTTTAAAACTTTAATTGTTTACTTGATGGTGGCGCCTTATTTTCTGGATTTTATTTATTTTTTTTTTTTTTTGTCTACCGGTACTACATACAGTACCTTACTTCTTAAGAATAAATAATGTGTTTCTTGCAGAAATCACTTTTTATTCACTAAAAAATGACAATCTAAAAACTATCAAGTTCGACATATTTATAATTATGTTAGACATAATGATAAATGTTCACATATATGTCTCATAAAGATATTTCAGTCTATACGGGGTGTTCATTTTAAAACTTCAAACTCGTATTAAAAGACTTATAGCCCAAGTATCAAAATTCAGTAAACGGGAGTGTATAGTACTAATTGGGGGGAATAAAGAGAAAAATATTTTCAAAATGGGGTGCTCACCCCAATGCCCCCTTACCCAAAGTCAAAATTTTGAAATGGCAACATATACCTAGTGACAACTCAAATTGAAGCTCATAAAAAATGCTGTATTTTGGTGTAAAAAAAAAAGAAGAAATCGGCCAAGACGTTTGGTATCAGCAGCCAATAATGTAATTTCTTACACAACAATTACTAACTACTACTTACTGTTAATAACACAACACCGTTACTTATTAAATGCAATGATTTTGCCAAAAAGCAAAAAAAAACTTTTTTTGTTTAACATAACATAATTGCCAATTTTGTTATAAGAATTTGTAAGTAATATGGACAAGTAAGTATCTTATCATTCTTTTATCTTATGTACAGTATTTGTGGAAACTGGTTTGGTAAGTAGCTATCTCTGGACATATTTTTAGTTTTAACACATCAAAGGTCACCAATAATTGGGAATGCAGTTTCATTTGCTCAGTGACAATGGTGAGTTTTGTACGTCTTGCTTCACAAGGAAAATGGTTTACAGCCTTCAAGAAAGAGTTGAGATTATTTTTATCTATGGATCAGATAATAAGTGTGAGAATAGAACAGCTAACGCATTCAACACACTACATCCTGGAACTCCTGGAAGGAATGTGTCACCTAGGTACCGGTACATCATAGATTAGGTACAAAATTTAGTGAAAGTGGTTCAGTTAATAACAAGAAAAGATCTTGTAACAGAGTTGTAGATGAATTATCTCAAATAAAAGTGATTCATAATGTTGTTGAAAACCCTAATAAATCCATTCGTCAACTTGCTGTTGAAACGGGATTATCTGTTGGCTTCATTCACAAAGCGTTGAAAATTAACAAATTTCATCCTTACAAAGTCTAAGTTTGTCATGAACTTAATGAAGATTATTATGACCTTCGGATTGCATTCTGTGAACAAATTAGTACACTCATTATTGGTAATGAAAATGTGGGGGAAAACATTTCCTTCAGTGATGAATGTACATTAATTTAATAAATTTTATCCTTACAAAGTCCAAATTTGTCATGAACTTAATGAAAATGATTATGACCGTCGGATTTAATTCTGTGAACAAATGAGTACAATCATTATTGGTAATGAAAATGTAGTGAAAAACATTTGTTTCAGTGATGAATGTAAATTTTATGTTAACGGTTTTGTTAATAAACACAATTGCCGATATTGGTCAGACCAAAATCCACATGTATTCGTTGAAGGATCATCCCAATGGCTTGAAAAAATTAATGTTTGGGCAGGAATACTTGGTGTCACTATTGTTGGACCTGTATTTATTGAAGTAAACTTAAATGGAAAATTGTACTTAGATTTGCTAGAAAACACTATTCACCCTCTTATTGTGGAAACATTTAAAACCAGATAAATGAAGTAGGCCAGTTAAATTTAGATGCAGATATGCTTTATTTTCAACAAGATAGAGCTCCTGCACATTATGCTCCTCCTGTACGACAATGGCTGGATGCACACTACCCAGAGCACTGGATCAGTAGAAGAGGATCAATTGGGTGGATGGCAAGATCTCCAGACCTACGCCTTTAGATTTTTTTTTTTTTTTTTTTTTTGTGGCATCACTTAAAATCAGTAAATTTTAAAACAACTCCCACTGTCCCACTGGTGTTCAAGACTTGAAAAACAGGATCACTGCTGAGTGCAGGGGCTTAACCAGAGAAACTTTTAGAAAGGTTAGGCAAGAATTTGAAAATAGGTTATTTTATTGCATGAACAACAGTGGCCACCAATTTGAACATTTGATTTGAAGTTTACAAAGGATTTACAACAGTATTCAGTGAATAATTTTGTTGTTATTAGCAGTAAGTAGTAGTTAGTAATTGTTGTGTAAGAAATTACATTATTGGCTGCTGATACCAAATGGCTTGGCCGATTTCAATTTTTTTTCACCAAAATACAGATTTTTTTATGACCTTCAATTTGAGGTGTCACAAGGTATACGTTGACATTTCAAAATTTTGATTTTTGGTAAGGGGGCATGGGGGTGAGCACCCCATTTTGAAAATATTTTTCTTTTTATTCCCCCAAATAGTGCTATACACTCCCATTTACTGAATTTTGATACTTGGGCTATAAGTCTTTTAATATGAGTTTGAAGTTTTCAAATGAACACTCTCTATATCCGTGATTATAGATCACTTGATGTGCTTTGACTCCCCCATATTAATAATCTATATTAACTTCAATAAACTTACGAAAGGTTTGGCCAGGTGATATATATATATATATATATATATATATATATATATATATATGTGCAGAAAATATGCTACCTAGCCTAAACTTATCGAGATATATTAATATATCCAAAAGTTAACAAATTATTAACTTCAATCATTTTAACCTGCACAAACTTGTTGTGATATGAAATAGCGATTTAGCGTAGTCATTGTATAATGCGCATGAGTCAAACCATATGTTGTTAGTTGTTCTAATTACTATTGTCTTGCTATTCTGTGTAGTGTGTAACCTTTAAATTCATTGATTTGACAGCTTTTAGATTGTCATTTTTCAGTGAAAAATAGTGATCTGCGCAAGGAAAAAATTATTTATTCTCATCAGTTAATTTAATTTTGGTACAAACATTCATTTAACGGATTAAAATTGGGTAACTATGCAAGAAAGTTTTGCAAATTTCATCAATTTGTCTTCAAAACAGCGTTTTTTTCCCCCCATGAATTCGATACTCCTTTTCAACACAAGTGGTTTTTATCTCTCACAATTCATTATATACTTAACAATCTTAGAAATTGACTAATTTTTAACATATTCAATCTTATAGCCATATTGAAATCATATATGGGGCACATGTGAACTTCATTCACTTATACAGGCTGAAAATTACTATGCTTCTATGATTTAAGATTCATGATGACTAGGCTAGTTCTCTGAAACCCAGACCTAGTAAAAGAACTATAGGTATAAGTAAGGTAAATATAAATATAATAATAAGGTATTATATATTATATATATAATTACCTTCCTTGACCTATAGTTCTTTAAGTAGTTGGGGTTAGGTATCATTGATACTAAATGATATCTAGTTTGACAGTTCTTAATAGTTTGATAGTTTTTAAGGTAATTGTTTACTTAAAGGTGGCACCTTATTTTCTGGATATTTTTTATCGTCTACTACCTACCTTATTTTGAAAAAAATAGATCACATTATTAGATGTCGCAAGACACTTATAATGAAGTAACAAAATACATTAGTTTAGTAGAAAATAAGAAATATAAAAGTACGAAATCCAGGTGTGGTTAGTTTTTTATGAATGGAAATTCAGCTCTGGCGATTAATGGCTAGTTAATAGTTACGACTACGTTATTCCAGTTAGTGAATTTTTAATCGCTCGATGTATGTCAGTATTGTCGGTCAATGTCATTGTAGATCCCATAGCAATTTACTATTGAAATTGAATGAAATCGTAATGTACATACCTCTTTTTGAAACAATTGGATCATCTTTTAGCTGGGAAGACCTTTTTCAAGTATCAAAATCCAATATTTCTGTCGAAAATAAGCAATTTCCAAGTTTCTATTCGACGTTCCGAATACACAATGATCTTATACATCTAGGTTTCATAAGTTAAGCATAGGTAATGGAATAGTATGTCTCTAGATGCATCCACATTAACTGTCTTCTAACAGGAAATATTACTATTGTGTATACTTTCAGAATCAAGCATGTGAACTAGGTCTCAGCAGGTCTATATATATATATATATATAAACCTGTATAAACAAATATATATATATATATATATATATATATATATATATATATATATATATATATAGTGGTAAATGTCCAGTTGAGATCCCGGGGCGATTTAATATTTAAATTTAATGAAATCGTGTTTTATATACCTCATTATTAAACAATTGGATCATCCTTTATCTGAGAGGATCCTTTTCAAGTACCCTATCAAAACCATTATTTCTGCCTAGAATAAGCAATTTAAAAGTACGAAATTCTAGGCTTATGAGGTTAAAGCATCTGTCTACTTTAATTAACTCCTACGGCAACGACGGTGAATATATTGAGTGTCTCATCGCTCGATGTTTCCGTTCATCCGTGCAAATAGGTCTAGTTAGATAATTACACACACATATATATAGGCCTATATACATATATTTATATGGTTACCTAACCAGACTTAGTAAAGGAACTACAGGTCTGGGAAGGTCAATATATACCTTACCAGACCTTAGTTCCTTTACTAGGTCTGGCTAGGTCATAGATAATTATCGGTTGTACCTTGTCCTCAGATTTTTCTATAAAAAATTATGAAAATGTAAAGTATTTACCTTGTAATCTAAGGATCAGATCATAATATTTGACGGAAGAAATGTTTAAAGTCCCTAAATGCATTTTTTCACTGTGAAATAATCTATAGAAAACAAGGGAATACACCTTGTTGTTGGGTTAAGGTTTAATAAGGAAAACCTACATTAATATGTATGACTACATTAATCAAGTTAGTGTATGTGTTATTGCTGGAAATTATCGGTTACATATTGACCTGCCTAGACCTAGTTTACATGATTCTGAAATCATACAGCATTGTAATATTTACCTGTTAGAATAGAGTTAATGCGCATACATCTAAAGACACGCTATTCTATTAGCTATGCATAACTTATGAAACCTAGATGCATGAGCTCGATGTGAATTCTGAACATCGAATGCAAACTTGTAAATTGCTTATTTTTAACAGAAATATTGGATTTTGATAAAGGGTCTTCCCAGCTAAAGGATGATCCAATTGTTTAATAATGAAGTATGTAAAACACAATTTCATTAAATCGCAACGGGATCTCAACTCCATATTTACCTATATAGTCACTTGCCCAAACCTATTTGTCATGATTCTTCAATCATACAACATCAGAATATTTAGCTGTAACTGTAATATGGATGCGATATTATATATATAGTCACCTAGCCAGACATAATAAAACAAGTGATCATACATTCACTAACTTGACTAACGTAGTCATAAATATTATGTAGGCATTCGTAACCTAATCTGGATTTCCTACTTTTATATTTCTTATTTTCTACTAAACTAATGTATTTTGATACTTCAAAAATGTCTTACGGCACCTAATATGATCTAATTGTTTCTAAATAAGGTAGGTCGAAGTGATTTCAAAAACTTTCTTAACTAAATTTTAGAGCAAGGTAGGCTATGTAACAATTCGTAATGGTTTCAAAATAATGTATGAAACATTTAAGGAATTTCATTCAATTGGAATATTGACTCGTACAGTGCTTAGTGACAAATATGTGAGACTCCAACCGAGTACTTCAAAGTTACGAAAATCTCATCTTTTCAAATAGGATTCTTTCCGTACATATATCGCCCATATAATCCATATCGGATCAATTCTAAAATAATTAACCTGTCTGAGAAAAATATAAAACAAACATGACACAAGCATATTCAAAATAAATATCTAGTTTGTAGGCCTAGACTAAATTAAATCCGAGAGGAAGGGGACTAATGAAATTAAATTACTAGAAAACCAAAATTTAATTAAAGAAACGAATTCTACCTGTGGATAAAACAGATTATCTAGCATTTAAAAGGTTGTCAACCATTGTTTATAAAATGCGTAAATAATTCAGGGAAACTAAAAATCCAACCCAACCCAAGCCATGTCATGAAAATGGCCGATTTAGTAAATTGTCTTTACGTCTATATATAAAAGATCAAGCCCACAAAGGGAAACTAGTGTGTGATTGTACAATAAAAATTCCACTGAGATAAAGTTAAAACATCATTGCCTCTGTACCTACATTTTCAAATCATGTAAATTAGTTGATAGTATTTTTAAGTTTCTGAGAAGTTATTTGATTACCCACTATTTAAATTAAGATATTTGTATTCATAGAAATTCATTATGTAAAATAAACCAATTTGCTATTCACAAAAAATAAGATATAATAATAATATTAATAAAAAATTATGCATTCCTCATCAAATCAACTTACACTCACACATACATACACGAATACACTTATTTAGAAGGTGATTTGAATTTCCTAGAGGCGGTTCTTGGGATAAGAAAAGGGCGATTGTTGGAAGCTTCTACAGAGAAAGGATGCCTCCCAATATCAAGAAGTATTAATCTGAAATAATCGTCGAATTTAACAATTTAGTGTGAGTTGGATTCACAATATCTCAAGATTGTGTAAAAGTTACTGTTTACAAGAATAATTATATCGAGTTGATCTACCTTGAATTGGAAGAAAACAGAAAAGTTAATTTCTGCATTAGAGGTGAGATTCATTCAAATAATAGATTGTTTAATAATTCATACTTAATTCAGAAAAAACAATATTTCCCAAATATAAACTTTCAGCCAATGAGGCTATAATAGGGTTTAGTAAATGTTTTAAAGACTTATAACTGATTTAATTGAACTGTGAATCATCTTAAACGTATTCATTCTTACAAACATTCATATCATTCCATTTTAAGTAATATTTTGATTTTTTTTTTGCTTTGTTGATTTTTTTTGGGACTTAGTCCAGACAATTAATTAATTAATTTCATGCTCTTGTTTTTTGTTATAATTATGTATAAACTCTCAGGTGATACAAAGAAAGATGAGAGTACAATCGTAAAAGTGATTGATTATAAATTGTAAATCTACAAGTTTATTTATTTATTAGTCATGAATAATTATTAAATACAATACGGTAGTCTGAATGTTTAAATCTCGGGTATTGTTCTTAATGTAATTTGATTTAGAATTGTCCTAGCTTTTACTTGTACATATAATATTAAAAAAAGGAAGGGATTAACAATTGTTTCAATTTAACAATTGTTTCTTTTAAAGAAAAGAAAACTTAAAATTAACATAATAGTTAGGTGATGCTTATAATCATATGGGTGATTGTTTGGGGTGAATTTATGATATGATGTCCGATTGATTTGACAATAGGTAATGATCAGTATTAATAATTAAATAAATGCTCTTTTTAATATCTTGTTTGTTGGTTGAAGTATAACGATTTATAAACACAATTGAAGGTGATTTAACTGTAGTGAGTTTTGTGAAGATTAAATGAAATTTTAATCGCTCACCAATTTCTAGTTGTTGTTATTAGCTAAATTATCAGGTAGGTTTTTAAAATAAAATTTGAAGAAGTTCTTAATGTTTTAGTTATTTCTGATTATTGTTTGTGCTTTCTTGTATAATTATTTATAAATATACCACTGAATATTAGTTGTGTAAATTTAAATGAACTGTCCAGTCTCATGGTCTCAGCAAGAATCCTCATAATGGCTTTTACCTTCTTCTTTCTTTACTCTGATGAAACCTATTTTCTCTATTTCTTTTACCTCGTTTTTGATATGAATAGCACTGCAATTTAATAAATAAATTATATTCACTGTTTATTTAAAAAAAAATTATATGTGTAACAATCTGGTGAATGAACAATTATTTTTAATGTGTTTGTGTTGTGGTCCATGAATGGAAATGGGCTATGTAATGAGAAGGTTTGTTGATCATGACTATTTTGGTGGTGATCAGGGTCTTGTGATTTATGGTATGTTACCCTGATATGATGGTTTATTTATATCTTGAATTTTGGTATCATTATATTGTTAATACCAACTTGGGAAGAGCCGGCACCAACCCCACTCCGAGACTAGACTTGTGACCTTTAGATAATAATATGTTTTAAAATAATTGTGATAATTCAGTGGGCCTAAACAATAATATTTTATCTCAAGAACGATAAATGAGGTTCTAATGAAACTAATCATTCTTTTATGATAGATATAATAATATATAGATATAGTAATGAATTTTTAACCCTCAAGGCTCAGTACCTTCCAGTCTGAAGGTCAAGTTTCAACTCTGCAAGTGTAGTTAAGTTTGTGTACGGATTGTGAAATATATAATGTTTTGATATCGACGAGCGGTCTGAGAGACGTATGATACTTGTTGCGTAACTTTTTGACTATCAATCGACTTTATAAAATTAAAATTCCTTTCTTGACTATTTGACTTTTATTCTGAAACAGTGACATATTAAAATATAATTGTTTGTTTTATAGTTGTACATAGTTTTATACTGTAGTCTAAATAGTGTAAATTTAAATCATTTTTGGTAGAATGGATACAGACAAGAATCCGAGAGCACCCACGCCGTGTTGTGCATAGTACACAACCAGACTTTTTATCCAGATTTGAAGAATTAGTCGACAATGAATTGGAAAATGAACTAGAAAATTTTGGAAATAGTTATGACAGTGATAACGATCCGGATTACGAGATGGAAAGTGCTCATGATATTGATTCTGAGCAGGAAATTTATAAAGAAGAAATTGAAAACGAAAGAGAATCCGAGGAAGAAAGTGTATATTTTCCGGGCTAAAATTCAATATTTTGTAAGATATTTATAAATATGTGATTTGGTTAGGTTATTGAGTGTATCTTTTCCTACTATGTATTAGGATTATTTTTATTTATTACTTTACTATCATTATCAAAATAATAATAAGGATAAAAAGTCAACATTTGGGAGTTTGTGCAAAATAAATAATATTTAAATATTTAAAAAATATAAAATCAGTATTTTTTGCATTTAGTAGCCTACTAATAAAAATGTTCATAAAATAATTAATTATTTTATTATAAAAATATATATTAATTGCGTTAACATTTTATATTGTCTTACCGCCCTTAAAAATAGCGGTCTGTGAGACACCATGATATCTTAAGTGTTACAAAAAGATATGATACCAGCTAAGGGTTAAAGACATTGAAAATAATTTCTCAAGTTAATTTTGGATTTTAATGATTGTGGTTTTTTTTGTCTGGGATTTTCAATTGTTGTTTAATGAATTAAACAAAAGAAATTTCTATCTTTGTAATTTTTTAGTTTTCTATTTCATTTATTTATTGTTATAAGTTAGCCAATCAAAGTGCAATATAAATTTAAAAGGGAGAAAAAAGGTATATAGATTGAAAACTAATATCAATTATAACATTCTGATGTTATAATTGTGAATAAATCTGTAATTATCCATATAACATTAACTTTATTTAATATCTTTTTACTTTATGTTAGCTTTATAATATTTAGGTTATGGTATTATATTCATGGAACTATTTACATTTTATATTGGGTACTGAATATAATATCCAAATTGGAGTCGGAACTACTAAACTGCCAGCCATAATGGTCAGAACCACTAGCAACTCGGAACACCTAAACTAATCTTAATGATTGAAAAGAATAAGTTATACTGAATATTAACTGCGGAAGTTGGAGGGTTGTTATAGTGTAGCTATGGCCTAAACAGACAAAATGATGATGTGAGGTTAAGTCCATTAGTTGCTAAACAGGCACAACTTAGGCCTAAGGTGGGTTAGTTACTTAGTGACTCATCGCAAATCAACAACATCCCCAAACTATTATAAAATTATGTTATTTTGAGATATTTATTTTATAAGGCCTAATGTTGGGATACAAATTATAAATATTAAAAAATGGTGGGTTTACTTATTTCTTACTTGTCTCTCTTTGGAGTACCAAGTCATAAAAATTATTGAGATGAATTTATTATTTTGGTTTCAAAATAATGTCTCACTTTTGGAGTAAATACTAAATTTACTACTTACTCCTAAGTGATTTTCTTAGGTTTATACAATATTTCTTTTTAATTATTTATTTACAATAGAAAATTATTATTTATTAATTGGTTAAATTCAATAAGCTCTCGCTTTCCAGTTAGTTACAGGTATGAGATGTCAATATATTTGCGTAGGAAATATCTTAAATCTCATTTGGTTACTTATTCTAACAATATGTATAATTAACAAAAATGAATAGGCTATCTGAATCATTATTGTCCAAAAGTTTAAATTTCTATAGATTAAATTTTTAAAATATTACAATGTCTTATAGTCAAAATTCAGTTTGAAGTTAAGTTAAAAATATTCAGAATTTGTTAATAAAAGTTCTTCCTCGCTGTAATTGATGGTGTTAACTTTGAAAAGGTTTACTTGCTTATTCAATATAAGCCTGAAATGTTAGAAAATGGCTAGATATTACCTTCTTTAAAGTTGGTTGGATTTAGGTTTATTTATTTTACTACACTTTTGAACACACTGTGGCGAACTTAAAGTTTAAAATCAAACACCCAATACCACAATTCAATAAAGCAAATTTATGTTCCTTATGGACAATTCAGTAACATACAGTAGTATATAAGGAAATGTACTTAAGGAAATAAATTTTGTTTTATTGAATTGTGGTTTTAGGTGTTTGATTTTACTCTTGATTTATAGTTTGCATCATATAATATAGTCTTATGAATATATTATAATTTCCTCAGCATTTTTCAGTTAATCAAATTAACTATTCCATTTAAAATTACAGATTTTTTAGTTTTATTTATCATTCACAGTTGTTCTCGGTTTGCTTCTAAATGTTATTTTTTATATATTTTAAATGTTTATATTGTTCTACATTCATCCTATATCTCCTTTGTGCATCTGAATTATATCTATTTATCTCCTACCCAATAATAATAAATTTCTATTCTAAAGATATGTTTTTTCCCATATTTGTGGTTTAACCTACAAGTACCAATGTTTGTAAACAGTGTTTATTGTTTTCTATTATTTATTCGTCCCTAACCCTAACCTTACTTAATATTGTATTTGACTTATTGCCCTTTTTACCATTTCTTTTAACCGCCTTAACCTATCTACTTGATTTACTAATTTAGTCTATGTGGGTTAGTTTCTTATTATAGTTTAGGTTGAAGTTATAGTTTAAAATTATCTAGGCTCCTTTTATTTTACTTATTTATTGTAAAATCGTTATATTTCTAAATTTATGTTAGGCTAGATCTAAGTTACATTGTGACTTGCATATTGAAATATCGGAATCATTTTTGTTAGCTGGAACCGATGTTTTTGTGGAACCGTTCCACAAAAGAACAGTTCCTGTTAAAGAAAAGCTTCAATTTAAAAATTCAGTCCTTTTTGGCACATCTTTACATATCAGTTACTCTAGGATATGGTCACACATATAGTAGAAATACATTATTGTGAAGAACTTCACTATGTGCATTGCAGTTTCAGTGCAGTAGATGTACTTGAACATAGTGCAGGTTTAGCTGATTTATTCTGTATAGCTTCTTTTTTATGTTGTTTTTATTTATTTTTATAGGCCTATTATTTTTCATGGTAGTAGCAGGTTTTGATAATGATAACCTATGGGTGGAATTTAAGTTTAGTAATTATTTCTGTACTTGTTTCTGTGAATGTATATTTGAATATGAATATGAATATGAATGTATGTTTGTATGTATTATAATATATATATATTTTTTTATCCGAAGAGGGGGGAAATGCGCATCCGCACCATCAGGGGCCCAGCGAGACCGATTGGTGTGTGGGGCTTTACCACCTGTACGACCCACTAAAACCCTTCCTCTTTTGTCTAAACCTCGTTGAGATTTCCATCCTGGACCCGCGTTAACATTACTCAAGATGGCTGTTCTTCGCCAGATTGGCGTTTGCTCTGTTCTGCTAAAGCTGCTGTTGCTTCACGTGTTTTGGTCGTCGACCAGACCATTCTGTTTCTTCGCCCGTAAAGTCGTATCCACATACTTAGCTACGGCGTCCCAGTTATCCTCCTTTTTCAGCATAAGCTCTACCATGTTTTCGGGGGTGAATTGTCCGATCTTTTCTATCAGTACTCCTCTTTGTAGGCTCCATTGGCTGCATATGAACAATGTGTGTTCTGCATTGTCTACTGCTTGTCCACAAGCAAGACACATAGGGCTTTCTACTTTTCCTTGTTTGAACAGGTAGGAACGGAAGTAACCGTGTCCAGACAGCAGTTGAGTCAGATAATAGTTGACCTCCCCATGACTCCTCTCTATCCAACCTTTCACACTTGGTAAAAGGCGTGCAGTCCATCTGCTTCGGCAATCCGCATCATACCTATGTTGCCACCGGTCCATGGTCACAACCCTTTCTTCGTCCGCGATCCTGAATCTGCTGATGACTTCACCGGCTCTTTCAGCGTTACGTGTTCTCTCGTAAATAGTCTTTCTTTCCAGTGCTAGCAGATCCACTGGGATAGTTCCTGTAATGGCTAATACTGCCGGTTCTGATACAGAACGATAAGCACTGCATACTCTAAGAGCAGCTCTGCGCTGAATCCTGGCTATTCTTTTGCGATGAAACTCTTTTTGCGGGGTCTCTCCCCATATCTCTGCGCCGTACAAAAGTATGGAATTGGTGACTAACATCAACAGTTTTCTCTTGCTAGCCCTCGGACCACCGATATTCCTCATTAGTTGACTGAGCGATTGTGTGACCGCCGATGCTTTATCTGCCCCTTTTCTAATATGTTCTCCAAAGCTCATTTTTGAGTCTAAGGTAAATCCCAAATATTCAATGTTCTCTTTTGTCTCAATGACAAGGTCCTCGATGTGCATCGCTTGGATGTTGTTAAAAGTTGCCTTTTGCTTCTTAGTTAAGAATATTAGGTCGGTCTTTTCCGCCGCAAGCGCTAGTCCACGATCGTCCAGCCATCTTCTCAAAATCCGCATGACGCTGGATAGCTTGTCTTGAATCTCCTCTTTATTCCTTCCAGTGATGACGATCGCTATATCATCGGCATAGCCTATTAGATGGCATCCGTCAGGCAGCTCCAGTCTCAGAATATCGTCATACGATATGTTCCAAAGCGCCGGTCCTAGGATTGACCCTTGTGTGGCTCCTGCGGATACTTTCTTAGCTCTTAGACCATCCTTGGTTTCATACAAGAGCTGTCTATCGTTGAGGTAATTTTCCACCATGTGAAGTATGTAAGGGGGAACTTTGAACTTATCTCTTAGAGAGTTCACCATATTTTTCCATCTAGCCGAATTGAAGGCATTCTTGACGTCGATGGTAGGAAGCAGAATAACCTCTTTCGAATGTTGATTCTTTTCTTGTTCCATCCGAAACGTTTCTCTGAGGACTGAGACCGCGTCGGTCGTTGACTTGCCCCTTGGAACCCGAACTGCTTATTGGATAGGTCCCCACCAGCCTTAACCGCTCTTTGAAGCCTCGGTCTTATGGCTTTTCTAGCACTTTACCCGCAGTGTCTAACATGCACAGAGGCCGATTTCCCGATGCACTGTTGGGGTCTCCTTTTCCTTTGTCTATAAGGACTAGTTTCTACCTTTTCCATCTTTTTGGGAAAGTCCCAGTTTTCAGACATGTGTTATACATCTGCAGTAATACCAAGGGAGCTGTTTTTGCCACTAACTTAAGGATTTCTGATGGAATACCATCTTGCCCTGGCGCTTTATGGTTCTTCATAGATCGCACCGCTATCATCAGTTCTTTTTCAGTAAATAGGGGTATCTCGTCAGCATGGACGTCTATTTGCTGGATTTGTCTCTCCTCGTGTTCCGGAAACAGTACTGCGACTATTCCCTCCATCACCTCGACGTCTCATGGCAGTGGTTTTGCGTACTTGCCGAGTTTCTTTAGTACAATTTTGTACCCTAGGCCCCACGGGTCATTATCCACTTCAGCGCAGAGTGCTCTCCAGTGCAATGTTTTGCTCTTTTTTATGGCTAGACTGAGATGTTTTCTTGCTGCTCGCTCTTCATCTTTACGTGTGTCCATTTGAGTCCAGTCGTTTCTCTTTCTTGCTCTTTGCGTTCTCCTTCGCAGTCGTTGTGACTCTCTTCTTAGGTCCGCGATTTCGGCATTCCACCAGTAGGCAGGAGGTCTCCCTTTTTTGTCCATCTTCCTTGGCATTGATGTTGCGCATGTATGCTCAATGAGTTCCATGGTTGCCTCCGCGTCTTCTGCCTTCTCCGTTGGGAGTTCTGCTAGAGCCCTTTCTCCTTGTTGGATGGTGAGTTCAAATATTTCCTTGTCCAGCTTCGCAAGATTCCATCTCGGGACGCGCTGTTGTTTACGTCTCTGCTGTAAGTGACCAGTGAAAAACATAATGTATTCGTGATCACTGAGATTGAATTCATTTAGGACTTCCCAGTCATTTATACTTCCTGCTATATCCTCGGAGGCAAAGGAGATATCTGGTACTGTCTCTTTTTGACCATCTCTTCTGAAGGTCGTTGTGCCATCGTTTAATATTTCTAGTCTAAGTCTGGATACCATATCCAGGATCTTTTGCCCTCTTGGGTCAGTCTTCTCAGATCCTCACTCAAGAGCTTTGGAATTGAAGTCTCCTCCAAGGATGATACTACCTGGCATGTTTTGTAATGCATCCTCCAGTTCATCAAGATAGAGATTAATGCTATCTGGCTCCCCGGGGGTGATTGGTTGGAAGTAGCAACTAACATATGTAATGTTACCGCTTCTGATCCATGCGAATCCATTCCCCTTGCCACTTTTGTCAATAGATATATTTTTTATTTCTGGGACCCAGACTGCGGCTTTCTGGAGATTGTCCACAATCCAGTTAGATTTGTCTATTTTTACTTGGCCGATTTCACTTACGAATACGATGTCTACTTCCTTTTCTTTGGTCATCACTTGCAAGAGTGCGAATGTCTCTGGGCTACGTGGGATATTTGCTTGGAGTACTTTGGTCATTTACTTGTCCTGGTGTTGGGCATCATCCATGCCTCCCGATAGGCCCTGCACCGTCCTGTTCCCAGGCGATGCTTGATGTCCTCTTCTGGTCTTCCTGCATCCTTGCAAGCAATGCATTTATCTTCGTTCGTGCAGTCAGGCGCCTTGTGACCCTTCTCAGCGCATTTATAGCAGTGATCCGTTCTATCTGGGCCTTTGCAAGTATAGGAGGTGTGCCCATATCCGAGGCATTTATAACACCTTCTTACCGGGATGTAGTGCCTTATTCGACATCTAATAAAGGGGCCAACCGGAAGATATTTCGCCTTAGCAAAAGTCACAGCATTCATAGCGGGTAATGCAACAAAGGCTATCACTTGCTCTCTCTTATTTGGATGCGAGAGTGTGACTACGGGATCAATGGTCAATTCCGGCATAGCTTTCTTAACGGTTTTTGGACGTGTTCCATTGTAATTCCGCTATTTAGGTCGAAAACCCTAACTGTGGTCATGGCTGGCAGGCTCTGTAATTTGCCCGTATCTTTAACTGCTTGTGACAAAGCGGTCGCTGCCGCCGTGGTATCGCCGTTCTTTCCTTTGAACTAAATTAGGAGGTCTCGATTCCGTGTCTTAGTATACTTCGCTATCTTTGGTCCATCATCGGGCATTGTTGTCTCATTGATGTTTTTCAGGATGTCCGCTAAAGATTTTCCTGATACAGGTTTGATGATAACCGCATCTATTATAATATATTTATAAATATAAAAAGGAAGTTAACAAATAACAAATTTATTCATTCATCAAAATTTCATATTTTATAATTTTTACAATTTAGAATTATTAAATAAATCTATACTATCTTAATTCAATTTTAATATTAATATGAGAATTATCTCTCTCTCTCGGGCCACATTTGTGGGTTTCAATGTTACAAAATTTTCTATCTTAATAACCTAAAATGTATTACAGTTCTAAATCTAATATATATATATATATATATATATATATATATATATATATATATATATATATATATATATATATATATATAGTTCAAATTAATGTTTGGTAATTGTATACAAAGAAAGTTATTGGTATTTTAGGCGATTTAAAAAAATCTAAATACCTTATTTCTTAATAATTAAATAAGTTTTCAACTCGATTCTAACTTTTTCACTGAAAAATCACAATTTCAAAACTACAGAATTCAATGCATTTATAGATCACCGAAGTCAAGCAACATTGAGCACGGTTAGTACTTGGATGGGTGACCGCTTGGAAAATAACACACAATTTATATTTTTTTAACAAAATTTAAAAAAAGAAAGTTTTAGGCATAGGTCAGGTAAGGTGGCTGTAAATATATATAATAATTGTAACTTAGGTTCTGTTAAAAAAAACTACCATTCTGAAATTCAAAACATTATTAACCATATTCGTTAATGTAGTCCTAGACCTTTTAATGTAAATAATATTTCTTGACAGTTTTGTAGAGATGGAGGCAGTGTACATCAAGGAAGAACCTTTAGAAGAAGTAGAAGAATGTCCAATAGGGTGAGTGTTACAAGTTTAAGAAGCCCTAGCGTTAAGATTATCATTAAATATTCTGGGATAATATTTAGATAATTATTCATTTCATTAAGCCTATATTTTATCCCTGTATTTCTTCATATAAGGTGCAAGTCAGATGTATTTAATTGGTAAGGTATATTACTGAAAAACTTTTCTTTTTTTTTATATATAAAATTTTGTTTAAATATTTTGTTTTGTAAATTTAAGGCGTTTAAAGGTAATGTTTTGAAAAGAAAAAATTGGCTAAAACAATTCTAAGCATCTAAAAAAATATATTTAAATTGAGCATTTACTACATATCTTAGACATATCTCGGCTGTATTAGGAGTTAGGGACATAATTAGTTAAAAAAATAGTCAAAGTTCTTTTAAAGAAATCTGAATGACAACAATTATTGTGACATACCTGGAAACCTGATTAAATAACTTACCTTGCAAATGAGGTGGACATCATGAAGATGGAAAGTGTAAATAAGCCCTTGAGTGTGAAGAAAGGAGGTCAATTGAGCAGTAGAGGATTGAGCCTAGGCTGGGAGACGCTGGTAGGATTGGAAGATGGTCAGAAGTACTTGGCGAGAGAGAGCACTTCCAAGGGAATTAGATCATCTGAAGAAATACATGAGAACTGCTGAAAGGATGAACAAACTTGATGTAGAGAAACACTTCTGATTATCCAAAATTAAATAAGTAACGTAGAATCAGGTTTATCTGTCACAATAGTTGGAATCGATTTGAATTTTTAATTGTAATAATAATTATAACATTTGATTGAACAGTATAATGGTGAATAGGAGAGATAAATTGTATAATCATTATAAAGAGAGATTTAGTCATTGTAGACTGGACTATTGTTGTTTAATTGAAATAAAAGAACCCTGGCGGGAATCTCGTTTTATTCCTAACAGCTGTTAATGTTCAAGTGAACATCAGCTTTCTACATGGAATGAGAAGGAAAATAAGGATTATCTTTCATTATATATATATATATATATATATATATATATATATATATATGACCTATTAACATATCCAAATGTAATCAGAATGAAGAAATAATTATGGATTTATTGTTTTTATATAATTTAAAAATTAATGAAATTGATAATAATTTAAGTTGATTTTACAAACCACCCTAGGCGCGTAGGGAGAACAGTGAGAAAAACATTGAGTATACCCTTACTCCACAAGCTCTAACTTTGTTCCACCTGCTCATGGTACAGTCAACCTAAATATACACATGGCAACTGTGTCAAAGTTGCTATGTCACTGTTCCCTACTAAAACCCCCTGTGATGTGTACATGCAAATTGTATAAATAAAACTGTCATTATTAATATAATTGCTATCTGATCTTGATATTCATTCTAACATTATTGACAATGTAAAAAAAATATAAACCGTATTGACAGATTATTATTAACAGAAAATCTAATGCTGACATATTAGGGTACAGCCTGCTAATAAAATTGCATTAAATATTTATTAATTTTCTCTATTTTTTTAAAATTTTATTATTATTATTTTTTTTTGTAATGTACCAAGAAAGGTATGTTTTTATAGTAAAATATTGTTAATAATATGTTTTTTACTATAAAAAGAAAAATACTAATTGTTTTAGTGCTCACTAATTGTTTAACAATATTAGTTTTTGTTATGAAAACTGATCACAAGAACATACGGAAAAATATATTTGTATCTGTATTGTCAGACTAAACCAACTCTTCGATCCAAGACAAATATTTCTCTTTGTTGTCATCCTTCGAAAAGTCACTGACATCATCATCATCACTCGACTCTGTTCCAAGATCGATTATAAACGATTCCACTTGATTTTGAATAAAGTTTTGTTAAATGTTCACCCAAATCAGCTGAAGTGACATTTCAAAATTTGTTTGATTAAACATTGAATTTAAAAGTGACGTGAACTGTAAGCCAGTTTTTTACATTAGCCTAAATCAGCTCACATTCAATTGGTCACATCGTTATCATTTAGAGAATGGTGTCCCTTAGGATAGCGCTGAGTGTGACCCTGTTTGCTGTGGCATTACCGCTAATGTGCAATGAACAGCATTACCGCTTATGTTTGGTGCCCTGTCCGCTGTTCTCTATTTGTTGATGATTTTGCTATATTTGTGGCTA
Source organism: Aphrophora alni (assembly GCA_963513935.1). Classification (NCBI taxonomy): domain Eukaryota; kingdom Metazoa; phylum Arthropoda; class Insecta; order Hemiptera; family Aphrophoridae; genus Aphrophora; species Aphrophora alni. The sequence goes on from OY740765.1 coordinate 149,445,248, forward strand.
CATGAGGATGGCAACCGCTGAAAGAGCCCTAATTGACTGCAATCTTGGTCAAGGTTGACAGGAAGTTCTCTGCTTCCAAAATGCAATGCATTGCTTTTTTTAAGGCTAAACCATCAGCCTTTATTATTTCTTAATGGAATAAAAATTCAAACTACTGAAACTGGTAAATTTTTAGGCCTACATTTTTACTGTTTGATCACGGATTGATTATCGCTCCATAAGACCATCAGCCAATAAAAAGCTTGATTCAATATACAACTCTGCACTGCGTATTGTTTCTGGAGCATTTCGTTCGAGCCCAGTTTCTAGCTTACATGCTGAAACTAGTGAACCATCTTACACGACGAAGACAGCAACTAAAAATTATATATATTTGTAGTCTGCACTCCAAACCGTATCATCCGGCTTACGACAATGTTTTAAATATAATAACCCTTTGACTGACAGATATGAATGTTGTCAGATTAGTACTGCTTCATTTGGCATTAGAACATTTAGGATCTAATAGGATTGGGTTCTTTTCAATCAGTGGTTCAGTGTTTGAATTAACGAATATTATGCTTTATATCACTTTACAATTATTACTTTAAAAATATTACTTTAGACTGAATCAACATATCTCCCTAACTCATTCAACTATTTAAATAACAAACATATACTTTATATAATCTACTTCATATTACTTTACAATTATTACTTTAAAACTGAATTGACATATCTATATATATTCAAAAATGATGAACCCAGAATAGTTCCAGCTATTTTGAAATGAATTTAATATATTTACTTTGATGATTATACGTGCTGATACTTTGTCTATTTGCTCACCCTTTCTGTGCTCTGCAAAAGCCGCTACTACAGCTTTGTATTATTGGAAGCTCCAACTTGCCAATAATACCCTCGTGTCCCAATCCTCGAACGTTCCTCCTGACGTCTTTGTTCACGCTGTTGATCGAAAGATCCCCACCTCTCTTGAGTCGTCGCTTATATTGCTTCGACCTGCCTTGCTAAGTAGGTTGCCCATGCTAGGTAAGCATTTCATCATTTTTTTTAATTGTTTCGCAATACCTGTCGCTATTCTGGGTTTCATGTATGGTTCTTACTTAAAATATTAATTATTACTACTAATTCTATTAATTACTATATATTTCTACTCTAGTATCTATCTAATCCTAACAGATCCTTGACAATTTGGGCCTTGTTTATTCCATGTGTGTACTCCATGTTTGATTCGTCCATGGCTCATACAAATGCCATCTTTTGATTTTTCATTGTCCGGGTTCATCAAGCACAACACTCCTGATGTAGTATATCCTCAGGAGTTTCACTGTATACTTGATGAATAACCACCCAGTGAAATTATTTTTATAGATTGTTCTAAACTGGACAATAAAGTCGGTTGCATATATTACTCATCCAGTCGGACATATATATATATATATATATATATATATATATATATATATATATATATATTGTTAGATTATTGTTTGATTGATTTATTTGTTTGGTTGAATTTAATCGTGTGAGTCAACTTTATTAAATCAGGTGCTTTCACCATGTAAGACAATTTTATAAGTTTCTGGGGGTTTCTCCTTAGACTCTACTATTGATTCAAATTTCGCTTGGCTGTGGGCTGACTCTAAAAAAATGAAACTGGATAGGAAAAAAATACAGATTTTGATTTAGAACAAGTTTAATAAAATCGAAAATGTTCATGAATACCCTTTCACATGAAATCTCTATAATCTACTTGGAAATAAAACATTAAACTTTTAGATTCGAGTTGGCCATTCCTCGAATTAATTAAAATTCATTGAACAAATTAACTTAACAAATTTATTGAACATTTTCTAGACTGCCAATAACAAATTTCTATCACCATAATATTACATCTAAATAAAGCCTTAACAAATGTACAATATTATCATTATCATTATTTATTTACTTAAATTGTACAAAATTGTCCCTATTCCCTTATTCGTTTTAATGAGTTTATATTTTAACCTTATAAAGTAATGAAATAAAACCCAGTATATGACTTCGTTTGATAATATTGTATTAACCAATTGAGATCTGATTTACATTAATAAAAGTTTAAGATTATTTACATTACACTCCACCCTTTCTTCACACTTTCACTAAACACTTTATTTTGATTTTATTTATTTCAAATTTTCACAACACTTCACTGGTGTAGATTTAGTTGATATTATTTTGTTATTTTATTATAGCAGGTTAAATACGGACTGAGTTTCTTATTGAATTTTTTTTACATGTTCCCCCTCTGAAGATTTATTTTTTACTACCTATTTTTCACGCGTTGTTCTCCCCTCTTCTTTTTTTTTAATCCCTCGTGTTTCTTTCTCATTGGTTAATTTTGAATTTTTGTCGTTCTCATTGATTTTCCTAATTTGCAATCTTTCACACGTAGAACACTTGTTCAATGCTTAATTTGCTATTTGTAAAGTTCACTGCCTCTGCTTCTGTTAGGTGAAATTCGAGATGCCTTGCGCGTGTTGTCTCACATCCTGTTTCTGTATTTAAGTTGGTGTTTCGAATTAATTATATTTTTAATAAATTATATATAATAAATTTATAATAAATGTTGTAATATTGGTGTTCACCAATCTCTCTATTACACTCCTCCTCCCAGTTTTAAAATTGTACCACCAATTTTCTTTGGTCGTTTTCTGCTTGGTTGAAGTTAAGATTTTGAAGTTGTCAATATATTACATCAATAGTGTCACGCCTTGTTTACGTTTGATAGTTTATGTGGAATCGCTGAGTGGAATGTTCATTGAGCTTTCATGTTTGAAGATTTGCTGGCTAAGTGGAATGTCTCATTATCCATTTTTATTGTTACACGGTAATGTGTGTTGCCCGACTTTTGCTGTGGTAGCAAAATGCACATTGAAGTGTAGGCTTACTTCAATAGTACAGTGTTGATATTTGTGAGTTGAAATGTTTATACTATGTATTCGCTAGAAGTGTCAGCTGTGTTTGTCACTTTCGCTCGTTGAAATTTATGGCGTGATCAGTGCCTTCTTTTCACTGTAACGAAATTGACTATTGCTGTTGTAGAAGTTTAAGAGTAATAAGGACGTCCACTCATTTCTCTTAAATTACCTAGAATATTTATTTCGCAGTTTCAGTTGTTTACTACCGTTATTATTATTATTTTGTTGTTGTCATTCTTAATGTTTACATTACTGTTTATTGATCAGATCCCAACGGGTTATTTTTCTGTTAAACTTTACTTATGGAAGCTATGTTTTAAATGTTGTCTTATTGCTTAAAGCTAATACATACTTATTTCTATTCTATTTGTACAATCTAAAATTTTATCAGATCTCAATTACTCTATTTATTTACACGTAACTAATAAATTATGGGTTTCTGGTACACAGATATATATATATATATATATATATATATATATATATATATATATATATATATTTATAGTTATATTGACCTTCTGTGATACATTTTCATCCTAGAAATGTGTATTGGCTCACCTTGGAGCCGTCCATATTTTAATATCTCTACCAAATATGTTAGTCTGTTTATTTTTTTTATAATTGGGTATGGGCCAGTGTACTGCATATCAAATTTCGAGGGTGTTTTTCCATGAAATTCCCTTTTTATTAATACCTCGTCCCCTTCTTGAAATTCAAAATCTGTCCTCTTCTTTTCATAATAGAATTTTTGTTTATCTTGAGCTCTTTTTATGATTTCTGGCAAGGTTTGTCTAATTTCTTGAATCTGTTTTATTTGTTGTTTGATGTCGTAATTTGGGTTTTCTAGAATTTGTATTATGTCCATAGGGTTGTTTGGTTCAAAAGCGAACATTAACTTGTTTGGTGTAAATCCCGTACTTGTTTGTTTTGTTGAGTTGTAACAGTATACAATTTTGTCGAGGTATTTTGACCATTCATTTGGTTTTTCGTGTACGTAGTGTGATAACATATTGGTCAATGTTCCATTAAATTTTTCTGTAAGCCCTTGTGTTTGGGGTGAATATGCACTACTTAGTATTTGGTTAATTCCTAGTGTTGAAGTTAAATTTCTTATTATTTCGTTATTAAAATGTGTACCCCTGTCAGACTGTAATATTCTCATTTTTCCATATTTTAATATTATTTTCATTAAATTCTCCGCTACAGTTTTCGCGTCAGCTGTTTTGCACTTAAAAGCCCAAGCGTATTTGGTTGTTGCGTCGGTACACGTTAAGATGTATTTATAGCCAAACGATGAGTTTACAGGCCCTATAAAATCAATAATTAATCTGCTCATCGGTTTGTGTGTCGGAAGTATTGATTTCAGAAGTCCATAGGGTTTTCTGGTTGGTATTTTTCGTTTTTGACAAGTGTTACATGTTTTTGTATAATTCTGTACGTCTGTATGTAAATTTGGCCAGTGGTATCTGTCATTGATTTTTGACATTGTCTTGTAATATGAGTAATGACCTCCTGTTAATGGGTCGTCGTGAGCTTGTTTTAATATATCTGACCTTAGTTCATACGGTATTGCTAAAAGTTTTGTTATTTCTTGACCATTGAATTTTTTGTAGTATAATATTCCATCGTCTAAAGTGTAATGTCTGGATGCTCTGTTAATTTTATTGTTATCTGTCTCTATATTTAGGAGTGCAAGTTTAATTTGTTTCAAATATGTATCTTTTGATTGTAGCAATTCTATGTCCGGTGTGTTTGAATTGATTAAGAATACATCTTCAAAATTTTGGGGAATTTCGTCTCCTGTTTCTTGTCTAGACAGGAAATCTGGGAGACCCATTGTTTTTCCTTTCTTATACTGTATGTCTAAATTGTAATCTACTAATTTCGTAGCTAAGCGTCCAAGTCTATTCGAAGGGTTTTTAAACGTTTGAAAATATTGTAATGCTGAGTTGTCTGTAAAACATGTTATTTTTCTTCCTAATAAATATTCTCGCCAGTATTCTACGGCGTATGTTAATCCAAGCATCTCTTTTTCAACAGTTGAGTATCTTGTTTCATGTAATTTTAATTTTCTTGACAAATATGCTATTGGATATTCTTGATTATTGTTTGGGTCAACTTGTGTTAAAACCGCCCCTATGCCTATATTTGACGCGTCTGTGTAAACTCTTGTATGTCTGTCTTCTTTAAAATGCGATAGCAATGGTGGATTTGTTAGTATCGTTTTTATTTGTTCAAAAGCTTTGTTACATTTTTCAGTCCAAATTATTTTTGAATTTTTTTGTTCTTGATTTTTGAGTAATTCTGTTAAAGGGTGTGTTATTTGTGCATAATCTTTGATAAATTTTCTGAAAAATCCTGAAACTCCTAGAAAAGCTCTTATGTTACGTAATGTTTTTGGTTGCTTGAAATCCAATATTGGTTGAATGTTTGATTTTAATGGCTCTATTCCTTCTGTTGAGACCTTATGCCCCAATATTTCTATTTCTGTATAGAAAAATTTACATTTTTTTGTGTTTAATTTCAAATTTGCTTTGTCTAATTCTTTTAAAACCGATTCTAAGTTATCTAATTTTTCTTCAAAGTTTGGTGCAAATACAATGGTATCGTCTAAATAAGCTAAACATTTTGAAAATAGGTGACTTGCTAGAACTTTGTTTAGGTTTTTCTGGAATATTGCACTTGAAACTTAAGTCCTTGTGGTAATCTAGTATATCTAAGCATTTTATCTTGTGTTCGGATTGTAAGCAATGGTTTACTTTTCTCGTGTACTTTTAGTTGAAAAAAGGCGTTTTTTAAGTCTAATTTCGTGAAATATTGTGAATTGCTTAAACAGCTAAACATTAATTGCAAACTCGGTATTGGGAAATTTTCATTTTTTATCTGTTCATTGACCTTTCTAAAATCTGCTACTAATCTATGTGAGTTAACTTGGTTTTTAACTATAAATGCTGGCGATGCAAATTCTGTGAAGTTTGGACATTCTTCCAAAATTCCCGCTTGTACTAAGTGTTCTAGCTCTTTATTTAATACCTGTCTTTCCTGATTACTTTGGCGATATGGCGGTACTATGATACCTGATGTACCCTGAACTACTTGTATTTTGACTGGGTTTATATTTGCTGGACTGAGATCTCCGACCTCCGTAGTGAATATATGTTTATATTTTTTTATTATTTTTACTACTTGACTGTGTTGTTTTTCTGTTAGTTGTTCGCAAATTTGGAATTGTACTCCATTTTTGTCTGCAATTTGTTCTTTGTTGGAGTTTCTTTGTTGTGTTATTTGTGTAGGTGCTATTTTTTTGTTTATTGTATTATAAATTCGTGGTTCCTCTTGATTTCTGTTTATATGACCAATAAGTGTTCTTGGCATTATTATTTTTGGTGTTTTTGATGCGTTATATATGTGAATATAGTATTTATCATCTTGTCTTGATATGTAAGCATGAATTTGTTTTTGCTCCCTTAAGTGTCTATCCGTTTCAAAATCCATTTGTTCGTTATAATTTTCTATCTCTCGTACCCTTAAACTCTGTCCTGGTGCAATTCTTATTTGATCGAGTGATCGTATTTCTGGGTTGCTTATTATATTGTTATTTATTATCAAACGTATGTTTTTTAAATTCTCTAACCATGATTCATTCATATCTATTATACATTTTTGGTTGTTTGACTGCAGAGTTATTTGTTTCTTACTGTAATCTATTTTTGCTTGATTAGCTAGTAAAAAATTATTTCCTAGAATCATCTTAGCATTTATTCCTGAAGCTACATAAAATTTATTTGTGAATTTTATTCCATTTATTTCAAAAGGTAAATTTATTTCTCCATGAATTTTTAAATTGTTGTCTGTGGCCGATTTTATTATTGTCTTTGTGTTATTTGTTATTGTTTTATGTTTGACTAGGTCATATTGACATATCGAAACATTTGCCCCTGAATCTAAGATTGTTTCTATATCCTGACTGTCTAATGTGTTGAATGTCACTTTAATTGTGCATACTCTAGAATTTTCGTTTTTATTGATGAACAGTGTATTGTATACATCCCATGTTACGTCATTCTCCGATTTTCTTGCTTTGGATACCCCATTTTTGTTTAAGTATTGTTTGTGGAAAATGCTGTATGAATCTAATGTACATTGCTTTCGAACGGCCTGGTTTAATTTCGCTGCATCGACTATCTCTTCATCACGCGTCACAGCGCCATGTCCTATTTCACGACCTAGGTCAACATTGGTAACGATACTCTGTTTACATTGTGATCCGACTTTGTTTGTAGTTATTGTTATTTCGTTTTCTACTTCTGAATCCGTGGTGCTGTAATCCTGGGGTGAATATTGTGTTGTTACATCTAAATAGGTCCTTGGAGTTTCGCTTTCTTCATATGACTCGCCCTTGCTTTGTTTAAATTTAAGATTTCTTAAAGCCATGGAATAATGTTTTCTGTCGTTTAAGTGTCCGTCAGAGTTTTTGGTTTGTCGTTGTGTACCCAAATTTAAGGTTGTCTTGTTTTGCGTATCTGATGGTTGAAATGTGTTATGATTTTGACATGTGTATGTTGGAGTAGTATAGCTTATACCGTTAGCTCGTTTTTTGTTGAATTTTATTTTAGATTTATTATTAGAATAGCGTTGACTGTCTTTGAATTGTTTGTCGTTCATTTTGCTTTGGTCGAGCATGCATGAATTCTGCTTCCGCATATTTTTTATGTGTGGTTGTTGATATTTAGCATGGAAACATGTACTTGTTTCTTGTGGGGTTGAATAGCTATTTGTTTTTATAATAGCCCCCCATTTAGCCTGTTTTTTTTGGTTGTAAGTTTGTCTGAAGTTGTTATTTGAGTAACATTCTTGCACTGAGTGTCCATTCTTACTACATTTTCTACAAAATTCTTGATTTCTTTTGGCATTTGGTCTATCTTGGGTTGTATTCTGGGGGTAAGTATTTGTATTTTTATTGAAAAAGCAGTGTTCGGTGGTGTGATTGTCCATTTTACATATTTTGCAGTTGTATTGTTTGAAGAAACACCTGCTTGTTGGATGATTTGTTTTATTGCAAATTGTGCATACTTGACTTGTCCTCTTATGTCCATTAGTTGGAAAATATGCATTTCTAAATTTTGGTATTATCTGATGTTGCCTATTTTGTAATTGTTGGTTGGTTTGGTATTGTCGTTTTGTTCTTTGGTCGTATTTTTGGAATGATTTTACTTCATGGTCCCTTTGTTGTATATTTATACCTAGCGTGTGTAAGATTTCCGTTAGTTGTTCTATCTTTTCCGACATTGTGTTAATCGTTTCAAAGTGTCTGTTTTCTCTGTCATTCTGGCTACCCTTATTTCTAAGGTATCTCTGTTTGTTTAGTGTTTTTTGAAGTAGTTGTTGCTCTATTTTTCTTAAATTTTCCTCTAGTTGTGTAAGTGTATTATTCTCCATTGTTATTATACATTCACAAATTTCCGGTTTTAAACCCTGTATAACATGTGATATTATCTGTTTATCGTCTATGTTGGGGTTCATTCGTCTGCAAATGGCCTGAATTTGTAAATAAAAGCTTATTGCTGATTCCGATTCATTTTGAACTTTATTTTCTAATAATGTCTGTAAGTTTTGACATTGGGCTATTGGAGTAAATAGGTTAATTAATTCTGTTTTTGCATTTTCCCAGGTTATGTCTACCTCTTGGTTCCTTTTAATAAAACTGTTATACCAATCTAAAGCCGATTGTGCCAGATATGTTGGTAATAGATTTATTTGTGTTTTGTCCGACCACCCGTTAGCTCTTGAAGCTACTTCGTATCTCGATATGAAAGTATGTATATCTTCTGAGGGTAAACCGTGATATTGGTAGGGTTGAACTAATGGAATTTTCTCTTTCCTTTCCATTTTAGTGGTTGTTTCTGTTTTTGTTGGTATCTGTGGTGTATTGACTTCGTCGTAAATGTTCTCTTGTGGTTGTTTTACGTTTACATACACATTATCAAAAGCTACTGGATCATATGTGTGTGTGGTTGTTGCTAAAGGTAATTCTTTATTTTGCTCTGAGTCGTATGTAGGGTGTATTAGTGGTTTAAATTTCTGTGGGTTTCTTAAAGTTTCTAATTCTTCTAACTGTGGATATTTATTTCTTTGTTGTGGGGATAGTTTGTTGAAATCGATTAGATAATCATATGCTTTTTTGTATTCTATGTCTGCTGTTAATTCAGTGTGTATTCTTTTTATTAGTGCTAAAATTTTCCTAATTTCATCAAGAGTTTTATTTTCTTTACCTTCTATTTTAAGTGCCTTTAAAATTATTATTGCTTCCTCTTTTTTAAACTTATATATGTCAGCGTTAACCAAATCCATTTATTATTAGTTAGAACCATCTCTTAAAAAAAAAACATTCAAACGAAATCATATACTCTATATATCTTTATATTACTTATTATCATATATTACTTATTCTCTAAACAAATGCACATCTAATTTTATATTTCTGTACTTTTTTTCCCCCTTTCTTTGTTTCTTTTCAATTTGGCGCCTCCACCATGTTAGATTATTGTTTGATTGATTTATTTGTTTGGTTGAATTTAATCGTGTGAGTCAACTTTATTAAATCAGGTGCTTTCACCATGTAAGACAATTTTATAAGTTTCTGGGGGTTTCTCCTTAGACTCTACTATTGATTCAAATTTCGCTTGGCTGTGGGCTGACTCTAAAAAAATGAAACTGGATAGGAAAAAAATACAGATTTTGATTTAGAACAAGTTTAATAAAATCGAAAATGTTCATGAATACCCTTTCACATGAAATCTCTATAATCTACTTGGAAATAAAACATTAAACTTTTAGATTCGAGTTGGCCATTCCTCGAATTAATTAAAATTCATTGAACAAATTAACTTAACAAATTTATTGAACATTTTCTAGACTGCCAATAACAAATTTCTATCACCATAATAATACATCTAAATAAAGCCTTAACAAATGTACAATATTATCATTATCATTATTTATTTACTTAAATTGTACAAAATTGTCCCTATTCCCTTATTCGTTTTAATGAGTTTATATTTTAACCTTATAAAATAATGAAATAAAACCCAGTATATGACTTCGTTTGATAATATTGTATTAACCAATTGAGATCTGATTTACATTAATAAAAGTTTAAGATTACTTACATTACACTCCACCCTTTCTTCACACTTTCACTAAACACTTTATTTTGATTTTATTTATTTCAAATTTTCACAACACTTCACTGAGTGTAGATTTAGTTGATATTATTTTGTTATTTTATTATAGCAGGTTAAATACGGACTGAGTTTCTTATTGAATTTTTTTTACTTGTTCCCCCTCTGAAGATTTATTTTTTACTACCTATTTTTCACGCGTTGTTCTCCCCTCTTCTTTTTTTTTAATCCCTCGTGTTTCTTTCTCATTGGTTAATTTTGAATTTTTGTCGTTCTCATTGATTTTCCTAATTTGCAATCTTTCACACGTAGAACACTTGTTCAATGCTTAATTTGCTATTTGTAAAGTTCACTGCCTCTGCTTCTGTTAGGTGAAATTCGAGATGCCTTGCGCGTGTTGTCTCACATCCTGTTTCTGTATTTAAGTTGGTGTTTCGAATTAATTATATTTTTAATAAATTATATATAATAAATTTATAATAAATGTTGTAATATTGGTGTTCACCAATCTCTCTATTACAATATATATATATATATATATATATATATATATATATATATATATATATACATGGATTACCCTCAGCTTATAGTGTATTTTCTGCCAAACTCTTTGGTATTTTGAAAGGCCTGAATATCGTTCCATCCGGATTCCGTCACTATCTTTTGTGTTTCGATTCCAAAAGTGCTTTACTGGCTATCCAGGATATGTATACTAAGAATCCCTTGGTTGAAGATATTCTTTGTTCCATACACAGATTTCAGCTACGAGACATCGGAGTATCATTTTGCTGGGTACCTGGGCATTGTGGAATTTCAGGAAACGCAAAATACAAAAAGACAATTGCACTCAAAGGTTTTTCCTATACCACCTGGACCACCTATAAAATATGCATTAATTGTATTTTTGTGTTATGTTTCACTAAATCAATTATTCTATTAATAATCAACTGTTTGTTGTGTCATCATTTGGCTGTTCCATCATAGAATTAAAATCTGTGTTCAGAATTTAAAAAAATATTTACCATTGCTAAATTGAAATTGGAAAGGGAAAAACTGTTTAGTTTTAGAGTTTTATTAATATCATTCAGAGCTAGTTAAGCTACATCGCATTTATATGAACGTAAATAGTCTTTGCTAAGAAAATCTTTAAAATATATTTCACAGTTGAACTGCATTTTCCGAATGAGAACAAATATAATAAAATAATAATTGCTTTAATTGAAATAGCATTTGGGAAGCTGATGCTTCATGTAAACAATGATCCCATCCATTATCTTCTAGAAGTAATAAACAGTGCATTGCTGCTTCTTTAAATGTAGAATATATATATATATATATATATATATATATATATATATATATATAATATTATAACAAATATTAAAATAATATTAAATTTATTAAAAAAAAATTGCAAATTGTTAACAGAATGTAAATGATTTATTATTTTTTGAAATTCATTAAATTCATCTGCCGGTTAAACATCATTTAGCAATATCAATTGAAGATAATATCAATATTAGCAAATTATTAAATATCAAGATATTTAGCAATATCAATTGAAAACAAAAAAATCTTTAAAAAAATTGAACATAAAATTGGTACATACATAAATTAATTAAAAAAAAATTTAAAAAAATACATATATAATTCATGAATATTTCAGTCTATTCTCGGGGGTAATGATTATGGGGAATAATAAGAGTCTATATCTCGGGGAGTAAAATACACATACATAACAATCAAAGTCATAAATTAATTATATAATTATAAAAGTCTATATCTCGGGGGTAAAATAATTATTAATGCACAAAGTCTCTTTATCTCGGGGTATCGGGTTGGTGCTGACTTTTATCAAAGAAGTCAGGGACTTATAAATATTAACATAATTAATAATAAATTAAATAATGAGAAATATTTATTTTATTTTTTTGTTTCATGAAGATGAAAAGATGATTGTTGATTTATATAGCAGTTATTCTGTACTTTTGATATATATATATATAAAATTGTTTCTACGTTTTATATTTTCTTTTACACTAAACTTGTGAATATTTGGTTCTTTTTTAATAATGCCTCATAGGCTCAATAGTTTAAAAGGAATGAGATAATATTATAGTAATATATTGAATGATCTCACCAGGTTGGATTATACAGCAGTTAAAAATGGTCAATATTTAATCTATCTTGGGGTATATTTTCAAACTTTTTATTTTTATTAAACACTGATCTTCTAGGCTTCTTCTCATCCACTTTTAGAAAATTAAAACAATACTTTAATATTTGAAAAAAAAAAATCTTCAGGCAGGAGCCAAACTTAAAATAGGTATTGCCTATCTGAGTTTCTGACTGACAACTAAAATCCATTGTTAGGCTCTACAAAGAGATTCACTGTTATACACTTTCTTTTCCGATCATGTTTTGGATTTGTAGCACAAATGAAATGTATATGACCCTAATTTACAAGACAAAAGTTGTTAATAACTTCATTAATAATTACTGACTCTACTTTTAATAAAATTTGATGTTGAAGAAATGCTATAGGGATCCAAATAACTTCTTTTTTTTATCACTAAAGTTATCTTACAATTAAATACAATTTTATCTTGGTCACAATCTAAAGTTGGTTAAAATTCCCGCTCATATCATTTATTATTTTTTTAAACTGTTTTGATCACGTGACTGGATCGTTCTAAAATAAGTGTCCAACACGGATCTAGGCAGCCATCTTTGAATTTCGAACTTTTGTCGTATTTATGCAAATACCTAATTATTCTGAGGTTTTCGATATTAATTCAGGTGACAAATTTTATGTAGAAGTAACTGTTTCTTCCATAGGCCAAGTTTATTTGGTCGTAGCTATCATGGTTTTATTACTATTTCAATTTCTCTGACGCTATTATTCTAAGGTGGCGGTCATTTCTGTGTAGGAAAGTTTTGCTTCTAAAAGTTTCTTTTTGACTTTCTACTGCCGTTTTGTTACTTTTATTAGATAACTGAGATGTTTAGGCCTTTAATTTATATAGTCTAGGTTTAGGTTAAATATAGTGATATTAAGTAATTCGTCGTAATTGGTCGAGAATTTGTCAATTATTTAAGCTTACTTAATTTATAATATAGTTCGCGAGTTTGCCGCTAGGTGTTGTCGTATTCAAACATTTTTATTTACATTACATTTCTGATATAAAATGATTAATTTAAAACTTTATATTTGCATCATTTTGACTTGTTTCAAATATTTTGATATTTTCTAATATCCTCAAAACTGGTTATGCAAACTACACGAAGCAAAAGGAGGCTAAGTTTGTATCTTTCCGATTCTGAGGGAGCAAGATTATACATTCTTCCAATAATTTTTCCAAATTTCTTACGTTTTTTTCCAGATACACTGACTTGTTTCCCAAACATAATAAATTGAGGTTTCTGGATAAAAATATTGACTTTTGATTTCAGATTTTATTTAAGTTAAATCAAGCCATTAATTCTGTGATTCTTAACTAAGCATAAAATAATGCTTTGGAAACATTGTCGTTATGGAAATACACTTGTTGCTCATCAAGCAAATGAACAAGTAACCAAAATACAGTATGGGATTGTTTATGGATATTGTAAGCAAATATTCTATGTGCAGCTTCACTTGAATTAACATGTTATATTAAAAAATGAAGGTATTTCATCATGATGTATTGATCCATCTTCTGTAGTTGTTTGTAAGTTGCCATAATCATGACTTTTATAAACATATTTCAGAATATATTTGAAATTGTGTATACTTAAACAGATCTCTACAATAATATGAGCTTTGAAATACATTAACCCTCCAAGTGCTGATTATTTTAGTCCTCAGTGCTAAGCTAGTTCAATGCTCTGCGCAAGGCTTTTATTATTACAGGAAATAATACACTTTTATTGGCTGAAATATGACACATTATACATCAATATTTTCAGGAAAACCCATAGAACAAAATGAAATAAAATTTTAACTTACCACTGTAAAACTGAGGTCTGATTCAACTCATATCCGCAAAAAAAAAAAAATTCTTTTGTCCATTTAGTGACAACGTAGGTAATAACTAAATTATGATAATCCAATTTCCAATATATACAAAATGTAGCAAATTTTGTTACAAAACTAGAAACGTAACATAAGTACCACTTTATTTTCTTCATAATGTCAACATCGTTGTAAACATTCATACATTCACAAACTTCAAATTCAGTAATTTCGCGCACTGTGTGACACCTACATCCAACTTATGCAAATTAGTGTGCTAAATTACTGTGTCTTTAGAAAGTATTGGCATTTAACCTTTGAATATCATGTATTTACTAAAATTAGTTATTATAAATATGTAATACACACACAGAAAAAAAAACAGAAACAAACATTTTGATTCCTACATCGCAGTTACCGCATTCATCACTAGTGGTATCAATTTCACACAAACAGGTATGAATATCACTTGAATTGCCAAGTTCACTCATTATTATATGTGTAATACTACACTAAAAACACTACTGATACACTAAATAATCATAAAATAAATTGTATTTACCAAAATAATATAGACAAAAACACTAAACAACAATTCACTGCCGGGACGCAGCAGTAAACATCAACAGTAAACATCAAATTGTATTTTACAGGCAGCAAGTTTTTAACAAAACATTAATTTTTCTTATAACCATTGATAAAATTGTGCAAAATGAATAGAGCGTCTTTTACTCAAAGTTACTATATAAAATACATGTAGTTTGGATAAAAATTACCTTTGGTATATCGATTTTAGCAAACCTTGTTTAATTAGATCGCGATCGCGACTTTATCACTGTGGCCGCGGCAAAATAGATCGAGATCGTGACTCGTAGCACTTGGAGGGTTAAAAGAAATGGATTGTAGGGAATGGTAAAATAATTGTCAACCTAAATATCATTATCTCTAATACTTTTTTAATACGAGATCTGCCGATATTATGTCTACGATAAAGAGGATAACCATATACATTCTCTTTTGTTTTTGATGTGAATTCTTTTGGAAATTCTTTTCATTTCCCATTTTCCACACAAATTGATTTTTGATATAAATAACCACATGGTTTGTGTATTATATGGAATTTTACGAATTAGTATAAATTTGTATATTTTGGGTCTAGATAGTCCTTGGAATGGTCATTGTGTATTACCTAGTAGTGCACAAATAGGAAAAGACACAATAAATCACTTAAGTTCTGAAAGATTTCATAAACACTGTTCAGTTTCTCAATCGGTGGAGATTATAAAAAGAAGTCTAAATTGTTGTAATATGGTTGCAGAGAATGGATCTGTGTTGAATGTTGAATCACAGATGCACAGATGAATGTATTTTTAAATTTTGGGTGTGGAATTTCTGCTGAAACAACTTTGTTAATATCTGAAATCTCTCTTAGCTTGGAATTTTCTTTAAGGCACAACAATAAATGTACATGCGGTAAACCTATTTTTGAAACTCTGCACAGTGTATAACAAAGTTTTACCTCACTGAGTATTAGTTTTTTATTAATTAGGGTTAATAGTTAATTAATTTTGCATGAAAGATGTAGACCACGAAGCAACTGTAAGTAAAAGTAATGAAAATACCAGTTACCAAAGTGTGTAACCATCCCTATAGCATCCTGATAATTTTGCAGCATATTTTTAGGACTACCAATAAAAGGAAAGGGTAAAATAACTATACATCCCGCTCGTAATTTGTCACTTTCTACCTTTGCATATAGAGCATCAGACAGACTATCATATATATTTAGCTGCAATTGTGTTTGCTGGTTACAGAAAACTTCAGTGGATCACACTATCGATGCAATTTCATTTTTACCTATAAAAAGTTGTTTGATTTGAACAAGAATACTAAAATGAGATAAATTTATTTTCCTATTAGAACAGCAAAGATAGAAATGACCCTTGTATTTTTTTCATATATAAAGTATAAGGCAGAGCAATAATATGATTTATTATCTAAATATCTTATGTTAAAAGGGAGTGTAGGCTCATTTGAAATGGTATCCGAAACAACACATCTATACACAATTTTAATAGGTTGTTGATTTTCGTAACAGTTATGTCTAGTTTTTTCTCTCTTTAGCCTGTTAATGTTTTTTATCTTTTGCCTTTTTTAGTGATCAGTGTCCGAACTAAATAATTGAATAAATTGGTTGTAATTGTTGTAATAATTGTAAAGGTAAATCTATTTGATTGGTCACCATCAAAAATTAGTATATTAGTTCCATGATGTCTTTCCACATTATTATGTATACAAGAACTAATTGATCTAAATAGACAGTTGTTACCTAGAATGGGTAAACATGGAGTGGCGTTTAAAAAAATGTTGTCAAATAAAATATTGAGAAAAAATTAATGAACATTAGAAATATTTACAAATTATACTTTCCTTTTATACTGAACTAATTACAAAAAAAAAAAAAAAAAAAAAAAAAAAAAAAAAACACTGAAAGAGTAGGCTATGTCTAAATTAAAGAAAACTATTTGTACATTTTAATGTTGAACTTATTTACACAAAATATTTACAAAATCACTGTAAAATTATCGTGCATCGTGTTATACCTAAATGAAAATAACTATTTCAAGCTTGAAATAGGAACATACTTTTGCCTTAGCTTGTAAATTATTTATTATAAACGGTTCATTATAAATGGAACTAGTAATAATATTGACAACGTTTTCAACCATAATAACAATGTAACAAACACGTTTTTATACAAATGAAAACATTAAAAAACATATGATCAATAACACATAATCGGTATTATTTCGTCATTACAGGTTATTTAATTAATGCATATATAAGTCCATAACTTTTATTATGTATAATTTACAAAAAAAAACAATAAAAAATGTAAATTTAAAAAGTACAAAAATCAAACTTGCATAAGATCACTTTTCATTAGCCTCAGAAATAAACCAGACCTACATGAAAATTAACAGTTTCACTATCAATTAGGCTGTGTTATTTTTTTTGAATAATGTAATTTCAATTATTATATTCACAAAAATCGTCATATATATATATATATATATATATATATATATATATATATATATATATATATATACCCCACACACTCAAGAACCACAAAAATAAACACATTTACATGATGTTTCTATTTACCACTAATATAACCTAAACTAAAAGGCAAAAATTAGCCTTTATTTATGAATTAATGTCATTACATCAGTTCCAATTCATACAATATAGACAGAGGTAATAAAATAAAATATATAGTATATTTAAGAATTATTAAACTAAATAAAAGTCATAATAATTATTTGTTTCATAAGTAACAAATGAATTCAAGCTGTAGATTAATATTCATTATCATTTGATGCCTTTGAAGATAACATGTTGGTAATAAATAGAATCTTGGCCTAGTCTAAGAAAATAAGGTTTTTGTTTTAGATATTACTTGGTATTTGTGTATTATACGGACCCCCCTCTTTTGTAAACTTTAGGTACTGACATCTGTCTACTGCCGTAACTAACATAAATAACACAACAGCGACTTTAGTTTCCCCACTGCAATCCTTTCAAGTTCGACCATTCATCCTGTCTAGACCATGCACTACGAAGTCAATGCTACTGGAACACTTACGAGAATTATTCTTTATATATATAGCCTATTATATACTATAATCCAGAATTATTTTATTTAGTTACTGTTTTGTACAAAACAATGGGGGCTCTGTATAATACACAATTATATTTGGATGAAAAAACTAATGAATGATGGACCAAAACACGTCTATTGACCAAATGCTTTAATTTTGAAAAAAAGAATCACCAAAATTCATGAAAACCACTCATGAAATTTGGTTGCTATGGTAACTAAACAATTATGGTTATAAGGCACTATTTTTTTTTCAAATTTTCTAGCTGTAAAATAATTAAAAAATTAATGAGTGTTGCTTCATCTGTTAATAAATAGCTTTAATTTAACCAAAACATTTTTAAAAACGAGCCAGTCAGAGTTTCTGTTGAACTCAACAAAAAAGTCCTTACATTTTGAATATATAGATTTAGTTTATTTTATTGTAATATTGTATGAAGGGGGAAAAAAATAAGAAAAAAAAGCAAACGAACACATACGTTCAAGAGACATTTGTGTCTCTTTATAATTCTTTTACAGTAATTTTATTTCTAATAACATTTTATTATTGAAGATAAAATTCTAAATATAATAACATATAGGATTGAGTTGTATTATTTCATGTTTACATCTGTGCAAAAAATATGACATTTTTGACATTTTTATATTGGCTTGATATTTTCTCCAAATAAAAATTGTTGCTTGTACATAGCTTGGCATATTTTATGATTTTTAAAATAGCATACAAAATAGGTTCTTTAATTTTTTTGGATTTATTATTAAATTTTTTTTTTTTTTTCAAATTTTTTCAATACACCAAATTTGAAAAATTGTTTTCAAATCAAATATTTTTGACTTCTTGTAATTATTTGTCCTATAAAACTTTATTTATTTTCAGAATATAATGACACTTATAAATTTGGTTTATTTTAGGATAAGTTAAATTTATTTGATATGTTTGAGTAAAAACCTTACAAGCTAATCTAAAAATAGGTAGTTAAAATTGATACTTCTAGGATGAAAGAAGAAACTTTTATCTTCGAGAACTCTTAAACAAATTATGAATAGTATTTAAACTATTATATTAATAAGCAACTATAATCGTATTAAAATGGTTGTTGAAATATAACATTAGGCTATATTGAATTTTATGATTATGAATTTTCATAGTAAATTCATATGATTTTTTTGTTGTTGCTAGATTAGTCGAAATGGAGGCAGTGTATATAAAGGAAGAACCATTAGAAGAGAACGAAGAATGTCTAGTGGACATGCCACTGGCGTAAGTGTTGCAAAATATGAGAAGCACTAGGCCTAACTAAGGGCTAATATTTTGTTTGTTGTTAGATGTTATCCAATTCATTAGGTGTACATTTTATACATACTGGAGGCTCCGCGAATAGGGCACGATTTTTGAATTAATATGCTGGATATATGGAACAGTCTACAAACTTTACACTTTATAGTTATGTTACAATGATATGTAAAAAAAGTAACCTTGAGTTTCATTTTTTTATGGTCAATCAAAACCAAATGGGGGAATAACAAAAATAACTTTAATCTTCTGGATAGAACCACGGCCTCCTACAATGCAATACATTTAAAATGTGCATTGCTATCTGTTAAATCTTGATCAGGTGTTTTGTTAACACACAACAATGAAATAATTTGGTAGTTGTGTTCAGTCAGTTTATGTGTGACATCTAACCTCGAAACAATGAATAAAAAATTGTTGTTTTTGGGGACTGAATATGAAGCAATAGGGTGTTTATAAGAACCTACCTAAATGTGGTTCTTCCATGAATAAAATCAATTCATAAATGGAAAACTATGCTACTAGAAACTGGATCAGTTAAAAAAAAAACCATATAATTTCTCAGATGAAGCTATATTTTCTCTGAACAATATATGCAAACAGACATAATTGTAATTATTATAACATATAAAATCCATATATATTACTCGAAGAGGGCTTGAAATCAAAGAGCATAACTGTTAGGATCTGGACCGTCACCAAGGATGGTGTTTTATCGTATGACATATCCCATCAGACAAAGACTGGAGACAGATATGCATCAGTATTAACTGATCATATAGTTCCTCATCTTACTCAGCTGGAGATGAGAGACTTTTTTCCAACACGATGGAGCTAATGTGGCCAAAGCAGTTTTAGATCAAGATTTTCCCAACTGTTGGATGGGTCGTGGCAGCAACTTCATGGATTGACCTCCAAGAACCCAAACTTGACTGTTTGCCATGTTTTCCTATAGGGCTTTTTTGAAATAAAAAGTTTATTCTCACCTTATAACAACAGATGATGAATTAATGAGGTTGATTGAAGAGAGACACCTCGGCAATTTTTCAAAACCACTTATGGCTCTTTTTTTGTTTTGTTGCTATCAGTGCATAGGTATTGATGGAGATCAATTTGGATCATTAATAATTTATTACTGTCATTTTTCTTTACTTTTCTTCATTAAGTTCTACACATTCTCATGTTATCTGCAAATCAATAATTTGTAATGGTTATGCAAATAAAATCATTTTGGGTGAAAACGTTGCATTATTTTGTCATTCCGTCATTTTGTTTTTGATTGGTCAGAAACAAATTAAACTCGAGGGTACTTTTTTTTACAAATCTATAAAACACAATTGTTAAGTTTGTAGAGTATTCCATATGTCTGGCATAATAATTTTTAAAAAATAGCGAACTCTTCGTGGTACACCCTGTATAGATAAAGTTATACAGTAAACTTTACCTGTATAAGATGTAAATGAGTTATATTTTATTAATAAATATTTTATAATAGAATTTAATAGTGTAAATATATAAAAATATTTGGGTTAAATAAACTACTTTTGTAACATAATTGCCCCACGTTGGGCGCCCCAATTGTAAATATATAAAAATAAAAGGGTTAAAAATATATGATCTGATTAATCTTAAAATTGACACTGTTTAACATTAAGAATTTATTTTAAAAAATTGCTCAGCTAAGGGCGCCAGGTAGCTTGAAACTTACCAATTTTGAAAAAATATAAATTTACTTTGAATTAAAATAACCTCAGGGTCGTGTTTTTCTTTTAAAAGTGTACTAACAGTGGTGGTCTGGTAAATAAAAATCCTTATTTTTTCTGCTGAAACTAAACATGGTAATTTATTATAGTTATTCATACACATATATATTCATGGTACATTCTTTAGTATATTATCTGAAATTATTTATATCGTAATTTTAAAATGATCCTGTCTTGAAGAGATCAAATTTTTTTTTAATGATTCTACTTTAATTAGTTGCAACTTTTAATGATTATATTTGTTATGAGCTTCTTTATTCTCATATATTAAAAATTTATATTATTTTTTATTTAGAAGTTAGATTAAATCTTTCGAAATTGGTTCTTACAATACAACTACATATTCAAACAAATTTTAACATATAATTTTTTTTATCTTTGGTCCTTTATATACAAAAATTTACATAAGATTGTCTATAATTTTTTGTTACCACATGGTAGCCATCTCCAGAGTGAATGTCCTTTGTGGTGAGCAGCCCTCGTTCTTGAAGTACAGGTTCATTGTAGATGTAATCAGCCCGCTGACAATCTCAAGTTGTCCTTACAAATTCACACTCCTATTCTATGTGTCCATCACTTTCCTACACACTCTACAGTCAATTAATTTCAAACTGTCCTTTTTTATTCACTTTATCCCTGACGTTCCTTTGAGACTGTTTTTAAAAAACATTAATACTACATTGTTCATAAATATTTTCTTCCAAAACTCTTTTTAAAACACCTGCTACCAACTCAAACATTTCCCTAAGACTCTTTAACACACATCTTACTACTTCAGATGTTCCTATGCAACTCTTACTAAAATATTTAAAATGTTTTAAATACAAAATTTGCTTCTGATCAAGTCAGACGTCGCCTCAAGACTGTCTTTTTAAAACACATCCTACCAACTCAAACATTTCCCTAAGACTCTTTAACACACATCTTACTACTTCAGATGTTCCTATGCAACTGCTACTGAAATTAGATCCCACAATTAAGCGTCCTTTTCAGATCTACTAAGTCAGCAGAAAATTGTTCACATACTTTGCACCACGGACACTACTTAAACTATCCATATAACAACATGTCCTGTCCATTCTCACAATACAATATATCACTTAAACATTTATTATATATTACAACTAACATTTTATACCTCAAATTAATATTTTGGAAATCTATATTAAATTTTTTATTACCCTTGTTTTAATATTTATTTTCAGTTATTCATTTGACTCACGTGGTCTTCTCTCTAGACCAATTATGAATCTCCCGGTTTATTTTCATTTTTAAAATCTTAAAACAACCATTTCTTTAGTATCCAAGTTAAAGTTAAAATTTTAAGGATTACAATAGTAGACTTGGCCTTCATATAAGAGTACCACATTTAGTAACTATGTAAGCTTTTTAAGGAAGAAACATTTTATATGGGAAAATTCTTAAACAAATTTGTCAATAACAAACTTTAACTCACAACTACTTGCTAGAACACTTGGTAGCTGCTTACTTGTTAGATTTTATTTATATTTGGTATATATCTTCAATAAAAATCAAATTTATAGAAATAAACTATTATTTATTTTTCATGAAATTGTTAAAAAATTATGGTAGGCTACACAATATATTTAACCCTTACAGTTAATCAAATTTATTAAAAAAAAGGTACATTTGCATCAAAAAACATAATTTTAAAAAAAAATTTAAAATTAAAGTCCAAGTCTTTATAATATCTATAACATGTAAAGTTTTTCACTAGTCATTATTCATTAGGGTCAAGTTGTGGTTTTCTACACTCGATATAAATTAGAGTGTTTCTTTTGTGATCCTTGTATATTGTTTGTGTACATAAAAACGAATTACTTGTGTAAGTGTTTGAAAATGCTAAATATTCGGGAACTCCTCTACCATCATTACTCCATAATTCACCTGTGCTTAAATTAACCGTTTTACATTCATCAAGTAAACTTTCATATTAAGACCAAAATTTCAACATTGTCAATAGCTAAACAATCTTTAACACCACGTTTATAGAAATGATGCTTACTATGATAGTGTTGCTTTGTTTAATGTACAATTTCACCAATTTACAATATCAAGTCTGTAAGTTACTTTTTGGGTTATTTTTACAAAGTATCAAATATTTTTCTATTATGTATTTTTAGGTTACGTTTCAAATCTTTTAACTTGATATATAGCAAAGTTGTTCATCTTCACAAGAACCATCTTTTCATAATGTTTCATTAAAATTCGTCCAGAAGTTCTTTACTTACAATTAATTGTGTAAATTAGGCATACCCTTCACTCACTTATGGGGAGGGAGAGTATGGGTATGGCAATCCCGAGATTTTTTAGTTAGATCTATATCTTTCTTCATCTAGTCTTGGGTTAGATCCCTTAGATTCCTCTATTTCATCTTTCCTATTACATTAGAACCTCTGTTAACTGGCCTCGGATCAACCGGTCCTTGGATTAACCGGCCTATTTCGTAGTGTACTGGTTCGATGAGAGTTTCCGAAAATAAATTGTAATTGAAACACCAAAGCGACGGTGAGTCAAACGACTTTGTCAATAGTGGTACTGGGTCAGTGGTGTACCTCACGTCACTGGCCCCTAGAACCGGGGGTTGGCTGCCCTATCCCATGAATATGGGTAATGGATGCCGCCTTCGGAATAATTGTGAGGTAAGGGAGGCGTGAGCGACCTGACGGTGACTCATCCAACGTTGCTTGGGGAACCTTGCTAACATGAGAATAGGTGAACATGGGTGTCATCTACACTCGGGTCGTGTATTTTACCTCACGGTGCCGGCCCAAGAAAACTAGGGGAAGGCCACCCAATCCTACGTATGTAGGTAACGGGCGCCGCCTTTAGTAGGTGAGTGTGTGAGGGAGGGTATCGCGTAAGCGACCCGACGGTGACTCATCAAACGTGGCTTGAGTAATCTTGCCGACATGAGTACCATGGGAGCATGCTTGGCCTGTCCGGAAGCTTCGGCTTTTGGGAGCGTGCGTTGAGGAATGGTTTCGTGGTGGCAGTGGGGTGTTAGTGGTGAGATTACACCCAGTTACTCTTTCTTTTGAGTGGGGGTTGGTGGTAAGCCGAAAAGGCATTAGTAACGCCGCCCTTCTAGTTCTAGTAACTAGTTCTATTTGAAACTCAACTCGAACCTGTCAATAGTGGTAATGGATACATATATAGAGTTTCACCTAATGGGGGAAAAATAAAAAAATGAATGTCAATAGTGGTATCCCATTGTCGGCGGCGTAAAAACACCGCGGCACCAAAGCGGCTGCGAGTCAAACGACTTTGTCGATAGCGGTATCCCATTTTCGGCGGCATTGGCACCCGTCGGTATAGCAGACATACACTGGTAAAACCGTTTGATGGGCTGCTTTTTTTCCACGAATCAATTTAGTATACATTATGGAAAATATAACATTTCTTCTTGTCTTTGACTGGTATATCTTATCTTCGTACAGTATATACAGTAAATAAAAATGAGCGAGTTACGAAAACGGAAGCGTGTGTTGGTTTCGTTTGAGACACGGTTATATGTGTTTTAAAAATACTTGACAGGGTAATCTGTAAAAAAGCTTTGTAACGAGTTTAACGGGAACCTCGGATTAACCGGCCAAACGGGCAACCAGCCCGGGTGTCAGTCCCGACTAGACCGGTTAAGAGGGGTTCTACTGTATGTCTGTCTTGACTAATACTTGTTTTCTTCTGGCTATTAGAGTAGTTGATGGCTAGGGGTCTTAGTTTTACAGTTAATGGAAACTTTAAGGTTATGTAACGTTTCACTTAATAAACCAATCTATTTGAAACAAATATAATTTTCTATGTAATTTAATAATGAACATTGTTTACAACTAATTTTTTCACATAAGCTGTAAAAATTGAGGCATTTAAAAAATACTAAAAGGTATATTTCCGTAACTTTAATTGTAAATTCGAAATTATACTCACTTCCAAATGTTCCTAAAGTCATTTGAAATATACAAATTTGTATATTTCAAATGTCTTTAAGAACTAGATTTTAGCAGTAAAATCTCACCCTCCAAACCAAAAATGTTTTGTCTTATTTTACTCGATTATAAAGAGTGTATGATGAACAAAGTGTCAATTAATCTGGATGATAGTATACTTCATTTGCAACAAAATTAAACATAGTGAGTCCCATCCATTTTGCTCTGTTTCCAAGCTATACATCTTTTACCCGTTGTGGTGAATTCCTTTCATCACCTCCCTTTTCCCCCGGCGATACTTCCATTCAAACAGCCTTGCTAGTGGGTTGCCTGGAGGGTAAAATGCAGGCGAATTGTTTTACCGGGGGCAACAAGAATAGTCTGCCTCCCACCCTCAGCGGCATAAATCCTTATCGCTCGTCATGGTTAGGCGGGAGTTGTGCCCCAGCGATACGAGAGACCAGGTGTGTTCAACAACTGGATATCTCTAGTCTACTTGATAACCAATAATTCAGGTACCCCAAAATTATTCACCCATCAAATAATGACTGATTAGCCCCTTTTTGGGATGGGTCAGACGGCCCGGGTTCTCGGCAATGCGTCTCCAAATTTCGTATAAAATTAAATATGCGATATAGTTAACTGCCATTTTGGCCAAATACAGTTTCCTAGACTACTAGTTTTAAATAGAGTTATTCCCTTAATATTATTCACAGTTAATTTAGATTAAATATACTGTAGTTAATAACATAGTTTTAATCACTCATGGAGCTGGCTGACTGAGCTGTAGTATTTGAGTAGTTGAGGGTACGTTTCAGGTTACCCCCCCACCTATACCCAAAAACCTGAGGTTGCTGCTCCGTTTTTTTTGTTTTTTTAAAGAGAGTTATATGTCAAATAATTCATAATTTGTTATTTTATTATTTTTCTGTACCATAATTTCAATTGAGTGTAAATAGTTACTAGACAAGATAGGCTAAAGTAAATCGAGCCAACAATAAATCATAAAGTAAATCATCTTCTTAATAATAACAATAATTCTTAATAATTTTTAAATTTGATCTGAAGAGCTGGTTAATATATATTTTAAAACTTTTCATACTTTTGGAACTTTTCTCATTAAAGTTAAATATTTTTCTTTTTATAATTTTGGTACCTCATCAGGCTTTTCTTAATTGAAATTAAAGTTTTTTTGTTATAATTTGACGAACAACGTGTGGTATTTTGTCTTTAAAAAAATAATATCATTAATAATATACTGTTATAGAAGATATTTTATATTTTGGTTCTCAAATTGACACTCAAGAGTGGTAAATTATAATATTTTTACAATTATTTCTTTATAACTTGATACTTAGCAGTGGAAGTAGGGTGGTAATAACTCTACAAAAAAAAGAAGAAAATGTCAACGTTGTTAGAATTAACCATTATCAAAGTTAGTGATCTGGTCAAATAATGATGTGACAAGCGAGGAGATATAGGACTGAAATGTAAATACAGTATTGGGTTTACATGTTTACTTTGCCAAGCCCTTGGTAAAACAATAATTGTTTACATAAAAAAAAAATAAAATAAAATAAAAAAAAAAAAAATAAATAAAAAACCAATGATTTAGAGAGTTATTACCAACCTACTTCCAATGTTGAGTATCAATTAATTTATTTTTAATTTAAAAATATTATAATTTACCACTGTTGAGTGTCAATTAGAGAACCAAAATATAAAATAACTTCAGATTTAATCACGACTTGACTTTTTGGACACAATAATTCTACTAAAGAAAAAGTAAATTAGCGATTTGGTTTACTGTTGTAAAGATTATTAAAAGCGATAGTTTTTGTGAAATTTGAACACCTATCATTTGTTTATAAAACATTTGAATTATAAGAAGATTTTAAATCATTGACTTTTCTTCACGTTTGGGGGTGTTGTAAATAATGCATAATCTCAGTTTCAAACAAAGATGTTGGTTCTGATTTATAGGAAATTTAATATAGTTTTTTTAAATACTTGCTAGATGAAAAATAATGTAAGAAAATATGATTTCTAACTGAAAAGTCAATTATTTTTTTTAAAAAATGGAGGAAAAGCTTATTTCTTGGAAATGAAAAGAAATGAAACAGGATTATTATGGTCAATTTTGTTTCAAATGATATGTACTATCAACCAGATTTTCTTCTCGCATTATCCACCTTTATATCAATTTAGAGATTGAGTAAAAATTGAGTTGTAGATTTAAAAAGCTTCATTACCCCAGACTTAAAAAAAAGAAAAATAATGTGAAGAGACATGAATCTCAAGCCCTACATTAAATAGAAAAAGAGAAAAATAGTATTGACTTGTTTGGTTATAATGGTTTCACATTGTCATTATAGAAAAAGATAAAAATACTATTGATAAGTTTGGTTATGATGGTTTCACATTGTCATTAGTCTTACGGACATAAAGTTTAGATGTTAAGCAAAAATAATAAAATAAATAATCTGTAATCCTATCAAGAGTAGGGGTTGACATAATTGTTTTCTAATTGCAGGATACAGCAGGAAGACCCAATAGCTGATTTGGATTTGGTTGAAGTTAAACAAGAAGTAAGTCAGTTATTTAGGTACACTCTTAGTGATGTAGTTTAGGCTATAAACCAGTCCCTAGTTATTTCAATGATTAATAGCAGGAGGTTTAAAAGTTGTACTAGGGACCCATGCTGGTTTTTCTCACCAATGCTGACCCCCCCCCCTCTCTTTATTTTTATCACCATGATCTTTTGTGTTCTGTCTCGGCGGATCTTCTGGCACAATCTCTTCCATTCACAACAATATCTCCACAATTGCTTTTCATCCACCAACTCTAGTCAGAGCGTATTCCAAAAGTCTTCATTCCTTATTCTATCCCTTCTTGTATCATCTGCTATTCCTCTCAAATATCTCATCTCTATAACATTTGTTAGTCGCCGTTCCGAATATTGATATATTAAATTATAAATATAAGACTTACCGTTTACAATATTCTGATTTTGTTCTTTATACGACGGCCGTTTCGGCTGTTCCGCCATTATCAAGTTAATTTATTCAGGATTCCCTTCGTCAAACATAAACAACTTACACATAGTTATACATAAACACAAACACTGATTTGGACCTAATATATATTAAAATTTATTAAAACAAACATGACTCATGAGACAGTATGTACCAGGACATCAAACAATTGAATCGACTCTTCTAAATTAGTGATCCTAATCGTAAACACTGGGCCAAAATGGCTGACTACGATTTCATTTAATTGTGGTTATTTTACTTGGCTCATCATTTTTCCTGGGGTCTTCCGACCTATCCCAATTACAGCTAATGTGCCATTTTGGGGTGAGGGGTACTAACTAGGCAAAAATCAGGAACTGTTAACACAATCTAGGTTTCACAAGAATCCTGCTTCTGGTCTTCAGTTCCTATCCACAGATGATGCACAACTGTTTCGTTGATCTCCTACAGTCTCAGTTTAGAATGTATAATATACAATTCTTACGAATTTCTTATAATTATTGAAAACACAATCAATATATTTTATCAATAAAGCTCTCTTAATCTCATTTTATAATTTATAATAGAAAATTCTTGAGGTGAATGGGAACATAATACTGTACTTATATTTCAAATATATTTCCTTTACAAATGGGAAATTATTATATAATTTTATGAAATTAGTATGGCATTTCGATATAAAAAATTATCGGTAATGAAATAAAAAATATATTGTTATGGTCATATTTATATACTTTTTCTACCATATTGCAATATTCTATCAATATTCCAATTTTATTTATATGTTCAAAATTTATTGCTGGTGAGTTCAATTGATGATGATATTTGGAACCACAAAGTAAATTACAAACTTCGAGTGATTAGTCATTCATGAAGTGTTTTATAAGTTCTATATAGATATTTTACATGTATTATATGATGGACATTTAGGATGCTGTGAACATGTATGACTTACTTGTACATTTGGGACCTTTTTGACATATATAACATACATAAATTTATCTTGGAGATTAGGGTAGTGCAGACACATGTGTATGTATGAAGTCCAACGAATCGTAGGTATGTGTCCTTTAAGTTTAACCAAAAACCTAACCTTTTTAGGTAACCACAACCCTGACCTCCTTCAGTCTTTTTCGTCGTCTTTTCTGAAATATGGTGTTGCAAAGACAAAAAATGGAACTATACAGCCTACTGAAAGTATTAGGCTTCCTATGTGGGAACACTTGTCTGCCCTAGGGTATATTGTTTCCTTCAATAGTTGAGGTTTCCCTGAACTACTGGACCTCCCCCCTCCCATTGTATAAAAACTTTTAGTTATTATATTTACTTTACCCGAATGCTTTTACTTAGTAATGAACACAGAGAAAACATTTAATGTAAAATAATCTCGGGGATGTAAGGTCCATTGAAATAAACCAATGGCAGTATTATTTGCCACTTACTTCTATTTAAGGAGAATTCCCTTTATATTATCTTACTACAGTGATATGAAATTGTAATAAATATACCAGAAACTGTTTCCAAAAAATTATTAAAATTTGTAATAACATCTAGATCAATAGTTGCCTTTCAAAAAATATAAAATAAAATTGTACAATCTTCAGCACTTTCCCTGCTATATACAACAAAAAAATAAACTATATAATAATAATAAAGACACTAACCTAACACAAAATAAACTTAACCTATGCAGAAAGAACATATCAATATAAATTATCAAAATAATTTCCTGATAATATCTCTTTTATAAAATTTAATTACTATTATTTCTTTACATATAGTTTCAAATTATTTAAACTTGCATCAAATTACTTTAAAACACAAAATTTAACTTGAAATGACAATAATTTAAAATTTGATGAAATTTTATTTTTCCACTCGTTGTATTTTTATAAATAACAATCTACAAATAAAATTAAACCCAGGAAGATACTGATTTTAATTAGTGTAATGTAATTACTTAAACACTCACTATACGACAATTTGATATACTAAATGCAAATTCTAAAAGTCAACCTCTGAGCGCTGAGTATAGTTACTGGTTGAATTGGATCTCCTTGGTATGGTGATGTTATGCGGTTGATACTGGATTTAATAACTCAACTGTGGTTCACTGAACTGTCCTGGAGGTGTTATTATTTATTATTAATCAATACCTAGTATCACCGGGCCGAATCCTTAAAACAAATACCAGTTAATACACATTTTTTCACATCAAATTGTGATGATAACTTGTGAATGTGACAAATAGTCAATGTCCGACTCATATTTGAACACAAGGCAGAGAAGTTATGCACATACTTAGATGCGCTATTGTTCATGTGCTCTGTGTGTCGATGGTTTGTTAACATGCCTTTCTTTGTCTCATTGCATTAGCTCGAAGGCATTCATTGCGTTGCTCTTGGCTTTCTTTTGCACGTGTGTTTGCAACCGGGTCTCTTAAATTTGCAGTGTCCGTCACAATCGATCCTCTGCTGTTCTATTTAACCAACAGGTGTGGTCTATTTGTGAATTCCGTATACGTTAACCAATATTTTCTCTTTGTCCACGAAGACGTGTGGCATTGTTATAGAATCATCGACACAAAACCTTATCTCTTATATGCCTATCTATAATTTTTTCCATTTGCCTTAAGGAGAAAATATGTAAGACTTATTGGTCGATAGGCCTTTGCTACTTCATAAGATGGTCGTCCCAGTTTGGGAATAAACACCACCTTTGAAGTTTTCCAGGAAGTTGGTATTACCCCATTCACTAATCTCAAGCTAAACAGGTGTACAGCTCTGGGATAATCAGATCTGTACATCCTGCACAAAAGTAGGAAATATGCCATCGAACCCTGGAGTTTTAAAGAGCTGAAATGATTTTGAAGCCCATTTAATCTCACTATACCGGGTGTTTCAAAATGAATAGCGGGGTTTTAACACCTTATAATTTTTATTACACTACAATTACAGCTATAAATGATACATGAAATGAAACAGCAACTCAAACAGTTTTGTTTGTTGGCACCAGTGCGCATGTGCACGCAATGTTTTCGCCGCCATCCGTTAGAAAGCGCTAGTGGTAAAAATGGCGACTAGTGAACAAAAAGCTTTTTGTGTTTTACAGTTTGCAAAGACGGAATCTGTAGTTACTGTGCAACGTGCGTTCCGTATTAAGTTCAGTTGTGATCCTCCAGGTGATAATAACATCAGTTTCAAGATACCGGTTGCCTTAGTAAGGGGAAGAGTACGGGACGACCAAGAGTTAGTGGAGAGAGCATTGAGCGAGTACGAGAGTCGTTCACGCGTAGCCCACAGAAATCCGTTCGCAAGGCAAGTCGTGAATTAGAAATTCCTGTAACGACCGTTTGGAGAGTTTTACATAGATGATTACAACTACGTCCTTATCATTTGCAGTTGTTACAGGCTCTAAAGCCTGCAGACCATGGCTTACGTGCCAACTTTGCTAACGAAATGTTGTAACATGAAGATGATGATTTTCTGGATAGTGTCGTCTTCAGTGATGAGTCGACCTTTCACCTTAGTGGACATGTGAATACTCATAATGTGTGGATTTGGGGCTCAGAAAAACCTAACGCAATTGTACAAGTGCAACGCGACACCCCTAAATTGAATGTTTTTTGTGCTATATCCCGGCAGAAAGTTTATGGGCCTTTATTTTTTGGCGAAGCAACTGTAACTGGTACTTCTTATCTTGATACTCTATAGTTATGGCTCTTCCCTCAGTTAAAAGATGATGAACAAGAGAACTTCATTTTATAGCAAGATGGTGCGCCGCCCCACTGGCACAACGAAGTACGAGATTGGTTGAACGTTACTGTAACCGACCGCTGGATTGGCCGCAAAGGGCCCAATGACAGTTTGTTTCGCATGGCATCCACGGTCACCCAATCTGACGCCTTGCGATTTCTACCTTTGGGGGTTCATAAAGGATCGTGTGTATGAGCCTCCACTACCAACTGACCTTCCCGAATTAAGAAACAGGATTGAAGCAGCTGTTACAACAATTACTCAAGAAACACTAATCAAAGTTTGGGAAGAACTCGCATATCGTCTTGACGTGTGCCGTGTGATGAATGGTGCTCACATTGAACACTTTTAGGATTTTCTGTAAAACTCTTTGAGTTGCTTTTTCATTTGAGGTGTCATTTATAGCGGTAAGTTTAATGTAATAAAAGTTATAAAGCGTTAAAACCCAGCTATTCATTTTGAAACACCCGGTATTTGAATAAAGACTTGACACAACTCCAACACTTGATGGCCTTGCCTCTCTAGGTCTTCACTTTCCTTATGGGTTCCACTCCATTTCTTGCCGATTGATACTATCATTAACTGTCCTGAGCATGTATCCAATCGCACCATACTTCCTCTTTTAACTTAGCTATATTAACTTGTCCATAGCTTTCTCAGAGTTCTTGATTTGAAATTATATCTAGTCAATGTTCGTTATTTCATTGTACAATAGACATAGTGTTGTAACTGCCAAATTGTTGTTTTTTAGTTAAGACTGTTTTCTATTCATCTTGATGAGCTCTACACAATAAACATACAGGTGTATATATAACAGTTTTGAAGATATTACATATTGTGCCTAGGTCGTAACTAACATTGTCATGATTTTACAAGAAAGATAGTGCTGTATTTTAACTTACGCCATTATGTCTCTTAATATGTTAACCTATTTTTTCACAGCTCAAGAGACATAGTGATGAAACTGAGAATCCACAACATTTTTTTTATTCATCATACTAAATAATAATGTTATTTTTACCCAAAATTTTTAGGCTTATTACATCACATGTTACTCTTTCATTTTATACTAAGTGTGTAACTTTATTATACCAAACATGGTAAGACATGATAACTTGCAAAGATTGGTAATATCAACAAATACCAAATGAAAGGAAATAAAGGTTAGGAATACGAAAGTGTTATAACAAATAAAACTGTTCTTGCTAGAAATAAACTTAAAGAAAGATGCAATGGAAAAATTTGCCCATCAGTGTTCGAAAATTTCCGAAGAAAAAGGAACAGTATTTTGGAAAAAATTTATAAAACTGGAAGCCTATAGCTACAGAGAGAATACATGGTGAGGTATGTAAAACAAAGAGAAAAACAAGTATAATAAAGAAGACTGTAAAAGAAAATATACTTTGATGTATTTTTCTCAAAGACAGTGAAATTTCAGTATGTAAAAAAAATATTTTTGAACATATTGGGTGTTTCTGCCAGAACTGTTAAAACAACAATGTCCAAGAAAAAAAGGATCCGGCAGTATAAAACAGGAAAAAAGAGGCAGTCGCCCAAAAGCGCTACAAGACCAGGACAAAGCTGTGCACAATTTCGTGCAAAGGTGGAGCAACAAAAAAAAGCAGAGTTTGAAGATCACTATAAAGCCCATATGGAAGAAAAAGTTGCCTTACGACTGATGAAAAATGATATTAAAGAAAATATGGCAGATGATACTTGTGTATGCGCAACCTTATAGCAACCTATAGCTGCAAAGAGCCAACTTTTCTATCATAGAAGGCTTACTATTTACAACTTGTCAGTTTATGACATCAAGAGAGGACTGTACTTGTTTTGTGTGACATGAAGGCCTAGAAAGAAGAGGATCATCTGAAATTGCCTCTTGTCTTTATAAGTATCTTCTTGATCTTGATTGTAAGAATGTACAGGAGGTGTTTTTGTTCTCTGATGATTGCTGTGGTCAGAACAAAAATTCGGTCATTGCCATTACGCTGCTGCATGTTGTAAGCACCTCCAAAAATATTTCTAAAATTTTTTGAACCTTACTATGTTCAGAATAAAGAAGATTCGGCACACAATGCTGCTATACACTCAGCATTAAGTACTGCAGGTAATGTCTTTGTGCCATCTGAACTGAAATCGATTATAGGGTTACCTTGTAGAAAAAAAAGCCATACACTGTCCACAGCATGGAAAACAACAATTTCATTGATTTTATGCGACAAGCCAAATGATTAAAATTCTTGCTGTACGGCATGATGATAAAGATGAAAAGCTGAACTGCCCTACTATGGTGGAATATATTGTGTTGAAAAAAGAAACTAACAAATTATATTGCAAATCAAGCCATTTAAGCAGTGGATACAGAAGCTTGACCCTCCCAAATGGTGACATCGCCCCCAGTGTGAAACCAAGTAAACTTTACAGAAAAAGATCAACCTAAGTTAGCTAAAGAAAAATATGACTACTTGATAGGACTCTGTACTGGTGCAACACTCATTATAAGGGGAGAAGAAAATGTGCAATTCTATAAAAACTTACGCCATCATTAAAAAAATGACTAAACTTTAATTTCTTTCATTCTAAGTGAAAATTGTTATTCCTACTAACTTTTTCATAGTACACTGTTTTCATGTTTTGTACTTTAATCAAGTAATTATTAAATTTTGTAAACAGAATTATATCTTTTTCCATCATCTTTTTAAATGTGTTTGTAGTTATTATTAGAATAACAATAATCATTCCATGGAATAAAAAAAATTATATGAGGAAAATATACTTTCCTTTTTTTGAGACATACTGTCGTATCTGCTTTTAAATGTGATGGAGGAAAAAAAAATTAACTACAGTACATCAATGCTCATATCTTTAAGTATCATGATGTTAAAATTTCATTATGTGAAGAAGAACCTAATACAATAAATACGAAAGTGATAGACCCTCAGTGACTCCTATACTGAATACAGGCGTGGCAATCCTGAGGGATTCTAACTGGATCTACACCATTCTGGATGTAGTCTTGGGTTAGACCTCACTCTTTCAGATAAGGTCGAGACTCTGATTACCATAATCTTCACAACCAATTTTTGCACCTATATTAGTCAAATATATTACTTAAATTTGTACTAAGAGTAGATACGAAAACCACTTCCTCATTTGCGAATATAAGTATCAATCTATTGAGCAACACTTATCTTTTG
Organism: Aphrophora alni; assembly: GCA_963513935.1. Classification (NCBI taxonomy): domain Eukaryota; kingdom Metazoa; phylum Arthropoda; class Insecta; order Hemiptera; family Aphrophoridae; genus Aphrophora; species Aphrophora alni. The sequence continues at coordinate 149,480,047 of OY740765.1, forward strand.
ATCCTAAAACTATTAGAGTATTCGAGAGCATAGGGGTCATCTTACATTTTATTTGTTTAAGGTGATGATGGCCGAGAGGTTTGTGTGTTCAGAAAAAATGTGGTGAATTTTATATCAGGTAGATTATTTTTTCTTCTTGATTTTTAAAGACCAAAACCTTTCGGTCATCATCGCCTTATAAAACAAGAACAAAATAAAGACCACTAGCCCTCGAATACTCGAACGAACGAGAGTTGGTCAAGATAGAAAGAAGAACAAGAGAGATCTCATCCGAGACTAAATGAAAAAAGATGTAGATCCAGCTAGAATACATTGGGATTGAAACGCCTGTGCTCACTATGTGAGTTGGATAGATTACATAAAAGCAGCATACATTCAAGGTTTTACACTGAAATCGTAAGCACATAAAACTCAAAATATAAGTAGTAAGTAACTCCAGTTTTCACAAATTAACCATTTTGAATATATTAACCTATATTTTTAAGGTTTAGTAGCGTTCGGTTTAAGTGTTTGCGACATGGATTAAAAGTATTTTAGTGATTATAAGAAATTATTGTGAAGTGCTTTGAATTCTTTTTGTAATTTTTTTTTAGAAGTCTTAAAATATGTACCTAGAATTATTTTTGTATTACAGAAATTAGTCTATGGAGAGTAAAATTGCAGTTTAATTAGAAAAAAATGGTTCATGAAAAAACTCTTCATCTAGAGATGCTTGAAATTAGTTAGTTTTTACATTGTTTTAAAATCTGTAATTGTCATTGTAAAGCTATAAAAAAGTAGTCTATCCAAAAAACTGTTGGTTTAATATTAAAGACTTTTTTTTTTCAAAACACAATGTGGAATTTTTCCCTAAATTTTGAACCCATAAAACTGAAAATATGCATTTCATTAAAAAAAAAACAAAAAAACATTAAAGTATACATTTTTGAAGATATGAACAAACAGTTGAAGTTTGTTAAAGTAGTGAGAATTTTTTTAAAAAATTTTAGGCTAATGTATTTTGATAAGTTTCAGAATCAATTCATTCCTTTCCCTCTAAAATTGTTATTTAGGGTTATTAAAAAATATTGGAAGTGGAAAAGTGTTACATCAAAACTGCTCGCCTGGTGGAAACTTATGTAACATAGTATACGAATTACAGGTTAAGTTTGGTAAAAATTTCATCCTCCGTTTTTTACCTTCACATTGCAATACCTCAGGAAACAGAAAAAGTGATTTTCGAAATGCCGTCCGTCTGTCATCGTTGTACGTAAGAACAATAGTGGCTACAAAAATTATGATAGGATCATGAAATTTGGTAAAGAGGATTAGAGTGAGCTCATATACTAATGTATAGAAACTCAGAAAAAACGAATAAAAAATTAGAAAATTTTGGCCCTTTTTAGCAGTTTTTGTTCGTATATCGTGTATTATTCAACCTATAATGCATTAAGTTATTTTTGATTTTGATTCTGCATGTTATGGTACCAAACGCACCTCTCTAGGATGACAAATAGCGAAGTTATTGTCAATGAATAGTTATTATCTCTAAAATAGATAAAGACTGGTTTTATTGACGTTTTGTACACTAGGTTTATTTAATATTTTTACAAATAAATAAAATGTAATTATACTTACTCACAATTCAAAATTAACTTGCAGTGTAATCAAAAATAGGACTTCTTCTGAGACCATGTAAAGACATGAACATTTCTTTAATAACATGAACCTAATTGTGTCAAACAATTTCAAGGTCTTGTATTTTACTGTATTGACACTGCAATAATAAAAATATTTGTTGTTTATAAAAGTAAATCATAAGGATATATGATAATTTTCACATGTCTTACACTTTCTATTCAAATCATAATTGGAGAATTAAAAAATTGGAGAAAAAAATTGATTTCTGAAAACTTTAAAAGTATTGTTTTCTCTAATGTTTACAAATTAAAGTAATTAGATAATATTTAGAATTTATAACTTGTTCTACAAATTATAGTTTGGATAATTATGAACAAACTGCTTATTACATCAGTTTATCTTTCGATAAGAAAGTTGTAAGATTGCAGAACACTGCATGAAAAGTTTGTACTGTCGCACACTTAACAGATATATCAATTTTACCAACCATTTTTTATAACTTGGGATTCTCAAAACAATAAATTATTTTATTCCAGATTACATAACCTTTTCTATAATCCACAGTTTCTTTGCATGCAAGTAACTGAATGAAAATTGTATTTGCGTCATGCGAAGAATACAATAAATGAAGTATACTTTTTTTTAAAATGCTCTCCTGAAAAGTTGTCATTTTGCAGTTACAACACTATGTCTATTGTACGACGATTTATTTGTACTACTTCTTGTAGGGTTTGGCATCCATATACAGTACAGACTTCATATTGGTTTCAAATCTGTAAAATCAAAATAATTAATAGCAGATTTTATATTTAAAAATTATTTGTTTTATTTTGTTTCAGGATATTGAAGAGGATCTTGAATGTGGTAAGTTTTTTTATTATTATCTACAATAAAATTTTCCTGTGCCAATCAGCCAAAGCCTTCTATTCTTTTCAACTCTCAATCCTCTCCCACTTATCTCTACATCATTCCACGTCTTCTTCCTGAAATTTCCAATGATGGATTTGCTTACGCCATCATCTTTCATTATTATTGTATGACCAAATCACTTCAAACTCTTATTCTCTATTTAGTCCATCACAGTTTCCTCACCATTCATCATTTACCTAATTACTTCATTCATTATATGTTCCAGCCTGGAAACTTGCACTTCTCAAATAATCCATTTCCACAGCCAATATTTTTATCCTGAAATATTAATTCATAATCTATTTCACTTCCATAATTCAGGACTGACTCGATTAATATTTTACAAAATACTTTATTTCATATTCTTCCAAATGTGCTATAATCCAAAATGAATCATATTCTTAACTGAACCTAAATATGATTAAATTTTTTCCTTCTGTTTTTTTTTTTTTTTTTTTTTTTTCCTTTTTCAATTTTTTATCTCTTTTTCTTCAATGCCTTCTACTTTATTTGTAACTAGTTGATGGCCCCAGTTTCACCTGGGGATAGTTAAGATAGTTTTATAAAGAAATAATTTTTTTTAGCTTAACCCTAATGGTGGTGTTATGGAAATAAATTATACCCAAATACAGCAACACACCAATTTTGATCTAAATTGACCTATAAATAACAAATATATGATACTTGTTTCACGGGTAAAACACACCCTTTGAGTGGAACATTTTCAAAACTCTTTCTTAATACACGTCTACAGACCTACCCCAAACCATGTTAAAAAATGCATAGCTCTATGCTTCTTGGATCTAGAAATTTCGTGATCAGTCAGTGGGTTTTGAATTTTATATATAGATGAATAATTGTCAGTAAGTATTTGTCAACTTGGTTTATACAGAGTGATACAATAGTTCTGCAACCCCTTCATAATTTTAAACCTGTTAAATTAAATACATATTAACTCCAAACTTTTAGACTGTTATATTGGGAAAATTCTGCACCTTTTAAGAATATGAATGAATTCTACTCTTATTTGGTTGGGGAGTGGGGGGTTGCAAGTCAAAAATTTTAAATAGCAATTCCTACTGAGTGATACCTCATTTTAAAGCCCTCGTTGAGATGAGAAAATTGGTGTAAAGTAAACCCCTCTCCGATATCCCAATCCAAAATGGCGGAGCCAAGAAGTTCAGATTTTTCTACATATTCTATTCTACAACAATTCAATGTGTATTCATTATAAGATCCAAAAACATTGCACAATTTTTTTAATATACATTAATTACGATTAGGAGCAAACTAACTCGTAAGATTTTTTTGTCAAATTTAAGAAAATGGGGCCTAATCAATACCTAAAACCTAATTAAATTGAAATCCTCAAAAATTATAGAAATAAAAAAAGTAATTAAATAGTAAATCATTTTATTTATTAATGATACATTTTAAAGGTAAATTAGAATATAATGTTTTTAGACTGTACTATTTTAAATTACAGCTTTAAATAGTTAGTCATCTTACCAGAGTTTAATGCAACAGATGTTCAAATTGGTGTCCTTCAACTGTTTGACTAGTCAATTATAAAATGAAGAAACTGCATTGTTCAATGTTTCTATTGTAACATTTCAGACAGCTTCTTGTATTTTATTTTACATATAATCATCATTTAGAGGTTTTTTTATTTCTATAATTTTAGAGGATTTAAATTTAATTAGGTTTTAGGTATTGAGTAGGCCCCATTTTCATTAATTTGACAAAAAAAATCTTGAGTTATTTTTTAAATCGTAATTAATGTAAATTAAAAAAATGTGAAATGTTTTTGCATCTTAAAATTAATACACATTGAGTGAGGTGAATAAAACTAGAATTTACTACTTAGTATTAACTAAGTAGTTTTAGCATTTTCTGAAAACGAAGTGAATAAGAATTGGGTAAAACTAGGTAGTATTTTCTAAGGCTGTCGGGATATTTAAAGAATATTCTAACCGCTTAGTATTTACTAACATGACTCATGTTTGTACCGAAAATGAGGAAAACCAAACAAATTATTGATAAGTATTGAGTGTGAAGAAACTAAAAACTTGGCAATTCCGAAGTGACAAAGAGTTGTACTTCTTCAGCAGTTTCAACTACAGAAACTGCAAGCAGAAAGAGGGAAGCTAAAGTTGAAAAACAGCTTCAACAAACTATGTATATTGCGGAGCCAGATGACAAAGAACCCAAGAAGTTGAACAAAATACTGATGGGGAATTAGGAAATAAATGTGGTATTAAGGAATACATAAAATAAACTTTCCTTAATATTTAAAAAAATATATAAATAAAAATAACGACAAAAATTCAATTTTAGGTTGAGTGTTTTTAGGTGTGTGGGTTCTGTAATCGTGCGCATGTGTATGTGCATGTTTGCATGAATGTGTGTGTGTGGGTCTGTATATGTGCATATAATTTCATGCAAAATAACGCAGTAAAATTCCATTTTCTGCCGGGGTGATAGTGCCCCTCCTCATGTCTCCATTCCATCATCAGGCAAAAACTCCTCCGTCAGGAAATTAACATTATTATCTTTAAACCTTAGTAACTGTTTACAATTACCTACATTCCGGGTAAGTTTTCCTGTTTTGAACCGCCATGAACATCACCATTCTTGCAACTGACCTAACAACTAGCATGCACCAGGGAAGGCTAGCTAGATAAAAACTAAGAATATTCTAATTGGACTTAGTTCAAACTAACGTTTATTCACCTCCATAGATTAGGAAATACTAAGCGTCCTGATAACTTTAGAATTTACTAAGGGTAGTATTTTCTAACTTTTTTTATTCACCTTAAATTAAGTAAATACTCGAAAACTGCTTAGTTTTAGCATATACTAATTTTTATTCGCCTTACTGATTGAATTGATGAATAGAATACAATACATAGAAAAAAAGAAAAATCTGAGCTTCTTGGCTCCACCATTTTGGATTGGGGTATTGGAGAGGGGTTTACTTTACACCAATTTTCTCATCTCAACGAGGGCTATAAAATAAGTATCACTCAATAGGGGTTGCTATTTAAAATTTTTGACTTGCAACCCCCCACTCCCCAACCCAATAAGAGTAGAATTCATTCATACCCCTAAAAGGTGCAGAATTTTCCCAATATAACCGCCTAAAAGTTTGGAGTTAATATGTATAACAGGTTTAAAATTACGAAGGGGTTGCAGAACTTTTCATCACTATGTATATCCATTTCTTCAGCCTTAAAAACGTCTTCTATTTTTGTATTAGTAATCTGTTTTTCTATGATTCAGTACAAAACTCCAGGATTGTAATGTTTTCAATCTACATGATCTTGGGTAATAGTATTTAATAATCAGCAAACCATAAATGAAATAAATAACTACTATTTATATCCCATCTCATACCTTAACAATTTTATTTTGACATCTCCAAAACATCTCGATTTTTATATTAAAAAGGTTGCTGCAGCATTATCTCTATACTTGTTATCCTCATACATTTCTCTTTAAGTTTCAAGTTATTCTTAATTTATAATACTATTCTTAAAAATTTCCCTAGTTGATTTCTTAGTACCTACTTTTTCAAGATTATTTTTTATTTTGTTTTTTGACAAATACTATTTGCGTAACAAGAGTCATTATAGTGGTTGTACATAAAATGTGGATACATAAGATATTAAATTTAAATTTAATAATAAATTGAAATAACACAGTTACAATCAAGATATCTCATTCACACCCGAAACAAACCCCCCTCCACAAAACCTTATATTACAATACAAAATACTGTCACCATTATACAAACTACCAATACACACATCTTGCGAACTCCAGAATATGTACACCAATATTTATTTTATGATGTTTCCAGTTTTTTTCAATTTCTCTAGTCGTGGCTAAGAAACTCCTCCTTTGAATAAAGAGTGAGTCATGTGAATAAAAGGATCCAGAAAGTAATAATGTTTTTAAAGGACTTTATATCCTAAATTTGTATTATTTTTTTGGGGAGGTTATTCACCAGCTTGACTTGGCAGCTTTTTATACTTTTCAAGCCTGTATGGCCTCCATTGGTGGTATACCTGGTGTTATACCCATGCACTTTTCTTTCAGCAGTATTCATATATTTAAATTTGCAACACATAATTACTTCAAAATATAAATACTTGGGAAAGTCAATATTGACAGTTCCTTAAAAGATTTTTTACAAAATTCCATTTAGGTTAGGCCAGCTACAAGGGTCACAGCTCTTTTTTGAAATATGAATACTTGTTTCACATTGTGACTTGAGTTTCCACCATATGGAAATTACATAATTTAAATAAGAAAAAAATAGCCCATAGTAGACTATATACTGCGTACTAACAATGCCAAATGCTTCCACTGATCTCATCAATCACTCACTCTGGATGATTTGCGATCGCAACCGTTAAAATTAAAGATCCGGTTGTTTTCTCTCACCATTCTTGGTACAGAAAATTTGTTCGACATTAATCATGTGCTGTTAGGCAAGCTCTTTTTTATTTCCTTTGAGCTACCATTCAATAGACCTTGACAATAACTCCTCAAGAAGAATTTAAAGTTGTGAGATTCAAAAGACATGTTAACAACAGAGAGTGTCTGTTTATCAGAGTCAGTCTGTGATCAATAAAGTTTCATTTCGGAGTTTTCGAATTGGATGTACAATTCCTATAGTACCAGTAATAATTCCTATAGCTTTGATAATCATAAAGGGCGATATATTAGACAGATATTTGACCCCTCAACATTGTTACGAACCATAAGGAACCTGGATGTAGGTCTATAACTCATTATGCCCAAATTTCTTTTCAATATCTCAACACATAGATTCCTCAGACGATGCCGAAAGTTGTCTTTTTTTCACTACCCAGGTTGGCATTTCTGAATGTAAGAGACCATAAAAGAGTTTACCAGCGCATCATATTGGGCAGTTGCAGGTAAGATTCTGGGAATGGGTACACCCTAGGATTACTTTAGATCATTTCCATTACCCCAGAATTCTAAAGCTCAGAGTATTCTCAATAGTTCGACTGGTTGGGCATCAGTTAGACCCTCAATCGTAACTACTTCCTGACCAAGGACCGAAGTGGCTGAATACTAAACAAAAAACACACATACGTCTTTGGTATAGCAAGCTCACATCAGCTTACCAGATTCAAAGGTTGTCACGCTTTGGTCTAATAAGCATTCTCAGACGCGATAATGCTTTGGATGGACAAAAATTCTCTTATATAAAAATTCTGTTGCGAATAGTTCTAAAACTCTAAATATAATTAACTAAGGTTAACCGTAAATATCACAAATATATATAAAATTAAAATATTTTAATCTGTTCTGATGTTATACCAAATTATATACTTAACAAAATGAGTTACAACTTTCTTTAATAATAATTGTTCCCTTTTTAATTTTCCATTGACCTTCTCAGTAAGTTAGTCCTCTTACCAAATAGATTAAAACTTTAATTCAGAATATATAACGTGATGTCATTCGCAACACTTTCTATTTTTGAAAACTAATTTACATTTCATTGGTTCTTTAGAAGAGAGTTATATACATCTCAATTTTGATCAGTAGAAAAATATTATTCTGACCTGTGCTTTTGATATTTTTGTGTGAAACGAAGGAATTGTTAAGCTGTGAAACTGTGATATTTCACTATTGTAGAATATCAAATATAATTACTAACAACAACTCTTAACATGATAATACTTGGCAATTGATTATAAATATTTTGATTTTTGATAAGATTTTTAATGGTTACTTGTGTCAAAGCTTAACTAGGTCACTTCTTAAATGGTTCAAGAGTTATTTAACCTTTTCGCTCCCAAGGATTTTTGTGAGTGTGCTGCTTGGATCCCAACCATTTACCGTTAAAGTATGTGCATAGAATCCCAGGCACAAATAAACAAATTTTCAGTGATTCACAAAAAAAATAATATTGAGCTTGTTTATTGATCAATTTCAATGATTCTTTTTAAACAGTTTTTAATAAAATGTTCTATAAGAGTGTGTATTTTTAAAATAAGTGTTTATGAATATTAGGTATGAAAATACTAAAAATGGTACTTACCAAAAAAAATGTTCATCAAATTTTTAAATCATGTTGAATAATTAGAACTTAAAAAAATATCTTGAAGTAATTTGTCCACATAATTCAATTTTACACATAAAAATGAACAAAAATATAAAATTTCACTACATTTGTTAAAAATACACAAGTTATTAAGTTTTTTTTAAAGATATGTACATTATCAGTTCTGCGTCTAGTTACACATGTCCACAGGAAAAATACATAGTCCACAAAACAACATTTACATTCAATCACACTATAAACATTAAAGCAAAATCAGTGTTTTAAAAAAACAAATTATAAACATTTTTGATAAAAACTTAAGTCCCTAAATAATTGTAATTTTTAAAAGTAGTTGTAAGATTATGAGTGGAGAAAACATTTGTGGAGAGGATAACACTTGGTATGAACACCTTTATTACATTTTGTACAAACAAAACTAGATTTTTCCCCCCCTCTTTCCTCCTGAACTAGTGCTGGCTGCACTGCATACACAGCAATTTCTCTCTTTTTTATTTGGTAGTTTTTCAAAATGTTTGTCGAATCGATTGGTATCGCCACCACCATCCTCTTCATTCAAGTTATTGCAATTAGGATTCTTATTTTGTTTTGTATCAAACCATTCATCACTTAATATATTTACCAAAACAACAGTAAATTGTAGTCTGTTCATTGGTTTTGTACTATTTTTTTATATATAATATATGTATTCAAAATCATTTCATCGATAATGTGAAAAGTTATCTTTTTCCAAAATTTTGTTGTTTTCCGATCACTCATGTACTGATGAAGCATCTGATGATCTTAACCATCAACCCCTCCCATAAAATCATTATAATGTCTTATAATTGTTGGTTTATTGGTTATGTACAGCTTGTTTCCTCTTTTTTGCACTTCTGCTGGTTCCTAGCCTTTGAATCAGTTGATAGTAACAGTACAGGTTTTTTTTCTGTATACTTTTCTGCCTGTAGCCTAACATTAACATGTTTCTTTTCCTTTTATATTTTTTTCTCCAACATTAAACTTTTCTTTAAGGTTTGTAGGAATTCCTTTTCTATTGTGTCTAATGGTTCCTGTCAAAAAAGTCATTTTTTTGTACAATGATTTAGCCAGTCTAACTGAGGTAAAAAAGTTATCTACAACTAAATGATATCCTTTGTACAGTAAACCTGCTAATTCCATGAGTTTCATTACAACATTAAAAACTAACCCTGTTTCTTTTACTTTATCCATCCAGGCCTTTTGCTTCACAGTAAACCAAAATACTGTAACAATAGTGTGTCACCTTATCACAAAGTACCCACAGTTTGACACTAAACCTAAGGCGCTTTTTTGGTAAATACTGCATCAGTGGGTTATGTCCCTTTGTTGCAATTATACTTTCATCTATTGAAATATATTTTCCAGGCATAAAATAAAACTTGGATACTTGATTCATGTGGTCAATGAGAGGTTGAACATGCGCACAAGGGTCATAGTTCGGTTCTTTCGGTTTGGGAATGTTAGTTGTGTCAACTAGATGGAAAAAGCTTAGAATTTCTTGGAACTGATTACGGCTTATCATCTTTCCAAGGAAAATACTGACTGTCAGATTTCCACCAATAACTGGCAATCGTAGGTTTTCGATTGAGGCCCATGTTTATGAGAACACATATGAAAGCTTGAATCTCAGCTGCAGTGACACAGTTCCATAATCTAAAACTAGCATTTGGTCGTCTTTTTACATTCAAATCTGAAATAATTTTTTCAGCATACATATTTGTATACTTTGTAAATCTTTCCAAGAGTGTTACAGTAAAATATAGCCTAAAGTAGGACATGATAGGAGCGTCTCGTGGAGGACAATGTTTCACACCATGATTTTCAAGAAAAGAAAATGTATGGGCAAATTCTTGATCATTTAAGATCATCAACATCATTCCATCCTTCCTCATTTTCCCCACTTTCATCTGTTGTAGGCGAGTTATTATCTAGCCTAGGAAGTGTTGAATTAGAGCTGTTACTAGAAATGTCATTATTACCTGCTGGCTGATCTTCCTCACTGTCTGAAGAACTTAAGTCCATATATTTCCTAAATGTAGTCGGGATAGATCTTGAATGATTATCTGACACATCTGGATCGTAATTTGGATCTTTATCACTATCATCAAAAACAGATGAGCTACTTTCATTCATACAATCAGTTTCAGAATCGTCACTTTCATAATTGTCACTAGAAAATCTATCGTTTTCTATTGTCCTCAGAATTGTATTTTCACTTAAAGGTGAACATACTCTCTTTATAATTAAAATAAAATAACAAAAAAGTAGTAAATCACTCGACACAACGCACAAACACAAACCTTAAACAAAGTTGAAGATTAGTTACAGCTGACAGATGCGTGAAACACAACGTTGCCACAGCCATCAAAATCAACGTCATTATTGTCAATCTATATTTGTCAACGATTTGTATTTTAAAAAAAAGTTTTTTTGAACGTCCGAAAAATCGGACGCTGGAATTCAACACACATATTGGCGATGTCCGATTTTTCGGACGTTGGGAGCAAAAGGGTTAATTGGAAGAAGTTTGATGGTCAAGTATGGTGAAGAAAATTTTTTAGCACGTAGACATTGATTCTTTTCAATTTTAGGTTAGAAATTAATAGGACACATAGCCTATAATGTTAAGATTTTGTATGGATATGATACACAGGCTTACCTCGAAAAGTGGTCCTTGGTATTACCTAATAGTACACAAATAGAAAAATACAATAAAAAAGTTTTGAAATATTTCATAAACATTGTTCATTTTCTCAATCAGTAGAGAGGATTTTAGTAATTCATATTGTGGCATAAGTGATTTAGATTTTGATATCTAGTTTTGTCTGTTTCAATATATTTATATATTTTTAACCTTAGATCACATTGTTAATATTTACTGTTTGAATTAGTTATAGTAAATTAAAAATAAAGTGGACTGCATAATTTATACCAACAATAGTTTGGTTTGTAAGATTAAAAATTTAAGCCTATTTTCGACTTACCTTGATAAGCGAAAATAAAAAATAAAATCAATATTTTTGTACATGGAGACTATCATTCATATCTCTAGATAGGAATTTAGAGATGGATTTTCATTAATATATCACTTTAAAATAAAATCTGTAGACTATAGAGAATGGATAGTTTGAGAAAATATGTTATGTTATGTCCAAGATGCCATGTTAAAAGACCCTGAGTTAACTAGACATGTGCACTATGCATCACAAGTTGTATTATATTGATTCCTGATTAAGGTTTGTGGTTAGTTGTGTCGGTAAATATAATTATTACAAGTTTTATAAAATAAGTGATATCATCAATTCTTCATCATAATATGCCCGATGATGCTGCAAGGCGAAACAATTGTAGCTCTTTTATATTATTAAAATAATTTTGAAACTTTAGCTTTATTGAATCCTTAATTTAATATTTTCTAAATTACTCCTCAATATTTTTCTGCGTATTTGGTTTAGGTCATAAACCTACATTTTTCACTACATTTGACCAATATCATTTATGCCAATTTTAATTGCCTATACAAATTTCATACATTTTCACTTTATAGAAAATGTCCAGTTTTTTTTTGGTGGTACGTTTTGTTGTTTTTTCCAGTTTTTGTTTGTATGAGAAAGTTAGTGCAATATTAAGAGCACCCTTTATTCAAATTAATAATCACTGTCACTATAATAAATTCTATACTAGAGATATTAATTATAACACATACTAGTGAAAAGCATCAGTAATAGAGACTTATTTTATTTTTTAAATTTCTGTTGCTGTTGACAAACATACTGTAATTCGCATAGCAAGAGTCATATAAAAAAATAAAATAAAATAAATAAAAAAAAATCAAAAAAAATCTGATTATTCAAAGCTGATACAATTTTTGTTTTCAATTGTTGATTAATAATTAAGTGTTAATGTTTTTTATATCAGTAAAATTATACCTATTTTAATTCATTAATGTTTACAGCTATAGATTCATTAAATGATGGTGATGACATGAAATCTTCAAAAGTACATGAGAAAACACATAATATATCGAAGCATTTTCAATGTAAAATATGTGATTTAAAGTGTACTAGTAAATACAAACGAAATGTACACATGAGAACTCATACAGGAGATGAACCTTACAATTGTATAAAATGTGATGCAAAATTTACTGAAAGGTCTAGTCTACAAAGACATATGAGAAATCATACAGGAGAGAAACCTTTTCAATGCAATACATGTGAATCAAAATTTACTGAAAGGTCTAGCTTACAAAGGCATATGAGAATTCATACAGGAGACATACCTCATAAGTGTAGAATATGTAATTCAAAATTTACTGAAAAGTCAAATCTAAACAGGCATATGAGAATTCATACAGGAGAGAAACCGTTCCAGTGTAATAATTGTGATTCAAAATTTGCTTCAAATAACGGTTTGAAAGTGCACATGAGAATTCATACAGGAGAGAAACCTCACCATTGTATTATGTGCGATTCCAAATTCGCCCACAAGAATAGTTTACAAGCTCATATGTTGACTCATACAGGAGAGAAACCGTTTCAGTGTAATTTATGTGAATCAACATTTACTCAAAGAATTAGTCTTCAAATGCACATGAGAATTCATACAGGAGAGAAACCATTCCAGTGTTATATTTGTGATTTAAAATTTATCTCTAAATTTGGTCGAAAAGTCCACATGAGAATTCATACAGGAGAGAAACCTCACCATTGTAATATATGTGATGCAAAATTTGCTCACAAGAATAATCTACAATCACACATGAGAATTCATACAGGAGAGAAACCTCACCATTGTAATGTATGTGATGCAAAATTTGCTCAAAGAACTAGTCTTCAAGTTCACATGAGGACTCATACATTTGATAAACCATTCCAGTGTAATATATGCAATTTCAAATTTGCTCAAAGAATTAGTCTTAAAGTGCACATGAGAATTCATACAGGAGAGAAACCTTACCATTGCAACATATGTGATTTAAAATTTATTCATAGAAATAGCCTACAAGCACACATAAAGAGTCATACAGGAGAAAAACCATTCCACTGTAATATATGTGATTCAAAATTTACTTCAAAATGTGGTCTTAATCTGCACATGATGTCCCATACAGGAGAGAAGCCATTCCAGTGTGATACATGCGATTCAAAATTTGCACAAAGAGTTAGTCTTAAAGTGCATATGAGAATTCATACAGGAGAGAAACCTCACTGTTGTAATACATGTGATTCCAAATTTACCCACAAGGTTAGTCTACAAGCGCACATGAGGACTCATACTGGTGAAAAACCATTCCAATGTAGAAAGTGTGATTCAAATTTTGCTTCAAAATATAGTCTGAAAGTGCACAAGAAAATTCATACATCAGACACTTCACATGTGATTCCAAATTGTGTACATGAGAATGCACACAATAGAGAAATAGTACCATAATAATATATGCGATTATATTCTAAAAATGCTTGCAAGAATAATTTAGTGATGAACTATTTAGTCACTTCATTTGAAAATGGTATAGTTGGTGTGATGAATGTATTATCACCATTATTAATTTATTAATGCTATACTCATGATAAAATAATTCTTGCTGACAAAATGCAAAATATTTGAATTATATTTAAAGATATAGCCCTCGTCTTATTATCTGCATGGTGGTAGATGGCTATGAGACTTTAAAGAAGTTGTTTTAAAATACTAGATATTGTATTGATAGACCCCCTACTTGTTATAAATACCCCTCCCCCACCCATACAAAAGTGGAGCTTTAATTAACCATGCTAAATACATACTTGAAAACTGCAATATATAATTGATCATATGAATCTTTCTCTATGTGGAAAAAAAAAAAAAAAAAAAAAAAAAAAAAAAAAAAAAAACGTATTCAATTTTATATTAACGATTCGTCCATATGTTCATTCCTTGAATTGCCACCACATAAATACTGTTGTGTAAAAGAGTCGGGCATATTCATGTTTTTCTTTGAAAAATTAATTATGAAATAAATAAACAAGTTGATATACGAGGAGTGGAAATTCAGTCAACAGTATAGTTACATAGTTTTAATTAATACAATACATTTTTTCATTGAATTTAAGCTTTAAAAATTCAAATAATGATTTTATTATGAGAATGAGCTATTGTATGACTGATAATAAAGTTTTTGAATTAGGTCCATTTCAAATCTCTACTGATCCAGCCTATTTTCGACTAACTTTCAAATACAAGTTATTTGTTTGGAAAAACAATATTATGGACTTTGATGACATTTTCGAACAAATCCTTATTATGATTTTCCACGTTATTTCATGTAATCAAAATAATTAGAACTATGATTGTTAGGAGACAACAGATCGTAATTTATTTTAGGTCTTCTATCTGGACTTCAAGAGAATATAATAAACATTGATCTTTCCAAAGTGATATTTTAAATGATTTATAGAAATAATTCTGGAATTATAATTAGATCATAGTTTGAAGAAGAAAAAATAAAATAAATAAATAAATTTTTTAAAATTACTTGTGTTGATGACAATTTGTTTTTTCAATAGAGAAAATTGAAAAAATTAGTTGCAGATATAATTCAATAATGAATTTAGGGATTAACCCTGCAACCGGCACGGCGACCTACAGTAGGTCGCCCACGTGCTCCCAAGTGATTTCACCAACTCTTAACACGTATACCGAAACATCGGTCAATTTAACCGTTTGGGAATTTTGCGCTCTAATAGTGTCTAAACTGTAAGCCCTTGACAGCTGCCCCTCCCCATACCTTCTTCTCGAGTCCACTTATAGCCTATTAGCTCATCACTGTCTAGTTTGCCTGTCGACATCGCCCTGGCCAGCTCTGTGTTCAAAATCGGTCGGTCAGTTTTACCGTGTGTTTCGGTTACCAGCTTGTGGCTGTCGGTCAACCATACTGTATGTTTCAGTTTACGGCCTATAGTGGTCTGTGTTGTAGATTACTGTTTTAGTCATAAACTTGAATTTTTATAGTTATAAAATGGCTAATCCTAGTTCTTGTCAAGGTATGAGGCCTAGTGATCCGGATTTTTGTGATCAAATACCTAGGTTGATGGCTGATAGGGACAGTGATGATGATAGTGAATTTAGTGAAGTTGCCGATGCGGATGCTGATCCTGACTTTGTAATATCTGACCAGGAATACCAAGTTATTCCAGAAACCAGTTCATCAGAAGATGAAGATCATACCAAACTTCTCAATCAAGTGAATGATGTAGAAAATATAATAAATACTTTCGCTGAAGGCATTGATCTTCCTGAATATTCTTGGAGGGGATGAAAAAGAATGAAAACAGACCTCCAAACTTATGGAAAAGCAACCCACCTCCTAGAAATGTAAAAACTCCAGCAAGAAATTTAATTATGACTAAACTATCAACAATTAGAGCACCAGCAAGAGCCTTAGGCAACAGCCCTGATAAACGTGAAGTTTGGGAGTTATTCTTTGATCAGGATATAATTTCAAGAATAGTTACATACACTAACCAAAAGTTGGCCATGGTTAGGATGAATCTCATTACACAAGCAAAAGCAATTACCGGGGCACCAATGTAGAAGAAGTGCATGCCCTGATTGGCTTGTTGTTACTTTCGTCAATTCTAAAGTCAAATGATGTGATGAACAAAAATGGTATCCATTTTCACAAAAGATGAATACAGCCACCCCATATTTCGTGCAACAATGTCTGTAAAGCGCTATGAAATCCTGATTGCAACTTTACGGTTCGATGACACACAGACCCGTGCTCAGAGAAAGCAGAATGATAAAGCTGCTGCTATTTCTGAAATGTTTACAGAATTATTTCCAAGTTAGGAAGCTTATAGCGCATCTGAGTTTGTCACGGTTGATGAGATGCTTTTTCCCTTTAGAGGGTGTTGTGCATTTCGAATGTACGTGCCAAAGAAGCCAAAAAAAGGAATTAAAGTGATGTGTCTTACAGACTCAAAAACATCTTACCTTGTAAATGCATACATTTACACAGGTAAAAATAGTGATGGTGTGGGATTGTCTGAGAAGGAAAAAGAGATGCCAATCCCTGTACAGTCTCTTACAAGATTGTGTAAAGTGATTGAAAGTAGTAACTGTAATGTAACTGCAGACATTGGTTTACTTCGTTGGTAAACTTGTACATCATATAAAAGTATTTACTTATGTGTCTCTACTACAGTATATTTTCTACATTTCAAATATCTTCTTTTAGTCCTAGGGTATAGATGTTTTCATATAAAAAATAATGCATTTTCCATTTTTTCAATAGTAGTATAGTTTGTTTTTTGTGTCAAATAAAAATTTATTTGTCTTTCAAAATGAGTAAACGTTATTATATTACCCCTATACGCTTAACTATACGATGTTAGAGCTCAAACAAAGAGAAAACAATAAAACCAGAAGAATAAACCAAAACGGTCGAAATGACCTTATGTTTCGGTTAGTGTTAAAGCCCACTTAAAATTGTCCCATCGCAATAAATAAAATACCGTTGGAAAGCTAATGTTCCGTAGATGCATAATCATGCAAAAAAAATACCACAAAACGTTATAAATAATATTCCAAAAATTGGTGAAGTTCACGTATTTTTGATGCGTAAAATCGTAATTTTCAACTCTGCGCCTTTTCGTATAGCGCGGCTCCATTTTTCCTGATATGATTACAACTCTATTTTTCTGTCATTTAAGTCAACTAAAACACTGTTATATAGATCACACGTTTCTCTTTCTAACCGTAGATTACAAATTGTTCTGCGTCTAACAGATCCAGAGATATTCGTACTTGAACATAGAACAAACCTGACGACACGAAATTCATTTAGCATTCGATGCGCTTTACGAAAAGACGAAATTCATATCTTTTTTTAAAATTATTTTTCTTTTTACTCTATGTTGTAGGGGAAATTCCATTCTATAAGTTGGTACCACTTGAGTTGAGGAATTGCTTACTAAGAATTTGTTGTTTTGAAGTCCAAACGTAGCAAATGTCTGATGTGAACACTATAATATTTGGCGTGGCACATATTGGTTTTGGGATTAGATTTTTGTTATTTTGAAGGTTTGTGTATACAAAATACAATATGTGTTTTTATTTCTAAAGTTCGTTTTTGAGTGAATTTCGAGTGTGTATATGGAATAACCTATAAATAACAATGGTAAGTTTAGGCTATATGCATATTTTCTTATATTTAGTGTTTTATATGAGTATACAAGTGAATATGTGTGTTATTCTTTGTAAAGTATATTGTATTAGTAAAATCTAACGCTTTTGTTTTAGGCCTAGCTTTAGAAAGTTACTAATTATGCCTAAAAGGTTGACGTGTCACCCTAACCTTCAAGCGTCAGAATACAAATTTTTGAATAATCGTCATTTTTATTTAGAAAATGTAACATATTATTATTTTTTCCCCCTAAATATATTCACAAATATATTAGAAATCTCAATTAATGGTTGAAAAAATTGCAAAAAATGTATTAGTATGTTTTTTATCACCATTTCTGTGAAATTTCTGCTTCGTTACTCTTCGATTTTTTGGTATTTGACCAAAAAACTCCAAATGTGATACTTGTAACATTTTTTTGCACTATACAACTAAATTCTATGCACCTTTCTGGACATAATGATATATAGAAGTTCTGTATAAAATATATTTTACTATATTTTATGGAAAAAATGAAGAGAAAATTCAGTTTTTTCGTAAAATTTTTTTCCCCTAAATATATTCAAAAATATTACACAAAACTTTTGTATATCTTAGAAAAAGATAGTAAGCTATTGATTTTGGGTGATACAGATTTTTCTGAAAAAAAGTTAATATCATTTTTGACATCTAACATACTTACTCCAAAACTGTTTCAAATTTTTTTTTTTTTTTATTACATAGATGACTTCTATGCATCTTCCTGAGAAAAATGATGTCTTATAAGTTAGGTTTTGTATACAAATAATATATTTTATTAATTTTTAAACAAACGAAGAATTTTCAAGACAATTAACATTGCCGGTTGGAGGGTTAAGCTTGCTGTGCCAAAGGATATCAAGAAGAATTGTTTATTTACCAAAAGAATCTATTCCAACATTTTTGATAGTCACATTACAACTACAGATCTAGAAATATTAAATAGCTTTTATTGTGAGGGCACATAATTTTTAATTAGTAATATCAAATAAAGATGAAAATCTGTTTATACTGTAGGAAAAAATTAACTTTAGAATCTGCCATCTTCCACCAAGTACAGTGCTAGTCAGCCAAATGAATGTTGTAATTTATTTAATTCAACAAATATTATTTATTACAAAATGAATTTTATCACAACAAAATGAGTAGTGTATTGTGTGTTGAAGATAGGGGGTTGGCCATCTGGTGATACTCAACTAACAATATTACATACATATTTTATATAAATTATTTAATCCCAAATTGTATACAGGATTAAAATGTTTCAGAGCAGTTTGTAAAATGGACATTGTTAATACTGATAAACATGAAGAGAGACAATTTTGGAATGTTCTAACAGTTTGTATTCTTGAAAATTTGTTATTTTTGAAATAATAAATAATATTTTTTATGTATATGTATGTGTTTAATATTATTATATCCTGTCATTTTATTGTTAGTTGTGAAATAAAAATTGGTATGAAAATTGAGAATTGCTAGAAAATTTAAAAACAGAGACCTTCTTGAGATATTTTGGCTAGGGCAGGGTTCTCAAACTTTTGAGTCACAGCCCTCTTAGTGTACAGATTATTTCCGGCGGCGCCCATAATACAAACCAACACAGGAGGCCTACCATTACAATATACTAGAATAAATTTTAAGCTGTCTAAATTTAATTTTTATGAGAATAATTTTTTTTTAGATACTTTATCAAAAATTATTAGTAAATTTATTTTTTAAGTAATTGTAATAAGAATAAGAAAGAAAAATAAAAATGCATAGAAAATCAAATTTATTTTGTGTGTACTGTCTTCAATAACTAAAATATTTGAAAAATTACTTCTATGAAACTTTGCGTAAATACTCTTTGGGAATAGTAGTTTAATATTTTATAAACATCATATCTGAAATTAGAGTCTGACCAGAGCTACAGACATTTATATGAAGAGAGAGGGGAGAGGGTCATGTATTTTCAATTATTACCATTATAAAGCAAACAATATTTATAAAAAGTCTGATGTCTTTTAATAAAAACAACTATTATACAGCATTCAGAACTTCTATTCTCAATTTATTATTACTCAATTTTGAAATTTTGCCAATATCATTACCCAAAACAAGTGTTCAATCTCTACACAGTATTTGTTTCTAAGCAGAAATCAAAAAATAATCTGTTGACGGTGAGGGTTCAATTAGGTTTATCCCACCATTTACCAACAAAATGTAATAGTCTTTTACAAAACTTGTAGTTTGGTAATTGGTCTGTTTAGGTCGCAGTAACATTTGAGCAGAATTATATCAAAATCATTAGAGTTCATTTTGGAAGGTGCTCAAAATGTTTGGATCAAAATATCTAATTTTATAAATAAAAAAAGTTCCAGCCTTTTGGACTGTAGGAAACTGCATGTAGATGTAAATAAACGTTATTAAATTTTTTTGGACTCCAAAGATCACAAAACCAGTATGTAATAAACTCAAATCAGTTTTTTGGATCTATCATTTAACTTGTTCTAATATGTATATATATGAGAAAGTAAATATATAAACCAGAAATTAATAAGATAATTAAATTATTTAAACTCAAGGATTTATTAATGTAACATTTGAAATGAATAAACATCTTTTCATAATTAACTGATTATAAAACTCAACCTTTTTGATATTACAATTTATTAAAAGATTATTTAATTAGCTTTTGACTTATAAAATAATAGTACAACTTTTTCATTAACACAGGACATGTTGATTTTTTTCGATGAATTAATGTAAGAATTAATAACAAATTTAATGATATATTAAATTTATTCAAACCTCTCATTTACATGATGTACAACTTCATTTAAAATCACAAGCATAACAATTTTTTTAAAATTATTATTGACATAGTCTTTGCCTTTTCAGTTTAACAAAATTATTGGTTCGTATTTTCAATGTACGCTTTTGCAAATTCTGCCATTTCCGATTTAAAATCTTTGACAAAATGATTAATAGTTTTTTTTCTTTTTTTTCTTCAATTTTTTGGTTTTATTAATTACTTTTTGCACTTATCCAGTTCAACTGATATTGATGCCGGCCTTTTCTTTAAACTCTGCATGTCAGAAATAATAAAGCATATGCATCTTCTCTTTAATTTTTTATTATAATTTTAGACTCTTCAATGTTCTTTGCTAAATTCTTTAAAATTACCTTATCAAATTCGGATAAATGCTCTTATTTTAAAAATAGTGCTTTTCCCAGTTTTCTGGCTTGATATGTTGGTTTTGGGGAAAATCAATCAGCTTCAAACTTGGCTATGTTAATTAACCTTTAATTAACATTGCTGGGTTCAAAACTGTAGATATTTCCATATCTTGAACTTCGTAGTCAGAATAAAAGTCATTTACATTTTGTTCATTACAATCATTATGTTTATCATTTTTAAATGGCAATTGCATATTTTTCTGTTTATGTGGTTGTTTTGACTAACAGTTTTTCTATAACTGGATTTAATTTAAAGTTTTTTTTTTATTAGTCTTTATTTTGCGTAGTTAATATAGTTTTTGCTACAAAGGAACCATCAGGTTCATTGTCTGGTATCTCTTCCTGTTAATATACAAATTTTCAGTTGGAAGTAAATTTTCTTCTGGATCACCAAAGACAGTGAAGATACGTTTTTCAACATCTGTTTGTTTGGTTACTGTCTTCGCAGATAATTCACAAATATGTATTAAGGAACAATAAGATAATTCTATTTATGATATAGTTGTGGGCTTAGATTTCACTGAACATAATCAGGATCATAATCAGATGATGAAATCTGAACTCAGTTCGTATATCTCTCTGTCTTTTTTTTTAAATCTCTCGGTTTTGAATACCTGTATTTTACAAGTTTTATTGTTTCTGATGAGAAATCCGAGTATTCAGATTTTGTTTTACTATTGAGAACTTTTGGAGTTTGGTAAAGTGATAAAGCAATGGCAGCAGATTGCACATTTGTGAAAAGCCTTAAAATTGAGCTAAGCTCAAAATCTCGATTAGAAAAATCTGTTTTAATTCGAGGATATAAGTTAACCTACTCTGCACAAAACTCTTCCTGATTATCAATATAGCTTTAAAAATATAATAAAGTCTCAAAAATAAATGTCTGAGTTTCGAAATCACCGCACATTAAAATCCAATTTGCAATATCTTTCTTAAAATGTGGATTTATTTACAGTGGTCGTTTTTAGTAGAACACTTTATAATATAGAATAAAGTTTTGACTAAGGAAATTTTTGCTTCAAATGAGAAATTGTCTGTTGTAATAATTCTTAAAAATGGCGGAACCATTAAATAATGAATAGTTTTAACTATAAACTCTGATTGTTTAAGTGATTCTGAAACTACTTCCGATAGATAAACTAAAACATTCTATACTTTAGAATGTTGCATTATTTTTATTACATGACACATAACACATGACACATAGTTCAACGACTTTGTTCGCCAACTTATTCCAAATATGTTTATTAAGGTTTTGTTCATAAAAATATTTGATGCAAGATAAAACACTTTGTACTCTGTTCATATTATCGGTGCCATCACGAACAATATATTGTAAACAATCCACAGTATTATCATCTATATTTAAATTTGCTTTAGGGTATAAAGAAATCCATTCAATGATCTGGTATCATTTGTAACTGCAGATTGACTTATTATATGAATTAAGGGATGTTCCATTTCCATTCTTGAATCTTTGATTTATTTTTTATCTCCTAGCATTTCTCCCTGCAGAATTGACCTGCAAATAACCACCAAAAGCACATCATAATTTTGTTTTTAACAAATTTTTATTGAAATTCTTCCTATGCAATCTTTCTTATAAACACAAATATTCAAGACAATGCAATCGCTATT
This sequence comes from Aphrophora alni, assembly GCA_963513935.1. Classification (NCBI taxonomy): domain Eukaryota; kingdom Metazoa; phylum Arthropoda; class Insecta; order Hemiptera; family Aphrophoridae; genus Aphrophora; species Aphrophora alni. The sequence continues at coordinate 149,502,744 of OY740765.1, forward strand.
GATACTCCTATAGAAGTAATTTGGCTTAATTTTTTTCCATTATACTCACTGAACATCAGGGGTTGATTTAACTTATATTACTGGAAATCTAAAAATAACACAGAGTTTTGCTCTAGTACCTCCATGTTAGGATTATAGTCTAAGTTCTTTTTAAAAAGCCAGTATGACAATTATTGTGACAGACCTGTAAAAATGATAAAATTGCTAACCTTGCAAGCACGGCAGACATCATTGATGCTTCAATGATATATCAACCCTGGGGCGGGAGGAAACGTGGTTAGTAGGCCAAGATTGATCATGGGAAGGTGCTGCAGGAATTCTTGAGATAGCCAAATGGATTTGGCGAGTAAGAGCTTCCTGGGAGAATAATGATAGAAGATAGACAGACGGACTTGGTGAATAAGAGCTTCCTAGGAGTATTGAGACTTGGGGACTAGGAGTATCGAGTGGACGAGCATCCACAAGAATGCAAGCAGGGTGAGCAAACTTTGTGTATTAAGAGACTTGTAATTTTTTCAGTCAACGTAGTATCAGATCTGTGAGTCACAACAATTAGTCATTCGGATTAATAGTAATAATATTGTATTATTATAATAAGATAGATGATTATTCTTAATAATAAAGGTGAATTGAGTGCTAAACCATTCGATTACATTGAAAATAAAGAACTCAGGCATTGTAAGGGAACCAATCCTAACACCTGCCTAACCCGTTGTTTACTATTACCCACACTACACCCCTGAGACGTTCACCTATAGTGAATATTAATGTGGAGATCCTGAAAGATTCTAACTGGATCTATTTCTTTTTCATGTAGTCTTGGGTTTACATCCCACTATTTTATATTTTTTCTCAGGTGCACTAACACTTATTCTTTTCCAAGCCCAACGCTATTAGAGTACCAAATTTTTTAGTTTCAAAGAATATGGAAGATAAATGTAAACAATTTATTTTGTAATACTTGACCTTTATTGTAGAATATGTAGAATATATATATATATATATATATATATATAATAATTATTATTATTATTAAGACTATTTTATCAATACCATACAATGTAAAATAACCGACATTGTCAAAGTGTGCATTTTGAATGAAATCGGTAGAGCCAAATTAAATAAAATTATATCTCTTTATAACAGTCCCTATTGCCCAATTTTTTACCAATTACTCACAAACCGGAATTTTTGGAAAGATGACCTATACGTTTTGTTTGGGTCTTTAGAGGCTACACTTGAGAAAAATTTGATAATAATCGTTAGTCGATTAGGAGAAAATCGTAACTTTATGTTGTTTTCTTATGGCAGCTACCCCCAAATTTTGAGTTATCAAAAAAATGAGAAGAAAGCAAAAGCCCTGAACTATATAAGCTAGCCAAATTATACCAAATCTGATTAAAATTAATCATGGGTTTGGGCTGTAGAACAGCACAGACGACAAATAGGCATCATTCCAATTTTTTTTAGATTCAGGTGACGTCAAAACCGATGTATATCTAAATATAAAATCAACATCGATTTTTTTTAAACCATCACATACCTTTCTCTATTACTATGTGTATGTGAGGAAGTAATAACTGGTTGAAATATGAATATAAAATTTTATTTAAGCTTATCACATAACCTATTTTGTGCTTATAATAGCACACACACCTATACTGGTTTACTGTAGGAAATGAGAAAACGCGTAGCGTACATGCATTGTCAACTTTTCTGTAATACTTAAAATATCTTAATAATATTTGTTACCTATACTAATAAAATTACACCAAAACCAGTTATGACAATTTTTCTCCTATAAAGTGAATTTTTAAAACATGCACAGTACATACACTGCGAGCAAATGTACCCATTCTGACAGTTACACTCCTCTATGTAGGGTATGCATACAAGTAGTAAGTTTATTCTGAGGCATTTCTTTTTGTTTGTCAGCCGGAAATTATACAGGAAGTTGTTGACATTGTTCTTTAAATTAAAAAAACACCTGCACATTTATCTTTGCAAAACACGACTGTGAAAATTAAATTTTTTAACACAGACATTAAGAATGTTCTGTCATTTTGAAGGTAAGGAAAAAATTAAGCCATAAATACAAAAAAGAAGATGATTGATGGGGACATTTTTTTATCTATACCATGAAATGTGACAAGATATTTTCGGTTGCATCTCTTGTAATAAATTAAACTTCATTAACTCTTAACAGTGACAAAGTTTTAAGGATAGATTAAATTAACTAGTAACACAATGTTAATGTTATACGATTGTTACCGGTTACATGCATAGGTAATATTGACAACCGCTTATTAATTTGTTAGAAAAATATTATCAAGATAGCATCATATCTGAGAACTTCTTTTTATGAGAACAAAAATATAATATATTAATACCATAATAATTGTTAGTTACAATAAGCAGATTCATACTTCTCTAACTGATCCAGGCTTAGAGCTTATCATACAGAGGGCCCTCAGACAATTTTGCAATTCCATGTTATTTCCCTGTCGATATTTGGTAAATTCCTGGAAAAATGAAATAGACCATTATGAGAAGGCACAGTTATAGTTACAAATTGGTATTTATGTTGTTTTTGTTTTGGTAAAATTTAACCCTTAAACGAAACACATTTTATTTCTGGCCGTTGTCATAAGAAATGTGGAGATATCTAAAGTTACACATCTTAAAGAGGTTACGCTGTGCGATAGCATTAGCCAGAGATTATATATCCGGCGAGAGCTCACAAAAAGGACAATGCTATTGAAAACCCATTAATTTTTTGCAAAATGTAATGTGTATATAGCTATCGTACTCAATTGCTATTAATTTTTGATTTATACTTATTATTTTAATTTACACAAACATTGTTTGAATATAGGTTTTTTCCCCTTCCTATAAAATAAAAATTACTGTGTACAGAACAGAATAGACAATCATTATTGCTACAATTAATTAACCCTTAACTGCCACTACTTCAGAAAACTGCAGTACTTTTACAAGTAGCGTGCAGTACTATACATTCTAATATTTGACCCACTAATTGTCATCCAATCTTAATAAACTTTATACCGTTGGAAAGGAAACTTTTCAAACTTTAATCTTTGTATTTACCATATGTTTCTAAAATGAATATTAACACGTCTAATGATCGATGGAATAATTGCAGAACTCTAAACAGCTGGTCCGTGCGTCGACGAACGGTAGAATTTCGTCAACTTTCAAGATCTATAATAGTTATACACACCGACTTTAGGACAATGATATTTACACCAATAGAAAGCTTGCATTTCGATCTTTCTACCACTGCTTTCAAATCTTAGATCACGTTTAAGGTTTAGGTTTTGTGTCCAACCGCATAAAGCTTTGCTATTGGGCCAAGGTTTCAACCAATAAGCAAGCTTCTTTGGAAGTCGATATGTTTCTCACAGATGAAGTGTTTGTAAAATTCTTTTTACAAGGTATTGAAGATAAAGGTTCACTGATTCCTTTGGTATGTCTTGTATACATTTTGTTCCACTGAGTATTTAGCAAATCCCCTCTCAAACCATGCGTTTTTACAGTTGAAAATCAACCGGCCGTTATTGTATCTCAAGCCACGTTTTAGGTTAGTTAGTTTGATCTGAATTGAATGTTATTTTGTTGATTTATAGTGAATAACATTTATGAAATTGTGTTTTATATATAAATAAATAAATGTAGTGTTTGTTATTGTGTTTGTTTAGTGAAATTAGTTTTAGAAAAGCTTTATTTAGTAAACAGTGTAGGCTATGTTTGTAGGTGTGAGTTCATAACATACAACGAAATTTCGTTTCGTAATTTCTGATTACAAAATGGTAAGTTATATAAAATGTTCAAGTTTACAGTTCTATTCTATGATTTATTCTCTACAATTTGGTATATAAAATTTCATTTTTGGGTAAAGGATACATTTTAGATTGATGTTTCAAAATAGGCTAAATTTTAGTGCCGTTGTGTAGTACGGACATAAAAAAAATCTATTTCATAAAAACTACTTTGAAATTGGTAAATGTTTTTACATATTTCTATTCACAACTAAATTATGAAACTTTTGTGTATTTTGTATAACCAGGCCTATACATTTTTATAGTATTTATTTAGGCGTGAATTTAGAAAAAAATATTCCGTTTTTGAAATTTTTTGCTTCCTGAGCTTATAACTTTTACAATTTTGCACCAATCAAATTTTTAGTTACATATATGATTAATTTGGACCTTTTCCTAAAAAAAAGCTATGGATCACTTTATGATTGGGATAGAATTTCTATTTTTGGCGAATTTTTGAAATTATTTCAACCGATGAAAAAAAACGTGAATCAATTAGCATGGGGCATATCAAGGGTTAACTTATTATCTATATAACTTTATAATATAATATAAACTTATAATTAGTGTACCTCATGTACGTATTTAGTGATGTTAGTTACAAGCTAATAAATGCATAAGAATACATTAAGAAACAGATACATTAACCTACAAATATTTTGAATAGCCACACAATACATGAACTTGTTGTTTATTTTTAATATGTATATAAGACAAGAGACTATCTTCTGGACAACATATATAGGCTATGTGAAAAGAAAAAGTGAATTTGTTTGAAACGATTAACAAATATTAAGACAATTATTATTATTTACAGTTATTACAAAAATTTTATTTAAGCTTATCACATAACCTATTTTGTGCTTATAATAGCACACACACCTATACTGGTTTACTGTAGGAAACGAGGAAACGCGTAGCGTACATGCATTGTCAACTTTTCTATAATACTTAAAATATCTTAATAATATTTGTTACCTATACTAATAAAATTACACCAAAACCAGTTATGACAATTTTTCTCCTATAAAGTGAATTTTTAAAACATGCACAGTACATACACTGCGAGCAAATGTACCCATTCTGACAGTTACACTCCTCTATGTAGGGTATGCATACAAGTAGTAAGTTTATTCTGAGGCATTTCTTTTTGTTTGTCAGCCGGAAATTATACAGGAAGTTGTTGACATTTAAATTAAAAAAACACCTGCACATTTATCTTTGCAAAACACGACTGTGAAAATTAAATTTTTTAACACAGACATTAAGAATGTTCTGTCATTTTGAAGGTAAGGAAAAAATTAAGCCATAAATACAAAAAAGAAGATGATTGATGGAGACATTTTTTTATCTATACCATGAAATGTGACAAGATATTTTCGGTTGCATCTCTTGTAATAAATTAAACTTCATTAACTCTTAACAGTGACAAAGTTTTAAGGATAGATTAAATTAACTAGTAACACAATGTTAATGTTATACGATTGTTACCGGTTACATGCATAGGTAATATTGACAACCGCTTATTAATTTGTTAGAAAAATATTATCAAGATAGCATCATATCTGAGAACTTCTTTTTATGAGAACAAAAATATAATATATTAATACCATAATAATTGTTAGTTACAATAAGCAGATTCTTACTTCTCTAACTGATCCAGGCTTAGAGCTTATCATACAGAGGGCCCTCAGACAATTTTGCAATTCCATGTTATTTCCCTGTCGATATTTGGTAAATTCCTGGAAAAATGAAATAGACCATTATGAGAAGGCACAATTATAGTTACAAATTGGTATTTATGTTGTTTTTGTTTTGGTAAAATTTAACCCTTAAACGAAACACATTTTATTTCTGGCCGTTGTCGTAAGAAATGTGGAGACATCTAAAGTTACACATCTTAAAGAGGTTACGCTGTGCGATAGCATTAGCCAGAGATTATATATCCGGCGAGAGCTCACAAAAAGGACAATGCTATTGAAAACCCATTAATTTTTTGCAAAATGTAATGTGTATATAGCTATCGTACTCAATTGCTATTAATTTTTGATTTATACTTATTATTTTAATTTACACAAACATTGTTTGAATATAGGTTTTTTCCCCTTCCTATAAAATAAAAATTACTGTATACAGAACAGAATAGACAATCATTATTGCTACAATTAATTAACCCTTAACTGCCACTACTTCAGAAAACTGCAGTACTTTTACAAGTAGCGTGCAGTACTATACATTCTAATATTTGACCCACTAATTGTCATCCAATCTTAATAAACTTTATACCGTTGGAAAGGAAACTTTTCAAACTTTAATCTTTGTATTTACCATATGTTTCTAAAATGAATATTAACACGTCTAATGATCGATGGAATAATTGCAGAACTCTAAACAGCTGGTCCGTGCGTCGACGAACGGTAGAATTTCGTCAACTTTCAAGATCTATAATAGTTATACACACCGACTTTAGGACAATGATATTTACACCAATAGAAAGCTTGCATTTCGATCTTTCTACCACTGCTTTCAAATCTTAGATCACGTTTAAGGTTTAGGTTTTGTGTCCAACCGCATAAAGCTTTGCTATTGGGCCAAGGTTTCAACCAATAAGCAAGCTTCTTTGGAAGTCGATATGTTTCTCACAGATGAAGTGTTTGTAAAATTCTTTTTACAAGGTATTGAAGATAAAGGTTCACTGATTCCTTTGGTATGTCTTGTATACATTTTGTTCCACTGAGTATTTAGCAAATCCCCTCTCAAACCATGCGTTTTTACAGTTGAAAATCAACCGGCCGTTATTGTATCTCAAGCCACGTTTTAGGTTAGTTAGTTTGATCTGAATTGAATGTTATTTTGTTGATTTATAGTGAATAACATTTATGAAATTGTGTTTTATATATAAATAAATAAATGTAGTGTTTGTTATTGTGTTTGTTTAGTGAAATTAGTTTTAGAAAAGCTTTATTTAGTAAACAGTGTAGGCTATGTTTGTAGGTGTGAGTTCATAACATACAACGAAATTTCGTTTCGTAATTTCTGATTACAAAATGGTAAGTTATATAAAATGTTCAAGTTTACAGTTCTATTCTATGATTTATTCTCTACAATTTGGTATATAAAATTTCATTTTTGGGTAAAGGATACATTTTAGATTGATGTTTCAAAATAGGCTAAATTTTAGTGCCGTTGTGTAGTACGGACATAAAAAAAATCTATTTCATAAAAACTACTTTGAAATTGGTAAATGTTTTTACATATTTCTATTCACAACTAAATTATGAAACTTTTGTGTATTTTGTATAACCAGGCCTATACATTTTTATAGTATTTATTTAGGCGTGAATTTAGAAAAAAATATTCCGTTTTTGAAATTTTTTGCTTCCTGAGCTTATAACTTTTACAATTTTGCACCAATCAAATTTTTAGTTACATATATGATTAATTTGGACCTTTTCCTAAAAAAAAGCTATGGATCACTTTATGATTGGGATAGAATTTCTATTTTTGGCGAATTTTTGAAATTATTTCAACCGATGAAAAAAAACGTGAATCAATTAGCATGGGGCATATCAAGGGTTAACTTATTATCTATATAACTTTATAATATAATATAAACTTATAATTAGTGTACCTCATGTACGTATTTAGTGATGTTAGTTACAAGCTAATAAATGCATAAGAATACATTAAGAAACAGATACATTAACCTACAAATATTTTGAATAGCCACACAATACATGAACTTGTTGTTTATTTTTAATATGTATATAAGACAAGAGACTATCTTCTGGACAACATATATAGGCTATGTGAAAAGAAAAAGTGAATTTGTTTGAAACGATTAACAAATATTAAGACAATTATTATTATTTACAGTTATTACAAAAATTTTATTTAAGCTTATCACATAACCTATTTTGTGCTTATAATAGCACACACACCTATACTGGTTTACTGTAGGAAACGAGGAAACGCGTAGCGTACATGCATTGTCAACTTTTCTATAATACTTAAAATATCTTAATAATATTTGTTACCTATACTAATAAAATTACACCAAAACCAGTTATGACAATTTTTCTCCTATAAAGTGAATTTTTAAAACATGCACAGTACATACACTGCGAGCAAATGTACCCATTCTGACAGTTACACTCCTCTATGTAGGGTATGCATACAAGTAGTAAGTTTATTCTGAGGCATTTCTTTTTGTTTGTCAGCCGGAAATTATACAGGAAGTTGTTGACATTGTTCTTTAAATTAAAAAAACACCTGCACATTTATCTTTGCAAAACACGACTGTGAAAATTAAATTTTTTAACACAGACATTAAGAATGTTCTGTCATTTTGAAGGTAAGGAAAAAATTAAGCCATAAATACAAAAAAGAAGATGATTGATGGGGACATTTTTTTACCTATACCATGAAATGTGACAAGATATTTTCGGTTGCATCTCTTTTAATAAATTAAACTTCGTTAACTCTTAACAGTGACAAAGTTTTAAGGATAGATTAAATTAACTAGTAACACAATGTTAATGTTATACGATTGTTACCGGTTACATGCATAGGTAATATTGACAACCGCTTATTAATTTGTTAGAAAAATATTATCAAGATAGCATCATATCTGAGAACTTCTTTTTATGAGAACAAAAATATAATATATTAATACCATAATAATTGTTAGTTACAATAAGCAGATTCTTACTTCTCTAACTGATCCAGGCTTAGAGCTTATCATACAGAGGGCCCTCAGACAATTTTGCAATTCCATGTTATTTCCCTGTCGATATTTGGTAAATTCCTGGAAAAATGAAATAGACCATTATGAGAAGGCACAATTATAGTTACAAATTGGTATTTATGTTGTTTTTGTTTTGGTAAAATTTAACCCTTAAACGAAACACATTTTATTTCTGGCCGTTGTCGTAAGAAATGTGGAGACATCTAAAGTTACACATCTTAAAGAGGTTACGCTGTGCGATAGCATTAGCCAGAGATTATATATCCGGCGAGAGCTCACAAAAAGGACAATGCTATTGAAAACCCATTAATTTTTTGCAAAATGTAATGTGTATATAGCTATCGTACTCAATTGCTATTAATTTTTGATTTATACTTATTATTTTAATTTACACAAACATTGTTTGAATATAGGTTTTTTCCCCTTCCTATAAAATAAAAATTACTGTATACAGAACAGAATAGACAATCATTATTGCTACAATTAATTAACCCTTAACTGCCACTACTTCAGAAAACTGCAGTACTTTTACAAGTAGCGTGCAGTACTATACATTCTAATATTTGACCCACTAATTGTCATCCAATCTTAATAAACTTTATACCGTTGGAAAGGAAACTTTTCAAACTTTAATCTTTGTATTTACCATATGTTTCTAAAATGAATATTAACACGTCTAATGATCGATGGAATAATTGCAGAACTCTAAACAGCTGGTCCGTGCGTCGACGAACGGTAGAATTTCGTCAACTTTCAAGATCTATAATAGTTATACACACCGACTTTAGGACAATGATATTTACACCAATAGAAAGCTTGCATTTCGATCTTTCTACCACTGCTTTCAAATCTTAGATCACGTTTAAGGTTTAGGTTTTGTGTCCAACCGCATAAAGCTTTGCTATTGGGCCAAGGTTTCAACCAATAAGCAAGCTTCTTTGGAAGTCGATATGTTTCTCACAGATGAAGTGTTTGTAAAATTCTTTTTACAAGGTATTGAAGATAAAGGTTCACTGATTCCTTTGGTATGTCTTGTATACATTTTGTTCCACTGAGTATTTAGCAAATCCCCTCTCAAACCATGCGTTTTTACAGTTGAAAATCAACCGGCCGTTATTGTATCTCAAGCCACGTTTTAGGTTAGTTAGTTTGATCTGAATTGAATGTTATTTTGTTGATTTATAGTGAATAACATTTATGAAATTGTGTTTTATATATAAATAAATAAATGTAGTGTTTGTTATTGTGTTTGTTTAGTGAAATTAGTTTTAGAAAAGCTTTATTTAGTAAACAGTGTAGGCTATGTTTGTAGGTGTGAGTTCATAACATACAACGAAATTTCGTTTCGTAATTTCTGATTACAAAATGGTAAGTTATATAAAATGTTCAAGTTTACAGTTCTATTCTATGATTTATTCTCTACAATTTGGTATATAAAATTTCATTTTTGGGTAAAGGATACATTTTAGATTGATGTTTCAAAATAGGCTAAATTTTAGTGCCGTTGTGTAGTACGGACATAAAAAAAATCTATTTCATAAAAACTACTTTGAAATTGGTAAATGTTTTTACATATTTCTATTCACAACTAAATTATGAAACTTTTGTGTATTTTGTATAACCAGGCCTATACATTTTTATAGTATTTATTTAGGCGTGAATTTAGAAAAAAATATTCCGTTTTTGAAATTTTTTGCTTCCTGAGCTTATAACTTTTACAATTTTGCACCAATCAAATTTTTAGTTACATATATGATTAATTTGGACCTTTTCCTAAAAAAAAGCTATGGATCACTTTATGATTGGGATAGAATTTCTATTTTTGGCGAATTTTTGAAATTATTTCAACCGATGAAAAAAAACGTGAATCAATTAGCATGGGGCATATCAAGGGTTAACTTATTATCTATATAACTTTATAATATAATATAAACTTATAATTAGTGTACCTCATGTACGTATTTAGTGATGTTAGTTACAAGCTAATAAATGCATAAGAATACATTAAGAAACAGATACATTAACCTACAAATATTTTGAATAGCCACACAATACATGAACTTGTTGTTTATTTTTAATATGTATATAAGACAAGAGACTATCTTCTGGACAACATATATAGGCTATGTGAAAAGAAAAAGTGAATTTGTTTGAAACGATTAACAAATATTAAGACAATTATTATTATTTACAGTTATTACAAAAATTTTATTTAAGCTTATCACATAACCTATTTTGTGCTTATAATAGCACACACACCTATACTGGTTTACTGTAGGAAACGAGGAAACGCGTAGCGTACATGCATTGTCAACTTTTCTATAATACTTAAAATATCTTAATAATATTTGTTACCTATACTAATAAAATTACACCAAAACCAGTTATGACAATTTTTCTCCTATAAAGTGAATTTTTAAAACATGCACAGTACATACACTGCGAGCAAATGTACCCATTCTGACAGTTACACTCCTCTATGTAGGGTATGCATACAAGTAGTAAGTTTATTCTGAGGCATTTCTTTTTGTTTGTCAGCCGGAAATTATACAGGAAGTTGTTGACATTGTTCTTTAAATTAAAAAAACACCTGCACATTTATCTTTGCAAAACACGACTGTGAAAATTAAATTTTTTAACACAGACATTAAGAATGTTCTGTCATTTTGAAGGTAAGGAAAAAATTAAGCCATAAATACAAAAAAGAAGATGATTGATGGGGACATTTTTTTACCTATACCATGAAATGTGACAAGATATTTTCGGTTGCATCTCTTTTAATAAATTAAACTTCGTTAACTCTTAACAGTGACAAAGTTTTAAGGATAGATTAAATTAACTAGTAACACAATGTTAATGTTATACGATTGTTACCGGTTACATGCATAGGTAATATTGACAACCGCTTATTAATTTGTTAGAAAAATATTATCAAGATAGCATCATATCTGAGAACTTCTTTTTATGAGAACAAAAATATAATATATTAATACCATAATAATTGTTAGTTACAATAAGCAGATTCTTACTTCTCTAACTGATCCAGGCTTAGAGCTTATCATACAGAGGGCCCTCAGACAATTTTGCAATTCCATGTTATTTCCCTGTCGATATTTGGTAAATTCCTGGAAAAATGAAATAGACCATTATGAGAAGGCACAATTATAGTTACAAATTGGTATTTATGTTGTTTTTGTTTTGGTAAAATTTAACCCTTAAACGAAACACATTTTATTTCTGGCCGTTGTCGTAAGAAATGTGGAGACATCTAAAGTTACACATCTTAAAGAGGTTACGCTGTGCGATAGCATTAGCCAGAGATTATATATCCGGCGAGAGCTCACAAAAAGGACAATGCTATTGAAAACCCATTAATTTTTTGCAAAATGTAATGTGTATATAGCTATCGTACTCAATTGCTATTAATTTTTGATTTATACTTATTATTTTAATTTACACAAACATTGTTTGAATATAGGTTTTTTCCCCTTCCTATAAAATAAAAATTACTGTATACAGAACAGAATAGACAATCATTATTGCTACAATTAATTAACCCTTAACTGCCACTACTTCAGAAAACTGCAGTACTTTTACAAGTAGCGTGCAGTACTATACATTCTAATATTTGACCCACTAATTGTCATCCAATCTTAATAAACTTTATACCGTTGGAAAGGAAACTTTTCAAACTTTAATCTTTGTATTTACCATATGTTTCTAAAATGAATATTAACACGTCTAATGATCGATGGAATAATTGCAGAACTCTAAACAGCTGGTCCGTGCGTCGACGAACGGTAGAATTTCGTCAACTTTCAAGATCTATAATAGTTATACACACCGACTTTAGGACAATGATATTTACACCAATAGAAAGCTTGCATTTCGATCTTTCTACCACTGCTTTCAAATCTTAGATCACGTTTAAGGTTTAGGTTTTGTGTCCAACCGCATAAAGCTTTGCTATTGGGCCAAGGTTTCAACCAATAAGCAAGCTTCTTTGGAAGTCGATATGTTTCTCACAGATGAAGTGTTTGTAAAATTCTTTTTACAAGGTATTGAAGATAAAGGTTCACTGATTCCTTTGGTATGTCTTGTATACATTTTGTTCCACTGAGTATTTAGCAAATCCCCTCTCAAACCATGCGTTTTTACAGTTGAAAATCAACCGGCCGTTATTGTATCTCAAGCCACGTTTTAGGTTAGTTAGTTTGATCTGAATTGAATGTTATTTTGTTGATTTATAGTGAATAACATTTATGAAATTGTGTTTTATATATAAATAAATAAATGTAGTGTTTGTTATTGTGTTTGTTTAGTGAAATTAGTTTTAGAAAAGCTTTATTTAGTAAACAGTGTAGGCTATGTTTGTAGGTGTGAGTTCATAACATACAACGAAATTTCGTTTCGTAATTTCTGATTACAAAATGGTAAGTTATATAAAATGTTCAAGTTTACAGTTCTATTCTATGATTTATTCTCTACAATTTGGTATATAAAATTTCATTTTTGGGTAAAGGATACATTTTAGATTGATGTTTCAAAATAGGCTAAATTTTAGTGCCGTTGTGTAGTACGGACATAAAAAAAATCTATTTCATAAAAACTACTTTGAAATTGGTAAATGTTTTTACATATTTCTATTCACAACTAAATTATGAAACTTTTGTGTATTTTGTATAACCAGGCCTATACATTTTTATAGTATTTATTTAGGCGTGAATTTAGAAAAAAATATTCCGTTTTTGAAATTTTTTGCTTCCTGAGCTTATAACTTTTACAATTTTGCACCAATCAAATTTTTAGTTACATATATGATTAATTTGGACCTTTTCCTAAAAAAAAGCTATGGATCACTTTATGATTGGGATAGAATTTCTATTTTTGGCGAATTTTTGAAATTATTTCAACCGATGAAAAAAAACGTGAATCAATTAGCATGGGGCATATCAAGGGTTAACTTATTATCTATATAACTTTATAATATAATATAAACTTATAATTAGTGTACCTCATGTACGTATTTAGTGATGTTAGTTACAAGCTAATAAATGCATAAGAATACATTAAGAAACAGATACATTAACCTACAAATATTTTGAATAGCCACACAATACATGAACTTGTTGTTTATTTTTAATATGTATATAAGACAAGAGACTATCTTCTGGACAACATATATAGGCTATGTGAAAAGAAAAAGTGAATTTGTTTGAAACGATTAACAAATATTAAGACAATTATTATTATTTACAGTTATTACAAAAATTTTATTTAAGCTTATCACATAACCTATTTTGTGCTTATAATAGCACACACACCTATACTGGTTTACTGTAGGAAACGAGGAAACGCGTAGCGTACATGCATTGTCAACTTTTCTATAATACTTAAAATATCTTAATAATATTTGTTACCTATACTAATAAAATTACACCAAAACCAGTTATGACAATTTTTCTCCTATAAAGTGAATTTTTAAAACATGCACAGTACATACACTGCGAGCAAATGTACCCATTCTGACAGTTACACTCCTCTATGTAGGGTATGCATACAAGTAGTAAGTTTATTCTGAGGCATTTCTTTTTGTTTGTCAGCCGGAAATTATACAGGAAGTTGTTGACATTGTTCTTTAAATTAAAAAAACACCTGCACATTTATCTTTGCAAAACACGACTGTGAAAATTAAATTTTTTAACACAGACATTAAGAATGTTCTGTCATTTTGAAGGTAAGGAAAAAATTAAGCCATAAATACAAAAAAGAAGATGATTGATGGGGACATTTTTTTACCTATACCATGAAATGTGACAAGATATTTTCGGTTGCATCTCTTTTAATAAATTAAACTTCGTTAACTCTTAACAGTGACAAAGTTTTAAGGATAGATTAAATTAACTAGTAACACAATGTTAATGTTATACGATTGTTACCGGTTACATGCATAGGTAATATTGACAACCGCTTATTAATTTGTTAGAAAAATATTATCAAGATAGCATCATATCTGAGAACATCTTTTTATGAGAACAAAAATATAATATATTAATACCATAATAATTGTTAGTTACAATAAGCAGATTCATACTTCTCTAACTGATCCAGGCTTAGAGCTTATCATACAGAGGGCCCTCAGACAATTTTGCAATTCCATATTATTTCCCTGTCGATATTTGGTAAATTCCTGGAAAAATGAAATAGACCATTATGAGAAGGCACAATTATAGTTACAAATTGGTATTTATGTTGTTTTTGTTTTGGTAAAATTTAACCCTTAAACGAAACACATTTTATTTCTGGCCGTTGTCGTAAGAAATGTGGAGACATCTAAAGTTACACATCTTAAAGAGGTTACGCTGTGCGATAGCATTAGCCAGAGATTATATATCCGGCGAGAGCTCACAAAAAGGACAATGCTATTGAAAACCCATTAATTTTTTGCAAAATGTAATATGTATATAGCTATCGTACTCAATTGCTATTAAATTTTGATTTATACTTATTATTTTAATTTACACAAACATTGTTTGAATATAGGTTTTTTCCCCTTCCTATAAAATAAAAATTACTGTGTACAGAACAGAATAGACAATCATTATTGCTACAATCAATTAACTTATAATCTATATAACTTTATAATATAATATAAACTTATAATTAGTGTACCTCATGTACGTATTTAGTGATGTTAGTTACAAGCTAATAAATGCATAAGAATACATTAAGAAACAGATTAACCTACAAATATTTTGAATAGCCACACAATACATGAACTTGTTGTTTATTTTTAATATGTATATAAGACAAGAGACTATCTTCTGGACAACATATATAGGCTATGTAAAAAGAAAAAGTGAATTTGTTTGAAACGATTAACAAATATTAAGACAATTATTATTATTTACAGTTATTACAAAAATTTTATTTAAGCTTATCACATAACCTATTTTGTGCTTATAATAGCACACACACCTATACTGGTTTATTGTAGGAAACGCGTAGCGTACATGCATTGTCAACTTTTCTATAATACTTAAAATATCTTAATAATATTTGTTACCTATAGGCTACTAATAAAATTACACCAAAACCAGTTATGACAATTTTTCTCCTATAAAGTGAATTTTTAAAACATGCACAGTACATACACTGCGAGCAAATGTACCCATTCTGACAGATACACTCCTCTACGTAGGGTATGCGTACTTACTATTTTTTCTAATTGTGCCAGTTAAAAATGTTAATTTTGAGTATAAATATTCTGCCAGAGGTATATTTGTAAAATAATTGTCGACAAATAAATGATAACCTTTATTTAAATAATTCCCCATTTCCAAAAGTTTTACGACTACTGTGTAAGCTAAGCATTTTTCTTTAATTTATTTTTGTTCTTTAGAGTTTTTAGCTCCTTTGTAACAATGAGAGACAACAATAATTTGTAATTGCATCACAAAGTACCCACAACTTGATACCCCACTTATGATGTTTTTTATTAGGCATATACTGTAATAGTTGGGTATGGTTCTTGGTCCCAATAAGAGATTCATCTATTGAAAGTTTCTGATTTGGATTATAGTGATGTCTAAATACATTATTTACATGGTCTATAAGTGGCTGAAATTTACTACAAGGATCATAGTCAGTTGTTCCATGTTTCGCAATATTGTTGTTGTTAACTATATGAAAAAATCTCAAAATTGTTTCAACCCTACTTCTGGTGAACATTTTTGGAAACCAAGGTATCAACTGAGATGATGTAGTAGACCAATAACAATCTATAGTGGACTTTTCTACCAAACCCATGTTTATAATAACAACTAAAAAGCCTTTAATTTCTGCGAAAGTTACTTTTTTCAAAATACAGTCTGGTTTGCGAGACAAAATATATTCTTTAGTGTATCAGTTGGTTTCCTTGATCATTGTGTTTATAAGATTTGTGGTAAAAAAGAGGAAAAAATAAGCTATAGGTGGTGGACTATGTTTTGGTCCCGGCAATTCATGAAACGTAAAATTGTGTGGATAGTCTACATCATTACCCTCTTCAACAGTTACCCATGCTCTTGGAATTTTATCTGGTTCTACCTCTAGGCCTACTTACTGGTGTTGAATCTGAAAGTGGTGTAGTATGGAAATCATTTTCTAAATCACTATCTGAAGTTAGAGAGGCTGCTGGTGTAAATAACCTATTTACAAAAAATGGATCTTTATCTGAGTCATCAAAGTCATCTATTGTCTCAGATTCTAAATCACTTTCAGAACTAGATTCAATTTCATTAACAAATAGGCCTAGCTCATTCACTACACCAGTAAAATTTTCACTTGTTTCTTGAACTTGTCTAATCAATTTATCTTCACCAACTGGTGAAAAACAGTGCCATTTTTTACTCATATTGAATAAAACAAACACTAAACTATAAAAACTACAAAAACAGATACTAAGTCTCTAAGCACACAAAAAATATAACCCTATAAATACTTGCACAGACGTAAACAATACACAACTGAATGTAGGCCTGAATATTGGTTCAAAAACTCCCAGCTGTCAAATAAAGGCCAAAAGATACACTAAACTACAAAAAACTAAACAAAAACAAATACTAAGACACTATAAACACAAAAATATAACCATATAACTACTTGCACAGATGTAAACAATGCACAACTGAATGTAGATATTGGTTCTACAAATCCCAGCTGCCAAATCAAGGCCTACTTGATTTCACGAATAAACAACACATTTAGAGGGAAATGAAAAAACTTAATCTAGATTTGATTACTAGTAACAAGCAATTTGATTGTTTCTTTTCAATACAAACAAATTTTAATTAAAATAGTAAAAAAAATAAGTGTGTAGGCCTAATCACTAAAAGAATAACAAGCCGATATATCGGCTCGTGGCCGTTTTGGCGTTGTATTTGTTGAGCCGATATTTCGGCTAGTGGCCGTTTTCAGAAGTATTTTTGTAAGCCGATATATCGGCTCATGACCGTCAAAAGGGTTAAATTGTTTACTTTAACTGGTAGCTTATAATGGTTTTGTATAAAGTCTATAAAACAAGTTTATAAAGTCTATAAAACAAGTTTATTAATTTAAATCAAACTTATTGATAATTGTTTTCTAATTTTAAACCTTTTGAATGCAAAGAATTTTTTTTAACTTTTAGTGTATCTAAACAAATCAGAAGGAAATATTTGAATAAATACAGAATATACAAAAGAAGCAATTTTTCATACTCTTCAAAAAAGTAAATTTGCCATGCTTAATAAGTAACAATTTTTTTTGAAATATATGTAAAATGTCTAAATAATCATCATTTTTTTTGTATATGGGAATCTATTAAAATTTTTTTATTTAAATCTATCTAAAATGAGTTCTTGAATATTGCTTCTGGCATTTTCATAAATTACAATAAAATTAATTCAAAAATAAATTTAACATAAAGCCAATTACACTTGGGAAGAAATGTGTTTTTCAATACTAATAGAATTTTCCAAATTAATTAAGTACTTTTCAATATTACCTCTTACAACAAAGGCATAATCTTTTTCTCTTTCTTAGAGCTTATTGGTTTGAGTATCGAGATAATTGGGAACTGCCATCATCAGTTAAAATGAAATGTAATATTTATCAGATAACATACCTCGTGTTCACGGTTCAAGATCACATACACAATTCGATTATGGTGAGAAGATTTAATTGTAGAAAAGTCATGTGACGTTCTTCTTTAATAAAAATCTGCCGTGGATATGCAGTTGATAAAGAGTATCTGTAATATAAATGATTTTCTGTTTTAAAAGTTATTAAATAAATGATGTATTGTTTATATTGATTTGGTAAAATTTATTCAGACACTTGCCACTATTTATGTATAACAAATTAATACTCAGCATTGTTTGAATAAACTCTCATTATCAACTAATAAACCTAGAACATGAAAAAGGCCAAAATAGGCCAGAATTCTGTTAAAAATTAAAATTAGTAATATAAAAATCGGATTACACCAGATTTTTCTTATGGTAGTTACCAAATTTTGAATTATCAAAAAAGAGCCTAGTTATAGTCAAAATATTGGTCCTTATATTTGGCATGCAAAAGTATGCACAAACAACAGGCATCGTTCCAAAAACTATTTTTCTGGGTTCAAGGGAACTCAAAATGGACATATACGTCAGAAACTCATCAACGATTTTTGACTTATCATATAGGCCCTAACTTTCTCTATACTACATATAGGCCTAAGTTGGAAAGTAAAAACAACACACACCACACTTGGTTGTATGGGCATCATTTCATCCCCAGTTACCAATTGGCAACTAATTTAATATAGCCTATAGTTAACCTCCTCCCACTCCTTTGCCTAAATTTTAAACATTGTATGTGAGATCAGAAACTGAAGTTAGATACCATTTTCATACATAACACAATTGTTCTGGCCAGCCAAGGTCAATGTAAGTCACAGATATGTCATCTGCTTTACTAGTACAGTACTACCTCGTTTATCCGGACCTCATTCAACCGGATGTCCGGATTATCCGGATCAAAAATAAAAAATTTAATCAAGGATAAAATAAAGCAAAAGCTTAAAGTTTCAAAATATTTTAATAATTACTGTATTTTGAATAATATTTTGAAACTTTAAGCTTTTGCTTTATTTTATCCTTGAATATGGAGTTTCAACAAGAAATATCAGCTATTACATTAATGTTGCTAAAAACGTGATTTCCTCAACACTACAGTGTCGCCTCGAGGCATTAGGGCGGGTTGTTGATGCATTGGGAAGAGAAAGTGGAGGAGCAATGACCTCTGCGTCACCATCCCCCTACCCCGATGAGGCATGACAGTGACCTTGTCTATTCACTATGCCGGCGGGTAGTCATCACCTGCTAGCGACCGGAATACATCATTACCATATCATGCGGTGCCGTGTTTAGTTTCTTTAAATTTTTGATCGGATACGGTTAATAGTATTATCAGGGTGTCTAGCGACCGGGAAAATCGGGAAAAGTCAGGGAATTTGAATTTTCTGGAAAAGTCAGGGAATTTGAATTTTCTGGAAAAGTCAGGGAATTTGAATTTTGTGGAAAAGTCAGGGAATTTTTTAAAAAACTGGGGAAAAAATAAAGAATGCCTGATATTTTAGAAAGTGTAATACAATGACGATGCCTGTAACGGTCCTAAAAGAAATGTACAACTGTGAAATAAATACAAACCAGGTGCATGTTTACAACGCCTCATAAACCATCATGTCATTTTTACAACTTTATTGTTGTCCAGTTGCTAAGACTCAAGGGTGTAAATCAGTAAATGTGAACATTTTGTCACATCTTAAAGCGGTGCCGCCAGCTTTGGGAACCCCCGTTCTTTTTTTTTTTTTGGCAGTTGGCACATCACATCCCCAGTCGGGTCTCAGGAGTATAGAGGACGTGAATGAGATTCGGCATAGTATTTAGAGGTGGGCGTTGTTACTGCTATTTATTTATATTCGTGTGTTAGCGTTTGTGCGTAGAAATGGCGACGAAACGAAAAGTGCTTATAATGGCCCAAAAGTTAGACGCATTGAATCGTATAGACAGGGCCGCATTGAAACGTCACACCAAATTAAAACAGAGGAAGATAAATGACTTTTTTGTAAATAACAACTAAACCCCGTGTAAATTAAAAGTATGTGTAAATATTCCAGGTGTGTAAATAAAATGTTTTTCGTCATTTACAGTACATTGTGTAATTTCGTGTATTGTGTAAATTGAATGACTGTGTAAATATTGTGTTTTTTCATGACTTATAAATGGTAAGTTATCATTTTATATTTTGTTTTATTTATCTTTCTATATTTTCGGATTATCCACATTTTTGATTAATCGGATCACTTCCGGTCCCAATTAGTCCGGATAAACGAGGTTGTACTGTATACTATTATTTTGTTCAAAAATCAATTTTCATTTAATAATATTTAGAGTTTTAATACTTCAGAAACATAATTACATTGTTGTTTGAAGAACAAGGCATAGAGCCAAAGCATATTTTTACACACAATTAACATGTACCGTATGGCAAAAAATACTTTTACCACTAATTTTGCAAACAGATTTTCAGCTACAAAAATGTTTCCGAATTAAAAATACATATTTGGTTGGAAAATATTGTGTTCAGTGTACAGCTTAAATATACTATGAATGAAAGAGCGAATCAGAATCACTTGGTTACAACCATCTCTCAGATATGAATGATGTTGTCAAGTAGAAGCCATCTTGCCATTTAATCCTTACTGCTACAATCGTGTTATCATCTGTTTAGTGATGGTATGATTTCAAGTAGTAAACAACGGTTTTTTGACTAAATCAAAATATAAAAATTTCCATTTAAATATATCAAAATGATGGATTTTTTTTCTGTAATGACTCGGTTAATACTAACTACAAAGCCGTTGATACACATATTAAATTTGAGCATTTTATTATTTTTTTAGTCAAGGCTAACTAGATCACAGCAGAGGCATAAAGCCCTATTATCGTATGCCAATAATGTTCATCTGCCGTCACTATTATGAGACCGAATCGTCACTACAAATATATTAAAAAGAAGGGAAAAAAAACAATATTTTAGCCTTTGTGTAAAACAATTTTGTATTGTGAATTTTTTTTAACAAAATCATAACTTTAAATCTTTGCAAGAAAAACTTCCTAACACTGGCAAAATTCAAGCATAATTCCAATTTTCAATTTTCAAGGTAGCTGGACATCCTGTTTATTCCTTGTTCTGCAAACACGATGTTGAACCAGCCGGCATAATAGTAGTGACATTTATATTTAGCCAACCTAGTGTCAAGGTTTTAGCTTAAATGTAAAAGGACTGCTGAATAAGTTTAAGTTTTGTCATAGTCCTGACACATTTTAATTTTTTCTATGATGAAGATCATCAAACTAAGTTTTGATTTTGATTTATCTAAATATCTAAAACCATTTTTAATCCTTTTCAATATGTATATGTTTTATATATTCAACTGTTAAAATAAATATTTATTTCAAGGAAAAATATATGTATTTTCTTCATTATATAAACCTCATAATATAATTGCTTATTTTTGAAAAGGATAAAGAAAAAGTTAAATACCGATTCAAGTTTTGTTTAATACCACACGCACATGTTTTTAATTTAACGAAGTACATGATAAGGAGAAAAACTTTATCAAGGTTCTTCTGTTTTATCTGTGTGAGTAAAAGATAATGCAAAAGAAAAACCCCCCCACTCTAGCCTTCAAGTTACATAGGAGTAAAAACATCTGTCTTATCCAGAAATATCATCATTGACAATTTTATTCTTCAATTTAGTGCCAAGTAATGTTATATTCACAAAATATCACAAACAAAAACAAATAAGAATTGTAAAGATTATTTAAAAAAATCTCTGCTAATAGCTTATAGCAATGGTACATGTGGGGACTACTCTTATATTTGTAGAAAAAGTAGGCTACTATTTTAACTAGTTAAAATAAAACTCTTAAAACGTAGAAGGAAAATAAAATTTGCATCCATCTCACAACTCAAGCGGCTGAACTATAGGTTATCATGATAAAATAACATACACAGATGCATTTTGCTTGCTTATATCTAAATATATAAGCTCGTGTAGGCTATATATATATTTTTCTAGTTACATATATTCACAATTCAATTGGTAGCTATGTTGGGTAGGATGAACTTAGAGACCTCTAGTTTTCGCCATTATTCTTATTTTTAAAAGGCCTTTAAAATAAGGTATCACTCAATAGGGGGTTGCTATTAAAAATCTTGACTTACCTCCAAACTACCCCATTTTGGGGGTAAGGGTTGAAAATGTTGATACTTCAAAAAACTCCTCCTTTGGTTATCTAAACTTTCCCTAAAGCAAATCTGTCTATTTCCATTAATAAAAAAATAATAGGGGGGGGGGACTTTTAGGACACTTGGTATATATACCTGGTCAAACCTGTCAAGACATATTATAATTATATCACAAAGTAAGCAAATTATTAACTTCAATAAACGTACGAAAGAGACCTGGACAAACCTGTTGTGATATTAATATCGATCTAGCATAGTCATTAAGTAGGCCTATAATGTGCATGCGTCAAACCATATGCTATTCTCATGGCTTGCCATTAGGGTATGTGTAACCTATAAACCCGTCGATTTGATAATTTTAGATTGTAATTTTTAGATAGTGATCCGCACAAGGTAAACATTATTTATTCTTAAGTAAGGTATGTACAGTAGAACCCCTCTTAACCGGTCTAGTCGGGACTGACACCCGGGTCGGTTGCCCGTTTGGCCAGTTAATCCGAGGTTCCCGTGAAAAATCGGTTTTCGTTCAAAGAAAGCTTATTTAATCAGGTAGCACTAAGAATTATGCAATTAAGATGTAATTACAACTCATTTTATTGTACATAAATGTATCGTATATATTATGTTATGTATATTATACACCAAACATGAAAAAATTAAACACAACAAAGCTGTATTACAGATTCCCCTCTGTCAAGTCTTTTGACACATTTAACCGCGTCTCAAACGAAACCATCACACGCTTCCGAAAACTGAAAAGAAATGTTATATTTTCCATAATGTATACTAAAATGATTCGTGGAAAAAAAACGGCCCATCAAACGTTTTTGTGGGTGTATGTCTGCTATACCGATGGGTGCCAATGCCGCGGTGTTTTTATGCCGCCGACAATAGGATACTGCTATCGACAAAATCGTTTGACTCGCCGCTGCCGTGGTGCTTTTATGTCGCCGACAATGGGATACCGCTATCGACGAAGTCGTTTGATATCGCCGCCGCTTTGGTGCAGCGGAGTTTTTACGCCACCAACAATGGGATATCGCTATCGACAAAGTCGTTTGATATCGCCGCCACTTTGGTGTTTCAATTACAATTTATTTTCGGAAACTCTCATCCAACCAGTACACTACGATATATGCCGGTTAATCCGAGGACTGGTTAACAGAGGTTCTACTGTAGTATATAATAAAAAAAAAAAAACTCTGAAAATTACAAGTTACCTTTAAATAAATACTTACCATATATACATACTTCATGAGACCTAGTTCACACGATTCTGAAATCATACTATTAGAAGACAGTTAATAATGCACATACATCTAAAGACAAGCTATTCTATTAACTATGCATAACTTATGAAACCTAGACGCATAGGCTCATTACTGTATGTATTATGGACGTTGAATGCAAACTTGGAAATTGCACATTTTTGACAGAAATAATGGATTTTGATACTTGAAAATGGTCTTCCCAGCTTAAGGATGATTCAATTGTTCAATAATGAGGTATGTAAAACATGATTACATGATATTGCTATATTAAATCGCAATTGATATAAACTGAACATTTACCTTAACTTAAAAAAAAAAAAAAACATGGTAAATATTGGTTGTACATTTTCTTTCAATTTTTATATAAAAAATTATTAAAACGTAGAGTACTTACCTTGTAATTGAAGGATCATTTTATGTGTAACAACATTTCAAGTCCCTGATCCTGATTTTGTTCCTGTGAAATCTAAGCTTTTTCACAAATGAGCAATTTGCTGCCATTGCTATATAAATTTACTGAACTCCAAAAGTTTTTAATAGTAAAACAGTAAGAAACAACAAAACTTGTAAAATAATGGAATTTTCAAAACCGAGAGATTTAAAAAAAAAGACAGAGAGATATACCAACAGAGTTCAGATTTCATCATCTGATTCTGATCCTAATTTTGTTCCTGGAAATCTAAGCTCACAACTATATCAAAATAGAATTATCTTATTGTTTCTTCAAACAATGACCATTTAAATTTGTGAATTACCTGCGAAGGCAGCAATCAAAGAAACAAATATTGGAAACATATCTTCACTGTCTTTGATGATGCAAAAGAAAATTTACTTCCAACTGAAAATTTGTATGCTAACAGGAAGAGATACCAGACAATGAACCTGATGGTTCCTTTCTAGCAAAAACTATAGACTTAAGCTGCAAAATAAAGACTTATAAAAAAAACTTAGATTAAATCCAGTTCTAGAAAAACCGTTAGTCAAAACAACCACGTAAACAGAAAAATATACAATTGCCATTTTAAAATGATAAACATAATGATTGTAATGAACAAAATGTAAATGAACTTTATTCTGACCACGAAGCTCAAGATATGATTTTATGAAGATACGGAAAACGGAAATATGAGCTTCTACTTACTGAATATTTCAGTCTGAAATAAAAATTCAAAGCCAGCTTGATATGCAATGCCCTTACATGATTTCTATTATATATATTGCATGTTACATCTATTTTATTTTCATGATAAGATTTAGACAAACGGTTTGCATGTAGCTAAATTGTTATTTTTGTTTTAAATTAAATTTGCTATTGTGGTATTGTAATTTATATCATATTTTATGTATTAAGTTACATAATATATATAAAAAAAATAATAAGAACATAAATATTGATCTTATAAGGATATATTTAGTTTACAACAAAGTTATTCATTACAGAAAAGAAATTATAAGAGAATATTGGAAAAAATATTTTTTTAACAATAACATTTTCATAACAGTTTGATCTAAAAAATAAAACAGTGTTTGTTTTTTGCCAAAGATGTTAGGTTATAATTCACTGGTAGAACAATTTATTTATGATTTAGCCTAAAAGAAAATTGAGATTTTGAAATTAGTTAATAAGCTTGGTTCACATTTTCTTGTATAATTTTGCATACTAATATACCCTTCGATTATAAACTATACAAGATTGATATGAAATTCTGAAATCATTATAGCTGTGCAATAAATCCAACTGGCAGGTTGTAAAATGTAAGTTTGTAGTTGATATTTTAAGTGTTTTGTTTTTGTAAAAGAATGTAAGTAGTATATTATATTTATTTATATCCAGATAATATTGTTACTTATATGATTTGTATATCTATTATCAACTAAATTAAAAAAATTAAATTTTATTAATTCCCTCCAAATTGTTATATGTATATATCGACAGCTACGTTTGATGATTAAAAATCAGCTGTCTTTTTTTATTTTTTGGATATTTTTATGCTTACACGAAAATGATATATTTTTTTCCAGTACATATAATTTGTATTAATATAAGCCTGATAATTATCACAAAAAATTACATCATTGTTTGTAAACATTAATAATAATAACTAGATCTAGGCTTTAAATTTTGAAGAACAAAAATAGTTGCAAAATGGTTCTAGGCTAGGTTAATACACTAGGTTCAAGTCAAGTGTCAAACATTAATGTCAAGGTCTAATACATTAGAAAAGATAAAAACATAATAGGGTTATTAGTCTTGTATTGTATATGGAAATAGTCTATAAATGACATCATTCAAGTTAGGTACAAATTTACATAAAAGTGTGTATTGTATAATTCGTAAATATGGGGTGAAGTTGGCCGATCAATTTAAGTGTCAAATCTCAGCAATTTCTCTTTAAAATATTGATTTTTCTATCATTTCAATACTTATTAAATAAGCTTACAACTTTTTATCTTTCACAATTCATTATTTCTATTCTAAATCAGCGATTTAAAATGACTGGTTATGGCATTTAGAGGTTATTTCGAGACATATTTCATCATTTTAAGTAAAATCTATCGATGTATTTTTATTCCACACGGAAAATAGTTTTAAGAACTGCCAAACTACATATCATTTAGTATCAATCATGTCGTGTAACAAGGTCAGGGAAGGTAACTATATATATATATATATATATATATTAATTTGAAAGAATTAGATCATATTTGATGTCATAAGACACTTTTGAAGGACCAAATACATTAGTCTAGTAGAAAATGACAATTCTAAAAACATGAATTCCAGATGTGTTTAGGTTACTACATGTTATAATATGTTCATTCATATTACTATGTTAGTCATGAAGTTATTCAGGATAGTGAATGTGTCATCGCTCGATGTTTATATTATGACTACGCTAATCAAGTTAGTGAATATGTTTTCCCACGGAGTTTCTGTCAATGCTTTGGGGTACATTTCTGTCAATGATGGCATCTCCACAATATTACAACATATATTTATTTAACATGACAATTATTAATGTCTTCATTAGGTCATATAGGCTATATTTACCTTCCCAGACCTTTGTACTTTATTAGGTCTTGCTAGGTAACTATTATTGCCCAAACTGTTGTTTCATTACTCTTATTTCTAACAACTTTCTAATATTAGGGTGGCAGTTGTGATGATTTATGCATCGCGTAAAGCATACACATAGTTAGGCTTCTTACTTTCATACATATGTTCCCATTAACATTATTCTGATTTTCTTTACTTGAAACATGTATATTGTTGTCAAAAAACATCTGATTAATGACAAACAAGGTAAATAGTTTAACGTAGTCATTTATATTAATGTAGGCATTTGTAACTTGACCTGGATTTTGTACTTTTATATTTCTTATTTTCTACTAATTGAAAAGTGTCTTCCAATATCAATATGATCTAATTCTTTCAAATTATGGTAGGCAGTAAACGATTTCATGATTTGTTGCCACTAAATTCAACCTGAGTTTACACTCCATAATTACATCAACCGTCAGGCGTTACTTATTATATAAAAAGCACACGTTTTGAAAGTCATAGGGATCATTCTAGTTTTTATTTATGTAGTCTATGATGATTTTGATAATGTAATATTATATGTAAATAATATTTCATATAAATGTTGAATTATTTTAATATTATTGACCCTAACATTATCTAACTTATCCTAGGCCAGTCCTGAATTATATGTTACCCCAAAATTATATTACATGAACCACAAAATATATATTATTGAGAAATAGGTTTGGGCAGGGGACTTTTAATTACCCTTCCGGTCTTGATGCTATTAGAGTATTTGAGGGATAGAGCTATTTATTTTATATTCCTTTTTTATTAAGGATATGTTGATCAAACAGTTTTTTTAGTTTTAAACAACAAGGAAAAAACTTGTCTTTTTCATCAAAAAGAGGTTAGGCAAGGGTAAATCTATTATATTACGTTACATGAAATACTGTATATATACGATTTTGCAATTATCGAAATCATTATTAGATATATTAATAAGACTTACCGTCACAATAGTCTATATTTGTATGTAGTTATATCACTACGGCCGTTTCGGCTATTCAGCCATTTTCAAGTGTTATACGGGTATTACCGTTGTCTTAGTTTAAAATCACAAATTACGAACACACGACACAAAACAAATACACAAGTTCTTTAAACATTTAAAACATGATGCAGTAGGCCCACTGTCACTTGTTTAAATACTTGTTAAAATACAAAAATGTTTAAAGAACTTGTGTATTTGTTTTGTGTCGTGTGTTCGTAATTTGTGATTTTAAACTAAGACAACGGTAATACCCGCATAACACTTGAAAATGGCTGAATAGCCGAAACGGCCGTAGTGATATAACTACATACAAATAGAGACTATTGTGACGGTAAGTCTTATTAATATATCTAATTATTAATTAGTAGTCGGAATGGCGAAAACAAATATGTAAGTAATCATTATATTTTAATACAAACTAAAACTCATATGCCATTCATTGTGTGTGTATAATAAATAGGCTATGTTAATGTGAATTTTGGTATTAGATGTTGTTTACCTCCTAAATGTTTAAAAAGTAGGTAGAGGCTTGTTTTTTAACACAGTTTTATAAATTTATGTTTGAATTTAATGGTTAAAATTATATTGTTTTTAAATAGAGTTTAAAAGTGACCATTTTAGAAGTATATATGAAGTATGTACATTTAATTCCAGTATGTACATATATATGGTTTTGGTACTTTTGATTTTCATTTTTTACTGTGAAAAGTGGACTGTGATCAAAAATACTATTTTTCTTTTGAAAACTAAGGTTTGTACTGTATAAATTTTGCATCAAATTTTATTTCTTTTTATTATAGATGTTCTATAATTTTACCGTTTTAGATCTAACACTAAATATTGGTTCAATAAATCTGATTAATCATAATTGCTTGATTTTTCAAATAGTTTTTGAAATTGTAAAAAAAAATCCAGAAACCCATTTTTCATAATATTTTGATTATGCTTTTCAAACATATTATTGCTTTTCAAACATAAAAAGCAGTGGATTATTAACTATGATAAAACAAAGTACTGTAATGCAAACTGTAAATCAGAAATGAAATCCTTTCAAAAAAAAAAAAAACTCTTAAGGCCTGTACAGAACTGCCATCATATATAGGCCTAGTATAGGTTAGACTATGTAGTTAAATCAAAGAGAAATAATGTCTTAATATAATCTGAATTTTTGTATTGTTTTTTTCTTCTATATGTGGAAAGAAGGAATGTAATACCACTAAATTCAATACTTGTATATAAGTTTTGTAAGAAAAAGCAGATAGGCCTAGTAGGCTATTAGTGAAAGATTCTGTTAACCTCACTTTTTCAATTTGTATATTTTCTTGTTTTGTAGATTATACCTTTAATGATATTGTACAAAACAAAAATTGTTGTAGTTTAAATTAAGTTTTAAAAAACAGGATTTTTGTTAGAAACTATTTTTACTTGAAGAGTATAAAGTTTTGCCAATCATCAATGTGTTACTTAAGGTAAGTGAAAAGTGTAAGTGGTGCTTTTAGAGTATTCAAAGGTTAGGGGTCTTTTTAATCTTTTCTTCCTATTTTTTTTTAAGGCAACGATGACCAAGTGGTTTTCAGATTAAAACAACAAATGAAAAAACACTTGTATAATATAAATAAAATAGACTTTTACAGTAGATAAATTATGTGAGTGTGGAACTGGCTGCATGTATTGTTATAACCAAACGATATCCGTATAACATTCAGAACTTAGCCAATGAGTGGACTACTTTTACTTTTAGGACAAGTTTGGTAACATTAAGTTGATTATTTATCATTTAAAATTTATGGGTTATATTCATTTAAAAATTTTTTTTTATAACTATCCCAAGTACATTTGTTAGACACATTAAATGATTTCATAATGTGGTTGTTGCTATCTACCAAGGCAATGTTTTGGTATTATCATTGTGGCAGATGAATACATTATGAATTGTACCATACTACTTTCTTAGATAAATTATGGTATGTGTGTGTGTGCATGTGCGCGCACGCGCATATGTGTTTTGAATATCTTTTGAATTTTTTTTTATCTTATCTGGAAGTTTATTAAAAAATATTGCACCTGCTTGTGAAGGAAGTTTACTATACAAAGTTAACATGTTCTGTTTCCCACAATAGTCACAAGTATTTCTGGTGCTATAAGTGTGTATGTGCTTGTTCAACACATGATCACACTTAAATTTAAAATATAAAATTACTTCCAGTATATATATATATATACTTGGAATTGTAAGTACTCCAAGATCTTTTAAGGCATTTCTACAAGTTTGTAATTTGTTTAATCCTGCCACAAGCCTAATAGCTTTTTTTGCAGCAAACACTCTGCATATTTTGTACTGATGAATTTCCCCAGGGTAAAATTCCATAGCTCATGTGTGGATACACAAGCCCATGTAGTAGGCTTTTAAGAGAATAGGAGTTTTGCAATATTGTTTTATAAGTTCGCAGAGCAAATACACCTGAACTTATTTTAGAACTGATGCTATTTACATATTCTCATTCCAGGTTAGCTTGTTGTTAATAAGGAGCCCCAATAAATTTGCTGAATTTAGTTTTTCAACTTCTCTTTCTTCTATGAAGACACTTGGTGCCTGATTGTGGCTTTCCTTTAAACTGAAATACATATAATTTATCTTATCAAGAATAATTGTCAAATTGTTATCACACAGATACTGATCTGTGGCATTGACTTGTAAGAAGGCGTTCTGCTCTAGGATTTGCAAAGATTTAGCTTTTAAAAGTTAAAGTTGTATCATCAGTAAATTGAATTAATTTATCTACTGTTATTGCTGATGACATATCGTTTATGTAAGTTAAAAATAATATCGGCCCAAGAACAGATCCCTGTGGGACACCCTGTTTTAACTCGCCCAGTTTTGATAGCCTTCCAGCAACAGTAACGTGTTGTGTTCTATCATGTATATATGATTCAAGCCAGATTAATGGCTGCCTTCAAATTCTGTAATGTTTTCATTTTCTATGAAATAGTTTGTAATCTACACAGTCAAATGCTTTCGAAAAGTCTAAGAAAATACTTAACACTTTACTTTTCTTGTCTAGACCTTCCACTATAATATCAATTTGATCAACTATTGCATATATTGTTGATTTCCCCTTTTTGAAAGCCATATTGGCCATTAAAAAGGATATCAAACTTGTCAAAAAAATTCAGGAGTTGTGACAAATAAAGCTTTTCAAAAACCTTACTTAACACCAGTCATAAAAAATTGGGTCTATAATGATTTAACTCTTCATTATCTCCTTTTTTTAAATAAGGGAAGTGTTGTGGTCATTTTTCGATGAGTAGGAAATTTACCCTCAGAGAAAGAAGACTTTACTATACTAATGCCTCTAGAGGTTTAACTGGTTCCTCCGAGCACTGCTTAATGAACCATGATGAAACTCCATCAATATCAGTTGCTTTTTATTCTTCATTCTTTTCATCACCCCCCCCCCTGTAATGTCCTCCACACACACACACACACACACACACACACACACAGGCGATAGGAACATAGAGGTTTGATTCTCTGCTTTATTTTCCAAAAAATTTAGAGTTTTACCATCATGTAAGTTCCGATTGAAAAATGTATTAAATTTGTTGGTTCAGAATATTTATTTCCCGCAATCTTCAAATTAATATCCACAGCGTTATAATTTTGAGTTCGGAATTCATTAATTATCCATGAAGTTTTGCTAACATTATTCGAGCAACATATATCTTTGGAAATTTCGTAAGATTTTGCTGCATTTATTACCTTTCGGTAGATACGCTTATAATTTTTATAAAAATCTTTAAATTCCCGGTTATTTGTAGATTTGTAAATTTCATAGAAAATTTTCAATTTTCCCCTGAAAACAAGAATTCCCTGCGTTATCCATCTCAAATATTTGGATTTATTCCCTATTTTTTTCTCTTTTGGACATGCAACAATGAGAAAAATTTGAATGTATCAAAGAAATAGTTAAATTTCTCATCCAAGCTATTTAAACTGTTAAGTTTTATCCAGGTTTCCTTTTTTAGCAGATATTTAAGTAAATTAATATTTTCAGGTCTGAAATCTCTGACCTCCCTGAACTGAGGCTGAATAGAAGATGGAAAATATTTTAATAAATCAATCTCCTATGCGTAATGGTCGGATATTCCAGACTGGGCAATTGAAACATATATAGAATCCCTAGAAACATTAGATATTACATTATCAGTCACCATTGCAGAGGATACTCTCACTCTAGTGGGAGAGTTCACACACCAATCGAGACCATGTGTTGCCAATAGGTCACTCAGACCCTTTGTTTCACTGGAATTTTCAAGTACGTTAATATTAATATCTCCACAGATAAGAAATTTATATTCTTTTAGGAACAGTGTTTTCAGAAGTAAGTCCAAGTAATCTAAAAATATACTCACCTTTACAACTAACCATAAGACCAGACATTTCAAAATGAGTTTCTACACTAAGGTCTGAATTTATCAAGGAAGGGAAAAAAATTTAACTGCTGTGGGTGAAAATAGCTACTCCGCCACCTTTTTTTTTTATATTCTACAAAAGTTACCAGCTAAAATATAGTTCTTTAAGTTAAAGCAATGAATATTATCTTCATTAAACGCATGCTCAGTAACAATAAAAATTTGTGGTTTACGGTCCAAGCAAAACATAATTAATTCATCCATTTTGTTAGTAGCAAATTGTGCATTCTGATGGATAACACTGAAATACATTTGTTTACGTTGGATCTTTCCCAAGTTTATCTCCCCCACACTGTTTAGCTCAAGAGTTTCCTTGTTACTGACATTTACATTATTATATTATTTCTTTTCTTATCACTACAGTACCGTTTTTTCCATTAATATTTGTCTTCATTCATAAGGGTTGTTGATGATCTTGTTGAGACTTAAAAACGATTTTCTAGTATATGCTTCAACTTTGGTTTTCATATTTTCCTGATTATGAAACCTTTTTCCTACGTGTACAGTATGTATCAACAATGTAGGAACTTTTTATTTTAAGAATAAAATTAATATTATCTACCAGATCTGCACACATTTTCACTTTTCTGCGGTTATTTAGATGAAGGCCTATTTTGGTGTAGTACTTCTATCTGTCAATCATTAGATTCAAATGGCACACCACAGCATGAGGCTGCTTCTCAACAATCTCACGTATAAAACCATTCGTGCGATACATATCTTCATTCAAATATTCATTATCAAATCTATAGGGAATAGTACACATTACTAAGTTAGTAAGGGCTGTTTTTGACAAATATAGTAATAGTCTGTACAAAGTTCTGTCCACGTCCCGCATCATTTGTTCCTCCTATTACCTCAATGACATCACGTTTAATAAATTCAGACACTGATATCAAGTACCCACAAACATTCTGTAATCCTGCATTAGGATAAAACAAGTTACAGATCTCAAACTCATTGCACACAGCTGTGGTCTGATTAAATACATCAAACAACCTTTGGCCATGACTATCCGCTAAAATGTGTAATTTTCTTTTTTGTTTATTCGCATTGAGTGACTTTTTAATTTCGCAAGTGTTATATCCTGTATAGTTAACTGATTTTTAAATTCCGTTTTAACTTTTTTTTTTTCAGTAAATATGTTTTTCCTGACTTGTTTAATTATGAACTGTTGTTCCTTATTTACAATATTGTCTAACTTACATTCATTTAAAATATCCTGAAGTCCATTTATTAACGATTCGGGTCTCTTGCTTACATTTACTGGCTTTATTTAGTTCTTCTTTCAGATTGTTTAATTTTTCTTCCATTAGTTTTAATCTATTTTCATGTGCTAAAATTAATCTCCTACGGTCCTCCAAATCTTCTTTCAGAGAAGACACAGGCTATAATAATTTAAGATTCTGTTTTACTTGTCACCCATTTTCTTTCACCCAATCATAATTCAATTTGTCTTCCAGCTCATTTATTTTCTCATATAAGACTTTAGTTTCATTTCATTTAATTTATTTTTGATTGTGAGTGACAATAAAATTGCACACAAAAAGTCATAATTCATACACACATTACAAAACACTTAACAATTATACATAGATAAACACATTTAAATTTTTCACAATAATAAGTTCGAAATCATTAGGCCTACAATCAAAACAATGAACATTTTTGTATCAAGATAGAGGCAATATAACAAACAATTTATTATAATATAAATAAATAAATACTTGAACACTACAACACTCAAGTCTATACATTTTCATCCACTGCCATTGATGAAATATATTGCATTGCAAGCGTCAACAAAAGCTATAACAACATGTCTGTCCATATCGAGAATTTTGTCATTCTACCTGCCAATTATGGCTGAGGAACTCCCCCCCCCCCCACCGAATAAAAGGATTCAGAAAGTAGTAACTTCCTCAGACAGTTTTTAACGGCTTTTTGTCCTGAATTTGTTTTAATTTTTTGGAGAGTTTGTTTATAAAAATAACACCAGCTTGACTTGGCAATTTATTATGCTTCTCAAGTCTGTGTGGCCTCTTTTGAAGGTAATTTTCTCCCCTAGTGTTATAATTATGCACTTGTCTTTTTTCACATTGGGCATATATTTATATTTGTAGTACATTATTACTTCAAAAATGTATATACATGGTAAAGTCAATATAGACAGGTTTTTAAAAGCCAATTTGCAGGATTCTATTTGCCCCAGCCCAGTTATCAGTTTCACTGCTCTTTTTTGTAGTGTAAATACTCATCTTACATTTACATTACAACAAATATATATTTGATGATAGTTTTCTGCATATGATGTCAGTATGTTCCGACCAGAAAAGATTATCAATTAACAGACAAAGGAACTTTTGCTCATTGTATTTCTTCAATGACTTTCTCACCCAATGTAACAATTGGATCACTGCTGTTATTATTTTTTTTTTTTTTGTTTAGGTTAAAATGCAGTAGTTTGGTCTTATCTGCATTTATGTGCAAGTTCTTTTCAGCAAAATATTGACATGCAGAGTTTGTTTTAATAAGAGATTGTATTTCCAAATTTTGCGTAGAATCTGTTGTAATTGTAAGTGTAGCGTCATCTACAAACTGAATGAAGCCATCAGTTCCAACATATGATGACAGATCATTTATATAGATTAGACATAATAATGGTCCTAAAACTGTTCTCTAAGGGACTCCATAGCTCACTAGGACTTTACCCTACAGTCTGTCTGCAATTTGGACTCGCTGTGTTCTGTTGGACACATACAAGCTCATCTAATTTAATGAGTGACCTCTCACACCACAATTGCATAACTTGTTTAGCAATAAGGTATGATGGACACAGTCGGAGGCTTGGGAGAGGTCTAAGAATATGTTGTTGTTGTTGTTGTTGTTTGTGCCCTCAATAATTTTTAGGTTTTCCCAATTTTCATTTTTCAACAGTAATTTTAAAAGTTTTATGTTATATGAATCCAAATTTCTTGACTCTTTATAGAGAGTTTTGGGTAAAGCAGGTGGATAGTTTGACAGGGTCAATCCCTGTGCATAATGATCAGAGAACCCTGTTTGTAGGATCTCTAAAGAGATTTTATTTACAGGTATATTTGTTATATTGTTGTCAATGGGAGTTGCAGAGAATCCAGTTACTCTTGTGGGAGAGTCTACCAACCATTTCAGATTATATCCCGCCAACAAACAGATTCTGGTCCAAAATAATAATATTTATATCTCCTGCAATTACAAAATGATTACCCTTTAAGGTTAGAAACTGGAGTAATAAATCCAATCTCTGGAGGAAAATAACTATGCTATCTATCGGAGCCCGATAGACTTCCAAACAAAAAATGAATTTACCCTTGCAAAGAAATTTACAGCCGGCAATTTCAATGTCAGTTTCTGAACAAAATTTTATCCCATACTTAATATCTTTAGTAATTATACTATCTTTTACAAAAATGGCCACTCCTCCTCTTGTGTTGGGTTCTACAAAGCCTACTCGCCAGATAGTACCTTGGCAGATTAAAATATTTTATTTTATCTAGAGTGAATGCATGTTCAGTTATCACCAACACTTCTGGACTTTTTTTTATTACAGAATGAAATAAAATTGTCTATATTGTTAGTGGCATACTGTCCATTATGGTGTACAATTAAGCATACTGAACTTTTGTTAGTTTTATTCAACTTGGATCTATTATGTCCTGTCTGTTCAGTAAAAAAAAAGTTCATATTGTTGTAGCTTTTCTGCAATAGGTGTAGAAGACCCCAAAAAATTACTTTTTGCAAAAGATGAATACATCTCCATTTGTTCATTCCTATTAATTACAGTTTTCCTGTATCCTTCCCTTGGTGGTGACAGATTATAATTGACACACTGTGTTTTTGTTAAATTAGAAAATCCCAGAAAATCTGACATTTCCTTTCTCGAGTCCAAATTTACACAACTTATATCATTCCTTTTTTTGTTGTTTTCAAACTTATCAGAATCTTAACACTTTTCGAAGAAGAGTCTTCTTACTATTAGATTCATAACTTTCCTGTAAGGAATCTTTTACTGTCAACACAAGTTTATTTATTTCCTGGAGCTCCACATTAATTTTAATAATATTTTCTACAAACGTAAGTAATTGTTTTAAGTCTTCCATTACATTTGAAACACATTGTAGACCAGACTGGTCCGTCAATCCAGATAGACCCTCAAACATTGAAGTAAATAATGGATGTATGCAATCTGCTATCTCCTCAACCGAAAATGTGGCATGCCAGTTGCTAATCATGACAACAAATATAGAGGAACTTTTAAGTTCCTCTATATTTGTTGTCATGATAATAACAACATATACATAATAGCATCGTGGAAAAAGATTTTGAAATTTCATGTGTAATAATCATAAGTAAGGATATTGAGATTGTTATAGTAGGTCTGTATAGAGCTCCAACAGGAGACTTGGAAACTTTTCTGTTAATTTGGATGTATTGTTGCATAACCTGTTTAAAAAGAAGTGTTGGTTTATTATTGTCAGGGATTTTAATATTGATGTCCTTAGACAAACAAGGGTAACAAACACATTAAGAGATATTTTAGCATCTCATGGTATGGAGTGGTGTGTGAACTCTCCGACCAGGGTGGCAGGATCCTCTGCAACAGCAATAGATAATGTGGTTACTAATTTCCCTGGGGAAGGTTTTTCGACGAGGATTGTTCGGTCTGGGCTATCGGACCATTATGCGCAGGAAATTGAGATTTTGACCGGTATTCCTGAGAAAATGTTGAAACCCCAACTCAGAGAGAGTAAAGATTATAGTAGAAGTAACTTAGAGTTATTGAAATATCTTTTAAATAAAGAGAAATGGGATAATCTCAACCATCTGAAGAATACTGATGACAAATTAAAATTTTTTTTGACTCATTTGTCTTCTTTTTTAACATAGCTTGTCCTATAAAACATATAAAGATCTGTAATAAGACTAAGCGTAAAAAAATGTAAAAAATTAAGTAAAACTATTTGGAAGGTTATTAATGAACAGCGGAAGCAAACTAAAAAAATTAACAAAGATATCACCCTTTCTATTGAGGGCACAGACTACTCTGATCCTTTTAGTATTACTCAGTGTTTTAATTCATTATTTAGTAAAAATTTGATTGAGGGTTTCAATTTATCTGTGGATGATGTTGGAAAAAATGAAAGTTCTATGTTTTTTTCGCTTGTGAGTGTTGGTGACGTGTCCCGAGTATTCATTGAAGAATAAAAAAAACCATGGATATTGATGGGCTTAGTACATGGCTCATTAAACAGTGTGTCGAAAACTTTCTGAGCCTCTTTCGGTTTTGATAAATTCATCTTTCTCCACTGGAATGTTTCCATCTAGATTGAAGTTAGGTAAGGTAACACCTCTGCTTAAAAAAGGTAATGTAAAGGATATAAATAACTACAGGCCTATATCTGTTATGCCTGTGTTTAGTAAAGTTTTCGAGAAATTGTTTCTGGAGAAGTTGTTAAACCATCTGCAAAGGTGTAATATCCTGTATGAAGGCCAATTTGGTTTTCAAAAAGGAAAATCTACTATAGATGCTATAGTCCAGTTAATAGAATATATTGTTGAGAGTCTGGATGGTAAGCATAAAGTTTTGAGTGTGTTTTTGGATCTCTCTAAAGCTTTTGATTGTGTGGACTTTGTATCATTGCTTGTTAAATGTGATAAAATAGGTGTTCGAGGACAACCATTGTCATGGTTAAAATCATATTTAAATAATAGAACTCAACAGGTTACTGTTGCGGGTAAATTATCTGGCAAAGTAGAGTTGTCAAGTGGTGTCCCTCAGGGTTCAGTGCTTGGCCCAATATTGTTTTTAATTTATGTAAATGGTATTTCATCAGTACATGTGGATTAACTAATTCAGTTTGCTGACGACACGACATTGAATGTTCAAGCATAATCTTTATATGATTTGGAGCAGAGGGCTTCCTCACAAGTTAATGCTATTAAACAGTATCTAAGTTGCAATGGGTTATCTATAAACCCTAGTAAGACTAATTATATTCATTTTTTTTAAATTTAAAATAATCTTTTAATCCGAAACTTAATATTAGGTTGGATGATAATGAACTAAATGGAGTATTTTCAACAAAATTCCTGAGTCTGTTCATTGATAATAAACTGTCATGGAGAAATCATGTAGACTATATATGTGCTAAAATTAGTAGTGGTCTCGTTGCACTGAGAAGTCTGAAACAATATTGTAATGCTCAGGTTCTTATAACAGCGTACTATGGGTTGATATATCCTTTTCTAAAATATGGAATCATTTTGTGGGGAGATTCCTCACTCCAGAATGTGACTAGAGTATTTGTTCTCCAAAAAACAGCCATTAGGATGATTGGAGGACTTTCTAAATTTCAATCATGCAAAGAAACATTTAAATTGTTTAAGATCTTCACCCTACCTTCCATTTATATATTTGAAACAACCCTTTATTTTTAATTTAAGTGTAAGTACGTTCAAAATAGGGATTTGTATGATTACCATACTAGAATGGCTTGCAAATATTGGGATAAACAGCACAGGCTAAATTTATTTAGTAAGTTACCTTCGCAGGCTGGGGCGCTATTTATGAATAACCTTCCTCCAGACTTGCTAGAGATAAATGATTATTCATGTTTTAAAGGTAGACTAAGACGACTGCTGTTGTCTGGATCTTGTTACTCTGTGGAGGAGTTTGTGGGGCACTGACAGGGGTGTGTGGAGCCTCCATGTTTCTATCTTTTATATTTATGTGTGTTATTTTATTTTAATGATTGACTATTGTTCGGGGCTTTGTAATGTTGTTTGTAGTCTTGATCATATTTTATATTTTGTTGTATTGTGTATAGTTGTATTTTATATTTTTAATATTAAAAAAAAAAAAAAAAAAAAAAAAAAAAAAAAAAAAAAAAAAAAAAGGTTGCTGGGGTACCAAAGTATTATTATTATTATATTGCATGCCTACTTGTAAATTATGGGACCTGCCTTATACAAATGTAATATTTGTCAAAAAAAAAGGATGAATAAATAACAAATAACAATATGCAAAGAAAATTATTTAAGCAAATATCTGATCAAAACAAACAAAACTAAAATCCACACTATAGTCCTGCAGTTAAAACATTTTTGTCTGTCGACCAATGTCCAATCAAAAGTACAATCAGTCAATATTTGTCTAAGTCAACAAAAGTAAGATTAAAATATGTGTATTATACTATCTTCAATCTCTTTCCAGTTCTTGATGGAATAAAATAATTATTTTTTCTTAATCAAGCAATTGTTCATTATTTAAACCAAGACACTACTCACAACTTCAATTTCCCACACACCAGCACAAATTTTACTCAAATACATATACTTTTTACTACGTATGAAGAAACCAGAGAGCTCTCAAACACACAACCTGTTCTTACTTTGGTTGGTAATAATCACTTATATATTGAAGGGTCATGATTTTTCTTCTCATTTAATATATAAAGTTAATATGTAAGCCTATGGTGAAACATTGGCAGCCAAGATACATCTAAAATACATGGTAAATGCTTAATTTTAATATTTTTGGAAATGTTTTAGAATTAGGGCCTATTCCAGTTTTTTTTTTTTTTCTTTTTTTTCTTTCTTTCTTTTTTTTCTTCTTTTTTTTCGTATATACTATCCTACTTTTAGACAAGACTATTGTTTGATTTCCAGATAATTGTTAAGAAGACTGTGACCACGGTAATACCCCAAATTTTTTATATAGTCTTAAACAGTACAATCTACTAAATATAAAAACATAAAGATAAAGCGTGTGTACGTACATAAATAGGAAATAAGTGACTCAAAGTTGAGAAAGTGAGGTTAATTTACAGCCTCACTAGTATGGAATATATTACATAACCTGGCGTGACCTAACCTATTTGTGGAGTTATTGCACATTTAACTAAAGCTAAACTTAACTTGACCTAATTTAAACTTCTAGATATGTTTCTCTAATCATGTAGGATATATACTAGTATAAAAATATTAATTCTAAAAGAAATAATAGTTTTAACGAGGAAATGGGGTGGTCACACTATTCTTAATAGTTACTGATTTCAAAAACATTTTACTTTTACATTTTATTAAAACCTAAATGATTTATTTACTTTGGAAATGTGCAGTACAAACTGCAACAAGCTCACCCTTTTACTCACTTACTCTTATTTTTGATTATGGGATTATGGCTCGATTGCAAGAATGAATCTTGCTCGCTTGTTTGGAGCAAGTTTATTCTTAGTTCATTTTAAAAGTTTAACTTCTTTTTGTTTAATTTCTGACTAGCTTTACTTTCTCTTTCAATTATACCTCTTTTTCAAGGTGTGTTTATTTAAAAAGCTGTTGGCAAAATCTATATGATCAAAGTGAAATATGAGCACTAATATTTCTATATAATATTAATTACACAACCTGAAAAGCACATAGGATTTATATGTTATTATAATAAAACACTTACACAGAAATTAAAATATAATAAAATTTAATTCAATAAAATAAAATAAAGTTTCAATTAAATCTTTTTTAAAGTTCAAATTAAAAATATATCGAATGTTATTTGAATTTAAATTAAAATCTTTATAGTATATACTATCAATCAAACTAATATTAAAACAATATGAATCAATATAATTGAAAACAGAACACTTACAAAAAAAACTATTATTATTAATCTTTCAAAATATACTTATAGCTATGTTGAAATAAAAATACACAGGAAATTCAATTATTCATACACGAACATAAATTCAATCAAAGACAAATTAAAACTTATATAACATAGATAGCAAGTTTATTTAATTTATTTCAATTAAAAAATAGAATAGATTTATTAGGTAGACATTTATTTAAAGCCTTATCTATTATTGTTACTCTTATGTTCTAATAATAAACAAGTACAAATAAAAACTAAACTTTCAAGTTTTATGTATAATTTCAATAATATCTTAACATTCTATTCAATTAGCCATGAGTAGCAGATATTAAGAAAATAAAAATGAATTTAAATTATTTTAAAACTTTCCCACTTTATTTTATCTATCTTTAAATTTTATTTAACGATTTGCCGAATATTTGTTTATTCGAAAAAGGGTACCTTGGTACGTTTAAAGATGGCTTCGGCTCCTGAATGGTGTTCAGTAGTAAGGCTGCGTCAGTCCCGTTCCTCAACGATTTCAAATTGGTCAAGCCAGGTAGACGATCCCGAAAGTCGGAGTCATGTCAGGTGAATAT
Source organism: Aphrophora alni (assembly GCA_963513935.1). Lineage (NCBI taxonomy): Eukaryota > Metazoa > Arthropoda > Insecta > Hemiptera > Aphrophoridae > Aphrophora > Aphrophora alni. The sequence continues at coordinate 149,544,243 of OY740765.1, forward strand.
TTTCTCGCAATACCTCGTTCTCTCGTTCTTTTAGCGTAGGAACTCTCACGAAACTATAACATGTCTTCTTATAAAGTCGAATATAATTTTTTAACTCTTCTAAGTCCACTATTTGTTCGACGAAAATTTTCTAAGTCCTTATATCTTCAATGTATTTGAGTAGCAGAATTATGACCAACTTGGTCCGCTGTATAAGCCAGAAATTGACCTACTAGGTCCGATAATAAAGTCAGAATTCGACCTGCTAGGTTCGATGATAAAGTCAGAATTCGACCGACTAGGTCCAATGATGAAGTTTGAATTCGACCTACTAGGTCCGATGATGAAGTTAGAATACTTTAATTTTCTCCAATCTCAACGAAGTAACCTAGGTTCTTCCAAAATTGTCACTTTCCCTCTAATTTTCCCTTTTGCTTCCCTTTTGCTTTTAATATTTTCTTCCCGTTGTTTTGATTAGTTTTCAACCCTTTCTTCACAGTAGGATGATGTACTAAGCTTCCTTCATCTATTTGTCAATCTATCTTCTCCAAACTATTTCTTAATTACCCCTTTTGATTTGTTTATTATTTTGGTCTGCCTTGTCTGGTGTTGGCGAAACTTCCCCCTCCTATCTGCATAGTGGGGATGGGCGATCGTAGTGTGGACAGACAATCCACCTTGTTCCATGTTCGTACCTGTCGCTCAAGGTTTTTAAAATATTTTTTTCGAATTTGCCATAACTCTTTTTTAGTTGCGAATTTTGAAATTCTGAAAGTATCCTTTTTCTTCCTCTTGCTGTGTAGGTTACATAAAAACTCGAACGGTGTTTATCGAAACATAACTTTTCGAGTTATTCGAGTTTGAATGTTTTTGTATTTTTCAGATCACCAACTTTTGATCCTTTCAAGATTTCATCAATTTTTCTTCAGTTCCTTGTTGTCCTTGTCCTGAAACGAAAGAATCCTCTTGGTTTATCCTCATAGTCCTTTTAGTTAAGACGTTATGCAACCTCCAAGTTTTGTCTTTTGGCGTATGTTTTATTGGTGTTAGAAACCCCCCCCCCTTTCATTTTAACAAATATATGCTTCTCATGATTCAATTTTATAATATTACTTCTTGTTAATCTAACTGTATAATTCAATTTATCTTCTTTAACTTTTAAAATGCTAAATTTTGATTTAACCCTTTCTTATTTTATTTCTCATCATCGGTTTGGCCGATTTTGACCAAACTTACCAAAAGTGTTTCACTTTGTGCCCTTTATCAATTCTAGTTTTTACTATCCTCAAAACTTTCTTACATTTTCTTATATTTGAGAAACCATCTCAAGAGTGATCTTTGATGGTGTTTCTCTTAAAGAAATCTTTATAAATTGTAAATGTTTATTTTCCAAAATGAATTTATCCCTACTAAGCTTTATTATACCATGTTTGGTTTTTGGGAATTTCTTATTTTTTGGTTTATTCATCTCTTGGTTTTTTAACTCTAGCCTAACATTTAAACTAACAATGATACTAAAATTCTTTTTATACAGTTAACTATATTTAGGTACTTTTAACATTTATTATAATCCAAAATAGTTTAAAATTTTTACAAAAATTAATTTTATTATGTCGAATGACATGATTATGACTTTTGGTAATTCTGCGCAATTACTTGGTCAACCCCAAATTTTTTCATATTTTACTACGGTCATAAGGATGTTCTCAGAAAGCAAGAAACATAAAATTTAAGGCCCGCAAGGCCATCTGCCGAGCGATAAGAAGGTTCAAAGTCCACGCGATAACAGTGGCTTGCGGGAGACGCGCGGAAGGCCAGTTGTGACAGTACCGTTATATAATTATATATAATGACAGGTTTGGCCAGGTAGCTATATATATAGGCTATATATATAGCTACCTGGCCAAACCTGTCATTATAGGCCTTCCTTGCGTCTCCCGCAAGCCACTGTTATCGTGTGGACTTTGAACCTTCTTATCGCTCGGCAACCTGTACGATGGCCTTGCGGGCCTTAAATTTTATGTTTCTTGCTTTCTGAGAACATCCTTATGACCGTAGTAAAATATGAAAAAATTTGGGGTTGACCAAGTAATTGCGCAGAATTACCTGACTTTTATCTTATTTAGTCGAATGATTCATCTCTCCTGTTCGTACAGGTCAGTTAATTAATAAGTCCTGTACAGGTGGTCACAGATGACTCATCATTGCACACTCGCACCCTTGAATAGAACTGTATAGGCTTTCTCAATCTGTCTATACTGGTTATTTTAACTTAGTAAAAAAACTTATCTTTATAAAATCTTTCCATTTTTTTTTTTTTGTTTTTTGGATATTTTTAGACTTAAGCAGTTTGGGTATTATCCCAAACTGTCTCAAAACGTTATGGGCAGGCTTAAACAATATAGTTAGATCTTATATTATCTGTAAGTAGGCCTAATTGATAATTCAGTAATATCATTAAATTCAGTAAGTTTACTAATATTCATTGATATAATAGAGGTAATGTACAGTAATGAAGATTTCTTTTTTTAACTTGTTAATTAAAAAAAGCTTATTGTTTTTTCAGACCTTATTAACAACATGAGAAGTGTAAGATGTGCAAGTAGATTAATAATACCGAGGAGTCTTCCGCAACAATCACTACAACAAGGTAATGTAAACATCATGTATATTCATCTGTTTTGAGATTATAGAGTAATATATTAAATAATTAATAATATGATATTAATACTGGCCAATACTTGTGTGGTGATGTGAAAAATCATAATTTATAATAGATTTAAAATCCGCGGTTTAGCGCCGAAAACAGGCTGTTCAAATCATAATTTTATTCAATAACTTCATAAATAAAAGAAAAATAGATTTTCAAGAAAACCAAATATGTAATAATGTCAATTTTAGTATAATTTGTTTTTTATAAATAGAATATGTAAAATTTTGTGTTATGTGGGGAGTATGTTGAACTTTGGTAACGTTTACCGGAACAGCTCTCTTGCGGAAGAGAGAAAAATCTCGTGCTTAGATCAGTTTTCGTTTGGGGCTAGTTGCTCTAAGACCTATGAATGGCAGTTCTCCGAGTTTCTGTTAGAACATTAAAAAATGTGTTCAGAAGTTAAATTTGTGAAAGACATGGTGTATTAACAATTTCAAAAGTGCTAAGACAATATTGTTTTCAATAAATAAACTTTTAAATGAAAAGGCGTAATAACTTGCAATTTTTAGTTATGTTGTGCAATCGCTGCCACGTGATTTTCGAATTCTCGACAAAGAACTCTTCTATAAGATATATGGAACAATTAAAGTTAGCATAAGACATTAATAATTGGTTGTAATACATGTACAACAAAATAAATCTCGTGAGCGATGAACAAAAGACAATTCGTTGATAGTGGACAAAGCATCTCTAAAATTAGCACGCAGTCACATGGAAAGACACGAATCATCCTTCGAGGAAAAGTGTTTTCTTTTATAAAGAACATAACGTGATTTGGTATAACACGTTTAGACTTTCATTATTTAACCATATATATGTACTTTGAACAATTTAGACTTTTTTATATACTTTCAAGATATATATTTGATATCATAAAATTATGTATTTCATTAATAAGATTCAATGTGTTTGTTGAGGAGTCTTTAAGTAAAATAATATGATCAAATAAAGTTATTTGTTTTATTAATAAAACTAATTCTCAATTTCAGTAAAAATTATATTTTTTATAATTAAAATATTTGCTATGAGAAGTAAAGTAAAATCCTTTTTCATTATTTTTTGGAGTTGCAACTAAATAACTTAAAGTTATTAATATAATTTGATTAGATTCTTTTTCAAATGATAGTAATATTGATAGGATGTAAGATGTCTTATATAAATTTTTCTTTTTTTATTTCTGTTACATGAATCTAATGTGTTTTATGTTTAATAAATTTTTATGTAATATTTCAGAGACAAGTGTTTTCATTTTTGAAACCCAGAATCACTGTGAGTACACTGTAAAAAGAGCTTACGACCCCAGAGATCTTATAAATAATTAAATTCATTCTTTTTTCTAAATTGGTATGCTGAAGCAAACCTGGCGCCCTATAGTCGAGCAAATTAATAAATGAATAAACAATTAAAAGTAACTTCATCCTCTTTTTTGAATTGTTACAAATGTCGCCGCAACTGTGGGCCTTTTTAGTCGAAATAAACAGTGATTTTGGTAATGAGAACTCTTAAAATCAAGGTAAGGACTCTCTCTATCATAATAAGAAAGATTCTTTTTTAAAATTTTTTGTGTTAAAAATAATAAGATAAAAATGGAGTCAGAAATTGTAAATGTTAATAATAGTGATGAACAGGTAGGGTTAGGAAATCAAAATTCTTTAAATAATATAGAGCCATTGGAATTTACGGGGGATATTTTTGATAATTTACAGAAGGAATCGCAAAGTAATGAGCAAACAAATGAACAATTTGCACAAAATTTATTAGATCAAGAAATAAGTAGTAATAGTAATAGTAGATGTTCAAGTGTGAACGCGAATAGTAGTTCAGGTTCGGATTTTAATGGGTTTGATAGTGATAGGATTCTAAATAGTAAAGAAAAGTGTGAAGATATGAATAAAAAATTAGTAGAAACACCAGGGGTAGAAATTGTAGAAGAAAATTCAGATAAGGAATTAAGAGCTGAAGAGGTTAGGGTAATTGAAGAGGTTAGGGAAGGTGAGCCAAATAGGTTAGATGAAGGTAAAAAATCTCAAAGTGAGGCGTTTATGATAGAAATGCTGATAGAAATGAGAAAGGATATAAAAAGGTTTGAACAAAGTAGCTTAGAAACAAAAAAAGAAATTAATCAGAGTAGGTTAGAAACAAAACAAAATAATGTAGTTTTAAACAATAAAATTGATCAAGGTAGTTTAGAATTGAAAGAAATAAGTAACAAATTTGATCAAAACAAGATAGAAATCAATGCTAAACTGGAGGTTTTCAATATTAGACTTGAACAAAATAATGTTAAACTGGATAAAATAGACAATGATTTAAAACAAAGCAAGTTAGAGTTAAGACAAGATAATTTAAACTTAAAAGAAGCAATGTGTAAAAAATTTGAAGAAATGAGGGTTGAATTAAAACCAAATTATGTAAAATCAGAACAGAATCTTAAATTGGAAATTAAACAAATGGAAATCAATGTAATGGAGACTAATAATAAAGTAGAAATTGAAGTAAGCTATTGTGAGAAAAAAGTAGAATTTGAACAGATTAATAGTGTAGAAGGTGTTTTAGTAGAAAATATTAATAATTTAGATAATAATTTAAATCAAGCAATAGCTGAAATTGAAATTAACAGTTTTAATGAAATAAATAACATGTCAAATGATTTGATAATAATAGAGGATAATTGTGTAAATGACTGTGTTCAAGAAATTGCTAAAAAGATGAATAATGGGTTAGGTAACAAGGTATATCCAGAAACAGCAAATAATGTTGAAATTAATATGTCTAGTGGGGTTGGAATAGGTATAAGTAATTTGAAAAACAAAGTAAAAGTAAATAATCTAATAACGAAGGTATCAGCTGTTTATTTTAAAAAACAAGTGGGTCATAAAAATGTAGAGTTTGAAAATTATGTAATGATAAAATTTAAGAGTATTTTTCAAACCCAAGAACAAGAAATTAAAAGTTTTTGTGAGAAATCTAACTTTAAATATAATCTTGAAAGTAAAAATGTAGAAATAGTAAAAGAAGGTTTTGTACTAGTGTATAAGAATGGTGGGGTTAGAATTCCTGAACGAACAGATGTTGAAATTAGGTCATTAGATTCTAAGATGTTTGAGAGAAGGAGGGGTGATGGTATGCCTGAGAGGGAGAAAGAGAAAAGTATTTTGTCAATACTCCGAGACAATAACAAAGGGAGATCTTTTGTTAGGAAAGGGTCTGTTGTGATGTCTAGGCTAGACAAACTGTCCGTGTGGACAGAAGTATTTAACGCTAGAGATATTTACAAAAATCAAATCATGTATTTTAAAATCTTTCACCAATCTGGGAACCATCGTAAAAAATGGATAATTTATAATTGAGTCATAATAAATTGAAATTTGGAATGAATAAATAAATGTAAGGACATTTTATAAACACACGGACTTGATTTTTAAAATAATTAATAAAAAGTAGTTAAGATTTTGTTAATAAATAAGTTTAAGTTTGAAAATAGATAATTAAGAGTTATGAATATTAATAATTTGTGTGTACTAATGAATTTTGTAAGCTAAGACAAAAATATAGAAAATAATTATTAGCCAAGCGTAAAATATTAAGAGTTTAGTTTTAGAAAACGTTTAGGTATTTGTAAAGTAAAGACGCTGGATTATAGCAGTAAACAACTTTATATGTTTATTAAGATCTTAATATTTAGAAAACGTGACGAAAACAGATTAGCTAGATGAGAGGATCATTGGAGCTGCAAGGTTGTTAGTGAATAACCGAGCGTTGTTTATACTAAGATAAATATTGATTTTACGTGACATAGATAAGATAGTTAGTTCGAAGCGAGGATTCAGAGTAACGTTGAAGAAACAATATTCAATATTAAATAGGTGGATTCAATAAAATATTCAATAATGACGAGAGAAATAGAATCTAGTTGGAGCTAAAAGGTTCACTTCTTATCAGTAGACAGATATATTGCTTCATACAGCTAGGGGAGATTGTTTATTCCTTAGTCAGGTATAAATTCCTATGCATGACATTGAGACGAAATATAGGGTGTTACCAAAATGCTGTCTAGGAAAATAAAAAACCTTTGACGTATAATTCTAATTTGACTTGTGTTTTCAAATAAAATTTACTTAAATAAAGGATAATTGGCTTTAAATAAAGTAAACAAGAACAAAAGTAGATTACTTAAATAACTTTAATAGAATTAAAAGTAAATTTCTAAGTAAAAAAAAAAAAAAACTTAGAATAAATTTTAAAAATAAAATTTTCTTTTTGAATTTGAATAATAACATCTAGAAAGGAATACATAAACAGAAAATCGGCGATGCTAGTAATAAGATTGGTAAAATAAACATTATTTCAACTTCGGATGATACGATTTTAATGAAATTATTTATGAATTTTAAAATTTTCTTCGTGTAGATGCATTTAAGGAGTACATGAACATTTTGGGTGGATGGCTGAGCGTTTGTGTAGTCAAAATAGAATGTTTTATTCGTAAGAATAAGGCATTCTGAGACTGCATAAGAGGGTGTGTTGTGAAATAGGGATGTGTTTTGGGTTCTATCTTGAATCAAGTAGGGATATTGCATTCAACCACTGCACATTTCAACGTCACAACATGTTACTCTGTGTAAGAGTCTAAAGAGCAATTAGAAGTATGCACGGTATAAAGTAGACGGTTAGAAGAACCTATGTAGGAGAGGTTAGGAAGAAAAATGCATAAGTAAGTGTGACATTATTACATGAAAAAACTTCAGGTAATAAATTTTAGACAGATGTTGATTGAAAACAAATTGTAGGATATATATATAGAAGTGATCGATCTGTATATATGAGATTAAACCGGACGTGACAAAAGGAGAGTTTTTATGAAATAAAACGAAAAGTTTTATAAAATTGTAGAAATGTTGCTTAGCTGATTAGGATAGGTAATTAGATGTTAAATTGTAAAACGATAAGTTGTATGTTTTGATGTTATAAATATTAAGGATTATTGATTAGATGATAAGATGAAAAATTGTTAGTTTTAAGTGATTTATGATTTGAGAATGTGAAGAATAGTTGTTTAAAGTTTGAGAATTTATGTGAGTTTTGCCAAGACAGATAATAATAAAGTTTTTTAAGTTTTTGATGTTAAATAGTGAGTAAAGGAGGCTAAGTTTCTGTTTTTTAAAGGAAGGAGTAATAAATTAATAATAAGTAGAGAGATTTTAATGAATTTTATAGAAAGGATAAATAAGTAGTGTTTTTTAAATAAATAATAATGGAATTTGAAATAATAAATGATGTTAAGTAGTTATTTGATAAAGGTGTCTAAAGATTTTGATGAAATACGGTGTTAGCTGGGAAAGCAATGATAATTTTTTATTTTTTATAAGTTTTTTGTATTTAAGTGATTGATGACAAAGGAGATTTTAATGAAGTAATTTAAATGAAAGAATTTTTGAGTTTTTATATGAAGATGATGACTTTACAGAATTGTTGAGTAAAGTGGTATTTAAAATGAAGTTGTTCTGTTAAGAAACTTTTATAAAGAAGGTAGTTAGGTTGCATTAATGGTAATTTTTGAGTTTTTAAGAGGTTTTTTGAGTACTGCGATGATATATAAAGAGGAATACGGCGATTTTAATGAAATAAAGGGAGATTTGAGGAATTCTACGAAATACGGCGATTATTATGATTTTTAAAGGAAGCTACGTTGAAATAAGGAGATTATTTATGAAAGAATATAGGTAAATAATAAGGAGTTTTTATTTTATGAAGAATTTTGTTTGGTGATTAATGCAACTTAGATTATTAAAATATGAAAGATAAGATGGAGATAATTTTAAGATAGAATACTGAGAGATGATACAATGGTAAAGAAGTAATTTTGAAATAAATAGATGAGTTTTGTAAGTAAGTTTATTTTTTTTTGATAATAATGATGTTATATTTTTGAATTTTAGTTGAAGAGAGGAGTTTTTGGTAATTATAAAATCAGTAGTTAACATGTTATCCCAGCAAGACAAAGGAGAATTGAGATTTTAAGTAAGAATAAATAGTTATTGGATCTAAACTAAAATAAATAATAATGTAAAGTCATAATTGAAAAAGTTTTAAGGTGAATTGAAGTAATTCTGAGTAATAAATAAATAATTTTGTAATAATGTTAATTAATAATGAGAAATTTTAAATTTGAATTGTGTTAAGTTGAAAAGTAATTTAGATGAATAGTATGAGATAGATGTAAATTTTTATAAAGATGTAGAAATTTTGTCTTGGTAAGAAGTGAAGTGTGGGAAAGGAAATGCCCGATGGCAGAAAAATACACAGACGGCTGTCTGGGAGATAAGCTTTGAGTGACGGGATCCTGTCAACAAAAAAAATGTTGATGGAAAGTTTCCGCCAACGAGGTTGGAAAGGAAACTGATGATGGGTTTTATTGGATAAATAGAGATAAGGCTTAGCACTAATTGATTCGTATATTTTAATATAAATGAGTTATGATGACTCAAACAAATTGAGATAGTGAAATAGGATTTTAGCAAATAGATTTTAAATTTTTTTTATGTAAAAAGAGAATCTTTCTTAAATTAAGCATACTAGTGATACTTATTTTCTTTATGAGGTCCTTAACTGCTGAAATAAGGAATCTTGAAAATCTATTGAAAAATTTTTCACATTTTTGGTTTTTTCTTTCGAATTGAGTTTATATATATAGAAAAGATTTATAGTACAATACTTGTATTGTAATACAAATCTTTTGTGGGGTTTTGTGGTGATGTGAAAAATCATAATTTATAATAGATTTAAAATCCGCGGTTTAGCGCCGAAAACAGGCTGTTCAAATCATAATTTTATTCAATAACTTCATAAATAAAAGAAAAATAGATTTTCAAGAAAACCAAATATGTAATAATGTCAATTTTAGTATAATTTGTTTTTTATAAATAGAATATGTAAAATTTTGTGTTATGTGGGGAGTATGTTGAACTTTGGTAACGTTTACCGGAACAGCTCTCTTGCGGAAGAGAGAAAAATCTCGTGCTTAGATCAGTTTTCGTTTGGGGCTAGTTGCTCTAAGACCTATGAATGGCAGTTCTCCGAGTTTCTGTTAGAACATTAAAAAATGTGTTCAGAAGTTAAATTTGTGAAAGACATGGTGTATTAACAATTTCAAAAGTGCTAAGACAATATTGTTTTCAATAAATAAACTTTTAAATGAAAAGGCGTAATAACTTGCAATTTTTAGTTATGTTGTGCAATCGCTGCCACGTGATTTTCGAATTCTCGACAAAGAACTCTTCTATAAGATATATGGAACAATTAAAGTTAGCATAAGACATTAATAATTGGTTGTAATACATGTACAACAAAATAAATCTCGTGAGCGATGAACAAAAGACAATTCGTTGATAGTGGACAAAGCATCTCTAAAATTAGCACGCAGTCACATGGAAAGACACGAATCATCCTTCGAGGAAAAGTGTTTTCTTTTATAAAGAACATAACGTGATTTGGTATAACACGTTTAGACTTTCATTATTTAACCATATATATGTACTTTGAACAATTTAGACTTTTTTATATACTTTCAAGATATATATTTGATATCATAAAATTATGTATTTCATTAATAAGATTCAATGTGTTTGTTGAGGAGTCTTTAAGTAAAATAATATGATCAAATAAAGTTATTTGTTTTATTAATAAAACTAATTCTCAATTTCAGTAAAAATTATATTTTTTATAATTAAAATATTTGCTATGAGAAGTAAAGTAAAATCCTTTTTCATTATTTTTTGGAGTTGCAACTAAATAACTTAAAGTTATTAATATAATTTGATTAGATTCTTTTTCAAATGATAGTAATATTGATAGGATGTAAGATGTCTTATATAAATTTTTCTTTTTTTATTTCTGTTACATGAATCTAATGTGTTTTATGTTTAATAAATTTTTATGTAATATTTCAGAGACAAGTGTTTTCATTTTTGAAACCCAGAATCACTGTGAGTACACTGTAAAAAGAGCTTACGACCCCAGAGATCTTATAAATAATTAAATTCATTCTTTTTTCTAAATTGGTATGCTGAAGCAAACCTGGCGCCCTATAGTCGAGCAAATTAATAAATGAATAAACAATTAAAAGTAACTTCATCCTCTTTTTTGAATTGTTACACTTGATAGAGTTATTTTTTACTTTTAATACAAAGTTATGATAAAATAATGGTGGGGTTTCATTAATTCATACAAACACAGTAGAGAAATTTTGTAGTGTTTTATTGGTATCACTGATAGCCTGTAACCCAAAAGTTTGTTTACAGTGATTCCTTTTGTTTACATAAAACTTCTAAAGAAGCAATACCTTTCACAGTAGGTCTGTCAGAAGAATCGCCATTAAATACCCCATTTTCCTTACAGGAATTAGAGTCTGTTATGTTGTCAGGATGGGATTCCAGTAGCTAAATGATAGCATAGTTTATTCTATGGTTAAACATCTCCTAGCTTCGTGAAAGAGGACTTTCCTTAAAATATACAATCGTTTATTCAAGGAGCAATGTTTTCCCGAGGCTTGGTTGGAGGCTATAGTAATACCTCTTCTAAAACCAGGTAAAGAAAAAACTGATCCAGGAAGATACCGTTATATTTCCCTCACTAGTGTGCTTTGCAAGCTGGTGGAGAGAATGGTGAATCAGTACCTTGTTTGCTAACTCGAAAGTAACTGTCATCCAATGCGGCTATAGACTGGGTCGATCATCTACTGATCAGTTAGTTTCACGAGAGTCTACCATACGAAATGAATTTTTTTTTTGTGTCAGACACTGGTTGCAATGTTTTTTGACCTGGAAAAGGTCTATGATATGGCTTGGTGAAGAAAAATTCTGAATACTTTAAAATCATGGGGTATAAATGGCAATATTCATGCATTTATACAAAACTTCCAATAGATATTTCAAAGTGCATGTTGGAAGTAAGTTGTTAATTGTTATAATTTAAAGAATGGTGTCTCTCAAGGTAACGTCCTGACCGTGACCCTGTTGCTGTGTCATTCAATAGCACTAATGATGGTTACCATAAACAGATTTTTTTTTTTTTTTTTTTAAATCTAAAAGAGACCTGCAAGTTAAATATTAATTCAGCCACTTGCTTAATAAATGGAAGAAAAAAATTGCCTTCTTAAATCACACATCAAGAGCAAAATATATATATATTTGGGGGTCAGTCACTGTAAGATTTGGCCAACATACTGCAAGATAACTTAAATAAAAAACAGTACAGAGTTATAGGAACTGTAATGCCAGGAGCAAGTCTGGAAACTGTTATTGATTCCGTTATAAAATCTTCCAAAACTTTCAATCATTAATCACCACATGCTTTCACCCCTTAATCACCCATTTAGTTTTAGAATATCTGTTGTAAATCACTTTGTTAACCTTCTGTATAATTAGATTTAAGTGTTAGTTATTCAATTGAATCCACAACCAAAACTGTGGTAGTTAGCAGCGGCTTCTCAAACAATAGATTATTACTTGAGATTAAGAATATTGTAAAACCAAGTTATATGAATAATCTTAAAAAAGAATTTTATGAATACGTTTTCTGGCTTCATTTGCATATCGTTTATTTATAGTATCTCTATGACCTCTACTGTAACATGAGATCAGATGGAAACAAAATATTATATATTGCCTACAGGAAATTATGTAAAAGGGTCATATTAGAAGCTAAGCTTGTTGCCAATGCTAAATACATTGAGAAGTCAGGAAACAAACATAAAGCAGCAAGATCAATCATTAATGCTTATCTTGATTCGAACTAAATTAAAAATGTAACTTCTATTCTTCCAAATACTTTTAATGACTATTTTGTAAATGTAGCAAACGAAATAACAAAGACCATAACACTACCTAATACCACACATTGCAGTTACTTATTAACTATAAGGTGACAGATTGTAGATTTTTCTGGGTTGAGATAACGGAGGATGATATAATTAAAATTATAAAATACCTCAAAAACAATTCAACAAGAGATTACTATGGTATAACCAATAATGTTCTTAAGGAAACTGCAATATATCTTTTAAAACCTTTGACATATTGTATATAACTGTTTTTAAGTGGGTGTTTTCCCGCAAAGTCTAAAAATATAAAAAATTACCGCGATGTATAAAAATGGTAATATTTCCAATCCGGATCACTAAAATTTGTGAGTCCGTAATTAAAATGCAGTTGTATTGGATTTTTGAGAGCATCCAACTCATCAATAAGCTGAAGTATGGTTTCCGCTCAAACAGGAATACAGCGGATGTCTTGGGTCAATTGATTAAACAGGTTCTATCTATATTAGAAGGCAGGGGTTTTGCTCAGGCCAATTTGTGCAACCTTAGCAAGGCTTTTGACACGATGTCTTATCAAATTTTTATGGACAAATTGAAATATTATGGTATTGTTGATAATGAGTTGGAATTGTTTAAATCCTATCTTGCCAATAGGAAGCAAGTGGTAAATACAAATGGCAAAGTTTCTAATATTAATATCATTAGTCATGACGTTCTTCATGGTTCAGTTCTTGAACCATTGTTTTTCTTGACATATACGATCTACCATGTAATGTTTCTTCATAAGTGTTGTCTTTTGCCATACACCACCTTTATTAATAATTGTAGTAATTTGGAAACACATAGTTTGTTTCCTGATGATGCTTTGAGAGAAGCAACGATTTGGTTTAACTCGAATAATTTATTTCTGAACGAAAATAAGACTCAAAAATTACCTTTTCAACAAGTAATGGTATCAGGGATAGAGTTAAACTTTTAAGTATTCACATTGATTCGAGTCTTAAATGACATTATCGTGTAGAGGAATTGAGTAAAAAAATATTGAAAATAATTTTCTTAATTAGGAACATAAAATCTAAGTTACCCATTAAATATTATAAAAATTATATACCTTGCACATTTTCAAAGCATAATTAGATATGGTTTCTACCTTTGGGGCAATAGCAGTAATATCGGTGTTATACTAAAGTTTCAAAAGCAAGTAGTGAGGTTAATATTTAATGCTGACTTCAGAGAAAAATTTCAGCCAATTTTCATAAAGCTGGAAATTGTGACTGTGATAAACCTTTTTGTGATATATCTTTTTGATTTGTTAACCCATATTAAGGCTAAGGAAATGGACCTAGTTAGTTATAGATCAAATGTACATAGCTATAATACCAGAAATAAATGTTTAATTGATGTTCCCTACTGTAGACTTAATATATCAACGAACAGTTATCATGTCTTGGGAGTTAGACTTTTTAACAAATTACCACCTAAAATAAAAGATTTACATCTCAAAATATTTAGGAATAAATTGTATAAATGGTTTATTAATAACCCACTTTATAGTGTCTCAGAGTTTAGCGATAGTAATATAAAATCCATTATATGAATCCATGTATGACTAATATTAAACTAAATCTATCCATTTTAATGAATTGTATAATTTTCTATTTGTACAAATGAATTTATCAGTACAGTAGAACCCCTCTAATCCGTCACCTTCGGGACTGGGGGCATGGTCGGAACGCAAAAAAGGTCGGATTATCCGAAAAAAGTCAATATTTATTACATATTATATAAACAGATTTTTTTAAATGAAATAAGTGATATATAATAAAGTCTATTTATAAACTTTGCAAGTACAGTAGAACTTCTGTTAACCGTCCTCAGATTAACTGGCCTATATCGTAGTGTACTGGTTGGATGAGAGTTTTCGAAAATAAATTGTAATTGAAACACCAAAGCGGCGGCGAGTCAAACGACTTTGTTGATAGCGGTATCCCATTGTCGGCGGCATAAAAACACCGCGGCATTGGCACCCGTCGGTATAGCAGACATACAAAGGCAAAAACGTTTGATAGGCCGCTTTTTTTTCCATGAATCAATTTAGTATACATTATGGAAAATATAACATTTCTTTTCAGTTTTCTTCTTGTCTTTGACTGGTTATGATCTACGTACAGTATATACAGTAAATAAAAATGAGCGAGTTACGAAAACGGGAATACGGAAGCGTGTGTTGGTTTCGTTTGAGGCACGGTTAAATGTGTCAAAAGACTTGAGAGAGGGGAATCTGTAAAAAAGCTTTGTAGTGTTTAATTTTCACGAGAGATGACATAGCACTGAAGCGGGAAAGCGATAACAAACCGGAAAGAATGGCGCCAGACGGGCCGTGAGTCATCGACATGTCGGCGAGTCAGCACAATATCGCGAGCTCGAGCACGGTCGGATTAACCGGAGTAACGGACCACCCGAGGGCGGATTAGAGAGGTTCTACTGTACTAATTTTGTGATGAATGATAAATTGATTGTAGTGTCTTTATAAAATTAATATTAAATTTCACAATTGTTTGTTAAAATTCTGACAATGTCTATAGTATGTTTTTTTTGCATTTTTAATGACAAAAAAGAAATATCAAATATAGCATAATGGTAGTATAATGGTATAGTGCATGGTCATTGAATCAAGTTAATGTACTAAAATAATTTTAATTATCACTTTAGCAATGCAATGCTATTTCTAGCTTAGGAGAGAGTGGGGGAACAAGGACCATGAATATACCTAGACCAACTGTGCAACTTCATTTTAGTTCAAAGTGGAATCTGGTATCTGGTAGTAAAGTGACATTATCATTGTCATCCTCATTGTTAAGTATCCTGAGGCACACAAAATATTTAAAATACAAAAACGTGTAATTAGAATTATGGCGGAAGCAAGGCACAAGTAGCCGTGTAAGCCTTTCTTTAAAGAAATGTGCAATATGTCTATTCCTTGCATATATGTATATTAAATTATTCGTTTATTAAATATTATTAAATTTCGTTCACTTAAATAAACACATATTTCAAAATAGAATTTTATAGCATAAACTTAAAACCCGAGGTAAAAATGTCCTTCAGTATCCCAGGCATCGCCTATCTGTCTACGAGGCTGGTTCATTTTACATGGGAAAAAGACTGTACAATAAATTGCAGTCTGATATAAAATATACCTCAAGTGACACCAGTTTCAAGAAAATATTTAATGCATTTTTAAAAGACCGATGGTTTTACTATGTGGAAGAATTCATGGAGTTTAGAGGTGTCTGAGACACTTCTTCTGTTGTAATATTTTTGTATCATTTGTTATCTATTGTGATGTGTTGATAATTCCTATATTATTATTGGCATTGCCAAGCTTTGTAATCTAAGGGAAGCTGGATAAATAAATATAAAATAAATTTACAGCCCTGTAAAATGTTATCGATTCTTCTTTTGATAATATTTTATATTTGTTAACTTTACTAGTTTCAAGTATATTTTTTATTTTTGTTATTGAATTTGTAGTGTTTATGTTTAGAAGCACTTTTGTTTTTTGTAATTTAGGCGATGATAATCAAATGGATTATTAGATTTAGTTTGATAATCTGTGTAAAATTAGTATTCTAGTGCAAGACCTACTGGTAAAACGTTATTATTTGTTATTATTATTGGTTATTTTAAAGATATAGTTTAAATAATTTTGAACTTATTTTTCTCTTTGACCATAGGAATCTATGTGCTGAGGTGTAATGAAATTGGTTCAATACTTTAATTTATGAAACAAATTAATCAAAGACAGTGAATGAATGGATGATTATGCGTCAAATTAAAACAAATCTAATAATGTTATTTTAAATTAATTGTTAAAATAATGTTAATAATTGTTATATAAATAACAACAATTTTTTCTTCACTGGTATTACAAAACTACTTTTTTTTTTTTTTATGAATCAGAAAATGATTGAACATATTGATTTCTTAACTCAGAATTAATGATTAATTATTATTTTGTTGTTAAAAAACCTCTCGGTTATCATTGACTTAAATTATTGTATAATTATTTGTTTTCGCAGGAGGAAACCAACATGTCCATTTGTTCCACCATGATTTTACTTGCCGTCATACACGTGGTCTCACCACTACCTGTTCAAAGTTGAAGATAGTTTCTGGTGGAACTGGAGATATCCCGCCTTCAGGAAATAAGGATGCAACAACAGGAAAGAAGACAGCAACTGGAGGGCATAAAGGGACAGATGGTAGCCATTTATCTTGTCCAAAGTGTGGAGATGCTAACATACAAATGGAGACTTTTGTCTGTAAGATATATATATTTTTTTAATCTGATAACTGTTTCTTACTATTTTGTTCTAATTTTGCTAAATAAAGTATAGCTTCTAAGGGCCAATACAAAATGTAGTGGTTGGCATCTCCCCAAAAATAGTGATTCAGGAGTTGTTTAAAAAAGGAGAAATGAACCACTGATAACATTAAAGTTAAAAAATCTAAAAATTGGCACAAGTGATTTAAATTAAATTTTAGTGAAATATGAAGATGTTCAGTGTGACTTTTATATCTTCCGAACTGTATGTGTTTTTAATGTTGGCTACAAAACAAACAAAGGTTGCTGACTTTTGTTGGTTATAATATGTTTGGGTAACCTTGAGGAACGAGGTTTTTTGATGATGTCTTTATCTCTGCCCGTCACTATGCATCTGTGCAAGTCTTTTAGTTAATCAGTCCACCATGAGTCTTACACAGAATCAGAGGGTCATGTTATTGGAAATTTAGTTAAATCTTACAATCATTGTGTTAAGTTGTTTTTAGAAAAAATTCCTGATTATTCTATTCCATTGAAATCAACCATATATGATCTTGTGCACAATGTTTTCATGATACAGGAAGTATGAAATATTATAGGCCTAGAAACAACCAGCTTTCAGTAAGTTCACCAGAGTTTATAGAGCATGTTTAATAAACTATTCTACGTTCTCCCGGTAAATCACATCGGCAGTTATCTCAACAGATGAGCATCTTATTCAACCTGTCAAAGAGCCACTAAATGTTTGAAGCTGTGGCCTTATCGAATTAGGGTAGTCCAAGAATTACGTCCTTTGGATGCAGAAAAGCACATAGCCTATTGCGATTGGTTTAAGAGATTCATTTATAAACGATAAGATTAATCAACTTAACAATACTTTATAATTGATTATTTTGTTATTCCGCCATTTTGTTTTGAGTGATCATAAGAAAATGAAACTCGAAGGTACGTTTTTTACATATATATG
The DNA here is from genome assembly GCA_963513935.1 of Aphrophora alni. Lineage (NCBI taxonomy): Eukaryota > Metazoa > Arthropoda > Insecta > Hemiptera > Aphrophoridae > Aphrophora > Aphrophora alni. The sequence goes on from OY740765.1 coordinate 149,562,046, forward strand.
TAAGATAACTGTAAAGTGTCAAGTTTTTAGTGGGTTCCATATATCCAGTATGTTAATTGAAAAATAGCAACCTCTTTGTGGACACCCCGTATGTGATGTTATGAATGTGTGATGATCTTACAGCATCACAATCCTGGTTTGCCTCGGATACTCTACCCTTTGGGCTTTAGTCCGATGCACATTACCTATTTCACTGATCACAGGCAATAAGGTCTAATAGTAGATTGCCCCTTTCAAAGCCTAACGGGAACCATGCAACCGCAGTGTGTGACGGCAAGTTAGAATGACAACAAGTGAAAGTTTCCATTCTGATTTACCTTTTATAAAAGTAAATATCCCCCAAAAATTATTGGCTAAGTAAGTTTTGCGATGGCCCAGGGGGTCATCGCTCGCACTCTGGGATTTTGTTTTTGTTTATTTAAATTTATGTGTATATTGATGGTCACATTTGGTCAATGAAAGTCTTATCCTGTTTCCCCTTTACTGTTAAATTACTAATATTAATGTTTATATAATATTCTAAATTAGTTTAAACGTAGTAGAAATTCGTTAGATTAGTCATAAAATGGCTAGCCAGGTATGAGTTGTCTGTAATGTAGGATTGCGCAATATTTGACTGTGTGAGTGCCTAAAATGGCAGTTTAACTAAAAGATCCATTGATCAAACAATTAACCAAATATTTGACAATTAAATTTAAGAAATGTATAGGGTTCCCACGTAGCATCATAAGTGGTAAAACCATAACATTAATTCAGTCAAGTCGCCCCTCTTGGTGCAAATGGATCGATGTTGAATGATATTATCATGTCATGATTCAAACAGGTGATCGGCAGCCTTAAAAATCAGGAAATATACTTGAATGTTTTGCGTTGGGAAAAATCCTTGAATTTTACTGGCCGTCTGGAATTTTTCCCCAGGAAGATTTTAAATTAAGATTTTCGGTAAAAATAAAAATTCATAATACATAAATAATTTTGAAAATCTGTTGCAAAAGTAGTGGTATAAGTCTCTTTCACCGTACGGTACATTACATGTACATTCAATGTAAAAATAAACATTACCTCTATGCCTTGTTCTTCAAACAACAATGTAATTATGTTTCTTATGCATTAAAAACTGAAATGTTATTGAATAAAAATCTAGTTTTGAAGAAAATAATAGTAAACTAGTAACTCAGGTGATTTATATATATCACTTGAGTGAATTGGTGCTTGCATTGACTTTGGCCGCTCGCAACAATTGTATGCTATATGGGAATGGTACCAAACTTCAGTTTCTGATCTCACACACATTGTTTAATATTTATTGGGAGAGATAACTTACTATACAGAAATTAGTGTTCCAAGTGCGAGTTCCGATATTTTGCCCATAACTCAGGAGTCAATATTTGGTAGGTAACATAAGAAAAAATGTTACCATCTCTCTGAAAATGCCGGTTCATAAGTTTTTGGTAAGAAACAACGAAATTGACTCTACCGATTTTGATCAAATTTACCCCTATAAAATGTCATTAGAAATTCTTAAAGTGGTAGGTCTTTTTTGCTCCTTTAAATGCTATGTAAAGCAATTACCCATTTACATGTGCAAAAATTCAATGAAAAAAATATCGTTCAGGAATTATTGCCCCTAAAAAATGAATCTTGACTACCATTAAAACCTTCCACACGTCGAACGACCCACAACGACCCATCCGTCGGTCGTTCATCGAACGGAAAACACGTATTTTTCAATTCAACATTTCGTCCACTTAGAATCGTCCTATCGCAATAAAAAAAAATAGTGTTGGAAAGCTAATGTTCCGTAGATACATAATCATGCAAAAAAAAAATACTACAAAACATTATAAAATAATATTCCAAAAATTGCTGAAGTTCACATATTTTTGATACATAACATCAAAGATTTGCGCTGACAAGTTGTAAACAAAACTAACGTAATTTTTGTCTAATATTCCTAATTCGATATTTCTGTCAAACAGATCGAATATAACACTGTTCTGTAGATCACATATTTCTCTTTCGATCTGTGCTTTTCAAATCCTTCTATCGGTTATAGTTTTTATTATATAAAAATTAAACAAAATTAAGAATTTTAACTCATTTTTACATGCTAAAAATTACATTTTTTTCAATTCAACTTTTATCCTAGTAGATAATATATTATCAAAATGTATTATATATTATCATTGTAAAGGTAATGTTTCAATCCTTCATAACCAATCTTAGAAAAAATTTTGTCACCAACAGTTGAAAAACAGTATTTGACTCAAGTAGACGTTCCTTGCGCTAAGTCGTCTCAGTTTGTCCCGTCGAGGATTACTTAGAAATTCTCATCTATATGTTCATATAATTTTACGAAATGGTAATACTTCTCCAAATGCCACAAGTTGACAATATTATATAGTATTTTTCTTTCTCTTTCGGTGGCTTATAAATTTTTTCTATCTGTCATATATCGTGAGATATATCTATTTCACCAAAGTAGTAACCAAACGGAACGAATTTCACTTGGCATTCGGTGCAGTTTACTAAATAAGATAATCGATTATTCAATCGATATTTTGTAACCGATCTTTAAAGTATGTTGTAGAGAAGATTTCATTCTACAAGTTGGTATTACTTGCTATATCCTACAGTTAGTTTTAGGTTATTGTTTTTTACTTGGAAGTTAGCGATGTTTGTGTACTAAAATGACATGTGAAAGGTGTAGCGCATATGTGACTTGGGATTATATTTCTGTTATTCTGAAGGTTTGTTTTATTTATTTATTATAAATTGTGTATACAAATTACAATATCAGTATTATTGTTTGTAGAATTTATTGTTTTGAGTGAATGTTATTGTCAGACATCAAATATTGAGGCTATCTAGAGATAGAGGTTTGTTGTAATTTGGTCTTCCTTCATAGCAAATTCGTAGCAAAACACATTGTGTTTACTAATAAAAATAATTTTGTTTAATGAACATTTTATAAATTGATTATGTTTTTACCAAAATGTATGCAAAATGTCTATAAATTTATATAGGCCTATCTATAAATAGAGATAGGTTATGATATATCTGGTCTGACCATATTAGCCAGTTTCCATTAGTTATATATCAAAATCATTTTGTCTAATGAAAATTTTATAAATTGATTATGTTTTTACCAAAATGTATGCAAAATGTTTATAAATTTATATAGGCCTATCTATAATTTTTTTGGTTTTGGGGAGTAGTGAGTGAGAAAGGTTGTGATGTTTTTCACCATTTGTTAATACAATTTGCTACTACTACTACCACTATTGATTGCTGAGGTTTTGATAATAGTAAAAGTACACCAGCCAGCTATTTATAAAATTTAAAACAATTAACATTAAACATTATTCAAAATTAATAATATAATTAAGAGGAAAACATGGTCTAATGCTTAAGGTCTGCTTAGGCTAATTTAGGCAGCCAGTCTCATAATTTACACAGATATTTGGGGGAAAAACACACACACACAAACACACACACACACACACACACATACATAAAAAAACTTAGCTGTTCATTTTGGGTATTTAGGATACACGAGTTAAAAAATTAAGGACACCAAAAAAAACACATTCACCCACATAAAATACACCAATGCATTGCTGGTCGGACGCATTCGTTTTATCTCGCATGTTTCGAATCACCGAGAAGTTGAATAGTAGGAGTTGAAAGAGGCAAGTTCTGCAATCCGCCATGTGCATAAGTCGGAAAAAATGTGAAGGGGAAACCGTCACAGTCTTAACGTCTGCTGTTACGTTTTGGATGAACTACATTTTCAAAAGATACTTTTAAAATAGAGTTCATTTAAACTATGACAGCAGAAGTTAATAATAATTGTTATGTGACATTAAACACTTTTTACTAAAATTTCAACAAAATCGGTATAGCCAATTTTGAGAAATTATACCTTTTATAAAAGCCCCGTTGTGTTTTTTTAAAATTTTACTGATAACTCACAAACCATCATTTTCATGAGATGCCAACTAATAAGTGTTGTCGGTTACATTTGAACAAAATCATTAGAGCAACTTTTTAAAAAATAGTAATTTTGTGTTAAGGTAAATGTTGAATTATGGAAAAAAATGAAATACAGTTTCGAGATATGGCCACACTATGCTCACATACCAAATTTTTTAAAAGTAGGTTCATGCATTTGGGTTGTACAGCACTGCACAGATGACAGATCCCAGTGGATATCATTTAAAAAAAAAAAAACTCTTTTGCACTCAGAGGATGTTTAAACGGTTAAATCCGTGAAAACTAAGCTAACTTTTTCTATAAGAATATGTAAGAAATTAAATATAAAAGTCTTTGGAAATTCGTACTTTAACTAAAGTCAAGTTTCCTACTTATGATTCATATTCTAATAATATTTAATTAAGTAACAAATATGAAATTGTTTGTTGACAGCGTCAACAAGGTTTGTAAGATGTGAGAAATGTCAACACTTCTTCATGGTTTTGTCAGAACTTGACACAAAACGAACACTTAAACATCAAGCTGGGGAAGATCAAAAGAGTGGCTATGTACGTAAACCTCCTCCTCCACCTAAAAAGGTAGGTTGTTTTATATGTGTATGTTATCAGGCTTATGAGACTTTATATTAATCTAGGCGTCAGGTAGTTTAATATGAAAATAACTCAGGAAGAATTTAAATTTGGCTGGATTGTAGATATAGGTGTCTAACAGAAAAATCTATATTTTTCACAGTGCAAGTTTTGTTGCTCACACTGTCATATTGCATAATGATGCCTAAAAACTGTATCCAATATGTATCCGTTAAAATGAGTCCTAGAGCAAAAATATACATAATGGATATTAAGGAGTAGGACATTTCCTACAAAATTGATTTTTGCATTTTTTGTTTATAATGATTAATTTAGGCACAGCAATCAAATGAAGTTAAGCACATTTGTTTACCTCAGTCTTGTAATAATTTTAATTAAAAAAAAAAGGACTTAACAAACCTTTAAGAGTTGAGTTTATTTGTTCTAAATTTTAATTTTATACTGGGAATAATTTACTTTAAATTGTCAGGTGCCAGCTTGTGAGAAAAGCACAAATATTTATTTATTTTACTCTTTTCTAGGGTCGTGAATTTCGGGAAAATGTATTCATATTGAAAAATGATCGCGAAAAACTTCTGAAATACATATTTATTATGGCTGTGTTGGTTTACAATTCTGCATATTAATCACAGCAAGGAGAGCACAACCCCCACCCTCTTCATAATCCTCGAACTACACCAACTCCTCGAACTACACCACTGGCTCAGCTGAAGTATTCATTTCTAAATCACCTATAAGGTTTATAAGGATTTTTCTCATATGGTATTAATCTTTTGTGAGTTGGTTTATTGATTATCGTCTACTTATACTCCCACACTTATTATTGTTTATTGTCCATATGAAGGCTTATAAGGATTTAAACATCCTAACTTTTACTAGCATGTATATTTTGGAAGTAATGTTATTTTGTCCCTTTAACAGCCAAATGGCACTTAATGGGGTTATAAGGAATTATTATTACATAAAGAATAGTGGAGATTTCAGATGTGATCTCCATAGGTTGAACATCTGTAGAAAGCTCCATGCTCAAGAAGAAGTTAACCTATTTAATAAGCTTACAATGTCATTGAAAGAAATATCTAACCCTAAGAGCTGCAAATCAAAATTAAAATATTTTCTTTTGGAGGGCAATGTGTACTCGGTGGATAAGTTGCAAATTTCGATATAATAAATAAAGTGTATTTTTACGATTGCTGGAGGCAAGTGTTTTGTCTTTTGTTTGTTGATAAAATATTTTGTATGCTGCATTAATCGATTTATACGTGATAACACCCAGGTTACAAAAAGTGTGAACAATATTTCTAAAACATAATATGTGGCACCGCTAGCACATAGTGAGTTTCCTTCATTTTTTAGCGATTAGGGATAGATTATAGTCTTTTTGTTTTTTTTTTGTTTTTGAGTTTATAATTTTTACTCAACTTCCAATGTTTTTTAAAGTAATGGTGTTAAGTTAATAATTAATACACGACCTGTGATGACCTACCTCAGCCTTCTCCCTCTATTTATACCCTCTTTTAATTAAATTTAACATCAGGTTAGCTCAAACCTGGAGAATGGCAGATGAAGCTAGCCTTCACAAAGAATATAAACATATACCTGGGCAAGCTTTTTACAATAATAATCCTAACTATTTTAAAAAAAAAGGAATTTTATTTATTTTTTTCTACTTTGAGTCAACCCATTTCGGGAGTCGTGCCTTACAGAGAACAATTTACCTTTCATGTAACAAGCTGATACTCACATTAACACTAACACACATTTATAACAATTGATGGCTAGTTCAGGAAATAATTCTATAAAAATGAAAAGATTAATTTTGTTTAGTTTAAGAAAAAATAAAATTACTTTATATCAAGAAAAATTCAAATTATATACATTACAATTTGTTGAATACCATAGCAATTAAAAATTCAATATTATTATCCTAAAGTTTTAAATTAAAATTAAATTAACACAATGTTTTTAATGACTCACTTTAATAAAATGAACTGTTTCGAGAGATAGATATTTATTATTTTACTTTAATTTAATTTATTTTCATTAAAATTTCTCCAATAATATTTATTAAATGATGTCGACAATACCTTGGAAGAGTTACAAGCACATGTTCCTACTTGGAATTCCTGTAGGTCTGGAAGATTCCCTAAAGTCTGGTGTTGTATAGTTTCCGGCGCAATATAATAATCTTTCCGATGGTACATTTGGTTTCCTCCAGGGTATGTGGTATATAACCCTTTCATCAGCACTAGTCGCTGATATTCCTGAAGACCACAATTGATTCTACGGCATTGTGATATTTTTATGTAACTACATCATTTAACTCACACTATAATCCAATAATGAGTGTGTTTAATTGATTAAACAATAGTAGCGCATTTGGCTTATACGTACTATTAAAATTTTTCGAAACAATTAATTTTGGCTTCAAGAGAATAATAGGCACATCTGCTAATTTTATACAACTTGTAACTTGAAATTCAAAAATTTTATTATGACAAGTGATGTGGTGACATCCTCCAAGTTCTTTTTTAGACACCCAATCTGAACCGTGACAATTTGACTTCTCCATTCTTAGGGTAAAAAGTTTAGCGAATTCAGATAATTTTATTTCCTGAGTTTCCCTTTTGTTTTTTGGGAATAACTTGGATTCTAATCAGTGAAGAATTTTTTTTAACTAATTTTCCCTTACTCAGGATAACTTTCTTTGTCATTTTTGAAGTGAAAACTTCTTTAAAAGTTGGACACTTTTTGGTAGGGGAAAAACTTATGGGGTCGCGTCACCGACATGCTCATGACTGGCGCATGCGCAGCGGCCGTGTGCTGTGTGCGTTAAACGCTTTTTGGATGGGTGAAATCTTGTGTGCTGTGCGCATTAGATGCTTTTTGGGTGGGTGAAATCTCGTGTGTTCGCATCACCGACATGCTTAATAGCAGTATATCTATAGCTATACAGCTAACGTGTTGTGCAACATTAGTGTGTGTATATCTTGTGTTTTCGTTTGATTATTATTTGAATTGTTGAAGTGTTTAATTGTAGAATCACTGTGCAGTACAATAGTGAGTACTAAATAAATATACTAATATTTTTAAGATGAAAAATAAATAACAGAAAATGATTTTAAATCATTGTATTTATTTGGAATACCTAACTTTAGGCTTCATCTAGGTATTGACTTCTTAGAATTTCTGATTATGTTGCCCTGAAATTACAGACTTGAATTCAGCTAGCAACAAATCACACTTTGCTTTTTCTTTATTAGAGAACATAATAACACACTCCACACACAACACTCTAGAAAATACAAAACACACTACCACAACAATGCAAGAACTAATTTTGAGGTTACAACAGCTCTTAAACAAACTTTTGGGCTATAGGCTATGAGCAATACTAATACAACACCACAACATTTCTCTACTGTCTTCGTATGAATTAATAAAACCCCACCAATCTTTTATGATAACCCTGTATATAAAACATCTTATAAGCTTATATTTTTTTATTATTTTGGCGTTTGAAAATTTTATATTATTTAATAATGAAAAACCATATAAACATGCATATAATTGTTGCTCGCAGTGTCAATAGATGTGAAAACCAGATTCATGTTGATAATTTTAATTTAAACATGAAATTTCAAATTTTAATACTAAAAGTTCTAAGTTTTCACTTCTTTTGGCAGTCCCTATAACTGCCAATTTTTTTTCCATTTTAATTTTGCATCATTAACAAGATTTCAATTAATTGTCTTTTTATATTAAGCCAGTTTCTTTTGTTACTCGCTTAATGGGCATGTCTCAGATATCTACCTTTAATCTTGAGACTTGCACGGTTTATAATAATTTCCTGTCTTTGGTTGTTCTGTATTTAGCGACCTATTTTTACCAACAAGTTGTAACTCCTGTTTCTGTTACTCGATTTTAATTTGGTCTCCAGCATTGTGTTCTTTACCTCTTCCTGGTTCACTACAAACTCAATTTATAGCTGTACGACTTCGAGTTCGGTTTTTGCAGGGGTTCATGAAATCTTCTTTTTACGAACCACGAGTTTCCGGTTTTTCCGCACTTTTTCTTATTATTATCTGTAACGTAGGTCAGGAGCATATTCTTCCTCAGATTCCAGCCCCAGTTTTACCCTTTGTCTTAGAGCTATCTACTTCAGCTCATGGATGGATAAAGACTTTCTTCCTTGTAACCATTCATTGCGGTTGGGTATTACCAATGTAAATAGTTTTGAGAAAGAGTACTGCACCTTTGTATGGTCAGAGATCATTTCTACTCTCCAATCGCTAGTGACCATAGATATTATTTTAGAGTGTGTTTTACGATCATACCTACACTTCCATAATCCCTCATATTGGAGGTGATACTTTAGCAATGTCTTTATGAAACAATACAGTATAAAAATGTTAAGAAATCCAAAACTGCGAACAATCATTTCTGTAACTGCATCACATGCCATCCATTGAATTCTTGTCAGTCTTGCTGTTGATATCAGAACTCTTGCATATTTCTATATTTGTTACATGCTTCATCAATGCATATATTTTTAAACTGTCATACTGTGATTTTACAACAAATAAATGATAAAATTTAATCATTGGGTTTTCCCTGTCTTCATTTTGTCTGAACTCTATAAAAGGTTCTGATTTAGTTATCTTTTAGTTGTTTGTCTCCCGATTACAACTGAGTATGACATTTAGTCGTTGATTATGGTCTTCTTTAAGTTTTTCCTTGTAGAAGATAGTGTTTTTCAATAATTATTGAATATGTTTTGAATTATAAAACCCTGAATATATTTTGTATGTTTGCAGATATATGATTATCTTAATAAACTTGTGGTGGGACAAGAACATGCCAAGAAAGTTCTATCTGTTGCTGTTTACAATCATTATAAAAGAATTTACAATAACATACCTGCCCAACCTACTAATAAACAAGACATTGCCGTTATGGAACAAGGACCTCAATATTCTTTTACTCATAGAGGTAGGCTTAGATTAAGTTGTGCATTAATACTACAACTATTGGTCATCAATTTTAATTACCATACTGTATAGAAGTTATAGGGTAAGTTTTTTATTAATTAATCTTCACCTTTCATGACCTCAGGAAACTGAAAAAGTGATTTTCAACATGTCGTCCATCCGTTGTCGTTGTTAAAACCTGTTTCACTGTTGATTGTTTTTTGTACTTGAGCATGATAGAGGCTACAAATATGAAGATAGAAACATAAAATTTGGTACAAGAGAATATAGTGGGATCACTTAAGGCACTTTTAAGTACGGACTTGACAGTCCCAAAGGACCCTGGCTTGATCAACACCTATTTTTATATAGTCTTGGGTTATATCCTTCTTTTTTCATCTTTCCTATCAGGTCTTTCTTGTTTTTTTCCGTTCTTTGTTTTATAACACATTGATGACTGAGAGGATTTTTATCTTTAAACAACAAAAGAAAAACCATAATAGAACCTTATTGAAATTCAGAGAAATCGATTTAAAAATTTCAAATTGATGGCCATTTTTTCGTGTTATTCAACTTATGACACGCTAAATTAGAAAGAAATTTGCAGTTTTCAATTTTGTATATAATGGTACTGTTAGGAATCAAGCTTCCTGCCTGGGTTCTTTAACTTTAAACTAAATAAATCAGTGGTTCAGTTATTTATTATTTGATAGAACTTGACTATTTCTCTTAGTTCTCTTATATACTAATCACAAATATTTTAATCCTCTTAATTACTAAGAATCTATGACTAACTATTGCAACTGATGACTTGATTCTGAATAATTACAAGTTTCTTTGTATACAAAGTTTGTCATCCTTCCTTCAACTTTCGTACTTTAACCTCAGTACTTGGAGACTCTTCCTTGCCAGGTACTTCTGTAAAAGTCCAAAACTCCTACAGTCGTCCACTTGATCTATTGTCCCTCTCCCCGCCATTCCAGTGTTTATATCCTATTGTGATCTTGATGACGTCCGCCACACTTACAAGGTAAGCAATTTCATAATTTTTTCAAGTCTGTCACAATAATTGTTATTACTCTGGCTTCTTAGAAAGAACTTACCCTATATTCTCAACTAAATCTATCCTTAATACCTAACATCACTGCCGCCCCCTGAAACATCGCCCCGATGTTTAACATAAATATATCTAAACAAAAATTCCATGAATATACATTAAAATTGAGGGTAGTCCCTTGCAGGTAATCGAACCATCATTCCAGACACTGTGCATACCTTAATCAATAGATAAATTAATACAAAAGTTAACAATAAGATCCACACATTAATTATTACATGTACAAAATCTATGACCTCTATCACATCAGACTTACCCTTACAATACCTCTGCAGCAGTCACATTATCTATCTGCTGCATATTAACCTGTAATTCTTGTAACACAACATGCACTTGTTGTAAGACGTCAGGTACATTAGACGTATATCCTTGCAGTGTTGTAGTCGTGTTAACCAAATCAGCATGATCACTTCGAATAAGCTGCTGCACCTTGTTCCGTTGACAGTCTCTTTATAGTTGGTCAAAACGTGCAATTATTAATCTGTAGCCGTACCACAGTACCATTGGAATACACCACCGATGCTAGTAATTGCCCGGGGTGATCTGTGACAGCTACCCATTGCCCAGTCTTGTACCCTGATCGTCGCCTGTTGAACATCATCTGTGCCATTCAACATAATGTCTATTGCCTGCATTGCTTGACACACAGGTGAATCATGATTGTTTAGGCATGATGTAGTCACTATAGAAAAGTCTTTTAAATGTTGTAAAGGAGTTAGAGGGAAAATGTATGTGAGAGGTATAATGGAATCATATATATAATTGGCGGCTTTGCTTGAAAATGTGTTCTTTGACAAGAATGTTGAGAGAGAAAACAAAGATCATGGGGAAAAGTATCAAACACACCCACATCATGTTCAGTATCATCATTGTTAAAGTTATACTGTGGACAACTTTCCCTCACACTGGTCACCTGTAACTGAGCAAACGATTTGCATTAATCCCCTTGTAATTATAAAACACACAAAAAGAAACAAACTATCCCTTCATGAAACAAATTAAAACTGCAATACTCAATTTCCTAGTTAAAGTTATTCTGTATTGTACATTATGCATTAAAATTACTTAAAACAAACCTAAACAATAAAAGAAACAATCATTGAGAATGGAAAAATCTTTCTACAAATTAAATAACCGGTAAATAAATATAAAGAAAAACAATTGGTACATCACCATGGTGACCTAATCTTCTGTATGATATTCCTTTAACCTTGCGACATGCATTATGTCACCCACCCATTTTCCATATCTACACACCTCAATTTCGTAGTTGAGTGGCGAAAACTGCTTCAATACCTTGTATAGCCCTGCATACTGGTGTACAAACTTGTTATCCTTCTTCTCTACTTTCACGAGAACTAATTGGCCAACCTTAAAATCTTTTTCCTTATGTTGCAAGTTATACCTGTATCGTTTTTCCTCTTGCGTATACGAAATTAACCATGGCAAATCCTTTTTACACACCGTAGGTACCGTAAGGAGCAAAGCTAAGTGCATTCATGTCAATGCAAAAAGTAGGAAATTAAATTCATTAGAAATGTTAGAGATTATGAGAATATTTTGTAAAGATTCCAAACTGGTACTCAATGATCAGGTAGAATTTTTGTCAAACTCACCTTTGTTAAAACCATTGTCTTCCTTATGACCACATGTTTCCCGTGCCCTTCTACTCCCCCCCCCCCCTAGCTAAGTAACTGTTCTTCTTTTTGTATTATTATATGTCAGTTTTCAATGTCTTCCTTAGTCTTTGTTAAGCTGCCTTGTAAATGCCGTTGCTGGCGAAACCATGGTCGGCAAGACTCAATAAAATTGTAGAATTTACTGAATATTGTGTTTGTTTTTTTATTAAAATGGAGTTCTACCAAGTACCTTCGGTCAATAGTGTAAATCGAATAATGAATTCAGTAAATTCTAGTAAGTTAGATAAGTATTGATGTTTTAAGGTTAATACAATTTAGAAATAAGTCTTTATACATTTGTAATTTAAAACCAAATAAGGAATTTATTTAAACGAAATAATAATAATAGTACTCAAGTTAATCTCGTCTCTGCAATTATTTAAAACACTGAGTCAGTTAAATCCTATCATAGCCAAGCGCTAGTGATTTGAGAAATCAAATTTTGTGGACCTTCAACATCCGTAACTCTTACGAAATAAAGCCGCATGACCAAAAGTCTTACAGTATATAATCGTATTCAGTGTGTCAATGTGTCATTATTTAAATATTGTAGTAAGTCTTATATGTTATCAAGTAATAAGTGCCAGTTAAAGAAGACAATCTCTTTGAATGGCTGAACAACATGATGTCTTGGATCTGACGGTGATGGTTTAACCATTGAAACCGGTTTTCCATCTGGATAAATATTGGATTGTCTGACAGAAAATAAGGTAATTAACCTTTAATATATTAACTGAAATTACAATCCAGGAGGCCACATCTACATTAAGTTATAATTATAGACTTATAAATAGAGAGATAGGTCACTTTGCGAACTAATGCCCATTGTTGCCCTAAATAGCGGATTAATTTGTTGCCCAGAAAATTTATAGTGGTGAAGATGTAGGGAGTTTTAAGAAAGAATATGATTTTGGCCAGTTTAAATAAACCATGCAAAAACAGTTTTCATTATTTGCACAGCTAAACTATATACAAAATTAATTTTACAAATTTCATTAAATATGAAGATTGGTCATTAGATATATATATTTTTAAATATGTCAAATATTACAGATGCTTTACAGAAAACTCAACTATTAGCTCTCTATTATGTTACTATATGTTTATTTTTATTATTATTATTATTTTATTTTTTGTACAGAGAAGCATTTTATTTATTTTACAAGAGTAATTTAAATAGCATTATTTTTATTTTCACTTACATAAATTAAAAATGGTTATTTTTCAACATAGCCCTTTCCTATTTCCATGCACTTAGTCTATCTTTTAACAAGTTTTTGAATTCCTTCCTGAAGAACACTTCTAGTGGATAGCGAACGTTGAACCTCTTCATCAGAACAAAAAATGATTCCTTCACAGGTATTCTTTTAATGGGCCAAAAAGATAGAAATCCCTTGAAACCAGTTCAAGACAGTATGGTGGGTGGTTCATCAGCTCATAACCAAGATCTTGAAAGCAATAGACTGTCTTTTTAGCCGTATGAAGTCAAGCGTTATCCTTCAGGCCAAAATCACACCTTTCTAATTTTACCGAGCCTTTTAGATTTGATTTTTGCTTTCAGTGATCATAGTACCTTACAGTAGTTTTCACTATTCACTGTTTTATCTAGATGTGAAGTGAATAAAAATTGTACGTTCCATATCCCAGAATATCGTCATCATCAACTTTCTTGTAAACATGTTTCACATTTTTTTGCCATATACTTTTTGTTTCCAGACTAAACTTTATTCCTCACACTCTGGTTCAAAGTGTTAATTATTATTTTTCATTAAAGGTTTCAAAAATAAGTAGGTTTCAAAAACCTGGTTTCAAAAATGAGTAGTCTCCTTCATAAAAAAAATATATCTGGGAGATTTTCGAACGAGTCCCTTTGTAAATGTCAATCATTTGATGTGAAACTCAAATGTACAGATTTTTGAATGTTTAAAGAATCGTGGATGATTGAAAATGCTGAGCCATGGCTTATATTCTACTCACTTGCAATTTCATCAAATTTAATTTGTGATTATTGAGAATCATTTGTCTGCTTCGATATTGTCATTATTATTTGAAGCAGAAGGCGTTTTACCTTTCTGTTGTTCATCACAGAGAGAAATTCTGATTCTTTTAAAGTGATCACAATCCATTTATAGATCTTGCTTCTATTTGAACAACTCTTTCCATATTGCTGATGCCATTTTACGAATAATTTCTGCTGATTTCATCTCTTCAGATTTGAGAACACATATCACTGCTCGCATATCTTCCTTGGTACATTTGGACAAAGAGCATTCATTTGCAATTTATTGTTAGATACAACTACAAACAGGTAATAATGAAACAATACTTCCAATGAACAAATGATATGAGGTTATGATTTATAATAGAACATTCATTGTTGCATAACATTTGATTGAAGGAAAAGCATTTCCTTTAATTTGTTACTTTCGTTCATATTTACAACTTTATTTTATTTTTTAATTTCAGATTTGTTAAATATAAATGGACTTGGGGTTGGAACAGGTTCAGCTTTCCAGCAAGCAGACATGGATCCTCGAAGGAATCAAGGAATGTCTTCGAATGCTTTAGGAAGTGATATTTTAGATTCAAATTTACATGAACTGCGGCTAGAGAAGAGTAACATATTGTTGCTAGGCCCTACTGGATCAGGTAAATAGGTTATGATATTAGTATGTGGTTCTATTTTTTTACTAAAAAAAAAATACATTGCATAAATTTCCTCACTTGCTCATCCTCAAAACCAACTCAAATTATTGTCACTGTAAATATTTAGTTTGGTAGTGGTCAGAAGGCAAGAGTTTTTTTTTATAAATCATTTATTTACCAGACCCGAACTGAATTCCTTTTATTTAACCCAACAGATAAATTATCACTCACAAACTCCGAATGATTTGTTTCTAATGAAATGTAAAATTCTAAGACTAACAAGTATAACTTAATAATTCAATCTTATTTTCTTATGCAAAGTGTATTCCTATTCCTTGTGTAGAATCAGTAATGTCTATTTCCTGCCTATAGTTATGATCTCTCATCTCTCCTCCATGATTGCTTTTTTACCTGCGTTATTTGGTTCCTGGATGATAACACTTTTTTTTTCTTTTTTATTGTGTCCTTTCTAACAATAGTTTAAGGTTCTATTATTTAATACTCTGTAAAAATGTTGAATGATAAAAATCATGTTATTGATAAATTATTATTAATTGTGTTACTTTGTAATTTGTTTTCATTAATGTAGTTTTTGCTCTAACTAATTTGACAGTATTAATGACATATATTACTGAATAAAGGATGTGAATTAATTTTCTTGAAATTTAACACAATGCAAATAAATTTGATTTTTTGAATTATACTTTTGAAAAGGGATTTTCTTTATTTGGCTGTTGTTTAAATAAAACTAATTAACCGGGAACCTATTGGTTTCAGTGTTGATATTAAGTCATCACATTTGAAGCAGACAGGGGGGGGGGCACCATTTAGGCAGCTTAATTTCTCCCAGTAACTTCCTCTGGTGTAGATTAATACAAACTTGTTTTTATCTCATAAGAAGAGTGACTGAAGATAATATCATATCTGTTCATTTCATATCTCATATTAGTTTGACTGTTTTTATTATTTCATTAGTTCACATTATATCAAGCTTTCATTGGAGTATTATAAGATCAATTTGGGCTCTGTTGGAAAATGTAATGAGTTTGTAAAATCAAGTCTTGCTTGGAAAATTGTGGTTAATTTCGAAAATTGAGCTGGACTTCAACAATTGAGGGCTTGATAATTTTAGGTTTATTATCCTAAACGAAATCAAATCGAGTCCTCGGTTTGGCTCGGGCTTAGCTTAAAATTTAAAATAAGAGTTGTACATCTCTGATTTAATCAGATGTCTGTTTCTTGAAAGTTTAAACCATTTCAACATTAATTAATATAACAACCAATTTAATAACTGCCAATTCATTAAAATAACAATATTGAAGGTTAAGTTAGTCAACTAAATTCTAATATGAATAATATCATGTTATGTATTATTTATATTATGTCACATTAGATATGCCTATTGTTATGTTTTTCCTCTTTTAGATAATAAAACTATTGCAATAACCTTCTCACAAGAAGAACACAAGACAATAGATTATTGTATAAAAGTTCGTCTTCATTATATATTACCTTATTCTATACTTGAAAACTTTAGTATATATATATGCTGAGAAGCTTGTTCCGCCCTAGTCTTTGATAGCGACCCAGTTAAACTAAATGCTTTATATTGCAGGTAAAACTCTACTAATAAAAACATTAGCACAATGTTTAGATGTTCCGTTTGCTATCTGTGATTGTACAACATTGACTCAAGCAGGCTATGTGGGAGAAGATATTGAAAGTGTTATAGCTAAACTACTTCAAGATGCAAATTATAATGCAGAGAGAGCTCAATCTGGTGAGTATAAATAGTACTAAAATAGTGATAAACCTTATAGTAAATTTAATAACATTTTTAAACTGCCTGCCCTATGAATAATGTCTGTCCCTTTATTTATTGAATAAATAAATAAACAAATAAATGATGAATTATATATTTACTTGTATCTTTAGTGAACTAATTATGTGGTGTTGGATTTAGCAAAGAACAAACTGAACCAATATCACATACAAAACAACCAACCATACAATATACAACAAAAAAATTATCAATATAATGAAACAATAATTTTACTTTAACTACAGAAATTCTCGAAATATTCTAAAGTTAAATAATAGTTCTTTTTGGGAAAAAATGTTTTAGCCTTGAACTTAAACTGAAATAGGCTATGAAAGAAAATTCCCCAAAACCACAATAATACACTAACAACACAAAGACTGTATAGTTATGTTTATTCTACCTTATGTACATTTCAATAGCACTGCTATCATCTTCAGAGGTACAATACATACTGAAGGTACAATACACACACAAGATGTGTATTGTACCTCTGAAGATGATAGCAGTGCTATAGAAATGTACATAAAGTAGAATAAACATAACTATACTTTTTTTGTCTTGTTAGTGTTTTATTGTGGTTTTGGCAAATTTTCTTTCATTATATATTCACCACAGTGCTCTAGTGATTCATATGAAATAGGCCACTTTCCATTTATTAATCTTTTCCTTGTTATTTAAAGTTGAAAAACCTCTCAATCATCATCAACTTATAAAATAAAAGACTGCCTAGTCCTCAAATACTCTTAATAGCTTCAGGGTTGGAAAAGAACAAGAGTTGAACGAGAGAGACTTCTCATCAAAGGGAGATAGAGAAGGACGTGACATGAAAAAAGTACAGATCCAGTACAAAATGTGTCTATATATCCACGTGTCTATATATGCGTCTCATGGACTTGAAACTATTTTTTGTCGTGGAGCAAACGTCTTTGATATGAATGCTTCGTTAAACACTTCGTCTGTAATATCCGGTTCATAATCGAATGAATAGATACTATCCTCGTCAATTAAGTTCTTTAACAGGGTGTCCAGCAGCCTTGAAATTGGGAAAATCAGGAAAATTCTTAAAAGCCTTCAAAAAATTCATAATACAAAAATAATTTTGATAATGGAGCTTGTAAAGGCTAAATTATAATTTTTTTCTTTTTAATATATTTGTAGTAATGATTTGGTCTTGTAATGGCAAACGAACATTGCTCTCATACAATAATAGTGCTCTCTGCTTGTACTGCGGTCCAGTTAGCTTCATTTGAAAAAGTAAACTCTTTATATTTATATCAACAGCTTTGTAGTTAGTATTGACAATCATTAAAAAAAAATCCATCTTTATGATATATTGAAATGGAAGTTTTTATATTTTGATTTAGTCAAGAGTTGTTTACTACTCTAAATCATGCTTCATACCATGACTAAACAGATAACACGATTGTAGTAGTAAGGAATTAAATGGCAAGATAGCTTCTACTTCACAACATCATTCATATTTGAGAAAGGGGTGTAACCAAGTGATTAGCTTTTCCTTCACAATTTAGGCTTTACACTGAAAACAATATTTTTCGACTAAATATATAACTATTTTTTTAAATTTGAAAACATTTTTGTAGCTGAAAATTTGTTTCAAAATTAGTGGTAAAAGTCTCTTTCTCCGTACGGTACACGTACACTTAATGTAAAAATAAACTTTACCTCTATGCCTTGTTCTTCAAACAACAATGTAATTATGTGTCCGATGCAGTAAAACTTGAAATGTTTTTAAATGAAAATTTATTTTGTACAAAATAATAGTAAACTACTAACTCAGGTGATTTATATCTGTTATTTGAGTGAATCTGTGCGTGCAGTGACATTGGCCGGCCGGAACAATTGTGTTGTGGGCCTATATGGGAATGGTACCAAACTTCAGTTTCTGATCTCTTTAATATTTAAATGGAGAGATAACTACCATACAGAAATTAGTATACCAAGTGTGAGGACTAGCTTATAAATATATTAATTAATTTATAATGCTTGTTGCAAATTGACTGCCTGTTCTTATTTTATTGTTGAAATTGTTTTTTATAATCAGTTTGTTATGAATATTTTTTAATTTGTTATTTATGGTGACTAGCAGTTTATTTTTAGGCCTCTGCATTTTAGCACTAAAAACTTTTAATTTACACTCATTTTACTGTTTCTCATAGTAGGAAACTCTGGTTTATGATTGACTTTTATAGTACAATTATGGTAATTATTTGATCATAATTTGAAAAAAAGAAACTATCTAAATAATTGAAGAATCCAATTTTTTATTTTTCAGAATTGGTGTATTATTATTATTTTCGAAGAAATCAAAAATATTATAGAATTGCTAAATTGGAAACCAAACGTTGGTTTCTTCACCTCTCAATATTTTGCCATTATAAATTCATTTTCTTCTATTTGTGTTTTATTATGTAGGCCAAATATTATGTAAGCCTTTGATAAAAAATTTTGTAAATCATTTTAACCCATTTTCTGCTTTATCACAGATTTTATAAAATTACCTAATCTATTTAGTTACTGTGTAAATAATAAATAATTCACATTTATTGGGAATAACTTTAGCTACAACAGAATAATTGTCCAGTACATGTAATAATTTAATAATCAATTGACTAATTGCATTATGAAAGCTTAATAAGTACACAGACATATATATTTTCCAATCAACGTTTTTATTTTTACTTCCAAAATTATATAATTAATAGGCCTATAACATTTCTAATAATTTATGAAAACCACTCCCTGTTCATGCAATTTTTTGGTAATGGTGAGGTTATCTTTGAGTATGTTCATGGTCTCCGCTATTGGGATATTAGTATATACATATTAATCATGTCGAATGAAATTATTTTGTAATTCGGAGTGATTTTAATGTTCTTCGTTTTGCTTATGTCAGCGTTGTGTTTTAAACTATTGTTTTTTTATTTTTTTTTATGGTGATATTGTTTTTAATGAGTTGTTCTAATTTCTTGGCTGTCTTACAACTTGATGGAGAAGTGTAATCAATTAGTGGTCTTATTATTCATTCTATCATTTTTTCTCTTACTTAAAATGTTCTTATAATTATACATATGTTCCTGAGCATTTTATATAGAAATAATTTATTATGTAATTAATATATTTCGCTTTGAATATCACACATCTTTTGTTCCATATAAGTCGTTAATCCAAAGTCCAATATTTCGCCAATAAGCCGATGTAACAGCAGATGAACCACTAACATTTCTCGATCACAACTGGGATTATCTACTGGTTACTGACATAACAATCAGCAATTATCAGACTATTTCTACTATACTTTGACTTAGACTTTGAAAGCGATAAACGCAAAAATGTGAAACATTACAAGTGATAGTAAAAATGGTGAAATGAATATTGAATCTAATGAAATGAGTGAGTCCGAATCTGAAAATAGGGTTGACGAAATGGATCAAGGCGATAAATTACTAAAGTAATTAAAAAGTATAAATGGTTTTTGTTTTAGTTCATTGTAGTTTAATTTTATATTTGTATAAATTGAGAACTATGAATATTTGTGTATTTGCTAATACTGAGCTATTTGGGTATTTTTGAAAAGGAATTTTACATAGTGGATATGAAATCTATAATAATAATATTAATGAAGTTAGACAATGTATATAACTTAAGAAAGGGCTTTATATTAGTTAGAAGTATTAGAAAAAAGAAAAAATCATTATGTCATATGAAACATAAAAATAACACAAAGGGGGAAAAACCTTAAGCTCTTGAAATTTGCTAAATTTAAAACGAATTAACGAATACTGCAAGGGGGCAATTAATTTGATCCTCAATTTGAAAAGGTGAAAAAACTTATGGTCATCATTTTTTTAAAGAATTAAAGAGCATAAAATAGGGAGTCTTAGCCCTTGAATTCCTTAATAGCCGTCAGCATCGGAAGAGAACAAGAGTATGTCAAGAGGGGATCATTTCTATAGTTCACTTTCACTTTTTCAGATATTCTTGATAACCAATAGTTTTTATTTGATTTAGGGGGATAGGTGAATGAGAAAGGTTGTGAATGTTTTTGCACTGTTTATGTGTATTATTACTCTTAACTAATATTTGTATTGTGTGTATACAGGTATTGTATTCTTAGATGAAGTTGACAAGATAGGTGCAGTGCCAGGGATACATCAGCTGAGAGATGTCGGAGGTGAAGGCGTACAACAAGGCATGCTTAAGGTTACAATATAAAAAACAGTATATTACATAGTCAGTAGAGGTGTGTGAATTTCATATTTATAATCTGAACCAAAACAACATTTTAACAAGATAGGAATGTTGTTCAAGTCAAAAGATGACTGGTAAAATTCTCTTCTTGGGTGTTGGTTTCACTGGCTTTCGGCAGAGCTAAGTCAGTGTTGACAGTGGCTTTTAAGAAAGAAATCATCCTCAAATGAATTATTCCTGTTTTTCTTTTAACTGCTCTGTGACTCATGTTTAAAAGTAATGTTCTGCTAAAACTCCTTTATATTTCTTATGAACTTATTCCCAGTAAGTACTACTTCCGTTTGGAAGCTTAATACAACGACTGTTGGAAAGTAAGTTCCAAAAAAGACACCAACATAATTTTATGTTTTTTACTATACATAAATTAAAATTACAACTCTTATCTATTTTTCCATTTAATGGCACTTGTCATATTGGTGAACAATTTTTTAATACTAATGTTGGAAAACCCTGCCACATTTAAGTTAAGCCATGCATTCACACTGTCTTTGAGTTTTCGTCTTTTTCAATCTGTTATGACTAGCCATTTTTCATGTTAGGAAAAAGTTGATAATCGCTAGAAGCTAAATCAGGACTGCACAAGGCCAAACAACTTGAATTTGAAACTGTCCAATAGGCTTTGTATGTGCATGCTGCACTATGCGAACAAGCATTTTTATTTTAAAAAAATTCTATAATCACAGATTAATTAATGATAACTCGGTAGATACACTTAGAAGGTGTGAAACTTAGAAATACTGGACATTAAAAATAAAACACTAAACAGACAAAAAACTCTACAGAGGATGGTTAAACAACTCCTATTTGAAACTGTCAATTGTGTGTATACAGAGCATTGTTATACAAACAACAGTACCAGACTTCAACATGCCACTCCGTTTGTTCTGAATGGCTCTGCTGAGCTTCTTTAAAGTTTCACAGTAAACTGCAGAGTTAATTGTAGTACCTCATTCCTTAAAATCCACATTTTCTGTCCAAAAAGACAGTTATCATGAATTTTCTTGTAGAAAATGTTACCGGCACTAGAGGTTTTCACTGTGAGCTTGTGTGGCCCTATTCCATCAACTGATTTTTTTTGGTCACTACATTGACATATGACACCTAAGTCTCAATGTCTATTACAGTACAACTGAGGAAATCATCACGTTCCATGTTGTAACATAAGTTTAGACACCTAGTGGGCACAAAATTTGTGGTAATCTAGCTTGTCAATTACGACTTTGTACAATACTATTCATGATACCTTAATTACATAATTTTACATATAGGTCCGATAATTATATAATTTTGAAACACCAGTTTTATTTGGATTTTCTCATTCATCTTTTCAACAATTTCATCTGTCATAACAAATGGTTGTCCACTTCTTTCTTCTGCATAGTCTGTCCATCCTAGAACAAATGGCCCCATTCATAATGTTTTTTTCAATACACTACACAAAGTTTGCTATGAATGTCTACTGACCTACAATCCTTGCCTTCAGAAAACGAATAACAGCATGTATTTCATATCGCCAGAATTTTCAGTGGTAGTGGCCAATTTCAACAACAATATTGGCACGAGAACAGGTTGAATGACCTTCACACTAGCATTGCTTGACTAGTTCTGAGCCAGGCTACATTAGCTGTGCAAAGATCATGTCATACTCCTTGTGCCAAACAGGAGGGAAACTTACTTTCTCCTATATTAAAAAACATTAATAATAATGGTGTTAACCACCAATAAGAGACTTTTACTTGCGGAATTAAACTTCACTAACCAGAGGGAAATTATTAGAATGAGAAAGTAATTAGTTATAGTTTATAATTATTTATAATTATTTAACACTTTCACTTTCAACTACAAATATTCTCCTAGTAGTCAAGGTGGGATGCAAATTAATTTTTAGTTGTTTGTTGTTTTCCAGAGGCAACATTGGAACTATTGGAATCTCTTAACCCATTTTTTTTCTTGTTTCCCAATAACGAATACTTAAATTTTTGATTTCTTGTAAATCATTGGAATGTTCTGTATAAGATAGAAGGTTTTGATCCCTGTTGGTCACACAATGTATGTTCTCCAATCTCAAAAATGTGTGTTTTGTGAAGGTGTGGAGCCACGCAGTCATGACCTGAATTCAATCTAAAAAGGGTAACAGCCTCTTTCCTGGGTTTTTGGCAGTTGTTCTTCTAAGCACTTTCAATATCTGTCCACCTTTTGTCCTGTGACTGTAGTGTGTGGCTTTTTAGTATTTCAGTTTTGTTCTTTATTTTGATTAATAATTTGTATTTGTGTTAAGTTTATTTTATATCACAGTAACTTATTTATACTGTTACCATGTTTAGTAATAAACATTTGCATTAAATTAATGGTGATATTTAATCCTGATGGTTTAATTACCAAGTGATTATGGTAACAGAAAATTAATATTTAATGAGCTTTTGAATTGAAAACAGCAATTACATTTCTGTACAATTGTTCAGTATAAAAGACTTTGGATCAACTAACCTTGTGTGATCTATGACTTATCATATTTATAAAATATAATTATAAATTTCAAGAACAAATTTATAAAAATATATGTGCTATTCATTACCCTCTTCCAAAATGATCTTGTTATTTAGAGAAATTATATATTTTTTTAAATATCACCAAAAATGAAAGAAAACCTATTTTTTCACAATCAATTTATTTGTACAATACAATAAAGACTATGTTTTAATGACTATTGTAATATTTGTAAATTCGTCAAGGGGAAACTTACTTTACACATTAATAGCCACACAGTTGGTGCGACAATTGTGATATTTATAAATTAGCACCTTTTACGGTTTTATTTATAAATAATACTTTATAAAAAAAATGAGTTTATGAATTCAATTTAATTTTTAATAATAATTTTAAAGTTATTGCTCAGCTTATGGGCGCCAGATGTTGTGAACATCAATTTTGAAAAATATGAATTTCCTTATTAAAAAGATCTCGAGGCATGGTTTCTTTTGTAAGTGTACTTACAGTGATTTCTTGGTAGTGAATGAATAACTCTTGTGTAGACTGAAATTTTAACATACATTTATTATAAACAAATTATTTTGATACAATAACATATTATTTAGACATTATCATGAAAGTAAATGTGAATATTATCTTAGTTAATATAATTTATCTTTTTATTTGTCTCAAAAGGAGAACTGATTCATTATTCCATGAGTTTAAATCTTTACTTTAAATGTTGCAACAAGAAATTAATTTTTAAATTTAAATTAATTGTAGATCTCTGAAGGAGATTTACTTTAAATATTGAAAATTTCATTATATTATTTATTATTATTTTTTTGAAATATTTTCAAGAAGATTAAAATGGTCAAACATATATAGCAAATATATTAAAACATAATATAATTCCTTAATCTAAAGTTAACGTAGGGTGTCTATACCACAACACCAATTTTTATAAAAATTGTCCGAAGATAGTAGTTCACACGTCCCGTATCTTGCAGTTTACTGCGATCGTTGCTTTCAGGAAAGTTCATGTCACGTATACTTGCACAGCACTCTAGAAATGTTTTTTTTTAAATAGTTCATAGCGTGTTTATGGTTTTTTAAAGAATGTTCATCTTAACACACGATTTTCGCCACGCGGAAAACAATCTGTTTAAGACTCGCATATAGAGAACATAGTCTCTTAAAAATAATGCTTTGGTTTTTATTAATAAGTCTTTGTCCCTTTTTATTATTAATCTTGCAAACACGAGTGTTCATTAACCCTTTAACTGGTGAATCTGGCGCATGTTAATTTGTCTTAAAAATTTTTCGTTTGTTTAAAAATTAATAAAATATATTATTTGTATACAAAACCTAACTTATAAGATATCATTTTTCTCCGAAAGATGCATAGAATTCATCTATGTAATAAAAAATAAATTTTTTGGAACGGTTTTGGAGTAAGTATGTTAGATGTCAAAAATGATATTAACTTTTTTTCAGAAAAATCTGTATCACCCAAAATCAATAGCTTACTACCTATTTCTAAGATATACACAATTTTCGTGTATTATTTGTGAATATATTTAGGGAAAAAAATATATAAATTTGTTACATTTTAAAAATGTAAAAAAATATTTTACGTAAAAACTGAATTTTCTCTTTATTTTTTTTCAAAAAACATTAAAAATAGTAAAATATATTTTATACAGAACTTCTATATATCATTATGTCCATAGAGGTGCATAGAATGTAGGTGTGTAGTGAAAAAAAAGTTAGATGTATCAAATTTAGAGTTTTTTGGTCAAATACCAAAAAATCTAAGAGTAACGGAGCAGAAATTTCACAGAAATGGTGATCAAAAACATACTAATACATTTTTTGCATCTACGGAACATTAGCTTTCCAACGGTATTTTATTTATTGCGATAGGACCATTCTAAGTGGGCGTAACGTTGAATTGCAAAATACGTGTTTTTTAGTTGGTGAAGTGAGCCATGAATAATGAAGCGACCACTTTTAGGCAAAAAGTGGTCGATCACCAGTTGGAGGGTTAAATTATTGGTATTAATTGTCCAGTCATTCACATTATACCAATTGTCTCACTATGTCTGTCCATCGTCAACACTGAGTCTATAAGTCTTTTAATCACGCGACATTGTCATTGAAAACACTCTTTACCCCTTTTCTAACCTTTTTATACACTGCTAATCTCTACTTGAGACTGAAAATTAAATATATTACATTTTTAACAAAACCTAGAAGCTTCTTCCTAAAACTGAATTAAACACATCTTACCACCTCAAGATTCCAACTAAGACTGAATTAAGAACGCATGGTGAATTCTTACTTCTGTTACTACAGGGTTCACATAGCTCGCTTCAAGGATTGTCTTTTCATTTCCCGCTGACTTTGTGATAAACCCTCTCGCATCTCACTTAATGCACTGTTCAAATACTACGCAAATCACAACTCGTCCTTTTTACAATTTTAATCACATACAAAATTATTAAGTTTCTTACAACTAAATTTTCTTAAAATCTATACATTATTATTTACTTGTGTTTGGAAATCTATTCTAATTGAATTTACCTTGTTTTAACTTTAAGAGCCATAAGTCATATTTTTGACTTACGTTCTATTCCCCTCTATTCAATACGATTTCCATTATAGTAAATATTTTATTTAAATTAACCTTTTTTAGGTATTACACTATCACATTATCCTGAGTTGTCATCATCCTTGCCGTTATAAGTCCCTAAACATCAACAATGTGTTTTAAGTATCTGTGTATGTATGTTTATGTTACATTGTAAAACATTATGTCAATCACCAATTGTCCCAATTATAAATGATATTTGTCCTGCTGAAAGTTTTTGATAACTTGTTTAAGTGTATGAGAATGGAGTTAGAACGAGGGAAATGTTGTAGGCGGTTTACCAAAAGACAAACCTTGATGAACGATGATCCGGACATCCAACTGTCGTCACTGAGGACGATTAAACAATAAAAAATTATAACCATATTAATGAAAATAGCCATTTCACTATTGACGACCTATATTCTTTCAAGTTTCAAGAACTTTAATTTACGACATACAGTAGAACCTCGTTAAGTCGGACCAGCCGGGACCGCGGCCGATCCGACATAACAAAAATCCATGTTAGCCAGAGTGAGAGCAGAAAAAACACAAAAAAGAAAATATACATACTGTACTTACAATAATTTTCTTTATTACGGAGAAAAACACTTTAAAAATATTTAATCATCACAATAAAACAACAAACACATCTGTGGATTGTACAGGTATGTCTACTTTTTAGAGGATAAGCTTGTAAGTTTCTGTTGCGTCAGCTTCGAGTAACGGTTACTTGCCGCACGGTCGCACGTCCATTTCAACATGAGAAGCTCGGCTGGTGTAATCTCATTCTGATGCTCAAAATACACCATCAATTCATCCAAATGAGATGCTGCTTCTGCGTGACTGATGACTTCTGGTTCTTCAGCGTTTTCCTCGTCTGTATCATCTATGTTGTCTTTGTTTGAACAGGTCGCTACAATTTGCTCATCAGTCACGGCAAACAAACTCGGTTGCATGAACTCGGCGGAAACAAGATCACTGTTCAATACGCTATGATTATGTGCAATAGAGTGTAAAGCAATAGAGCTACCAAAATGCATATTTTTTATTAATTTATATTTATGTTCATTTATTGCAAACCGGTCCGGGTTACCCGTTAAGGGGGCCGACTTAACGAAGTTGCACTGTAGTTTGTACGTTATTAGGACCTGTATGCTACGTTTTTACTGTGCTATTGTTCGATCGCGGATTGATTATGGCTCCATAGTCTACTCATCCGCAAGATCATGAGCCATTAAGAAGCTTGATTTGATACACAACTCTACACTTTGTATTCTTTCTGGAACATTTTGTTCGAGTCCAGTTTATAACTTACGTGCTGAGACTGGTAAACCATCTCTTACTCGATGAAGACAACAACTACAAATAACATATATTTGTAGTCTGCATTCCAAACCATCTCAACCGGGTTACGACATAGTATTTAAAAATCCCTTGGGTGATAGATATAAATGTCATCAAAATTGTACTTGACCCCATTCGGCATTATAACATTTAGAATCCTTGATAATTTGGGCCTTGTACTTCCTCCAATGCATGAGAATACTCCATGTTTTATTGCTCCATGACTTATTCAAATGCCAACTTTTGATTTTTCACTGTCCATTTTCATTAAGCACAACACTCCTGATATAGTATATCGTCAGGAGTTTCACTATATACTTGATGAATACCCATCTAGTGAAATCATTTTTACAGATGGTTCTAAACTGGCCAATAAAGTCAGTTGTGTATATTACTCATCCGGTCGGACTTATATGTATAGATTACCCTCAGCTTATAGTGTATTTTCTGCCGAACTCTTTGCTATTTTGAAAGGCCTTAATACTGTTCCACCTGGTTTCCGGCACTATCTTTCGTGTTCCGATTCTAAAAGTGCTTTACAGGCTATCCAGGATATGTATGTGTTCCATACACAGGATTCTGTGTTCCATACACAGACTTCAGCTATGGGACGTCGAAGTATCATTTTGCTGGGTACCTGGGCATTGCTGAATTTCAGAAAAGACAAAAGCTGACGAAGCGGCAAAGGTTTCTGACTTTGTATTGACAGTTAAAACTATTTTACAAAGACAATGCCCATTTTGTCAAGGTGTGTTGTCAATTATGCACATCCTCATTGACTGTATTGCTTTGAGAGCTGAGCGTAAAACATTTGCTCTTCCCAATTCCATTCAGGCGATGTTGGGGGATAATGCTCAAATCCTTGATTGGGTATTGTCATTTTTCATTGTTTGAATATTTTTGATAAAATCTAGTCAATTATTGCAGAGTCACGCTACAACTCTGTAATGTTATGGTTAATTTTCCTTTTAAATTTAATTCTTCATAATTCGTTACAGAGCCTTTTTACAGCCCTGTAATATTTGTTTTTATAGTTGTTAATTGTATTTTACATATTTTATAATTGTTAACTCGTGCCAGGGCCATTTTACAGCCTTGTAACAACATGTTATGTTGTTGTTTAATTTTGTTTGTTAATTTGTATTTGTCCTGTTATTATTTTTAAAAATTCTATGTTATTGTTTTAGTTTTGTGTCATTTGTTTGAATAAAGGTGGAGCATCTTTATGCTCACTTGCTCAATTTCGTGAAGGCGTTAATGACTGGAATGGTTTTTTGCCTTAAAACTCCAACAAACCAAAAAAAAAAAAATGATAGGGAAGCAAATGGCAAATTAATTATAAAAATTAGTTGTGGATTGGTTAAATGTGAAGGTATAATCTTCTATAATAAAGAGATCAACAAACTTCTGCCACATCTCAATAAGTACTTAGATCTCCATGGAAATTAGTTATAAAAATAAAGAAATGTTATAGTTTGAATTTGTAGTTGAAATGTTGTTCATTTATAAATTTTTCTGTGATCTGTAACAAAATGGTTCTTATTCGAAAATGACCTACAACATTATCTTCTTAACCCTAGAAAGCTATTGTGTCTATAAATAACATTAAAGTTAATGACTCATCTGTGGGATTACTACTATGGAGTTTTATATGTAAATATATATATATATATATATATATATATATATATATATATATATGTATATATATATATATATTAACATATATGTATATAACACAATATAAACTTTTTGAAGTATTTAATTACATAAAGTATTTCTTGACAAACTAAAAGTACATTTTAATAACTTACAAATCCTCAACTCATGGTGGACACCACTTTTCTCAGGTGTTCTATGCTGGTGTTTTTCGCTGTGATTGAAGAAATACCTGTATATTCAGTGTATTTTTGCTGGACAAAATACCACATCTTCCTCTCCTGGCGTTGTGGATGTCCACTGTAGCTGGATACATATCGATTTTTAAAATGTTGTCAATGATCTGGAGCGAGGGTGGTTAAAATTTGGCTGATTAAAATAATGCTCTAGCTATGGTATCAAGTTGGCATTATAACTGCTTGTCAAAAAAGTGTCGTCACATTGGTTTCCTGCCACCTTTCACTGCTTGTAAATGACTTTCGAATTTGCTAGACTCGTGTTTATCATACCTAAAATAACACAGACAGGTCACTGTCTTGTCTTCCAGCTAAAGGAAATTTGATTGGTGATTTGATCTAGAATGTCTACAGCACCTTTAGTAGAGTTATAACACTCTATTATTTCTGGTTTTTATTCACATCGTCTATCGCAGGCATCTCATTACAGTAGAGAGCAATAACACTACATTCTTTCTTTTAGGTTATTTTAGGTTATTTCTTTGGTTGAAACCAAAGTTTTATGACCATCAAAACAGAACATTGATGTTCCAACATCTCTCATACCAGGATCTTTCAATTCGGGTGGGATCTCACACTTTCACAGTGTAGGGTTCTCCATCCAGTCAATGTCAGTTTGTATGGAGCTGTAAGAAGATCAGTTGTTAGAGGAATTGAAATAAACCACTTGTCCGTGGTTATATTTCAGTTTGTACCATGGACACTCTTTGCCAGTTCATTCATAAAATGAGCCTGTGGAGATACCCTGTGGATAGTTTGATGAGTATATTCATATGAAACTTATATCTACATCTGAAACCAAGAAGCTGTTCGTCTACGGTTAAGTATGTGCCTGGTTTATATGAAGAATTATATGCTTAAATAAATAGATCACAGATTTTTTTTTTATAGGAGCAAACCAGCCTCTCTTATTCAATCTTCCTTAGTTTTAAAGTTGTCAAGTCTAAGTGCCTCCATTAGTGAGTCAAATATGTCCCCACTAATTTTAGCTTTATAACAATTACCACAAAATTCAGAATTAAACAATTCCTTGAACGGGATGTGCATAGAACTAAACAATTCCTTGGACAGCATTACAAAAGCAATTTTTTTCTCCATATCTGTTATAGATGTTTAGCAACAGAATTATTGCAATTCATTATTAATATATATTAAAATATAGAAATATCTCTAAGGGATCAGTTATATCTTTCCCAGCGTCTATGAGCCAAGACAAATATGAATAATGTTTTGTCCTGCATCCCATGTATTGTTAGTCTGGGGGAGGACAGAAAACAACAAATGGCCATTTTCCCTTTTCAAACTGGCTTTGCTACAGTTAACAATATAAGCAATTATACCTGTGCTTGGTGGGTGAATGTTATCATGTGGGTTAGGGCTGTTCTTAGAAAAGATGTATTCCATAGTTTCTGAAACAGGACCCTCCTCTTCTATTTGGACCATGGTAAGTGATACCTTCCTTGGCAGCGGCATTCCAATTTCTTCCTACTTGTCACAGCTACTCAAAGTTGTTACAACGAAGTCAGGATCTGCATCTGTATTGTAACAGGTAACTCTCATAATCACCACTGTCCAAAAAGTATCACACATCTTGGGTATCTGATCCATGATATGAGAAACTTTCATCTAAATACTGTAAGATTTCTTGTTCTTGATTGTCACTGTCATCAGCTATTTCAATAGAAATATAGAAACCAGTTATATACCACCACTTCAAGAAAATAAACCGCAAACATTTTCTAAAACCATAATTAAAAGTTAATAAATAGAGAACCTAAAATAATATAGCCTACAAGCTGTTTCGCCTCATAGATGATGATGTCTTGACCTACAAATGATGCACAAGCTAATGATTCGTCTGTCCGACTGACACAGTCACTGTTTTCATATTATAAAGAACTGATATACACACCCTTGATCAACACTCACATGAATCAGAAGGACTACTGAAGGTACTGGGAAGGACACCATAATGTGCTACCAGGAAAGTAGTGGGGGAAGGAGACAAATGATTTGGGTGGTAATCAGAGACCCCTTAGCTCTCTAGAGTTAAAGCATGGGTAAATGAACAAAAAATATATCTTGAAATTTTTCACTTGGCACTGTTGACCCACATTTGTCTGAATTGTATGATAATCTGATGGGTTAATAATTTATGTTGTAGATATAGATTTAACATCCCTTTTCTTTCTCTAAGCTCAAATCTTACCAACTATTCTCATTATAATTTTAGAATTATGAACAGCAATTTCTGTTGTGTCATGTACTATTGTTATGTTTTTCCTCTTTTAAATTATAAACTACCCCAAAAATTTTCGCATACAAACTGTTACAAGGAGAAGACAAGAGTTCAATATATATTCCAGCTGTCAAAATGTTAATTGCATTTTATTTATTAATTCTGTAAATTCAAATTTGAATTCTTAATTGTTTTTGTTTTGTATATAATTAATTGTTCATTTAGAATTAATTCATATTAACTAAAAAAAAACATACTCTGGCTCAGTCTTTTTGTTATAATATTTGAAAAACTTCTCTATAACAGCCTTGATAACATATTTTTCGTGTAATTACAGATGCTTGAAGGTACAATAGTCAACGTTCCAGAACGTAACTCTCCAAGAAAGTTACGAGGTGAAACGGTGCAGGTGGATACAACGAACATATTATTTGTAGCATCAGGAGCATACAATGGTCTTGATAGGTTGATTAGTCGAAGGAAAAATGAAAGAGTAAGTTTTTTGGATTTAATATGGTTTTTAAACTAGAAATGGTGGTTCTGTTTTACTTTGTATTTGATGATTACAGATAATATACTGAAAGACTATAAATTAAAATTAGATTTTTTTTATTTTTTATTTTTTTTTTTTTTGTATACGAGAAACTGATTTTACCCCTTGACACTTAACCTAAAAGACTTTTTTTAGTTTGTTCTTATATTAGTCTATTTAGCTTAGTTGTATATCCTTTGTAACAATTAGAATCTGTTTCGTTAGATTATCTTTCTCTTCTGAACAGGTTGAAGACTAAAATTTTTCTTTGCTCCTGTGCCTTGCACTTTAAAAGTTTGTATTCTGTAGTCTACATGTATTGACCATAAGTCTATATTCCAAGCTGCCATCGGATGTGTCTTGAATATTTCATTTCCAGTTATGAACCTCAAGACCTTTCTCTAGTTATACTTACTGAGTAAGCCTATAAACCTAGAGAGTTTTTGATGATAAGGTTGGTAATGATCAATGATAAACAAATAATAAATTTAATATTTTACTGCAAAAGAATTTAGATTTAAAAATGACTAGTGAATTTGGAACAAATAGGGGTGTTATTTGATAATAAATTTTATGACTTTGTCAAATACAGTATATGAAAATGTTTCCGAATTGGAGAGTAATATTAGCTGTGTCCAATTGGAACATATAATAATTTCTAAGATAAGTATTGTAGATTCAAATTGGGAAAAACAAACTAAAAATTTAAATTTTGAAAACGACGTTAAACTGGTAATTGATAATTTAACTGTAGAAACTAGAAAGGATTTGATTATTAGGAAAAATAATTTTGAATTAAAGAAAACTAAAATGCAATTTGGATATTTTTGAAATGGAAAGAAACTTGAAAGTTAATTTTGATGATTTAAATGTTGAATTAGTAAAAAGAGTAAGTATTTTACTTGCATTTTTACATTACTTGCATTTTGAAAAGAGTAGTGGTAGATTGTTACAAGAATTGTATGAGGTTGGGATACATACGAAATATATTGGTAGGCCCTTACAATTGTTGTATATTAAGTTAGGTTTATCTACATATTGGCTAGAATTATAGGAAACAAATTGGAAGAGATTTAAGAAGAAGTTTTTATATATTTTTAGGAGTGTTTAACAAATTTTTGCAAAAAGTCTTGTAGGGTTTTTTTTATGATGATTTTTGGAATTTTTGTTATAAAGTTATTTGGAATCTGGCCAGTGCTCTATTTAGGAGTACACACCTTTCATGATCCGGAATTTCACTTAACCCAACGAGTCTTTGCTCAGTCTAGTTCAATCATAAGAACTTGTTAGATATTTTATTTTATTTTACGGGATTTATATGCTTGAATTGAATTTACTGCTCTTAATTTGGGGGCTCCACCAGACTCTTTAGAGTCAATCTTTGCTTGGTATGAGGGATGACTCCAAAAGAAACCAGGTTCGAATTAATACACCAGGTTACTAGAACAACCTATTAATTTTATCATTGAGAGTCTAAGACCAATGTATCAATTACAACTTCTCCATAAACTATTCCATGTACTACTTGAATTTTACATGTACAACATAATAAACTAAAATCATTCATTCATGATACCTTCTACTTAACTTAAACAAAATTATTTATGCTAATATTCTATATTAGTTCAATTTAAATAATAAAATTTGTTAAATATATTTACGATTTCTACTACTTACACTTTCTGACACTCCCTTTTCTCACACTAGACACTTAATTGACCTTTTATTTTATTTTATTTACTTAACCAATCGCACTAAACACTTCACTTATTTTGATTGCTCACTCGTTCATATTTGTTACAACTATTTATTACACCACAATGGAATTTTTAATTAGGGATATGAAATTTTCCTTTTCTTTATTTTACATATTATTTGACATTAATTTGCAAGCACTTATTACTAGTTGAAGTTATTTTTAGCGTGTTCCTTCCCAGACTGACCTCTAATTTTCCTTGCACGTTCCCCTCTCCTTTTTCCAAGTATTTTACATATTTACTTTTGATTGGACTTTATTTAGCTTGATTTGTTCTGATTGGCTTGCGTTTCATTCAAATTCCTCTTTGTATTCATTAATTTTGTAGGAATATGTGTATTTTTCATTCTCACAGCGAAATATTCTGCTTCAAAATCATGCTTTGATGAAACTCAATACTGCGGGCCTTTTAGTTTTACATCCGCTCCGAACATCCTGTTGAAATAATATCTGCCTCTGATTTCTAAGTCAATCGTAGCTGAAATTTATTTATTTATTTCGTTTTGTTTAATTTTGAGAGTATTATTGATTTTATGGATTTTATAAGTTAAATTGATATCTGGAGTTTCCAGATATATCCCTGATAGTGTACATAATTTTGATACATAATTACAATAGTAGATTTATAGATTTGGAATGTAATTTTCAAGTAATTCAAATATGATGTTAAGATATTCATATGCTTTTATGTGAAATTTATAAGTTAGATAATTTAGGTTTGAACCAAATAATGAAATGTCGGATAAGCAGTGTCATAGGGAGTCATTGACCTGAGGGTGTTCTGAGGTTTATGTTGAATCGAGTAGGCATAAATTTCAACTCATGTCAGTCAAAGAGAGGTGATTTCTATAGTGATATAAGTGTTTTTTTAAGTGGTGGTAGAAAGACACAGTTGGTGGAATGAGAACATGGTTCAAGATGGTCAAATTTATATTTAAATGAGGAATGGAATAAATTATTTTAAATTAAATAAAACTAAATGGTAATGCCTTTTAGGCCCAAGTTAGAAATTAGTTGTATATTTGAAACAATAAATAGGTCCTATGTAAATTTAAATATAAAACTAAATAAATATTCTCATTTAGGCCCAAATAGAAATTTAAGCATCAGTAAATTGAAAATTTAAGTTCATTTTAAGAAATTTGATATAAAAACTAATTTAAAATGAGTATATCAATCTTAATTAGGTCAGGGTTCAAAATTAACTATTTTAAAATTAATTAACTTCATTAATATCAAATTTAAATATAGGAGATTGGTTTTTATGGCTAATATTGGAAATTAATACTTTTGGACTAAACAATATTTAGTTAACTTTATAGGTAGTATCCAATGTATTGATTAAACATATAAATATAAATAAAAATTTTAATACAAGATGACGACTAGATATGATGAATGTACATAGGCCTATAATGTGGAATTATTTTGTATAAATAGTCCAAATAATGATGATTAATGAATGGTAATTAGTTTGTAAAATTAGGTTTTACAAACAACATGATTATTTAAGAGAATAGACATAATTGAGAGGGTTAATAAGTAAGATACTTTTTAATGTATGACAAATAATGATTAAAGATGATATTAGGAGTATACATTTTGGATAAATTGTTACTAGTATATAAGTTAATAGCTTTATTAACTTATTAAAAGTAAAGGGTAACTATGCACTGAAGCTTGCCTTCAAATTAAATTAATTTCTCTCTCTGAACTAAAATTTGTGAAAAAGATTTAAAATGTGAGGATATAAAACAAAATGTGTGGTACACTACAAAAACAATTTTAAATTATGATACATTTTATCTAAATTCCTGTGTTGATGAATTTTATTTTGATTTTATCAATGAAACACCATTTGAAAGTTGTAGATAGGCATCAATAAAACGGCGTTTTAGTATCAACCAAAAAATTTAAACTAACAATATGTTTGAAGAATTCTACATTGCTTGATTGAATGAATTTGATAATGATATTTCTAAGGTTAGGATTACAAAGGATTTGTAATTAGCTGTGTCCACTGTCTGAATGAAGTATCAGATACATTTTGAAGAAAAAAAAAGTATTGGTTGTCTTTAGAATGTATGAGTTGTCGCCTAGTGTAATGAGTACCTCGTACACAAAACGCTTAACCTCAACTGAGAGACTTGAAAATTTTATAATTGGTTTAGCTGGCAATGACTGGTCTTTGTTGTATGGTATCACTGATGTAATTACTGCATTCTGTTTTTTATGTATAAGTTGATGTTGTGCTTTGATGAAAATTGTCCATTAATTGTTGTGAATAATAAGAATACGACTAGACAACCCAAAATGACTGTTAAGAATTGGTTTACTCCTCAGTTGAAATAACTGAGAATCATTCTTCTAATATTATGTAATAAGTGGAAGTCAACTTCAAACCCACTTGATAGAGACAAATTTAAAAAATTCAAGAAAGAATATAATAGATCTATGTGTGATGTTAAAATAACAGCTAATGATAAATTGATATACAACTCACAAAATAAGTGTAAAAATGCATGGTCGGTGGCGAAAAAATAGTCTGAGTTTACAAACCCTAAAGCAGTAATTCCAGTATCAGCAGGAACTTTAAATAATTTCTTTGTAAATGTATCCACAACCTTAAAAACTGGTTCTGTGGATAAATCACAAACTATAACACATTTGGACTTTCTGAATAATTTTGAGAGACCTTATAGTGCTATTGAAAACAGTTTTAAGTGGAAGTGTGTCGATTCTAAAACTGTACTTAAAGCTGTTACACAGAGTAGTTCGTCACACAGTGCTGATGTTTATTGGTCTTTCTAATTTTGTGATTAGGGAAATTATTGACGTGATACTTGTACCTTTTACGTACCTGATTAATTTAGTTATAGTTAATGGAATATTTCCTGACTGTCTTAAACTTACTAAAATTGTACTTGTTTATAAGAAAGGTGATGTGAGTTTACCTGAAAGCTATCGTCCAATAGCAATTGTTCCTACATTAAGTAAAATTTTTGAGTCTTGTTTATTGGGTCAACTTGGCGATTATTTTGTTGATAATAAATTACTCCATACTCACCAGTACGGCTTTAGGCCTAAACACTCGACTGAAATGGCTGTTGAGACTATTGTTGTAAATATTTTAAAGGGTTTTGAAGGTAAATTAGTTATAGGTGCTAATCTTATTGACCTAAAAAAGGCTTTTGATTGTGTTTCACACACTATACTTAGCAATAAGTTACAATTCTATGGTATTAAAAACCAAGAAATTAAATTAATTGAGTCTTACCTGAGTAATAGAAAGAAAATTGTTATGGTCAACAATTGTGTCTCTAGCTATATGAATGTTATTGCAGGCGTGCCTTAGGGATCTGTCTTGGGGCCGTTTCTATTTCTAATATTTATAATTGATTTAAAATGTAATATTCCGTGCCTCTCAGTTCTATATGCAGATGACACCACTTTTCTTTGCTCCTATAGGGATATTTTAACTGTAGAAACTCAGCTAGTGTTTCCTTGCAGCTTGCTAAAACCTGGTTCATGGGAAATGACCTAGCCATAAATGATGATAAAACGGAGCACATATACTTTACTCTTAATAACGCTCTTAGGAAAAATAACGAAACTGAAATGGTGAAGTTACTGGGAATATGCTTGGATAGCAGGCTTACATGGCAGCCCCATATATTAAATCTTTGTAAAAAATTGTCTCGTGTCATTTATTTATTGAGAAAGCTGAAGTTTTTTGTTAGCAAGGAGATATTGGTAACTATGTATTTTGGTCTTTTTCAATCACAAGCATTATATGGTATTAGGCTCTGGGGCAATGCCACCTTAGCTCATCGTGTGTTTTTATGGCAAAAAATAAGGCAATTACAATTATAGAACATCTTTTAGATAGGCAATCTTGTAAAGAAAGCTTTATTAGGCTAACAATAATGACTGTGCCCGCCCTGTATATTTTCTGCAATTTAGTTTATGTAAGACTTCATATTGATGATTTTAATACTATGGGTTCTAACCATACATTTAACACAAGACATAAACAAGACCTTATTACTCTGTATGCTAGACTGAGTAAATCTTATAATAGTTTTAACTGTCAGCAATATAAATTATTTAATAAATTGCCACCAAAAATTAGAGAGATGTCTGAAAGTAAATTTTAAAATGTCATTTCAGGTTGGCTTAAGAGTATGGTGTTTTACTCGTTAAATGAATATATGACATGTGATTTAACAAAGTTAATGTGTTAAGATAGAGAATTTGTTTTTGTTAAGCATGTATTTGTAATTTTATGTATATTGTTTTTTTTTTGACTTTTGCTCATTACATTGTAAAATGTTTACCGGCAATAAAGCATTTATTATTATAATTAAAAGAACCAGAAATATAAATAAAGAGAGTGAAGGACTCAGGAGTTTCAATCATTGTTAAATCTGATTCTTTTCGCAAGTCTATTCGACGGAAGAAAAAGTAGGTAAATGAGCTAGAAAAATAAATTAATGAGTACAGTATACAATTTAAAACTGTTATTAATTTATTATTATTTCAACACAACTATTATAATTTTTAGTTCACCAATTGTGTTTTAATTATTACAAAAACAAATTCAGTAAATTTATTTTCATTAGAACTATTGGTTTGTTTGGTGCATCTAATTATGTTTGTCATTTGGTTTATTCTCTCAGAAAGGGAAATGTAGTTTATATCTATTATCGTTTTCTTATACTTGTTATGGAAAAAATCTTTAAAAAGTTGACTATATTTTATTCTTGAATTAAACAAAATATTTCCTTGAAATATTCCGGAAAATGAATTTTTTAGAGTAAAGTAACATGAACCCTGTAGGTTTTTGAAATATTAAACTTAATTTTAGCACATAATTATTATTGAATAATGACGTGTTTGTATTTAAAGTACCTTGGTTTTGGAGCACCAGCGACCGAGTCAGCAGGTAGAAGAGCAGCTTCATTAGCAGACTTAGCCAATCAGAGTGCAGCAACGAGTGCTGAAGAAGACAATAAAGAAAAGGATGCTCTCCTCAGACAAGTAGAAGCAAGAGATCTGATTGACTTTGGCATGATTCCAGTAAGTGATTTGATTATAATTCAATTATGAATATCTTTTATTGCTATTAAATATATGCAATATACAGGATGGATCAAAGTTAGTGTTATTTTTTGAGGTAACATACATGCTGCTAGTGATAAAAGTTTGACAGTACATTTTTAGAATATACATTAAATTTCCAACAAGACTAACATTAAGTTCACTGTGACAAAAGTACAAGTAAATACTGAAATTTATCGCTTAAAGTTGCAATTAGTCATCACAGATCTAAATACAACATTACACATCTGCTCTGATTATTCTTTTTTCTGTAAAACCCCATAAACGTGAGCCAGGATATCACGAGATATATGGTGACATGTTGCTCCATCTTTTTGAATGAAGGTAGTACTCATGTTCACTATCAAGCGTATAATTCTTCAAAAAATTTGATATAGTAAAATAGTTGTGTAAAAAATTATTGGCCCTAAGATGCAATTATTAGAAATAGCACATCAAAAACCAATTTTTCTCATATAAAAAGGTTTCTAAGCAATTGGTGATGATTTTCTGTAAATCAATACCTGGTATTTTGAGAATTGTCATGTTCAGAATGGTGGTTTTCAGATTTTTTTTTAGACAAACGGAAATCATGTGTAGAATATAGGGTACAACTTCTGGAGTTCTAACAGATGGTGACTTATTTCTGTTTGTTTTGTCACAGATCCTCTAATACGCCATTTCTTAACCAGATCTTGAATGATATTTTTTTACTGAAATATTTCTATTAGAAAACTTGTCTGTAAATATTTCCCGTGTTTCTATTAAAAATTCTGAATGAACATAAGCTTCAATTATTGCAATATTTTCCTGCAGAGAAAAGGGGTATTTTGGGATACAATAACGGCAACTAAATGTGCAGTAATCTACTGATTTTTACAGTGTTTAGATGCTAGCAATAGAAAAGAAAAGTAACGGAAACAACTGATAGTCGTGGAACACTACACAATCATCAACATCAATCTAGGAAGAGTTTTAAGATGTTCATGATGTAGTTTTACATTTGAAAATGTTTCATCACTTATTGGATTAGGAAAGTTAAATATTGTGCCAATTTTTTTTTTTTTTTTTTTTTTTAACTATGTGTTTCCCAGCTATGTTTTTTATCTAAATTTGATGAGAGATAATAGGGTTTTATGTGACTTTTTGTATCAAAATTAATTCTAAGGACCAAACAATGGTCACATCATTGCAACTATTGGAATAACATTATTTAGAATTTATCCAAAGTGATGTTTGATTTTTTTCTCCAGGAATTTGTCGGCCGTTTCCCAGTTCTGGTACCGTTTCACTCATTAAACCAAGATTTGTTGGTCAGAATTTTAACAGAACCTAAGAATTGCCTTGTGCAACAATACCAGATACTGTTTGGGATGGACAAAGTAGATCTTAGCTTCTCTAGTGGTGCTTTGAAATCCATTGCTATGTTTGCTATGGAAAGGAAGACTGGTGCACGAGGTCTGAGAGCTATAATGGTAAGTAGCTAAGGATTATAATATAAATTAACAATGCTTGACACTCAATTTCCTTGGCAATCGATAAGAGGTTTCATTTCACTTCTTTATACGAGATGAGATAAAAGAATAACAGGAATTTTTTTATTTCACAGGTTTTATAAATCCGATTTTTTTTTTAATGTATCTTGTTGGTACACATCTTCTTGACAATGTTGATATTTGGAGCCATTTTGAATGTTTATTTTATTTTTGATAGTCAAAAAGGTTACACATGTTTTGGTGTGCTTGGCGATTTTTTACTGTAGAAAAAGATGGATCAAAAAATTTGTATTAAATTTTGCTTGAAAAATGGAATACAGTGCAGCACCACATTCAAATTGTGGACTGTGGCTATATGGGTATGACATCGAAACCATGGCCTAATATCCCAATGTAAGCTGCCTGAAAAGCCGAGACCAAACACAATTTGACAAGTTTGATCAAATGTGAAGGTTTTTCTCGCTGTTTTTTTCTATTTCAATGGGGTGTATCATGAGTTCCTGTCATATGGTCGTACGGTCTATAAGAATACTACCTGGAAGTTATCCATCGTTTCCATGCAGCAATCCAATAAAAATGCCCAAAATTGTGGCACAACCATTAGTTGAAATTGCATCACAATAATGCTCCCACTCATACCTTTCTGTGTGTTCGTGATTTTTTGGTAAAACACGAACCATTTATTTTGCCTCAGCCACTGTATTCGTCAGACATGCCCCCCCCCCCCCAGTGACTTCTTTCTATTCCCGAAGCTTAAGAAAACTATGAAAGGACAACTTTTTGAGGTATCAGCAAGTAGGTACATTTAAGTGATTAAAATATTAAAAAATCAAATATTTACAATACACTATTACATCTCTAAGAAATTGTGTTTGGAATATGTGAGTGTAAGTTTGTGGAATGTTTTTACACTGTTTATTTTTAATGTTCATGAAACGAATGAAGATATGAAACCATCATAACTAAGTGAAAAATATATAGGGTTAACCAGAGCTTGAACCTCGATTAGAGGATTCCCATTATGGCGAACATACACTACACACAACTTATCTATGTAACATATGTTTATTTATTTATAAAACTGTTAAATTTTGGATCCTTTACAGGAGAATTTACTACTGGAGGCCATGTTTGAAGTTCCAGGCTCTGATATTCTTAGTGTTCATATAACAGAAGACGTAGTTATGGGGAAGAGTTTACCTATATATATTAAAGGAAGAGTTGTGGATGAAGGCGAACCTTCAATAGAAGTATTTGCTGAAGCAAAATGACCAGGTAATTTATTGTAATAATTTGTTATGTTATTAAATATTAGAAACCGGAATTTAAACACAGCTTCAACTGATTAGGGTATGAAATTTTTATGGTGGTTTTTTCTTGTTTATACACTTCGACATTGGAATTTATATGAAGGCTGTTCAGAAAGTCAGTTCTGTTTTATTATTAGACAGACACCAATACAATTAGAATATTTGTATTATAGACAAATTAAAAGTACATTTCTTGCCTATTTTTCCACAATATATTCCTACTACATTAACACTCCTTCAACTCCTCGTTGTTTTCAAATTGCTGTAGCTATTTTTTCATGTTAGGAAAAAGGTGATAATCACTATAGCAGCCAAATTAGGTTTGTACAGGGAATGGTTAAACAACCCATTAGAAACTGTCCAATAGGGCTTGTGTACATGCAGATGTAAAAATACCAGAATTCAAACATCCATACTGTTTGTTTTGAATTGCTCTTCTCAGCTTCCTTAAAGTTTCACAGTAAACTGCAGAATTTATTGTAGTGCCTTGTTCAATAAAATCCACTAGGAGTGCATCTTTTCTGTCCTTAAAATCAATTGCCATGTGTTTATTTTTGTACAGAAAATCTTTACTAGCGCTTTAGAGATTTCATGGCGAGCTCAATTCACTTCACATGGGGGGGGGGAGTCCTTGTTACCCTAGGCACTTCAGCCATTTGGGCTTATTGTGCTCCCGGAAGATGAGTGCCCCAATGACATCTTCCTATAGATCCACAAACTCTGAGGTTGTCTTGGAGAGTTGGTAGGCTTTTCCCTCTACATGTCCAAAGATGACTATCCTCTCCTGTTCAAGACTGCTGCAATATAGCAGATGGTCTCCAGGTTTGTTATGCATTCACATCTCCTGCACAGAGGTTCCGCTGTGGGTTCATTCCCACGTCAATTCAACCACACAAAAATAATTTTTCCCCCACCACATCAGATTTTTATGAAAAAAAAGTTGGTATGTTTGTTCTATATGTGGAGATAAGTAACACCACCAAATGTCAATGATTTAATCTTACTTAGTTTTTTATTTATGGCACTTTAAAGTTTTGATTTTTTTTTCAATTTCTGCGCCTTGGATAATGCCAAACATAATCTGTTATAGAAAATAAAATAATTTCTCATTTACTTATTTGACACCCAATCTTAATGAAATTTTTAAGGTATTTTC
The DNA here is from genome assembly GCA_963513935.1 of Aphrophora alni. Classification (NCBI taxonomy): domain Eukaryota; kingdom Metazoa; phylum Arthropoda; class Insecta; order Hemiptera; family Aphrophoridae; genus Aphrophora; species Aphrophora alni. Next base: position 149,605,067 of record OY740765.1, read on the forward strand.
TTATAACTATAAGGATTTTTTTTAAATACGAGGTTTGCTCAAAAAGTAACAGGAATTTGAAATTTTGCAGGTTGTATTAGTCCGATTCGCACGATTTTTTCATTGTTATGTTGGTAAACATGTCTGAAAAGTATATGTTCATTGGTAATCATATGGGATATTTAGTCTGTTGTCAGCTGTCAAAAATAGGGTAAATGTGTTTTGGTATGATCGGCAATTATTTATTTAATTGCATCAGAGAATTTGCATTAAAATTTGCTATAAAAATGGAATAAAGTGCAGCATTGTTTTATAAATGTTAAATATTGCTTTTGGTGACTCTGTCATGAGTAAAACAAGGGTTTACGAGTGGTATAAAGCTTGGTCAAGCTTTTCGCACCAACCATTTAACAGTTCCTCCAATACCGTCGCATTCTGTTTTGCCATGGATTGTAGTGAAGAAAGACAATTGGTCTTTAATTTTAAAGTCTTTTTCATAAAGTTGTATTTATTTTGGTATTGTCCTAGACAACCGTCACTGTAATAGTGAACATCTGTAATGTTAGAAAAATTTTCCTTGAGCTATTGTATCAGTGTTTCTTGAATTTTATAAACCATACAAACATCATGATTTATGTCATCGGAAATGACACAATGGGATGAGTCTATTTTTTCCTGGCAACCCACATGTATTACTGGATGAACAGTACAGGAGTCTGAGGTCCAGTGGTAACCATGGACCTCATCTTGTATCATAAAAGAGTAATTTTCACTGAAGTTCATTGATGTGACAGCTACATTTGACGCACAGGTATTTTTGAGGCTTTTAAAATAGCTTGATTGTCTCTTGGCAATGTAAGAATGAGGAATTAATTTTTCTATTTTTATTGTCAGTTCATCAACAAAGTCATCAATAGTTGATGTTTGTGTTATCATCTGCGTCCTATCTGTAACAAGCCACTGCTTATAATCGATTCTATCTTCTTCTTCTTCATAGTTTTCAAACTTTATAAGAATGTGGTTAGATTGTCTTTTGATGGACATTTTTCACATCACCTAAACATGCAGTTTTGAGCTAGATTTTCACACAAAAGCAGATTTTGTAGATCTTTGTAACTCTCTTCTAGTTGTGCTGCATGTATTAGCAGTATGACATTTTGATGGATGGTACATACGCAGAAAGAGTGAGTGCCACTAGCACCGACCAGAACATACCATATGGGACGAAGAGTACAAAACTTGGAGAACCCTATTTTTGTTTCAGGATATTCCCATTTGAAGTTTGCAAACATTTCATTGAGATTACTAAACTAATCTTTTCTTCTCATAATTTTTTTCCCTAAGCTTACTACATCTTTCATACCTGGCAAAACTGTTGACTGCTCATCACTTTGATAGAAATTTACAACTAACTCCTCCACCTCGGGACTGAGTTTCTTTCCTTTCCTTGGTTCAGGTTAAGCCAGAAATCTTTTTCCTTTGTACAATTTTTGTGCTTGTCTAGCAGAATAATCGGACATTTCGAAAGTATCTTTGATTTTTGTTCTTGACCAATTCAGTGATGCTGGAATCATCAATAGTTGTATTTTATTCTTTGATGAAAGTTTAGTTGCCATTTCACTTTTTATGTTCTCAACAAGTAAGTCCATTTCAACTGCTTTCTGTTCAGGTTTTTTTTTTTTTTTTTTTTTTTTTTTTTTTTTTTTTTTTTTTTTTTTTTTTTTTTTTTTTTTTTTTGTAATTTAGGCACTTTTGATGGCAATTCAACATCTAAAACTGTTTCAATTTTCATTTTTACATTTTGATGTAGATTTTCTAATTTATTTTGTGCATAACCAATTTTGAAGGTTTTATTCAATGCATGTAATTTAAAAGGTGAACACCCGACATCCGTCAAAGAAGCATTTAAAGTTTCAATAGCCTCTTCTTTTTTAACTGAGTTTCAGTTTCAGTCGACAGTGTAAAATCATCGTAATCTTGTGATTCTTCTTCATAGTTACTTGGAGTTGAGAATATATTTTTATAGCAATTAGTACATAACTTTTCTCCTGGTTTCACTTTTAAACCTTTTGTGACACAGGTCTCACTCCGCTGAAAACGTACTACTACTATTAAACTATTTTTAATGGGTTTCTTATGATTTTTATGAGGGTCACAGCACGCCTTTTGGAGGAATTCATACTTTGTCAAAAATAAACTCTTATGATGAAAACAAATGTTATTTATTTCTTTACTATCTAAATTACTTCTTTCTTCAGACAAATCACTAACATTTTCCAACCCTCGTTTTGTGGCATAAGTTGATTTGTGGCATTCTGTCAGTTTTTATAACCCTACACTACACTTATTGTCCATTTTCAATCAAAATTTATTTAAAAGCTAGTTAAATTTTTCTTCTTCAAAATTGCATTATGAAATAACAGAACTTGTAGCATTTAAGTTGAAATAATTTAACTAAAAATGTAAATTAATAATTAAGTATCTTTGTATATTTAAATTTTGTTTAAGTTAAATTCACACACAAATATATATATATATATATATATATATATATATAAATATATATTAATTCACACACAGTATAATGAATTCAAAGAAAGCTAAACACCACTAATAACTAACTCAAGGAGCACTAGCAACAGATTGGCTCATAACAGTCAGAGAGCAGTAACTGCCTGTAAAAGCGGCCTGTAAAGACATGAAAATCTCCTGTAGCAACTTGCTCTGCATATAAAGCAAACAAAATATAGAATTGCTTTTTATTACTAAATATTAAGTTTTTCTGTTAAATTATGTTAAATATTATTAAATATTTCATTGTTTTTTTTATAACAGCTTCTTATTAACAACATATATTTTTCCAAATATTAAAACATAGTTTATACCTTTCTTTAAAAGCTTTAGCCATTCATTGGGTTTGACAGAACCTGACATTGCTTGTAAATAATATATTGAAACTTGCAATGGACTTAAGAAATAGAAGGAACAAAATACAAAGAATTTTTATTTTATTAAATTAAAGCTCATTTCATGCAGATAATTATATGGAAAAAAATTCTTGATTATCTTATTCTCTGTTTGAGATATTGAATTCAACGCTAAACCATGTTCGCATTTTTTAAAACTAAAAAATAAAATCAGAAATATGATTTTTATAATATTTAGGGTTTAACTTAGGTTACTGATATATATATATATATATATATATATATGTTTTTAATTCCTTACAGTTATAAGAACCTACCTTAAAATTTGCATCAAGATTGGGTGTGAAATAAGTAAATGAGAAATTATTTTCTTTTCTACAACACATTATGAGAGATAAAAAGTCGAAATTAGGTGGTGTTACATGTAGAACAAACATACCAAGTTTCATAAAAATCTAAGGTGGTTGGTGAAATGGTCTGGTTGAACTGGCGTGAATGATCCTGGTGAAGATTTACATCCTGTGCATATACTTTCTAAAGTGGCCATGTCCTGTAATCCAGCCTACCACTTTCCTAATATTGGACCAGCTCAACTTGATAAGATCCGATGCAATTTTTGTAGAGGGGGCATAAAGTATGAGTCTACTCATTCTCAAACCTGAGATGTTCTCCACTTTGTCCTAAGCTCTTTCTCAGTCCAAGTGTTGATGGTGAACATAGCCCTTTTCTTGGAGATTCCACAAAACGGCTCTTGTCCTATGAACTTCGCTACCGATGCTTTATTTGCTAGAATGACAGCGTTCTTTATTTCCACTAATTCCAGCATGTCCTGGCATCCAACAAAGAGTATCATTATTAAGGCCACCAACTTGTGATAGGGCCTTGAATCAATCCCAGACTAGCTTTCACCTAAATTTTTTTGTGTCTATTGCTTTCAAGGATACCTGTTGCTATAGATGTGAATTTCCTTATCCCTGTATCCAAGTCTTAAATTTTCTAGGGCACATTACATTAAAGCTTTTCCAACTGGAATACTATGGTGTGAAATACCATTGGTAGCAAAATTGTGTTTCCACAGATAGTTGCCTCTGTTCCACCTTTAGTTTTTGAACCTTCTTTAAACCACTCCAGTTCTCCTAGAGGTCTTCTTCTTAGACCATTTCTTGCGTTCTGGTATTGTCAGTACAAACATCTTTGAAAAGGAATAAAGTGTTTTCATATGGTCGGAGATCATGTTTAATACATAATCTCCTGTGGCCATTGTTGTGATTTTAAAGTGTCCCAACTTATCATGGGACTGTTTCCATACAGTTGATCTCTGGATTTCTACTTTAGGCCATCACAGAACGGCATCATATGTACTCTGTGGCAGGTCTCACCACAGAGATGTAAAACCAAAACATCAGCTTCAGCCTTAAACCCCATATCCCACCAATCACAGGCCCGCATGCCATAAGTTACCTTTTACCCTTATTGATGACACTGTTAATATGTGAACCCCAGTTAAGTTTATTATCCAGGACTACCCCTAGATACTTAACCTCGGTTCCCATTTTAATTTCATTACTAAAGATAGAGGTCCAAGACCCTCCAACTTCCTTCGTCTAGTATATGGAATGAATGATTTCAGTCTTGGCCAGATTCATTGACAATCCAACCTTCTTGCTCCTACATTCAACTGTCCTTAGTGCTAATCCAAGCAGTTCTGTGACTGTTGAGGTAAACTTGACAACAAGTATTATAACATCATCTACATAGCACTGAGCATGCACCCCACTGTTGTTAAGATTACTGATGAGTTCATCAACCACCAAGTTTCACAGTAAAGGGGACAATACTCCTTCCTGTGGACACTCTTAAGTTGTATTGACCTCTACATTTTTGCCACGCAGTGAGAATTTTATAAACCCTGTTTTCCAACATGGCTTGACCCATCTATTTACGTTCCATCAATTCCATGACCTAGGGCCTCCTTCATAATGGACTGAGTTGTGGTGTTATCAAAAGTGCCTTCAATATCTAGACATGCACCTAATGCCACTTCTTTATGTCAAGAGCATTTTGTATTCTGTTCACCAACTCGGAGAGTAGATTTGCAGGATTTCCCTGGTCCCTGTTCCCTGGTCCCTGGTAAGGATGTTTATTAATATGGTAAGGGTTCTCCATTAATACCCTTTCCCAGAGAAGCCTATGAATTACCTTCTCCAGTACTTTTAGGAGAAACGAGGACAAGCTTATGAGGCGAAAGGACTTAAGTTCTTTCGTATAAGTCGCCTTTCCTAGCTTAGGTATAAACACGACCTTGGAAACCCTCCATTCTCATGGGATGTAGCCAAGAGCAAGGCTGGCTCTGTATATCCCACAGGGCACATGCTATATGCATTCAATCCCTTGATGTAAGCAAACAGGTCTAATACCTTCTCCAGCAGGAGATTTGTAAGAGTCAAATATACGAACTGCCGATTTCATTTTACTAAATGTAATTATGTGATTGGCCAATTTCCATTTATTAGTACTTCTATTAGGACAAGTCTGTTTACCCTTAGGTGTATTCTCCCACATATATTTTCTTATGTTGCATCCCAGAAAGTAGGTGTTTAAGAGGATTTCCAACACCACCCTAGCTTCCACAAGAAACTTGCTATTAGTATTCCTAATAGTTCCTATTGGTGAGATAGGATCCTTGGATATTATCCTCTGGATTCTAGCAGTTTCCTGTACTCCTTCAATCCTTCAATGTCCATACAGAACTTCCTCACAAGTACCTTTTCATCTGACTTACCTTCGTTATATTGGGATAACACTCCATGATGTATCCCAACACCCACATCTCTTAAAAATTTTGAAAAAGGACCTTACTCTCTTTCTAAGTGCTGGTAGCTCAAGGTTCCACCATTTTGCTCCACCAGACCTAGCATGAGTTAGTGGGCAATTCGCCTCAAATGAAGTCACTATGGCTTCTTAAAGGTTTTCAGACATTCTATCAAGATCATCAGTGTTATGAACCTTACCAGAAAGTTTCTAGATTTTCTCTTCCAGGTTGTTTTTATAAGAAATCCAGTCTGTTCTTCTGGGATTCCTAAAGGTAATTTCTCTCTAATTTAAAGGTCACCAATCCTAAAGTTAATATGTCTATGATCTGATAATGATGGTTCTAGAGAGACATGCCAGTTATGTACCCTATTCATCAGTAGGTTACACGGTGTAAGGTCAATGACCTCTCTTCTGACTTTAACAAATATTGATTCATTACCTACAAGATAGTCTATGTCAAGAGTGAGAGTTTGACAAATCCTCCCTCTTGCCACCAACCATCCTCCAATCACTCACGACCAACCCATTCTCCCTTCACCTCCAAGCTTCAGCTTTGAAGCCATCCAAGCTAACCACTCCTTGGTATCGATGTTGCAGCATGTAACAATCAGGCGGATATCGTTCCTTTCTTCAGTGTCTGTGAACAGTCTCTCTTCATTGCTCCCGTGTAAGATCTAGGGTCACTTCCCCAGATCCCACTGCTTGTTCAAGTTTCTCCAGGTCTATGTTGCTTGGTCGGTGACGTAGTCACCACCATGCTCCTCCTGAAAGGATTTTATTGTTCTTCTTTATCTAAAAGCAATTATTCGTGTCCCCCAGAATCCTTGACACTGAAGAGGATGGATTATCCTAGACCAACCTTGAAGTATCACCTGGAGTAGGATTTCCAATTGGATTGTCCATTGCTCATTGATAACATCATCTTTTGGATATTTGTCATCAGAATACTCTACTCCATTACCAGTTGATTCTACTGTAGCTTGCAGAGTCCAGCCTACCTATGGTTTTATATCATATTTTGCTTCTCCTAGTCTTTGAAGAACCATCTTACCGTAGAAGAAAGCATGGGGCAGTGGATATTTTAATGGCGGCACTTACTCGCCATGTTACAGCATTGTCGTTAGGTTATTGTAGGATTTTAATGAGTGTGACCCTGCCACAAGCCATCCCCTTCACACCCTGATAATGCTGCCACACCGGTTTGGGCTTGCTTATTTGACCAAACCTTATTCGCAGCTGTCCATTATATCTGATGGAATGTTCACCGCCCACTAGCCCATGAGTCATGGCGAGCTAGAATGGCCCCATTCCATCAACTGATTTTTTGTTTCCATGTTTATGTACAACTCTCTACTTATCGCCTGCTACAATATGACTAAGAAAATCATCTCCTTCAGTAACGTAGCGTAAAAGGAAAGTTGACCTTCTTAGCTTTTTGGTTATCATAAGTTTAGTCATATAGTGCTTACAAAACTGTGGTAGATTTTCATTTACGACTTCATACAAACTGTTTGTAATACCTCAGGAAATAGTTCCGATGTTTCCGAATCTTTGAAACTCCAGTCTTCTCGGATTTTATAATTCACCTTTTTAACAAGTGAATCTGTTACAACAGATGGTTGTCCACTTCTTTCAGACTACACAGCTGTGCAAAGATCATGCCACTACACCCAATCTTTTACAAATCAGACAGAAATGGAACTTAATTCCGAACAGCCCTTTATACTCTACATATAAGCTGTTTTCAATTCTATGATTAAACAAGAAATTTCTGTATGCATGTTTTAACATGGGTAAAAAAACCATGGATTTTTCATGCTCTATATTCAGGAGTGCCACATGTAAAAGTGTATGTGTAAATGAATAATACTGCACATAACACCCTTATACTGCTTGTTAGGTGTGAAATTTTGGTAATTTTGGTAAAATTTCAAAAATTCTAGCAATTTTATGTGCTTATAGGGTATAAGTAGTATAGGGTAAGTTTGGTAATTACAAACAATTTCAACCTCTGTTGTTTGACTGATCTTCATATATCAGGAAACAGAAAAAATGATTTTCGACATGCCAACTGTCTCTCATCGGTGTTGTCTGTACGTAAGCACAATAGTGGCTACAAGAATAGGAAGGAGAAATTTGGTATAGGAGGACTATTATAGTCATATATAACCCTATTCAGAAAAATTGAATTAAAATTGCCAAAATGGTGACCATTTTAAACAGTATTTTCTTCATTTCTCATGTATGTGTTGAACTTATAACACACTGAATTAAATAAAAATTGGCAGATTTCAATTCTGAATATAATGGTACCACCTCCACTTCTCGACCATGACAAATAGTAAAGTTATTGTCAAAAATATAATTTTGAACTCTGACCTTGCAAGAAAATGGCTGAGTCACCAACACAAGTATATCTAGTAGAGGCTTCCTCAAATATGTACAGCAACAAGGTCAGAGTCTAGACACTGATGCGAATAAAATGAGTGGAGTTTGTTTAATATATGCACATTTAGTCAACATCAAGAATGTAATGTTGTAGACAATTATGAGGTTCAGAAAACCTGTGTAACATCTGTTTTAAACTAACTTACCTTACTGGGTAAGACCCCTTGATCTACAAATACAATTTAATATTTCCTGCATGGCCCAAGAGACCAATTTTTGTGCAATACATTTAGAGGATCTGGTTGTATTACATTCTATAATGAGCTGGGTAAGTACCTTGATGTAACTCATCGACTTTATTTCTCTTGTTAAAATGTTGCTTGTGAAGAAAAATAGTAAATGTGCTAAGGTTGTATTATCTCTGATTACATTTAATAAAACAGTACTTAGGTAAGGAATACAGACAAAGTTAATCATATGTTTTTAAATAAGAACTAGGGGGGAAATACATTTTTGGATATTTACAAAAGCAAAAGGGAAGGCATCCAAAGAGAATGGATGAGTTGTGGAAGGTGATCCGCTAGTATTCATCCCATAGTCTACCCAGGCTTTGTATGAAACCTGTAGAGACCAGATTTTAGAAAAAAATCTGGATCAGATTTTAGAAAAGATCAGGATCTCTAAAATCATGAATTAGGATTAGAATCATGAATTGATGCTCTACTGAATTCATTGAACTTTCACTGAATAAAAACTTCACACTAGCACAAAAGGTGTTTTGGCAACTCCTTTCCATTATAAAGCAAAACCATTGAGGTACCAAACCTATTTTCTGGAGATGATATCTCATTGCATAAACCAGACAACAGATGTATCATACATCTTAGGTCTTTTCCACTCTGTGATAAATATATGGCTTTTGACCTGGAAAATTTGATAACCCTCTTTGTCTCTCTAAGCCTAGTAATTTCCTCCCAATGGAGGGGACCAGACCACAACCACATCTCTTTTAGCAATTTTATTTTTGACTACACCTGTACAAGCAGTCACTCATTTTATGGTGACATTGTTTACCCTATGTATATTATTCACCATGTTAAAACCTCCTCAGGGGCTCACTTATTAATGTATACGGGTGTGGCAATCTTGAGACATCCCAGCTGAATCTACACCTTTATTCGTTTAGTCTTGGGTTATATTTAATCTTGCCTATCTTGTTGGTCTCTCTTTACCAACTCTTGTTCTCTTCTGACCCTGACGCTATAGGAGTATTCAAAAGCTAGGAGTTTTTATTTTACGCTGTTTTCTTCCTATTTTTAAAAGGTATTGTTAACCAGATGGTTTTTTACTTTAAAAAAAAAGAAAAAAATACACATTAGCAGCCAGTCACTAGTTTGGATTCAAAGATGAATTTTTCCAATACATTCAGAGCAGCTTGGCTATCTGAGAGTATGTGGATTTTAATACGTATTATTAGTATCTCTCTGTGGCATAGCTATGACCTCGGCTTGGAATATTGATAGGGAAGAGCCAAGAGCCATAGATAATCATCTATATCTTGGTCCATTGATTACAGTCTGAACTTAACTATTCATCTTGAAGCCTGTGTATCATATATACAGTGTGTCTCTTCAGAAGTCTAAGGTCAAGACACAATGTTAATCACCTTATGCAACAAAGATGGCATCATCCATTGTGAATTCGTTCCTGATGGTCAAACTCTACAAGGTAGTTTTGAAACGGTTACTTGTACACATTTGGCATATATTCAGCCTGAAGAATGGAAGTTTCTTCGTGACAATGCACCTGCCCACTGTGGCATCCGAGTGCACCAATTCTTATCTCAGCATGGTGTATCCTTTTTCGATCATCCACCAAACTCCCCTGATTTGGTGACACCTGCAACTTTTTTCTATTTTCGCACCTCAAGACAGTCATGAAATATGCATGTTTTGAGAACATGTTCGCCATCCAAGAATGTGTCTTTGATTCCTAAAGAGGACTTTGATGGCAGTTTTGAGAAGCTTTATGAACTTTGTCAAATGTCTGTTATTGAAAGGTAATTATGTTTTAAAGGCAATAAAGGTAATTTGTTTTTTTTTTTTTTTTTGTTCTGCGATACCATCACCAAAATTTTATGGACACATTTCGTATATTTTGTTACTTATATTTAAAATTTTGCCTATTTTTCAATATTAAGATACTGTTGAATATCATATTTTGTCTTGTAATGCTGATTAATTATTGATTGTCTCTATCTTATGTAACCTTTGTTTTAATATTAAATTGGGATTTTTTCAGATTATTCTGAGATAAATTGGCAGCCTTTTAACTCATTTTCTTATCAACTTGGTGGCCATCTTGTAAAAAAACAACTGTATAAATTTTAAATTTAGATCTAATAAATTTTGGAAATGCATTAATGTTATAGGAATTCAATAAAGATCTTTGTATCCTGTATGTGTTTGAATGTATATTTGTATACTTAAAGCGTTCCTAGAATATTTTATAATAGTTTGTTTAAATTGTTTGTTAATTAAAGTAGAATAAAAATTAAATTCCCAGTCAGTTATATTTGTTGGAAAATATTTCTAATTTAGGTATGAAGATGGGGTTTGTGTGTAAGAATAAAACATTGTGATCTTAAAAATTTTATTTTGTTTGGTATTTTTAAGTAGAATATTATTTATCTTATGTAATAAAAATTATGAATAAATCTAAACACCATTTGTTGTTCTTTGTTTTCTTCATTTTCAGTGTTTACTTTAATAATTTGATATCGAACAGCTATTTAATATTTCTACAAGAATTATTTTTTAAGTAAGAACCATTTAGTTACAGATCACTGAAAACATTATTAATGAATAATTCCATATGTTAAATTGTCCTATTCTTTAAACTGTGAAATGGATGTCTTTACACCACCGAATGGTGTAAAAAGTCCTTAAGTTATGATTACACCTTGCTTAGAACAAATTTGCATGTGAAAAATATGCTATCAAGACTGGGAATCGAACCCAGGACTTTTGGTTTTATACTGCAATGCTCTATCTAGCAATTGAACTAACCCACATATAAGTATATAGTAGTCGAAATTTCCCACTTGACTCTAATGCTTGTAAAATTTAAACTGTTTATTATTTTAACATTTAACCTAGTTCTATTACAGTAACAGCTAATTTAAATATTAGAATGTTTATCTCTGATCTTTTAAGCTATGTTTTGATTCTTGAATGTATTTATATTTGTTACCAAAGTAACCAACACATTTAGTAGAAGTTGGTTCTTCAAGCTAACCTCTTAGTATTTTTCTTATAATAGATTCAATTGTCTTTAAATAAAAATGAGTGAGAAAGAAATAGAAAAATAGAATTAAGTAAAATATTGTATGTAACAGGTGTGTAAAAACTTCTTTACAACACAGTAAATTAAGCAAACCTTTCCCTCTTGCTGTAAAGAAGCCTGTTACACCACTTGCTGTGTAAATATATATATTCTACATAATCTCTATGGCAAAGTTTGTTAATCTCTCATCATAAAAGTCTGATGCTTGTTCATTTAACCAATCCATAACTGACGACTGACTGAATTCACAGTTCATCGCTATTTACCATTAACTTTAACTTTGAAAATAGGAATCTGAAGGAGCAAGATTCAATAATATAGGGGTTCTCGTTTTTTTCATCCAAACTTATCCAGTAAAAACGTGCGTACTAAATTTTGTGAACAATGATTTTACGATACAGACAGATGTACGGTAAAAAGTCAAATTTGGAATGACTGCCTGAGCTGTTTCAATATTTCACAGTACATATTAATAGCCACTTCACAAGGCATGAATTCAACCAAAAGGTTGTCTTTTCTGTCGCAGAAAAGTATAGCTAAGATTGTTTGAGTCTACGGTATCTGCTTTAATTCTTTTGGTTTTGTAGACATTTGGAATAATGCCATTCTTTTAATTACTGCTTTATCTTGGGTGTGTTAAGAGAAATGCAAGTTGCATCTCCAGTCAAGATGTGGTTAAAAATTCACGACCATTTCAGTCATAGAACTCCAAAAACAACAGAGTAGCGTTGTTCTTACATGTGCTTTTTCTTGTGTTCCTCAGTAGACATTTTTCGAGCTTATCTGGTCCAAATGTTCTTGCACTGGAGAAACAATATCATAAATTTCAGATCATGGAACTTGAGGAAAAATCTCATGCAGTTCATCAATAGTGAATCATGTTTTCATGTTTATCAGCTTTGTGAAATCAAGTCCTCAGTAATGACAATTGATCATCAGGATTGTGGTTTATGAAAATCAGTACTGTCTTCATTAAACAGCCTACACCATTTATGTACATTTCTCTAGTTCATAACTCATTTCACAAAGTCGTCTATGAATTTATAAATTTCAGAAGGACCAACACATTTCATTAAAAAATCTAATTATAAATTGCACTTTGTAGTCTAGGATTGGTGATCGACCTGTAGAGAACACCTGATCTTGAAAATGATCTGTTTTATAGCTTGTGTGTTCATAGTTCACAAATAGTAAGTAACCCTCGCAGCAATTTTCAATCAATAATTTGCCGAAATACAGTAATTGTTACCAGCCCACTCATTTGTATATGTGAGAAACTGAAACAACAAAAGAAAAGATAACTGGAAGAAAAATAAAAACCCCATAACAATTTCAATGTTTTATTAACCTTACAACAAGCAATAAATTGTAAACGGCAAGTTGCTTTAAAAAAGAGAAAAGCTTCGTTTGACAAATAAATCTAACCTGAAAAGTGAAGTTGGTAACAAAAAGGTAATGTAAATAAATGGGTATTTAGAATTAAAGATGATGGAAAATATAAGAATTTTTTTTTATTGACCTTACATATCTCCCACAAACTAAAGACAATTCTGTGGGCATGATCAAACTTCCCATCATATATTTTTCAGTTACTCTGCCATACTTCCCCACATATCCTCTGCTTGTCAAGTGTGGTAGGGGGGGGGACAGGTGCTTCCCCTTCATTTTCCATATTGTTCTTTCCTAGTATTATATCTAATCAAAATTTAAATGCCTTTCCAATGCAATGTGTATAGATAAATTTGTTTGCACACACAGACAAAATCATATACCAACCAAAGCTCTAAATATAGGGGTGACCTAACATAAAACCAACAGTCAAAAATTCTGGTTTTATTAAAATAGGCTAAAACAAAGGAGAAATGACTTAATGAATATACATTAAAGTTTGATTATCTTAAAATAAATGGAAACTATTTCGATAATTTTTTGTTAAGATTTACTATTTTATTTAACTATTTAAAAAATTAGAAACCATTATTTTCTTTCTTACAATTGGGTGTATTTATTTTGAGATAAAAATCTTCAATTACAAAAAATGTATTATTTTTTTTGTTTTTTTCTTTTCAGAAATTTAAATATTTACGGCGATATTGATACTTCATCATCCTTTTTTAACCGAAATGTTATTATATATTGTAAGAAAAATGCAATTTTCAATTTTTTTATTTATTTAATTGGAGCTACCGTACCCTCAAATTATAACATGGAAAAAATAAAAATGCCTCGAGATATTGTCATAATTTGTCCATAAAATAAATTTATTAAAATCTGTATACTCAATTGAACTACCATAGCTGACAGACAGACATCATTTAAAAAACTCAAATGGATATTTTCCTGTAAAAAAACACAACATCGATTTTTTAACTTATCATTACTTTCTCTATATTAGGCTTATGTGTATGTACAATAAGTAAACTGAACCCCCCCCCCCCTAATTTCCTATTAAAACAATTTGATCCCCGGGGAGTTAAGTAATACTGATTAAAGTCAAATTTAACCAGCATTGGTGAATCAAATTAAAACAAAATTATAAAATAACTAATTTATAATGATAAAAGTTGACAGGGATATTCTTCTTATTCAAATATCTCGATATTGGCACTCCCTGTAATATCGACTAACTCCTTAGAATTGAATGTAGCCACAATTTTAAATTCTCCAGATTGCTTCGGCGTAAAAAGATGTTCAATTCTTGCTTCTTCTTCGGGACCAACATTTCTGAAAACACAAAAGTAAAGTTGTACTATCTGTTTTAATTTTAAACTACAGTAATGTTAATTATGCAATCTCAATAAACACTGATACTATGACTTGCTAACCAATTTTAACCATTTAGTAATTTTTTGGTACAATTTTTGATCTACTGTATATAAGGTTGTGTTCAGTAAGTCGGATGTCAATCTTTGGGAAATGACCCTGGACATCAAAATAAAGGAAAAGTTCTTATAAACACATGTCAAAAAATTGTTTGTTTTCCTTTTACTTGTCTGACTTTAAAAAACAAACAAATATAACTGCATTAAGGATTGAGATATTAAAACCAAATTATGCAGAATGTCTTACACCGTTACTTTGCGCTATACCATAAAATTTTACAAATTTTCACTTAAATGTTTCAAAATGGCATTAATTTCAAACGCGTGTTGCTAAATATCTCTAAAACTGTTCAATTATAAAAATATTTAGCCTTTTAAATGCTGAACAATATGATAGTTTTTTATTATACAGGGGTACTCAAATAATATATGTTAACAAATGAAATAAGTAATTTTTCATACTTCTAAACAATGTAATATTAATTACTTTTACAATTCTAATTTTAATAACAGATTATCTGCAATTGAAAAAATAAATAACATGATTTTCAAAACAATTTAACTTTGTAGATGTTTAAACAGGTGACGTCTTGATTGACACAATCTTTCAGTCTTTCTTGAACATAGCTATACACATGATGGCAAAGTATTTGGTCATTGTCGATTTTATGAAATACTTCAGAGATGGGAAATTTACAAATAAATCACATCAACAATTGATGATAAATATCCAAATAAACTATGTCAATAAATGACGGAAAAGTTTGAATAAACCATATCAACAAATGATGGCAAATGTCCGAATAATATTACTGGTGGTGTATCTCTATATCAACAATGGATATTATCTCACAAGTCAAGCTCAACATTTATTTATATATCTACAATAAATGTTATATAAAATGTATTTATATATTGGTATATTTCTAAGTAACATATATAAATACATTATGGAAGATATACAAATAAACCAGATCAACAAAATAATGGCAAAGGTCCATATCAACAATCGATGGAAAATGTCTGAATAACCTGTACCAACAATTGATGGCAAATGTCCGAATAAACTATGTCAACAAACGATGGCAAATGTTCAAGAAAACTTTGCAAAAAAATGATGGCAAATGTTCGAATAAACTATATCAACAAATGATAGGTAATGTTCTATAAACTATGTCAAATAGTAGTATGAACTTTGCAAAAAAATGATGGTAAATGATTGAATAAACTATGTCAACAAATGATGGCAAATATTTTAATAGTCTATATCAATGATAATTATGTTCTTTAATAGTTATTTCTTTTAAAATGATGTATCACTCGGAAGGATTACTATTTAAAATTCGTAATTATTCTTCCAGAAGCTAATCTTAAAACCACTATATCGAAAAAATTGAGCTTCCTAAAATTAGATTTTTTTTTATTTGTTCAAAATTTACAAATGGGGTGGAGTTTTAGACAACTGGTATATAAAATACCTGTAAGACAGTTTTTCATTCTTGGAAATGCCAGGGCTTTCAAAAGAAAACTTGCAATTGGTGAGCATCTTCTTCAAAGGATTTTTAAAATGGAAGACAATTTTTGTAGATAATCCTACAGATGCATTTTCTGGAACCTGTAACATAAAATTACAAATTTAACTGAACACAGAATAGTGTAAATTATGACTCATATAACAGTTTATTCATTATTTATAACCAGTATCGGATAAAGGGAGTGGCAAATAAGGTGGATCCTCTTCTAAACAGTGTTGGATTCTAGAGGAGGGTGCTGTATGAAAAATTGTCACATAATATAAACTAGAGCTTACATTATTATCAGTTGGAAGCCTAATGATTTTGATTTTTTCCTTAAAACAGATTTTTTTTTAAGAACCCAAAAAATTTAATTTCTTTTCAAAATAGGCTTTATAAATTTTAGTGAAATACAAAGCTAAATGACCCTACCAAATGTGTAAAAAAAAATAATAAATAAATAAAATTAAAATTAAAAAAAATAAATAAATAAAAACACTGCTGAATTGACATATTTTTGGACAGGTAAATGAGAAATTTTGTGCAATTTTTGGGGCAATTTATGTACTAGAATCCTTCTCCATGACATCCTATATATTTTAAACTTATGTTTTCTTAATTAACATTATAATAAACATCACCATGTCTGACGACCTGTTATTAATATTTTAAAAATTCTTTGTTATGTATCCTTGAAAAGAAGTAATAATACTTACAATAATGATTAAAGGTGGTTTCACTATTTGGAAGTCATCTTCACCTGCCCAGGTTTGTCTGGTTTCCATGACAGTGGCGATGGCAAAACATTTGATGATGCAATACTCAACCAGTTTGTCCAAATAGTCATCCGGTTTGACAGTGAGTCGGAGATTTTCAACTGAAAAATTAAAACATTTTAAATGTGAAGATTTTCTATAAAAGATGATGATGTAAAAAGCTTTCATTTTGCATAAAAGCTCAATAAAAATTGCACATAATTTATATCTCATTAAAAAAGAAGTTACAATTATTGCTATTATTTATCAGTATATTTACTATAATTTTTAATATAAATATTAATACACTTATATATATATATATATATATATATATATATATATATATCACAAGAAATAGCTAACACCAAGTTGAAGTCAACTGAACAAAAGAGTGTGTGCCAACTGGGTAGTTACCTAATGTGTGACCTTGTAGTTCCGGCAGAGAATTAATTGGAACAATTTAGCCTTATTTAAAAAAAAGAGTAATTTTTCAATTTGTATTAATTTATGAAAGCCAAAACGATTTTATTTCTACAATAGTAGAATGATAGAATTGTCAGGTTTATATAAAGCCTAAATTATTTTCAGTTTGTCTTTTTCCTTTTTCCAGGTTAAGATATTTTGTACCAAATAAATATATTCTGCTATTTATGATTTAGGCCTAACTGTATATCATTTTTTATATAAACAAACATGATCTACATAGAAAAGTTACAATATTCCATAATGACATAAATTCCTCTACATTGTTTACTTATCATCATCCTCATTGTACTGCTCATAATTTACATATAAAACAGGTTGTTTTTACAAAAAATTGGTTAAATGAATCAAATCAACTTTGAACTAATTTGTTATATTAAATTTGTTAAATCTTTTTTCTCTCTGAAAAACTTGTTTAAGCAATTGTAAAATTTGGAGAAATTAGGAAAAACACAGAGTTAAAATGATGGGTGGTCCAATAAGACTTGACAGATTTCAAAATAAAATAACTTAATAATAACTATAGTAATATATAGTAATATATTATATAATAAAATAAAATAACTATAGTAAAATAACAGTAACAATTTATTACAATAGGCAAAATATGTAGTTAGTTATACCATTTTCATTTATGGAATATAACATCACGTAGGTGTTCCCCTACCAATCTCCACACATTTTTCTAATCTTTCTTGAAAATTTGCCATTACTCGACGGATCATGGATATTGGTATTGCAGCAACTTCAACCTCTATGCAGTTCTTTAAATTGGCAATGGTGTCAAGTTTTGTAAAATTGATTAAACTAATATAATATTGAATACTTGATCTAGGCTGCTTATCAGTGACTTGAATGCCTACTTGATCTAGACCAGGGGTCTCCAACCTATGACCCGTGGGGTACATCTGGCCTGAGAACAGATTTTAAGTGAGCCGCGGGAAAAAAAATTAGATTTAGGTATAAAATATTTGGCAATTTGAAAATGTATTCCTAGTTTAGAAATTTCAACATCAGCTACTGGTGAAATACTTGTCTACTTTTCGCCCTTTCTGTTTTCTAACCCCCGTTATCTAGCGTCAAATCCAAATCAGCTATTGACAGACAGCGATGGACAGGTATAGTCACTGCTAGTGTGTTGCTAGTGGTGTAGAAAGCAGTAGCTGCCCTAATTGTTGTACAGTGGGGCAGACAGCCACCACGTTATTCAAGGTCAACACACTTGTTCATGAGTCATCTTTGCTTTGCTAGCCTCTACAGTGTCACCAGAACTAGTGGGGATGTAGGTCGTATTATATGTTGCGATTCTATTTCCAAGTGTTCAAATTAATTTGAGACTGTTGTAATGAGGTGCAAGTGACCGATAGTTTAATAGTAAAGAGTTATATTTTTCTTTTCAACATTGGCTACTAGCAAAAAAAGGAAAATTGATTTAGAGTGCCGTGTATTTAATCAACAGTGGACATATGGCTATTTTATGATTGAAAACAATAACAAATTGTTGTGCCTTATTTGTAATGACACTGTTGCTGTTTTGAAAGAGTTTAATGTCTGCAGACAATTTGATACAAAGCACAAAAACAAAATTTTTAATTTTACAGGTAAAATTTTTGAGAGGACAAAATATCTTCTTTGAAAAACTCATTGTCATCTCAGAGAAAATTTTTACCAAGTTAACACAACAAAACGAGTCTGCTGTAAAGCCAGCTTTAAAATCAGCCACATTTTAGCTAAAGCCGGCAAACCTTTTAATAATGGTCAATTGATAGAGGAGTCTATCTTGACGACCATGGAAAAAATCTGCCCTAATAAACTTTCATTATTTAATGCTATTACTTTGTCAGCAAACACGGTGGCACGATGAACGGAAGATATTGGAAATAACTTTGCACTTCCAATGAAAGACGTTTCCAAGGATTTCTAGTGGTTCTCAATCTTTCTTGATGAATCAACTGATGTGTCAGACTCGACTCAAGTTCTTTTGTTTGAGGCATGAATAGTGAATTCAAAATCACATAGGAGTTAGTGGTTGTTCATTCCATGGAAGGACGAGTGACCGGAAACGAAATTTTTGCCAAAGTGAAAGAAACTTGGACTTGATTTGAAACATTTGAAAGGTGTAACTACAGACGGTGGAAAAAAATATGTACGGCACATAATGGGGAGTAGTGGGAAATATTTGTAACTCCATAGAAACAACCGGTGTATAGACAAAAATTTCCCATTGCATCTATCACCATCAGGCGTTGTTGCGGCAAACATATTAAAGTTGTAGAAATGATGAATATGGTTGTAAAAACATTATACTTCATTCGGTCAAGTCTGCTGAGACACTGCCAATTCAAAAATTTTCTAGCTGAAGTGGACAGTGCATATTCAGATGTTCCCTGCCATTGTGAAGTTTGCTGGCTGAGCAAAGGCAAGGTGTTGCAGAGGTTTTCAGAACTTTGTGAAATGGTAGACATCTTTATGACTGAACAGCATTGTCCTGTATCTCAACTTTCTGACTGTTTGTTTCTGTGGAAATTGGCTTTTATTGTGGATCTACCCACGCATATCAATAGTTTAAACTTGAAATTACAAGGTGAAAATTCCGTAGTTTTTGACATATATTCGCACTTCAAAGCTCTTAAAAAAAAGCTCAATCTTTTCAAGAAGCATTTGGCATCTATGAATTTCGATCACTTTGAAACCTGTAAGATCTTCTCTGCACAAATCAATAGTACTTTTCCCAAAGATTAAATTTTGGAAATCATGTCCAAGCTAAGACAAGAGTTTGAATATCGCTTTGAAGATTTTGATCTTGCATCAGAAGAAATCCAGTTACAAAATCCTTCAATTTTGACATTATAAATTGCCTTTTTAACTTCAACTTGAAGTCATCAAGTTAACAACTAACAACTCACTCAAGGCTGATTTCCAGAAATGCTACAAAGAAGGTATTTAACTTACTTCCATTTTACAGCTCTCTTCCAGAAAAAGACTTTAAATATCTAAAAAACCAAGCCCGAGCAATATTTTCTCTTTTTGAATCCACATATCTGTGTGAACAAACTTTTTCTAAACTAAATATGTGATCAACGTACAGATAGTCAAAAAAAGATTGAAAGAAAATGCAGAGAAAAAGAGTTCTCAGTATTTTCTCGGGATATATTGGTGCTGGTGGAAAGTTTTTTGTACCTACTTGTGTTGCTTAGTTTTCTGTAGGATCTTAAAAGTGTCAGTGAAGTTTATAGAGTGTGTTAAGTGTGAAAATCTTTAAAACATATAAATCTTAAATTGTTATAAAAAGATTAATTTTAATATCTGTGTCTAATAAATATCTGTGCATTGACTTGGACTACTAGGTTTGTATACTGTAATAATTACTGTTTGCTAAGCTTAAATAAATGTTGACCATGTGGGTATGAGTAATCAAATAGTAAACAGATAAGGGAAACTATCAGGTGAAATTAAATTACATAGTTTATTTACAGATAATTTGCACGGAATATTTTAGTTAAAGATAAAATTTCATATCTAGTAAAATGGCTAGGAGAGAAGAAAAAAAGACTGAAACAGTGACAGCCATAATAAACAGAATACTCCAATCAGATTTCCTTTTTGAAAACAGTATCGTATTTCTATTATGTGTCTCAAGGCAAGGACTTTTAAAAAGTATTCTTCAAAATGAAGAACTAGGTTCCTTTCTTATTTCTTTTGAATAAATTTTGAATACTGTAAATGCAGTGTATTTAGAGAAAGACAGGGTGCAAGCGAATGACTTATTAAAAGGTGCGGACATAATAGATTTGGGAAAACAGTTAAATGCTCAAAAAATACTTTGTAATGAATCATTTGAGTTGTGTAGGAAGCAGTACATAGAATTAAGAAGAGATATTTTAATTTTGGAAAAAGAAAATAAGGAGTTACAGCAAAAAAACTATAGAATTGACAATGGATATTTCTAGAAGTGAGGAATTAATAAAAACTCTTGAGTCGGATGCCAGGTGCTTAAGTAGTGTTTCCGTAAGAAATGTTTGAATCCAAACGGAAAGTATGGTAGACGATCAAGAGTTGATTGCATTGCATAATAAATTTTTTAAAAAAGTCTGCCACCATACAAACTGATAGCAATTTCCATTCATTCATTATTGAATTACACAAGCAATGTCTTATCATCAAAAAATAATTTTAGAAATGTAAACAACTATTTCTCATATCCTCAGCAGACATCCACACACAAGAAGAAAATACTTCTTGTTTCGGACAGCCATGGGCGAGGATGGAGTGAACTCCTTGCTATTTTTTTTATTTTTTATTATTAAGACTGGGGAGAGTGTATAGAAACCTCCTACACTGCGACCTAGTTAGGAACTCCTTGCTAAGAAAATAGAGCATAATTTTTGTATTAGTTGTTTTGTAAAGCCAAATGCTACACTTGAACAAATTGCAGGCGATTTAAAAAACACCACCAAGAATTTTACAGTTAATGATTTTGTAATTGTTGTCGGTGGTTCAAATGACATAAGGACTACAAGCCAGCATATGTTAATGAATGTGCTCAATAAAGCCATTAATAGTGTAGTAAATGCTAAGGTAATTGTAACTACAATATCATACAGATATGATGAACCTTTGTAATACCTAAAAATGGTTATATTGATTTGAATATTTAAAGTAACCCGGGAAACGTTAGAGTTAATTAGGGGAAGGGGGGTATTAGAAGTCAAAAAGATGACTCAATGTACATATTAAAACAAGGGAATATTAAATTTAAATATAGATTTCCAAAGGATTAATGTGATGTATAAAATGTTAGTTAAAATTTGAAGAATATATTTTGATAGTGTTTGTTATAAAAATTATAGACGAAGCTTGTTGTCAGGCAAAATAATTTGAACAGTGTCTGTGGCTATGCGAGAATAATTCTCGTGAACGACGAAATTATAAGATGTAACGGTAAAGGAAGTGAACTTTTCCCCTTGCGGTCTCAGTCTAGTTGGAACGTTCGAATAGATAAGACGTGTTTTCTGTTCAAAGAGATTTTTAATAAAATGTAGTGAAATGTTCAAAAACAATTCTAAGATCAATAATCTTGATCTAAATAGTAAGTATACTAAACAAAAAACGTGAACTATTAATTTAAAAGGTGAACTCTGTAAAGTGTGCAAAGAAAATAATTTTTGCACATGGTCGAGATGGTTGGATCGTTTGAATCGCGAGTTCGAGTTATGAACTAAGTTATAAAGGTGTTTAAGTGGAATGATAAACTATAATACAAACAGTTATTTGACATGTGAATAACAATAAACTTTGTATAGCGGAAAACTGAACAGATCATGTTCACGTCGGAACTGAGAACAAATGGGAGCTTGCCACACTACAGTTAACTCATTTCTGGAATGCGAGACATATCAACAAGGAATTGTGCTTTTAAATAATGAAACGTGACTGGTATACACGTTAAGACTACCTATTCTTATAAAAAACTTATTTTAATATAATGAAATAACATGTGAATTTTTAACTATATATTTAGATTGAAAGGTTGAAGTATAATAATTTGAGACTATGGTCTATAATGTAAAACCGAGAGTAGTAAAGTAAAAATTTTCTTCTTTTTAATAATTAAACCATTGAGAGTTGAGCTATTTTGAGAAATAAAATAATTAATTATGTAAATTCAAGCAAATAACTTTAAAGAAGATTCAACCATTTAAATTCATTTTGAAAAATTAGAAATTGTTAAGATGCCTTAAGCTAAGACTATGAATATTAAAACTAACTACAGATAACTGATAAAAATTTATGTAAATGTACTAATCTTTGTTTTCAATAAACCATGTTAAGTTTCAGCACAAACAAATGTAAGAGGTAAATCAAATAATTGGATAGAGTCATATTTACTTAACAGAAAGCAGAAGGTTGTTTATACTGTCAGCTCTCTCAATTTTTATGAGTCTACATGGGAGTCTGTACCTCATGGTGTACTTCAAGGTTTAATCTTGGGGCCTTTACTTTTTTTAATTTATCTGAATGATTTACCTGAAAATGTTGGTCCTGCAAAATCGGTATTATTTGCTGATGACACTACTTTGACGGTGTTTGGGCAAAGTAGTGTAGACTTAGCTATATCAGCAACTTTGGCAATGTCAAAGGCCAATGATTGGTTTGTAGCAAATAATTTGAAGTTACATGTAGCAAAAACTAATTTCATACAATTTAAAACAAAATCAACTACAAATTATTGATTTATACAATTTATACAATTATTGTTAGAGGTGAGGAAGAAATCCAAAACGCAGTTAATGTAAATTTTCTTGGTGTTATTATGGACAAAAATTTAAATAAAGATGTCACATTTCAAAGATTGTGGATTTCCTGGCATCTGCTTGCTTTGCTCTCCGAATGGTTTCAAAGATTACCAGTGTAAAAACCATAAAATCAGTTTACTCTACATATGTATGTTCTCGGCTGAGATATGTTGTAGTCTTCTGGGGGAACTCTGTTGATGCTTTTAAAATTTCCGTATTCAGAAATGAATAATTAGAGTAATATTTAATTTGAAATTTAATCAATCTTGTAGACCTTTTTAAAAAATATATAAAGAATTTTGACTTTTCCATTATTTATATATATATGAAATTATGACGTTTTTTAAGGTAAATCATATGAGTGTGTTCGAAGAACAACATAACTATAAATATCTCATGAGAAAAAAAATGTGTTGCAATATCTTGTGCATGGATTGGAATTTTTAGAACGTGGCGTTTATTATTCTGATTTGAAATTATTTAATAAACTTCAGGAAAATGTACAAAAAAACAAAGTTGTTTCGAGAATTTTCGTGGATCACTCAGAGGCTACCTCTTGAGGAATTCATTTTACTCAGTGGAGGAGTACCTCAGCTCATAACCTCTGGGTGCCTGGGATGCATTTTTTATTCAGGATGATGACTCAAATAATTGATTAACATGAGATAACATGTATACATGGTTCAGTGTGTCTTAATTTTGTTTGTATTTTATAAAATTTCTATCTTGTGTATTTGTTGTATTATATATTTATTGTGTATTTGTATTGTGTGTTGTGAGTAATTTTTGTATAGTATGACAAGTCAAATGTATACCGCAGCACTTCAGCACTTCAGCACTATGTATGCTATAAATGATGCAAATAAATAATAATAATAATAATAATAGATCGTCCTTGTGTGATGAACATCTAAAATCAATATTAATAATAGGAACATCAAAGTTTGACACCAAATGGATTGAAATTTTAGATAGCAAACAAATGCAGTCTTCTCACTAATATGACATTGTGATTTTTGGATTTTCAGTATATATATATTTATAATTCATTACAAAGAATACTGTTTGTATCTTATTCATATTTAGTAAATGCATTTAGTTAAATACAATGCTATGGTTTTATATCTTTCTGTGTTTAAAATAAGAAGAGAATACAAAGCACTGTGGTATAGTTTAAAAACACACCATGAGCAATTAATATTAAGATTTTTAACCAGCCAGCAACATTCCATACCCCCAAACCCCCCGGAATGTTGCTGGCCCGCCAGGCCATACAGTTGTCAATATGGACCTTGGGTAAAAAATGTTGGAGACTCCTGATCTAGACTGCTTAATAGTGACTTGAATACTAATTTGATCTAGACGCTTGAACAGTGACTTGAATACTTTTTTCATAGGCTGCTTGACAGAGACTTGAATACTTACTTGATATAGGCTGCTTGATAGTGTCTTTAATACTTACTTCATCTAGTAATTCATCACTGTTTGACAGTGACTTGAATACTTACTTGATCTAGGCTGCATGACAAATACTCCGGTATCACGTTTTATTAAATGTGCCTTGACACCATTATAGAAGATGCTGCTTGTAGACAAAGCGGCCTGCACATTGCGTACTTCCTCAGATTCATTCTGCACAGAAAAATTACAATGGAATAAATACTAGTAACTTATTGCTGAAACGATATAACATGTATTTATTTTGGTATTTTTGTGTACTACTTTACCGAATCTGACTTTGGTATTAATACATGCACATCCAATTTGTACAATATGATCTAATTTAATCTCATGTAGATTCTAGATAAGGAGAACCTACAAAAAACTTGTTTCAAACCACCTACATTTTGAAAACCGCCTTTGAATTCATATTTAAACGAAACATAAAACAGCTTAAATTCTAAATTGTAATGTCCCCTCATGGACTCACTGTAGTGATTCCAGGCTTGGCAATACTGAGAAGCAATACTGAGTAGAACCTAGCTGGATCTACTCCTCTTTTCATGTATTCTTGTCTCAGATCTCTCTTGACCAACTCTTTTCTGACCTAGATGCTATTAGAACATTCGAGGGGAAAGGTCTATATTTTATGTTCTTTTTTTCATAAGTGATGATGATCTTGTTTTTTTGCCTTAAAAAATTAAATTAAAATCCTTACTACTAAAGATTCCTGATTATTTTCTAAATGTAAGGTTATGATTTTATAATTTAATATTTTTGTAATATCTGTCTTATTTTTTAAATAGTAAACATGCTTGGGTATAGAAATTGATGAAGATTTTTTCAATTTAAAAATCGACCGTAATATTGAAATTTATTATCCGATTTTGCTAGTTAACAATACTTAGCCAATGGTAAAAAAAAACAAAGCCTAAACACTGAATTTGAGCAATATCAGACCAAAGTTGCAAACTTTAGAGTTACTGTAATATACCAGCTTATGCACTTCAAATATCTTGTCAAAAATAGAAGCAAATTTGTTTTGTTTTCTCCAGAGACACAATTTTATATCTTACTTTGAACACCACCATCTCAAACCATGTGTTGAAATGACCCCCTATAATTTTTAAAATAATACTGATAAATTATTAATGACCCAAATTTGACCTGTATTCGAATTTAGGGTCATCTATGTCATCAATAGCTATGCACTGATTTCAACGAAACAAAAAGAATCAAACACTTTTGAAAAATTGCCATGGTATCAACAGTAATTCCTCTTCAATCAGCCTCATTACCTTCCAACCGCCTACTATAAAGTTTTGCCATTTGTCGCCTTTTTCAATCTTTTTTTTTTTAAATCATAAAAAATAGTAATTTGATTAAAACCCCAACTTATAATACACCTTTTTCTTTTTTCAGGAAAGTGGATAGAATTTATCTGAGTAAAGAAAAATTCTTTAGATGGTACAGTTTTGGAGTAAGTATGTCAGGAATCAAATTATGTGAAAAAAATTAAGTGAAAATCCCATATATATGTATTGTACAACAAATTTTTTTGAATTTTTTCAAGATATGAGATATAAAAGTTTTGTAATGAATTAAAGTTGGTAAAAAAAATAAAAAATCAATTTCTAAAATTTGTATTAGGAAAAATTTTGTTTACATCTAAAATAGCTGAAAAGTTAGGCCTATTTTGAAAAAATCACTAAAAATAGTAACATTATCTAAATCACAACTACTTAGTATAATTTTTTTCAGAAAGGTACATAGATTTTATGTGTGTAATTCCATAAATTTTAAATGTAAAAACTTTGGAGTTATTATGTCAGGAATTAAAATTTTTTGCAATAACCGAAGCAAAAATTCCACAGAAAATCAGACGATTTGCTGTCTATTTACCGAACAATTTTTTAAAAATATTTCATACATACAAAGTTTTTTAATAAAATTGTAGATAAAATTTTGTAAAAATGAAATCAATTTATACAATTTTTATTAGACAGAGTGGAAATTTCCGAAGAAAGTAAGGCCAACTTTGACATATTCTAGAACTTTGTACTAGGTTATTCCTGAAATAAAATCACTAAAAAAATTTAAAATTCACTCTAATAAATAAACTCTAGAAACAATCACACACATATTATAACTAGTATAAACAAATCACTCTACATAACAAATAAGTTTACAATAACAGAAATAAATCGAGCCACGATTGAAATACTAATGACTGTGAACGCACACTATGGTATTAGCCATTTGACACTTGAGACTAAGACACAAAACTTGTAAATACAACGAGATTTCCAGTTCAGAAAGCTTGTCTAAAAATAGGCCTTTAACGTATTGCTTTGTAGGATTAGATAGAAATGAATGTCGTCTTTTCAACTGTATAAAGCAGCTGATCAAAATAAGAAAGTATGTTTTCATTTTTCACAATATGCTAAAGACAGAACATTACAAACTGCAACAGTTAATTTTGGTCACGATTTCGTAGAATGTATATATCTAAAAAAACTATCAGAGATATAAAAATTTCGAATATGTAGTACAAAAGAGGATGAAAAAAATCTATGAAATATTTTGAACTTGTAGTATTTGGTTGGGTATTAACATTTACAAAAAATATATGAACAAATAGTTCACATTTTCTTATATGACGACTTGCCGTTGTAATATGTGGAATATTTGAGTATTGTATAGTTTTAAAAGGAAGACATGTGATTGGACCAAGCACAAATAGGTCAAAGATTTTGATTGGTTGTTGGAGCATGGGGGAAATGCTGTAAATTAATTTAAAAGCTGTAAATTTTGAACTAAAAACATCCAAGAAGATAATATTGTAAAATAAATAGGTTTAGAATGAATTTATAATTAATGTTTTGGTATATTATTATACAAGTGTGTGTATGAACGTAATTAATAAAAATTTGCTGTGTTAGTAGATCTGTATATAGACACTTAGTTTGGGATGCTAGGCAGGAGTTTAGTTGGAAGGGAACCTTTGAAGTGAGTAGATGTGTTTAATGCAGTTGAAAGGGAACCTTTGAAATGGCAAGACGTATGTGATGTGAGTAAAACTTTAAACATGTGTTAAAAACAGTGGGTCAGGAATGTTTAACCTGATAGGATTGTGGACAGAGAACGTTTGAAATAAAGAAGACAATAGTGTGAGTCAATATAAAAAAATATTTTTCAGAACAATTTAGAGAAGTGTTATGTCCAAGTTTTTATGACTCTCTAAATGAACAATGCAGAACTGTGTTATTATGTAATGAACATTTTTTCAAATCCTTATAAGGGATTTCATGTCACGGTGTATCAGAAGTTGGAGACTGCACAAACACTGAGCACGGGAGGAACTGCGATTTGGAGACATCCATGGAATCAAAGGACACCAGGATTCATCTCTACGAATATTATACATATATATATATATATATATATATATATATATATATATATATATATATATATATATATAGATGTTGTGGTATAGACATCATAAACAATTCATTATCTTATTTATGTGTATTATGAATAGAGTATGATTTTGCTAGATGTATTTGTGTTTTTATATTTGTCAGGATAAATTCAAGATAATTAATTTTATATATATATATATATATATATATATATATATATATATACACATATAATTAAGTCTCCTTTTGAGACATAAAATATCTCTCTTTAAATAATTTAAATTCTTTTTGTTGCAACATTAAAATGCAAAGTAAGAAATACATAAAATATTACTTTTGATTTTAAAATAAAGAAGTCGACTCAGATAAAAGATTTTTTGAACATAAGTTTAATAATAGAATATATATTATCATTCATATTTCTGATTTTATTTGTAACATGAAATATCATTTTAATAAATATTTGGTGTACAATTTCAGCAGAACAAGGCTTTGAATCTCTTAATTATCACCTATTGCAAAGTACCTTTGACCTAGAGAGACTGTAAATTCAATTTTTCAATTTTTTCAAAATTGGTAAGCTTTAAGCTTCCTGGTGCCCATAAAGCTGAGCAATTTACTTCAATTCATATTTTTTTATATTATTAGTTAACAAAAGTAGTTTACCTTTCTTTAATTTTTATTGAATCATTTGAATTGGCTCACCAACGTGTGGCAATTAATTGATAAAGTAGTTTATTTTATTGAAACATTTCACCGTGACGTGGTTCTCTCTAACGGGAAAATAGATCAACGTCATCAATTTTTATAATTTCTCATTTCGCTTTTGGCACAATCTGTTGAATGAATATGCAAGTTTGAAAGATGTTGATTTCAACAGTATTTATTACAATAGCTTGTGTTTTACTAGGCTAAAAGTTAATTTTTTTATAAAAGTGATATTTCAGATAAATAAAGCATACAAAATTCTTGGTTTGGTTTTATTTTTATAGATCCACAACTATAACAGTTAGAATAATTTGGAAAGCACAGATAGAAAGGGAAAAAAACAAAAACAAAAAAAACTATAAAATAGTATTACTCAAAACTCAAAAGTTGTGAGACAGTTATATGGCCTTGTGAAAATTAGAGCAATGGATGACATAATTTGTGTTTTAGTTTGCCGTGAAACTTGTTTGTGCGAAATACACAAACTTTATCAATTTATTAAATTTATTTGTTAATGTTTTATGAACTTTTGTTGTATGTATATGAATCTATGGAACATTAGCTTTAAAACAGTATAAACATTATTGGAGAACGGTGATTTTTACTAGGGTAAACATTGAATTGAAAAAAAAGAAAAGTGATTTCAGTCGCTTACCACGAGTCCATCTGCTGACTGCAAGCAGCAAACCAGGTGGAGGGTTAATTAATTATCTGTTGCTGAATCATGGTGAGAATAAACTTTTTCTTTCAAAAATCCCCATAGGAAAAATTTTTAAACAGTCTATCTAGCTATCTTGGAGCCCAGTCCATGAAGTTGCTGCCACAACCTATCAAATGGTTGGGAAGATCTCGATCTAAAACTGCTTTGGCCACGTTAGCATAATAAAGAGAAGTTCAATCCTATAGGGAAAAAATCCCTCATCTCAGGCTGAGTAAGATAAGATACTATGTAATCAATTAATATTGATATGTATCTGTCTCCAGTCATTGTCTGATGGGAGCCCCAAACAGTTATACCCTTGATTTCAAGCCTTCTTCAAGAAAGATATGTGAATGTTGTGTGTTATAATAATTAGGATTATGTCTGTTTACAGATCCTGTTGGGTAACATACCATTCAGCATCTTCGTCAAGCTTTTCAATTACCTTTGAACAAACTTCCACTCACCTGTCCGGGTCATCTTCCAGCAGTCCGTTAACTAAATGTGTTTTATAAAAATTAATTTTATTTTAGCGAATGAAACTTTTCTAAGTGAATTTCCTGTTTGGAGATTTCTGTAAAGTAGCACATGCAAACTCTTAATTTTCTGTGTTAAAAAATCTTTGAAACTGATCCTGTTTTTAGTAGCATAGTTTTTCATTTTATGAATTGATTTTCTTAATGGAGGAACCACATTTGGGTAGGTTCTTTGAAAACACCATGTCGCTTCATATTCATTTTCAAAATCAATAGTCCAAGAACAACATTTCACTCTGTTCAATTAAAAAAATGTGTGGTTCGAGGTTAGATATCACACATAAACTGATTGAACACAGCTATCAAATTGTTTCATTGTTGTGTGTTAATAAAACAACAGCTGGTAGAGATTCAGTAGATGGCAATGGACGTTTTAATTGCATAGTATTGTGGAAGGA
The DNA here is from genome assembly GCA_963513935.1 of Aphrophora alni. NCBI lineage: Eukaryota > Metazoa > Arthropoda > Insecta > Hemiptera > Aphrophoridae > Aphrophora > Aphrophora alni. Next base: position 149,635,600 of record OY740765.1, read on the forward strand.
AGTGGTTCTATCCAAGAGATTAATGTTGTTTTTGTAATTCCACCATTTTGTTTTGATTTAGTATAAAAAAATTAAACTCGAGGGTACTTTTTTACATATCTATAGAACATAAAATGTAAAGTGTCAATTTTGTAGAGTGTTCCATAAGTCCAGCATATTCGTGGGATTGCCGGTATATGAAGAATTTCTACTTTTCTTAAAAAAGTGAAGATGATAAAAGTGCAATAATAATTCTGTTGTGAATGATAGATGTGTTTACCAATCGCGTTCATGTGGCTGTTTAGAAATGTTTTATTGATTATAGACGGGCCTTTCTATTTTGTAAGTTGGTTTAAAAAGGTAAAGGACATTAATTCATTAGTAAATGACATGGTTATAAATATTCCTTTATATGTTTGACATGTAATTAGCAGGAGTTTTAAGCGGACACTGCTATTAGTCTATACAGATGTCCAAAAATGTCAGAAAGGCGTTCTATTTTTTGAACCATTTCAGATTAAGCAAAAAACTTAGGACATCAATACTATACGTCAATCTTCTTTTTGAAGCAACTATAAATGTTTAATCACCTCATGGGGATAACCCGCAGGAAGACAAAAGAAAATTTTAAATGAGACCATAGGTCGAGTTTACATCATATTAAAGAGTCTCTGTTAGGAGAATACAATGCCGCAAATCCGACCTCAAAAAGTTCACTCTATACAAAATGGCGGTGGTTTAAAGTTCCAGGTCAGTCTACCTGAGGCAATGTAAAAATGCTTGATAAGGAAACTTTCCATTGCAATAGTCAATTAGATTTCATTTATTTTAAAATCAAACTAAACAATCAAAATTTGAAATGGCCGTCATTTCTGTCTGTGTCTCCTTTTTTTGATGTGGTTTTCTGTAAAATGTTTTACTCAAATAGCACTTTTATTTGATGTGCTAGTTGATCAGGCATAAATTAAAAATTTTCTTCGTCCTCCTCGTAGACCATTCCCACTGTAGATGAAAAGCCAATCACCATCCAGAAAAATTTAACTTTACATCCGGTGAGGATTGTCGGGGTTGTACTTATGTAACTTACACCAAGAAAAAAAATTAAAGTCATTTTCAACAAGCTTAATATTGTAACTTTAAATCGTCGCCATTTTGTATTGGGTAAACATTTTGAGGTCAGATTTGCGGCATTGTACTCTCCTAACAGATACTTTTAATATGATGTAAAACTCAACCTATGCTTCCAGCTAAGATTTGTTTCTGACTCCCTGCGGGCCGTCACCATAAGGTAATGAGAAATTGATAGTTGCTTCAAAGAGTCGATTTTAAGGTATAGTATTGATCTACTAAGTTTTATTGCTTAATGTGCAATGGTTAAAAAAATATAACGACATTCTAGTATTTTTTGGACAACCTGTATACATGTAAACAAATATCCTGATTCGTTCATAACGTCCAGCCTAAACTACTGGATTTAGAAATATAAAATTCACAGGATATGTTTCTTCCAAAACAGATTTTTCACATGATAAATACTAACCTACGCAACTCTATGTAATCTATTTATATTGATACCAAAAGCGAAATCAGCATTGTGGTTTAAGGGTGTACCATGGTACTGTATATAGTTAGTGGGTGTACAACTGGTGTTGTCCTTTTCACTCTTTCTCCCCCCCCCCTCATTCTTTTCAGAGAAGCTTTTTCTTGCTACCTTTGTTTCACTGGTGAATAGCTGCTAGGCTTTTTTTACCCAATATACAAAGTATAAGGTAAGTTTGGCAATTGCTAAAAATGTCGACCTCCAATTTTTAACTGATCTTCACATTTCATGGCCTTAGGAAACCGGAAAGTGATATTCAACATGCTGCCTGTCCATCGTCATTGTCATCGTTAGCGTTGTTGTTGTCGTTGTCTGTATGTATTAATGTATTTTTGGGACAATAGCGGCCACAAAAATTAACATAAGCAAAGGAAATTTGGTATAAGGGACTATAGTGTGCCCTCCTTAAATGAAATTCAGAAAAATTTTATTGAAAAGTCAAACCATATTAAACAATTTTATAATTTATATCCTGTGTGCCCAAAAAAATCAATAAAAAATTACAGATTTCAATTCTGCATTTAATCATCAACCCCACGTCTCTACAATTAGAAATAGTGAAGTTATTGTTAAAAATGTATTTCAAAACAACAAAAAACAACAATGACCTAACAAAAAAATGTGATATTCGTTTAGTTACAAAATCTGGCAGAGCCGAATCACCCACAGGAAATGAAGGTTCCTTCACATACATATGTTCAGCTTCGAGACCTTCCAGAGCCAAGACACTTATACGAACAAAGCAAGTGGAGACTTTGTAATATAATTATACACATCTACAAGGCTTGTTGGGTCCTAGCCAATGTTATGAAAGTAGTGATACACAATTTACGAGGTTCAGAAAACCTGTGTTACAACTGTTTTTAACAAACTTACTGGATAAGTCCCATTGATCTACCAATACAATTTAACATTTCCTATTATGACCAAGAAACCAAATTTTGGGCATTACATTTAGAGGATCTGTCTATATTACATTGTATGATAGGGTTGAGTAAGTAGAAGTACCATATTGGCGCCAAAGTTATCTATGTACATTTGCCGTACCTGCAGTTGTACAGTGATGGAGTAAGGTTTCCCAATATCAATTTTATCCAACTCCATAAGTTCAAATTTGACTTGTGATTCAGAGGCTTCAGGCATGTCGTAGAATCGCTTTGCTCGAGTGGTCCCTTGAACTGCATTGTAGAGAGTCAGTCGTTCTGCTTTACTGCCTGAAAACAGTTGAAACATATTATACAGGATGAATCAGACCACCTATCTCAAATGTATTTTAGATAAATGGTTTGTGTTAGAAATTTAGTGTAAAGTTTTATCTTATTAATTTGCACATGGAGATTTGAATTTAGGGATACCACAGAGGAATGTATTGCGAGTAAGGATATGCTTCTAATGAATTTTAAATGTAAACGCAGCTCTACCTCATTTTAAAGGTCTTTGAAAACCAAACATTTTGGCATAATGATTGTTATCTTATTTTTCACTTTTCGAAATTCTGAAATTTAAAATTATACATTCACTACGTCTTGATTATTCCTTTTTTACATAAAAAAAAAATCAGTCATCGGTATTAACTGAAGTGTCAAATGATGTGCCACATTGACATTAAAAAATAATAATAATAAAATAATGATAAAAATTTGCAAACTTTAAATTAAAAAAAGTAAATACCCTATCTAAACATTTTCATTTTCTCACTAACATGTAGTAAAGAGAAAGTTAAGAAATTTATATAAAATCGGTATCAACGTTTCCTTGTATGTCCGTTTCGAGCTCTCCCGAACTTAAAAAAGTGTTTCTCAGAATTATCTCCATCTGTCGTTCGTCTGCCTGTTTGTCGTCTATCCAGTCCATCATAGCCTAAAAGAGTGGACCAAGTTTGTTCAAAGTTAGTATATGTGGCAAAAATTTTCCACACTTTGAAATTGGATTTACAATTTTCTTCCATAACTCAAAATTTGATAGTAAAAAATCCTATAAATAGGCTTTACAAATTTTGATCAAATGTTGATAAAATGTAACTTTAAAAGTAGTTCTCTTCTTTTCAAAAATGCCTGTCATGGTATTATTTTGAAACAGACTATGTCTCAAAATCGGCTGTCATTTAAATATTGTTAAAATATGAAGATTACCTAAACCAGTGTGCCAATATTTAGTAACACTTCGTTGCAGGAATAAATGGCAACAACAATCAAATTAACCTTGACCGCTAAAGTTATGAACTTGATTTAAATCAAATATGATTTACACTTAGGTTGAGTTTAAGACATAATCAAACAAAGCTGAAGTTCTATTTAAATATTTATAAATTTTAAAATAAAATTCTGCAAGAAGGTAACAGAGGTGATTATTTTATACCTCCATTTTAATTTTGCTAAAAAGTTGTTATGTCTTCTACAACAATTAGAAGAGTATGTGAGAACGTTTCTGCGGATTTATGGACCATTTATTAAATAAACTTGGAGGGATGAGTGCAGCCACATATTTTAATAGAGCCTTTACTCAATTTGAGGTAGGTGTAACACTGAAATCTATATTTATTCACTATTATCAGAATTCCTTTTGAGGTTTTCCCATTACTCTTGAATTGTAATTTTTTTTCATTTGATAATTCTCATAATGTGGCAAGTCATTGCACTAAAATTTGCTTGATATCAGTAAAGCCGATTTTGAGAGGTTAGGACTTTTATAACAGTGTCAAAAGCGTGTTAAATTTTTTGTTGATAATTCCTTGATATTTTTTAACAGACCAAATCTTGAAAAATTGTCATCTGGTGATCAATTAGTTTTATGTTGACTCTTATTGAGAAAAATTGACAAACATTCTTTGAGCCAATTTTGAAATAATTCTTGAGTTTACACGACATATTGATATTAAGGTCAAGATTAGGTTAGATGAAGTTAGGTAATCTAAGATCTCTAGTCGGCTTTGCCCTTAGCAACCTTTTGATCCAGAAAAGGAAGCATATAAACAAGGAACTGTGAGAAATGGTAATTTGGCACCAAAGATGGGATTGGACGAGAATGATAATTCAGGACCTCAGGCGGTCTATATCAAAATACCATGAAAATACTATTTACCACAAGCATTGACTGATCATGGGGAATTTTCGAGACACCTGTGTAGGTTGAATATAAGAAACGACCGTGGATATGGATTTGAAGGGAATGACTGAGTACACTCTCTTCCAGTGTAGAAGATGTAGTTTGGATAGGGAGGAATTCAGGCCAGTTTTGGGATCCCCTTGAAGTGGAGAACCTAGTGGATTATATCACTAGTAAGAAAGAGTCCTAGATAGCAGGTGAAAAACTGATTAGATCAATTATAACTCAAAAGGTGTAGAGGCAGAGGCACAATAAAAAAAAAAAGAAGAAAAAAAGGATATTATGAGAATATTAGACATGGGAATAAAGACCGCTAGACGCTTACTCCAAAGTAAGGCCGTCCAAAGCCCTGGAGAAGTGTTTTTAGTGGATGTGAGCTTCATAGTTCTTTGAGTAGCGTCTCTTGATGTTGTACGTAATGCTTTTCCACTCTGCTATGCAAAGAACAAAAACATTAAAAAGTGGTTATGTGAGGTCATACATGCAGATGGTCACTAATAGTGGATGGAAAGCTGCTGATACATTATTGCAGATCAAATATGTCAACATTAGACTTATAAGGAGCATAGTTGAGGAGTAATAAAACATAGTAAAATGTTATAGACCAGCTTTATAAAGTGGTAAGATAAATCTGGTTACTGTTTTAAGTGTAGGAAAGCAGGGCACAAAACAGGAATACAATAGAGGAAGTTGAGTGCTCTATGTGTGAACTGAAAGAACACAAGGCGGGCAGTAACAGATGTCGTGCTTTCAGATCGGCCAGGGGAGGGATAACCATTCTTTTTAAGGATGTAAAAGTGGTTATGCCAGAGATGAACCTGGACAGAGGATCTGTATTGAGATATGATTAAGACATTGCAGACCAATTTAAATAGGGATATGTCAGCAATGGAACTGTTAGAACATACCATCTTAGAAGACCAGGTGGAAATTTTTAATGTAGCAGAGTCAAAAAAGCGCAAGGTGGACAAGATGTTGCCATAAAGGTCTGCTGTAGAAGTGTGAAGCTTTATGAGAGTGGAGGTGGAGAAGGCTATGTCTAGGTAATGACAGGTGGTTTGACTCTGATAGACTCTTTTGTATCCCCAAATATCAGTAAACACGCATTAGAGATATACCTGGATAAAATGAAATCAAGAAAAATACTACCATGGAAACAAGTTAATTTGTGGGGTTGGTTCTTCATATAAACATTTAAGGAGTAATATTCTTATTTAATGGGTGGATGAAATGATGGAATCTTTTAAATACTGGTGATGTGCCTACATGGTAGAAATTAATCTTTCTCTAGAAAAATTCTCTTTCTTTATTAATATTACTCGCTTCACATTACACCCTAGTATGTAAGTCAGTGTGTCAGCTGTTGAGTGTTTTCAGAATGGATCCTGCTTTACACAAAGGTTCAATATAGAACAATCTAAATATAAAACTACTCATATTTTCTGGAATACCCTGTAACAAAATTTACCTTCTTCAGATTTATATTCTGCCGTGATATCGTCTTTATCAGTGTCACCATGAGTGTCGAAAATATACGGTTGTTTTGTGAGAATCTGTCGGCCAATGCTAGAACAAAAAAAAGCAGAATAATATTCAATACATTCAATTATATACATTCAATATATTCAATTTTTTTTTCTTTTTTAGAAGCTGCATTCTACGTGTGGGAGTTTGTAACCTCCGTGTGGTAGATAGGGGAATGCCTCCCAGATATGGATGGTAGGAAAGAAATGAAATATCTCTTGTGCACCAACAAACTCCTGGTCTTTGGTAAGTGTGAAAACTGGTCAACAGTCTTGAAGACAGATGAGGAAGATTTTCCCAAAGGTGGAAAGAGCAGAAGAACCCGGGGACTTGGAGTTGAATGAAAATCATGCAAATTTGGAGACAGAAAGGAAGCAACCTTACTACTGAACTTAATCAGTGTAGCGCTGGTAAGGTGGTCGTGTGATTTTAATTATTACTGCCAAACTGGAGGAACAGCCTCAAAACGGGCAGACCCATGGAGGCTTCATTATTTCATTTCATATATTTTTGTTTTTGTTTATCTTAAGTTGGTTTTTTTTTTAAGATTTAGAAGTAATATTGTTTTGGTTTTTTCCCTCGTTTTTGTGTATTTTAACTTTAAGTAATGTATTATTATGTCATATGTCAATTTATTTGTTTTGTTTAGTATGTTGTTAAAGTAAGTTTTATTTTTTTTCTCTCTCTATCAATCTAAATCATGTTTTGTTTGTCTCAATGTAATAAAAGGAAAGGGAAAAAAATTTAAAAAAAAAAACATTGAAAGACATTTAAAGCGCTGGAGAGACCAACCGTGAAGTCGCAATGGGGTGGAAGATTACTGCCATGTGCTGATGAAAATGCTGAATTGCCTTGGGATAATATGAATGTATTATATTAATGCTCTTCAATATTTGTATACATTTAAAGTTTTGAAAATAAATTATTTATTTTCATTTTATACATGTGTCAATACAAATCCTTATAAAAATGGTTTGGTGACTGGAATGTCGGAAGAATCGTTTATACAGTCTAATAAACTGATGATTTCCCCTTCATTTTTACTAATGTCTTCCTTAGAATATCTTAATTTGCGCTACGATTTTGAATTTTTGTTTTTAATACCCGAAACAAAATATAACCAAAACACATATTTTTAAACATAATAGAAACCCTTCTACACCAATTTTCGTCTATATAATTATCAATATTGTGGCACGACAGACAGCAAAGTTTTTAGGCTTGCTAATACTTTGCTTTCCGTCAGGTGATGTATGCTTAGCATATTGCGATCTCTTTTGAGTAATTCAATATTCACAACTGTGCATCGCAATATATGTTAAAACTTCTGAAAAACAGTTGAATTTAGTAAAAGAATATGAAAAAACTATTAAAGTCATTAAAATTAGTAAAAAATATAATATTATTTCTTTCTTTTACAAGCATGACACGGTTTTGAAGGAATTTGCCCCTAAAGAAAAGTAATCTCTACAAAAATTATTCTGGTTCGTTATCTGTAAAAAAACAAAAACAAAATTACTCATGGGGGTTGTTGTATAGTTGTTATAGTTGTATATGTGGAATATTTGAGTATTGTATAGTTAAAAGGAAGACATGTGATTGGACCAAGCACAAATAGGTCAAAGATTTTGATTGGTTGTTGGAGCATGGGGGAAATGCTGTAAATTAATTTAAAAACTGTAAATTTTTAATTAAAAACATCCAAGAAGATAATATTGTAAAATAAATAGGTTTAGAATGAATTTATAATTATTGTTTTGGTATATTATAATATAAGTGTGTGTATGAACGTAATTAATAAAAATTTGCTGTGTTAGTAGATCTGTAAATAGGACGCTTAGTATTGAAGCGAGTGAGAGCTGGCAGTTGCAAGGGAGTCTCTGAAGTATTAAGATGTGTTTTAATAAAGTTGTAAAGGAACCTTTGAAATAGACAGACGTATTTTTTGAGTGGTGTGAGAAATATTCAAAGGATAATAAAATGTGTTTTAAAGTAATTTTTGAACCAGTTAATTGGCAGTCAGAGTTGCAAGGGAGTCTCTGAAGTAATAAGATGTGTTTTAATAAAGTTGTAAAGGAACCTTTGAAATAGACAGACGTATTTTTTGAGTGGTATGAAAAATATTCAAAGGATAATAAAATGTGTTTTAAAGTAATTTTTGAACAAGTTAATTGGCAGTCAGAGTTGCAAGGGAGTCTCTGAAGTATTAAGATGTGTTTTAAAAAAGTTGTAAAGGAACCTTTGAAATAGACAGACGTATTTTTTGAGTGGTGTGAGAAATATTCAAAGGATAATAAAATGTGTTTTTAAGTAATTTTTGAACAAGTTAGTTGGCAGTCAGAGTTTCAAGGGAGTCTCTGAAGTATTAAGATGTGTTTTAATAAAGTTGAAAGGGAACTTTTGAAATGAGTAGAAGTTGTTAGAAAACGGTTGAAAGGGAATCTTTGAAATGGCAAGACGTATGTGATGTGCTTAAAACTTTAAACATGTGTTAAAAACAATGGACAGAGAACTTTTAAAATAAAGAAGACAATAGTGAGAGTCAATATAAAAAATATTATTTCAGAACGATTTAGAGAATTGTTATGTCCCAGTTTTTATGACTATAAATGAACAATGTAGAACTGTGTTAATATGTAATGAACATTTTGCAAATCCTTATAAGGAATTTCATGTTATGGTGTATCAGAAGTTGGAGATGGCACAAGCATAGAGCAGGGGAGGAACTGCGATTTGGAGACATCCATGGAATCAAAGGCCACCAGGATTCATCTCTACGAATATTATTTTTTTATACATAGATGTTGTGGTATAGACATCATGAACAATTCATTATCTTAAATATGTGTTTTTATGAATATAGTATGATTTTGCTAGATCTATTTGTGTTTTTATGTTTGTCAGGATAAATTCAAAATAATAAATTTTTATATATATAATTAAGTCTTCTTTTGAGACATAAAATATCATTCTTTAAATAATTTAAATTCTTTTAGTTGCAACATTAAAATGCAAAGTAAGAAGTACATAAAACATAACTTTTTGATTTTAAAATAAAGAAGTCGACTCAGATAAAAGATTTTTTTTGAACAAATGTTTAATAATAGAATATATATTATCATTCACGTTTCTGACTTTATTTGTAACATGAAATGTCGTTTTAATAAATATTTGTGTACAATTTCAGCAGAACAAGACTTTGAATCTCTTAATTATCACCTATTGCAAAGTACCTCTTAAAAAGAATCTTTGAGCTCAAGAGACAGTAAATTCAATTTTTTATATTTTCAAAATTGGTGAGTTAATTCCACCTGGCGCCCATAAAGCTGAGCAATCTATTTCAATTCACATTTTTTTATTATAAAAATTAGTTACGGTAACAAAAAATTAAAGTTAATAATTCTTACATAGTACTTAAATCAGCTGTATCAATTTCATTCAAATAAGTAAAATGTGAAACCAAAATACAGTGTGCAAAATCCCAAGTAAAAAATTAAGGTTCAGTAATAATTAGGAAAAAACAAATGAACAATGACGGTCACCATTAAAACTTAGATTTTAGTTAAATAAGATTTAATTAAGTTGAAGAAGTGTTTATGCCACAAGTAAAGCAAGTTTAAATTTTTAAACAGGGTTATTAAAAAGAACTATACACTTTTAGTTGGATGGAACACCCAAGATATAATTAACAGAATAAAATGATTTACACAGTTGGAAAGTGCACATTTCAAAGTTTTGTTACAGATGTTCAATGTGGGTCCCACAAGTCACACGGCAGACATCAACGTGATAATCAAGTAATGTCCAAACTTTTTGAAGAGTGTGTACATCAACTCTATGTACTGCTGGTGTTATCCATTGTCTTAATTCGAAGAGGTTTGAGAGCAGAGGAGTAACGAACATTTTATCCTTTACATGACCCCACAAAAATAAATCACAAGTGGTTAAATCGGGCTTAAAGGAAGCCAACGAAGTGATATGTTTTCTTCAGCTGCGTGACCAATCCCACGTAGAAGATTTGGTAGAAGATTTTCATCCAGGCAATGTCTCACATGACAGCCAATGTGGCGTCACCTTATCTTGAATCCAAATGAAGTAGTGACTATCTTGATTTAGTTAAAGCATCAACCTTCACTCAACATATCCAAGTAAGCTACTCCTTTGAAAATGAATTGCCCAACACACCTTTGTAGCTGATACAGCATAAAAAACTTTCAGTTTAGGAGAATCTCTCTCATGCTGTACAATTGCTCTAGGATTTTCAGTTCTCCAAATACTTACATTGTTGACTTTTCCACTAATACGGAGAATTAACTCATCACACAAAATCAGTCGTTCAAAATATCATCTTCACTAAGCCCCTGTTCATCATTAAAAAACTCAAAATGTTTTAACTTTGTCGTCATCCCTTTAATTTTGTAATATTTGAAGCGTATAAAAAAATGGGATCATCCTAAATGCATTTTTTCATAATTCTCTAAACTGTGGGCTGTGGTACTGAAGTTCCAAACTCACCTTGGTTGCAGATTGTTGAGGACTAAGTAAGAGAGTAGTCGAACTTATTCAACTTGATCTGTAACAGTTGCTAGCCTACCTGTGCTTTTCTCTTTCCACAAACCGTCTGTATTCTTGAAAGTTTTGCACCAGTCATAGATTGACTTTCTAGAGCTGGAGGATCTTTATGATAACCAGTCCTAAAATGACTTTACACAACAGTAACAGTTTGAGTTTTTTCAAACTACGCGCACAAAAAGACTTCTCCGTGGATTATTGGCCATTTTGTTGGTTAAGGATAGGAACAGCTGACTACATTGATGACTACAATCAGCTGTTGGAATTAAAACTTGAAGATATTTGCTACCCATTGATACCAAATATGAAGAAATTAAATAATGTATATCATGTTTTATAGAATGAAAGTGTATACTCCTTTTTAATTGCTCTGTATATAAATATTTTTCAAAGATGGTGTTCATGGTTTAATTTCACTTTATGACAACTACAGAACTGAAATTTAGTTTGGTTTGATTTGGTTTTGAGGATGGGTGTGTGAGAAAGTTTGTGCAATGTTTTACACCATGTATTTTTACAGGATCCAGATTATTATAGATATATTAGCTATCAAGTAATTATACATATTTGTATTCAGTTTAATGTTAGTGTTCTTCATTTCTTAAACATTATTTGATTTGTATCACAAAGGACTAAAATCGAGTATTCTTGTCGCCATTTTGAAACCACAAGAGATATCATATAACTATAAATAAAATTGAATATTTCCAAACTATTTTCTCACTTACGCTAGAATGAAGCGAATCAAGGGAGGTTGATGAGGGAACCGATTAGTATGTTTAATTATTTTGATGTCCAATATTTGATAGATCCCTATATTTGAAATAACGAAATAATAAGTATAGTTTAACATACTGGTATTTGTTGCATTCTATTTTAGTGTAGCCTAGCACTGAAGATCCGTCTTCCTTCCAACGGACTAAATCTGCGTTAACTGATGCCAGGATGAACGGTACATCGTAACGTAGTCCCACCTGGCCTTTCCTTACGGCTTCCAGAGATGAAGGCCCACATTGATACATTCCTGTAAAGAACATTAAATAAAGTTTAAAATGTAAGAAGTGTTTATTATTTTATTAGAACAATTGTTTTAGAAAAAAAGTTCAAAAACAAACTCAACCTTTTTTTTTTATGACTACTACAATAATAATCCGTTTGTGGCCCAAAAATTACGAGTGTACAAAGAAGTATACCTAAACAACTTTGAAATTTGTAAAATTATTGTTTTACAAAACAACTTGCTAGGATCGTATTTTGTGGACAAAACTATTACAATTAAAAAAGTTTGTGTTATGAAAAAAGCTGAGTTTTCCTTGCATAAGAAATGGAAGTCCGAATGGCGGAACGGGAGACTCCTAGAAGTAAAAAAAATAAAATCCAATCTTCTTTCCTATTGATTAAAGTGAAATTTTTATTTACAACTATTTTTTTTTTAATCTCAATTACACAATATTAAAATTGTTTACTATCAAAATGTTTACTAAGTTGAATAATAATAATTTTTAAATCCTTAGTAAAGTTGCTTTTGATTGTAAGGGTTAACACGACCCCCTCCACCACACATGAAATTGAGCATATTTACCATACTTTGTAATTTAAATATTATGTTTAATACAAAATTGTATGATTAAAAAATATATATTTATAATTAAATAATAACTCTAAAGGATAGTAGGCTGAAATTTTATGTTTAATTTTTCAGTAGCAGAAGAACAATTTGCTGTGGACAGGGCTGCTAGAGGTTATTTGTTTAATATTTTTAAAACATTGTATTCAACCTAGTATGTTGATAATTATAACCTCAATTCTTCCTTCCACCACAACTTCATCCTTTGGTTTCGATTCTGCCTTTCCTCTTCTGATATGATCACCTTTTTCTTTTGGTTTTCTTTACCATCAGATCTTTCACCTTTGCTACTTTCTTCCTGAACCAGTTTCTATCATCTGTTTCCTATTATCCTACTCCGATTCTTCTAGACCTAGGATTTTACCCACGGTATTTGTATATTTCTGTCTTCCTGGTAGTAAAGTACTTTTTGTTGGACCGTTTAAGTTCATTCTTTTCAGTGTACATGGGACAATCTTTTCTTTCTTATTGTTTGTTGTGTGCATTTAAAAATAAATTCTTAACAAAAATCAAAGAACGAAAGAAAATTTTTTTTTATCTATTCTACAAATGATTTATTTTACATTAGTCTTATGTTGGTGTAGTACCTATACTATGCCTAATTAAATTTTTAACTTCATTCAACAATAGAAAGTACGAAAAATCGCCTTCCAAATATGCATCACACTTCAATTTTTCAAAACTATTGAACCTAACCTAAACTATTGGGTTTACAATAATGGGTTGTATAAAAAATGACGAATAATAAAAAAGTGTTCTAATTTTGTGTAGAATCAGAAAACACTATAAATCAGGGATTCTATGAGAAATTTTGAAATTAGCCACCATATTGGTTAATGGCAGCAATTTTTTAAGTTTGTATAACAGATTTTTAAATGCTATGAAAAAGTAATGAAGGTTCCCCATTTACAGTTTTCAACAGATCAATAGTTTATGAGATATCAATGGTGCAAAGATAAAATGATAACCCTGTATAGTTGTTATTTATATTATTTTTGCAAAGATGTTTTATTTTATTGTTTAAATTGTACAACTGAATTTTTAATGTACAGAAGAGGACTTACGAATGTAAATAAACATTGTTGTATTCTATTATTTATAACTCAAGAACTAGCATTTTTAGCGAAATGGTGACCATAATTGTTTGTTTGGGTTCTTAAAGACTACATTTTAGCAAAATTGATCAGAAAATAAAAATTTCGTGTTTTTGTCTTGCATCATAATATAGTTTCACAATTCTTGAGCACTACTAACTATTAACATTTGTATATTTTGTAAAAGTAACAAAAATAAAATTACTTTAAAATGTGATTTTGTATAGAATCCCGTAATAAATATAAATAACATTTGACAATTTTATCTTATACTCTATGGGGGGGGGGGGGTAATCTATATTTCTGAATTTGGTCTATATTCAAAAGCTCTTACTCAATTCTTGTTTTTCTAAAGTTTGTTCCAAAGTTATTAACCGTTCCGTGACTTTTGAACAACTAAAATGAGTGTGTTAAATACCATGCTCAAAATAAAAACCGAGCAGATGCTCAAGAAATTACAAAATTAAATTCACATTCTACCATCATCAGCTACATAATATATTGAATTTATATTTGTTACAACCTAAATTATCTATCCTCACAAACCATCGCTCGTCTCCTGTGGTGTGGCGTCTATTGCTTGCCATCCTCCGTAACCCATCGGTAGATCCGGACGGGACATCCACACATCATTCCATACATGATAGTTCCAGATAGAATCCTCTCCATCAGGATTGTTAGGATCATAAGAGAGTTCTTCATTCTCTGCCGAGTAGTAACGATCAATTGTAAGTGAAGCGTTGGCATCGTGGGCTGAGACTAGATTGGACACCACTCTTGAAGGAATGCCCAGGGCTCTACAAACTGAAAGAAATTTAAAAAAAGTATATTTATTCATTTATTTTTCATTTAATAAAATTATAAAAATAAAATTTTTATCTGTTTCATTTCCTCATACGTTATAAACTGTGGTAACTTAAATATGAAATAAAAAACCGGATGTGTTTTTGTCATGGTTACAGACAAATTTTTAATATGTGAATAACATATTCACCAAGGTATCGATTTATGATCATTGGTGTTGGCAAATAAATCTAAGAAATGTTTCTGCCATTATATGTTTATTGATAATAGGTTGGTGATATGAACAGAAGGATACAAATGGCATACATCAAGGTTTCTAACGAACATTAAATAATACAACTATTACCAAGAGTCGGAGAGGAGTTTCGATAAGATAGTTTGAATTCATTGAGCATGAAGTCTAATAACGAGTGGTTTTGCAAGAAATTAACATTACCGCCTGCTGATATCGTAGAACATTGCAGATATATTAGCTCTTCAGCGTAGACATTGTAAATTATGTTTGGTGAAGTTGAGTGCTGCGTAGGCATATTTAATATAATTGTTTCGGTTTTGTGTGTAATTATTAAAACAAAAAACAAGTTGACATATAAAATTCAATGTAAATTGTTGTATGTCATTGTTGAACTTGTTTATGAACAATGACTGTGTTTTGATTAAAACATAATTATTACTGGAAATGATACAGTAATTGTTATAATAATTATTAATTGCATTGGAGTTTTACATTTAATTTTTATTGTTTTCATCACAATAATTTCATTATATTAAAAATAAAATGATGAATTCAACTGTCACCTATTCTAAAATCTGACCACATATAAAATGTTCATCATCATCATCAATGATGCGTTTAAACAAAATTTAAATGAACGGTCCATGATCATTGCACCAACTTTTTCTACCATCCATCTACAAACCCAAAATTTATATTCTTCACCATCATCACAAACTTTTTCCCACATATTTCTTCTGATGGAAAAGACTCCTACCCCCCCCCCCCCCAATAAAATAGAGCTTAATCTTATTTATGGTATAAGGTTGCTCTAAAAATAAATATATAAATAAATTTATATAAATATAAATAAATTTATAAATATATAAATAAATATAATTTTATTCTAATCATGTTTTAAAATGACAGGGTCAAACTTAATTTTTTCTTTGTCAATTATTCCTTTAACTTTTTTTTTTTTTTTAATTGCGATTTTACACATGAGTTTGGACTTTTAATTTTCACAATTCACCAAAATTTTAACAAAATCGGTATAATGTAATCCAAACTAGCATTTTTTATTTTTAAAGATATAGTGACTAATAATTTGATTTGAGTTCTTAGCTACAAATTTGAGCGATTTTAAGAAAATTAGGATTAAGTTGTTTTTTTAATCCAGCTACTTTTCAATTCTGAGTTATCGAACAAATAAAAAAATTAAACGTTTGCAGATGTGGCTAAAATATGCCCATATAGCGAATCTGATTAATATAATTGTACTGTTGAGCATTTAAAAAAAACTTGTTCAAGGTATCTCAAAAGTCGACATTTATAGTTTTGACCCAATGTGTAATTTTATACCATATAAATATGTAAAATTATGTGTAACCAGGTTTTTAAGTAAATTACTACAATATATTTTAATATTAAAATTCTTATATATATATAGTAATATGTGTGTCCCACGAAGATGTACACACTTTCGATTTTCTAGTGATTGCTTATTTCTCAACCAATTATATTGAAAATCTACATATTTTTTAATAAAGTTATTAAAAATTTTGTGTAAAAATTTAAACACAAAATGTTGAAATGAAGTACCTTTTGTTACGTTTGGGGAAAAATTATTGCTGCACACGTAATTTGAAACAAACACAATTTTCTTTTAAAACAAACTAAAAACTAATTATTTGTTTTTAAAACCAATGAAAATAAGATTAAAAAATTTATTTATTTATTCAAAGTGAAACCCATCCATAGCGACACACTGACTGCAACGCCTAACAAATAACTTGTAAGTCCTTGCAAAATAATTAAGTGGGATCTGAAGAAGTTCCTCTTCGATAACGCTCTTCAAATCCTCATCATTGTTAAAACTATGAGTGTACAATAATTCCTCTTTAAATACGTCCATAAGAAAAAGTCACCCACAGTTAAATCAGAACAGCGGGATAGCCAATCTAAAAACAAACTTTCACGATAATTCAACGTTTTTACGATTCACATTTTTTGATAGATTAAAGTTTGGTTAGATTGTATGTAGGTATATCAGAAGATGAAAAATGAGATCAGAGGTTACTTCTGGATGTGTATAGTCTGACTGGGTATATACGGGTGAAGGTGGAGTGTTACAGAACCAAACAAATAAATAAATATAAACATTTTGTTCATAATGTTTAATATAAAAAAACTATCAGAAATATTTTTTTAAAGTGTAGATATAAGTTAGATAAGAAATTATATTATATACTATGTAAATTGATATCTGGCAACAGTGTTTGTGTGCTTCCTTTCTGATGTAGACATGTAGACAAAATAATTTTTGTTAAAAGTATAATAGAGCACATAGCCTATTAGCCTACAAACACAGACTGTGTTTTCTTACTTGTATACTATTAGGTAATACCAAGGACCACTTTTCAAGGTAAGCCTGTGTCTTCTGTCCATACAAAATCTAACCTTTTGTTAAAAGTAGTTAGTATAAGTTTGGAAGTCTTGTAATAACGTAAAAAATTAAGGTTTGATTGTATGTTTGAAAGACGCGGTCATGTGTGAGAGGGGGTAGCTGTTTAAATAACATTTAGTATTCGGTAAATTCATTTATAAGATGAAAATAGATTTTCAAAACAACAAAATAAATAATCATGTGTAAATTTAGTATAAATTGTTTAATATAAAGTGTTTGTAAATTTGAGTGAAATATAGGGAGTGTGTAGAACCTTAATAACGGTGAACCGGAAAGACTCAATTTCGGAAGTGAGATATCTCGTGGTTTTGATGAACAGTTGGAGTCCACAAGTCCACAGCTTGGAGGGACAAGTCATGTTTCTCGGAAGCTAGATCAGAGCTTATAAGAGCATGGTCGGTCTTATTTCTAAAAGTCTAGTTTTGGTGTGTTATGTAGAACGGTTGTTCTTTAGAGTCTAAATTGGAAATTTATAAGACAAGTATAGTTTGAGATGTTGAAAGAACAGTGTGTTAGAAGTGATTATTACTAATCGCGTGTAATTTTGAAAGACAATAGACAATCACGCGTGTAATATTGAATTCGGTTGTATTGTGGACAGTTATAAAGTGAAAAGATGGACTAACAAGTTAGTAGACATTATAGACACAAACATTTTTTTAAAAGTGTAACAGAAATGCTTTCGGTAGAACTCGTTTCCGCGAGCAGAAGAAAGGAAATCATCGAACAATAGACTTCAGGTTCACCATTGTGTAAATGCATTCTGAGTCAACGAACTGTCAAAATGTGTTATTCAACACATGAACTTAATTCATTTCTTGTATAAAATTTAATATGTTTTCTAATTTTATAAATTAATATTTTATATTGCTATTTTTTAATAAAAATAATTGATGTCTGTTGACATATTGCTTATCAGAAATGAGCTAAATTTAATGCCAAATAACAGAGAGTTTGAATCTGTTTATTTAAAAATATTTGTTACAACAACGTTAAATTCAATATAAAACAAAGAAGATTTTTAATAAGTAATGTTAAAGAAGCTATAACCATTTAAACTCATTCTTATGAATTAGTATGTAAAATGAATATGAAATTCTCTCAAATTTTTAATATCACAAATTTAACTAGTACTTGCAAATTTTATTAAAGTAAATTCAATTTTTTCTTTATTTTCAAGTTAACACTTAAAAAATTATAAAATAGACCTTCCTCAAAAGCATAGTTATTAAAAATAAATAGAATGTCAATCATGGTAGTGTGTCATGATATACTTTACTAATGTGTATGAATATCTGATGTTTAATGTCTAATAAATCTTTATGTCAAAATTTCAGCTACAGTGTTCTCATTTCTTACCAGAATTCACTGTAAAGTACACTAATAAAATAACTTGCGACCCTGAGGTTAAATTTAATTAATTTCTTTTCTTTTCTTTTCAAAATCGATGTTAATTCATCTGGCGCCCATAAAGCTTGTCATATCTTTATAAATAATAAAATTAAGAACTCTTCAAGTTCATAATACCTTGGAATTTTCAATTATCACAATTGTCGCACAACGTGTGGCATTTTTAAATGAACAAAAGTAGCTTTTCACACAATTGTATGAATTTACAATTATTACAGTCTGAGATCTAAGAAGTTAGTTGTAATTTGGAGTTGGTGGTTAAGAGTCAAAAGTTGGTTGTTAACACATTCACTGCGGGTGGTAACTTAGGTTACTATGCCGGCTGCACTCAATGGCTGGTGGGAATCCGGTTTGCCACGCCACAAGCATTGATATATGAGTTCAGTATAACTTAGCTACTCATTGTAAACAGATTATAACTTGCTGCACTACAATCTGATAATACACATGTTTTATAATGACATTAGTTTTTGGATCATGCGTCTTGGCACGTAACTACAGACTATTTTATTATTGCTTCTTTTTTTTATTGTATGAGTGTTTAGAAATTGAATTTTGATGTTCATTATTTTAGTTTTGTTTTAATGTTGATATATGTGCTTACTATAGCTTAGCTAGTACACATGTTTTACAGTCAAGTTCATTTCCGGATCATGTGTCTTGGCTCGTAACTATCAGCGTTTTTATTATTGCTTCTTTTTTTTATTGTGAATGTGTTTGAACTTGTGTTTTGATCTTTTTTAGTTATTTTAGTTTTATTATCTAATGATATGATGATGATTCTGTTGAAAACTGAATGTCCCGTTTGGTCTGTAAATACTTCATGAATGAGGGCCATTGAATTTATAAGACAGGACACATTACTAACTTCGACTCCAGGGGATGGTAAGCCCAAAATAACCATGCCTTTGAAATATATTTGGGTTCATCTATCACCCCTAAATCTAGGATAAATAAATAGAAACCACTAACTGTTCTTGAGTTTAAAATATTTCTAGGATTGTTATTCCATAGAGGCACTGTTAGACTCGATCGGTTTCAAGACTACTCTTCGGGAAAAGGATTAACTCTTCAATTTCAAGTATTTTGGTGATTCAATGTCTAGAGACCATTTTTTGTTACTTTTGAGGTGCTTGAACTTTTACAAACCTAAAGTTATCCCTTGTGAGAAACCTGATACTATGGAAAAATTAGAACAGTTATTGATTACTTCAATTCCAAAATTCTGACGATATACTACCCACAGAAGGATCTATCACTGTGCAATGATACTATGGTGTGGTCGTTCACGATTTAGATAATACATCAAAGGCAAACGACATAAATATGGCCTAAATTGTACACCCTGACTGAACATCAAGGGACTTATTTTAAAATTTATGGAGGTGCAGAGGACAGCATAGGTGGTAAAAGACATACAGAAAATGTAGTTCTCCACCTTTTGAAAGAAAAGCTGGGTAAAGGACAACCCGTCTATATGGACAATTATTATAACAGCTACTCTCTTGCAAGCAAGCTATTGGAACACAAAACATATTATACAGGAACATTGCGTTCAAAACAAAAGCATATTCCTTCTGAAGTAAAATCAGCATGATTAAAAAAGGGAGACCATTAGCCATTATGATTGAGATATGGAAGGACAAGAAAGTGATGACATACATTTCCACAGAACATGAAAATGAACTAAGTGATTTTGTTGACAAGAGAGGCCGAACAAAAATAAACCATTCTGATTATAAAATATAATGCTTTCATCAAGGGAGTAGACCGATCTAACCAAATGCTGTCATACTATCCTTGTGAGAGGAAGTTTTCATTCATGTGATACAGATAATTATTTTGAATTCCCATGCCCTCCACAATATTTATCGAGAAAAGATGTCATTGTACGACTTCAGACTAGAAATAATAAGGGGACTTTTACCTCCACCGCCAGCAAAAATTGATTCGCTAGCTAAAAAAACTCAGAAAATCAGCTCATCTCCCAGTCAAGTGCACTGAACATGGTACGAACAATCGTCTAAAATATAAAAACTGTCGATGGTGTTGGAAAGAAGGAAAAGATGTGCAATCTGTGTACATGTGTGAAAACTGTTCAGAAAAACCGGGCTTGTGTGTAGACCTGTGTTTTCAGAAATACCATAATTTGTTGTAAAGAAAACAGGTTTTGGGTGGGTGGTAGGGTTGTACATATATGTGTATATGAGAGATAAATAAGTTAGACAGTAGTGATATGTTTGGATATGAGAGCCTTGCTGTGATGTTGCAACAGCATATGCAAGCACAGGCTAGACCAATGGTGCCAAGCGTGTAGTGCTGACAGTTAGTCCCGGATCTTATGACATCATCATACTTAGGAATTACTGCAAAAAAATGGTTTTCCCCAGGTGGATGCTGTCTTCTATAGCCTAAAGGTAAATTTTTTAGCTATATATTATATATATATACCTATATATATATATATATATATATATATATATATATATATGTATATATAGGTGGATGCTGTCTTCTATAGCCTAAAGGTAAATTTTTTAGCTATATATATTAGTGATTTAGACAGTGTTAGCTCTTAGACAGTTTTAGCAATTTAGTTTGGGTTACCGATCATAGTCAATGTATTAAGGATATAAGATGTGAGTTTGTCTCTAGTTTGGCTTGTAATAATGAATTGTAATTGAAAGTAACGGTAGATGTTAAAAAAAGAAGAAGTCTCTGTAGTACAACAGTGAGACAAGTAGTCAAAAGTGTTAAAATCAGTATTCAAAGCAACTTTGGTATTGTTGCATTTATAAGAATGTATACATTTGATATGTAATTATCTAAAGACTATTTGAGATAGATAATTAACAGTTCAACTATATTTTATTTTAGAGATAAAATGATTTAAAATTTATTGTGTATATAATTTCAGCATATAATAAAACCAACTATGTATTTCAGCAACTGCCTCTGTCTTCATGATTTCTACTTGAGTACGGTACACTTTTTAAAAGAATCCATACCATGAGATAAAATTAAATTAAATGAGTGCAAGACTAAAGAAAATTCCTGGCGCCCTTTTTAATTCATAAAATAAAATAAGTAATAGTCATGTTTGGGTAAATACAAAAACATAAAGAATCCAAACATGACTTTTATTAATAAATTTAGAGTCATAACATTAAAATAAATAAATGAGCAAATAACTTTGCACATAGAATAAAATATTACGTCATTGCAGATTGTTATTTAGTAATTGTTTAACCGAATTTGCATAGTTGGACAAAACACCAATTTGTTGAAAAATAGCTTGGACCATTTCCAGAACCATAAAATGGAGCAGTACTTGTTTATTCAAAACTTGTTCATACCTATTTCCAATCATGGTGCAGTCTGAAATGTCATAAGACAGCTCCACGTTAGCAGATTACAATATCATTGCGGTAGAAACTCTGTTGTCTTGTTAGGGTTTTAAAATTTGTTAAATATTCATATGGGTATTAATAATCTTAGTATGTTTTTATAGCTATTTGGATTTTTTTAATAAGTGCTAAATGTGTTCTACTTTCGTCTAGCAATTTTGTATTAGCAATTTCTATCCTGCGTTCTTTTAAAATTGGTGTTGATTCGTCTTTTTAAAACTTATATATGTCAGAATTATTTAAGTTCATTACAAAAATTTTAATAATATTATTTATTCTCTTAAATACACTACATTTTCTCTATCTCTGCATTTATTTGATTTATCTGCTTGATTTGGAAAGTTAAACTTATGCACCTCCCACAATGTGAGTATTTATAAGACTATGTAAGAGGTGCTCCACCATGTAAGTTTTTAAAGACTTATGTATGTAAGATCTTTTTATGAATTTTGGATGTTGGGGGTCTACCAGATTCGATTTCCCGAATCACTACAGCCTGGATGTGATAGGATTTATCTGACTCAATGTTTTAAATAAGTGCAGAGACTAGATTAACCTGTGTATTATTATTATTATTATTTTATTTGAACAAATTAGAATTTTGTTTTAATTTATGTATTCAGTAGATGCCCTCTAGTTTGGCTTCGGTTAGATCGGCTGCCGGATGGTTCGGCCAGTCCTAGGAAGGTGAGTCATATCCGTCACGTCGCCTTGAATGTCACGTCACGTTTATCTTTTATCTTGAATGTTTAGTCTACCCCGGCCATAGAAGTACTTACTGCACAGTAAACTATTTACTGTATGTCAGTTTAGTTTACGGACGAGCTTGTAATTGGTCGGTCGCACTTAACCTGTGACAAACGGTTTGGTTATATGTAGTACGTAATGTACAGTGAGATTGATTGATCTGTAATTTCGTGTGTGAATGCTTTTTGCTGTTTAGTATGTAGGACTGTTTTTGGGAGTGAACGTTGTGAGTAAGTGTAAGTTGTACATGTGCGAGTTAGCTTAGAGAAAAATGTATTCTAAAATGAGTGAAAAACGTAAACATACGTTTGTGACAATGGAACAAAAACTCAGTATCCTAGAGCGTCTAGATAAAGGTGAATTGGTCCAAAGCCCCTGCAACAGTTGTCGACGTGATGTTTATGAGAAAATGGTGTGACTATGGTTTCAAAAACACTCTTAATCGGAAAAAGCAAAAGAAAATAACGGATTTCTTTTAATTTTTATAGGTTATGAGTCAAGTAATACGTGTTGTACAGTAATTTCCTCAAATACATTTCTGGTTTGTTTTTACAGTACATACTGTAATGTGTTTTTCTGTTCAGTTTTATCCTTAGTACGGTATCGGTATTTACTTTTTAATATGTGTTGCAAAAATGTATCTATGAGTGGCACAACATGACAATTCAACCAAGAGACGTCAAAATCTTCTCTTTGGTAAGTACATAATGTTGTAAAAATGTTTAAACAACGTCTTTTGTTGATTCTTAAGCATAGGTAATGTATTTAATAGGGATATTTTAAATTTTGGTTGTACATCCGGATAGTCCAGCCATTTTGAAGTCCGGCCATTGGTCCAGCCCCGAGGTGGCCGAACTAGAGGGAGTCTACTGTAATTCAAGACATCTCTAAATTTTATTAACCTTAAACATTAATACTAATTTAACTTTCTAGAATTTACTTTAATTTACTGGATTGATTATTATTAAAAATATTCAGATTTTCATTAGAGATGAACTGTGCCATGTTTTCTATACAGCCCACTCAATAAATTATACAAACAATTTTGTTTAAAAACTTTTACTACAATCTAATAATATATACAAATTCTTACTTACTCTAACATTATAAAATATTTTCATATTACTTAAGATATTTACATAAATTTTAACTCACATTTGATTTTTCTAGCTCCTTTAAAATTGATTGGAAGGTATCAATAAGATCCTTATTTTAGCTAAAGTGTATCAAAGGAGTTTCGAATTTATAAAAAACCTAGCGTTAGTTACAAATTGTTGATTTAAATGTTATTTGAGTAATTGTGAATCTAATTTGTTGTATTGATTTTAATTTGATTTTAAGTTTATTTTTATTTTTAGTTTTAGTATTAATTAAGTGATTTTAGTTAATGAATATCCTTACATGAATATTTTAAATTACTGGCTACTCACATTGTTAGCCGTATTTCCATTCGTAACACTTCTGAACTTTCCCTTAACACTTTTCATAATATCTTTTATAGCTTATCTAGCCTTTGAAATACACTCATTATGTTTTACTTATGAACATGTTTAAATTTTTACTTTTAACACATTTTATTTTGAAATAGTTTTTGTTATTAGGTCTAGTTGGTTTGATTATTGTCAGAAGACTGGGGCAAGTTTTGGAGCAGTCTCCCCCACTTTATTTTTATGTGGTTAATCATTTCAAATTAGCTTTGGATTTCATAAGTTGATATTCGCGGGTTTTTTCTGATTGGATGTTCCTTTTTTGCAATTGTGAATTTATCCTTGAAACTCTTAGAGTTCACAGAGACCAGTTTTCAGGGTTTTCTGTATACATTAGTTGGCTAATTTTCTTTGGAACTTCAAGTTGAATAACCATAGTGTCTTCATGTGTGCTTATGGTAATTTGAAATTGATCTGCATTGCTGTAACTTAGTTTGTATTAATGTTAATTTTATTTCTCTATTATAATATATATTAATTTTTTAAATATATATATCTGACAAAACTTCAATGAACAATTTGGCATTTATAATCTAAATTGCAAATGAAATAAAACTACTAAGTTATTGGTAAAAAACTGAAATGTATCACAGACATTCAATTCTTTACGACACATACTTTAGATGAGACATAAGCGAAGCAAGCTGAGGATATCTCTAATTTGAAACAAATTGATATTTTTATAACAAATGAAACAACCTTTCTCCCTACCAAGCACTAATAAATTTGGATTGAAAATAAAAACTACAATTCCCTTCAAGGATGAATTGGATGTTTCGATCTAGGAACAGTTAGTGTTCCATTCTACTAAATACAATACATAAAAATTGATTTTGTTACTAGATACGAGACAGAAAGTTTGTAGAATATATTGTACACTAATAATAAGCCTTACGTGTGGTTAGAACTCCAGCAAAGACCCAACATTGTCCATACATTACTTCAACTCCAGTGTTTAAATATTCTTCCAGAATAGGAACAGAACCGGTCCAGGCTGCTGGGGCAGTCCCATCTGCATACTCTCCATCCCATCGTCCCATAAGCACACCTTGGTCATCGTTAGAGTTTACCTGTATAAATATTTTTTATTATTATCAGTGTTATCAACTGTGTATAAAAAATAGGATAAAATTATAATGGAAATGTTTTAAAACACACATACTGAGACGGCTTGGGAAAAGCCAAAAGTCTCAAGCCAATTTAAAACATTTTAAATTCCCGCGATAAAGCCATGTAGATGGGAGACGAGGAGGGACGATGACGTCACGGCAACAGGTGTTGAACACTGCATGTTGGATCGTGTACAGTCGCTCTGTCTTGTTTCTTATTTTATTAAAATACTAAATTATTAAAATAAATTAATGTTCAGTAGAATCAACCGATTAATAATATCGAAGAATAAATTTAAAAGCAATTAAAACAAAAAAGTTATTCAAGTTTTTATAGGGGCTCAAAAACCTAAAATTTGGAAAAAACTTAAATTCAAAATTCAAAAAACGTAGAGTCATAACTCAAAGGGGAACTAATAATAATCATAAATAAGAAATATGAATTAATAATAATGAACAGGTGAAAATGGACTTAGAAAGTCATTCTTGGGGAGTTTTTTGGAATTTTTAAGTTGAAGGGGGGATTATTTAAAAAATAATAATAAGTACTATTGAAGAGACCACAATAGGGCACAATAATATGTACTTAGAATCAAATTTGAAAATAAAATAAGGGAGATATAATAATTACAAAACGTAAAACTTCAAAGCCCAAAAGCGGTTAAATTAAACGTTAAAGGGGTAAAGTAACATGGTAATTATAGGTATCTAGTATGTAAAATTGTAAAACATCAAAGCAGAAGTAATAATATATAATGGGGGGGTTTTTATGAACATAAACTCATACGATGCAAACTTTAGGACTTCAAGGACACATAACTCAAAAACCAAACGAGTTATGGGAAAAGTACAAACATAGTTTTTCGTCGTAGTAGAAGAGGAACAAGATTTCGTCAAAAGAATTTTGAGAAAGGACTTATCTCAAAATTTGGAAAGAAGAAAAATCGAATTTCGGGAAAAGGGCGATAACTCGCGAACGAAGCGCAGTAGAGCGATGAATCAAGCTCCACAAGACCCACAAGATGGATAGGAAGAAGAATCCGAAAGGAACTTTAAAATCGGTTCGAGCGTTCGAAAGTTATAGCGAGTTGAACGAAAAAACGAACAAAGTAGAGATTTTCATGCAAAAACATGAAAAGTGGCGTGCGCATCCTCAGCAGGAATCCAAAGTTTAAAACATCATATTGCCAACTTGGATCACAGATAACGTTGAAGAAAAAATACAATAAATTATTAATTAAAAGGTGTTTTAATTAATAATAAAGGAAGAAAACTATTCATTAGTCAAAAAATATGACTAATAAAATATATAGTGTAAATATTTCAGACCAAAAGGGCCTGAAAACACATAATATATGGAAAATACCTTTTTCCCTAAAAGGGAGGAAAATTGGCTCCAGAAAAGTGGATTAATTCCCACTGACAGGGAGACCGTAATTTGTCGTTCGAAAGAAGGACACTTTTGATTTGGAATCGACGCGAATAGGACGTTTCTTCTGCAACCGACTCTGAGCTGAGAGGAAAATTCAACTGTCACTCTACTTAACTGGACTTAGAATAATTTCATCTTTAATCGATCTTCAAGGCAACTTAGAAGAATTCGAGACCAGCATTCAACTACATAGCAGCTTACAGACTCTGGATCGAAAACATCATATC
The DNA here is from genome assembly GCA_963513935.1 of Aphrophora alni. NCBI lineage: Eukaryota > Metazoa > Arthropoda > Insecta > Hemiptera > Aphrophoridae > Aphrophora > Aphrophora alni. The sequence goes on from OY740765.1 coordinate 149,662,405, forward strand.
GACATCAATCTTAATTATACAACAAATTCCAAATCCAACTAGAACTTCTAATAAAGTGTGAAGGTATCTTATACTTAAGGAATAATTCGCAAATATTAACTTCATTTCAAATATAACGTCATTAGGGGAATTATTAAAAATTAAATTCATTTTTAAACCTCTGCTTTGGTGTTGAAAATAATTAATAATTTAAATACGACTTTTTCAGTACAGGAAAAACTGTTTGTGGTTCTGTCTGAAAAGTCAAGCGTTTGTATTTTGTTTAAGATATAGAAAATATTACATTGATAAATTTTGTCAAATAAATAAATAGTTGTGTTGTTGTTTAATCAAATTGTTTGGTGTTATTAAAAAAGTTTATAAAGTTAACATTTTTTCTGTGCAAAAGAGAAAGGAATACATAAATAATTCATTTCTAAATTTTGTTGTGTTTTCAATATATATCCATTCTGTATATGTTATTAACCTTGTTTAAACATAAATCTTATATATGTGCTCTGGTAATATAATTTGAAAATTTTAAAAGTTATTATCAGAACTTAAGAGCCGATTTCTCCCAAAAGGCACGACCTTGGAGAGAGAGAGTGTTAATCTTAAAAAAGAGTCAAATAATCGAGAATTGAGATAAAATTCAGGGAATTTTGCGTAAATTAAAAGTTAGTAAGTTTATGAGGACAAGCTCATACTTACTAGAGCCAAGAGTTGCAAAATCTTTGATTCAAAAAAGTAAAAGTGAGCATTTTGGCCTTGCCCGCGCTTGCTCTGAGAAGAAAGGTGGTTCGCCCAGTCGGTGGTGATCGTACAGCGAGTTTAAGAGTTCGTGATAAATAGTGTTCCAAAAAGGGAACAAAGAATCTTAAATTCGTGAAGACAGAACAGAGTGGTTAGTGGTAAGTGTAGCGCAAAAACAGTGGCGCGAGAACCCACGACCTAGAGAGCCGGAGCGCGGCAATACACTCCCTTGAAACTTCACGAGTTCACAGCTGCTCTAAAAGTTCTATTGCGGATTTAGAAAACCATGTGTGTGTGTGTGTGTGTGTGTGTGAGGGGGGAGGATAACTTAAATTTTATAGAAGATTATATTGTCATCAAAAATATGTCAAAGGTTCAAGTCGATTGAATATTGAAAAGTGGGTTAAAAAAAGTCTTAAGTTTTGAACACACAGTATACTAATTTAAGATTCTGTATGGATAGGGGACACAGGTATACCCTGGAAAGTGGTCCTTGGTATTACCTAGTAGTAAACAAGTGAGAAAACACACACAAAACACTAAAGTTCTTAAATATTTTGTAAACAATGTTCACTTTCTCAATCAGTAGAGAGTGTAAAAAGAAGACTGAATTGTTTTAATCTAGGATGGATCTGTATCTCCAATCTAAGCCTATATCTCCTTACCATACAAAATCTAAACTATTAGGTTATGTGCCTTATTAAACTCTGACCTAAGACAGTATACTAAATAAGCATGTAAAAACAATTAGTATACAGGGTTCTGTATTTTATGTTTTTTTTTATCAACTACTATTTAATTAAAAAATTCTCTATGAATAAAAAACTTTCTTCGAGTTAAGAGCAAAAAGTGATGAGTATATTAAATTTTTGCTTAGAAAATTATTTTTCTCACAGGTGCAGAGTAGATTGGAATTTGGGATTTCTTGCTGGGAGACACTTATGATTCAACCCTGTATCCCGTTCTATTAACTCAAAAGTATTTTACAAGAACCATTTTGAAAAAGTGGCAGAGAGAACCATCTAGCCCTTTGTTTGGAAAATTGTGGTTCTACCAATAAGACACCTTTAAATTTATGAAATAGGTACTTAATATTTAGGAAAATTGGTGACCTACCCACTTTTACAAACTAATATAAATTGTCATTACATTCTAAATAAATTACTGAAGAAAATAAATGATTGTTAATTATTATTATTATTAATTTGTTCAAAATCTGTTATCATTTTAAAGTTAATGGGTAATGATGGATTGTCTATATTATTAATACAGTTTATACGTAAATTTTCTACCACTTGTACTTATAAAAACTAATACACTACTTTTCGAGAGTTAGATCAATTTTTATTATCAAGTGAAAACATTTTGGACAACTTTTAGACCTTTTCTTTTCCGTTATCTCACATCATCATCATTATTTTTCTGTTTTTTCAAATCATAATTATTATGATGATTTCTGTAAATAGTTCTTAAAAGATCAAGATACTTTTACAACTTCTGTTTTTTTATTAGTTTTTTACAGAGTAAAGGTATTTTCCAAAATCTTAGGTTGTGGAAGTTGTATAACGTTTTGTGTAGTGTACACCTATGTATTGTGGTTTTATCTGATCACGTTTGTATTTAGTCTTAGTTCGACTGCTTAGGTCTAGTTAAAGGGTTAAGTTATTTTCTTAGGTTATAGATTATGTTTTCAACATGGTTCTAGGCTATAATGGCAAATTTTGATTAAACCATATTAATAATATGAACAATCCATCTTTATCAAATAACTGCAAAACCAGAACAGACAGAAAGTTTGAAAATATCAAAATCGTTGAATAAAATTTATTGGAATGTGATGATTTACAACCCAAACCTGAACATGTCTTGAAGTAACGAACATTGCAATTTATGTATAATTTAAAAACAACTCAATAAACTATGCAACAATTCGTAATGGTTTCAAAACAAAATACTGTATGGAAAATGTAAGGAATTCCATTCAATTGGAATATCGACATGTAAGGCGCCTAGCGGCAAATTACCTAATACTTCAAAATTACAAATATCTAAACTTTCCATCTTCAAATAATTAAATAGAATTATTTCTGTACATCTTTTGCCCACAAAATCCATATCAGATCGATTCTAAATTAATTACGTGTCTGAGAAAATATAAAACCAACATGACACGACCATTCAAAATAAATATCTAAGTTTAAAGATTACAGTTTGTAGGCCTAGACTAAGTCAAATCTGAGAGGAAGGGGACTGATGAAATTAAATTACTAGAAAACAAAAATTTAATTAAAGAAACAAATGCTACCCGTGGATAAATCAGACTATCTATCATCTAAAAGGTTGTCAACGATTATTTATAAAATGTGTAAATAATTCAGAAAAACTCAAAATCAAATACTAGTCATGTCATGAAAATGGTTGATTTCGTAAATTGTCTTTACGTCTGCAAAAAAAGGACACGCCCATGAAGGGAAACTAGCGAGTCCCTTGACCCTTGTCCATGAAGGGAATTGGACAATAAAAATTCCACTGAGATAAAGTTAAAACGTCATTGCCTCTGTACATTTTCAAAACATATAAATTAGTAAGTTGATAGTATTTTTTAGTTTCTAAGAAGTTATTTGATTACCCACTATTTAATTTAAGACATTTGTATTCATAAAAAAATTAAAAATTTTTTTAAAATAAAAAAAATTATAATAATATTAATAAAAAATTATTGCATCCCTCATCATATCAACTTACATTCACACATAGACACAATTTAGAAGCTGTGCGATTTGAATTTCCTAGAGGCCATTTTGGGACATGAAAAGGTAGATTTTTGGAAGCTTCTACAGGGAAAGAACGCCTCCCAAGATAAAGGAGTCTTAAGGCCGTTCCACACCGGGCATCCATCTATCTGATGGAAGTATGTCCAGCCTTGGACGTCCAAGGAATGCTACTTCACACCAAAAGTTTCTATCCGATAGATAGATGGAAGGTTTTCTTTCTTATCATCCCCAGTTCTATAGCCCCAAAGAATGGCTAGCTGTTTGCTTAAGGTAAGATTTAACATAAGAAACAGTTTTTGATTCATCGATATGGATTCTTAATTTCATTAAGAGGTTTTTGTGATATTTTACTGTCAGTGGTTAAATTAACACCAAATAATTAATATGTTTTTTCAGTAATAAGAACAGATATTTACATAATTTGAAGTGATAATTAAAGTAAAAATAAACTTTACACCATTTATTAGACTACAGTATCTAGGACTATTATTAATCCCAACAAACTGAAAAACAAAACTTATATTAGTTTTACCAAATCTGCAAATTAGTAAACTAAAAAAATAAAGTAAGGTAGATTTCCAATTAAAATCACTTTGCAAAAAATGTCTTTATTCTTTAGAAGTACTGTTACAAAAACTAAAAAGATTTAAATTATAAAAAGATTTTTTTAATGTTTACCCAAGAGGAACCAGGTTAGTCGGTCGGATTGTCTGATGATGGCGAGAAATGTTGGATGCTTGTTCTTGGTTGTTTGTATTTGTTGGGTGATGGGGCAATGAACAGATGACATGCTCGAAGAACTTCCAGAGAATGGAGAGGAAGTCGCAACCATAGGAGCATGTTGCATTTTGTTGGGAATATTCCCTGTCACGATTAAAATAATTAAAGCTGTTTTTGAGACAATAGGAAATTTGAGTATTTATCTTATAGCAGTGACTTTCATAAAAATCTTTAGGCGGCTATAGATATTGAGTATGGGTGTGGTATTCCAGAGGGATCCTACATTGATTTACATCTTTTTTCAAGTAGTCTTGGATTAGATCCCTCTTTTTCAAATTTTCTATCACGTGCTCCTTGACCAATTCTAGTTCTCTTCAGATTCTGATGCAATTAGAGGTCTAGAGAATCTTTATTTTATGTTTTATATGAAGGTTTATGCCTTTAAACCAAAATAAATATAGGGAAGTAAAGGGAGGATCAGAAATGAAAAGAGTTTGAGGATAGGTTACTAAGAATAAGGGGAAAAACGTTTAAGTTACAGTTTAGTGCAGATGTTGGGGATTATTGCAAATCTACTTCCTTTTGGGATCTCAAATCGAGTTTTTGGAATAAATCTAAAATTAAATTATTTACAGTGACAATTCTTTCAATCCTCCATATTTATGAGAAAGTACACACACACTGAGAGAGAGAGAGAGAGAGAGAGAGAGAGAGAGAGAGAGAGAGAGAGAGAGAGAGAGAGAGAGAGAGAGAGAGAGAGAGAGAGTGTTCATAAAGCAAACTAAATTTATTTACTCAGAATTAATAATATAAAAATAGAACTTTACCAGTTTTGAAAGCGCTCGTGTTACTTTAATAGGATCTCCCAGAGCTTCTCCAGAGAGTTTGGTTCGTTCCAAAACAAGCATTGTAGCTGGCAAGACAATGGCATCGAACTGTCCAAACACCCATTCTCTCCCTTTAGCATTACCCATGGGTCCTACCCAGATCTTGCCAATATCGTTCAGTATATACTCGCCAAGAAGAAGTTCTTCCGACATGTATACTGTGTCAGCTGAAATGTTAAATTAAGTAGCTATAATCAAAAGTTTTTTTATCAAGTTGGCTATAGTTGAAATAAAAATACTGTAGAGAATGTTATTTTATGGACCACCATTTCTATCTCTTTAACAGTTAGATACAAAATATGTTAAATGGGGGACAAGTCTTAATTTTTAGAGAGAAATAAAACAGATGCTTTTTTTAATTTCCATCAAAATTTATTTTTTTTAATTCAAGAAGTTTTCTCCCCATCATATTTTTTTTTCTTTTTTTTTTTTTCATAAAATCATTGTTTCAGGTGCATATAACAAGAATCACATAGTGCATATGCATGCTATTGTAAGGAAGACATATTTAAATGCACTTTTATGCAAAAAAAAGTACATTTTTTACACTTTTCGCGTAAGTTTTTCAAATATTATAAATGAAAAACTTATGAGAAAAGCGTAATAATTGTGAAAAATGCACTTTTTGCATAATAGTACATTTAAATATATCTTACCTACAATATCACCTGTACACACTATGTGATTCTTGTTATATACACACCTGAAACAATGATTCTATGAAACAATCTGATGGAAAGAAAACTTTATGAAAATTTATTTTTTAATATTAATTCTGACAGACTAGCATAATTCACTGTACAATTTAGATGAAACACAGAACAATGATTATAAATGTTAAATATGAAGAGTGCCTAATGTAGCGATTTAGTAGTGAAATTTAAGCAAATTGTATTCTATATACATAATTTTTAAACAATTGGATCATCCTTTACCTGGGAAAACCCTTTTGAAGTCTTAAAATCCATTATTTCTGTCGAAATTAAACAATTTAAAAGTACAAAATCCTGGACTTATGAGGTTAGGACATCTGTTAATAAGTATGGCAATGATAGTGAATCTATTGTCTCATCGCTCGATGTTTATGTTCTTCCATGCAAATAGATCTGGTTGGGTAATTATATATATTTAGCTACCAGTACCTGTAAAACTAGATGGCATATATATATATGGTTACATAACCAGACCTAGTAACCTTGAAACATTTCTTCCAACAAATAATATGATCTGATCCTTTAATTACAAGGTAAATACTTTGCGTTTTCATAATTTTTTTATAGAAAAATCCGAGGACGAGATACATCTGATATTTACCATGGACACGCTATTCTATTACCTATGCATATCTTTTGAAACCTAGATCCATGCTCATTGCGTATTTTGAACATTGAATGAATGCAAACGTACATATTGCTTATTTTTGACAGAAATATTGGATTTTGATACTTCAAAAGGGTCTTCCCAGGTAAAGGATGATCTAATACTTTCAAAATAAGATATGTAGAACACGATTTGCTCAAATTTTACTATTAAATCGCTACATAAGGAACATTTCATGTTTACCATATAAATTATAAAAACTAATAACCGAAAAGAATATATGAAAACTATTTTTTTTTAGAAATCCCGACCCATTTAGCCAGGTACTTGGTATTCTGGTTAAGTAAAGACATTACATTTTTAACCAAAATTGTATGAAAAGCCCTACTTCTGTTGTTCGACTTTTAAATTTATTTTTGTCTATCCCTCTCTAGGAATTAAATATTATAAAATAGTGTATAAAGAAACATACCTTTCAACCAAGGATTAAATAGAAGAAAGATGGTCTCAGCGTAACTGAAGGTCCTTACATCGCCTGGCTGAGAAGTAGACAAGCTGGTCTCTACAGTAAGGTTCCATGCTCCAATGGGTGCATTTACTGGGCTCCGAACCTGTTTTAAAAGTGACAGTTTTAGATGCTACTTCCCTTCCTCACACATCTATATAAGAAACGAAAAGCTTACTTAAAAATACAAACAAATTTAACACTTACCTTTCCAAAAATGTCAACTAAAGTGAAAAAGAGTAGCTGTCAAATATGGCAGGTATAGTATAGGATCCCCCGAACCACAAACACAACAATCAAAACTAAGACTGTTTAGCTGTAACCTCTTGATGATAGCTGTAAACCTCTATGTCATCAAAATGTACATAAGAGTAATACTGGATTTATTACAGTCATAGTTTTGTTTATTGTTTTTGTGGTTCGGGGAATCCTTGTTTTCCTTAATGTGAATATCTCTACAGTGCTCTTTGGACATTTGATCTTGTCATGACTTCCTGGTCAACCGAGTAAAATCACTTCCGTAAGTTATTTATAATCTTAATTTTGTTTATTGTTTTTGTACTTTTAAAACAATAATTTGCTTAATATAATACGTAGGGGGATATTATTATATGTCGTGAAAGGTTTAGCCAGGTGGCTATATATAACCACCTGGCCAAACCTTTCGTACGTTTATTGAAGTTAATGTCATTAATATGAAAGATTGACCAGCATATCACGCGATCTGTGATCTCAGATATAAACATTGAAATTTCTAGTGTGAATGTGAACATTAGCCATTTTGTATAACATAAACTCGTGGCTATATAGGTCTATACCCCAAACCTTTCGTACTTTTATTGAAGTTAATGTCATTAATATGAAAGATTGACAGCATATCATGTGATCTGTGATTTCAGATATAAACATTGAAATTTCGAGAATGTATGAGATGTGAATGTGAACAGTAGCTATTATGTATAACCTATAAAACCGTCGATTGTAAATTGTAATTTTTCAGTGAAAAAAATGACCTGCGCAATGAAAACATTATTTATTCAAGAAGTAAGGTCTGTAGTAGATGATAAAAAAAAAAAACCTGAAAATTACCAGTTACCTTTACATAAACAATTACCAAAAACAAATCCCAAAAATTAGGAACCACCTTTAAGTAGTAATCATATATATTTTGACAGTTCTTAATAGTTTGACAGTTCCTAAAACAGAACTATTTTCCACATGGAATAAAAAAACATCAATAGATTTTTACTTAAAATTGATGAAATTATTGTTGAAATAACCTCTAAATGCATTAAATCAGTCATTTTAAATTTCTGATTTACGATAGAACAAATGAATTGTGAAAGATAAAAAGTGGTAAGCGTCTTTAATAAGTATCGAAATGATGGAAAAAACACTATTTTAAAGAGGAATTGCTGAGCTTTCACACTTAAATCGATCAGGCAACTTCTCTTCATATTTACTTTAAAAACATTGTGGACATGATTGCACTTTTGAAGTTTAGGTAGTGCCTTTAAACTATACATTTTCCCTCTTTTTATCGTCTTTTCCCATTTTTAAATATCTCTAGACGTTTTCTAGCCTTATTTTTAGGACAAGGAGAAACCTTCCTACTTTGCATTAGCTGGTGCTCCTCCTGACATTGAGTCTGAAGTTTTTCATAATAGACTACAATAGACAAAAAGCTATACTCAAATCTTATGTTATAAAATGTACATAGTTTTTCAACACTAATTAATATAGGAACATCAATATGAACTAAATATTATTACTTTAACTTAATAATAGAAGTAAATATATCACTGAATAATCTGAAAACCAAGCAAAAACAAGCACATGTTTCAAAACAACATAACCTATCATCACATAAAATTTATTTTTGTTACATTGTTCTCCAGTTTACCACTACAAATTTGTGCTTCAGAAAAGAAATAATAAACACATTAAAAAGGTTTAAAATTATACAGAGTTTCCATAAAAAAATTGTGCTTTTTTAACTGTCTATAAAACTGTTTTATGAGACAAATAAAAAATTCATATTGGTACCACTGCAATCTGCATCCTGTAGAATGTAGATCAAACAGTTTTGTTTGCATTCATTAAAACAGCTGTGTTGATTGTTGTGCTAATTGCTAACCTTATTTTTTTAAATAAACTTCAAGGATCTCTTTTCTTTTCAAGTCATGTTTTCTGATCAAGAAAAAGCTAAGTGTGTAATGTTGTTAAGTGAACTAAAGTCAGTGATTTTAGTGCAGTGGGCATTTAGAAGAACATTTATTAAAGCATAAAGCTCCACCTCACAAAAATAACATTCTGCGTTGGAGTAAGTAATTCATAAACACTGGGTCAGTTAAAAACCAAAGTAGAGCTGTTAAAAGTGGTAGACTACCAGTCCCAAACCAAACAGTCCCTCCCTCGTCGAAGTCTTGAATTAGGAACACCAGTATGTACATTTCACAAAGTTTTACACAAAAGGCTCCATCTTCATGTGTACAAAATCAAGCCAAATTCTTAACTTCTTCAAAAAATCAAACCAACAGATATGAATAAAAGATCAGGATTTGCTAATTTTATGTTGAATTAAATAGGAGAAAATGAATATTTTTTTAATTAAGTTATTTTTTCGGATGAAGCCAAGTTTCACATCAATGGGTGTGTTAATAGGCACAACGTACGAACTTGGGGATCTCAACATCCTCATGAAATTTTTGGAAAGAAAAGAGATTCGCCAAAAGTCAACGTTTGGTGTGGTCTGTCCAAAGAACAAGTGATTGGGCCATTTTTTCGCTGAACGAAATATCAATAGGAATGTTTACCTGGACATGCTGGAGAAATATTGTTTTCCTGAACTCGAAGAAATGGAAAATGTAAATAGTCTTTATTTTCAGCAAGACTCCACATTACAAAACCATTGTTCGAGAAGCCTTAAATGTAAAGTTCCCAAACAGGTGGATTGGCATACATGGCCCTATATCATGGCCTCCAAGGAGCTGAGACTTGACTAAGCGTGATTTTTTTAAAAATCAAAAATTCAAACAAAAAAGTGCCATTGAATAAATAATTACACGAAGAATATAATAAAACCAATACTAACTCAATTTCGGAAATTTTTGGATAAGAGACATTTTGGAAATAAGCGACTCATTTAATGAATTTGAGCGTTTATTTGGACACATTTAAGTTCAGCTGTGCCATTTGATATCTTGTTTCTGTATATTAGATGTAAGAAATCTTAGTGTGTGTAGATTTGATTGTGAAATAAATATATGGATATTGTAATTTAGACTCAGTTACTCATAAATGTACCTATTGCATACGGATATTGTTAGTGATATAAAAAGCAATTATTTGCACTAACAATATATTATCTTACATCTTACTTATTACTAACACTATTATTCCAAAATTAGTTTGAAGTCGTTTGTGACGATTTAAATAGGCCTATATACCAACTTTTAAGGCAGTTCATTTAATTGATAAACTCCTGATTCTGCATTTTTGAGGAAATAACGACTAATAAGGTTTGTTTGGGTCTAAATTTGTTCAAATTTAAAACTGATTATGAGATAATAGAAATTTTCAATTTTTATCATATTACAACCCCAATTTGAATTATGGAATAAATATAAAACATGGAGATACAGTCAAAATATCTTTATTATACTAAGGTTGTTTAAAATCCGCTTACTCGATTGTATTGTGCTGTATGGACGATCCATGGACGTCTTAAAAATAAATATGTACAGTATTTACATTCGGCCTAAACTTGATTCGCTTGTCTTAAACGGATTTTCTGCGTAAATCGTATTTGATTAAAATCGAGATTTAGTGACAGTAATTGAGATTCTTTTTTTTAAATTTTTTTTTTTACAAATTTTTCCTGATGTATTTTATACTTGGTAGTGCCGATTTTGATGAATTACGTATTTTATAACCACCCTCATGGACGTTTTTTGTCTTTTATTTACAGGTAACTCACGAATCGTCATTTGTGAGAGATGGAGGTTACTACGCTTGGTTAGGTTATTAAATGCTACAGATGACCAAAATTTTGAGGTTACGAAATTTTAATTGTAATTTTGATTTTTATCATATTTAAGTTACCCAAGTATTATGAAAAAAAGAAAGATATAAAAAATAAACCGAGATTTGGACAAAATATGGAGATTAAATTTTATTAAAATAGGTTTAGGTCGTAGAGCACTCCACATATGACAGACACCATTAAAAAAATCACTTGATTGGACTCAAAAAACCTCGACATCAATTTTTTGAGCCATCACATAACTTTCTCTATATGCGAGAAATAAAAAAAAATAGTAAGCCATTATATTATATATTTTTTGGTCAAGTACAAATTTCCTGCAGGAAGTTATTTGAAAACTGTTCATTAATTTGAAGTGTTTTTTGTAAGTTTGCTTCTTTCACACTATTCTCGTATTTAATAGTTCTGAGGGTGCTGTGTTTCTGGTTCTGTTTTGAGTGGCTGCCATTTTTATAATAAAATCCTTTTAAAGGATTAAATAAAGCAATAATCCTTTATCGGGGTGACGACTGATTAACAGCAATCAGAGCCACGCTGGTTGATGTTAATTCCACTACAGATTCGACTAAGCACAAAAAACTAAATACAAAGTTATGGCCTACCTCAACAGTTAGTATTGTTTCATCACATCCTTTAATACGGACATCCCACTGGGTTCTGTCACCTGTGTAGACCTCTCTGTCTGATACAACTGCCACACCTTTAGTTCCTCTTATAGGATTCGGAGATTCTCCTGAAAATATACAACATTTAAAGTTTGTATGTGTAGGGTTTGTATTGGAAATGAGGATATGAGTATAAGAGCAATAGACGAAATTTTAATGTGTTAAAAATTTGTGTGTGAGGAACAATTTGGTTATCTCTCTTATTTAACTTAAACTAGAAGCATAATAGAGCGAGGGAGAGAATGACAGACGAAATTTGAATGTCATAAGAATTGAAGTTAGGTTCAATCTGGTTCTCCAGCAAGAGTGGTACAGTGCTGAGGGAATTTTTTCCTATAAATAGGACCAGGAGGTATTTTTTCGATATAATGGGAATCATCCCAAGGTAGTGAACACGTCGCTAGTTTCATTAAAAATTCTTCAATAAATTGGACATAGAGAAACAGTAGTAAGCTTATATGAAATTTCTGTTAAATATCTAAAAGTCGAAGTCACGTAAAATCGTATTGAAAGTTAAAAAAAATGAATATAGTTTAAAGTGGAGTAAATAAGTATATCAAGTATGTGAAGAAATTTCATGAAAGTAAAATAAATTAAATTTTAAAAACCGGATAATAGCCTCATGGAATGTATTAAAGAAAAATCCGGATCGACAGTTTGGAGCGAAATTTAACATAAAAAGGATATATTTGAAACAGAACAGCACGGAAAACAGCATGTAAAATGAAGATGAAATAATCATTCATCAGAACCAGAATTTGACGGTGCCTAAAGGGGATCACTAGCAATAGAGGCCCGCTGATTTTGGGAGTAGGATGTGTGTTCATTTTAACCTTAGTTACTTAGGATTTATTTAGTTTTAGTTTAGGAGTATCTATCCTCTGATGATAATTTTGTTATTGAAATGTACATCAGGAAATTGAGGGAATAAACAAATAATTATCCATTTATGTTCAATGTTTAGTTATTTGCACTTTCTCCTAAGTTTATGATTAAGAGAATTTTTATTAAAAATTATTTTAAATTTTAAAGTTAAAAATGTTCAAGATATTTTTAAAAAAAACGAAAGTGAATAGTGATAAAAATCAAGATTTCACTGTCAAATTTTATCATAGAGGGTTTAAAAAATAATAATATAAATTTTGTAGGAGGGATATTAGAGATCCATATTTAAATAATTTAAAAACTTTAAATAATAACTTTTAAGTAATTTAAAAAACTTAAATCAAATTTGATCAATTTTTTTCTGAGATAAATTGTTGTCATAACCCCGATTTCAACCCTTATAGAAAAACCCTACCCTCAATTCTAGTCTTAGCTGAACGGTTTATTAAACAACCCCTGTACAAAGTTTCAACTGAGAACAATTTTTTACCTTTAAATTATCTATTTCTAATGTATTTTGTCAATACTTACCATAGTTAAAAACAAGACGGACAATATCAGCTTCGTCTCTATATCCACGGCTGTTAAACCGTATAGCGAGAAAGAACTCTTGACCTCGTCTCAAGACGGGGCTCGGAGGTTCGTTATGTACAACCTCGTAACGGTCTGTGTGATGGTCCTTGGCATTCTCCAAAGGGTAGAAATGGACTGACTCTATTTCCAAAGCAGTCATAATGATTTCTTTGTGATATCTAAAATATAAAATATAAGTCCCTGTATAACTACCTCGGACACTTATTTAACTTAAAACTTAATTGAATAAGGTGCCAAAAGACCGGAACGTGAAATTCATATTATAAACTTGGCTGTAACAATTTTAGGCAATCTCCCTAATCTCGGAAGTTATGAATAGCTCAAAACTGGCGCAAGTGATTTAGACTTTCATGAAAATGTGACGATTTAAATTCAACAATGGCCAACAAGTAAAATGAAGCTATCATTCATGAGTAATTTGGAAATAACAAAACAACCTGAGTGCGGCCAGAGATAATTTTGATATCAGCGAATAAATTTCAGGTATCAGATGAACAAAAAGAAACAAAAACTACAACGAGGTATGTCTCATTGCATGTAATTTTATTGTTACACACAACAAATAAATGAAATACACATATTAAATTTGATTAAAATCGGTTGAGAGTAATTTTTGTTCAATGGGATCTTTAAATCGAGGTGTCTGAAAACCAAATTTCCATTACAGTAACATACCTGATAAGTAAGGATAGGTTAGGTTATGTAAATTTGTAAAATTGAGAAGTAGCAGTATGTAATGCTTTATTTTTACAGCGGGGTATGCATAAAACAATAGGTAAGGTTATCGCTTAAATTCACAGAGAAATAAAATGCACTGCACATTTATTTCTCCTAATTGTTTGATCCCATTACATACAGGGATCACTAAACACATGTGTCAAGTGAGATGTAAATCTTGATTGGGAATTATAAATAATAAAATAACTTACGTTGCCTTTATAGAATTTTGCATATACAGTTTTCAAACGATTTTCGTTAGATTTAATATTAAGCTTTATAGATATGTATTAGAGGAATAACACCTTTTGTTTGTTTTCAACATTTCTACGACAAGAATTTCAACAAACTAAACGCTGGAACAAATTTAAACGCTGGATTAACCTTGCTAATATTTTTTTCGCGTCAAGTAATCACACAACGTTAGGTACCACAATTATTTCAATTGTTAGATTTTTAAAATAATTTACAATTCAGACTAAATTAACCAGCTTTCGTCACTAACAGGTTGTTTATGGCAAATTTTTGTTGTTGGTTAAAGGTCAACAACCAACCTCTTTGTTATTATCTCCAAATGAATAAAAGAAGGAGAAAAGAGTTTAAAATAAAGACTCCTAACCTTATAATACACGAATAGCATATTTGTCGGGAGAGAAGAAGTATTGGTCAAGAGAGAGGTGATAGGAAAGATAGAAGAGAAGGATCTAACGTAAGGTTAGACAAAGGGAGGTTTAGAACGAGCTACTTCGGTATTTATAATAACAAACTAAAATATTTAAAAAAATAATTAAACAACATTTAAGACAAATAAGACAAATAACAACAAATAAGAAACATTTAGATAAAGGAAAAGGGTTATTGTTTTACACTTTTTTGTATAATACAGGTCTAAAATCAACAAAAAAAAACATTGTCTCGTGGGTCAGAAATATCAATTTTGAGTCAAAATGTGCAGCCTTCAACTTGATCTTCAAAAAGAGAAAGATCATCTGATGGAGATAAAAAAAGTTTCACATTTGACTAGTACTAAATTCAAATGAATTAGTTTAAACTTTCATAATTAATAAATTTTCTTATAGATCTATCTAACCTTCCTTGTGTTAACTATTATATTCACCATTATTACAACTAAAATAGTTTGTGTAGAAATAAAAGTGTCATAAATTTGGAGATTTCAATTCCGCATGAAACGGTAACAACCCCCACATCTCTACGATGACAAATAGCGAAGTTATTGTCAAAATGTATTTCTAACGTTGACTTCCCGTTATAAAGTTGACGAAAATATGAAAATTCGTTATAAGATCCGGTAGTGCCGAGTCACCGACAGGAACGATCGATAAAAATGAATATATACAAAGCTATGAGGCTCGTAGGGGCCTACCGGACGTCAAGAAAGCAATGATATACACTGTTACGAGCCTCGGAAAATCAGTGTAACTGTTTTAAAACAACTTACACTATTGGATAAGCCCCTTCATCTACTAATACAAATAAACATTGCATACAAAATCCAAGAAACCAATTTGTGGACATTGATTTAGAGAATCTGCTTGTATTATATTGTATGTTAAGGCTGGGTAAATAATATGATGACGCCCATTAATTTGTTTTGTCAGCTATTTGAGGGGATTTTAACTATTTTGTATATATATATATATATATATATATATATATATATATATATATTATAAATCATCGTAAAATTAGCATAGTTCCCTAATAAATCTTGTATACATTCTAGCTAAATTTGATTTAATTCATTAGTAGCGATTTTGATAAATTGTAATTTTTAGACTAAGTCATATTTTGAGTTTGGGAATATGAGCAACATAACAACATATCAAACTTAATGAAAATACTCGTTTGGGCTACAAAGAACTACACAAACGATAGACAGCATAAAAACACTTTTTAAGTCAAAAGTGATATTTCAGCGAAACTCTGACTTCAATTTTTGAACATTTCATTTAAATATCTCTATATTACGTGAAGAAGTGAAGAAGGAAAAAAAAAAGTAAATATTTAATAATTTTGGTTTCATTTTGAAATTCCTATACATTTTAAAGAAATCAGTTTTTATAGAGAAATTTATTACAATAGGGAGGGGGGATATTGATGTGACGATTTTGTGTACATCCGTGTTGCTGTCTTAGTAAAGCCCCTCAACGTAAAATATAATCGCATAAAACTGACATATATATTTGTTTTTATAAAAATGTGGTCTAAAGATTTTTGTCGAATATTACTGAGAATGTAACAAAACAAACAGGTTGCCATACAAATTTGTTGTCCATAACATAACTTATAGTAGTCGGTCATCAAAAACACCGGTTTGGAACAAGTGTTTTAAACCCTAACAGTCGTAATTGTTCACTGGATTTTTACAAAACCAAATATTTATTGTTTTTTATAATGCATATTTTTACGAAGTATAGTTTAAGACTCATTACCTTGACTGATCTTCATATTTCATAACCTGAGATAACCGAAAAAGTTAATTGGTCATGCCGTCCATCGTCATAGTTTTAGTTTTTGGCGGGGTTGTGATTCTCGTCTGTAGGTAACGGCGATAGCGGCCACAAAAATTAAGAGAGAAACCTGAAATTAGTATAGGGGACTAAAGATCACTTATATAGAAGAACGTTATTGAATATTTAAAAAAAAAATCGAATTAATAAAGTCAAAATGCCGACCGTTTCAAAAAGTATTTTTGTTATATATTGTGTGTTATTCAATATATAACAACACTAAATTAGATAAAAAATTGTAGACTTTAATTCTGCCAACTCTCTACGATGACAAATAACCAAATTATTATTAAAAATGTAATTTGGAACTTCTCAAGAAAATAAATGGTGATATTCCTACAACAAGATTCGGCATGATAACTAAAATTTATCTGTTTTTAAAAGGAGTTTTTGATCTCATTATTTTCCAATTTACACAATAAAATTTATAATAACAAATATATATATTTTTAATTAGTGAAAAACACTATGAATTGATTATTTCTGTTACATAGTGCTAATTCAAACAAAAGGTAATGAAATTTATTTTAAAAAAACTAATTTTAAAATAAAAGTCTACTGGTGCGAATGCTTTGCAGAACTACACAATATAATATGGTCTTGTGTCATTTTAAAACTGGTATGTTTTACATTTTTTAAGGAATGATGAAGGCACTACTGTCAGGGAATTTTAACACTTTAACCGAAACCTAGGTCTCACAGATCCTTGGGATATTTTACTTGTAATCGCTGGCAACTCTGTTAAGCGTCCACAAACAGGGCCGAAAATACCCCCCCCCCCCTACCACCCCTGCAAATAGTCATGCATTTTTTGTTCAGTTTGAAATTGAATGAGGCACTCAACCTTGCTTGAGTGAGGGAATTGTTAAAAACAAGCCGGTCTCATAGACCAACTTTCCGTTGTGCCGTTACATAGACTGAGGGTTTTCAAAAACATATTTGTTATTTATAAACTATTTATGCTAAATACCGTATGTACTTGTGGTATTCCATTAAAAAAAATTAAAACAACAATTTTTTTAGTATAAACCACAATTAAAATACTGTATTAACTTACCGACAGTGGGGGCTGTGTATAGCTTCGAGGCCCACTAGGGCCTAGCCGAAGTCAAGACAGTAGTGATATAACGTACACAATTACAAAGATTAGAAAAGGTGTTTGACAACTCTGTTTTAAAGAAACTAACTCTACGTTTTGATCTACCAATACAATTTAAAGTTTCTACTAGGCCCGAGAAAAGCCAGTTTTGAGTAGGCCTATTGTATTTACAATATCTGCTTTTATTATATTGTATGATAGGGATGAGTAAGTACCACGACGGTCACATCAATTTGTTTTATTTTAAATTGTAGCTACCCAAACATTTTGTAAGTTTGTGAAAATGTAAAAATTACAAATACTACCTCATTTCCAAATAAAACACGTAAAATTATTAACAATAATAGAAATAAATAATAAAACTTTTACCTCGTTTTAGAAACACTTCAATCGACTGTTCGCAGGACGATATCCCTACTGAGACTAACAACAATGTGTGAAACAACTTATCACACAATTAATTGTAACCACTTCCTTTACAGGAAATTCACTTTTACCAACATCGCCGTGGTGAAATATTCGCCCTCATATCCGCATACAAAATCTGTGGTCAAATATTCGCCCACAACTTGTTTGCGTTCATTTTATTTGCTCTAATTCCCAAGACTCTTTTATCTACAGGGAAACTCAAAAGTAGAGTGAAATAAAATGCGTCAGTAGACATAAGATTATTTCATATATGTGTTTGTTTTGTTGTAAGCCTGGTAACCGTAAGTTAGGCAATTAATAATGTTAATAGGTAAATGAAAATATTTGAAGAGACTTAC
This sequence comes from Aphrophora alni, assembly GCA_963513935.1. Lineage (NCBI taxonomy): Eukaryota > Metazoa > Arthropoda > Insecta > Hemiptera > Aphrophoridae > Aphrophora > Aphrophora alni. Next base: position 149,680,646 of record OY740765.1, read on the forward strand.
ATTATTATAAACCTGATAACTGCAAGTTAGACAAATAATCATTTTTATAGGTGACAAACCTATTTGAAGAGATTTACTTTATTGTAAGCCTGGTAACTGTAAGTTAGGGTATCACATTTAAATAGGTAAAAGACAATATTTGAAAACACTTCATTGTAAACCAGGTAGCTGCAAGTTACGCAATTAATAATTTTAATAGGTAAAAGACAATACTTGAAGAGACTTACTTTATTGTAAGCCTGATAACGGCAAGTTAGGGAATTACTCATTTTAATTTTGAATAAGTAAAAGATAAAATTTTAATAGACTTACTTTATTGTAAACTTGGTAATTGCAAGTTAGTCAATTAATCATTTTAAATTTTAATAGGTTGAAGACAATATTTTAATTGACTTACTTTATTGTAAGCCTTGCAACTGCAAGCTAGGTAATTAATCATTTAAAATTTTAAGTAAAAAAAGACAATATTTTCACTTTATTGTAAGGCTGGTGACTGCAAGTTAGGCAATTAAACATTTTAAATTTTGATTCGTATAAGACAATATTTTAATAGAATGATTAAACAAAATTATAGCAATAAATAACAAAATTGAAAAGTTTCCATAAAGAACTTCTCTCATAATGATTACGGGTGTGGAAAACTCGAAGAATCCTAGCCTTTGTAATAACATAACCTAACCTAACCGGTCTTCATTCTTGAACCGCCATACTTGGAATTTTTCACGGGTTTGCGTCATTAATCTTCATACTTCACTAAAATTAGAACTAAATTTGTAAAACTGACTTTCAGCAAATACATATTTTATAACTAAGCCAATTTTTCAATTTTTGTTACCCTTAATTCAAAAACCGCATTTTTGGGCGAAATTGAGATTAATACGATTTGTCTCGGTTTTTAGAGGCTACACTTTAACAAAATCTTTGGAGAAAAATGTTGAAAAACTCGTAATTTTGTGCGTTACTTAAAATTTTTGATTTATATAAAAAGAAAAGAAGACGAAAACATCTTGAGATATGGCCCAAATATGCGCACATTCCAAAATCGATTAAAAATTGGTCCATGAATTTGTGCTATAGACCACTGAGCGGCAGACTTCATTCTCAAAAACACTTTTTTAGACTCAGGGAATCTTAAAAAAGATAAAACAATTTTTCATAGATTTTTTTGACCTATCACATATCTTTTTTTATACTATGTAAATACGAGGGGGAAAAAACAACAAAAAATAACATTTTTGTTCATTAATTTTCCGATCCAGACCTCCTTAGGGGTTCACCTCCTTACTCCTTAGTATGTATGGGTGAGGCAATCCCAATGGAACCTAACTGCATCTACACCTTTGTTTATGTAGTCATTCCTCTCTTTTATCTTTCCTATCAGGTCTCTCTTGACCAACTCTTTTTACCTTCTGCCCGTGACGCTATTATAGGGCTAGGGTACTTTACTGTATGTTCATTAATTCTTTTTCTTATAAGGCGATGATGACCGAAAGGTTTTTCACCTTTAAACAACAAAGGAAAAATTACAGCCCCCCCCCCATTCCAAAAAAACACTATTTTGGGCTCAGGGGAGTTCAAAAAGGATACATCCGATGAAACTTAACATCTATTCTGTTATTAATCATATAACATTATTTATATGTACTTGAGCAAGTAACATTGTGAGTTTTACGAAAATTTTACTGTATTTTTTCCTTTGAAGCTTGGATTATTATCAAGCTGATTCTTGTGACATTCTGTATCAACTACTTCCTTGTTTTAAACATGCGCGACGACATAATAGAATATTATATTCTAGATCGCCATTCCAGGTATCAATAATGACTGACAAACTGGTTTCTTAAGGTCGTTTGACACATTGTTTTCATTTATAGATTACCATCGTATACGCAATGATGGATTCATTACGCAATCATTATGCATCATATTTTCTAATGAAAAATGGACAAAAATTGCAAAACTTTTGAATCAATTTTTTTTTTTTTTTTTTAATCTTCAAAATGCAACACTAAATAAAATTTTGCTTACCCAGTATAGGCAAAGTTTGGCAATCCCAATAAATCACCTCTTTTTGACTTATCTTCCCATTTCATGGTTTCATGAAACCGAAACAAGCTGATGGACGCCATCGTGGTACGTACCCAGCACGATCATGTATGCAATAGAAGCACATACTCTAAATGTAATGTCCAAGTTTGTTTCTTGGTTGTTAAATTACAATGTTAGATCAAACAGTCTTGCCCGGACTTAATTACCGCCAAATCCTTTAAATTTAAAGATCATATGTATTAATCTTTAACTCTAAAATTTTAAGTTCAAAATAATACGGTATCTAATCCTAGTTTAATAAAGATTTTCTTAACTCAAAACTCTATAAATCCACTTTTTTTTAAAACACAAAAATGGATATAATAGTTTTTCTTTTTGTTGTTTAAAGGCAAAAACCTCTCAGTCATCATCGCTTTACAAAAAAGGAAGGTAAGAATATGAAATAAAGACTCCTAGCCAACGAATAAGGTCAGGATCTGAAAATAACAAGTTTGTCAGGAAAGACCTGATAGGAAAGATAAAAAAGAGGGATCTAACCCAGGACTACATGAAAAAGGTGTAGATCCTGCTATGTTCCCTCGGATTTCCAAATACATAGGCTACTAAGATCTTTCACGCTCCTGTCAACAGATCCGTAACTATACGAAAAATCGTATTTTCTTGCGAGGTCAGAGTCCGAAGTTAAATTTTTGAGAATAACTTTCCTGTTTGTCATCGTAGAGAGTTGGGGGTTGGCAGCACTACACGCAGAATTTAAACCTGGACATTTTAATCTAATTTAGTATTTATAGTTTGAATAACACACAAGATGCTTTTAAAATGCTTGAAATTTTTTAACTTTCCATTCGATTTTTCTCAATTTTTATATGGAAACCGTATAAAATATTCATATAACTATATTATTTTTTGTGGCCACTATTGTACTTAGGTATTTTTTTGATCTTTCTCATATACACGTTACGCAGAGAAAAAAAAGTTATGCAACAGGTCAAAAATCGTAGCCTAATTTTTCCATTTTAGGTTAAACAATTAAAGCTATGTCGGGAATGATGTGTGTGCAGTGCTATATAGCCGAAATAAGTACAGTATTGATTATGATTAAACGTGGTTTGAGGTCATCTTTTCACCATATGTCGAGGAATTTAAAAAAGATTTTTTTGAATAACTTAAAATACGGAGTTACCTGCCATTAGTCTAAAACTAAAAATTGCCTTTTTTAAAAACCAACAAGGATTTTGAACAATATAACCACTTAGGATTGAAAAGTATTGGTTCCCATCTCTACGAAAATACGGATTCGCGACCTCACGTTAAACGCAAAAGATAATATTTTTTTAAAAATAGATGTAACATTAAGTCCACTTTTCCACTTAACCTTAAAATAATTTAATAATTTTATCGCATAGCTAAAACTAAATAAGATGATAGAAAAACAACAACCAAATAATAATATTAAATAATTTTCCTCCTTCATAAGCAATGTTTACTTATAGACCTGTAAAACGTAAAGTCTATTTGTCTGTTCGTAAGCTTATAAATCAAGAACCGCTGTTCCGATTTTCATGCAGTTTTCTTCCCTATGTAAGTACGTTATCTGTTCAGGTTTTCGTCTATGTTTGATTAAAATTGGTTCAGTAGACCAATACAAAATAGTTCACTAAACCAAATGTCATGTTCGTAACTTAGTTTTTGTAGCTGCTATCGTGTTTACGTAGAGACGACAATGACGTCGGCTGGCAGTATGTCTAGAACTACATTATCGGTTTTCTAAGGCCATACAATATGAAGATCAGTTAAAAACGGAGCTTGAAATTTTTTATAATTACCAAACTTACCCTATACTTAAGTAAAATAAAAACTTTATTAAGAGGAATTTTCTCCCATAGGAAATAAGCAGAGGAAAACTGAAGGATAAAGACAATTAATTAAAATGTACATTGCCATCTACTGAATCTCGATTAGGTGTTGTTTTGTTAACACACAACAATTTGATTTCTGTTCAATCAGTTTACTTGTGATATCTAACTTCTTATCAATGAATTTTTAAATTGAGCAAAAAAGTGAAATGTTGTTCTTGGACTATTGCTTTTAAAAAATAACATGAAACGATAAGGTGTTTTCAAAGAACCTACCCAAATATGGTTCCTCCATCAAGAAAATATATCTTACATGGAAAATTATGCTACTAGAAACAGGATCAGTTTCAAAGAAATACCATAGATTTTCTAATACAAAAAATAAAGAGCTTGCATATGCTAGCCTACTTTACTGAAATCTCCAAACCGGCTTAATTCACATAGAAAAGTTGTAACCGCTTCTGGGATAACAAAGTCGTCAATTCAAAGGTATGTCAAGAACAACAAAATAAATTTGTATAAAACACGTTTAGTTCACGGAAGATGATTCAGACAGACGAGTGGAATTATTAATGGAATATTAACTTATCACATCATCTTGCTCAGCCGGAGATGAGGGATATTTTTCCAACAGGATGGAACTGCTAATATGGTCAAAGCAGTTTTAGATCGAGATCTTTATAACTGTTGGATAGGTCGTGGCAGCAACTTCATGGAGTGCCTCCTAGATCCCAAGACTGGACTGTTTGCGGATTTTTGAAAGAAAAAGTTTATTCATACTCTATAGCAACGGATGATGATTTAATGAGTCTGATTGAAGGGGAATTTAAATCTGCTAAATGAAACTCAAGGGTAATTTTTTATCTATGTATGTAACATAACTGTAAAGTATCAAGTTTGTAGAGTGTTCCACACGTCCAGCATATTAATTAAAAAATAGCGACCGTATTTCTTTTATTACTGTTGTTGTGCGTCCAATATTGACCAAGTTATGGGGAAAGTACAGAATAAATGTCCAAACCGTCAATCAACATATTCATTAAACAATTCTTTTAATATTGAAATCAAAGCTGTAGAATTAGCGTAGCCAAGAGAGTTCCTCAGGTCAGGAATCATACATTAGGTCTAGATCTCCTGTGTATATTGATTGATAGTAAACTGGCAATTATAGAAAGTCTTCGTAATATTTTTAGGGGTGACATCACAAGACGTGACAGTGGTCAAGACTGCGTCATTGATTAATTTACACTTGTCTACTCATAACTGCCTAACTAACATTTTTTTAACTTTTATTTATTTATTTTTTTTTGTGTGGTTTGGTCAGTGAGAAAATGATTACTTACACTTTTAAAATAGAGAAACATTTCCTACTAATAGATATTCTACAACTTCTATTTGTATTTTTTCTTTTTGTTTAAAGACGAAAAACCTTTTTTTATACCCTAGCCCTCAAATACTCTAATAGCAGCAGGTCGGAAGAGAATAAGTGTTGGTCAAGAGAGACCTGATAGGAAAGATGAAAGAGAGGGGTCCAACACAAGACTAGATGAAGAAAGGTGTAGATCTAGCTAGGGCCCCGGGTCCGTCCGCTACGCCGGGTGTAGCTTCGTTGTAACATAGGTGATAAAATGTATAACGACATCATATATGTTTTTTACACTCATGATGAATTAATTTACTCTTTAACTACTATATCCGATTCTGTTGAAATTTTAGTTACCTCTAATCTTCTTTTAAAATATAATATTAGTACAATAAAGCTTTAAAATAAATAAAAATTTCAACAATGTTATAAAGAGCGACTTTTCTATATCGATTTATTTTCCAAAAACAAATGTTGGGGGGTGGGTCAACTCAAGTATAACGGCGAATATTGTTTTTGGAAATTAGTGTGTGAGATTATTGCACTTTTTTTCTACATAAATTCTAAAGTAATAAAGATTATACGCTTTAAAAATCACTAAATTACTATACGCTAAAGTAAAATGTAATAAATACTTGAAGCGCCGTCAAACCCGGTTTCCAGTACCCTATAAATACACATTAACTAGACGCAGTAAATACCTGCAAAATCGTATGAAATTTACAAAGCCAAGAAATCTCTTAAAATCAACAATTTAAAAATTAATGTTTTTTCTTATCTTGTCGGGCCTGGGTAAGTACGATGATGTGCACCCTCCTGAAAGAAACTTATGAAACAATCTTTAACCAAAGTTATATATCCAGACTTTTTTATAACTAAAAATTTCGGGGTACCATAAAACCGGGTCACTTTGTCCCAGTTTTATAAAACTTTTAGTTTAATGTTATGATAGAAAAAAAAAATAGAAGCTGAGCATTTAACCCTAGATTACTTTTCTTAGTTCATTGTTACGTGATCACTTTTCATTCGTAAATTTTACTACATTCTGTTTTTATTTTTATTATTATTTTTTAAACTTTACTTTAGTGTTGACTATTTTTTATATGAAATCCTTTATTGTTTTTAAGTGTTTATAAAAATATTTAACAATGAATTCCTACATATTTTAACTGTAAAAAAAAAAATTTTTACCACCACTTCAAGAACGTTTAAAAATAAAAATTAATCTGGAAAAAAAATCGAAAAAAAATTAAATATTATTTTATTGGAAAAATTAATCGGATATTCATAAAATACATCATTTTTAAGTGTTTACTTTATATAAAAAGAGATAAATGGTTTACAATAAGTTCATTAGGTAGAATGACAGAAATACCAAAATTAGAGTCCTGTCTTCACTGAGAATCACATTCCTTGCAGTGATTAATATACACTCGGTAGCTAAATCAAACACTTTGAACTCTAAAATCACCATTTACACAATAAACTATTTACAACACTAAAACACTAACAATATAAAAACAATAATTTACAAAAATATATTCAAACACTTAATAGTTAAAATTTTCGCAAACACTATTCTTTCGTAAAATATACGACGCGAGCTTGAGTACGGTAATAACGGTTCAACTTTGAGTTTAGCCGAAGAGACACTGGCCTCTATTCACAATGGCGGAAAGGTAAACAAAAAGACAGAGCGTGTCCGTCTTTTGTCTACGAGTTCTCCGAATTTTACAAAGGGCTGGTCGTAATTTTTACGAATGAGTAGTGTTCTAGGGTTTTAAGGTACTTTTTAGATAATTCAAAGATTTCTCTAATGACTGTGATGCAACAAATTCACCTTTTTATAAATGTTTTATGAAATTTAATTTTATGTTATTTTGGGCTAAAATAGACCGTAGGTAAGTGTAACTTTGTTCCATATAAAATATTCCAATCTTAGACTGTAAAACATACTTGGAGCAATGTAACACCCTAGTTATGAGAACACATATCACTAAAAAAGTTATCCTGGCTTGTGGATTCGGTTAATCTAAAACAAAAAAAGTTATACGCACTGCTCTTATGAAACAGAATAGAACTGAATTTATTTTCTAAATAGTTAACAATATCAAAAACTTGTATGACAAAATAAACAAAATCTTTTAAAATTAAAATTAACAAATCCTTTTTTATTTATATTTAATAACTTAAAACTAGAGCAGACGGAATTTGTAAAATTTATCTTAATATTTAATTTTTAAACTAAAATTTGATCTTTTTGGAACCTCTAATCGCTCAGTTTATATTCTGATTAGGGTTTTGTACAACTGTATTTCTTTACTATTATTTCTCTTTTAAAACATATTATTTATTGTAAAAAAATTAAAAATCCACATACAGGAAACTTATTCTAACATACAAGATGACATGAAACAAAAGAAAGTCCCAGGAAAATTAATATTTAACTCTAATTTGATTTACTCTTTAATTCTCACTTTCACTTTTTTGTATAATTTAATTGATTAAAAGAAACCAAACTTTGAAGGATGTGATGTTTCCTGGACTCTCGATGAAAGAAGCTACATTGTTCTGGTGGTGATGTTATAATCCAACAATGTTGTATTTATCTCACTGATATATTAACAACACTTTTGCTCTTCCTAATGAGCCACTTAATACGATTTTTATGATTTTTTGAAAATTTTAACCTTTTTTCACACTAGTTTATAAATTCACTTTTTAAACGTTTTGTGATAATTTATTATTATTATTTTTTAACAACTTATAGTGTATGGTCAACTGACTCAGGTGTTGACCATCGATTACAATTTTTAAATTTGTAGTAACGAACCGTCCAGCGTGTAGTTACTATAATTTTTATAAGTATTTAAATTTTAAATTGAACAATTCTGAAAACGACTGACGTGAAGTTAGTAGAAAGTATTATTCAAAAAAATTTTACAGAGTCCTGCGAGAGATTAAGTGACTACTTTTATAGACAAAAGTTTCCCATTTTGTACACCAAATTTCTCCCTTTAGGGACTTTTCCCTATTTGCTTTTTCGCTATCTAACTTCACTTTTTGGACTTTTTCTGTACAGGAATGAGTTTAGTTATTTAATTTTAATCTTATGTAATCTTGTTTTTCTCTATTAAACCCTTTTTAATTACCTTTTCTGATTATTTCTATTTGTACTAGACTTGGTTTTTAGTTAGTGGTCAACGCTCCGCCTCAAATACGTCACGGATCTGTGACGTTTTTGCTTCTGCAGCTTTTAACTTGCAAGTTGAAAAAACTCTTTTGTTTTTCTTAAAACTACTCTAATTTCTTTCCTTTTAGAGCTATTTTGATTAGACTTAGTTCAATTTGTCGCCGCTGATCTTAGCTATCCTTACGTTGTTGTGTGATTTCTCTAGCATTATTATTTCTTGCTTAATCGCAGTTCGTAACTTTACGTAATTTTCCAAAGCTATTTACACACCTGTTGACCTTTCTTCTTAAAACTCGGTAGTTTTGTAGCTCTAGCTACGTGAGTGACGTAACCGATTGAGATTTTTCTGCACGTCTCTTAATTACGTAATTACCGACACTTTATTCAGCCCTATCTGTTTTCATATCAAATTTTTGATTAATTTTCCTAACTCACAATATTTATTAATTGATTTTAATTACTTTTGTAAAGTTTTAGCTTTTTTACATTACTAGTTTTCACACAAGGTGTGAAAAACTGTCAGGTGCACAATTTTATTAAAATTTTATTTTAAAAGTTATTTTTGATTAATATTTTTTATTATTTATGAAATTGTATGTAATAATTTTTCAAAATTCTTTCTCTCTTAATTTTTATGACTTTGAGAACTTTACACTTTTCAAACAACTTTTTAAATATTCAATTTTTCTAAATTTCTTTAATAACATTTTTTACTTTAGAGTTTTCTATAGATAATGAAAATATAATTTTTTTCAAAATCTAGTCGATTTTGAAAAATTCTCATTATTTATTTTTATAATATCTTAGCGTTTATCAATTAATAGCCTATGAAATATCAGTAACAGATATGAATTGAACACATTTTGTACTACAATTACAATCATCCATCTTTGATATTTCATATTTTCAAAATTCGTAAAATCTTGATTTTTACTTTAGAAATTGCTAACTTAGGATTTTTCCGTCGAGACGAGTCCGCGAAACGTGACTTTTGCACCGCCATAGTCCAATTTCACCGACTCGTTTTGGACGGAAAAGATTGCTACAACTTTGTCAATTCGCTGCATTAGACCCATATTTTGAAATTTTTCTTTTTTTAACCAAAATATAGCTAAATACAACGGATTTCCGTTGTAGTACATATACTCGAACAATATTTACAGAAAAACCCCTCTTTTGAATAATTTTGGATGATAGATCACTTGTACGATATCAGACCATTTGTAGAAAAGGCATAAAAAATATAAATAAACTTTGTTCAAGTTTACTGTAAATATTCTTATCAAATTTTTGAATCTGATTTGTTATTTGATACAAAAATTAATTTTCAAAATTCTAAGATTTCTTTCTGCAATAACTTACTAATACCATATTGTTCATTGTCTATGCTATTACTTAGCACTTATATTTCATAAGAAGATAGTATATATTAACTATAGCATTTATTTGATCGATAATTTTAACTGCTTATAAAAACTACATTAACACTTCATAACAAAATGATTTTATACATCGTTTTAAGGTTACATTATTACTTTATTTTAGTGAAAAAAATATTTAAGTGTAGGCTCTTTGGTTAAGTTAAAGAAAGGATGTAGTTAAACAATTTCAAAATAATTTTAATATATTGATTCAGTATTTAGTGTTTGTTAACACCATATGATTAGTCTAAACTTGTGTGAATTGTATGTTAAGGACAACTGTACGATAGTTTGTACATAGTTTGAATTATTGGTTAGTTAAGTCTTGCTGGCAAAAATACCAGTTAGGTATTAAATTTATTTCAACATACATTTCACATGAAACAAAAATCCCTTACCAATTATAGCCATCATAATATTTCTATTTCACGATAAGGTAAAATTCTTCTCAAAGTTGTGTTACGCATGCGCAATTTGTCTGATCGGTATCCATGTTATTTGGCAAGGCAAATATCAATTTGTATAGTGAAAAAGTTAATTGCACTTTAAAATACTATTTTTCAACTGTTTTTGAGATATTCGAAATAGGATGTTTCAAATGGACACCATTTTGAAGTGGTTTTGTACAAAATTATAATATTTTCCAGACACGTTAACAAATATTATTCAAACATGTCTTCAAAAATTGGACTCGTTATCAAAATCCCTATCCATAAACATCAAATTTTTATAATAAATTAACCACATGGCTGACAAACGTCAATAGAAAAATTCCAAACATACTGTATAATCTTTAGTGTGTTAGACTTACCTGAATAGATTTGTAATATTAAAATTATGGATTACCATTTAAATTATTTTCTTCTTCTGATCATGCATCAGGGACTGTTCTGCACTGTAAGAATAATTTAAATTACACATTCTTTAGAATAGGATAAGAAACCTATTTATCTTACTCTTTCACAGAGATTAGTATAACTCATGACAGGGAAATAAATAAGGGAAACCCTGGCCTAGCACAATCCAGTGCACCCTATCGCCCCCTGAAAAGGAAATTTTAAGAGTTCAGGCTCTGGCGGTCTGCGCAGCAGATGATCAAAACAAACAAGGAGCGGCAAATTGCATGCCGTGATGCTCGAAGACAAGGGACATCTCTAATGACAAGGACCTATTGCTTACTCCAGGGACATCCCTTACCATCCTCTAACACATTTATATACCCATCCAGCCTGTTAATCTCTCCAATCCCGCCCCTGGTGACTCTAGAGCTCCCTACTACATGGTGCTCTAGCTAACTTAGGCAATCTGGTCACATGGTCCTTTTCAAGGCCAACAACTGTGACTTTCCGCTATCCATCATTCCCCACCCAAAACCTCTCCTACCCTCCCTGATCAATCCTCCACCTCTTACGACAATCTACTTGTCTCCACTCCGCTCCAGCCACAACAAGGACTCTCCAAAGTTCAGTAAACGTCAAATGTAAAAGTGCACAAGTGAAGTTAAATTGACTGGAAAAAGTGTATTTTCAATTGTGTAAACCTAAAAATTAGAAAATAGCTTCTATACACGAATATAAAATAGGCCCAAATGAAGGTAAATGGGCCAAAATTAATTATTTCAATTGTGTAAACCCAAAAATGGCATGTATAGATGTAAAATGGGCACAAATGAAAGTAAATGGCCTGATATCAAGTATTTCAATTGTGTAAAGACATGAATCATCTATGAATGTAAAATGGGTTCAAATGAAGGTAAATAAGCTGATATAAGTATTTTAATTGTGTAAACCCAAACATACATGCAAGTATGAATGTAAAATGGGCCTAAATAAGGTAAATAAATTGATGTTATATATTTTCAATTGTCTAAACCCAAAATTTATAAAATACATGTAAAAAGGGCTTAAGTGAAGGTACCACTGTTTCCATTTGTATAAACGCAAAAATAAATGTTCTTCCCAAATTTAAATTATTTACTAGGAATACATTGTTTCCGTATATGTTATAATTTTCAACTAAATCTTGTGATAATCAAATTCCAGCCTAATATTTCTTACCTAACATTTAACAGTGAATGAGTGAATTGGGACTATGAGTGAATTGCTTTTTGTTCAAGTGAAAAACTCTATGATTTATTTAGACATGTAATTGTTGGTATATGATACAGTAGAGTGTAGTAAATTCTTGGGTGTTTTGTTCAAGTCTACAGTGATTAAAACTTGAGTAAAGTGAATATCCTTTGGTTTATTTAGACATGTAATTGTTATTACATGAGACAGTAGAGTGTAGTACATTCTTGTGTATTTTTTCTGCACTGGTTAAATTTGAGTATAATGAAAATCCCTTCAGTTTATTTGTACATACTGAAAGAAACCACTATTTCCAAATTATTGTTCAAGATTTAATAAGGTTAATGGCTGTAAATAAAGAATAACCTAAGCAAAGTAATAAACTAATTTATAAATGTATTTGTAAATATAATGAATTCTGTATCTTCTTATGAGCCCTGATTGAAACACGCCCTGATGTTACACGGAAGAATTTTAACTTTCATAATTTTAAACTAATATATTGAATTTTAAAATATCACTGAAACAGCCATAACCACATTATTATTTTTTACAAGCCTCAGCTAAATTGAATCTGAAAAAGAAAGAAAACATAAATACATCAAGAGAAAGTTTGTAAGTTCTATACAAGAAACTTTCTAACGTCCACTTGACCTCAACTACAGCATGTATACACAGTTTCTATATGCATGTGGAAAACAACTCCAAATATTTTATCTTTGGTATAATATTTAGATGTTATTTATAACCTTGTAAATATCCCAATATTGTTAGATTGTTGTAATTTAATGTCAGAAGCTTGGAAATATATCAAGTTGGATAAATCTTTGTTACATAGATAAATTTATGTAGCATTTAAATAAATGTGTTAAAAAATTTATGTAGCATTCAAAATTATGTTTTGAATGTTTTGTTGAAAAACAAAAAAAATTGTTTAGAGAGTGAATAGAAAAGTAATCATTTTTTTAAAAATACATGAGGGAAATGTATCTGGGTTGATCATTTTAGTTAACTCGCCATAGAGGGATATTTTTAAAAAAATGTATAATAAAATTATTAATTTTCATCTCAAAACTGTACGTGGCGTGTACCAACAGTTGATTTGTTTGTTTTGTTTGAATTAGTTTTGAGTCTATTACTTAAAAATTCTTAAGTATTTCAAACATAAGGTAAAGGGAGCCATATTTTGTCCCCGTGCTCAATTTAGCCCCCCTAAGTTTCTCTGTTCTGATGCTAGGTGCGCCACTGGTGATATTTTTTGTTGATTGCGGTCAAGAACACTAGTTAGTTGTGGAAGTTTCATGAGTCTAGTCCGCTTCGTTGCCATTTGGGAACATTTATTGTGATTTTTGTAAAGGTGAGTTCTCGTAATACTATTTGTAAATGTTCTTTTTGATTGATTAGAATGTGTTTATTTAGTTGTATTTGACAAAATTGTTTAGAGTAAGCTATAAACTGAATGATCAGAGCGTTTTTCCATGTTTGGTTTACTTCACGTATGGCTATGTCAATGCAAAAATATTACACAAACTTTCTCACATAACCATATATATTAAAACAAAAATCTATGAAAAATATTGCACTAACTTTCTCAAAATTCACGTACATAGTTAAACTAAAATCAATGCAAAAATATTGCACAAACTTTCTCACATATCCATATATATTAAAACAAAAAATCTACGAAAAAATTGCACTAACTTTCTCAAAATTCACATACACAGTTAAACTAAAATCAATGCAAAAATATTGCACAAAATTTCTCACATACCTATAAATATTAAAACTAAAAATCTACGAAAAATATTGCACTAACTTTCTGAAATCACATACATAGTTAAAATAAAATCAATGCAAAAATATCGCACAAACTTTCTCACATACCCATATACATAAAAACTAGAAATCTAATCAAGCCACACTAATAATCAATGCAAAATATAATTAATAATTGTATTACATTTATTGAAAGTTTAAAATATTATTAATTTTTGAAATTGACAAGTTTTCACCTCTCTCTACCATCCCGCGACGATAACATTTTTTTATAGTAAATAATTTACATCTCTAGAATGGCTTAACAGATTGAGTTGCAATTTTCCACGGTAAATATTAATGTAAAAATGTAGTTTGAACAAAATAATCAACTTGTTCCAATAAACCATTTCAAAATGGAGGCCATGTAAATATTTAAATGAAAATAATTCATTTGTAGTTGGCCGCCATTTCGAAACAGATAATTGGAACTATACTTCATTCAGTGAGTGTTGAGAGTAAAGCGCTACTCATACCCTAACGGGACAGAGGGCTCTAGCCAATACCGGGAAAGGACGTCACGTGGAATGTGCCCTCAATTCACAGTCATACCCCAGTCGACAGCCAGTTCTCGAGTACTTTAGTTCGTTCATTGAGTTAGGAGTTCAATTTTGTGTATATTATAGTGTAAAATAGTCGCTTTTCGAGGGGTGAGTCCCACAGTATCTCACAGGTGAGAGATCTGCATTGCATAAATGTATTTTTCTCCCTAAAAAAAAAAGAAAAAAGTTTCTTCATACCAAAGGTTTATGTGACCTAGCCCTGTGGGAGCCTCTTTACCCTAAAAAAAGTGACCCCCGATAAGGTGGAAGAGATTGACGTTTCTTCAGGGGCTTTTCACTAACATTCCACCGGTCATTAAAACACAACAACCCCATCACGAGCTAAAGGGCCGCTTGTGAATCGGCCTGACCCTGACGTCAGTGCCTTAGTGGGTGACGCTTCACTCTCAACACTCACCGAATGAATATAGTTGAATTTTTTTTCAAGCTAGCTCTTTTTGAATAAATTGATGACTACTATGCAAAATTTTGGTTAAGCCATTTTAGAGATATGAATTATTTAGGAAATATTTAAGTCCTTATATACATTTAACATTGCTTAAATCATAATAATACATAACATAATAATACATATAATATAACTAAAGAACAAGAAAGAACTAAAGTATAAAACAGCTTAATTTACTTATAAAAAAGTTAACATAAGGAAATAATATAACTATCTCAATATTTTAATACATGTTTGAGGTAGTGAGTAACACAGAGCAAATAGGGGGAAAAATAGAGAGAAATTTATTATTTTTTTTTTTTTTTAATAACCAGCCGACCAGCCTATAGAATTAATTATATTATACACAAACATATATATTATATTTAAAAGAGAGATCATTTACTGCAGCTTCATAACAGCAAAATTTAAACACAGCTCTAATTTTCCAATACATAAGTAAATAGTAAATGCAACCTAAAGAATAAACTACAATATACAATGTTTTAGAATGGATACAACTATTTAATCTTAACGCATACATACACACACATACAAAACACACATATATATACATACATATCCATAACTATCATAAAATATACACACATACGGACATTCTTACATACAAACATACACCTATATATTTTTATAAGAATATTATGTACACAACTGTAAACAATGTTTGCATCATTCACTAAAAAGAGAAGAAACAGCTACACATAGCCTAAATTATAATATTATAAAATAGATCAACACTTTATAGCCCCTGTAAGAATTTCCTTAATTGTCTTAGGTATTTGCTTTTATAAGAGCATCTTTTTATATACTCAAGTAACAAATTTAAAAATGTAGGTGCCAGATAAGTGTAGAATTTCTCAAATACTCACAATTTAGGTCTTGGAACATTAATATTTCAAATTAGAAGTGTTGTCCTTCGTGGGTTTCAGTCATACTAAACCGGCAGTACCCAAAAAACTAGAGTAAATTGAGAATAATTTCTCAGTAAAGCGAAACCTGTGATACAAGGATCCCACAGAGATCCATGCTTTCTGGCCCATTTTTCTAGATTTATGTAAACACATTGTGTGAGGGGAATTTAAAGGAAATTTAGTTGTCTATGCAGACGATACTGCTTTGTTCTGTGAGGCAGACATGGTTGAGACATGCAGAGTGATCTGAATGCTCTGTGCTCGTGGTGAAATTGTATGTTGAAGAGTCCAAAAACAAAATATTTAATCTTTAATATCACAAACCAATGTTTTTCTTCTTTAGTGTGTCATGATATTAAATGCAGAACAAAATAAGTGTTTCTGTCAGCCACATGAACATAATATTGAGCACTCTGTGTGTATTCAAAATTAAAATGGAATTCTCACACTACTTACTTAAGAGTTAAATTGATTAAAGATGTTAGAATGATTTACATGTTAACACCTTTGTTCCTAGAATTGTTTAGGTCAACATAAATTTTACTCTGATCACTTCTAGGTTAGAGTGTGCAATTACATTATGGGTTGGAGCATATAATAAATATCTTAATACAGTGATTATTCTTGAGAAATGTTTTTTTTTAAAGTAATGACAGGAAAGGTTAGATTTGAACCAGCATAAGGTATCCTCTTTTTATGTTTCTCTGCACTGACTATTTGGGCACTTCAGATTCAAGCTCTACTTTTCTAAGTGATTTTGATTTACCTGGAGAGTAATGAACCAGTTCTTCTCTTCCTTTATAAGGAGTACTTTATCATTACGTTTCCTGTTTTCAACAACAATTTTTTAATTTAATTATTAAGTGAGTGGTTGGTGGAACAACACCTGGGAAGGCATCAAGAAATTGTCTAATTGATTCTGAAAGTTTATTTAAAAGAATGGCCCATGCACAATACAGTACTTTTTGCTCAACTATTAAAACCATTTTGCAACCACAACAAACAATAAAATTGTACTCCAAAGAATTAGGTTATAAATTTCTGTTTTAATGTACCGGTAATTGTTGTTTAATTTGAATCAAACAGCTGTTCAACAATTAAACCTGCAAGAGTAAAAGACATAAAAGTATTGAGGGATAAATGTTTGTTTTTGTGTTACCGCCATTATGTTTCTATACACATCAGTGTGTTGACATTTTTACACAACATTTTTGATACCTTTATTAGAAAATATGTTGAATTTCTAAAAGAATCGGTTCAGGAATACGCAATTAATAAAAATCAAAAGCGTGTACCTCTTCGTGGGACACACTGTATATGTAAACTACTAAAAATAAATGTTTTGCATAAGGAGTGAAAGTGGAGCCAGTTTGGTAGGACATAGATCAAGAAATTTGCATAGATTTTCCAATGCCTCAGTTCCGAGACCTAAGCTTAACTTATTTAAAAAATATTAACTTATCTTGCAACGAAGTTTTCTTAGCTCTTTACCCACACACATAAAAACTTGTCCAAATAAAAGGAAATGCCTCAAAGAGGTAAGAAAATATTTAGATGACCATGAAGATGTTGATGTTTTTATTACAATAGTGTGAACTTACTTTTCTTTTCTCTCTTTTAATTGTTATTTATTTATTGTTCTTTGTTCTTCTTATTAGGAATTAATAAATATATGTGATTTATGGGTGTAAGAGGTATATACGTGTATGAGTGTGTATATATGTATAGTATGAATGTGTATGTGACTTTGGAAGTCTTCATGTAAATAAGTTTTTAGGCACAATGGTTTTATGCAAACAATTTTTATGGTTAGTAGTGTTTTACTTCTTTTTATCCTTCATATAAATGGGTATGGAAGTGTTCTATAGAATGTAAGGAATACTGAGTTAGGCCCTATTTACTGTTTTGTTGGGTAGAAGATCAAAATTTATTATCATATATTTTGTTTTCACTTTATAATTACAGTTTATACAGAGTGTTTCCAAACTCTCCTTACAAACTTCAGGGTATTATTCCTTGAGTGAAATGAAGCCAAAAACGTAATACAATCAGGGTCCATCTTGATTCATTGTCCGTTTGTCCGTCCTTTGTGGTGTTTAGTAAAAAAATTGTTTTTAAAAAAACAGCTATACAGAATTGAACCAAATTTGTGTGTATGTGTTAGTGTTAGTTTCAGTTAGTATTTTAAGTTTTATTATTCATTTCAAAATAGTGGTCATTACAATTTTTTTAATTGAAATAACTCTAAGACTAGCAATTTAAAAAAAAAATACAAGAACTTTTTTTAGTAAATTTTATAACAAATTCAAAATTGCTTTTGTTTTTATTATTAAAATTTGGTGAAAAATAAACGAGATTTGGATTTTTTTCCCCCACCTTGTATGGCCTTGTTATTTTCCTCTTCAGAATAGACCAATGGAACAACATTGGAATGAATAAATGAAATTGATTTTTAGGTATAGATTTTTTAAATTTTTTATTATTATTTTTATATTTTTACAATTTACATACATACATACATACATACAAAAATATTTGAAAGTATAGAACAAAAACCACCCACATGGGCCTAAGCCTGGCATAGCCACGAGTAGCCAATAAAGCACACAATGACGATTAAATATTAAATAGACACATATAAAGGTATTACAATAAACATTATCATATCGAGCTGAGACAATCTAAGATCAAAAAAAGAAAAAGAAAAAGAAAACAGACTACTAAGTCTTTCCTTTAGCGTTTCAACCAATTATAATCAAGCTGTTCAGTCTGTGCAGTAAACACATCAGATAATGAGGGAATGACAAGACTAATATCTATCTGTAAGTAGATATGATAACCCGCTCAACCACAGCCCTTCCCAATTCAAACAGCCATTCATTAATAAGTCTTTAAATTTAAAAAACTTATCATCTCCAAACAAACACAGCCTTTCCGGATGATTCTGATACAAAACTTGTGCAATATAATGTGAGTTAGTGACAGAAAACGTTTTTATTAACTTGTTAGTCCTTAACCTGAAGAAATTTGAAGAACGTGTTAAGTGTTAGTGATTATCTTTCATGAAAATATTATTGTAATTTTGATATATTTAAATTGCGAGTGTTCTTTCAAACAACTGCCTTATACTTAGCACTTTAAAAGTATGAAAATCAGTGTTTGTGGAGAAACTGCAGCTCTTTATCAATGTTGATTTTAGTATAGCTTTCTGAATTAGATTCAAGTGGTTCAAGAATCAAACCAAAATCCTGCCCCAAGCTATTATCCCCCCTATAAGTAAAGTCTGGCAATTCGCTTAGTACGCAAGTTTCAATTCGTGTAAATATATAATGACGCTAAGTTACCTGAAAACAAATTTATTTTCTAGTTTTTTTTTTTTTTTTTTTTTTAACTCAACCTGGTGAGTCTATTTCATTCTTTTATTGAACATTACTCCTAGATATTTATAGGACTCGATGCCAACTACTGTATCTTTCCACATAAACATTAAGGTAATCACTGCAAGTATGCAAGTTGAAGCTATTTTTGTTGAAATCAGTTTTAACTCATAATGATAAGGGTAGGACCTTAGTTTTAGAGACATTAAGAGATAGAAGGTTTTGATCAAACCACTTTGTAACGTCCGATGACCCTTTGAGAGCTTTAATTTCAACCTCCTTCCAGCTATCACCTTCAAATAAAATGGCTGTATCATCAGCAAAAAGAAAGAATTTTCTCCTAATAGGTAAATTACTTAAGTTATTTATGTAAATTAAGAACAAAATAGGCCCTAGCGTACTCCCCTGAACAACCCCATAGTCAACAGCACTCCACATACAGACACAATTTGTTTCCTGTTAGAATGATAGTTCTCAAATCACGAATAAGATTTGCCACAACAACCGCATAATGCTAATTTACGCAATAGTTTGCTACGATCGACAGAATCGGACGCCTTGGCAAGGTCTAAAAACACTACAAGCTTACGTTTGTTAGAACTGATAGCGTCATTAATGTTACGAGTAAGCTGAAACAAAGCATCGGATACACCCTTATCCCATCTAAACCCATACTGACAGTCACTTAAAATATTATTATAGTTTTAAAAAAGTAACTAGCTGTTCCTTAATGATTTTTTCTAAAATTTCATAAAACATGCTTAGGAGAGAAATAGGACGAAAATTATTTTTATCCTTTATTTTGTTAGATTTTGTACAACGGAAATACTTTAACAATTTTAAATATATTAGGAAATTCACTGTTTATAAGACTTCAACAATCAGTCTTAATGAACTAGTTAAGTGAATCAAAGGTTTGATAAATAGGTTGATGTTATCTTTGAGAAGGGATGCAGAGACGTCATTGCAACCTGTAACAGATCCTCTTTGCAAGCTATTACATACCCAATCATATCACATTCTGTAATAGGATGCAAGTGAAAGTCAGATTTTACCTTGTAATTATTATCATTTAATATA
The DNA here is from genome assembly GCA_963513935.1 of Aphrophora alni. Lineage (NCBI taxonomy): Eukaryota > Metazoa > Arthropoda > Insecta > Hemiptera > Aphrophoridae > Aphrophora > Aphrophora alni. The sequence goes on from OY740765.1 coordinate 149,700,791, forward strand.
AGTTCCCCTCCAGGGTCAATACTTTACGCCAGGTTATATCCGACATTAGAGAAATAACTATTGAAATTGTTTGCTACCTGTTTAAGAGTATTGCAATATATCTCAGATTGTAATAGTTTTTAAAACTGTTTAATGGAGAAAGACTCGTTTTTATTTATTCTGCCTCTCAATTCATTGATTACTTTCCACAATCTCGTCGAGCCAGTTCCACACTGATTAATTTTCATCCTATAATAGTCTCCTCTAACAACTTTTATAATTCTATTTAAATTATTTCTGTACAATCTAAAGAAACGCACAAGGTCCAAGTTCAAAGGTTGTTTCTTAACTAGTTTGCTAAGTTTATCCCTTTTTTCTAATTGACCGTACAAGACCTTGGGTAATCCAAGGTTTTTTTAAAATCCTGTTAGTTGGAAAATGAAACTTTTTTTTTAACTATGTAAAAGATAATCAAGAATGTTTTGAAATGCCAAAGAACATAGTTGTACATCTTGAGAGCAAATTAAGGAGACCCAGTTCTGATCTGTCAATAATCGAACAAATGTACATTTATTTGTCAATAAACGTTGCTGTCTCAGAAGTTAAATTAGTCACAGAAAGTAGATCAAATTTAATTTCCAATGCTAAACTGTAATGGTCCATAATATGAGTGTGAACCACTGCAGCTTGCACTTTATCATAATCTTAATGTTTTACAAATGCATGGTCAATGCACATGCTGCTGCCATTGGTCACACGTGTAGGGAGGTTAACACAGCTTATGAGTTAAATCTCCATCAGAACATTTCAGTCTACATAACATTCAATATTAAGTAAATTCAAATTATTAATGTCAACTATGAATATGCAAATTGAACTTTTGGAAAGATTACTATAATAGTATTCTAAAGCGTCTATAAAAGCACCAATATCACTACCGTAAGTTCTCTATAAAGCTAATAAACTGACACTTTAGCTATCCAACATAAAGTCAAGGACTAAACCATAAACATCCCCTAGTTTGACCTCTCGTACTCTGACTGTTAAAGACTTATTTACATAAATTATAGTTCTGTCATTTTGGTTTCTTTTGTTAATTGTCCTTACCATATCGTAACCTTCGATATCAACACCAATTAATTCCTCGCACAGCTAACATTCGGTGAGAACAATAAAATCAAACTTATGTTTAATAGAGTCCAAATAAATGACCAAGTTATTAAAATCCTTGGATAAAATTCTGATATTAGAATGGAATATATTCAATGTAAGATACTTGTCGAATGGACAAATTTACTGCAATCATAACAATTGCTCAGCTCGACATATTCCACATCTTTCATTTTGGAAATAAACAATTAAAAAGTAAGAAAAATTTAAATAATTTTAAACCAATCAAACAACAAAATACAATAACTAATCATGTGATGACACATGATTCACTCAGCGACCACTCCGAGATGCAGTTATGGTTTCGGTCAACTAATTTACACTAAATATGAGACAATTATAATTATACAACAATGCAAATACTTTTAAAAATGAATACGGAATTATACAATTTTACATTAAACTTTCAAATAGTACATACAACGTTTAAATTAATTAAACAATTATAGAATTACATCAATTAATTGACAATGATTAGATTAAACAAGTTCAGACAAAGTAGTGACAAATCCTTTCTTCCCAGCACTGTCAACCCAACATGCCCAACCAAATTCCAAACACTTCTAATAAATTTTAGTTGGAGTGTTATTCTCATTTGTCTATTAACAATAACTGTTTATTAACCGAAATTCTAGAAGTTGTACAAAAATATCTAGAAACCATCTTAGCCATTATTACTTTAATTAATAACGGAAAATAAAAATTGAGACCAATATACATCAAATATTCTAATACCGTCTGAGTAGTCGGAAGACAATAAGGGTTGGTAAAGAGATACCTGACAACAAAATGAAAAAGAGGGATCTAACCCAAGTATATAATGAAGAATGGTGTAGATCCAGCTAGAGTAACTGAGAGCCTGAAATAGAATATCAATATTTCAAACAGTAACGTTGCAAGCTTCAAAGACACAAAAATATGTGACTGTGTCCAGAGTTGCAGGTGTAGCAACTTACCTTGCCAACCTGCAAATCACTCTTTAGTTACGGTTTTAGTTATTTGGCTTTAGTTCATATTTGTTCAAAGTTATTCCAAGTATCAAGATACGTGGGCTCATAGAAGAAGACCATCAATACAAACAAGATTTTTTATTTTTTTTCATTACTGTTGAGACCGATGGTTCTTGGTGGAATTCCATGTTTAAAGATAATAAAACACAATTTTTTATTTTGTACTATCCACTTTTTATTAGTCTAGCCGACCAATGGTTTCGCCTGCTGTTTGTTTTATTATCTACAAACAAGATTACATCAATCCGTGTTTAGTTATCTTAATTAATGACAAAGGAGTGTAAGAGTGGAGGCCAACCGACTCAAAATTTGACGAGGGTGATCCAGGAAAGCGAGGGTCAACGGTGGGAAATGGTCGGCCGGGCTTTATGGAGTTGGAGATAAGCCATTAGACATACTATGGGAGGCAAGGGATTCCCAGAGTAGTCGCATTTCCTGTAAAAAGAAGCTTAAGGTGGCGACAATATATATTTTGTTATTTTTGTCACTAAATAAATTAATATTAATATTGCTATTATTAAGTATTTGGTCTAATTCCAAAGAACTCACATCAAGTATAACCCTAGACATGGACACCTTGTTCACACTCTTTTATCTACACTGTAAACAAACTGTAAAAAATATTGGTAAAAACAATTCAAAGAAATATGAATATTGTACTTTATATAACAACTAACACTCTTAATAGTTTGCTCATATGCCTATAGATGTAAGTAGCATACAGATGAAAACTACTGAAAACATACATAATGAACTGAAAAGTCTATGGGAATTTTTCAAGAGTGAAAGTAGCCGTATAAATGATCAGTAGTGATATTATATTGTAGGTTTTATTTTCTATATTATGCTTCATCAATCGATAAATCTATTCAAAGTTTATAATATAGTCCTAATCTTCTCCCCTGATCTTCAGGTTCGTGGGCTATGTATAGTTAAAGGGTACCCTCCAGAAGAGTCCACTTCTACAATGGCACTGTAACATGACAGATTACAGGAGAACTCCTCAATAGTGTATATATATATATATATATATATATATATATATATATATATACAGTATATATTATTTAACCAATTGGGTTATGTGAGCTTGCTGTGGTTAATAGGCATTTTTGGGATGACCCCAAGACCTCATCTTTTAATTTGGCTATTGTGGACTATTATTTCATTTTATATATTGTAACACTAGATAATTTTTCAACTTTTACTTTTCTACATACAGTATATAGATTATTTTATTTCTTTTCAATATATACATAAATAAGCGAGCCATGGATATTATCTTGGGATTTAACCAAGTTCATGGAGGTTAGTATGTACCCATAAATTCCACCCGTTTCCGCATTTAACCTTTACTACTAATAGCTACAACTACACAAAATTTTCTTTAATTTTAACACCATTTAACCCACCTAACCTAATACCACACATTCATTCATCTAAACCTATGTACTGTCTACCCAATCTGGTCTATTTAGGATAAGTATTATGTGTTGTCTCATTATGTTAGTTTAGTTTATTGTCACATAACATTTTACAAATACCAAAAGCTATAAAAACTGGTAACATTGTCCTAAACAAAAATAACAAATAATACAAAACAAAACATACTAATGATTTACATATGGTTTAATAGGGCAACATAGCAGTTTATGTTTAAATTTTGTTTGGATAGGAGACACAGGTTTAGTTGTAATTACTTTTAATAAACAAAATAGACTCTACAATATACATAGATGAAAGTGTCAATACTAGGAGTTTCCTTGATAAATTATTAATTTAGTTTTTAGATCTACTGTACTCCGTAGTAAAGACGTTTGAAAACGTGCTGTATTAAGTTTTTTTAATAAAGAATGGTTAAATATGATTTTCATTTTAAATTCATATCTGTGTGGATTCCCCAAAATTTTGTTATAAAGGAATATGATGTTTACCATAAAAATCAAAATTTAGCTCTGTGGTTTTGTCTCTGACAGGTGTAAAATTTAATAATTTCAGTTTTATTTTACTATTCAATTTTAAACCACTTCCAGTCTGAAAGTTCAAACATAACCATTTGAGTTAGGGTCTGAAGTTTTTTCAAATTCTCTAGCCTAACAATTGCAGTAGTATCGTCTGTATAGAAAACAACACTAGGATGTGTGCTGAAAGGTAAATCAATAATATAAATTTAAAATAGTAATGGTCCTAAAACTGACCTCTGAGGAACACCAAATTTTACCTCATTACAGGAAGAAATGTATTTTTAAACGCAATCGTTCTCTGCTTTTGCTCAAACAAGTATTACTTAACCTATGCTATTACATTAACTGAACAAGTATAATAAGCAAGTTTATCCAACAAAATATTTTGTATAACACAATCAAATGCTTTAGATAGATCGCAAAAAAAAAAAAAAATGCTGGCAGTAAGCCATGACCCATTCATACATTCTGTTATCTGTCCGACCAAACTATTTGCTGCAGCAACTGTACTGTAATCTGGTCTCAAACAAAACTGTTCCCAAACCAGAATATTAAAATGCTCAAGAAAAAAACCTAATATGAATATTCACTACTCGTTCAAAAATTTTGGACATGGAGGGCATTATGGACATAGGTAGATAATTATCTGGATTCCTCCTTTCTTCAATTTTAAATAGATGTCTAACTTCTACATATTTAAGCCGGTACGGTACAGCACCATATTTCTGCCATTAAATTGAAGCATAAAGGATAAGTTACATAATCAACAGATTTCTTAAATAATATATTGGGATATCATCCCACCCAACAAACTTTTTATTTTGTAAACCAATTATTATTTTCGAAACAATATCCACTATCACCTGTTGTAGTTCAAACGAAGATAGTTTTCTCATATCTGACTTATGTAAAAACACTTTAACATCCACAGCTGAAACCTTAACTCATTAACTACATCAGTAAACTTATTATTAAAATAATTACCTATTTTCTGCCATTTTTATAAAGCTTTACACCTATTATTAATTCTGACTATAAAACTTAAGACGTTATAAGAAACCAAATAGTTTTACTTTTATTAGTAAATTTATTTATAATTTCATAATAATTTTGTTTTTTGCTAACTTACAGGGATTATGAAAAAAAATTGTTGTACATTTTATAATAATTATGTACATTAGAGTTTGTAGAATGTTTTTGAAATTGATACAATTTTTTACAAACTTTTATTCACAACTACATCACAAATTTTTTGCATATGTTGAATATAATTTAGATAATATTGTAACGAAAAGGTGCTAGCTAAGGTCAGTGAACGGCAAGCCATCAATTAGACAAGAAATAAAAAAGTTGACAGCTCATGGACAAGCCCATACTCTAAAAAAAACTGAAGGGTTTAAAGGCAAGGAACTCATTTAGAGATACATTAGAGTAAGAAGAGGTCAACGGACAGAGTTTAAATTAACCAATGGGAAGAAAGCGCCACTTTCTAAATTCCAGTAAACTTTGAATCCTATCAATGAAAAAAGTATCGTGGTGTGATTGTTAAAACCAAAGAAATTATAAATATAGGTCCGAGAGAAGGAAACAAGCAAGTTCTTCAAGATATTTTGTACAAGGTTGTTCTGCAAAGTTTTGGGTACAGGGTTGTTCTAATAGATAATTGTTCTTCATAAAATTTTGTTAAAACTTTTATAATAAATTGTAAAATCTTCTGGGAAATTGGTAAACATTTGAATGTAATAGCAAAGAATACTAAATTAAAGAAAGTACGTCGAAATTGAAGTCATAATGATATTCTAGAGTAACCGGATATGCTTGAATAACTGTAGTTATTTTTGACTTACCGCCAGCAATCCTTGGATAATTCTATTTTAGTTTATCTTGTCATATATTTGCACTACACGTGTTTCGGACATTATCGTCCATCGTCGGGTGATAACACTTAGTTAAAATATTCAACACAAAAATACAAGTAACACATAACATTCAAGCACGAGAAACGCAATATTTTAATGTCACCGCGCCGGCACTACATAGTATACTATGCATTGGTCATGTGCGTATGGTAGTTAATCTGTTTATCAGCTCGAAGGTGGGGGTTGCTTCAAACCTTTTTTTGTCACCCAACAATCCATCAGGGGTCTGCAATTCGCTACGATAAATTAGGTATTCTTCCAATCGGTTCATATAGTTGCCCTTTTTACAATTTTTTAGTACTTGCATGTTAATTTCCATGTTGTCATATGTATGATCATTATCTATCAAATGTTCCTCAAACTTAGATTTTTCAGGGTGTTTTAGCGCTTGAATATGTTCTTTGTATCGTGATTTAAACGGGCGTCCTGTCTGTCCTATGTAAAGTTTGTTGCATGAGCTGCAGTTCAATCTGCAGACCATTCACACCACATCCTACTTCAATCAAATCAAATCTGTGGGATATACTCATAATAACATTCGTATGTAAAAGTTGCATCAATACATTGTTAACAATCTATGTACAGCTTCATTTCATGAAATATCATTTGCTCTAGCCTACAAAATTTTCCAGTCCTTATTGGTCTAGAAAATCTGAAATCCGATTCACAAGTACTTCATTTGTTCTTACCCTAAGTCATACTTCATCTGTTACAAAAAACCATTTCCCTAACCTTTCTTTCACGATCATATCAGATTTTCACTTGCTTCCCTATTTATATATATATTTTTTATTATAATAAATTGTTTTACCCTAATGCTCACCATTTATCTTGTTCTTTATTTGAGAAATAATTACACTTAATGTTATTTAAAGAATTGAAAATTATAAAATACTGCATAAATTTAGAAAACGAATAATAAATTAATGGAACATATCAAGTTAGGACTACAAAAAAATCACAAACAACAGTGTGGAATAAGTATAGGAACTTTTTATAACTGCTGAACTATGAAACTTAGATTAATAGGAACTTCTCACCTTTCTTTTAGTATGTGGTTCTAAGAGTTTCATGGATTTTAAATGCTCGGGTGATGTCTCATCCAGGTATTAGTCAACAATCTTTAATGTAAGCATATATCGAATTTGGTATCAAAATAAAGGTCTATTTAAATGCCGCAAATTTGACTTCAAAAGGTTGACTCTATCTTGAGTAGTGGACATTTGAAGTTATGAAATAACAAAACTGCATATTTTTTTACTGATTATTTCTCTTATATCTTTCAATATATTTCCCCGTCTCAGTGCATGAAAGTGGCAACAAATAAAAGGTTTTAATATTGCAAAGTAGGAGGCCCTGATAAAAAGAGTGTTGGTGATATTTTCAACTTCTTTAATTCAATATTAATTTAAATTGCATTTGGCCTTCACTGAGTTATCAGTAACTACCTGCTTCCGAACAGTAGGGGAGAGGGTTAAAGTTCATGCATGACACCAAGTAGTCATAGTCAAAGAACAATTTTAGTAATTGGTGTGCCATTTGTCTGTTGAGCCTAGACTGGACAGAGTGGAATGAGGTGGGACTATTATCTTATCTTATAATAAAAACGAAGGGGTTGCAGACAAAACATCCAGAAGGGGTGCACCTCACTGTCTGGTACATGCTCAGGAAATTGATAGTTAATTACTTTGGTTGTGAGTACAGACCTGGTGACATGACTAAATAAACTCTACATTTATTTATTTAAATTTGATAATTAGTTGTGTTTTTATAAGTTGTGAGGGAATTTTCAGTATAATGTCTCTTAGTGAGTTTGAGAGATATACGTTGGTTATGATGTGTGGATACGGCGATAGACTGTGTACCTATGAAGAAGTAGTTTACCTATATAGTGATACTTTTCCTGACAGATCTCCCTCCAATAAATAAGTCTACAGTGTTTAAGACAGTTAAAAGTTTTGAGGAAACCAGTACAATAAAAGACCAGGAACGACCAGGAAGGCCTAAATCTGGATGTACTGAAGACAAGTTATTAGACGTAATACAAACATTTTTTATTAAAAACCCACATATTTCAGCTAGAAAAGTTGCTGCAGATCATGACACAAGTCATAAGTCTGATTCTACACAATTATAAATACAATTTTTATAAAGTGCCACTGGTGCAAGAGCTTACAGAGGATGATTTTGACCGAAGGAATGAGTTTTGTGAGGCAATAATGAGAAAATTTGATAAAAACCAACATTTTTTATCTTCAGGACTTGTCATTAGACATAATTGTCGATATTGGAGTGACCATAATTCTCACTGGATGAGTGAATCTCATACACAAACCCCCCAAAAACTCGGCCGGAATAATTGACTACAATATTGCAGGGCTGTTTGTAATAAATGGGAACTTGAATGGTGGTGCCTATCTGAATTTGTTAAACAACAAAATTCTGCCAGCAGTGTGCAATATTCTTGGAAAAAATTTCAACTCGGTATGGTTCCAACAAGACAGCTCATTATGCTAGGGAGGTACTCACACTCATTAACCAAGTGTTTCCTAACCAATGGATTGGTTGTAAGGGCACTGGATTGAGTGGCCAGTAAAATCCCCAGATATGAATCCTTCAGATTTTTTTTCTGGGGTGTCTTAAAACAAAATTTTTATACAACCAAACCAGTTAACACTGAAGACCTGATAAACCGCATAATGGAAGAATTAAAGAAAATTGCACCTGAGGTGCTGCAAAATGTTACTTTCGGAGGTTTTTCCATAGGCTGGCATATTGTCAAAATATACTTGGAGAGCATTTTGAGCATCTTTTGTAACATCTTTTTGAGGTATACTAACTTTTTATGAGTATTATAAGTTCTGTTTCTGTTTTGTTTTATATAAAAGTGCATTCTTATTTGACTTTATCATTCTACATTTAATTAAGAAACTTCATTTTGAAACTAATGCCCTTTATCTTATTCGTCTTTTACATAAACTTATAAGAAAAAGCGATAATTGATCCATAAGTTATGATTGTACATGTTTAAAGTTTATTGCCCAGTTTTGTTATTTCATAACTTCAAATGTCCAATACTCAAGATAGAGTCAACCTTTTGAAGTCAGATTTAGGCCATTTATCTCTTTTTTTAAATAGACCTTTATTTTGATACCAAACCTGACATGTACTTACATTAGATTGTTGATCGACTCCTGGATCGGACATCACCCGAGCATTTAAAATCTTTGAAAAGGGCATGAAACTCTTAGAACCACATACTAAAAGCAAGGTGGGTAGTTCTATTAATCTAAGTTTCATAGTTTAGCAGTTATAAACAAGCTTCCATACTCTTTTCCACACTGTATATAGATAGCAACATTAAAATATAGGTAAGACAAAAATTGGGCAACACAATCTCACAAAGATAAAGGAGAAAGTAAAATGAAGACAACTTAACTAATATTACAAAGAAGGTTGATTTAAGCACCAAGATAACACATATTAACTTGTTTAGGAATATAGCATAGGATATTTAAACCACGGTTACTTAATAAAATATGCATAAATTCATCAAAGAAAACAAACCTAAATGTTATAAAGAGGGTTGAGCAAGCACCCATTTAATTGTATATAAATATAACATAGATTTTGTAGTAATGGTTAATTAAAAAAACATGTACAAACTCATCAAAGAAAACTAACCTAAATATTATATAAGGCTTGGGTAACCACCATGATGGTATTGATCATATTATTTATTAATGCAACATAGATATTTAAATTATGTTTATTTTGAAAACTAAGCATAAATTCATCAAGAAAACTCGCCTTAAGAAAACTCGTAAAAATTATTTGAAGTAAATTAACCTAAATGTTACAAAGAGGTTAATGGTACCCGCACCATTTATGACTTCCATCAACTAGTTTATGAATTTAACATTGATTATTTAAATTACGGTCAGTTTGAAATCTAAGAATAACTTCATTGAATAAAACTAACATATCTATTATTATCTGGGTTGAGCAAGCAACATCATGGCACCTATCAAATGTTTATAATTATAACTTAGATTATTTAAATTCCGGTCGGTTCGAAAACATAGCGTAACTTCATTAAATAAGAGACAACCCTATATTAATTACTGGATTGGATGAGTAAAATGATTGAGGAATTAATAGGTTTTATATTACAACATAAGTTATTTGACAAACAGTGCTTTAAATAAATACATTTTTAACATTTACTCAAAAAGTATAAGAATACCTCAGTAGTTGTGATGTCCTCAATAGGTCGTGGTCAAGATCCCCAAAATCTCTTTGCTTTTATTATAGCACATATTGATATACATTTTTATGTCTTATAAACAACCTTTTACAGACATTACATCAACTCCTGTGAGTTGGCAAAAGATCGCCACTCGAACTATCATGTTCCTGAACAGTCTTAAACTTAAATGCATGCATAAAATTCAATATCTGGAAAAATCTGGATTGGGAATTACTAAATTAAAAAGTTTTGATAAGAACAAATATTTCATTATTTTATTTTAAGAATCTCATATTGTAGTTAAAAATTATAGTTAAAATGTTTTTCAATGAAAATGAGACAAGTAAATCTGGTAAAAACTTTGTTTATTAATTATACACATTAGTTTAATATAAAGCTAGTTTGATTAAATTGAATATGAGTTGGCAGTTGAGTAACTATTTTATTCCTTCCTTTTGTCTACCTTTCTGTACAGTCAAGTGACATCAGAAACGAGTGGTGAAGATCAGTCGAGTTACAGTTCTCACAGGTCAACTCATTTCTCTTACTCTACATCTTAACCTAACCTAAAATGTTAGTGATATTGATGCCGTTACCTCTCAAACAATTAGTCATCGAAGTGACTACTTCATCAGCTGATTTAGCAGCAATTTCTGCTCCTGTTCCAAGACAGCCGGCTAATTCTCCTGTTAATGCTGTAGCAGCATTAAATATTTCTTGACCTTTAGCTATTGAAGTGTCGATAAAACTGTTAAACTGAGCCAGTGCTGTTTCAAAGCATAGTATCAAGTTTCCAGCATTAAACCCGATGGCAACCAAAGAACATTTTGAAATAATTGCTGCGTTACCGGTAGCAATCTTTGCATTAATTGTAGTGGTCAAGGTTGTCAACTGAACAGTCAGAGCAGCTGATTTCACTCCAATGCTGGCTGTGCATTTTACTGTATTAGTGGTAGCTGTAACAGAAAATGAATTATGTAGAAGTAACAAACACTCAGCATCCAGCTGATCAATTCGATAATACAATGTTTAATCACTGTAAGGAAATTGTGCACGATTAACACTTATCTAGTATACTGATAAAAAATGTATTTTTAATATCAATTAAATGTTTATCATTATTAAACATTGACAAAATATTATTCGTATATGACACATTTAAAGTTATATTATTGTTAATCAAATCAAAACTTTGTTATACAAAACTATACCTATCAGATTACATAAATATAAATTTTACCAGCGGGTAGGATTTTAGCAGCGGCTGCTTGTGCTGTTGTAGCACAAACAATGATGCTTGGATTACTCGATCCAGTTGTTGCAGCTACTGCTTGATTGATTACATTCAAGGCCGGTGCAATTGCATTCCCAATCGTATTTTGTAACAATGGTTGAGTGACAGCTGAAGCAGTTTGTGTTGCTGAATTTAAGATGCTAGCTACAGATGAAAGAGGATTAGACGCACCTGTGAGTACGTTAGATGCTTTCTCCAACGCATTGATTCCGTTGTTTACTATGGAAGATAGGTCTGGTACTCCAGGAAGCTGTTACATATTAAATTTTTAGCTCAGTTACTTTAATAAAGATCCAACAAGTTAAATATTTACATAATTCAGTAAATGATCTCTTTTGTTATGTGGCTATATTTATAATACATTCAAAAGTAGGTACTAATACGATGCCTACAATATACTAGGTGCTTCCATTTATATTTTAACAATTCAAGTTGTAATAGTATCACTAAATTTTCCATTTCACATTTTCTAGGTTTTCCTATTACTAAAGGTAAGCAGTCCAAGCATGACCCATGATATGTGATGTATGTGGTAGGAGTGTTTAATATTATAGAAGGGACAGCAATATTGACAAGGAAAGACCTTTAAAACTATCTGTACCTAAAAACATGTCTTATAAAAGCTTACAATGTTATATTATTTGCAAAACATATTATTTGGTTATATACTATCACCGTTTTATAAACAAAAAATATAAGCTTTGAGTAATTTAAGCGAGTTTACATTTGTTTTATAGTTTAAAAACTCTTACATTATACTACATATTTTGAAAGGTAGTTTATATAAACAGTTTCAATATGCATCTGAATAGTTTGACAATTCTGAGTAGGCTTTAAGCGACGTGTTTTGAAATATAAATGTGTAATTTTGATCTTAAGGATTTATTGTGTTTATGAAGTTATTTTTGTGTTATATTATCTGTTTATACTTATACTTCTTTATAAACAAAATTGAATTAAAATAATATGTATTGTAATAATATAGTTGGGACAGTGAGATAATATATAAGGTCTAGACTAGAATAAAAATGTATAGCTTTCCTATTGAATCACAAGTATACTTATTTTTTATTTATTTATTTTTTAATTAGAGAACCTCCTAACATTTATATAGACTAATATTTTACATTATAAAGACATTATTTTTCTTGTTGTAACCATTTGAATTGTTTGTTTTATCTTTTAATTAGCTCAATAAATGCTTCACAACTTTAATGAATAATCATTTACAATTTAACTTAAACTTAGATTGAGCAAAGTTAAACCTAGGTTAAAACAGTGTAACAATTAAACTAAAATCTTGTTGTACAATATTAAACTACAGTTATTATAGGCAATAGCAAAATGAACGAGTGGATATAAAATAATTTGACTCACACTTGGCAACGTAGCGTTGACGCCTTTCCCACTTGCACAACTTATAATATTTTGCAACAAAGCATTGGCATTCTGTGTAGTTGTTAACATTGTCCTTGTAGAACATGAAGGCAACTGAAGAACCATATTCCTGGAATCTGTCATGAGGTTTTGTATGGTTTGTGAGGTTGACTTGGCAAACTCGCTAATATCAATCAAAGCTATGGTAAAACAGTTTATGCTTTCAGCAAAGTTAATAGCAAGGAAAGATTTGATGACGCAATTCCATGTGTTAGTGGTGGAGATTTTAGTCAGGTTAGCTAACTTGTTGGAGATATCAGTAATACTTTGTTGGTATTTGGTAGTTTGCACTGCTAATGGCGTGACACAGTTTAGGAAATTCATCATTCCTGAAAATAAAACATTGTTTTTGATATTTAAAAGTAATATTGAATAAACAAAAATAAAAACAAACATGTATACGTATTCCACGGTCAAGAATAATTTCATATTTACCAATTACACAAACAACAATATTTAATGAAATTTAGCAAACAACATTGTATTATAAATGTTGATATTAAAAATATATATATATAAATCCTTAGAACTATATTTAGGAAATGTTATATTTGTTGTTATTGTTAATAAAATTATACTTTGTAATTGTTACAATATCTTTATTACATACATGTACTATCTACAGACAAGGCTGTTGCCTACGACCTGCTTACACCCGTCTTGCCTCCAGACTCTGCAGTGTCGTCAACCTAATCTTATCTCAAATACAATCATAACATCTCTCTTATTATTATTAAAAATTAAATTAACAACACTTTTAAACTTCTTTGTCTTTACATTACAAAACAATTTAATTACTTAAATAAAATTAATTCCTTGTATATCTAACTTAATCAATAACAAAATATTCATAACTTAATCTTTTTTCATTTATTACTTATTATCTAACTTTTTATTCCTGAGGATATCTTTTAGTAGTATTAACCACTCTGCCATATTTAGTTGTATATTTGTGTGGGTCTGTTACAGAAGTGTCTTCTGTACTAGTTGACGGTATGGGCAATTGTTTACTTAGACTATTTTGAATATTTAATTCATTGTAATTATCAGAATGATTATTAATGCCATGTTCTGTATTTATTGTATTGTCTGGTGAAATATGAATAGTATTACGTCTGTATGAATTTCCATATTGATCTTGGATCGTAAAGGATCTGGTTTGTTCACATTTATTTACAATTCTACCTGGAGGACACCACAATGATTTGGGATTTCTTTTAAACCATACATTATTGCCACTAGAAAAGTTTTCCTTCATATCCTTAGCTCTAACATCATGATGTTGTTTCATAATACTTTTGTTTTTTATCATTTTTTGTCTATCTTTCTTAAAATTAATTTTAGGTTTCAGATGGTTTATGTGTCTAGGTATAGTGGTTCTTAAAGACCTTGACATTAATAATTGAGCAGGCGAACTTAAATTTTGTCTTGGAGTATTTCTAAATTCTAAAAGTGCAAGATAGGGGTCCTGCTTAGAATCTAAACATTTTCTAAAAATATTTTCGATGACTTTAACAGCCGACTCCGCCATTCCATTAGACTTTGGATGGTGGGGGCTAGAAGTTATATGATTAAAATTCCATTCTTTCATAAATTTTTTAAATTCATCGGACATATAATAAGTTGCATTATCCGAATAGAAATTTAATGGTATGCCATGACGTGAAAAGAATGATTTAAGTTTATCAATTATTGTTGTAATAGTACAATTAGATATGTGGGAAACTTCTATAAAGTATGAAAAGTAATCTACTACCACTATGAAATATTTTTTGTTTAGCTCAAAAATATCACAACCTACATTTTGCCATGGTATTTCAGGTACTTTATGACATATTAATGGTTCATTTGATTTGTTTCTTTTGTATCTAGCACATGTTTGACAACATTTTACAAAATTTTCAATATCATTTGACATGTTGGGCCAAAATAGAATATTTCTTATTCTAGACTTACATCTTGAAATGCCACTGTGTCCTAAATGTATTTTGTTTAACATTGATAATCTTAATGTTTTAGGAACAACAATTGCGTTATTTTTAAATATGATTTTATCTATTATACATAATTGGGATTGCAATTCAAAATAAGGTTGAATCTCAATCTCTACGTCTTTTTTATATTTAGGCCAACCATTTTGAATATATTTTTTTAATTTACACATTACTGCATCTTTCATGGTTTCTTGTTTAATATTTAGTTTGTTGGTCTCAGTAATAGGCATATTGCTAATTAAAAGATTTACCTGAACTTCAATTTCCTCATCAAAAGGATCTATTTCTTTAGAAGCTATATTACATGTTCTGGATAGAGTATCCGCCAAAAATAGGTATTTACCGGGTATATATGTAACTTTTAAATTATAAGGTTGTAATCTTAGTAAAATTCTTTGCAGCCTTATTGGAACATCACATAAAGGTTTTTTAAAAATTGGTATTAATGGTTTGTGATCTGTTTCTACTAGTACATTAATACTACCATATACATATTGTTTAAAACGTTCACAACCAAATACAATACTTAACAACTCTTTTTCTATTTGAGAATATCTCGTTTGTACGCTTGTTAGTGCTTTTGAAGCATAAGCCACTACTTTTCCATTTTGTAATAATACTGCACCTAAACCAAATTGAGATGCATCGACTGATAACATACTCTGTTTATTGGGATCAAAATATGTTAGTACAGGCGCTTCTGTAATATATTTCTTGAGTTTCGCATATAAATTCTCCAAAGTTTTATTCCAGACAAAAACATTATCTTTTTTTAATAAATCTCTAAACGGTTTAGTTAATTCTGAATAATTGGGTATGAATTTCGAAACGTAATTTACCATACCTAAAATACGTTCAAGAGCCCTTGCATCTCTTGGTGAAGGCATATCAACAATCGCTTTTATCTTATTTTGATCTATTTCGATACCTTTAGCACTAAATTTATGACCTAAAAATGTTACTTCTTTAGCATTAAAAATACATTTGTCTTTGTTAAATTTAATTCCAGAGTCTTTAGCTCTATCTAACACTAGCTTCACTCTATTATTTAATTCTTCTATAGTATCAGCATGTATTAAAATATCGTCTATATATAAAATTACACCTGGTATTTCATCAAAGGTTTGTAACATAATTTTATAAAAAATTTCACTTGAGCAATTTAGACCAAAAGGCAATCGTTTAAAAATATATCTTCCAAAAGGAGTTTGAAATGCACATAATTTAGCACTTTCTTTTTCTAAAGGTAACATCCAAAAACCTGCACTTGCATCTAACTTAGTAAAATACTTAGCATTTGTAAGCTTTGAAGAGAGTTCTTCAAAAGTTGGAAATTGTATATGAGACCTTTTGATTGCATTGTTCAAATGAAATGGATCTAAGCAAATTCTTAAATCTCCATTTTTCTTTTCTACAATAACAATTTGATTAAGCCATTCTGTTGGTTCATTAATCTCTTTTATAATGTCTAATTTAACTAATCTTTTTAGTTCTGCTTTTAATTTATCACATAATAAAACTGGCATTTTACGAGATGGACTTACAACTGGTATTGTGTTGTCTTTTAATTGTAATTTTACTTCAATTGGTATTTTACCGATTCCTTCGTCAAATAATTGCTTATATTTCTCACACTTAAAAATCTCTACAGTTTCAATTTTTTTTATGAGATCTAATTCAATACAAGATTTTAAACCAAGTATATTAGAACAATTAATATTTGCAACATAAAATATTAATTTATGCACTTCTGTTTTTGTGGTGATGTGAAAAATCATAATTTGTAATAGATTTAAAATCCGCGGTTTAGCGCCGAAAACAGGCTGTTCAAATCATAATTTTATTCAATAACTTCATAAATAAAAGAAAAATAGATTTTCAAGAAAACCAAATATGTAATAATGTCAATTTTAGTATAATTTGTTTTTTATAAATAGAATATGTAAAATTTTGTGTTATGTGGGGAGTATGTTGAACTTTGGTAACGTTTACCGGAACAGCTCTCTTGCGGAAGAGAGAAAAATCTCGTGCTTAGATCAGTCTTCGTTTGGGGCTAGTTGCTCTAAGACCTATGAATGGCAGTTCTCCGAGTTTCTGTTAGAACATTAAAAAATGTGTTCAGAAGTTAAATTTGTGAAAGACATGGTGTATTAACAATTTCAAAAGTGCTAAGACAATATTGTTTTCAATAAATAAACTTTTAAATGAAAAGGCGTAATAACTTGCAATTTTTAATTATGTTGTGCAATCGCTGCCACGTGATTTTCGAATTCTCGACAAAGAACTCTTCTATAAGATATATGGAACAATTAAAGTTAGCATAAGACATTAATAATTGGTTGTAATACATGTACAACAAAATAAATCTCGTGAGCGATGAACAAAAGACAATTCGTTGATAGTGGACAAAGCATCTCTAAAATTAGCACGCAGTCACATGGAAAGACACGAATCATCCTTCGAGGAAAAGTGTTTTCTTTTATAAAGAACATAACGTGATTTGGTATAACACGTTTAGACTTTCATTATTTAACCATATATATGTACTTTGAACAATTTAGACTTTTTTATATACTTTCAAGATATATATTTGATATCATAAAATTATGTATTTCATTAATAAGATTCAATGTGTTTGTTGAGGAGTCTTTAAGTAAAATAATATGATCAAATAAAGTTATTTGTTTTATTAATAAAACTAATTCTCAATTTCAGTAAAAATTATATTTTTTATAATTAAAATATTTGCTATGAGAAGTAAAGTAAAATCCTTTTTCATTAATTTTTGGAGTTGCAACTAAATAACTTAAAGTTATTAATATAATTTGATTAGATTCTTTTTCAAATGATAGTAATATTGATAGGATGTAAGATGTCTTATATAAATTTTTCTTTTTTTTTATTTCTGTTACATGAATCTAATGTGTTTTATGTTTAATAAATTTTTATGTAATATTTCAGAGACAAGTGTTTTCATTTTTGAAACCCAGAATCACTGTGAGTACACTGTAAAAAGAGCTTGCGACCCCAGAGATTTTATAAATAATTAAATTCACTTTTTTCTAAATTGGTATGCTAAAGCAAACCTGGCGCCCTATAGTCGAGCAAATTAATAAATTAATAACATTAAAAGTAACTTCATCTCTTTTTTATAACTGTTACAAATGTCGCCGCAACTGTGGGCCTTTTTAGTCGAAAGTACAGTGATTTTGGTAATGAGAACTCTTAAAATCAAGGTAAGGACTCTCTCTATCATAATAAGAAAGATTCTCTTAAAGTTTTGTGTTGATTAAGTAATAGATTCTGTTGTGTTAAGTAAAATAAAAAAAAAATGGATTTAGAAAATATAAATATTAATAATAATGAACAGGTTAGGATGATGATTTTAGTAATTAAAATTTAAACTTAAAACTAAAGGTAAACATAATAATAGTTAAAATGGAGGGAGATGATAATAATAAGTTAATAACTGATTTAGATAGGCTCAAGATGGAATTAGAAGCAATAAAACAAGGAGTTAAAAAATATTTTAGAAATGTAAATAAAATAATAACATGTTATGATAATAATAAGATAATTGGGAAACAATGGTACATAGAATACAAAAAAAATAATATGTCAAGAGGTAATAGAGAATAATATGATAGTTGGGGAACAATGGTACATAGAATTAGACAGGGAAGCAATAGATAAACAATGGCATGTAGAGTTAGGACAAAATTTAATAGAAAGGGAATTTGAAATAAAAAAAGAAATGAAAAACATGATATTAGCTGGGTTTAAAGCGAGAAATGAAAGTTATGAAAAAATGAAAGATAGACTATTAGAAAAAGCACCTCCCGTAACTGTAGTAACTGGAATAGTAACAATTAATGAGACAGAAGATGTAGATTATGGGAGTTGTCGATTTGATAATATAAAGAATAAGATCATGTATAATGTTAATAAAGTAAATAATCAGGTGGATAGTACTGAAAATTTAAAAGTTAAGAAGAATGGTGGGGTTAATGATTTTGATGGAATAAATAAAGTTTTAAGTGATTCAGTAAATAATAATAGCAAATTAGTAAAGGAAGATCAAAATTTAAATAAAATGGAGGGTACTAATAATAATAATCTAAAGGTTGAACAGGTTAGGACAATTGAACAGGGTAAAGTAAACAAGAGTGTAAAAAATAATGATCAGAATTTAGATATTATGAGTATGTTTGAGCAGTTGATGAGTAAATTTGATCAGAAATTTGAACAAATGAGGCTGGATAGAGAACAATATTTTCAAGAGTTAAAAAATAACATTGACCAAAATAGTTTAAAATTTGAACAGAATTGTATGAAGTTATGTAATAAAGTTGATAATTGGACTCAGGAATTAAGACAAGATAGATTAAAAAATGAGACAATAGTTAAGCCTAATGTAAGTCAAAACGAATCTTTTGGAAACAATAATTTAAAACAATTAACAGGTAACGTTGAAATTAATATGTCTAGTGGGGTTGGAATAGGTATAAGTAATTTGAAAAACAAAGTAAAAGTAAATAATATAACAATAAAGGAATCAGCTGTTTATTTTAAAAAACAAGTGGGTCATAAAAAAGTAGAGTTTGAAAATTATGTAATGATAAAATTTAAGAGTATCTTTCAAACCCAAGAACAAGAAATTAAAAGTTTTTGTGAGAAATCTAACTTTAAATATAATCTTGAAAGTAAAAATGTAGAAATAGTAAAAGAAGGTTTTGTACTAGTGTATAAGAATGGTGGGGTTAGAATTCCTGAACGAACAGATGTTGAAATTAGGTCATTAGATTCTAAGATGTTTGAGAGAAGGAGGGGTGATGGTATGCCTGAGAGGGAGAAAGAGAAAAGTATTTTGTCAATACTCAGAGACAATAACAAAGTGGGATCTTTTGTTAGGAAAGGGTCTGTTGTGATGAATAGGCTAGACAAACTGTCCGTGTGGACAGAAGTATTTAACATTAAAAATGTGTTAAAAAATTCAATCATGTATTTTAAAATCTTTCACCAATATGGGAACCATCGTAAAAAATGTATAATTTATAATTGAGTTGTAATAAATTGAAATTTGGAATGAATAAATAAATGTAAGGACATTTTATAAACACACGGACTTGATTTTTAAAATAATTAATAAAAAGTAGTTAAGATTTTGTTAATAAGTAAGTTTAAGTTTGATAATAAATGATTAAGAGTTATGAATATTAATAATTTGTGTGTACTAATGAATTTTGTAAGCTAAGACAAAAATATAGAAAATAATTATTAGCCAAGCGTAAAATATTAAGAGTTTAGTTTTAGAAAACGTTTAGGTATTTGTAAAGTAAAGACGCTGGATTATAGCAGTAAACAACTTTATATGTTTATTAAGATCTTAATATTTAGAAAACGTGACGAAAACAGATTAGCTAGATGAGAGGATCATTGGAGCTGCAAGATTGTTAGTAAATAACTCTGTATGTTTATGAAAGGAATAAATATTGATTTTACGTGAGATAGATAAGATAGTTAGTTCGAAGCGAGGATTCAGAGTAGTGTTTTAAAAAAAAAAAAAAAAAAAATATTCAATATTAAGTAGGTAGATTCAATATTAAATATTCAATAAAATGTGACGAGAGAGAGTTGAGATTCATTTGCAGATCGTATTGGAACCAAAAGGTTTTCATGTCTTATCAGTAGACAGATAAGGATTGTCTCATATCGAGGGGACTTGTTTATGCTTAAACCAGGCCTAGAATTCCTTTGCATGACATTAAGACGAGATACAGCGTGTGACAGAATTATTGTTCTGAAAATAAAAAAACTTTTGACGTATAATCGAAAATTAACTTGTGTTTTCAAATAAAATTTGCTTAAATAAAGGAAAATTGGCTTTAAATAAAGTAAACAAGAACAAAGTAGATTACTTAAATAACTTTAATAGAATTAAAAGTAAATTTCTAAGTAAGGAACTTAGAATGAATTTTGAAAAATGAAATTTTCTTTTTGAATTTGAATAATAACATCTAGAAAGGATTACATAAACAGAAAATCGACGATGCTAGAAGTAAACTTGGTAAAAATAAACATTATTTCAACTTCGGATGAAACAATTTTAATGAAATTTTTTATGAATTTTAAAATTTCTTCGAGTAGATGCATTTAAGGAGTACATGAACATTTGGGTGGATGGCTGAGCGTTTGTGTAGTCAAAATAGAATGTTTTATTCGTAAGAATAAGGCATTCTGAGACTGCATAAGAGGGCGTGTTGTGAAATAGAGATGTGTTTTGGGCTTTATCTTGAATCAAGTAGGGATATTGTATTCAACCATTGCACATTTCAACGTCGCAACATGTTACTCTGTGTAAGAGTCTAAAGAGCAATTAGAAGTATGCACGGTATAAAGTAGACGGTTAGAAGGACTGTGGTAGGAGAGGTTAGGAAGAAAAATGCATAAAAAAGTGTGACATTATTACATGAAAAAACTTCATGTAATAAATTTTAGACAGATGTTGAAGGCAAATAAATTGTAGGATATATATGCAGACGCGATCAAGCTGCATATACATGGAATAAACCGGACGTGACATTATTAGGGAGTACTTACGTAACTAAATGTATAATTTTTATAAAACTGTAAAAATGTTGATTAGCTGATTAGAATAGGTAATTAGATGTTAAATTGTAAAACGATAAGTTGTATGTTTTGATGTTATAAATATTAAGGATTATTGATTAGATGATAAGATGAAAAATAGTTAGTTTTAAATGATTTGTGGTTTGTGAATATGAAGAATAGTTGTTTAAAGTTTGAGAATTTATGTGAGTTTTGCCAAGACAGATAATAATTAAGTTTTTTAAGTTTTTTGATGTTAAAAAAGGAGTAAAGGAGGTTAAGTTTTTGTTTTTTAAAGGAAGGAATAATAAATTAATAATGATAAGAGAGGTTTTGATGAAATTTATAAATGAAATAAATAATTAACGTTTTTTAATAAACAATAGTTGAATTTAAAACAATAGATGATTGTGAGAAGTTATTGATAAAGGTGTCTAAAGATTTTGATGAAATACGGTGTTAGCTGGGAAACAATGTAAATTTTATTTTTTTGAAGTTTTTTATATACAAGTAATAGATGATTAAGAAGATTTTAATATGAAGTGGTTTAAATGAAAGAATTTTTGAGTTTTATATGAAGATGATGACTTTACAGAATTGTTGAGTAAAGTAGTATTTAAAAATGAAGTTGTTCTGTTAAGAAACTTTTATAAAGAAGGTAGTTAGGTTGCATTAATGGTAATTTTTGAGTTTTTAAGAGGTTTTTTGAGTACTGCGATGATATATAAAGAGGAATACGGCGATTTTAATGAAATAAAGGGAGATTTGAGGAATTCTACGAAATACGGCGATTATTATGATTTTTTGAAGGAAGCTACGTTGAAATAAGGAGATTATTTATGAAATAATATAGGTAAATAATAAGGAGTTTTTATTTTATGAAGAATTTTGTTTGGTGATTAATGCAACTTAGATTATTAAAATATGAAAGATAAGATGGAAATAATTTTAAGATAGAATACTGAGAGATGATACAATGGTAAAGAAGTAATTTTGAAATAAATAGATGAGTTTTGTAAGTGAGTTTATATTTTTTGTAATAATGATGTTATATTTTGAATTTTAGTTGAAGAAAAGAGCTTTTTGTAATTGTAAAATCAGTAGTTAACATGTTATCCCAGCGAGACAAAGAGTAATTAAGAATTTGATAGAGAATAAATAGTTATTGGATTTAAACTAAAATAAATAATAAAATTAAAATCTGAATTGAAAAGTTAAGGTGAATTGAAGTAATTTTGAATAATAAGTAAATAATTTTGTAATAATGTTAATTAAAAATGAGAGGTCTTAAATTGTAATTGTGTTTAGTTGGAAAATGATTCAGATGAATATCTAGAGTCAAAGGTAGATTTTCAAAGGATGTAGAAATGTCGTCTTGGCAAAGAGGATGAGACGTAAAAAAAAAAAAAGTATATAGACGGCTGTCTGGGAGATAAGCTTTGAGTGACGGGATCCTGTCAACAAAAAAATGTTGATGGAAAGTTTCAGCCAACGAGGTTGGAAAGGAAACCGATGATGGGTTTTATTGTATAAATAGAGATAAGACTTAGCACTAATTGATTCGTATTATTTTTTTTAAATGAGTTATGATGACTCAAACAAATTGAGATAGTGAAATAGGATTTTAGCAAATAGATTTTAATTTTTTTTATGTAAAAAGAGAATCTTTCTTAAATTAAGCATACTAGTGATACTTATTTTCTTTATGAGGTCCTTAACTGCTGAAATAAGGAATCTTGAAAATCTATTGAAAAATTTTTCACATTTTTGGTTTTTTCTTTCGAATTGAGTTTATATATATAGAAAAGATTTATAGTACAATACTTGTATTGTAATACAAATCTTTTGTGGGGTTTTGTGGTGATGTGAAAAATCATAATTTGTAATAGATTTAAAATCCGCGGTTTAGCGCCGAAAACAGGCTGTTCAAATCATAATTTTATTCAATAACTTCATAAATAAAAGAAAAATAGATTTTCAAGAAAACCAAATATGTAATAATGTCAATTTTAGTATAATTTGTTTTTTATAAATAGAATATGTAAAATTTTGTGTTATGTGGGGAGTATGTTGAACTTTGGTAACGTTTACCGGAACAGCTCTCTTGCGGAAGAGAGAAAAATCTCGTGCTTAGATCAGTCTTCGTTTGGGGCTAGTTGCTCTAAGACCTATGAATGGCAGTTCTCCGAGTTTCTGTTAGAACATTAAAAAATGTGTTCAGAAGTTAAATTTGTGAAAGACATGGTGTATTAACAATTTCAAAAGTGCTAAGACAATATTGTTTTCAATAAATAAACTTTTAAATGAAAAGGCGTAATAACTTGCAATTTTTAATTATGTTGTGCAATCGCTGCCACGTGATTTTCGAATTCTCGACAAAGAACTCTTCTATAAGATATATGGAACAATTAAAGTTAGCATAAGACATTAATAATTGGTTGTAATACATGTACAACAAAATAAATCTCGTGAGCGATGAACAAAAGACAATTCGTTGATAGTGGACAAAGCATCTCTAAAATTAGCACGCAGTCACATGGAAAGACACGAATCATCCTTCGAGGAAAAGTGTTTTCTTTTATAAAGAACATAACGTGATTTGGTATAACACGTTTAGACTTTCATTATTTAACCATATATATGTACTTTGAACAATTTAGACTTTTTTATATACTTTCAAGATATATATTTGATATCATAAAATTATGTATTTCATTAATAAGATTCAATGTGTTTGTTGAGGAGTCTTTAAGTAAAATAATATGATCAAATAAAGTTATTTGTTTTATTAATAAAACTAATTCTCAATTTCAGTAAAAATTATATTTTTTATAATTAAAATATTTGCTATGAGAAGTAAAGTAAAATCCTTTTTCATTAATTTTTGGAGTTGCAACTAAATAACTTAAAGTTATTAATATAATTTGATTAGATTCTTTTTCAAATGATAGTAATATTGATAGGATGTAAGATGTCTTATATAAATTTTTCTTTTTTTTTATTTCTGTTACATGAATCTAATGTGTTTTATGTTTAATAAATTTTTATGTAATATTTCAGAGACAAGTGTTTTCATTTTTGAAACCCAGAATCACTGTGAGTACACTGTAAAAAGAGCTTGCGACCCCAGAGATTTTATAAATAATTAAATTCACTTTTTTCTAAATTGGTATGCTAAAGCAAACCTGGCGCCCTATAGTCGAGCAAATTAATAAATTAATAACATTAAAAGTAACTTCATCTCTTTTTTATAACTGTTACATTTTACCCTTTACTTGACAATTAACACTACATGTGCCTAATATAGGAACACAATTTTTTGTAAAAGACGTTACTGATGTGTTTGTCTTTTTTACAAATTTATGGTTAATTTTAAGTTCTTTAAATGATTTAATTGATAAAATATTAATTTGTGCCCCTGTATCTAATTTTAGTAGGCATTCTTTTCCATTAATAACTAATTTCTCATACCATTGTTCTACTTCAGAATTTTGATTACTATTTATATTTACTATATCTATAATAAAGTTTAAACTAGGATCACTTATTGATGCTAGACTATTAAATTTTTGAGTATTGTCTAGAGTACTTACTAATTTGCGATTATATCTACACATATTGGCAAAATGATTCGCTTTTCCGCACTTATTACATTTTTTTCCAAAAGCAAAACATTCACCAAACTTATGATTGTAACCACATTTACCGCAAGAAGTTTGTATAACACGATTATGTCGTTGAACTTGTTCATCTGTTGTTTGCTTCTGTTGAAACGACGATTTAGGCCTATGTTTACTTTTGACCTGTCCTTGTTTGAAGTTACTATCGCTGCTTGACTTTGATAATAAATAATGCTTCTTAGTTTTGTTGATAGAGTCAATATCGGTTGATGACGTACCCGTTTCAGTTTTAATATCTAGATGGCGTGCTCTTCTATGAGCCATTTCCTTTGTTTTACAAATTTCCAAAGCTGATTTTATATCGATATTTTTTGTCTTTAGTAATATTTCTTTTGCTGATGAATCTGTAATTCCACTAATGAAAATATCTGTTACCAGACTGTCCCTTAAATTTCCAAATTCACATGTAGAACTTAAATTTCTAAGTATAGCCATATATTGTTCAAATGATTCATTATGTAACTGTTTCCGGTTGAAAAAAATATGTCTTTCATACGTCACGTTGTTCAACGGAAGAAAGTATTCATCGAATACTGTTATGACATGTTCAAACACTTTTGCACTTTCCTTTGTTAAATTAAAAGAATTAAAAATTTCAACACCTTGATCACCCATTGAATGTAATAATAACGCAATTTTACGTTTATCTTGTACATTTTCAGTTAAAAAAGCGTCACAATATAGATTAAATTTATGTTTAAACTTTGTCCAATTTTCAGTCAAGTTTCCTTCAAATGACATTTGACTAGGAATATTAGAGTGATAATCCATTTTAAAAAATATGTCTTTTGCTTCAGGAATATCTAATTCTTGTTGTTGTAATTTAGCCATATAACACTAACGATTTATAAATTTAGCTTTGCACTTTTTTAGGCTTACGTGTCTATACTAAAACTTACCGACAATCGGCCAGCTGTTCACATGTCTTATATAATAATGCTTTTTAAAGTAGGCATTTTATAATTAATAATCACTTCACTTGTTCACCACTGCCACCATGTTATATTTGTTGTTATTGTTAATAAAATTATACTTTGTAATTGTTACAATATCTTTATTACATACATGTACTATCTACAGACAAGGCTGTTGCCTACGACCTGCTTACACCCGTCTTGCCTCCAGACTCTGCAGTGTCGTCAACCTAATCTTATCTCAAATACAATCATAACAGGAAATTATACCTTTTAAAGCAGTTTCATAATCTTTTTACTGAACTAATATGTATGGAGATATGACAAAGAACAATTATTTTTTTTATCCATAGAAGTGTGTTTGTAAAATAACAAAATAAAACATGGTGGGGAGCTACATAGGTATATTTCCCCATCCTAACATTTTCCGTCACATGTTCATTATTAGTTTGTACTTACAACATACAACATAATTCTTGTTTCCAAAAAAAATATAACAACATGTTAGACGATTATCTTATGAAAATTAGATAAATACAAACAAAATATTTTTCATTAGAAAGTATTGCGCCAATGTCCAGACAGATTGTTGAATATAGTGTTTCCCTACTAAAGTAAGGATTTTTGCACTATTGTTTTTGCTGGAATAGATCAATAGAATTATAATGAACCTATAAAGAAACAACAAGAAATCTTTACTGATTATTTTTAGTTATTAATTATGTTAACAATTGGATAGTTAAATTTTTTTATTTAATAACTAAATTGTTAAATATCTTTCTGTGGGTAACAGAAGTTGTACTTTCTACTTATTATTTGATAGCTATTGTTATCATCTGTAAATTAATTTCTAAACAACATTTTTTATTGGTATTTATGTGCTTATTTTATGAAAATATAAAAAATAGATAATTAATTGACAAGAAAAAGTGAACTAAAATTAGTTCAATCATGAAGTACAATCATTTATTTCATAGGAAAATTTATAAGGAACAATTTTATTCTCTTGACATTTATAATTTTAGAGGAATAAAAAAGAGTTATTTAACAAAAGCCAAGAGAATTCTTGTTTTCAGTCATTTTGGCTATTTTAAAGGTGTTTACCTGTGAACTAGGTTATTGGACGATCAGAAATGTTTCAAACAATATTTCTAATAAAATTTAGTTTTTCACAAACTTTACCAAAACATATTCTTTTCCTAGATGACTTGACATACATGAACAAAACAAATCAATATTTAATAAATAAATGAAACATATAATGTATTATATAAACCTACCACCAGTTGTAACATTCCTGAAACCATTGACAACACTTGTTAGACAGCTGGCAGCACCAGTCCCAGTCAGCTGAGATGTTAAGCTTGCCAAAGCATTACTCTGTGGCAATAATGCATTGGTCAATCCAGTTATAACACTATCAGGTGCGATTGCTGATGTCACAGAGTTTAACAAACCGGAAACTGTTTGTATGCTTTGAGTCATTGCTGACTGTATATTAGTGCCTCCTACATTAGGTATACTGGAAGTGACACCTCCTACAATATTATTAATACCGGTAGTAATAGGGTTTGCTGGTAGTAGACCTGCTGGATTAAATATTGCAGCCAGATTTGGGAACTGTGGATGTACGGAAGCCTGTAACACATAATGTAGCACTTAGTTTTCATTTTCTTAATTTAAGTTAAGTTAAAATACTTCTATAAGGAAATACACATAGTGTTATCATAAAATTTCATCTCTCCCCCCCCCCCATTTCTATGTCGCAAATTTTGAGTACATATTCCATGTTTTGGTACAATACCTTTTATTATACTAACCAGGGGGGATCTTCGGGGGGGGGACCAAAAGTATAAAATAATAAGGGGTGATATGTAGTTTCATTTTAAAGATGCTTTTGAGTAAAAGTAAATACCAACAATAAAACCAAATTCCGTTTTTAAAATCCGTTTTAAAATCAGTCTTTAAAACAATAGCTGTGCAAAAGTATTGTTCATATACAACTCCGATAATTTCTTCTTTTTTTTTAAAAAAAAGGGGAAAAAAAGATTTATTCCTTCTTTTAGAGTAATTATATTATACAACGGAAGATAAATAAAAATGTATAGGTATTAAGATAGAAGGAATTTCTTAAATAAAGAATTGTGATACTTGGTTTTATTTCGGAAAGAAAAAGAAAATTTACAACTATTGATAAAAGATAAAGTCATAGATAAAAACATTTCCAGGTCAGAGTTATGCTGTTGCATATTTCTTAGACAATGTGGATTTGTAATCAAAAACAAATTATACTTTTCTGTACAGAAATTGTATGCTCATGACCATTGCAGACAACAAATCACATTATTATAGACCCTGTAATTATAGTCGTACTCAAATACATAAGGAGCATCAAATCACAATAACTAGTTTGTTCACAACTCCTCTAATGAAAAATTAGATTCAGATTACTCTTAACTTGCCACAATTTTGAATTGCTTCAAAGATATTATATTTTTATTTCCCCAATTCATGAATATATTAAAAATGGTAACAACCAAATACTTTTTAACCCTTTGCCCTCGGAAGTAACTTTAAGACTTGTCCTCTCAGATCGGATGGCCAACCCTGTTGGCCAACAGCTGTTTCTACATCAGCTTGTCAATTGAACAGTTAATAATGTCCTTTGAGATTGGATGACCAACCCTGTTGGCCATGGCGTCTTCTTTGTCAGCTCAACTGCCATTTTACACACTGTAACCCTACAGGTGGGAACCTGTTTAGTGTTATTAATTGCTATTGTGTGCGGCGAACGTCAGCCCTGGTTATTCGATTTGACCAGACGTTTGAACCGCTTAGGATTCCGGAAAGAGGGTTTGGAAAAACGTGCTAGACTTAACCATTAAATATATTGGGACGTTAATTAACGCTTAGTCTCAACCCAACTAATCACTATGTTCACAGCCAGCTTATGATGAGATACAATTTACTAATTAAACTGACTTATTAATTAATTATTATAATTACTTAACTTATCGGTTACAACTTACGGTTAGGGACAGGCGTGATGTGAGAATTATGTTAACCCTTTTAGGTCATAATAATCTTTACTCAATTTAGTCGGATGACCTACTAATGACTACGTAACACCCGGGGGTCGACCAGACCCTGCTGTTAGCGGTTTAGGCAGTCATTTAGGTTTATTACCAAAAAGATAAGAAACAACGCATAACCCGCGTCCGCTCCTTCGGCGCACTAGTGAATGACTGTGTTTCGTCTTGACTACGATCATCGCCTATCTTATGCCGTGATCTTAGTACGGTGATCACCGAATACCCGTGTAATCACCACATGTGGATGCACTTCGTTTTTATTTATTTAAAATTCCTAATTTGACTTAAATGGCCATGGAAATAATGAGACGATTATTCAATTCCACATAACAGCTTTAATTGCGACATATTATAAACCTGCGTTTTATTGCTCTAGAAATATAGGAAAATTAATTATTAACAATAAGATAAGAGAGATAGTTTAGAAAATAGTGGTGTATATAAAATTTCTTGTAATGATTGCAATTGTGAATACATAGGTCATTCCGGAAGGCCAGTTAAGAATAGAGTTAAAGATCATGTACACAGTTGAAAGTATGGCAAATCTAATTCAAATTTTGCAAATCATTTATTGGACACAGGACATAATTTTGATCCTAAGTTAAACGTTAAACTTCTGCATATGGAACAAAAAAGAAGGAAACTCAATAACCTGGAATGTTTAGAAATCAATAGATCAATTTTAAAAAACCATACTTCCAACTTAAATGAACAAATATATCTTAACTCATCACCAGTATTGAGACCTATTGTGTAACCTTTGTTTTATAAAACACCCCCACTTCCATCCCACAGGTTAGATCATTGACCTTTCTTTTGTCATTCCTCAACCTCTTTACTCTAACCTTTTCTTTTGTCTCTCATTTTTGGTTTATACTTGTTTTGTTTTCAATTTAGTTGCTTGAAAATGCCTAACGGCGAAACATATGTCACAATTAAAGCTGTTTTGTGGAATTGAATAATCGTCTCATTATTTCCATTATCATGGAATTCCATCATGGACTGTTGTAACATTAAATTATATTAAATGGCCATGTTGTGATTTGTTTGCAATATGTAAAATATGTAGAATTGCATGATGTCATTTTTGTTATGATACTACATAATGTAATATATTATATTGAATGTCAAAGAAATAGAAAAAGGAATGTTGCAAAGAACATGACAATTTTTTACATATAATAGTCATGATAATGACTTAAATTAACCAATCTTAAAAAAACAAACAAAAAAAAAACAGACTTTTGAAATTCCTATAGTTAACAAACCATGGTGAAAAGTTGGCTTACGATCTCGTAGCCCAGATAGTGTTCGGTATGAGCGGTTACCCAGTTTTTCGATAAATATCTATTTTGTTTAATCTAATATAATTGTTATAGAGGCTGGTTATAAATAAATAATGACTCATTTAGTTGCAATGACACATTTTTAAATGGTTTTAAACAATTGGAGTACAATGATTACAAGATTACTTATGATAAATATACAATATAAGACATAATATTTTAACTTAAACATGATGACAAAACTTAATTTAAAAATCACATCAACTCGCAAAATTTAAATTAAATATATAAAAATTAGTCTTTAAAATTTTCCTGCGTATGGTACTTTTCAAAACACAGCCAGGACAAAGCCCTGGTTTAGCAGCACAACTTTTACAAAAAAATATTGTCCGTTTTTTGACACCTCCTTCACTGCGGTTGCTACAAAGAGTACTGTCTTTTGTTTTTTTTTCCTTCCAGTGGATACATGATGTGTAGTGTACCATCTAGTCGCCATTAATCAACAGTATTACATAATCTATGCCTTTTATTTACATTTCGAACCTCGCCCACTAGTCGTTTCTCCTAGCTGCTTCCTAAATTTTCTTTGTGTAACTTGCTCTTTTGGACATTTGTTGGTATTAAATGAAATAAATGAATTGACAATTGCTGTTTCAAGAAGCCAAAAAAAGATTTTTCTCCACCACTTAATAGATTTTCTAATGAAGGGATAGGAAGATATGTAGTGATCAACTAAGTCAAGTCCCCCCCATTGACTTGTACTTACATACAACAGTTGGTTTTTGTACAGTTTCCACCTGTCCACCTTTTCTCTATCGTCTTACAGTCTGGGTGGACGTGTCATATAGCGTAATAAGCATTGTTACGTCTTTAGTGTCCTTCCAGAGTAGAAGTGAATACTTATCACCTTTTCGGTAAGCTATAATTTCCCCTTTCTTTAGCTTTATTGGTGTGAATTTTCTTTTTGGTAACTTATTTGTAGAATAGTTCCTTTTTCTTATTGGTTTCACTTCAAGGGGCAATCCTTTTCTAGTCCGTACAATTGTGCTGGTTATGTGTGCTTTCATGTCATGCAGTGCTGATGCCAAGTCTAAATTGTTGTATAACCGATCGGTAAACACATGTAGACCTTCAACTGAACCATAATCATCTTTCAGTTTTTGCACTAAGTGTAAGACCACTCGGCTAGTGACTCCCAAGTCTTGTCTGTTCATACTGTTGGCTGTATATTTGCCTAAATATGGCTCTAAGGCGCAAATATAGCTGGTTGCTGTTTCAGATAATACACAAATCTTTATGACCCATTTAATTGGTTTGTCCTTAATATAAATCTTAAAATAAACCCTACCTTCGAAATCCACTGTACTTTCGTCCACACTAACTTTGTGTTGTGGGACGTAGTATTGTCTATATTTTTTGTCCAAATACATGACAACTCTGGCACCTTCCCAGAACGTGTTAGATGTCCTCCTACAGGGCCTGATGTAGGAGGGCTTACATGTAGGTTCCAAAATATTTGGTGGAATCTGTCTTTTGAAAAAATATCTTTTAAAAAAGGTTGATAATCAACGTAATCGCCAGAAAAGTAGTCTTCTATTTCAGGCTTGGGGTTCATTCCCATATTGATTAAACCCCTAAGAAAGCTTTCATTTCATGGAGTGTTAAGTCTTTCCAAGATCACCAGATAGATTTTTTGTTTAATGGAGTATTGTTTACAATCTTCGGAATATCTATTGGTCTCATTTATAATTTGTGTGAGTGCTATCGGTAAAGAATAATTGAAAATAATCAAATTCTGACTGTGGCATTGGACCAAAAGGTGGCTTGAAGCCGCTGTCATGTACATAAATATATTTATTTAAATGCATGTCATTGTCACTCCATTTGCTCCATCCCTCTCCTGAGGTATCATTTTCATTTTCCTCTATTTCTGCTGATTCTGGCCTCCCTCCCCTTTTGAATCTTCATCCGACTGTTCTCTATTTGCCTCTCCATTTTCTTCAGTCTCTTCTCCGGTCAATCCACTATTATTATATTCTTCAGATTCATTCTCATTAGACAATGTATTGTCGTCAGTTTGCTTTTGTACTTCTACATCAAACTGTTCACCTACATCAGAATCAATATCACTGAGATGAACGGAATCGCAGTTACTATCTACTTCTTCGTTTAAAGCATCCCATATTTCATCAGATTTATCGAGTGTATCAAACAAATTGCTCATTTTTATAGTAACACAAAATGATAAAATTCACAATAAATAAATGTTCATGAAAGATTAACTAATATTTATACTATTTCACACCATTGTTCAAGAAAAATAACTATTCGAGAAAGACAAACTAATAGAACAATATTTACATACTTTCATTATTTCACACTAAAATCAGATTTAAAAAATAATTAACCATTTCACTAACAATAACTGGACTAAAACAATTACTACACAACAATATAATCGAATTACGTTAGATGTACTACCATTCAGTGAATCTAAAGCATAAAATAACATATTATTGGCGCGAAAGTGAAATGTAAGTGTTGCCAACCTATAAAACAAAACGTCGACTTAGTTAAACAGCTGTCAGTCTTGTTTTAAATCCAGTCAGACAATTTATATTTAATAAAATATAAAGACATATACGGTGGCCACCATAGATGGTCAACCGAGTGGGTACGGAAATCATTATTGGCCAATAGAGTTGGACATCCGATCCCAGAGGACAAAGTATTAAGAGTCTGTCTGAGCTGAGACGATAAATGGCCACAGCCACCACAGTTGGCCACCCGATCCCAGAGGACAAATTAAAATGTACAATGCCGAGCTCGTATGAAAATGGCAGTGGCCAGTAGGGTTGGCCATCCGAGGGCAAAGGGTTAACATATTGAACTGACGGACCACAGCTCCTCTCCCCCCCCCCCCCAAAAGTTGGATAATAAAAGTACTATACCAAAACTTGTAGTTTATACTAAAATTAAGATTCATTAGGTTTTAACTTTTTTGTTCCGATTATTAGACAAAATATTAAAGAATAGTGGAACTGTATAAACCCAATTCATATAAAGTTGTACAAATCGATTCTAAACTTGTTCAAGTAGAGGACGTTATGTGATGTGTCAAAAATAGATATTGAGTTACTTTTGGATTTATCTTGATCCTTGATGTTACATATGTGCCTAATTTAATCAAAATCTTAAAGCATATTTTGATAAAATCATATTTATGTGTATTTTTCTTTTATTGTAGCTACCTCTAAACTGTTAGCTATACAATAAAAAAATAGATCCTAAGATGTGATCAAAATAAACCCACATACCAAATGTAATTGAAATTGGTCCAAATGTTTGGACTGTAGAACAGTGCACATAAGACGAACATCATTCCAAAACCACTTTTTTGAACTCAGAGGACCTCAAAAGAACATCGATTTTTGAACCATTAAATGTAACAGACTGTGGAAACAACAAGACTTGCCAACAGACACTTGTTGGTAAAACATAGGATCAGTTTACCTAAATCTCCCGTTTAAAGAGTGGTTTAAAAGGCTTGATTTGCATACCAATAGGATACAAATTTTCTGCAAATTAAACTTAATGAAAATCGTTTAAATTCCACTTCCATACTAAACTAGATTGAAGAGTATAATAATTCACATATTAGTCATTTTCCTAATCTTCATAATTGTCTAATTGTTGGAACCACTACATGAAATTATTAAATATTACTAGATTTACAATTGTAATAAATATTATTGCTACTCTCCAACAGTTAAATATTACTGTGGTTTCATGTAATATAGTGTTATAAGGTCATTTATGTTTAATGAAAACATGTTGATGGGCACATTAAGATATTTAACTAGCCACATCACATAATGTAATACAATTATATCCAATAATAGTTGTTTTCATGGGGCTTTGTAGGTGAAGTTACACTCCATTGGAAGATCCAGAAGGTGAAGATTAAAATAGTTGGAAATTTTCTGAATCTCGTAATTGTGTACATCGTTTTTTGATATCGGCTAAGCCCTAAAGGGTGTTTTAGATGTGTATATTAAGAAGTCTCCACTAGCATGGTTCATGTCAGTGTCTCGGCACTGGCTAGCCTCGAAATTATACATTTATGAAGGAATCTACACTTGTGACGCTCTTGTCTGTGAATCAGTTGTACTAGACTGGATCTTTTGTAGCTATAAGATTATCACATTTTTTTTTAATTTGTGATATGAAATTATATTTGTGTCTATAACATCCCGATTGTCATCTCGAGTTGGTGAAATTACATGTAGATCTGAAATCTACAAATTTGTATCTAATTTAGCATGTTATAAGACGGAGAATTTCAATTAGATTTTTCTGAATTTCAATAGGATTCTATTCAATGAGTACACTAAAGTGCCTCATAACAAATTTAATGTTCCTATCTAAATTTCTGTCGCCATTATCGTGTTTACAAATAAACTAGAATGGATGGACGGTATGTGACAACACAGTTTTTCATTTTTCTGATACAATGAAACATTACAGAATGTCAAATTCTTTGTTATTACCAAATCCATCCCATTCCTCATATATTGGTTAAGTGAAATCAATGTATGGCCGTAATTACTGTAATCAAAAGTTTTTGTCTTTCCATCAAAGTATTTATTTTGTCCAGCAAAATGGTTGTATGCTCCATTACAGAAATCATGTTCATACTACATTAGCCAACAGACAAGAAATTCACCTAAATATTATTTGATTGAAATCAAGTTAATTTACACAAGTAAGTGGACACAGAACACACATTCTTCAAGTGTAGTACGTGAGTAGCACAGAGACAAAGCTTGTGTTACGAAATCGGATTAATATTTACAAGGAAGAGATTGCAAAATGCATACTTTTCAAGTGTATTATATGGGTAGCACAGAGACGAAGTGTGTGTAAGGAAATCAGATTAATATTCACAATAAAGGTGATGGAGAACATACACTTTTTAAGTGTAGTAGATGGATAGCATATAGACGAAGCGTGTAAAACGAAATCGGGTTAATATTCACGATAAATAAAATGCAGACTTTTACCTTGTGAGACTTATGGATGTTGGAGGTCCACCAGATTTGATTTCCCGAATAACCTACAGCTTGGCTGTGATAGGATTTATTTTACTTAGTGTTTTAAATAAGTGCAGAAACGAAATTAACCCGTGTGTTATTATTATTATTTTATTAGAACAAATTATTATTATTTTTTCATTTACATATATTTCAAGACTTATGGCTAAATTTTATTAACTTAAATATCAATACTTATGTTACTTACTAGAGTTTACTGAATTGAATATTATTAAAAATATTCAGATTTGTGCTAGAGAGAACTGTGCCATGTTTTCTATACAGCCTACTCAACATTAAATTTGATTATACAAATAATTTTGTTTAAAGACTTTTACTACAATCTAATATACAATTTATTACTTACTCTAAGATGATGAAATATATTCATATTACTTAAAGCTATGTAGTTTCAATTTCTACATGATATTTACATACATTTTGATTTTTCTAGCTCCTTTAAAATTGCATGGAAGGTATCGTAAGATCCTTATTTAAGTTAATTTTTACCAAAGGAGTTTCGAATTTTTAAAACCTAGCGTTAGTTGATTTAAAGATTATTTCTGTTATTGTGAATCTGATTTGTTGTATTGACTTTAATTGAATCTAGAGTTTTGTTCATGACACTTGTGTAACTGATTGCTGTAAGTATGGTTTTGACGAACATCAGATTTGAGTAAAGTTTTATAGTTTTAATTTGATTGTAAACTTATTATAATTGTGGTTTTAATATTAATTAAATAATTTTAGTTATACGATCTCCCTTACATGAATGTTTTAAATTACTGACTACTCACATAATTAGCTGTGTTTCGGTTTATAACACTTTTAAGTTTCACTTCATTACCCTTCACCTTTCTTTATTGGTAATTATTATTGATTTAATTTCTGAACTTTCACTTAACACTTTTCGTAATGCTTTTTTATGGCTTATCTTGCCTTTGAAACACACAAATTATTTTTTATTTATGAACTTGTTTAAATTTTTACTCTTAATACATTTTATTTTTAAATAGCCGTTGTTATTACGTTTGGTTGGTTTGATTATTCTCAGAAGACTGGGGCGAATTTTGAAGCGTCTCCTCCACTTTATTTTTACGAGGTTAATCTTTTGCAGCAACCTGGGTTTTTAATAATAATTGGGACTGTGAGGGGATGAATCATTAAGATAGTTTGAGTTTGGAAAGGAAATTTAGGCATGGGGGAAATTAACCTAACACGTGCCCTCGACTATTTAAATACTATAGTTCAGCCAGCCAGCTTCATGAGCGATTAAAAATATGTTATTAATTATAATACATCATAAACTAAATTAACTATGAATAATATTAAGGAAATGACTCTAATTAAAACTAGTGGCCTAGGAAAAAGTATTAGGACAAAACGGCCATTAATTACTTATCACATATTTAATTAAATATGAAATTTGAAGATGCACGCCGAAAACCCTGGGCCGCCTAACCCATCCCAAAAGGGACTAATTAGCTATTATTTGGTGGGTGAACAATTTGGGAGGTACCTGAAAAATCGGTTATCCTGTAGACTAAAGACATGCACTTACATCCGGTCTCTCTTGCGGCTGGTGCAAAACTGTAGTCTAGCCTTAATGAGTGATAAGCATTTTACTGAGAGAGGGGGTAAACTGATTTGATGAAATACAATTCCCCTGCAATTTGCCATTCAGGCAACTCGCAAATAGAGCTGTTAGAATAGAAGTATCATCGGGAAAAAATGGAGTCGGTGAAAGGATTTTACCACACATTTCAAATTAGCTTTAGATTTTATCAGTTGTTAATCACAGGTTTATTTTTCTGTTTGGATTTTCCTTTTTTGCAATTGTGTATTTTACCTTGAAATTCATTGAGTTCACAGAGGCCAGTTCTCAGGGTTTTCTGTATAGTTTGCTAATTTCCTTGGGAACTTCAAATTAATAACCGTAGTGTCTTACACTCGTGCTTATTGTAATTTGAAACTGTTCTGCATTACTATAACTTAGTTTGTATTAATGTTAATTTTATTTCTCTTATATAATAGATATTCATTTTTTAATACATCTCTGACAGCATGTAATGGTGTCTTGCCATTACCACCTCACCTATGAAAAATATTGAAGTTATTGTCATAAATTTAATTTCAATCCCTGACTTCCCACGAAAAAGTGTTTTTCATATAGTTACAAGATTCATTGGGCCAAGTCACTGAGATGAGTGTAGAAAGAGAAGGGTTTTTACATATGTACAGCTTCAAGGCCCGTAAAATAGAGACACTGACATAAGTGAAGTAATGTACATCACATGTCTAGTTGACTCGTCTTTGTTAAGCTGCCTTGTAAATTCTGTTGCTGGCGAAACCATGGTCGGCAAGACTCTAGAATTTACTAAATATTGTGTTTGTTTTTTCATTAAAATGGAGTTCTACTAAGTACCTTCAGTCAATAGTGTAAATCGTTTCAAACTTTGTTTATATAAAATGATTATTCAAGTTTTTGTTAATACCAATGAATGTTCACTGAACTAACTGTCCAATATTTCCAATATTGTAATTTTCATTAGTATTTAGTTTAAGTAAATGTATTATATAACTCCAACAATAACCTTTAAGCAAAGAAACCTTGTAAGAAAAATATTTATTACTATGTGTACATTGAAATTAAGTGATACAGAAAACCCGGCTGCCTAACCTCTCCCGCTCCAAGTTAAAAGCGACAATTTGTTTATTTAGGACATAATATCATAGATACGTAAATTATAAAGAAATTAATTAATTGTTTCGTACATACCATGTTTTATATCTATTTAGTATCTTTAATTATGTAATGTAGGTTTAAGTAATGTTGGTGTTATTAGTTCTGCAGAGCTTCATTTTGTTACTCTTGATATTGTATACGAATATAAAGAAAAAATACATTATTTTCATAATTACATTTATTCATTATTATCATTATATAACAAATTTTAATGAAACTTAATAGAAATATAGTGGAAGATTGAATACAAGTTTTTCACTAATATTGGTATCAGTTAGGATTTTGTATCAAAATTTTAATCACTGTTCCATTAGGTCCTACATTACGCCTGGGTCTTTCTATTATTTTATTTAGTTTATGTATTTGTTATGCTCCATATAAATACTACTGTTTGTGTAATTCCCTTTTAATTTACAACATTTTATCAAATCAATTTAGTGACTATCACAATAGTTTTATCTAATATTACAAAATATGCATTTTAATTTTGTCAAGTATGCATGGTGAGGATGAAGGTGTATTTTCAAAAACGGTTAGAGTTATTTTCAGAATTATTTATAATATTTTCTTATGAATTAGCTTATTTGTGGTGTCATATATAAAGAAACACTCGTCTAATATGTAGTAACCAAACTCATAAAAGTTTTATCTAATTCAGCTCATGAATTTTTGTTAGGTTTTTGTTAAAATATCGTCATATTAAGCTCAATTATTAAAAAACATATAATTATTACTCTGTGTAATGTGTCTGATGTTTGCTACGTTGCATAAGGATTTTTTATTTTTATATATTTATTTGTTTTGTTTTTATAGGTATATATTTTCAGCTATATTTTCAATCTCTTGTAATTTCATTTTAAACCATTTTATAACTTTAGCATTTTTATTAAATTAAAGGAATTTTATTTTTAAACAGTTGAAAATATTTTGATTAAATTGTATTAAAAATATTTTCAAAGGTCAACCATTGGAACTATTATTCACTATTCTTCCAACAATTACGAAAGAGTGATAATTAACCAATGATGTTGGTTAAAACATTGCAAAAGTTGGACTAAAAATAAACTCCTGACAAATTTATTGAAAGATTCTGTTCTTATAAATTTGCAAAAATGTGACAATCATCTGTATAAAAAGGAATCATCTTTGCAACATCTGGGGCTGAAAACTGTTAGAGATCAGTTAAAAATTAACTTTAGATTTTGCAATCATTTTGTTTGAATGACTATTACAAAAGTGTCTATATTCTTAAATATGAAATTGTCAATTGATTTTAATATATTATTTCACCAATAATTAAGAGTTAATAAGTGTAAATAAACTGGTACATTATAGCCCTTGTTGAGTTACAAGCTGTTGTACACATTAAAAAAAGATTATATTGGACACACCAGTAATAGTCTATGTTCCAAAATGACTCATCATCGGTTTGATGTCAATATAAATAAATATATTCTATATTAACAACTAATGGACACTCACCACCAAACAAGACAAGACTAGAAGCACGCATATTTTCGTCATTGTGACACAATTGATAACACTTTTCTAAAACATCCTACCAGAAGGTTATTGTTATATACTGTGTTATTATGCTAAACAAAAAAATTTCTCCATAAATATGTTGAATGTTTAGTTACCTTTTATTGTGACTTGTCATGTAAAAATATTGTTTTCTTTCAATAAATTGTTTTGTGTTTAAGGTTATAAGGAATAGAATACCTAAATAATAATTGGTTTGTTTACGTCATTAGTTGCCTTGAATGACAAAACCTCAAGAATTACAACGGCAATCATACAGTTTGTTTTACTTGATACTGTAAGTTATAAAGAAGTTGTAAAACATTAAAAGTGCGTTTAAATAATATTAGCACTTCACTTAACATTAAATTTATTAAGGTTAATATTTATTGTGTAAAATATAGTGTGTCCCATAAATCTTGTCGATGATTAAGAAACAGGTGTACCCAAGATTTTAATAATTTCATAACATAGTTTCTTTTATGTTCTCAAAACAATCTAGTTTATGAAATGCTGTATTAAGTTGTTTGAAATTTGTTATGTGGGGTTAATTTAAAGATTTATTACAAATTCGGAAGTTGCTGTTGTAAGAACAAAGATAAATTTATGATTTCATTGAAAATCTCCTTTAACGATATTGATAACTTGTGTTAAAATGTTGGGTGAAAAACACAAACAAAACTTATTGGGCACCATCTCCTTAAAACCAATAGTTCAGGATTTACCTATAAACAAAAACAATAGCAATAGAGCAGTGGCATAGTTAGGTTCTTTGAGGTCCCAGTACCAAAGGTCCAAATGGGTGTCCTAACTGCAATTGTCAAACGTGAATTCTAGTTTTAAATCTAATTTATATACACACTATATTACAAATTTACATAATATTTGGTTTTACTAATTTGGAGAACAATGGTATCAAATAATGAGATGTTAATTGTTTGAGTTAGCTTTTTATTTATTTAAAATGTTAGGCACACACTGATTATTACAATAAGATCAACAGAATCAGAACAAGTCTTATTTAGTGTAATATATGCGCGTTGCCACTGTATTATATGGTAACTATATTACTAAGTTTGGGTTCATTTTAAATAAAACACATTGTATTAGATTATAGCTACGACTGCGTGTTTCAGGTAGGAAGGTGAGTTCAAGACTGGCTTGAATATGTAGCCAGGGAAAGCGTCAGTAATAAGGGCTGGTGGGAAAAGGTACTGGATTGCAGCCAATAGCATTTATTAATTTGTCGTATGACATATCAAACCATATGACGTCACACATCATACGATGTTACGAGATACTCCCACTCTTGTACAATTGTATACATCACATTTAGAACTTAAGGTTTTTAGAACCAAACTAAAATAATAATAGGTATTTCAAAAAAAATAACTTGTATTACATTGATAAATATTTTTGAATTTTTATAAATTAAAATAGCTAAATATTATTTAACTTCGATACTAGTAGGTTATATAGTAAAAGTAAAATAATTTTTAAATGAAAATTTAAAACAATAAAAACAAAGACTAAAATTTAACAAAGCTTTGTCTTTATTATTTTTTTATGTCAGGTAAATAAATTATTTATTCAACAGTAAAAAGATCGATCAAACTTAAGATTTGCAGTTTTTCTTTCTTGATTTCATAATGGCAAAGATATCAACGTTAATTTGTTGTGCCCTTTCATTTTCTAATGACAATAGCGCCAAACCACTTAGGTGGTCTTGAGTTATAGAACTTCAAGGTAGTTTTTTATCAAATTTAATTTAGAAAATGATCTTTTAGCTTTGGCCACTGTAACAGGAACAGTTAAGTACATACAGCAAGCAATACATACATCATAAGTCAGAATTGAATTGACAGTAGATTAGCTAGCAGTTTCACATCAGTCATGTTTTTAATCTTAGATCTGAAGGCACTTCTAACTGTAATATTTGTGATATAAACAAAGGTGTTATGTCGTCAGAAAAGGTTTCTGCAAAATTTTCAGCTTCTTTTTTCCAGTTCCTTATCAGTAAAAGAAGCCAAAAGGAAGGGCTGAATTAACCTATATGTGTCTACTACTGACTTAATGCCCTTGAACCAGTTGTCAAGTTGTGGGCATATAGTATCAATCATGGGGTAATATATTGTTAGCTTAAAACTTGATGTATGGTCAGTGAGTCTTTGTTCTTCACAAAACTCATCAAAGTGACTTTTCACCTTAGTGTATTTTTTGTTTAAAAAAACTGAGTCAATATTCCCCATTCTTAGCAGATTTTGGCTGCTTCTCAACTTATTAGTTAAGGATTTATTAAATTAATATTGAGATGGACTTGAGATAATATTAGATAGAATAAAACTCGAACACACGATCTCACAAAAATTATGTTTACTTAATCAAACACGTTTCAACGACAAAATCACCATTCGCAATGATACATGAGCTACAATAACTAACCTAGCACTGCACCAACCTCTTTAATCGCTGGAACTATAATTATGATAAAGGAGTGGTTAATTAATAGCAATTTAAATGATAGTGAAGTAAATGAATACTTATTACTTATAAATTTGTACATTTGTCAAAATAGTTTCCAGTTTAATAACAAGTTTTACGTCCAAAATGAAGGTAATGTTATGGGAAACCCCCTGTCGAGTTTCATTGCTAATTTTTTTATGAGTTCGTTTGAAATTAATGCTAAAAGTTCTTTAAAATATTTTCCGCAAGGGGTGAGGTATGTGGATGACATTTTTGCAAAGTTGAATAAAAATGAAAATCTCAAAGAGTTTTGTGATATTATCAATGGATTTTACCAAACTATACAGTTTACGACAGAAGCTGAAAAAGATAATAATCTTCCATTTTTTGATGTAAATATGTTTAGAAATGTAATAGTTTTTGGTTTAGTGTTTATAGAAAGCCTACACACACAGATAGATATATAACTAAGGATTCACCATTCACCCACTTATTGACCTCTGTCTAAAGAATATTACGAAAAAGAACTTCAATATATTTATTGTGTTGCAATTTTTAATGGTTATCCAAAAGAAATAATTGATAATATAATGAAGAAAGCGAAATTTTAAAACATTAAGGAATCAAGAAGTACTGTTATGGGCAGTATGCCGTCACAACGATGGGTTAAAACTGCATTTGCTCCTCCAATGTCAAATATTGTAGAAAAATCACTACAAAAATATACAAATTTAAATGTAGCAATGTCTGCCGAGAATAATCAGTAAAATTTTGGGAAATCCAAAAGATAAAATTCAAGAACAAGATCAATCAGGAATTTATTGTATAAATTATGAAATATGTCCGAAAAAATATATAGGCCAAACAAAACGAAATATCAGGATAAGAGCAAAATAACACTTTTCCCACTTCAAATAAAATAAGCCTGATAAATCATCTATGGCTAAACATTGTTAAGACGAAAAACATTATTTCAAAATAGAAAACTGTGTTGTTGAAAAATGTTACTGAATTAAACACAATAGATGCATAGGAAAGTTTTTATATTAACAAGTACCGTAATATAACTGTAAATAATTAATTTGGGCCGATACAAAATTCTATATTAAAGTAAAATATAAAATGTATTGTTAGATTTAAAATTAGTTAGGAATATTGTATTAGTTAGATGTTAACTTTTAAATTATTTAGAATGATGCAAGGCACTTGTTAACGCCCCTTTAGTATTGTATAAATACGGAGGTTGGCCAGTGCTAGTTAGTTATAGCTTAGTTATTGTAGCTCATGCATCACTGAGGATGGCGATTTTGTCATTGAAACGTGTTTGATTAAGTAAACATAATTTTTGTGAGATCTTCTGTTCGAGTTTTTTTTATCTGAAGATTTATTAATCAAAAGATCTTCGAAGGTCATTTATCTCTAAAAGAGCATTACCCAAAAGTAATAGGGCAAATTTATATTTAGAGATTCTGCAAGTAATGTTTTTAAGGTAATATTTATATTTTATTAAATTTTACATTGAATTACCAACAGTA
This sequence comes from Aphrophora alni, assembly GCA_963513935.1. Taxonomy (NCBI): domain Eukaryota; kingdom Metazoa; phylum Arthropoda; class Insecta; order Hemiptera; family Aphrophoridae; genus Aphrophora; species Aphrophora alni. Next base: position 149,744,746 of record OY740765.1, read on the forward strand.
AATCAAATCTGAAAAATTTGAGTGCTTTCTACAGGCCAATAGCAGATGAGCTTTCAATCCCCAATCCCTCTTCACTCAACCATTGTCACTCCAGTATATTCTTCAGTTTTTTTTTGTTTTTTTTTTCGAAATAATTCTCTTACATGGAAATGCAGCAATAATAAGGAATAACCTTAATTTATTATTTCGGTTGACGTGTAATTTGATACAGAATTTCTTACCACAGGATATCTTCAAAATATTTTTTAAACAGGAACCCGAAATTTATAAGGGGTCCTCATTCAGGGCCCCTGACTTCGGGGTCCCCGGTGCGGTGCATCAGTTGGACCAGCCTAGCTACACTCTTGCAATGGAGATACTATAAATTATGTAACGTTCAAAATTGAGCTTCCAATATTAACAAGTGTACGGTACATCAAAATAAAAAGAGGGAAATAATGAGGAATATTTCCTAAATTATAATAACCACCACAATAAAACTCTATTTCAATAAAATAAAATGTACACTTATGACATGTTTATCACGCAAGTGAACTTAGTTTACACTCCATTATAAGTTTTATTCATATTCTAAGACTGTATTTACATTTATTTAAAAATTTTATCTCACAACTACTAAACCGAAATATTTGATGTTGAATATTTCTATTCGGTTTTATGAATGAAGTGAGAAAGTTTGTGCATTATTTTTGAAACGATTCTTATAAAATACATTGCACTTACACTTAATTCAATTATATGTGTAATTAGGAATGTTATCTTTAAATTAAATGACAAGTAAACAACTTTGAACATCAACTAAATTTAAACTGATACCTTTATTAATACCAACAAGACAACCTTAAAATGTTTATACATTTCTGTATTGGGTGATGTTAATGAAATTCATACTATAAATGTTTTAAGATGGCAGGTTTAGATTTAATATATGTGTTTACTGAGTATGTTATCAAGTTCCATAAATTTACTCGTGTAATCACAAAATAAACATATTTTTTATTAGCTCGTTTATTGAAATATATAGTATTTGTGTTTTGAAAAGTTGATAGTAAAAATTTTACATCCGTTTTATTTACCCAAATTAATTTTAAATAATGAATTCTGAAGTTTGAAACCTTAGCTGAAAGTTTGGTTGTTATTTGCAGAGTGATTAAGAAATGCACGCCAAGAATGCATTTCAAGAATGGATTGAAGGAGGAAAAATAAGAAAAACCCTTAAAAAAAACATGTTTCCAAAACAGCTTTAAATTTGAGTTACATTTAATATTTTACATAACACTAGCAAAATATTTTACATTGATTTCCACTCAAAAAGTGAAATGATGTCATAATTCTTAGGATCCATATTTAAAAAAAAACATATTTGGTGGTTATATATACAATTTTTTTATGGTAAATTGAATAAAAGAGGTTCCAGAACTATATCTCCAGAACTATAATAGTTTTCCGTTAAAAAAAGTATAAAAGAATAAAAATAGGAGTTGAATAAAAATTTGTTAGGTTTGACGTAAAATAACTTTGTTAAAATTCTCTACAAGTTTTTCCAAATATTTTATTAGGCATTAAACAAATTTATTTTATCCAAGCCTTAAAAAGTACATTTGTGATTCCAATTTGTATTGTTTCTGAAAAATTACTGGAGATGTCATTCACAGACCTATTTTATTCAATTTTACAAATCAAACCATTTATAAAACTAACATATTTGTTTGAAGAATTCTTGTATTGCTTGAGTTCACTCTTATATTTTGTTGACACTCTAAGGCAAGATGGGTCATCCCTTTGACCTATTGTGTTGAGATGTATGTTAAAGGAACAGTGCTCTATAGACCAATCGCAATTCTAGGATCGACCCTGATTAATCTGATTAGCGCCCACTCACTAGCCTTACCATAACTTCTCATCAGTCGGCTAACCTGTCTACAATCTGTCCGATAAATTGTGATGCCCTTTACGAGCCCATGTTCCAAGTAGTCTCCTACACATGTAACATATCCCAGATCAGGGGTTCACAAACTTTTAGACACTGCGACCCCCTTTTTAGGCTGAGTATTTTGGCGACCCCCCCAAATTTATCTCTAAAACAATAATTAAAAAACTACACAATGGCTAAGTTTTATACATAAAAAACACTAGTAACTAGTAAAATAAACATTAATTTTCGTCACTTGAATTATTTTATAATAAGAGACAGTAGAAGGCTTCACTGATTTTATACACTTGCAGTAGTTTTATGACAGTTGTTAACCTCCCGCTCTTTTAAGTTTAAGCTCTAGCCCTCTAGCGTTGCACACAGTACGAACAAGAAACAAGCAATGACTCATGACTCCCGCCCTCTCAGCTGTCTGCGTGCGCACTTTATGCCAGCCGGCAGACAACAGTCTGGCTTCTTGAGTCGAACACGTGTGTACTTTGTGAGTAGTAATGCAAGCAAATACAATTAAAACAATAACAATGGATAAGTTTTTGAAAAGAGCGTCTTCAAGTAGTGACGCTAGTGAGTGTGTTGTCAGCCTAAAGCATGAAGCTTTCAAAAATGAAACGCCATCTTGAAACTAAACATTTTGCTTTAATAGACAAACCAGTGGAATTTTTCCAAAGAAAACTGTTATCCCTTCGAAGTCAACAAATAAACATTACAGATATTGCTAATGTTAGTAAAAAATGCTCTTAAAGCTTCATACGAAATAGCGCTCAAGATTGATATAAAAGGGAAACATACAATAGCTGAGGAATTAATTCTTCCCTCCGCAATTGATATGGTTTCAAATATAATCAGTCCTTAAGATGCTGAAAAACTAAAAAAAAATCCTGTTATCAAAAGATACTATATCAAGACGAACATCTGACATGGTTAAAGATGTTCAGAATCAGCTAAAGAAGCAAATAAAAGACAGTACTTTTTTGCAATTCAGTTGGACGAGTCAACAGATGTTGCCAACTGTGCTTAGTTTTTGTGCTACATCCGGTATGATTGCGGTGATTCTATTCATGAAAACATATTCTTTTGTAAGCCCCTGCCCAATAATACAACAGGTGAAATTCTTTATAAAGTGCTCATTGAAGCAACTGAATCTTTCGAAATTGATTGGAAGAAATGCGTTTCAATCTGTATTGATGGAGCAATGGCCTTTACGGGAAGTGACTTTATTCCAGGTTGAACTCATTTATACCAAATGCAAGCTGGATCCACTGCTTTTTACATAGGCAAGCTTTGGCTGCTAAGAAAATGCCAAATGAATTATGACGTTTTAAATGTAGCTTTCAAGATAGTGAACTACATCAAAAGTCGCCCGCTGCAGATTTGGTTGCTTGAGAACTTGTGTGAAGAGGTAGGAGCCTTGCATAAACATCTTCTATTTCACACTGAAGTACGGTGGCTATCCTGTGGTAATGTGTTTAGTAGGCTGTTTGAATTAAAGTCAGAAATGTTGATATTTTTGGTTGATAGTAAACCTGAACTTTCCACTTTTTTTAGTGATGAAAAGTGGTTGGTAATGCTTGATTATTTAGCTGACATCTTCTCTCACCTTAATATTTTGAACTTATCCCTACAAGGACCAGACAAAAATGTTCTGTATGCTCAAGACAGGGTAAATGCATTTGTAAAAAAACAGTGTTTGGAACGCAAGAGTTAAGAAAGAAGATTTTGAAAATTTTACACTTACTCAAGAGTTTATAGAGTTTGTGTCGAGAATTGGCGCCAAATCCCTTGACACTTCATCTCGAGCTTACTAGTATCATCTCATCTCGAAGCTTTGATTGAACAATTGACACATTACATTCCAGTTAAAGATATGAGTAGGGTTTTGTTGGTAGTCAATCCGTTCAGTGAGCAAGCCGTAACAAAAGCTGAGCCAAGTGCTCGTCTTCATGATCAACTGATAGAGATTTCAAGTGATCAGTCAGAAAAAACTAACTTTTAACAATGCTTGTATCGACAATTTTGGATAGGTATTAAAAAAGGAATACCTAGAACTGTCCACAACAACGTTATAAACTTTGATGCCATTTTCTACATCTTACAACTGTGAACAAGGATTCCCCATGATAGTGAATTTAAAAATAAAATCAAGAAATCGTTTGACACTGGAAAATGACATTGTTTTGTGTGTTACAAAACTCATTCCAGACATTAAAAAATAGAATACAAAAAAAAAACTTGTATGGTATTAAAAGCTTGTATGTGTATTATTTTTTTAATAAAAAACTACAGCAATAACTGATTTTTTAAACTTTTCCTCCATATCTCGCGACCCCCCTGGACACATCCTGCCACTCATCTGGGGGTCGCGATCCACCGTTTGAGAACCCCGGCCCTAGACGATCTTTTCTTGTAGTAAGATCGTCTTTTTCAATTCAGTATGATCCTTATTCTACAATAGCTAAACCATTCTCTACCAACTAACATGTTGAGTACCTGTCTGTACTTAATAATAATAATAATATATAATTAACAAACAAGCTCTAACTCATTAAGGATTTCAAGATCACCTAACTATCACAGAAAATCTCCACCTCACTAACTCTAAATACCCTAATAATTGCTTTATTATTTTTTTCATACATTGACAACTTTTACAAATTAAGTTTGTAATAAATAAAATATTAACTAAAATATTCAATATAATCTTTTGTTTGCTTTTTCTATTATTTATATTTATAAGAAGAAATATTTATAACCTGTTGGTATTTCCTTAGAAGAAATTTAATAACAGATCAATAATTACATGAGGAACATAAGGTAACAGATTAACAACCACCTGAGTAACACAAAGTAACAGATCAACAATTACATGAGAAACATAAGGTAACAGATTAACAATCAACTGAGTAACACAAAGTAACAGATCAACAATTACATGAGAAACATAAGGTAACAGATTAACAATCAACTGAGTAACACAAAGTAACAGATCAACAATTACATGAGAAACATAAGGTAACAGATTAACAATCAACTGAGTAACACAAAGTAACAGATCAACAATTACATGAGAAACATAAGGTAACAGATTAACAACCACCTGAGTAACACAAAGTAACAGATCAACAATTACATGAGAAACATAAGGTAACAGATTAACAATCAACTGAGTAACAGAAGAAATATTATCGGAGTAACACAAGGTAACAGATCAATAATCATCTTTATAACACAATTACCCTAACAAAATAAAGTAACAGATCAACAATTACGCGAATAAAACTAAGTGACAGATCAATATTTACCAACACAATATAGGTGACATCAACAAAGTGACACAATAAAACTTGAATAAGTACGTGACAGTAACACAAATTATATTTCAGAATCATTGTGTCTACTATATCTACATTATTTAATTTATTTTCCATGATTCTTGTTATTTTTTGGTGGGTGCATAGCTAAAATGTCTCAATTGGTATTATATAGGGGCTTTTTACCAACTGCACAAGTACAGTTGATTAACATAAGACAAACTCAACTTTATCAAGAGAATATTTTAATGCACAAATGTTTTCATACAACATTGATTATAAATGTATTACCAATAGATTAAAAATAATATACTATATTGTACAAAATTGTTATATAAATTAATAATAATTACAATCAATACTTGGCAACTTGATACAGTCAATCTTTGCATGGACTGGCTAATTTATTAACTTTTCCGTTTTGTCAGGTTCTGGTCTTACAACTAAAAAGCAACCGACAAATGAAAACCTCTCTTAGATTTCCACCGTTAAGACTGTTAGCTTCCGATTGGTCAAGGTTATGGATATTGAACTGCACACAGTTCGCTTGCAAACCGTAAAAGCTAGTGAGTCTTTTTGGTCAGACATGTTCTAGGTTAGCTTATGAAAGCATCTAATGTCGCTCTCACTGCATATAATTAACTCTACAGATACACGTTCTAGAATTACTTTCATATGCATCCAACATCGCTCTCATGTGGGATTTTATACTCCAAGGAATAGGGCATACTCCAAGGACTAGGACCGCTAATGATGTGTTTAGATAATAATCATTAGCCTTATTTCTCTATCATCGCAAAATATTAAAGCGTTCGAGGTAATATAACAACGGATAAAATACTTTGAGTTAATTACTAACTCCACTAACCGACCTTAGTACACGTATAGGTTAAACACATTATTAGTTTGCCTCATTACTCTATTAAATATGTGTTTTTAACTAAACAAACTAAGTGCAGTCAACATACAGTAATCTCAGTCAAAGTATAATGATTTGTATCAATTGTATGTCCTATGTATATAACTTCATGTGTGTTTAATATAATAATGTGGATTGTGTAAATTGTAGTCCATGAACTATTATAGTGAACCATACATCAAAACTGCTCTACTTGTTCCAGGGATAAACTTCACAAGATATGAAACCATATTTGAATGTAATTTTTTAAAAAGAGCATCAGTCATTTACCCATTTTCACTTTTTAGTTATTTCAGCATCTCTATACAGAGACCTATCTTTTGATGTTGAAAAGGCCTCAGTTAAGTAAATATTAAACTAACTACAAATACTGAAATAATGAGATTGGTTAGGTTAGGTTAATTATTATTATTAGGTTAATTAATTTTTTAGAAAGGGCATGATTTAAAAACACTTAATTTAATTAAACTGGACATGTTTCATCTGAGGACTTACATCATTGTCAGATAAACGTAATAAAGTTATGAAATAGGTACAAGATTCTAAAATGAATTTTAATAATTAAAATAGAACATTTTAAGTTAGGTTCAAAATGCATTCAGTTATATAATAAATAGAAAAAAACCGTATACAAGCAATACAATCCATTCTTAATTATATTTTCATTTGATAAGTATAACTGATGTGCAATTTCAAAAGAAAATTTGAAAAGTAAAAGTCAAAACATTCTATTTACTATTTACTACCATTACTATTTACTTGTTGATTTGAAGAACCTATGTTGTATAAAAAGGTTTATTAATGACAATTGTAAAGAACATTAATGGATTTGAGGGGTTAATTTATTTTTATGGTTGGATTCGTTGAGACCATGGATCTATCTTAATGATGAGATCTGTTTGCTGTGTCATGCTGCCGTATAACCTAACACAGGGACATATCTCAGTTGACTAGCTATTTTAAGAGCCTTTCAAACTAATAACTAATTAATCTAGGTAACTAGATCTAAAAATTAACTAAGCGAATTATAATAATCAAGCACTAAATTGCACAATCACATGACTAATAGGATGGGCCAAACACATTACTAACTGAAATGCTCAGTTAACAGTAGATTTTGGTTTTTCTGTTACAAATTTTTTTTTACCTCGTTCTTCTACCAGTAGTTGACTAATATTACAAGTTTATGGTAGTTGATATAGGAAGTTAAGGACGCCACAGCAAAAGCTGTATTTTCAAAATTCAGTTTTTTACAAAGAGTACATTTATGTAAAAACTATTCTACCACCGGAGCCACTGCTGGGTACAGACACTCCAGTTCGACTGTTTTGGTTGGTGATGAAGGCTTTGCATTTCAAAGTTATTTAATGAGACCATAGCTTAAACAGGAAGTAATCAATAATGCAAGAAATAAACAATTCAATTTGCATCTCAGCTGAGTACGTTGTGTATTGGCAATCACATTTGGTATATTGGCAATGAAATGGTGGGTATTTTTAAGATCTCTAGTGGCAGATTTTGAAACTGCGGATTATATTGTGAAAGCAACTTTCTGTTTCCAAAATTATGCTATCAAAGAATAATAAGAGAGTGGACAGCCACAGAAACTCAAGAAGAGTGCAGGCCTATACGTGTAGTTTGGAAACTGGATTAACAAATTAAAAGTCGCTCAATGATACAATTCAAATTCGCGAATCTTATGCTAATTACTTTGGTGATTTTATTTTGCTAAAGAAACAACGCAACATAAAATAACACTAAATGCAATGTTTATGTAATAAGAACCACATAAATGTAATGTAATTTTTATTAATAATAAAATTAATTACAATATGATACTTACTTGTCATATTGAATCTTGAGCTATCTCATTCCATACTTCACCCTTCTTTAAAACATTTATAATGTTCATGTGAACTGTCAAACAAATACGTATAACTAATTCTATTAATATTTCAGTTTGGTCACTCATTTTAATCAAAGGCGGTAAGGCGTAACCTGAAAAATCTGTGACTTTGTACTACCGAATCACTTGTTGTTGAGACAAAGACTAGCGGGAAACGGTAGACCGTATCTGACAGAGATGATGCATACCGAGGCTTAAATGTTCAACATGTAATATCACAGGGTTCTGTCTGAGACTTTCATGAGACAAACATAACCACTGTATAATGGATTTAAACAATAATAGACTAGAAACAGGCTATCATAACATTAATAGTAGAGCCTAACCAAATAGTTACATAACCGCTAATATAAATGAAATAATTAAAAGAAAATAAAGTATAAGACAAAAACTTAAGTAATAATAATATTAACTAAAATAAATGTAAAACGTAATATACAAACCTCAGGAGATTTTAGATTAAATAAAAAAATAGTTTATTTTAGTATAAGAATTTATTATTTGGAAATATGAAAATTAGGTATAATATTCAATAATATAAAGGAAGTAGATTTATAGTAAAATTGGAATAACATAAAGACTTTGGTCATATAAAATAGGATTAAAGTCATAAATTTGGTTAAAATATAACATATAAATACCTGTGATAAATGATTTTGAAATGAAGGTATAAAATTTCTTTGTATACATTTTTTTTTTTTTACTAGTGAGCAGCCTCCAATATTTGTTGATGTTTTTGGTGCCAATTAAAATTTTGACACTATCAAATGGCTTGACAATTGAGAGAGCTAGATTCAGCGATCATGACTGAAGACTGGAGATGGGAGATATATACCAACTCATCCAATGGATTGTCCTTGGTTTTTATTGTCATACAAAATACAAGCAATAGAAGAAACTGTTTTTGAACCATTTTAAATATATACTGATAATGTTATCAAGGATCTGGTATGATCTACTTTGCTTACTCCTGTTAAAACTATAATTTTAACAAAATTACTATGAAGGGATTTGATTAGCATTCGGATTCCAGTAATTAAAGCCCGCAATTTATTCAGATTCCTCATCAAAAGTACAACCGCTCCTATTTTAAGAACCAATCAGTGTTATGGCAGCCCATTTGTTTACAAATTCTATAGGGTATCTAAGTTGTTCATTTAAATCTTCTAAACCTTTACTCAAATAAATTTGTTCCTGAGTCCTAAAGGGTACTTCAAGGTTTATGGAAGCATAATCTTCATTTAGTAACTAATATTGCTCTGTGATTTCTTCACTTGCCAGTTGATTAAGATAAGAATACAAGTATATAAAATCTATTGGTTTTCCTTGACCTAAAAAATGATTTGGAAGAGTAACTTCATTTGGAAGGATATATCTTCCATTTCCTAGAGGAATTAAAAAGTTAACAAACTCTTCTTCACCTAGAGAAATTAGTATGTTCAGAGTTAATTTGAATTGTTTTACTTGATTCCAGAAAGGACGATGCTCCATAATTCTATTGTTTCAGACTTTTCAGTATGTGATAAACAATGTCTAAAGTGTCTAAATAGAACTACTTTTCTAACAAATGGATTTTTTTTTTTTTTTTTTTTTTTTTTTTTTTAATGTAGTGCAAGTACTTTATAACCATAACTTTGTGTTTGTAAATGGAGATTAATTTAGACCAGTCCAATGACATTCTGCTTACTTTTCTTTTTTTTGTGTGTGAACTATTCATCATAGATATTTACTGTAAAAATGTTACATTTCTGAAAACTATATACATTTTTTTTTTTTTTTTTTTTTTTTTTTGTGAGTTTTGTTTTTCTTTCATGTTTAATTATTACCCGTAAATATAATAGTGATAATCTAGATAAAAAAATTTTCAGAAGACATTTTCCGATTTTATGACAAATTTTAGTTTCTAATTTTATCAAAATTTTCCCAGTACTAAAGTAATGTTCTATAAAAATATTTATAAAACTTAGTAGACTTATTAAACTTGCTATATTGTATGATTTTTTAAATAATGCCTGCAAAAATACAAAAATAGCCTGTCACCACAGAGAAAGATACTAAGGTTAAAAAAAAAGCTTAAACTTTTCTTTCAATATGGTAAAGATTTAAAAAAAAAGGATGATATATGGATGATTGTGGGTAGTCTGTAGAACCAAGTTGAAGAGATCATAGTGAGTAAACAAAATATTTCGAATGGAGTTCAACTTTTAACTATTATTTTTGACACTTTAGGCAATAAAAAAATGCTGGTTGCAACCAATTCTTCTGCCAAAAAATCCCTAGTTTTCGTACTTACATTTTAAAGAAGATTGTTTTATAAAATATATTTATATTTGTAAATGGTAATGCTGGATGTAGACAAAACTCTTCAATGATGCAAATTTGAAGTTATGTCCCAAAATTAATACACAAAAATTTAGATTTTGATCTTTATATAAAAAGAGACTTTTGAATTAATGGTGTGATAAGTAATATAAGTATTACACTAGATCCTGTTTGTCATAAATTACTAGACGTTATTATAAACAAATTAGTTGGTTGTACTGTACATAGAATAAAAAATATCTTTGTAAAAAAAACAACATAAAACTTTTACATCTAGATTCTCGATTGGTAACAACTGAAGATGATGATTTCATCAATGAAACGTAACGTAAAGAATTAATTATATGTGTGTTTTGTAGAAATTTATTTCCTACAGTGGTCGAAATTTATTTAGGCAAGATTGTAGGATATTCATGACAAGGGATAAGATTAGAAAAATTAAATTTGATAAAAGAAATATTTGTTACGTTTCGGAATTAAGATGCGATTGAAGGATGAGTTAAAAATAAATTATTCCTATTATCCATCACATCAATTCTGGAAACGAGGCGTCAAGGAATAAAGTTTTTATGGGTCTTTTAGAACCTTCAATATGATTACATTAAAAAATGCTTTCCTTTTTTTTTATGCCGGGATCAACAGTATGTATTTGATGAAAGACGAGTAATTTACAAGAGCTGTAATAAACATTTTGATATATCTTGAATCAATAAAATTGGTAACTGCATTGAAATCTCAGTAAGCAACTAACGATAATATATTTTACTATTGACCTACCATATTTTATCTCCATTCTTACCTATATGGATGATAATCGAATACAAAAACAAATAAACAAATAATTAAAAAATCCACATTTATATAAGGTTACACAAATGTAAATGTTAAAATCCTGTTTTCATTAAGAACTTGATAAATTTTTTCCCCTAAAATTAGTAAAGAACCAAAATAATGTTGTTTGAATCCAATAATTATATTGTTTAGATAAAAGGAAAGGAAAGAAATTTGTTGTATTAAAATAAGTTGTTTAATGTTATCTAAATATTAGGATAATGTCTGAAATTTTTGAAATAAATAATCTCAAAAAGACATTTTATGTATTAAACTAAATTGCGATATTGATTATAATTTTTAATGTGAACTCTGTTTTAAAAAATGTTCATTATCTGTTTCTATTTATATATTTTTTTAACAAATTGAGATTATTAAAAAAATAATAAAATCATATCATAAGTTAATAATTTTCGCATTTTTTGATTCTGTATTAATAAAAAACATTTTACACAATCGAGATGGATAAAAAATTCTAGACAGTATCATGTGTAAAAAGCGTGGAAATCATAAAATTTGTGCATAATTCTTTTCTTTACAAAGTCAAATTTTATTTTGTCTTGAATCGCTGGAGATAGGAGAAGATATAAAACAGAAGATTTTGTTACTGAATTCAGTTTTGAAAATAACTTTCCAATATATATATATCACAAAATCAGGTTAACTTTTTTCTTTCTTTTTTTTTTAATTCTCAATGATAGGATGGTGGGTAAAACGTTTAATCATCATGATGTGAAATATGGTGGTAAAAATACAATAACCTAAAATTTAATTTAGTCTCAAATGATTTTTTAAGTTGCCTTTACTTTTGAGTATCTGTTTACAGCAAATTATTGGATTAGTAGATGTAACAAAAATATAATTGAATTTATATCTATAAATATCATTAATCCGTGGGGGTAGAGGGTTAAATTTATAAAAACACAAATTAAATTACTTAATAAGCTATTTAATGATCAGCTACACTGTCAACTTAGGTCTAGAACAGTAGACGAGGTCTAATGTACAAAGTAAAAGAAATGTATAAACAAATCAATTATTACAGTATATGTAACAAATACAAAACGATGTTCATAAAGTAACTAAACTTTACAAGTGGGATCCATATAAAATGATGATTCTATATGAATTGTACGAGGATGATTTCGACAGAAGAATCGAGGAGATGATCACTCTTTGTTGTAGAAATGATAATTAGTTACATAATTTTTGTTTTTCTAAGAAGAGTAAATTCTTTTTTGAATAGTTTTGTAAGCACACAAAATTGTCGATACTGGAGCTCAGAGAACCTTCATACTTTCGTAGAAGGCAATTCACACTGGTTTGAAAAACGTAATGAATGGGCAGGGATTTATGGGGACATAATTGTTGGCCCCTTATTCATTTATGGCAACTTAAATATAGTATAGTGTACAATAATTTACTTGAAGAGTGCATAACCCCTTTGATAATAGTAAATACAGTGAATGAGTAAAAGGAGTTAGAGGTTAGAGTACTTCTCTGCAGAGGGGTTAAAGAACTGGTGTAGCGTTACAAAAAGTGCTTAGAACTGAATGGCAATTATGTGAAAAAGTGAAGTAGATATGTAGTAAAATAAAACTGTCAAAAAGTTGAATTTATTTAATGACCAAATGGCCCTTACTTTACGAATATCCCTCGTAGATAATACTTGAAGGTGAGCCCTAGACACAACCACTGATGAAATAGATCACAAAATAGATTCAGATATTAAAATTTGGTGATTATATTTACTCTGTTGTAATCAAACTAAACAAGTTAATCAAACAAATAATAATCTCATAACACATGTAGTGTTACAAAAATTCTTTATACATTAAAAATAATCTTAACAAACTGATAGTAAAATTAATTACTATAATGATTGAGAGAATTTAAATACATTTAAATCAATGTATTTTACAAACTTGAAGAAACATGCAATTTCAAATATATGTAACTTTCATAATGTCTTTTCAATAGTTTTATCTACATTTTGCCAGGAGATTGAGCTGCAAACACTTTAATACGAAATCTCGATGGAGCTCTTTTAATAATCACCCCTTAGTACCATATCAGTACCATGTATTTCAAAGGCTTCGTAAATCCATTTACGGTTTACTCTGAAAACAAAAATTAAGACAATATAAGCCAATAAAACAAGATTATAAAAAACAAAATGTAATTACTTATGGAAGATTACTACCGAATTGATATTTTAAATAATTTCTTAGTGTGAGTTTTAACCCTGTAACCGGTGAATGTTAAAGGTTTTGTAAAAGTTTTGTTTTCTTAAAAATTCATAAAAAATATTATTTTTATACAAAAAACAAACTTATAAGACATCATTTTTCTCAAAAAGATGCATAGAATTTATCTATGTAATAATTTTTTTATTTATTTTTTTTTTTAACAGTTTTGGAGTAAGTATGTTAGATGTCAAAAAATGAAGTTAACATTTTTGAGAAAAACCTGTATCATCCAAAATCAATAGCTTACCACCTTTTTCCAAGATATACAAAAGTTTTGTGTAATATTTGTGAATATATTTAGGGGGAAAAAAATTTTTTTTTTTTACATTTTCAAAATTTAAAAAATTATTTTACGAAAAAAGGGAATTTGATCATTTTTTTTTCAATAAATTTATAAAAAATAGTAATATATATATATATTTCATACACAACTTCTAATATCAATATATTCAGAAAGGTGCATAGAATTTAGTTTGTATAGTGAAAAATATGTTAGATGTAAAACATTTAGAGTTTTTATGAGAAATGTCAAAAAATCGGAAAGTATCCTATCGGGCCTATGGGTCGCATCTTAGAGTCCCATTCTGGAAAGGATGGAGCAATATTCATTTTAACCATTAAAATGATGGTAGGAACTCATTCTAGACCTTCAACTAAGGTATTTAATGTTCCACTTGTTAGGATTAAGAATCCAAGAGTAACAACAACTATTGTGGCAGACTTCAGAAAGGTAGGTAATTGATTGCCTTGCATGTCTCACAAGACGTCATTGAATAACAACGATATATAAGCTCTGGAAGGAGAGAGCTGGGGGCGGGGGCAGTGGATCATGAAAGGACTGTCGGAGATACTGTTGATAACCAGTAAAGATTCTCCAAAGAGCAAGTACAAGTTCCTGGAAGAACGAGCATTGTGATAAAAGGGTGAGCACTACATCTGGACTTTATGTACTTTATGCACCTGTAAAGCAACAAATCAAAATTTAGCATTTAAATAAGCTATGGAAGAATAATCTTACATTAGATGAATTACACGTCCAAATTGTTGAGGATCCATAAAGTTCTAATGCCCAATGGGACAGTACAGTTCTAATGAAATAGATATTGATCAACCAATGGGTTATTAAAAATAATGTCAAATTGGATGAAATGGTTAAGAGTGCAGACTACTAATATATAATATTTGTAGTTACTGTTGTCATCGAAATTGAGCTGGTTCTCCAGTCTCGGCAAGTAAGCTAGAAACTGGGATTAAACGAAATGCATCAGAAACATGCCAAAGGGCAGAATTATAAATATTTTTATTTAAAAAATGTTGTTACACTTTCATAAAACATAATTAAAGAACTTAAAATAAATACATTTCTTGATATCCTACATAATAAAACTAAACTTTTAATTTCTACAATCACATTTATTAATACTAATAACATTTATTAATGGCAGGTTATTTGACTACTCTTCTATACAGTGTTGTTAATTTAGTATTAGGAACTTTATCTTCAATTCTTGGCTGAATATGGTGTCAATATTACCAGTATCTATGTTTAAATTTTCTAGCTGTTTAAAATTATTTACACTTTCAGAGTAGGTATTATTTACGTTATAATTATCTTAGAAACAATTGAAATTATTCTTCCTCAAATCAGTCTATTTCTTTCTATTTTTCCATTTGATTATATGACCTTACTTTATACCTGTATTATAAATAATACCTGGAACCCATTATTCACTGAATGATTTTTCCTGTACCCATTGCAACTGCCTCTTTCACATGCAAGGCAAAAATAACTTAACACAAAATTTCAGGTAAAACAAACTTTATTTGAAGTTGGGTTCAGTTGTTTGATGATGCCTAACAGCGAAACAGCTGCCACAAATAATGTTTTTTTACATGAAATTTGGTTTTAACCCAGAAACTGGATAACAACAAAATCGATAAAGTAAGATCACTTTTTTTACAATTCACCCAATAAAAATCATCTTATTGCAATAATATAAATACTATTGTAAATCTAATGATCTGTACTTACAAAAACTTATAACCAAAAGTTCATAAATTGTAAGAAAAATAATTTAATAAATCGCTCAAGTTATTGTATTTCGTCGTTAGCGATAACAGAATCAACAGTTGCCAAATTAGAAGGCAAAATAATGCCATGTTTGTCTATTTGTAACAAGTTCACATTTCTGCCATACTACTCTAAAAATACATATAGTATTTTTCTTTTTCTTTCGAATGGTGCCTTCAAAATTATTGACACTTCATAGTAGTTAGATATAGACAATTTAAAATGTCATGTCAAAATGTTTGTTTTTTGCTACAACCGTACGTTATGTCAATATTGATCAGTAATATTTTGATTTTTCTAACGCTTTAATATCGTTGTAAAGACAAAATTACAGTTGTCCTGTGGTATACTGTACATTGCTGTGGTGTAAATATTTTCTTTGTACTGTACCTTCAAAGTCGGACATCCCTGATAGAATCTAGTTCATTTTGTCATTGTCCGAGATAGGCATTTTGACTAGGAATGCTGCTGTTGAGCCAAATTAAAAAAGTTGCACATCAGGTTATGTTTTGTAAGTTTACTATTTAAAAAAATTTATAGTGGTTTATTTATTATGATCTGTTAATACAGATATATTTTCACTACTATTGTAGAGTGTAATATACTCTAAAAAAAAATGTTCTGCTATTTTATAGAAAAAAATTAATTTGTTGGTGATTTTTTGTTCAATTTTTTATGATCTAATGACGATTTTTCTCATTCTTTATTACCTGATTCTAAAATATAAAACATATGATTCTAGAAAATTTATAAATCCACCGTTCAATTCTATGTACAGTACATACTCGTTAAGTCAGCCCCCGCGAACCCGGCTCTCCGGGCAACTCGGAGATTTAGACAAAAATTAAATTTAAAAATCTGATAGGAGATTGATTGTTAATGGGAGATATTAAAAACTTTAACTGTGGTGGTAGACTGATGTATGTCTGAAGGAGCAGGTGTTTGTTAAAATGTTAGCTGGGACTGTACATTCTGAGAATCGGCGTGTACGTGAACTTGAGTCAGCATCACATGTTAGTCTGTACAGTACTATAGTATCGTTTCCCACTGCCGGGCACTACCTGCGCCACTATGGTTTTAAACTGTTGCTATGCATTTACTAGATTGTTTTCAATGGCGACAAAATGGAAATACATTGTTATAACAATGGAAAGAAAACTGGAAGCATTGGGTAGAGTAGGTAAAAGTGAATCCTTAAAAAGTATTGCTTTAGAGTTTGGTGTTGGAACAACAACTGTTTCAGACTGGAAGAAAAACAGGAAAACTATTGAAGAGTTTTGTTTTAAAATGATATTAAAAACAAAAGCAGTTTAGATAATCATTGTAAAGCTGAAAAAGCTAAACATGAAACACTAGATGAAGCATTATTCAATTAATTTGTTTTGTGCCGAAAGAGAACATGGTTTACCAGTGTCAGGCCCATGTATTCAACAAAAAGCCACCAACTTAAATAAACAGTTGCCAGGTGGAGACCCTAATTTCACTGTCTGTCAAGGTTGGTTGGATAGGTGAAAGAAATGTCACAGTATGCACAAACTATCTATCACTGGAGAAAGTTTATCTGGTAACATTAATGCACCTGAAAACTTTCAGAAAGGATTTAAAAATTTAAAAGAAAATTTCACTGCAGATCAAATCTACAATGCCGACGAGACTGGTTTATTCTATTGAATGTTACCAAGTAAATCTTTTACCATGAAAGTAGACGAATCGGTAAAAGGCTAAAAAAAAGCAAAGATCATCTAACTATAATGGCTTGTAGCAATGCATAAGGCAAGAACAAATTTCCCCTTCTTTTAATTGAGAAATTTAAAAACCCCTGAGCACTACCAAATATAAATACGATACCGGGTTTGTATCAATCTCAAAAAAGTGTAGATGGACAGTGTCATTTTTAAAGACTGTTTTTTGAGGTTTTTGCACCTGGTGTAATAAAACATATAAAAGCATGCAGTATGCTTATAAAAGTTGTCCTGTTGGTTGCTAAAACGCCAACACATACGGCAGCTGATGTACTTGTCAATGGAGACATTACTGTTCAGTTATTACCACCATACGTACTAATTCAACTAACGGACCAGGGGGTCCTCGAGTACATCAAAAGAGTCTACAAATGGTAGATTTAGGCGAGCTGATAGAAGACGACAGTAAACTCAGTTTAATAGAGGTCATGAAGTCATATAATATAAAAACAATAATGTATATAGTTGCCAAATCTTGTGTCCAAGTGGCTAGACACATCCTGATAAAGTTCTGGAAGAAGTTATGCTCCAGTGTTTGTGATTGTTCAGAGAACATGATTGAGGAAATGGGTGACAAAACAAGTGACACAGGAAATAAATTTGAAGAAATCCAGCCCCAAGAACTAATGAACATGTTTGAAAACATTAATGGTTGTTCCAATGTTGATGTCAATGACATATACAAATGGTTAGTAGCGGACAATGACATTAACTGATGAGTATATTATTAAATATTAAATCTTGTTAATCAAATGACGAAAATTACGGTGATGAGATAGATGAGGAGGAGTAGCCGGCAACAATGATTCACACAGACGCAATGACTCACTTGGAACAGAGAATGCTTTACTTCGAGCTGTAAACGGAAACAACACCGGCAAAAATTCTTCTGCTAAAAAGAATGTGTGATTGTGTGGCTCACAAGTGGTGCACGAAACTGGTTGAAGAAACTAAAAGGTTACATGTAGAGTACTTTGTCATGAAGTAGACTTTAAGTGAGTTTTACGTGATATTTCATATATTACATCTGTAAATATGTTAAAAACCTGCTTTGTTCAATATAATAACAATTTCCGGTAATTACGTTTCTAATTTTTGATTTTTCCTAAGTTCTTTCCAGCTAACCCGGATTTTCGTTATCTCGGATCGGTTCCAGTCCAAGTTACTCCGAGTTAACAATGTTAAACGATACTTTTCTGTAAATATTGGTATATTACAAGTTGGGTTTTGAATAAAGTAATTATTTTTGGTGAATGTTTCAAGAAAGGCCTAACTTATGAGCTATTTTTACTATTTTTGTAAAAATGTTATTTTCAAATACAAATATTTGAATTTGATATATTTTTTACTAACTTTCATTCACAACTAAATCACTAAACTTTGTATATCTTGATAAAATAACAAACTTTTTTGTATAGTACCGTATATATATATATATATATATATATATATATATTTTATTATTTGTTATCTTAATTTCTTTGCTTTTTTTATCTACAGTAACAATATTTACAGAAATATAATTAATTACAATTTATAAAGTTGATACAGTTTATAAATTAAACTTCATTTACAGATAATTTTTGAATTGTAAAAATAAAATGAATGGATATGTCTCATTTTTATTGCATCACAACTAGTACATTTAATTAAAACAATTTTGTAAATTTGCATATACAAAAAAATTATTTAAAAATATATATATATATATATATATATATATATATATATTGGTGAATTTCCTTCACCACCGTTTCCCCTTTCTGAATACCGTTTATTTTTACGTTCTATGGCATTGTAGGTTGCAGGAGCCAATTCGTTCCCTCACTATACAAATAAATTGGAGACGCAGTAGGGACCCGTCACCCGTTGCTAGGATAGAAGCTGTTAAGAACAGAAGCAGGATTCTTGTGGAATCTACTTTGGTGTTACAGTTCATGTTTTTTACTTCATTTATACTCTTCCCCCCCCCCCCAATGGCACACTAGCCATACCTCGGATGGGTTGCAAGATCCTTGGGGGGGGGTGCGCTAACTAAAATAACTGTGATTAAATGAAACCATAGTCGGCGCTCTTGGCCCAGCGTTTATGATTAGGATCACTAAATTAGTAGAGTCAATCCCTTGCTAGTAGAGTTAATTAAGATAAGTATATATTTAAAATATTATTAAGAATAAAATTATTATTTAGTTATTTAGTGTTAATCGTTCATGTGAGGTGGCTGAGATGCGTTGAGTTGTTCGTCGCAGGTCTGGGTTGGAATAGGCTGTTTCGTATCAACTATCCCTAAAGATCAACGGCTCCTCCATTCCCAATACCCCCAAAACACCCAACCTATTCTACTAATTAGCCATTGCGTTGCATATGGTAGCATAGCGTGGTTCGATCCACGTACATCTTGCATATGCTAACAGGGCAGAGAGGGAATTTTGATTTTGGAGCAACCGTCTAGGCCTGGAACAGAAGATTTCCCATTTTCCAACTCATTTGCGCAATCTCAGACAAGCTCAAACACATGGCAAAATTTTTGTTTCCGGTTTATTAAAACTAAATCCGAACCCTAATTTGGTATCATATCTATAAATTTATCTTTAAACAAATTCATTCAAAATATAAAATTTTCATATGTTTTTTCAATATTCCAAGTCAATAAATATTAACATTCTTTTCTTTACCTTTCTTTTCCAAATTCCTAACTGATAGTGGTCCTACATACTGTTAAATGATTATTCTTTTCCTTCCCTCCTTATTTAGAACACAATAATAATTTCTTCTTATTTAAAATATTTTTATTCCGTAAAATTGATGTTGTTTTTCCTTTTTCTCTCCCAAACATGCATCATATTTTTTATATATTTTACCTCAATATTATTTTTTGATTATAGTATTCACTTGGCTAAGTACCTTCCTCAAATATCATAATTTCTACATTAATTATATCAATTTTCCTTCTGAAACATATGGATGAGTGACTTATTTATTTATTTTATTTTTTCTTTATAAGGTAACATTATTTATAACAATAGCATAATTTTGCTTTCATTAGTTTAGATTATTCAGAGTTGGTGACAGTTCCCAAGAAGTTTTTGTTTGTGTAATTAATATTGTTTCACCGAGTAATCACTTTGGTATTTAATACGTCAAAAACAAAAAGAAAGAAAATGGAAAAGTATTTGTCGCAATTCTAGAGGTGTAACTTTAAAATGGTGTGATAATATATTCTTGGTTACGTTCCAATTAAGGCAAATTACTTATATTGAATTCAACTAGCTGATTTTGTTTCAAATGTTTTGAAAATATCATTATTTAATTACATTAAGTTCAATATTATGTCGAATCTTATTCGAATAATTTTGCAGATACCAACATAACAGCAACAGAAGTCGACCTATATATTTATTATTAATTAGGAAGCTATATAGAACATCATTTCACCATATAACTATGTTTTGTCAATAACTTTGAGGTCAAAAAGGTTTATTGCTGTCTTATATAACCAACTAGTTATGATTCACAGTAGCTGTCTTACTTAGGTAACGGAAACCATAATCCAACTGCTTGCGATAGTTTCAAAAACATTAATTTAAAACATTTACCTAAATTTATGACACTTTACTTACATAAGAAATTATATTTTCATTAAACACTTCTCTAAATTAAATAAATATGTATACAGTTATCCTCAGTTGTAGTCCATTTCTAATATCCACTGATTTTGATGCAATGACTTACTGTATATGAAAAGTAAATTTGAGTGCATGTATATTAAATTTACAGTTTTTATAATAATTATTATTATTATTAGTAAACTTAAATTAAGAAATTATATTAGAATTTAAATAATTTCAAAATATGAATATTTCGATGTGGCCCAGCCAAGGGGCACACCATAAAAAAATAATAAATAATTAATAATAATAATTGCCAAATGAATAGACAAGAAGAGGTAGACCAATTCTGTTGAGTTAGCGTAATCACTTAATAAGGGGGGGGACGCAGTCCGAAGCTGAGCGGCTTGGGTGCGCAGTCCGAAGCTGAGCGGCTTGGGTGCGCAGTCCGGCTCGAGATACCCCAAGATACAGCTCGCTCCGCGAGAGAGCAGAGTCGGGCCATTTTAGGCAACGCGCGGCCGCTGTAATCGTCATGTCTTTTCCAATTTTTGAAACATTGTAATTCTATAATCATTCTGAAGTAAAACTCAAAGTCATTTTAAACACTGAATTGCGTGTTGTTTAATTATCGCCCGAGACCGCGTCCTTGGCGCCATCCTGACTAATATCGGCCCACGTGGATGCAGTCTCCAGCCAGCTGAGAGCTTCTGGATTTTTACCAGGGGTTCCCGGCTGACCAAAAGAAGTTGGGGATGGTCCACAACTGGTGTCAGAAGTGGGATCTGATCGTTCCTGGTGTCTTTTTGGAAGGGCGCATCAAAACGCAACACAGGTAAGAAATTTTATTTCTAATTTTTGGTTTGTATCTTGCTGTTTTAAAATGGAAAAAAAAAGAAAATTTTATTTTTTCCTTCCAGTTTTTATAATATCAGCCTAAATTCTTTTTATTAAATTTTTATAATTGATTTTTTTTATTAAGTCAAAGTAATAGTAACACAAATGGCGATTAATTCCTTTAGTAGTTTTGTTTAGTTGAACAATGGCAAAATATTAATTATATTTATGGTAATATAGAAAAATATTATGAATTGGGATAATTTGAATCCGAGTCTGGGCGTATTTCCGTTCGTATGAAAGATTAGAGAATCTTCCATAAGGGAAAAGGCGTACCAGGGAGAATTTTTTTTTTCTAGAAAAGAAAAAATTCTCCTCGGTTCAGGACAAATTCCCAAAGATCGGAACTACGAATAGGCCGGAAAAATATGTTAAAATAAGCTATATTTTTAATTTATTTGTCTGAATTTAATATGGAATAATTTTTTTTTAATGTTATTTAAATGGAAAATAGAGAATTAATGGATACTTAAAATATAAAATAGAATTGGGTTAGTGTCGTGTTATTAAATAAAGTTAAATTTAAATAATGGCGGTTATGTTTCAATGAATCTAAAAGTGAATATTCAATGGAATAAAAAGGGGATTTTAATATTTTGATAATAAATATGAAGTCAAGATATGACAGTTGCTACCTCTAGAGGCTGTAGCCAGGCCGGCCGGAAATAAGAATAGTGTAGCACTGAAGTCAGCAAAAAATGCGTTGCAAGATATGGCCTTGGAGTGCTTTACAGGATACACTCGTTATAATAGGGAATAATTAAAATACCCAATGAGTAATGTTAAGATTACCAACGAAATGGTTGGAAAATAATTTTCAAATGAGAAAATATACGTATAGGATTAAGCTTAAGTAACGCGCATAATTAAGATCGTAAAATGTAGGTAAAATAAGTATTAAGAGTATAGTTAGAGTTCTATGCTAATGGAAATCGATTATCTCGGGGGGGGGGGAACAATAACAGTAAATATATAAATACTTAAACTACAAATGATAGCCATAAGATTAGAGTAAAGAATGATATTATTAAAAGTACTTATTCGACAAACCTTGGGGATTTTTTTTTTTTCCTCTCTCATTTTTTATGACCGACGAACGTAAAGTAGTCGCATAATAAGGTGATTGAGTTTATGGGGATAAACATTTTTGTTTAAAAATTTAAAAAGATGGCCACACGCATAGATAACAAGGTCGATGAACTCGTTTGATGCGGTAGCAAAAAAAATGGGAAGCCATTAGCAAAGGAAAGTATTGAACAAGGCATGGCATTATAAATGACTGACTAAGCATTGATGTAGACTATTGATCTTTTAATTTTTGAATAACAAGACATAACACTTGTACTAAAACAGTGCTGGGGGAGTGATAGACACGGGCTAAAGACCGATCAACACTTCAAAGTAAGGTAACGTGTTAACATTATTAATAGTGATTAATCATTGGGACTTTCGAATAAAAAGACTTAGGAAATAAACATCAATCGAGTATAATAGGGCTTCAATTTTTATAATACATATAACTTGGATAAATATACTTAAAGAAGAACTATAACAAATAAAAGTGTCAATTATAGGAGTTTTACTTAACTCCCACTGCAATAGCCATGTTAATTTATATATTAATAGGATGTTGTATCTTAGCAACATGGACGACAGCTTTAAATCAAGGGATAGTATTCGAGAAAAGGGACAGGGTGCTACTGACACGATCACAATGGACAATAGTAGTAGACTATGACTTGGGGGAGATTGTAGGGGAAAGCGGAAAATTGGAAGAAATAGTGAAAAACCAAAAGGGATACTTGAACAAATTAAAAGCAGAAATAAAAAACGATAGTTCAGTAGACATGTCTGGATTATTTATAAAATACGAGGCCGAATTTTCAATAATAGAGGACATTTTAGAGGGGTATATTTCAGAAATAAATGACATCGTCTCACTTATACCGACGGACATTGAAAAAAGGGCTATTATGGAATCGGGGGGTACTTTTCTAAAAACTTTATTCGGTACAATGGACAATCAAGACATGGAAAACATAAACGATAAATTGAATAAACTAGGGGATTTCTCGGAAGACTTATATCACAACTTTGATGAGCAAATATCGGTAATGAAAGACGCAAATATTCATATCATAACTAATACGGAAAACATAAAAAAACTGACAAACGCAATCAAGACATATAGAAACGCGGTAGAAGAAAATTTTAAAGTACTAAGCAAAAGAATAATAATATTTAGTGACTCACAAATTGAACACATATATAAATACTTACATCTGAACCTAGCATTTAGACAGCTGGAACAACTAGCCATAAGTTCAAGACAAAAAATAATGGAATTAAGAGAATCTTTGGAATACATTCACACTGGGAAACTAAGCTCTAAATTGCTCCCGCCAAAACAATTTTTACTAACTCTTAAAGAAATACAAACAAACTTACCTAAAAATTATCACCTACCTTACGAAGCTAACAACATAAACCTACACTATTTTTATGACATGGCAGACGTACAATCTTACGCGGTAGAAAATACAATAAAGATAATTATAAAATTACCGTTAGGGTCAGAATCCAACATTTTTCAACATTATAGAATTAAAACTTATCCAATCTTTAAATCATCTCGGGTCTTAGGATCCAATGGGATATTGAAACGGAAGATTTTTTAACGTCACTGGACGGACAGACATACGTCGAACTATCACCGACGGAAATTTCAAAATGCAAACTTGGCCCATTGAACATATGTTACACAGAAACAAAATTGCTTAGCGCAACAACACCAAATTGTATATGGAACATTTTTAAGGGGATAACCGATAATACATGCACTAGACAAGTTTATAAAAACATAACCTCACCGTTCTTGGTAAATAGCGGAAATAATTGGTTATTCAGCACAAACAAGAAACATCCAATCGCTTTGGAATGTTACAAAGGGAAAAAAATTAACACTACGACGACAACGATAAGGGGGGTGGGGGTTTTGCTAGATGCCGCAAATTGTGACATTATAGGGACAGGATTTAGGGTTCTTGCAAAAATTCATGGGAATAATCTTTACAAGGGAGACCTCTTATCACTAACGATTCCAGACATAGGAAACATACTCACGACAGAGGAACACATTTTAATAAACAATAGCCTAAAATTGCACGAAGACCCATTTGACGAATTGGCTATGACAACGCAGACAGACAGAAATGGAATTAGACTTGACAGGCTACTACTTCATATAAAAAACAAACAAAAACTAGATTTTTCCAAAGACAGATACATATCCTGGGGAACATACGGAACGGCAATATTAATATTGACAACAATGGGTTTGTGCTTATATTGGAAATGTAAATGTTTAATAACGCCAATATATAAGTGTTGTCGGACGAAATCAAAAACACCGAAGAAAGGTTTGGAACTTAGGACAGTCAACTTGCAATCATTGGATTCTTTAAACACCTCTGAAAAAATAAAAATAACACTTTAATCTACCATATTAATATTAAAAAGAAAATTGGAGGAGCTAGTCGGCTTATAAGAAATTTTCGAGTAAACTTAATAAAACTGTCACGTTAACGGAATTTTCAACTTGTCTAACAAATAGAGATAGGAGGGGGGGGGCTTAATTAACACATTGGTTCAATCATATAGAGTGTGTTGCGATAGTGGTACACTACGAACTGAGTGAGCAAAATCTGCTTAAATAAACTGGAAAAAGGTAATAAATTTAAATAGTTTTGAACTACACCTAGGCAGAATTAATTTTTTTTTCTCTCTCTATTTCATTTATTTTCATCATATAGAATTTGTTTTGCCTCAAAACTATTGTACAAGCGAATAAATTCATTAGAATCACAATGACAACGGTTGACAAAACGCCTTCAGTTTTGGCTATAGGGGACTCACATATTAGCCGATTTAAAGAATATTGTGAGTTCAATACACCCCGTAATATGAAATTATCTTATCACGGTATGTCGGGTATAAACTCTCTACGACTTAAAGCGTATATTAAATCTCATTCTTTTCGACTGTTTCCAGTCAACTACATTTTCTTGATCGTAGGTACAAACGATATTTTGCGCAGACCTGTTAATAAGGTAAGAAAAAATTACATTTCGGTAGTCCGACTACTACGGAAGATGAACCCTGAGGGAAAGATAATTTTGTTCAAGCTCCCACATTTTCCTCTAGTATCAGAGTTACCAGATAAGGTCGATGAAATTTCAAGTTTAAATAGATATCTCACCTCTGTACAACACCAAAATGTTTGAATTATGTCAATACGGGACGAAAGTTGTTGGCCCTCAATATATTTCCTAAAGGATAAGTTGCATTTTTCACCTGTTTGCTATGCGAATATATTACGGAATATGGAAGCCATACTTAATGCCTAAAACAATTTAAAACATTTTTATCTTTGTAATAGTCTGGGAGTGGGGGTTGCATCTGATTTGCAAATGTCTTTGGGCCGCGTTGCAATAAGACTCAGGTGTGGTGCTAGAATGTTCACACCTTTATTGACTTGGCGTTTTGCACAGAAACAAATCAGAGAGACTCCCGTTTTAGGATTAGTTTCTCTTTTAAGATATAAGTATGCATAGGGCCACTAAAATAAAGAAATTAATTAAAGTGATTAAATGAAGGTTTGTCGAATAAGTGTCTCGAAAAAAGGGTAATAAATAACCTAGTTCACCATTTTACAAGTGATAATGGATAAGAAATAGATAATAAGACGGTATGAATGTGAAATGTTATATGTTTGTCTAGTGAGAACAGTTCCCATCATTTCATAACCTAATAATCGGAAATCTTAAATGGGGTAGACGTTTACTTTCGTAAATTATTGTGGCTATATAGAGGATGTCGTTTTCACATTATAAATGAGTCATGACGTTTTGTGTGAATCTCGCCATCCCTTTAGCGAATTATTTGAAAAATAAAACATTATGAATGATCACATGTCGGTTAAGAGAAATGTTATGATCATTGTGAAATCCCGAAATTTAATGCCATAATGCAATTGCAGTTGCATCTTTATTTCACAGGCGCCTAAAGCCGACTCTACAAATCTTTCTTCTATATTTTTCACACTTCTGGGCAGAGATTTTTGGATTATTATAATGATGGGCATGAATTTTTTTTTTATATGTATTTTGATTTTAATTTTTTATGGGGGAATTTTTATTGATTGTTGAAATGTTACCAAATGATGGGAATGAGAGTGTTTGCAGATCTGCATAAGTATAATAGTATGTGAATGAGCAAATGGAGTGAAATATGTATTATGTGGTTTAGGAAATAAGTTAAGTTTAAAACAATAAAACATGAAAAATAGCTAGCCACGCGGTCTATTAATGTCTATTATAAACTAGTTACTAATGTATGAAGCTATTTAGACCAACGGTTGGTCAATGTAGAAGCACGGAAGAGACCACGTGATCGTGTGAGTTCACGATCATACAGAGCGGGCTAAATATAAATAAAGGAATAATTATTTTTCTTTACATAAAAGGGAACTATATTAGATTAAGTAGACAGAAAAAAAATAATTAGTAGTGAAAGTTACAAATAGGGGTAGGAATAAGAATATTACATAGATACGGGATAAAAATAGGCAAGAATGTGCTAAACAGAATAAATCGTAAGAAAAAGCACACGCGGGTCTAGTGGGTATAGAGTCTTAAAGGTGGTCCTCAGCAAAACACTGTGAAAAATTGGGAGGCAGGAAGGGTTTCGTGTAGTCGAAAAATATTTCACGAAAGTGAAATATAACGGACAACTTTGGAGGAGTTATTTTTTCCAAAGGGAGAGTCCATTCAGATAACCAGAAGGGCATAAATATAAAATGAGTTGACAAGAAGTGTCAAATTAGTAGAAGGAGGGCACGTCGGAATAAAGGTGGCAGAAAACGCTTTAATAAAAGTCTTAAAGACGGTTTTTTATAATTTTTCCAGCCTCATACACTACATAACATTTCACAATTCAAAACATTAATTAGAGTTAAACCAACATGACTATCATCAATAAATAATCATATAAAATCATTATTTACGAAGGGTTCCAACCCTTATAATTTAAAATTTTTCGTCTCTTCCCTGCCAGAATTTAGTTCATCATCGTGAACTTCAAAACATGTCTGATGTTTAGTAATTAGCCCCTTTAAAGCTTGAATTATCTTTCATTCTAACCCCTACATGTTCTCTAAATGGAGAGAAACCCTTTAAACATACAGACTACCATTAAACACCCTTAATTTTAAAAAAATTTTAACACACTGGAAAAGGGGGGGGGTAAAATTATGTACACCTTCATAAATTAAAGTATTTCTGCCACCAGTCAAAAAAAAAAAAAAAGGGAAGCTTTAGTTAAGAAGAGAAACGAGTGGAAAATATTTAAGAATACTATTTATCGCAAATATCAAAAAAAAAGGTGCCGATTTCATATATAACAAAAACTCACTAGACCACGCCGACGCCAAGCCCGTACACGGGTTTAAAACGGCGGTAATAATATAATAATAATTATTATATAAAAAAATGATAGATTAATTTCACTTTATTGTAGGAATAGAAATTCACAAAAGGAATTTTTAATAATGGGAATTTATGGTATTTTGGTGTTATGGGTATGATTAAATAGAATGTTCATATGAAAAAGTATGTTTAGTATTAACAATACAGGAGGAATTGTAGTTGAACTCAAATTAACACGAGACGGTAGGAATTAAATTACGACGACGGGAAATAATATTTATTAATCAAAGTCAAGGCCAGCTCATAGTGTATAGGCAGCATATGCTAATTAATGACACAGCAAAATAGCAAAGGCATAACGTGGGATAGTTTAAAGCATAGCTACAGCAGAGTGACATCCTTTTACACACTCAGCATTCTATAGACTACACGCGTTAGGCACAGCTGTTTGTGCTTACACTATGAATTTTAATTTGATTCATATTCAATCATAAAACAATTTGAGCTGTTATATTAAAAGGAAAAATATATTTTTTTTTTGTTGTTTTTCCTCAAATACAATGAATTTTAAATTGATGCACATATAACCTTAGAGGGAATAAATTATATTAAAATTATTGAAAGATTGATAATGCTTGAAGCTAATATTTTCTTATGTTGTATAGAAACATAAAATGAGAAGCCGACCTAATGACAGAGTGTAAACCAATGACCTGTGAGGGAGTTCAACACCACGACAGCTGCACAGCGTTGGAGGAAAAGTCATAACAATATGACGATATTATATATTGTTTGTTTCTTTTTATAAATGTTTTTAAACTAGTTTTTTTTTCTTTACAAAATTTTCTTTTCAAATTTTTTTTTATTTTTCTTTACAAATAAATAAATTGAACTTGATTTCATAACCTTTAATGAATCTTTAATGAACCTTGTCATGACGTCAATAAGTTTAAACTTTTAAATAATTGAATTTTCAAAAAAAAAAAAAAAAAAAAGTTACCTTGTAAACAGGAAATATTGTGTACCTACAAATTGGAAAAAATGTTAAATAAAAATAAAAATTACCATAAAAATAAAGGTAACAAATAAAAAGGGGGGATTTTTTTTTACTAAAGAAAAAACATGGGGAAAAGACCATGGACTCTGGAGAGGTAAGTACACTCTTTGAACAAATTTACTAAAATTTTTCTTTCTCTCTTTCAATCCTTCATAGGTGCAGAACAGCGGGAATAGAAAGATACATCATCCAAATTGGGAGAACCTCCTCATCCCAACAAGCTGCGTATATCAACATCCACTACCACAGTTCTACACCCACAAGCTGCGCATATCAACATCCACTACCACAATTCATCCCAACAAGCAGCGTCTGTGAACATACCACATGGAGTTCTACACATCATTTTATAATTTTATTTGAACTTTTTTTTTTCTAATGAAGAAACTTGAATTGTTTTAAATGTGGAAAATTTTAATGGAAATGTAATAAAAGAAAAAAAAAAAGCAAGGGTAGATAACCAGGGAATAGATTGTAAGGAAAAGACATGACGGGGGAGAACGTAACGCATTCGGAAGAAATAATAAAAATTAATTGAAATTAGATTAAACAATAGCCAATGCATAATTAATTACTTTCTAGAAAAAAAAGGGGGGGAGTAAGTTACGGTAGAGAAGAAGGGGTCTAAACGAGAATTTTTTTTTTTAATGGGATAATGGGACACAAAATGAGGGTCCAGCCAGTTATTGGTTAGTAAAACAAACAAAAAACAAAACAAAAATGTGAAAAATTACAAAGCTGTCATGGTTGACTTGGGAGCTGGTTTCAAGGTGGACGTAGAAGTGTCAAGGTGTTTACACCAGATTAAGTATTCCCAGAATGGCCTTAGGGTCACATTCTGAGGGTGTTCTGCTGTTGTGACAAGTATGGAAAAACTCCATAACTTACACATCAAGTGTAAAAAGGACAAGTTATGTCAATGTGTGTCCACATAGCGCACAACAAAACCATGGCAATTTTTTAATTTAATTTCATAAACTATCTAGAAATAATAAGATTTTTTTTTTAAGCAAATATACAAAAGACAGACGTACACTTTTTCCCGGGTCGACAGATAGTCACAAAACTTTTTTTTCTCTTTGGAAGAAGGGGGGTTAACATTGGTTAAAAGAAAAAAAAAAAAAAGAATTATGGTTGGATATTCATTTTGTTTGGGCATTTCATAGTAATAGAGACTTTTTTTGGGAATTTTCATAAATGGGTTTTTTTTCTCTTTTTTTTTCTCAAAATTTAGGTCTACATTTTTTTGGGGGGTGTAGGGTAACATGGCAACCACTAATCAACGAGCCGAGTGGTGCGGCTCTACTTGTATGGAGGGGGGTGATGTGGCCCAGCCAAGGGGCACACCATAAAAAAATAATAAATAATTAATAATAATAATTGCCAAATGAATAGACAAGAAGAGGTAGACCAATTCTGTTGAGTTAGCGTAATCACTTAATAAGGGGGGGGGACGCAGTCCGAAGCTGTGCGGCTTGGGTGCGCAGTCCGGCTCGAGATACCCCAAGATACAGCTCGCTCCGCGAGAGAGCAGAGTCGGGGCATTTTAGGCAACGCACGGCCGCTGTAATCATCATGTCTTTTCCAATTTTTGAAACATTGTAATTCTATAATCATTCTGAAGTAAAACTCAAAGTCATTTTAAACACTGAATTGCGTGTTGTTTAATTATCGCCCGAGACCGCGTCCTTGGCGCCATCCTGACTAATTTCGGCCCACGTGGATGCAGTCTCCAGCCAGCTGAGAGCTTCTGGATTTTTACCAGGGGTTCCCGGCTGACCAAAAGAAGTTGGGGACGGTCCACATCACTTACGGGCACAATTTATCACGGAACAGATATAACTACTTTTATTCAACAAAATGCGTATCTGCATAAATACCAACTACTGCTGCATAGTTTCTACGTGTATATATTCATAATGAATACTAACTTCACACTTGTGGATGAGTCTATAATTAGAATAGGGGGAAGGAGTTCTATATGAGGGTGCCTAATGTATTATTTTAGCATATGTAGGTATGTATCTTAGTGTAATGCTACGACAGCACTTTTAAAACCATATTAGCGTAATTGCTACAGTTTTATATATCATGATGTAAAAATGTGTTTCAAATTACTTTTGATGCAATTTGGATGGACTTTTGCAGAGTTAGTAACCAAATAAATATTCAGACAAATATTACAAAATATTACTCAGAATTTTTCCTGATCAGAATCAAATTTCCTGACTTTTCCAGGTTGTCACCACCCTACACTCATGTATTCATAGAAAAATATTGACTCGATCTGACCGCATCAGCTATGGGTTCCGACCCCCATTAACCCAACATCCACTTGCTTACCAGACACAGCTAGGTGGCCAGTTTCTCAACTCGAACTGCTAAGATTCTCGACAGTACAAAGCATACATCATGATTATTCACGAACTTGATTCTACCAAGGCAATTAGAATGTGCATCAGTACTCCCAGAAATAACAGAAATGAGCATGCAGTTCTATCTTTTCTCATACCCGTAAATGCTTTATACATTTGGAAAGAATGGTAGTGTTACAGTAATAGGTATTTTTAAACTGTCAATTTATCAGACTCCACTATTTTCGGTCAAAATATTTGCAAGTGTTAATAGTTATGGAATAACATTATTCTTAATCGTGGTCTTTACAATTCCAATATGCCTCTAATACTAAAGCATTGTTTTTCTGATATCAGCTTTTTCAGAGTTAGCATACTCAAATTTTAATCATTAACAAAAACACTAAATTAAACAATTTAAATATAGGTAAAAATTAAAACAAATCTGAATATATCTTGTCATTAACAAATTAAAATTATATATTTATGTGATTAAATTATTGATTTTAATATTAATAATCCTACACTATAGTTAATCAATTGCTTACATACCTACACTCATGACCACATTTGCATGAATTACATTTTGTACAAGGGTAGAAGCAACCAGGACAGCTTTTATTCAAACAGTCACATAAATCCAAGCCACTTTCAATATGAATTCCTCGATCATTATACATATTCTTCTTTCCACTGGAACTGTAAAAAGTATACAGAAGACAAACAAAAAATAAATATTTCATAAGCCAAATTTCTAGAGACAAATAAACTGTAATATTGCAAAGCGTTATGGATGTTTGTGGGTGTAATTAATTAATTAAATACTAGGATAGGGCTATGCTAACCTATTGTAGGTATTCTGTAGGAGAGTGTGCTTATCTATTCCCTAAAGATGTCTTAATTCATTTATTCCCCACCAAACCAAACACCACACCAGGTAATTAACTAGCTCTTAATGGGTTGGTTTATATAAATATTTAAATTTCCATGGTCCAACACATTATTTGGCCTTCCCAAGATCTCGGTAACACCATTACTGAAACCTAACCTCACATAATAATTTATTTTAAAACAAAACAAAACTATTACAGACATATCCTTGACTGTACTTTGAATCTCGGACTATACATTCCAACTGTTACTACTTGTTTAACCCTCCAACTGGTGATCAACCACTTTTTGCCTAAAAGTGGTCGCTTCATTATTCATGGCTCACTTCACAAACTAAAAAACATGTATTTTGCCATTCAACGTTACGCCCACTTAAAATTGTCCCATCGCAATAAATAAAATACCGTTGGAAAGCTAATGTTCTGTAGATGCATAATCATGCAAAAAAAATACCACAAAACGTTATAAATAATATTCCAAAAATTGGTGAAGTTCACGTATTTTTGTAGCGTAAAATCGTAAATTTCAACTCTGCGCCTTTTCGTATAACACGGCTCCATTTTTCCTGATAAGATTACATCACTATTTATCTGTCATTTAAGTTACTAAAACACTGTTATATAGATCACATGTTTCTCTTTCTAACCGTAGATTACAAATTATTCTGCGTCTAACAGATCCAGAGATATTCCTAGTTGAGCAGAGAACAACCCTGACGACACGAAATTCATTTGGCATTCGATGCACTTTACGAAAAGACGAAATTCATTTCTCTCTGTTTTTTAAATTATTTTTCTTTACACTATGTTGTAGGGGAAATTCCATTCTATAAGTTGGTACCACTTGATATAGGCAATTGCTTACTAAGAATTTGTTGTTTTGAAGTCCAAACGTAGCAAATTAAGCAAATGTCTGACGTGAAAACTATAATATTTTGGCGTGGCACATATTGGTTTTGGAATTATATTTTTGTTATTTTGAAGGTTTGTGTATACAAATTGTATATAAATTGTGTATACAAGTTACAATATATGTGTTTTTATTTCTAAAGTTTGTTTTTGAGTGAATTTCGAGTGTGTGTATATGGAATAACCTATAAATAAAAATGGTAAGTTTAGGCTATATGCATATTTTCTTATATTTAGTGTTTTATATGATTATACAATTGAATATGTGTGTTATTCTTTGTAAAGTATATTGTATTAGTAAAATCTAACGCTTTTGTTTTAGGCCTAGCTTTAGAAAGTTACTAAAGAAAGTACAATGCTAAATTGAAAATTTTAACTGCGTGAATGAAAAAGAGGGAGAGACGCAAGTTTTCTTAAGACAGTCTAAAAACTATTACCACCCAAGTGAGACGTAGTAACGGTCCAGAGCAGAATGTGAAAATAATTTCAATAAGTCAAAGTGTGTTTCAAAAGGCAAGTAAAGCCATAATAATCATTAAAAAAAAAATTCAAGTGTTAAGTGTCAAGTGAGAAATCAATAAAAATTAATTTTAAAAAAAAGCGTATTGTGTGTGAAGTGAATCTGTGTGAATTGTATGTGCGACGGTTTGATAGAAAAAATCTGTAAGTAGTTTTAAATATATACACAAAATATGTAAGAAAGATCTCATAAAAACAAAAACTAATTAATACAAATTTTAAAAAAATATCCCAGAATTAAAATAAATAATAAAGAAAAACAGCATAACTAATTAATCAAATATACATTGAGAGTCCAAAATCATAATTAATCTAAAAACAAATCTAATCTAGAACCATTAAAATAAATGTAGTATTAAGAAATTGTGAAAAAGTATTTTGATTTAAATATTAAGGAAAATCTCCTTCATCATAAATAAGCTGATAAAAGGATCTCATGATACCTAACGAAGCTATTTTGAGGGAGCCAAAAATATTTCTTTAATTAAATCAAAATAATTATTATGTATAGTGAGTAATTTAAATCGTGCTTTTAGTTAATTAAGTAATTTAAATTAGGAAAAATAAAAATTATAAAAGTAAATATTGGGAAGACTGTAAACTAAATATTGTATAGTCTTCTATCAGAGTTTTAACCTAGAAATAAAAGTTTAAAATATACATCTAAATATTGTAAATCTTTAATTATGTTTCGATAATATTTAAATAGTTTTGAATCACTTAATTTTTGTCTCTGTACTTATTTAGATAAATCCTATCACAGCCAAGCGATATTGATTCGAGAAATCGAATCTGGTACCACAAAAAACCTTACAAGATTAAGGAAACTAAAAACAAAATTGGTAGATTATTATTTTAAAATAAATTACAAAAATAGTAAACCCCAATAGTTGGAGATGGGTTTACTAAACTTTCTATCTAAAACAGACACAGGAGAACCAATTGACATCGATTCTGCAGACATATTTCCAATAACAAACACAGTCGAATATAGAATTATTTACAGTTAACAGACCTGTATCTAAAACAAATAAAACTAGCATTACAAGGTATTGCTTGCACCAATAGTACAAAGATTGATAGTGCATCAAGAAATAATGTATTCAAAAATGAAATATTATATATAATATTATAAACAATAGAATGGAGAAGAGACTATAAACCTATTGGCAGTATCACAAAATCTAACACTAAAAATTTTCAAACAGGCCCATGATACTCCAATTATGGAGGACACAACTCATATTACAAAACATTTCCAAAAATAAAAGATAGGTACTATTTGCCAACACTACACAAAGATGTACTGTACGAGAAACATAAAAACATGCAATACCTATCAAAAACTAAAAATACAAACCAGAAAGCGATGTGGGCTCTTAAAATCAATAATGTAAAGAGATAAGATTTAAATGAAATGTAATCCGGAACCAAAATTAAATAATTCCAATTAAATAAATAATATTGTAATAAGGACGTAGATAGGAAAATAAATGTTTAGTTGTAATAGTTATTTAGTATGCTCATAATAAGAGATCATGTGAGAACCTGAGAAAAATTAAACATTAAAAACAAAAAATGGAGAGAGAGGGAGGGGAGGGAGAGAAAGAGGGAGGGATGGAGACTAGGTCCAGGTAAAAACTACTGGAACATTGACGCCTTAAGCAGAAACATTCCAGAGATGTCAAATTTTGTCGTGGAAGCTAAAGAGCTACTTCCTATAATAGATCTGGATACAATATGAAAAGTACACAAAAATGACACAGAGTGTCAACAACTAAAAACCCAGAAAAATTATAAAACGAGCCACGAAAAAATAATTTATTATAAGCTAAAAGATGAAAATTAATCCAAAAATAATTGAGAACAAACATTATTCATTTAAATCATGATATTGCAACTTCAGGTCATGTAGCTGTTTAGAAAACAATAAACAGAATAATTTTTTTGTTTTTTTTTTTTGTTTTAGCCTAACATGGAAACTGATGTCAATAACTAAGTTTAGTCAGAGAAATACGGATGATAATAACTAAATGAGATAGGAAAAGTTATCGACTTACAATAAATTTTTACAAAATTTAATAAAACTTGACAATTTAACAAAATTTTGAGCGTGTCTAACAATAAAAAAAAGGAGCTAATTTTCATATTGATTCGATCATATAGAGTGTGACGCAACAGTAGTGTGCTACGAACCAAGTAAGCTGAAACTTCAAAATTAATTGGGATAAAAGGTAATATAATATATATATATATATATATATATATATATATATATATATATATATATATATAGTTCAACTTTATAACTAGGTGAAACCCATTAACTTTATTATTTTTCATCCTATAGGAATGTTTTTTATACAGTTTATATACTAATGACTAAGTTCATTAGAATTACTATGGAAACGGTTGATACCACATGTTCAGTTTTGGCTGTAGGAGACGCTAGCGGGTCGATTTTTAATGCATGGTTTAGTCTAACGACCGGAAACCACGTATTTTGCAATTCAACATTTCGCCCATTAAGAATCATCCTATCGCAATAAATAAAATAATGTTGAAAAACTAATATTCCGTAGATGCATAATCATGCAAAAAAAAATACCACAAAACGTTATAAATAATATTTAAAAAATTGGTAAAGTTTGCATATTTTTATGCGTAAAATCAAAGATTTGAACCATGCGGTTGTAAGTAGAAATGACGCCATTTTTTCGCATATTTTCACAAATCTATTTTTCTGTCAAACAGGTCGACCAAAACTCTGTTCTGTAGATCACACCTTTCTCTTTCGATCTGTGGTTTACAAATTGTTCTATGTGTCATAGATCGCGAGATATATCTGTCTAACCAAAGAAGTACCAAACGGTACGAATTTCACTTGGCATTAGGTGCAGGTTACTAAATAAGATAATCGATTATTCAATCGATATTTTGTAACCGATCTTTACAGTATGTTGTAGAGAAGATTTCATTCTAGAAGTTGGTATTACTTGATATATCCTACAGTTAGTTTTAGGTTCTTGTTTTTTACTCGGAAGATAGCGATGTTTGTGAATAAAATGACATGTCAAAGGCGTAGTAGCGCTTATTGACTTGGGATTATATTTCTGTTATTCTGAAGGCTTGTTTTATTTATTTATTATAAATTGTGTATACAAGTTACAATATATGTGTTTTTATTTCTAAAGTTTATTTTTTTGAGTGAAGTTCTAGTTTTTGAATGATTTATATTTGGCCTAACCTAGATAAAAGTTGCAAGCCTAGGCCTAAAAGCAAGTTTTCTTTTATGGAGTGTTTTATTTGATTATACAAGTGTATAAATGTATTATACAGATGTATATGTGGAGGCAGCGACCCTCAACCAAGAATGCAGAGAATGGCAGTTTCATCGAGACAATGGAAACCTGGGAAGCAGGAAGAATTCAAAGTGTCAACCAAAAGTGATGTGTTAATGTTGCGGCCGGCAAGGTCATTTTAGTAATAAGTGCTTGCATAAAAATAGTGTGTGTCACAATTGTGGAATTAAAGAACACCTGGCGAAGGTATGTAGGAAAAAGGTTAATAAATCTCAGAATAAGAATAAATATGTATCTAGCAATAATTACAATTTTCATTTGGAGTGAAAAATACTCAAGAATAAGATAGAGATAGAGTGTCAAATGTAGACAATGATGTGTATGATTAAATAATCTGTTTAAAGTAAAGGAAAATAATACTAAAAGAGTTAAAGTAGAGCCTATTACAGTTGAGGTAATGGTAGGGAGTAAAGTTATTTCTTTTGAAGTAGATACAGAATCTGCAGTAACTGTAGTGAATGAAAATTTTTATTTGAGAAATCTTAGTAATTGTAAACTATATCCTAATGATTTAACATTAAATTCTTATACTAATGAAGAAATAGTCCCAACTGGAAAATTAAAGGTTATGTTAAACATGGTAAATTAAGTAAAATGCTTGATTTGTATGTAGTTAAAAGGGGGGCTCATCCTTTAATGGGCAGAGATTGGTTAAAGACCTTGGAAATAAATATTTGTTTTGAAAATAAATTGTTAAGAGTATTGGGTCAGTCAAACCCAAACGAAGTTGTAAATGAAGCTAAACGTGAAGATTTAGTAAATAAATTATGTAAGGAATTTTCAGACGTATTTACTGAAAAATTAGGTACATGTAAAACAGAAATTGTTTCTTTAAAATTGAAAGAGAATTTTAGACCTAAATATTTTAAACCAAGGCCCTTATCTTTTTCTATGAGAGGTAAAGTAGAAAATGAGTTAGACAGATTAGTAGAAGATAAAATCTTAATTCCTGTAAAAAGTTCTGAATGGGGAACACCAATAGTTCCAGTTTTAAAGAAAAATGGTAAATTACGCATTTGTGGTAATTTTAAAGTTACTCTAAATCCATCTTTAGAAATAGATCGTTATCCAGTACCAAGAATAGAGGATATTTTTGATTGTATGAAAAAGGGGAAATTGTTTTCAAAAATAGATTTAAGCCAAACATATATGCAACTAGCTCTTGACAATGAATTACAGAAATTGTGTACAATAAGCATGCATAAAGGTTTATTTGCGTATACAAAAATGCCATATGGTATTAATTCTGCACCGGGAATTTTTCAAAGGGTTATTGAGCAGACGATTCAAGGCTTACAAGGTGTTGTAGCTTTCCTTGACGATATATTGATAACAGCTGAAAATACTGAACAACATTACAGTAGGTTACAAGAAGTTTGTAATAGGTTAAACCAAAAAGGGTTTATATTGAGAAAAGATAAATGTAAGTTTTTCTCTGATAAATTAGAATATTTAGGATTTATTATCAGCAAGGAAGGTCTGCACACATCCGAAGCGAAAATTAAAGCTATGCTTGACGCCCCAACACCTTCTAATGTTACAGAGGTAAAATCATTTCTAGGATTAGTTAATTATTATGGTAAATTTGTGCCAAATATGTCAAGTGTTTTGAATCCTATTTATAATTTACTTAAAAAGAATGTATTGTTTAAATTTGATGAAAAATGTGTAAAAGCTTTTAATACATTCAAGAAACTGTTAGCTTCTTCTAAAGTATAGTCACTGTGATGTATACAATTGTACAAGAGTGGGAGTATCGCATGACATCGTATGATGTGTGATGTCATATGGTTCGATATGTCATACGACAAATCAATAAACGCTATTGGCTGCAATCTAGTACCTTTTCCCGCCAGCCCTGACAGATGCTTCCCCTCCTGCCTATATATTCAAGCAAGTCTTGAACTCACCTTCCTACCTGTAACACCCAGTCGTAGCTATAATCAAATACAATGTGTTTTATTTAATGAACCAAATTTTAGTAATATTGTTACCATATATTACAGTCGCCACTGTACAACTAGCCGAGTAGTGTGGCTCTACTTGTATGGAGGGGGGTGATGTGGCCCAACCAAGGAGGCCAGTATTAATAATAAAACAAGGGGGATTATAAATTGTATTTTTCAATAATAAATAACACGCAACAATCAAGTAGACAGATTTTTTTGGATCAGCTCGAGTTCATCAAAGGGGGATGGGGAGAAGATGCAGCTGGAGTGGCTGGAATAAGTCAGTCTGTGCCAGGAGCTTACAAGGTCGGGCGTGCTTTAGCGATGCTGTAATTTGAATTAAACTAATCATGTCTTTTCAGAAAGGGGAACGTAGTAATACGGTTATGTAATTACAATGAATGTAACAATAAATTTAATTCTTTGTTCGAAGAATAATTATCATAATTTCGAAAACTTGCGTGTGATTTCATTTATCACCTGAGACCGCGTCCTTTTGTCATCCTGACAGATTTAGGCCAACATGGATGCAGTCTCCAGCCAGCGGAGGACTTCATATTTTTAACAGGGGTTTGGCACTGCAAAAAACCGGGCGACGGCCACACTTCTAGTATTTATAATTATAACACAATGTAAGATGGTCAAAGATATATTGTCATTAGCCTTACAATAAAAATTAATGGCTTTGTAAAAATCAAGTATCTATTTTGATACTTGAAAATTATTATTTTCAATTATTTACACCCAGTGAAAACCAGTAAAATATTTGTTTTTAAAAACATTATCACAGTTTACCTGTCAGATTGTTGCTGTCCACATATTTTCTTTTTTATTTTTCGTTTCTCTCTATTACTTTTTTCAGGATCAAAATTTTCCATGAACTTCATGTTAGTAGTAATCTCACCTGTAAGTAATTAAATTATCATTAATGATAATATAAATTTATGATATTTACTGGTCTCTTAATGGTCTATTAAGCAGAACAGACCAAAATCTGTAATAAATTCCACAATTGTCTTTAATACTTAAAAACCGCTTAAACTGTATTTGGTTTTATATGGAATATTGATATAAAACTACTGTATATTTAAATCTAGATGGTTTTAATGCAACTCTATAACTTTCACTATTTTAAGTTCCAAACTTATTGTTAATTTCTAAATCAACACGACGATTATGATTATTATTAAAGGGCGGCAGTTAAAACTGTTAGTAAATATGGTGACCTAATCAAGATAAAAATATTTTGTAATTGAACCAAATAATCAACTACTTCTTTGAGGTTCTTAATTTTTTCAAGCAATAAAACCACAAAACTATTTTATACACTATTTTGTAAACACCATTTCTTAAAGTAATAAAAATATAACTAAATGAAAAATGTATAGTTGAACCTTACTAATTCGAGTCACTAAAACTCAAAAAACATTACAGCTGAAATGTTTTTCCATTCCCTTGAGAAAACTTGTACAATTCGAAAAATAACAAAAAATTAACTTGTAGTTTTAGTATCTACTTAATTTACCTTCTGAACACAATTTTCATCTTTTTTTTTTAAAGAGAGTTAAGCTAAAAAACCTCTCGCCTTAGAAAAAAGTGAGAAAAGAGCATAAAATGAAGACCCCTAGCCCTGGAATACTTTAATAGCATCAAAAAAGAAGTTGGTCAAGAAAAATGTAATAGAAAAGATGAGAGAAAGGGATCTGATCTAAAGCTAGACGAAAAAAGGTGTAGACCCAGTTAGGTTTCCTCGGGATTGCCAAGCCCGTACGTACCAAAATACCTCCCTAAGGGTAATACTAATTGGTTAAAAATATACATCTAATAACTTGAAGAACAAGTTCCCCTCTATTATCCCCACTGTAAGAAATACAATCTCATAATCAAAGGTTCCCTCTAACTTTTGATGCTTTGACCTCTATAACTTAAAATATTGAAAGCAAAAAATGCAATGAATAATTTTATCAAAGACATGCTTTTGTTCTATTTTTATAAATATAGTACTGAATCAATATTGTACTTCTAAGTACATAAATGAAACTGTAACTCGGTGAAGATGAATTTTTATTCCTTTGAAGCAAAATAACTTCTAAAAATCAATAATAGTGTTACATTTTAGGAATAATATCAATATCAATTGAATTATATACAAATGAATCTCAATAGCTCAAAAACCTCTCAAATACCAAATCTCTGCAACTCGAATTTGTCTTTTCCATTTGATTATCAAAATGGTGAGGTTCTGATATAGTTTCTTTCTCAGAGTTTTTATGCACATCATATTAATTTAGTTAAATGTCTGGGTAAATGCTTGGCACAACCTAGTCCAGGCATTAAGACATATTAAAAGGCGTGAATGGAAATAACTCACAAAGTTTTAAAATTTAGCGCAAGATTGTTGGTATAGTTGTCTAAAACGAAAATATACATTTTGCATAAAGGAAGCTATGCCGATTGTGCCATCATATTGACAAGAAGAAATATTTACTACAACAATTAAAGAAAAGGAAATTTAGTACAAATTATGTCCTATGCAAATTTTATTTTAAATGATAATTAACGACACAGCAGTTGAATGAAGTTAAGCATATCAGTCAATACGTTTGTTAGTATTTTGTGTCTTAACACGTTAGCTGCCATATCGGACCGAAACTAAGGTGACTGTACATGCAGCGTTACGGCACGATCGGACCGATAAAGTCACTGACGTAATGTTTTGTTTTGTGGCTCACAGTTCGATAGTGCAGCAACCTATCGGCATATTTTGGTATTCTCTGGATTGGGTAAAGATGTGTGTTAGACATAGTATATTGTATGCTTTAATAACCGTTACCATGGTTACTCAATATCATATTAAAATCAGTGGATATTTTCACTTTCTTGTCGGCACGATCGGACCGATTAAAAATTTTACAAAAACATTTTGATTTAGTAATGAATAATTCACAAAGAATACAGTTGTAAAATGAATATATGTATTTATAAAATAAATATTAGACAAATAAAATAGTGAGCTTGCCAACATAAAGAAATAAAATAGCCTGTTTAGATTTTTTTTTTTTAACACGAAAATTACCTCGGTCCGATCGGGCCTAAACGTTATACTACGATTAAAATTAAAGCTGAAAAATTGCATTTCGGTCCGATCGGTCTCGGAACTATATATGCATAAATGTAAATAAAATTAGTAAATACTATTGCCTTATATTATGTAACATAGGTAGATGCAAAAATAATAATGGAAAAATAATTTGGTAATCGTGGCACTCACGGCAAGAGTATCGTATTAGGCCTTGGCAGCTAACGTGTT
Organism: Aphrophora alni; assembly: GCA_963513935.1. Classification (NCBI taxonomy): domain Eukaryota; kingdom Metazoa; phylum Arthropoda; class Insecta; order Hemiptera; family Aphrophoridae; genus Aphrophora; species Aphrophora alni. The sequence continues at coordinate 149,787,367 of OY740765.1, forward strand.
AAAATAGTTTAGATTTTAGTTTTCATATCCCTTTTTTCTAATTCCAGTATCCCCCAACACAGTGCCTTTGACAAGTAAGGGTATTGAGGACACTGACTCCTAAATTGCTAAGTATGTTTAAATATTCACTGTATTTCTTATCTGTTGGATAAAGTTAATACAAATAAATTAGTTTACGTGAACCCGGATTATCAGATCACAAGGGCCTGTCTGTGTCACTAGATAGCTTCAAGCAAACCTGCGGTTTGAAACCAAAATATAAAAGAATTTACTATAATATTAATATGAATTATTTTATCTCACGGTTGTGATGTGAAAATGTTTCTGAAATTTCACTTACTTCAAATGATTTAAATAATTAATATAAAACTGTTTTTACAAAATTTAACTTCTATTTCGAAGAAGCTTTCCCCATTATCAGTTATAAATCTCAAAGAAAGCGACAAACGGGTCATTGGATAACAAAAGGTATTAGAATCTCTTGTCACCACATAAGCGTGAATTACATGACTAATTGAGGTCCCATAGCTGTCCTGTTATGTTACTAAAATATAAAGCCTATTGTAAGATATTGAGAGGAGTCATTTGGGATGCAAAGTGCATGGCTAATGACAGATACATTTTTGGTGCTAAAAATAAGGTAAGGGCAATGTGGCCAGTTGTCCACAAAGAAACAGAAAGAGCAAAGCAGTATCAAAATTATGACATTATTTTAAAGCAGGATAAATAGATAATTAAGAAACTAAGTGATATAGCAAGTAAATTCAATAACTTATTTATAAATGTTACAGGTGATCTTTAAGATACAGGTGTTACAGGCAAGTCATTTCTTTAAGGAAAGGATAAATGGAGTTCCAAACTCCTTGTTCCTTTATCCCACCACTCCTTCTGAAATTTACAAAATTATTATGAATTTATAAAACAAGAAGTCAGTAGGCTGGGATGCAATTCCAACATCTGTGTTAAAGGCTAGTGCACATTTAATTTCAAAACCACTTTCCCGTCTCGTAAACAATTCATATGAAAAAGATATATTCTTAGATAGTTTGAAATTTACTATTATAAGACCACTTTTAAAAAAGGATGATAATAAAGATGTTTGCAAACTACCGTCCTATAGCACTGTTATCAGTTTTTTTTCAAAAAAAATTGAAAAATCAATGATGACTAGAATAATTTGTTTCCTTGAAAAATATAATATTTTAAACAAGAATCAGTTTGGATTCCATAAGGGGTTGTCTACCTCTTCTGTCAAAAGCTTTTGACTTTGTTGACCATAACATTTTAATGGGAAAACTTGATTTTTATGGTATAAGGGGTAAATCAAATAATTGGATAAAGTGATATTTATTTAACAGAAAGCAGAAGGTAGTTTATACTGACAGCTCTCTCAACTCCTATGAGTCTACATGAGAGCCTGTATCTCGTGGTGTAGCTCAAGGTTCAATCTTGGGTTCTGTACTCTTTTTAATTTGTGTGAACGATTTACCTAAAAACGTTAGTCCTGCAAAATTAATATTATTTGCTGATGACACTACTTTGACGGTGTTTGGGCAAAGTAGTGTAGACTTAGCTATATCAGCAACTTGGCAATGTCAAAGGTCAATGATTGGTTTATAGCAAATAATTTAAAATTAAATGTAGCAAAAACTAAATTAATACAATTTAAAACAAAATCAACTCCAAATTCAATTATTGTTAGAGGTGAGGAAGAAATCCAAAACAATCTCCAAAATTTAAATTTTCTTGGTGTTATTGTGGACGAAAATTTAAATTGGAGATGTCACATTTCAAAGATTGCAGTTTCCTGATATCTGCTTGCTTTGCTCTCCGAATGATTTCAACGATTACCAGTGTAAAAACCATAAAATCAGTTTACTCTACATATGTATGTTCTCGGCTGAGGTTGTAGTCTTCTGGGGGAACTCTGTCGATGCTTTTAAAACTTCCCGTATTCAGAAATGAATAATTAGAGTAATTTTTAATTTGAAATTTAATCAATCATGTAGACTTTTTTTTTTGAAAAATATAGAATTTTGACTTTTACATCTATTTATATATATGAAATGTTGGTGTTTTTTAAGGCAAACCAGAGTATGTTCGAAGAAAAACAACATAGCCATAAATATCACACGAGGAAAAAAAGTTTTAGTATCCTGTGCAGAGATTGCAATTTTTAGAACGTGGCGTTTATTACTCTGGTTTGAAATTATTTAATAAACTTCCAGAAAATATAAAAATACAAAGTTGTTTCAAGAATTTTCATGGATCATTCAGAGGATACCTCTTGAGAAATGCTTTTTACTCAGTGGAGGAGCACACAGCTCATAACCTCTGGGTGCCTGGGGTGCATTTTGTATCTAGGATGATGACTAAAATAATTTATTAATATGAGATAACATGTATACATGGTTCACTGTGTCTTAATTTGTTTGTATTTTATAAAATTTCTATCTTGTGTATTTGTTGTATTGTATATTGTGTGTTGTAAGTAATTTTTGTATAGTATGACAAGTCAAATGTATACCACAACACTGCTGCACAATGTATGCCATAAATGATGCAAATAAATAATAATAAATGTTGTTATGTTTATTCACAGCTGTACAGGAAGACAATATCTTGTTCTATCTACTTACTGTGGCATCCATCAGTTTAGCATGCACCAATCAGTCATATCTTCTGATGTTGGTCAAGATTTATATCAAAAGACATGTTCAATGACCAAACAGTTGTGACAAAATGTTTTTTTTTTCCCCTTTTGCTTTATTTGTTTTATTATATACGTAGTTGTACTAGTGTAAATTCAGTATTCAGCTCCAATCCAACTATACATTTATCGACAGGTATTTTCCTCTCTTCCTATATGTTTCCCAGAATCCAAATTAAAAATAGAAAGTTATCAATGTGTAACATAAATAGAGACATGGGCATACCCAGGATCAAAACTAGGGGGGGAGGGGAGCAAGACATGGTCATTCAGGTTGTAACATATTAAAGCGAGAAAGGTGAATGAAAACAAAATTTTGAAGAAAATTTTATGTAATTATAGTAGTACTTTTTGACTATTATTTGCTTGACAAGTACGATTCAGGTTCTTATTTTAATTACAGGTCTTGTACTAATGACATTTTTCTTGGGTTTGATGAAAACTTGTTCAACACCTTCGTTTCAATCTAGTCTACAAGTACACTTCAATGATGAATCTCAACTAACTTACTCTGTTTCTAAATTCAGTAATGACACAAATGACGGAACCACGAACCAGTGTTGCAACAAAATTATTGGAAGATGGTCTTGAATATTTTCACTGTCGGTTTGTAATGTTGCTTTCTATAAATTAAATAGTTTGAATTCAACCATAAACCAATTTACTTGAAAACGTAATACTATAACTAAAATGATTTGTAAAATTACTGTTATTGTAGAACTTCTTAAATTAAAAACTATCGTACATTTTAATTAAAATCGTACATCCGACGTCATTAGAGACCAGAATTCTGTCACTAAGTTTCTTTCACAACTTTATGACCATTAATTTTTTCTTTTATGCTGCTTCTGGGGGGGCAGCTGCCCCCATCTGCCCCTCGCTGGGTACGCACATAAATAGAGACTATTCTTTATTTTGTTAAACTTAAGACTGGTCAATGACAAATTAATTCAAAAATATTTGGTCCTCCAAACCAGATATATTTCAGTCTATCTAAACAACAATAAAAAAAAAGTAAATAAAAGGATTAAAAAATAAAACTGTTTAGAACTTTAAAACAACAATAATTTTTTGTTTAACCTATACGTAACATTTTATTAAACTTAATTTAACATATTTCAACATCAAGTATTTGTGGGGATATTTCTCTACAATATTTTTAAAAAATATAATTTTATTAATTAAAAGTAAAAATTTGTATTTGGGATTTAATGAAACAAAGAAGCACATTTTCCTAAAAAAATATCTGATTATTTCATGTAGTTGCCCGAGTTATGAGTCATTTACTCATGCCCCCAAGGACATAAGACTGAGAGTGCATTTTCCCCCTCGTTGATTAAGATGAAAAACTTCTCGCTCATCAATACTCTAATAGCATTAGGGTCAGAAAAGAACAAGAGTTGGTCAAGAGAGACCTGATAGGAAAGATAAAAGAAAAGATTCTAACCTAAAACTACATGGTAAAAAGTGTAGATCCAGTTAGGTTTATTCGGTATTATCAAGTCTGTACTCATTAAAGTGATCCTCTGAGGAGGACTATGAGTGCTAAAGTCTTATGTTGTTTACTCATTTCTCAAATGTTAGCTAACATTTCTTTATGCAATACAGTAAACCTTCAATACTTCGACACAGGCCATGACTAAGTGACAGTAGGCAGGTGTGACAGTGACCGGGTGCGCGAGCATGAGCCTCCCCATCCCCCACCTCTCGATTCCAACAAAGCAGATAGAGATCGAGTCTGTATTGTTTGAACCCTGCAGAAAGTTAGACATGGATTTGTTTTGTGATATAGTACAGTAGTTTGTGTAAAAGCTGTTCTTTGTTGTTTACTGAACTGTATTTCTTAGTTTGTGTCGTTGTTTAGAACTGTATTTTGCATAGTTTATTTCTTAGTTTTTAGTTTTATAAGTTTCTTTTTTTAAATGTCAGACAAAAAATGCAAAATATGTTGTCACAATGTATATGAAATTAGATGCTAAAAAAAATAAATAGATAAAGGTGAAAATGTAAACAAAGTGGCAAGTGAAATGAATGTTGGTCGATCCATGGTGCTTGGATGGAAGAAGACGAGATCTGATATCGAGTCGTGGTGTGCGAAGAGACTGTGTACAGAATCGATAAGGGAAAGAAAAAGTGTGAAAAGTTCGGAGTTCGAAAAAGTAAGTGAAGCACTTTATTATCAATGGTTTAGAATACAACGGGAGAAAGGAACGCCTATCTCAGGATCGATACTACAAGAGAAAGGTTTAAAATCTTATAATGAGTTTAAAGAAGTGGGAGAGCCTGAATTCACTGCAAGCACTGGGTGACTACACAGATGGAATACAACGTTATGGAGTAAAACAGTTGAGCATCTGCAATGAAAAATTGTCGGCAAATCCAACTAGTATAAGTGAGTTTAAGTTAAAATTTCAAACTCTAATTGATCAAGAAGGACTTATTGGAAAACAAATATACAATTGTGTCGAAACAGGCCTAAATTTCCAAATTCTACCAACCAAAAGCTTAGTGTTAAAAAAAGAAAAAAATCTGAAGTGAGTTATAAAAAAAGTAAAGAAAGAGTTACCGTTTTGGTGTGCAGCAATGCAACGGGTAGACATAAACTAAAATTAGCTCTCATAGGTAAATCAAAAAACCCCGAGCGTTCAAAAATGTTAAGATGAGGGGCGATAGTTTTGATTTTATCTGTTTGGTACAAAAATCAATCTAATGCTTGGATGTCGGAGGGTATTTCCAATGAGTGGTTCCACAAACAGTTCGTTCCTTAAGTTGAAAAAAACTTCAAATCAAAGAATCTTCCAAGGAAAGCACTTTTGATTTTTGATAATGCAACGACTCACTCACCCAAGTATAGACATTATTCAAGACAAATGTATAACACCAAATAAATAAAAATATAGGCTGTCCCTGTGCCAGCCTATGGACCAAGGGGTTTTGGTGATGTTAAAGAAATTGTATAGAAAGAAGCTTCTTTCATATCTTATTCAAGAAATAAGATTAGAAATTTTTTATTAGAAATCTTATTAGAAATTTTTTAACAAATTGATATGTTAGATGTTGTCGGATGGCTTTCTCAGACATGTGATGAGCTTAGTCCTTGGACTATGGTACGTTCTTGGAGGAAGCTCTTAGATCATGAAGGGAATGAGTTTACTGAAACCATCGAAAAAGAAGAAGAGTCAAGCAATAATGAACTTGATGTTTTGATGGAGAAAATTCCAGGCTGTGAAGGTGCTTCAGTTAATGATTTCTTAGGAACCAATTTAAGAAATCGTCACAGCATTCAATCAAAGGAACATAGTGAAAAAGACTCAGAAGATGAACAAGAAAATACTCCACAACCAAAAACTAACACATAGTGAAAATGTGAAGTTCATCGAGGGAACCCTCCAATATTTAGAGGAACAGGGAGGGTCTGCCATGGATATTCTTTTCCTTCGACGGCTCTGTGATGAAGCAACACAGAGAAAAAATTTAAATGAAAAACAAATTAAAATAACCACATTTTTTGTAGAGTAAGCTGTCAATATTTTGTTGAGTAATATAAGTCAACGAGTTACAGTAGAACCTCGCTTATCCGAGGTAATTGGGACCGGGCACACCTCGAATAACCTAAAACTCGGATAATACAGTAGGCCGTGAGAAAACCACCAAGGTGAAATTTTCCACAGCATTTACATCTATAATGTACTGTATAGGCTAATTTGGAGTCATGCTTACATAAAATCTATTTTATTTGCATTTCAATAATTACTTTACAGTACTATATATTTTAAATTTTTATTTTTTTATAACGTTTGATGAACTTTTGATTGTATGATTATGCATCTATAGAACATTAGGTTTAAAACTGTCTAAATATAATTTCTGTACAATGATTTTACCTCGGTTATTAGTAGGGGCTCGGATAACCGCGGCTCTACTGTACTTTTACTTTTGTTTTGATTTTACAGTATTCATTAAATTTGTGCAATTTTCTTGTAAAAGTCATGTTTTTAATGCTCCCTATCTTATTAGTGTATGTTCAATACACTCCCTATAGTTCGAAATTTTGATACTTCGACACCCCCTAAGTCGACAAAATGTCAAACTATCGAAGTTTTACTGTATTTGGTTTTGTTTTGTTTTTAAAGAACTATCAATCTGTAAATTTATTTGAATTACAGTACAATAACTATGTCACAATAAAATTTTAAAAAATTTAAAGAACATTCTTAAAACTACAAACATAATTAATTCTTCTTTAATTTATTGCCATTTAGGTGGTATATAACCATTTTCTTAATAGGTTACATTTATAAAAACATTACATATATATATATTTTTTTCAAAATATTTTGTCAAATAATTTATATAAAAAAGAACACTTATACAGTTATACATTACTATGATTTACTAGGTAAGAAATACATAATTCCTTACATACTATTTGCAAATAAAATAGAACTTAGCCATTTAAAATAAAGTTTATATTCTATTTATGAAACATCATCACCATTTAGGCCACTACAGACAAAATATTATGTTGTGCCAAACAATTTAATTCTGCAAATTATTTTTAGCTCTAATGCTATACTTTCTATTAATTGTTACTACTTGTGACCATCTTCATAAACACAGCTGACAGAACAGAATTTGCTATCATTTTATGTACTATGTAGACACTGGCAACACAACTTTATGAACTTGTTCCTATTTTGATTTGAAAATAAATCAATAAACTGTCCTACTTCCAATTTTTATTTCTACTTTAAAGAAAATTTTGGCTATACAACTTCTAACAGGATTTGGTTATTTCTAAGGTTACTCAAGATTTGCTGTTGAATGTACTGACAGCTTTATATGTTAAGTCCCCACATACTGACAGCCTCATACGTTAAACCCCCCACGTATTGACAGCCATAACGTTAATGTTAATAGCTTGTTGCAGAATCACCAAGCCAAGGTTTAGTTTTATTTTTTCCTTTGTGTTGTTTAAAGGTGATAACCTCTCGGTCATTGCTTTATAAAAAAAAGAAGAAGAAAAGAGTATAGTTTAAAGATCCCTAGCTCCCGAATATCCAAACAGCGTCAGGGTTGGAAGAGAACCAGAATATGAGAGACGAAACACAAAAATATGTAAATAAAGTTTAAATCCAAAAAGGGTTTCCCAAGGTGAATGTAGTAATAATAGCTTAAAATGAGATGAAATAAACTTGATGAGACTTACCAGAGCTTTTTAACAATCATATCGGAGTAATCCAATTAGCAACATAATTTAAATTAGAGTGGGATGAAAAAATTAAACTTACCAATGAAGTTGACAATCAATATTTTCATATTTTAGCCCAGAAGGAAACCTTATTCCCATCTGAATCTATTCCTAACTTTACAATCAACAATCCAGAGGTAATTTACCATAAATAAGTCTTGCCTGATTTACAGGCAACCTATGTCACTAGTTAAGATTTTGACAGCTATGTTCCTGTTATCCATCAAAATAAAGAATTATCTAATATCTATAAATTCTATTATATTATCTCGTGTTTCGGATACCTATAACATCCGACAGCAACCACATTATTTAACAGAAATTATGCACATGTTATAACAATCCATAGGGAAATACCTATTTAGAAGATCTTCAACACAATAAACCATTAACTGTTAGATTGGTTTTACAATTTCAAAAGCTATTAGATAAATTCAATACACTCAATGAATTAAAAAAATCATCTGGGAATTTTATATTAGTTCATAATCTTTTAAAAAAATTAGAAGCATCAAACCTATGAAAAGCTCTAGTTGAAGAACCTTTTCCATTCATGATACAGACCTTGAATTTTTTAATAAACACTCCCGATCTTTAGAAGCACTTGGTGGGTCAACTGTTATATAAGCCACAACTTAAACCTTTTATTCTTAACAATACACAAACTGCAGAGTCATCTCGTTTGACACTTAGACAGACACCTTTACATACCTTCTGACCAATCAAATCTCATCTAGATTTATTATACGAATGAGCAATTTTTTTTTTTAATGAATGATTTTTTTTGCAGCAAATCTCTCAACGAGTCACCTAGCAAGCGCTAACAGTTATTCAAAATTTTATGTTCAAAAGGACAGTAATAGTTCGGTTTCCTACCAATAAAGAAGAAGGTTAAATTGTTAGCTGAATCGTTCTGCTACATCTAGTATCTGTATCCTACTATAGACAGCTGTTGTTCTAATTCTTGACAACTACAACCAAGTGTTCGAGTCTTAATTGATCTCGGGGTCTCAAAAGTCATTTATAACTAATGACTGTATCAATAATTATTTATCATCGACTCTGTAACAGATTATTGTTCCCATCACGAGAATAGGAAGCACACCAATTCAGGGTAACAAAGGTTTAGTAACATTAAATTGTTCAAATTTCGCTAAAGTTCCAATTACCTATTCAAATTTATTAATTTTAATAAAATTACAACTACTTTGATAACTATACTGATTAAATTATTTCAAAAAATGAAACTTTCAGATCCTAAATTCCATACTCCAGGATCTATTTAGCTGTTGTTAAGTGTAGATGTGCCATATACTGGCAGATTTTGATGGATGAAACCATGAGGGTATTTTTTCTTTCTTTTTATTTATGAGTTATCTCCTATAGGCTGTTTTGATATATGACAGTATTTTATGTGTCTAAAAATAGTTGGGATTTATAAAATTCAAATATCTTTTAGTTATCTTATTCTTTTTTATTTCCAGTATTCCATAACTCAGTGCCAAAGCCAGGTAAGGAACACTGGGGGCACCGGCCCCCACTCCCATACCTAACATTGCTTTTAGCAGAGCCAATCTCCCTTCAGTATTGCTACCACTATAGTAGAGTGTAGCTATCTATATGTTAATTTTCATGGTATCAAATAATCTTTTCATCTAAAATTACATGACGCTCTGGTCTTTTGGCCTAAATTACAATAGAAAAGTTTTATATATTACACCATGATTAATTTAAATCATCTTATATTTTTATTTGAAATATTCTTCAATTATTTTTTAATTTGTAAATTTTACAGTTTACTGGAAAGAACTCATAAATTGGCTAACATGATGTTATTGTTCAAATGAATAATCTTTAAAAGTTATAAATTAATTAGTAAGTTTGTACATGCCAAATAATAAGGAAATATTGTGGGATACTATATAATAATCATGCAGAAAATAACCAGACAAAATTAAAATCTACTCAAATACATGTTTGAGTAATTTCTCCAATAAACGATTAATGATACTACTAATTATATATTTTCTTATAGTAAGAAAAAATAATATTTATATTTTTCTTCTTTTTTCTAAGATACATTTAGTACTTATTTAGATAAAAGACAGATATAAGACACAAAATTGTTAAATGGTCTGTATTATAGAATATCATGGTATAAAGAGACAAAACAGATAATTTATAGAGCAGTTGTATAGAGTATTAATTGTAAGAAATGAGACCAAAACAACAAGAATAAGGCAGTGGAAAAAGATTTTTAAAAGAATACTATAAGCCACAAGTAGGAAGCAGAAAATATAAAATAAAAATATAAGAAGGAAATGAGGAGAAAGTGTGAAACAAATGTAAGTTTGAGTTTAAACCAAATATTTAAAAAAACATATCTTTATTTATAGAAACATATAAAACAAAGATTTTTGCTTTGACTCTGTATAAAACTATTTTTATTAATAAATTAAAGAAATGAGAGTTTGATTATATAATACTTTATGTTTTAAGAAGAAAACTGATCAATGCCGAATATATGAACATTGAGTTATCATTGAGAAAAGGACATCCATTGTAAAAGAAAAATGATGTCACATCTTAGGAATATCAGAGGTGAGATTTACAGAGCTGGACATAGCTCTACACATAGTGTTCGATTTGGACAGTCAAGTTTCTCCAATAAATTTTCATGAGAGATAGAATAAGACTCAATGTAGTCATCAGGTTAAAATTAATCTAATTGTCGTCTGAGTGAGTTTGAAAATAATAGTATTTCGTGTTGTTTGATTGAACCATTAATATTCATAGAGAACAAGAGAAATAGTTTGAAATTCATCAAAAGTATGTGATTGACTAAAATGGACAGTGAATTTAAGTTGGCAAAGATAAGTATGATATAATCAGAACTGTTTAATAGTAATATAAAAACTATGTGAACTATTTGAATCTTGTTTAATATATAAAGGATGAAAGTTTGGTAGATAATTTGTAGGACATATGTGTGTACTGTATCATGAGTATAAATCTAGAATTTCTATCACCTACACAAAGTTGTAGAGTTCTTTCTTCCAGATCCATTCAGATTCAGTCTAAGTACCAAAGAAGTAGCCCAAACACAACCCATGGAATTTTATTCTAATTTAATATGTAAAATATGTGTGTCTTGGTTATGAAATAAAATGACACAATACTTGGAATACAATGAATTTGTTTGTGACATCATCATGGAGTTTTGAGAAAAATTACAATACAAGGGTTGATAAAATAGAATATCTTGAAGTGATATTCGATAAAGTCAACTGATCAAGGAATATGTTGGAGTAGTCGTAACCAGGTAGTGTCTAAGAAAGAATATATTAGACAAGAGGAATCTAAAGGAAGACTAGAGGTAAACACAAAGATAGTATTTTTAAAAGGTAACTGACAGTTTTAGAGAGATCTAAAGAAAGTATAAAGCAAGCCATTTTGCACCATAGAATTTTAAATAAACGTTATTATGTAAACATTTAAAAAATGCAGAATTTCATTATTATTTTTAAAAGAAATAAAATTTGTAACAACATACAGTACAAGGACTACCATGTTACTATTGGCTGAGTAGGTAACAAAGACTACAAAATATATAAACTTTGCCCAATAGGCCTATGCTTGGATAAATTACAAAATAAACAACACCAGACTATATTAAACAAATTAGCCTCATAAAGATACTTGTAACTACATGCCAATTAATGAGCTTTGTGGATAAATTAAATGGATACTAAAACTAATTACACATGCGAAACAAAAAGAAATGGGGGAGGGAACAATCAATCACTAAGCATTACCATTGTAAATGTGATTTCTTAGAGTTCTTCTAGGAATTTTATACTTTTCAGCAGCTTTAAGAACTGGTAACCCTTGTTGAACATCTCTTAATGCACACTCCATGTCCGCAAACGTCCATGTTGCTCTTCGACTATGACTATATCTCTCCATAGTGTGCTTCCAAACCAAAGTTATCAGAATGCCAAGTTAATGGGCACAGGACAATACAAATCCACATTAACATAAACACAATTTAGAATAATGAATTATATTATCATCCATGGTTTATATTGGGAACACCAAAAGAAGGAAGCAAAATGTTAGTAGTAACTAAAAACCTGGAATAACACAATACCTGTAAATCGACAATATAAAATCTGCACTACCTTTAAAGAAAACGTGTTGAGAAAAAAATTAGAATAGTTGCTATATTATCACTACAGTAAATTCAAATTGTTATGTGGTATCTAATTTGGCAGCCTATGAATTGTTTTAATATACTTAATTTGATCATTACATTATTCAATAATCTAATCACAATATATGAGGTACGTCCAGAAATATAGTTCCGATTTGTAATAAAACAAAATTAGTACGGATACAGAAAAACTACTTATTGCAAAATAATCTACAAACCTTAAAACTATTTTTCTAGATAGCTCCCACCAATTTTTAGACACTTGTCATAGTGTCGTACAAGTTTTTGTATACCTTCTTCATAAAATGTTGCCGCCTGTGTTGTCAACCATGTGGTAACATGTTCTTTGAGGTTGTCATCATTGTTGAAGTGTTGTGCACCAAGGAACAACTTCAGGTGAAAAAGATATGGAAGTCACTAGGGGAGATGTCAGGGCTATAAGGGGTGGTCAAACTGATCCCAGCCTAATTCCAATAAGAGTTATCATGTCACCTTCACAGTGTGAGGTCGGGCATTGTCATGAATCAAGACTATACTGTTTGTGAGCATTCCTCGATGCTTCTTCTAAATTGTGCAATACAGTTTCGTGTGTCCCACAGTAAAAATTTGCATTGTTTCACCTCACAGTAAAAAATCCACCATTAGAATTCCGTGTCTGTCCAAAAACATTATGTATCTGATTTTTCAAGTCATCAAGATTTTGTTGGTTTTAGTCTTTGCTGGTGACCGAATGTTCCTCCATTCCATCAATTGTCATTTTGATTCAGAGATTTCATAAACAACCCAAATCTCATCTCCGGTCACTATCTGGCTCAGAAAGTCATCACAGTCTTTGTTGCAACGTGTCAAAAGTCAAGTCCATTGCCCTGAAGCTATTTTTTGTGTTGCTCTGTAAGAGTTTGTGGCACCCGATGAGCACAAAGTTTCAAAAAGCAGTTTTACAGAAACAATTTCATGAAGAAGTGGTTTGCAGAAATTCCATAGAAAGAGAAGAAATTGAAAACTTATGGTTTTCCTTAATCTTCCTCACATCTCGAACCACTCATCAAATATAATCCTGCAGATCTGTTGAAAATAGCAACTTGTTTAATTTTCTACACATTCAGAAAACAAATTATAGATTTATTCTCACAAGCTGCGGGATTTTCAATCAGCTTTATTATTCTAAACAAGCACTATAAAGTGTAAACAATAAACAGCAATGCCATAATGACATCATTTCCTTCTCCTTGATTCAGAGCAACTACGTCGCATGCACCAAACTGCGATTAAAGAAATACAAACGGAACTTACTTTTTGGACATGCCTTATATAATCTTCTCCCTCTTCACAAAACTAACAGATTCACCATTATTCAGTTCTAAAAAGTAACACATACTAAAAAAAGTGCTTCCTAAGTACCTTGCTTCTTCTCTTAAAATCGTGTGTTAATCTCAGAAAATATTTTTTAAACTTTCACCAAATCTAAGTTGGATGTTAAAAATTTTTTCTCATTAATTTCATCGCTTTAATCTGCAAAGGAGTGCACATAGAACCTGTGAGAAGTTTTATTAATATCCCCAAAACAGACTCTACCCCTTCAGAATAATTTTTACATTATATTTATTATTTTTTAATTAAAACTACATAACTATTGTTTTAACCCTTATAACACCAAGTGCTTCATTTAAGCTGATACCTATGACTATGTTTATGTTTCTCACAGTGTTGTTTGAAATTTTATAACTACTATTATTTGAGATAGACGTTATTTGTTTATTACGTCACAGAAAGTGTATTTTATATGATTTACAAATATAAAATATCAGTATGGTAATGAACAGCAAAATAAAAAAATATTTGATACATTAAAAATTGTTTAATTCAATCAGTTAATTTAAAAATATGTTCACAAAATTTCATTAATTTTGTTTCAAAAATAAATCTACAGTAATTTTATAAGAAGTTTGTAATACCCAAGACATATGGGATGAACTCGTCTTTCAATATTAAAGCAAAGTCATTCAGGGAAGCTTAAAAGGATTTAAATATCCTAACATTCCCAAACATGTATATTCTTGAAGTATGTGGTGTTTCAAAATCAATATTGCAGTTTTAAGGCTTTGGTGTATTTATGACGTTTAACTTACAATTATAAATAATATAATTTAATGTTACAACAGTCGGTACATGATGGAATTCCATGATAATGGAAATAATGAGATGATTATTTAATTCCACAAAACAGCTTTAATTGCGACATATGTTTCGCCGTTAGACATTTTGATTGTAAGTTAAATGTACTAAATACTACAAAGCCTTTAACCCCGATATTCATTTTTAAACACCCGGTATTATTATTTTGTCAATTTAAGAGGCATACAACTTATAATTATTATTTTAATTTTGACACAAGAAGAAGGGGATTTTAGATCCAATCATCTATTGATTATCTATATAACTGCTCAAGCCAGAATTGCTATATTTGAATAAATTTTGGCCTACCCCTTCCCAAAATCCGCTATGCGCACGACAGACTTGATAAACAGAGGAGTCGTGCATCAACCAGCAGTGAAGGAAGACGTCTGTAACAATGCTCGTCACTTCTTTTTCAGTAGTCCCCTAATATAAAATTATGCCTTGCTAAACCCACAGAAATAGGGCCAGTACGGTCCTAGGGTTTATATCTGGGCGCATCGGATTTTTTGAAATGGTATTAGTTAAACTAACACACGGCCATGTTAGCCTTTTTGTGTTAGTCCGACATGTACCAATACAGTGTAGTTTATATTAACATTTGGTTTGGTCTAAATTGGTGTTGTTCTAAGTAATTTAGTTTTATAATTAGATCCCAACAAAAATGGCTAGCCTAGATTGAGATTTGTCCAGTGTACATATATTATATTTACCGAAGAATGATAGCAGAGAAAAGGGCTTTATTTTGTGTTCCGGGTTCTTTGGGTCGTGTCTAAAAAAAAAAAAAAATTGGATTATAATTGGGTTTTTGTGCTGTGGTGATCCACTCGACTTTAAGGAATTACCGCCAAAGATAAACGAGGCATGCATGCGCATCGGAAGGAGACGCAAGCCAATCTACACTGTCGTGAGTGAGTCCCCCCGGGGACTACGCAGTCATTCGTAGGTCAACCCCGTAAATTAAGAAACAATTATTATGGCCTAAAGGGTTTAACATAATTCCCCCATCACGCCCAGTCCCTAACCGTAAGTTGTAACGATTAGCTAATCAATTATATTAATTAGTAAGTTAGTTTAGTAAACTAATTATAAGCTGGCTGTGAACATAGTGATAGTTGGGTTTGAGACTAAGCGTAATTAACGTCGGAATATATTTAACGGTAAGTCCTAGCATGTTATCCAAACTCCCATTCCGGAACTTAAGCGGTTCAAACGTCTGGTCCTAACCAATAACCAGGGCTAACATTTGCCGCAGTGCACTGGGTAACATGTCTCAAATGGCTAGCTACACGTACCTTGTTTTTGCTAAACTTCCGGTTTATCAAATTCTAACTATTTTTGCCTTAAACTTTTCGTTCACTAATATCCCTTTGTATTTTCATAATTTATAACTAATCCATTTCAACTAAATTAGATTGTTTCTTATACAATTTAAACTAACCTTTAGCTCTACACTATTATTGCTCGAAATCTTTTTTTGCAAAATCTAAATTCCGTCTCTCTCTCTCTCTCTCTCTCTCTCTCTCTATATATATATATATATATATATATATATATATATATATATATATATATATATATTTATATTTATATATACATTAACTATTAATTTAACCTTGTTTTATTCTAAGTGACACTAAACTTTTAATTTTGGAAACTATTTAAGCTCAATTATTCCAAACACCCTATCTTTAATTTAATTTCGTATATAAAATGGTATGTAACCGATATTGTAATTCGGCCTAATCTTATTAACATCCTGTCTGCTATAATGGTAAGTTAACTATTTAATTACCTATAGTTATAAATATTTATTATATCTTTTCCAAATTGAATTCATTTTCTTGTTTTTCACGTAATTTATCTGGTTAAAATTATTTCCTTCTTTAATCATATTTCAGTTAATACAGTTTCAGGTTCCATCAAAAACAAGCCAAGCAAAAGAAAAGAAAAGTAATGTTTTTTTTACTGAATAAATTAATTGATCGTTCAAAAACTTCTTTTTTTTGCTGTTCAACTAGCAGACATTAAACATAAGTTTATAGTAACAGAAGGATTACATTGTCGATCATTTAAGATTTTTTTATTTTTTTTATTTTACCAAATCACCAAGTAGAAAACAAACAGAAACCCTGGACCATAAACACATAAAATCCTTTTATACACTAAACCATTTATAATTTTGTATTATTGTAATTAATTTTATATATATATATATATATATATATATATATATATATATATATATATATATTGGTTTAGATATATGTATGAATTAAACAACTAGAAAATGAATGTTGATGTGAATCACACATTACCTGACTGATAAGCCGTCTAGCTGGCCTAGGATCACGCAATGTTGCTCAAAAGAGTTTAGATTTAGTTTTTATATTTACATTCTGCCCATTTTAATATTTAGAACAATAGTAAAACAAATTTCCTTTTATAGAAATCTGTATAGAACAAAATAAGGTAAGTTTTGACATAGGTGTATAGGATAATTTTGACAGCATTTAGATACTTCAAACATTGTTATATACGTAGGTGTTTTACTTTTGTTTAAAAAGAGTTTGATTAGTATGAAGACAGACAACTTGAAGAACAATAGCAAACAAAGTGATATTTTCAGAAATTCCCTGTTTCGGCTCATGGTCCCCAGTGAAATAATGAATGGGAAGGAGGAAGGTAAATTTTCGAAACATAAATCTTGTTGCACTTCATGAGAAAGTTCTTTCAACATATTAAATATTATTGCAAACCCACATATAATGTGTAATTAATGTTACCATCTTATCATTCAATAAATGTGTTTAAATAGCTTTCTACCTCTACGCAACTTTAAACACAGCTACTAAAAATATTTATTCAACTGTAATCGACGAACCTTAACACGGTTCCAAAAATCAAGTTCTATACACTAAATTTTTACATTATTCATTTATCTAATGTTCTTCATTTAGCTTAGTAACTCAAAAATCTCTGGTTTCAGGTTTTAAAGTAACATCTTAAAATTCTTGAACTTTGTGGACTAGCAAGTGCATCATTTCTCTATGCTAAGTTTTTGAACGAGGAAATGCTTCTGATGTAACAGTATATGTTTTTACATATGTTTATATTCTGCTAGAAAATCATAATGAATTATTTTGTTTTTGTTGTTGACCATGTTGACTTTGCACTTGTACTTCACTCTTTTTTCCTCAAAGTTTAAATAAACAAATTTCTTATTCCACAGGAAAAGCTGTCGAGATATGTGATATAGAATAGTAACCAATATGTAACCTCTGGACATAAAGGTCTTCTTCTATCTACATCTGGACGATGGCTGTTTGTTTACAATTTGACAAATTCAATATGAAAGAAATATGTATCTTCTTTCAATGTATATTAAGATATTTTAATAATCATATGAACTATAATTATTGGTATATTTTATTCTAATATTTAGCATAACTTTTGGGTATACTAAATCAAAACTAGTAATCTATGAAACATTCCCAGAGATAAAGCTGGGCGGTAAAAAAAACTTAAAACTACAGAACTTATAAAAGAACCGGTGAAGAACCAACATAATATAGTATTATGTTGATGGTCTAGAGCAACCCGATATGCGTGAATAACTATTTGTTATCTGTGACTTACAGTCAGCAATACTTGAATTTTTCTTCTTTTTCAGTTTATATGTTCATATAACGAATTTCACTACACATGTTTCGGACATTATCGTCCAACGTATTTAATACAAAAAAACACTAATAGGCAACATCTCTCGAAATGTCATGTATTGTTTCTTATACACAAATAATGGCAAATGTTCGAACAAACAATAATATTAATACAAATATTCCATCATTAAGTAATAATTTTAACATTGTTACTATGTATCCATGGTAACCGCACTAACAAATGAATTAAAATAAATATAAAATACGTTTTCGCCTCTACACAAAATTTGTCAGTACTTTTTCTTCTAAATTACCGGTGACAACATGTCAACAAAAAACAGTCTAAGAAAATCCTCAAAAAAAGTAACCATTATTGATCCCAAACACAAATCTTTGATTCAACCTACAGTCTTGCCTGCCGAAAAAGAACTAAATCAATTAAACCTAGGTTATATAGAAAAAAGGCATTTATTTCCAACGCCTATAAACACGCCGATGATAACCAATATCCAGGTACATGAGGTACGGCCAACAAGCGAGATAAGAAAGATGGCGTCTGAGGCAACGTATTTAGTATCCTACAGTAATATCTACAATGTGTAGGAAATAAAATTTTAACTGTCAAACTGTATAAACTAAGGATTGTAGATGAAATATAGAAATAAATTAGGGTGTGCTTCAAATCTCTAACAAATTCAATTTCTTTTGTGGATGAAAGTTGGTGTTTAAATAGACGTACATTGACTAAATAATAATCAAGTTTTTGTTTAATTCAGAGGGTAAAAAGTTGTACTAATCAAATCAGAAGTTTATCATTTGAAAAATGTAACGCGTTGTACAACTTATTTATCAAATTGGATAAAATTCCAATGAACCATGAATATTACAATTAGTTAAAGGGGTGATCTCAAAAGATTAGTTCAAAAGAATAGTTTTATTTCTTAGTACTTGATCACAAGTATTTCATATACAGCATGTTCCAAAATTGTTGTCCAGCACAATAACATTTGGTTAAAAAAAAAAAGTTGATTGCGGGGGTAACCTTTTGGGTGAACGTGCATCTGCTTTAATAATGCATTCGCGGGCCGTCAGATCGCGTGGTAAATCAACAAATGTACACTGGGTGAATCTCAATCTAGGCTACCCATTTTTGACGATATCTAAAACTAAATTACTTAACACCAATTTAGACTAAAACTAAATATTAATATAAACTACACTGTATTGGCACAAGATGTCGGACTAACACGAAAGGCCCAATATGGCCGTGTGTTAGTTCAACTAATACTAATACGGTTTCAAAAAACCTGATGCGTCCAGATATAAACCCTAGGACCGTACTGGCCCTATTCCTGTAGATTTAGTAAGGCATACTTTTATATTAGGGCACTACTAAAAAAGAAGCGACGAGCTTTGTCACAAGTCTTTCTTCACTGCTGGTTGATGCACGACTCTCCTTATCTAGTCCATTGTTCGCATACCGGGCAGAAAGGGGAGAGGGAGGCCAATGGTTGCTAAATCACCACATGATAATGACCATTCTACACAGCCCATCATACATTATAATACAAACAGATCGTTTAAATATAGCGGGAAAAAATGGTTTCTTGGGCCTTGTAAGAAATGGTAATGTGTATTGGTAGATAAATGATCTTATACAGTAGGTAGGTTTGTTTAAAACAAGTACACAATTTTTATAAACTTCGTAAATGTGTATATTACTACTTAATTAACTTCGACTACATCGTATAGAAGTAGAGTTGATATCATTACATTAAGAATTGAAATTTGCCAAATTTTATCTAATTGAGGATGTATTAAATTGAATAGCACACGATATATGTAAAAAAAAAAATAGTTTAAAATGGTAGTCATACTGACATTTTCGATTAGATTTTTATGAGTAGTTTGACACATAGGCTAATTACAAGATTCAGAAAATTTGTGTAACCACTTATACAAACTGACCTACTGGATAAGACCGATACAATTTAACTTTTCCTACAATGTCGAAGAAACCAATTATTAGATCTGCAACGATGGGGTTGGGCAAGTATCATGATGGTTCTATAAACTAGTTTTCTTATTTCAAAAAAGGCTAAAATTGAAAACTCTGTGTTGTTGAAAAATGTTACAAAATTAAACATAATATTTGCATGAGAAATTTTTTATATTAACAAGTACCCTAATATAACTGTAAATAATGAATTAGGGTCCATAAAAAATTCTATATTAAAGTAAAATATAAAATGTATTGTTAGATATAAGGGTAATTCAGGATATTGTATTAGATGATACCTCTTAAGATATTTAGAATGACGAGAGGCACTTGTTAACACCTTAATATTAGAAAGTAGGTTTAGTTTTGTATAAATACGGGGGTTGGCGCAGTGTTGGTTTAGGTATAATTTAGTTATTGTAGCCCATGTGTCACTGACGATGGCAATTTTGTCGTTGAAACGTGTTTTATTGAATAAACGTAATTTTAGTAAGTTCTTGTGTTCGAGTTTTATTCTATCTAATATTATCTCACAAGTCAAGCTCAATATTTATTTATGAATATAAAATTCCAACATTTTCCATTTTTACCCCAGACAGGATCAAATTTGTGGCTGTAAATATTTACTTTCTTTCAATAAACACTTTGATGATACTCAATTATCTTCTTTTTTTTTTTATTTGAGACACTGGACAAGAATTTGTGTCCAGACAGAATATTTTTAAAGTGATGACATATTACTGAAACGAGAGCTAGATATAATGTTAACTTATAAAATGAGAAAAAAAGAGTCGTAATTAATTTAGGATAAGAAACGAAAGGATGCGATATTTAAATATTCTATAGTCTCGATTCTCATGAGATAAAAACAAGTTTTTATTAAAGCGGGTAAATCAGAGGAGGTTCATTTGTCCGCTTCAACCGTGATGACGACTTATGTCAACACTGAACACTAAAGATATGGAAACTTGGTATATTCCATTGTTACATTTAACAATAACCAAGACATTCGCAGGAGGGTTATATGACTTCCGGACGTCAGGCCATTAATAATTTTCTAACATTGTCGGTACTTCTCAGTACAACTCAGTTGTCATTAGTAGGCCTATAGAAATTATATGTATCTATCTGGTTTCCTTGAAAATATTTCGATAGTTTCCTATTTCGATAGAAATGAACTATAGACAGTCGGACAGATGCGTAATTGAAAATGGTAATTAATTAATAAAAGATGAAAAAAATACTCTCCAAATATTATTCATGTTCTCTAAATAAGGACAAAATATATATTATTGATTTAAATTTACAATTTTCTTTAATAAAAGTGGAATATGAAGATCGTTAAGTGGGAATAAAATATTGGTTGTTGAATTTACCGCGGAATATGTTTTGAAGTTCTTAGATGTAATAAAATCGTTGTTCGAGTTATATATGTAGTCCTATGTTGTGTAATCGGATTTCAATAATAATTTACATATTTATAACAAAGAATCTTCTTTCCTTTCAATAAAATTTTAAAAACCTCAACACTTCACTAGTACTGGTCTAAGGCATGATGTCACAACATTGACGCAGGTTCAAGGACATAATGCTCAATTTCAAGATATTCTAGTTACATTTTTAGGCCATGATATTATGGCTCGCCAAAGCAATTGGCCAGTTACCTCAACAAGCATTACAAGATGATAACCACTACAGTTAAGTATACCTCAAAGCTCATAGGCAACTTAGTCGAAAAATAGGTAATTTCTGAAACTTATAAATCTACACCACAGGGGAGTACCAGTAACACTCCAGATCCTTGTGAACAAATTGCTAATATATATTTTACACCTGCCAAAAACACAATTCAAAAAGATTATGAATACTGTCCACCTGATAGTTTATCTGAGTCTGAGGATGAAGATCTTCCTATTGCAAGATAAGGATGGAGTGAAAATGAAAAGAACGCCCTTTTTAAAATCATTTGAAAAACATTTTAGATGGAATAAATCCTGGAAATGCCAAGTGCATTGAAGCAAAGAGAAATCATGCAGATTTAAGATTCAGAACTTGGCAGCAAATAAGTATTATGGTTAATAGTTATGGAAAGCAAAAATTGATTCTAATATATTATTGTTATATATTGAAAATTGAAAATATTTTTTAGAGACTAAAGTTTTTAAATGTAAGAAATTATTTTAAGTTTAAAGTGTGAAAGAAAGATTTTTTAAAGACTGTTATTATTTTATGTTGGAAAATATTTCAAATTTAAATGGTAAAAGAACTAGTTTTTGTATTCTCAATTTGTTATAATGTTAGAAATCATGGTACTTATGTATTAACGCCACCGCAGCAGAAGTTGCTAATGCGCATGCGCCAATATTTGCTTACTTTGCGATATAATTATATATCACGACAGGTTTGGCCAGGTAGCTATATATATATATATATATATATATATGTGTGTATATATATATATATATATATATATATATATATATAATAACCTGGCCAAACCTTTCGTAAGTTTATTGAAGTTAATAATTTGAAATTAGATCATGGATAAACATGAGCTTTAAAAGTGAAGTGGCGCCAATCTACGCCTAAAATTTTTGCGACAAATTATAAAATGAAAGTATATGAATCTCAAAGCTGAAAAAAATGGAATTCTGCTTCCCTTAAACCAGTTTGCTCTTTATTGGCGCATGCGCATTAGCGCAACTTCTGCTGCGGTGGCGTTAATACGTAAGTACCGAAATCATTATAAGTTTAGAGTGTAAAAGAAGTTTTTTTTAGACATTAATGTTTTTAAATGTTAGAAATTATAATATGCATAAAGTGTAAGAGTTTTTGCAGACTAAATGTTTATTTTATGTTAGAAGTTATTTCATATTTATAGTGTATAACAAGAACTGTTTGTATACTATAGTTTTTTTTAATATTAGAAATATCTTTACCTCTAAAGTTTAAAATAAATAGTTCTTGCTTATTAAAAGTATAAAATAAATAGTTTTGCAGACGAAAGTTTTTTAACTGTTTAGAGAAGCATTTAGTTGTTAAATTTAATAGTTGTGTACATGCATTTATTTGACATAGGAAAGAACTTGGGAGTTTAAATTAGGTACATGATTAAAAGTGGAAGCATCAAATTCAGTAGCCTAAAGTGGAAAGTGATCAGTTGTATAAGAAATATTACTAAACTTTATAATATTAGATATTGAATGTAAAACTTACCGTCTACAATATTCTGATTTTGTCGTTTACACAACGGCCGTTTCGGCTATTCTGCCATTTTGAAGTTCATTTATTCAGGATTCCCTTCATCATATTAACATGAATAAATTTACTTGAAAATGGCTGAACAGCCGAAACGGCCGTCGTATAAACGATAAAATCAGAATATCGTATAAACGATAAAATCAGAATATCGTACACTGTAAGTCTTACGTTTATTATTAATATATCAATATTCGGAATGGCGACTAACAAATGTCATAATTGTATTATTAGTTTTTGAGTTAAAGCGAACAACTTGATATCATCAATTCTTTACATAAATACAAACATAGCTTATTTAAGGAGTTTTCTCAAAAACTGGGGAAACAGTTAAACGGTTAAAGTAGTATATTGGCTACTTATGCATCCATTTTAAGAGATATTTTTAGTTTTAATTAGTGTTGAAATAAATCACTAACTTTAGTGAAATATATTTAATTGATTATTTTAAGAAACTTTATCATACGGCATAGTACATTTTAACTCACTTTAATTATACTGTTTGAAATCTCTCAAAATATTAATAAAATAATTTTACAGACATAAAGAAACTATTTTGTGTCTCTCTATATGACCAGTAATCAGTTCTAAATTCTATAGATGTAACTATAGTACAAAGTAAGACTTTAGAAGACACAGTAAGTTTCATCTTTCTTAACATGCGAATGCTCTTTAGTAGGGCTTTGTACATCAATGAGTCCATTCAAACTTAAATTAGACTATATTGGAATTCCAAGTAAATTACCTAATTTTACTTGATTTTATGATTGCATTACCAAGCATTAACGCATTTCCAACGTTTCGTCTGTGAGTTTTTTTATTCCTCACAAATCCTTGAGTAAGTCTACATTAGCCCTATAATGGTATTATGTTACAAAGTATTATGATGGTAGTTTTTTTCTTATATTATTTAAATACAATACATAAACACAAACAGAATTAAAAGCACCCTTGACACAATGAAAATCTGGTAAATTATAGGTAGTAACACGAGCAACACACATACACACACACATACATACACACACACACATACACACACACATTTGTCATTTATTTTGTATGAAGTTTATACTGTAACTTAAACTTATTTTAAATACAGTAATTCTTTATTGTTATCAATGTTAATAAAAGGGACTTTCTAATTTTTTAAAGTGTATAAATTTTCTTCTTTTTTTGTCTTTTACAATTTAGGCCTATGTAGTTATTGGTACAAAACCAACTATTAGGCTTCCACTAACTTACTATAATGATTCCTTTCACCCTTTTAAAAACAGAAAGGAAAAAATGATAGCTATTGTAAAATCACTATGAAAGAAATAATATTTTTAAGGAAAAAAAAATACCTTTTTCAAACTCAGGTATATTATAATATGACATTTACATTTCAATATTGAAATGGATAGGATAATAACTATATTATAGAAAAATGTAGGCCTATTTGCCAACTAGGCCATAATTACCAAAATAAGGTATGTAGATCATGATTTTAAAAAATCGCCAAAAATACCTGTAACTTTCTTTGTAAATAATTACCTTATTAATTTCTACTAAACTAATGTATTTGAGTGGTTTAAAAGTATCTTCCGACATCAAATAATTGTTTCAACGAATAATTGTTTAAAAATAAGGTAAGTAGTGAAGATTTAGACGATTTTTTTAATTAAATATCAGGGTAAGATATAATGCACAATTACCATATTTTTAAAACAATATAGGCCTAGGCTAGACTTACCTGAATTGAATCTGATCTTTGACAATCACTTTTGGAATATGTACGGAGAATTTGATAATATTAAAGTTATGAAAATATACTTCTATCGGTTATAGTATGTAAATGGGAAAAGAAACCAAACAATTTGTGTGATTTCTAAAAACTTGAATAATTGTGAAATCTTGTTTGTCGTTGACTATAATTATTGTAGAGAAGAAGAATATTTCTGTATAAGGGTCGCCACGGATCTTGACTGATGGTTTGGCAAGCGCTCGGTTAGGCGAGGGGAGGAGTGCGGGTACTTTCCTAAAAACATTGGTTTTCCAATGTCACAACTAATGTCCGTGAACAAAATATGTATAACCGAGTTTACGATATCACACCTCCGAAACGGCCAGTTCAATTTTGACGAGTGACCTATCAAATTAAAGGAAATATTGTCAAATGTTATATTACGGAGGTTAAACTTTTTACATAACTTGATATAAGGTACTTACGTATTAACGCCACCGCAGCAGAAGTTGCTAATGCGCATGCGCCAATATTTGCTTACTTTGCGATATAATTATATATCACGACAGGTTTGGCCAGGTAGCTATATATATATATATATAAACACCTGGCCAAACCTTATATATATAATGAAAGTATATGAATCTCAAAGCTGAAACAAAATGGAATTCTGCTTCCCTTAAACCAATTTGCTCTTTATTGGCGCATGCGCATTAGCGCAACTTCTGCTGCGGTGGCGTTAATACGCAAGTACTTGATATAATTTATATCTTGAAAAAAGTGGGAAAAACAGTGATTTTTCACAATTTTTGAGGTATTCTCAACTTCAGACGATTATTACTAAATACCTATTAAATGTATCAGCTTCAAATTTCAATGGCGTATATGAGGGTGATTTACAAACATTTTTATCAGGTTTCATAATTATGCTGATGTGGTTAAATAGCATGGGTGAGTGGTCCGCGACGACGCCGACTGCGGTGTGCGTAGAACTGAACAAAGCGGTTATTTACATCGGAGTATTGAACAAACTAGAAGTTCTATCAAAAATATTCTCGAATACATTTATTTTTTAAAATCAACTAATTTGCTACAACTTTCTCGCTGGAAGTTTGTTTCTACCACAAAAATAAAAAAAGCTCTCACTTACTGACTTTTTCATGTCATTTTGTTTCAACTTTCTAATATTTTTCATTATTAAAAATTACACATAATTTTAAAACTAAAATATATTTATATCGTTGTATGCGGAAATTCATGTAGAAAATGCATAAATAAGTTTCATGGTAGTTTTATTATTCTCAAGATGTCTAGGAACGTGTAATACTTTAGGGACACCCTGTATATGTAACCTCTTTGTATTATTGCATGTTTAAATAAGGAATAAAGTATACATGTTTTATAATATATCAATGTTTATTATTTTTATTAATTATCAATGTTATATGATTAATACAAAAATAGTTATCTTTCATAATGATACATTAAATAAAAGGCCACAATAAGTTTTGGCGACGAGGATTAAAGATTTAAACAAATATTTAATATTACTACATAGCCTAAATAGTATAAGTAAGCTCAACCTAGACTATTTAAAATTAGTTAAAAACATATAACTTTATCAAATATTTTATATGTTATTCAATCTAAGTAATTTAAATATTTATATTTAAAAAAATTAAAAACTGTAGCCTATATTTACTCAATCTAAATATAGATCCAGAGTAGTTAAATTTTTTTTTTGAAATGCAACAAACTATGATTAAGAAGTTAGTAAGCAAGTTCACATTCTGATATATCAAATCAAAACACTGTTTCTGAAGTTAATCATAACATAGCCTAGATTCCAAATTTTGACTACCTTGATCATAAAAGGTTTTTTTTTATATATACTCTCAGGTGCTCTCTATCCGTAGGACCTTAGCTGGGATCTATACCTTTTTTTAATGTAGTCTTGAGTTAGATACCTCTCTTTCATTTTCCCCATGAGTTATCTTTTGTCCGACTCTTGTTCTTTTCTGACTCTGAAACTATTAGTTTGTTCGAGGGCTAGGTTCTTTATTTTATTTTATTTATTTATTTATTTTTTTTTTTTTTCAGAAGGTGATGATGACAGAGACGTTTTTCTCTTATAAACATCATTGGAATACTTGACCATATAACTGTAGTATATAGGGAATTCGATGGGTCAAAAAGCAAGTCGAATATTTTGTGTTTTGTGCTCCCCGAGTCCAAAAAGTGATTTTTGGAATAATGTCTGTCTCTACATGAGCGTGTGCAGTGCTTTACAGCTCGAACGCGTGTACCGATTTTACCGAAATTTGGTGTGTGGGGGTATTCTAGTTATAATCAGTTATTTTATAAAAATAGTACATCAAAATTTTGAGATATCAGTCATAAAAAACACAAAATAACATTTAGCTCTATACAAGCCGCTCACGAGAAAGTCCTTTGAGGGAGGAGCCAGAAGACAGCCTGACCTTGAAGAAACCAATAGGGACCGTGAGGAATTGCCAACTCGTTTCCCCGCTGTGACTGCGCTTAGTACCGTGATTCTTCTGCAGTTAGGTTCATTTAAGGCGCTCTGAAAAATCATAGATACTACATTTAATTTTGCATCGAAGTTACAAAGAGCCAAATTTTATGCGAATTTTAATAAATACAACCGTAGCTTCTTTCCTTCCTTGTAAACTAATCATCAGATATTCCTCAACTAAAATAATATTTTCCCAACAAAATAAATAAATAAATATAATAAATCTTTCCCCTAAATTGCAAGAAAAACATCAATTAAATACTAATATTTATTTTTGTACTGGGTTATTATCTTATTATTACAGATGAAATAATTATTACCGTTAATACAAAATATGTTTAAAAAAATATATGTCATTACTGCTGACATAACGTTAATGTATCATTTTGATTGGACATGTTTAAATTATAAAAAACAAAAACTATCGCCTAACTAAACTATGCAAACATAAAAAAACTATTTATTTACGCAACTCTTAGTATTGCAAGACGTCGGTAGATGTTGCCAATCTCAAGTTAAGAAACATGTTACAAGTTGGTCAGGATATTTTGACGTTAATTTGTTTTTTTGTTTGTTTGTTTGTTTTTCTGTATTTTGATTAACAATCATGTTGAATCTAAAATTATCGCGTGCGAAGCGCAATGATTCCACCCTGAAATTTGAGCGACAACTAAGTTGTTACCATTTAATTATACCACGAGTATTACCTTTTTCTACAATGACTTCATTAGTTTAACATAAAAAGACGTTAAATTAGAATTATAATCATTTATAAAAAAAAAAAGTGATATATTTACAAGTCGATTCGAAGTAGTCTTCATGCGTATTGAAAAGCCTTTTAGAGAATGCTATAAAACACGTTAAGGACATAGAAGTAAAAAAAGTAAAAGAAGCAACTATCGATATTGTACAGTCGAAATACAAATTTTAGCTTCAACAATTGAGCAGAAGAATAACACAAGTCTTGCTATTAAAAATAATTTTGATTTAGTGGTGTCTACTTAATTACAATTATTATTATTATTAAAATCAATTTGGATTCTGCCACAGTGAAAAAAGAGATTACAGAATTAGTTCCATCATATTTAACTAGAACGCTAAAACGTAAGTTTAAAACTTTATTGAATTATAAGTAAGGATTACATTGCAATATTAGCCTAATTACCACTATACTAACATTATAACTACATTTACCTACTTCCTATTATATTTTACTATTCTGTTTCAAAATGAAAGATAGTTACAAAGAATATACTTAGGGTAACGTTTTGTTGACTAGAATAAATAACCTAGTCACCTAGCCAGACCTAATAAAACATATCTTTTACCATGACAAATAGTTTAATCTTCGAATGATTACACATCCACTAACTTGATTAACATAGGCTTTCATATTCAGAGTTGAATTTGACTTAACAACGGTTGAATTCCCTTGTTTTCTATTTGTAATTGACACTGAAAAAATGTAGCCTACTGGCATAGGTCAGTCTATTATTTCATTATAATATAGTTTATAGGTTTGATTATATATACCATGTGTCCAAAAAGACCCACACCCCCACTTAATATTAAATTTTTTTTAAATAACCAATTAAACTTTGGCATATCTTTCTAGCATAAGATAAAGTAGTTTTTTTTACATAGTTTAGAGTTTCATCCCCCGCCTCGAAGTAGGGGTAGCAGGGGTTAACTTTAAAACTTTCAATAGTAACCCCATCTTGCTACCCCTGGTTTTAAAGGTCTTTAAAAGACAAAACCATGGTGTGCTTAAATTTTTTTGGTGACCCTATAACAAATGGCAGCAAAAAATGTTTGGAGAAATTTTAGTTGAACAAACTACTGTCAATGGTTATTGTTAGCAGATTATGGGATACCTTACTATGGTATGGGTTTAGGTTAAATTAGATCTTTAAAATCGAGTACTGTTGTACTTAAAAAAAAATATTTTTTTTAATGTATGCAACAGAAGGTAAGTAAAAAATCTTCCATAATCTTACTGTGTAAATCTTCCATAATTTACTATGTGAGTTTTAAAAAACCTACACTTTTTTTCTACATTTTATAAATTAATTGTTTTAGATCTAAAATTTTTCATAGCTGGTTGAATAATACACATTTTTATGTATTGCCAATGTTTAACCACAATTTTGAATTTACAGTTCTGGAATAAGCTTTAAAAAATTTAATGACTTTAATAATTACAGTTTGAGTTATTACATTAAGAACAATGCTGGAAACTGATTTACTTTCTTTGTAGTATAGAGAAAGTTATGCGATGGGTCAAAAAAATGATGTAGATTTTTCATTACTCAAAATTTGGTCGTAGCTACAAAAAAAATATTATTTTTATTTTTCTAAATCTGCTTTAACAGTTTTACTCAAATAAAGCCTCCAAACAAAACATATTGATGAGACCATCTCTCCAGATTTTTGTTTCATGAGTTACTAGTAAAACAACACAAACAAAAATTGCATTGGACTTTTATATAGTACGTAATTTCTTAATATTGACTCTACCGATTTCATTCAAAGTTTAGTGAATTTTGACACAAACCCGTGTTCAAAATTGCAAGTCAAATAAATAATATGGTTCATCTAATATCTTGACCGCTGTCATTAAAAGCTCTAGTTTAATCGAGTATGATTTAAGCTAAGGACATGTTTATGGCAACAAGTGAAGAAAGTTTAGGACCTTATTTAATATTATATTTTTAATACATTATCCATGGTTCATTTTCACTTTTTGATTGACAACTACTGAACTGACATTTTTAATAACAATTAGTTTTACTTCATTTTTATTTGGTTTTGGGGATGGGTGAGTGAAAAAAGGTTTGTGCAGTTTTTTGTAGTTTCTTATTTTTATTATGGTTTTTAATTCTCTATTTATTAACTATAATTTTAATAGATGAGATTGAGATTAATATGTTAGTAAGTATTCTCTATTTTAAATTTGGTTTATATATTTTTTAACTGTACTAAAATGATACATTTTTATAGGTTAACTTTTGCTGTCAATCTTTAATTTGTCACTTGACGTCAACTTTAACACTTATATGCATATACAGTAATGTGAGACAATATGCAGATATTTTACTCTGTATTTATCATACTCTACGAACAGATTTCATTTTAAAAGCATGTATGAAATTGTTTCTATTCTTGTTTCAGACAAAATGGCGTCAGCGATTTGCAATATCTTAGCCTCGGGGTTAGTACTCATGTGCCTTTGGATAATTGGAGTAAACCTCTACCAAATACATCGGAGACAACAGTTTGAAGAAAGTATTAGACAACAAGCGCAACAAATGCAACGAGCACGCAGGACTAACATAGCTCTTAGCCAAGCCTTGGAATACAGGAAATACGGTCGTAATGGCACTATATAATCATTTCTTTTTGAAAATTTTATAGGCCTATATTGTTCTCAACTTGTAAAATTGTTTTTAACATGGTTATTTTTGTTTGTAATAATTATGTAGGTAGTTTGAAACATATTTATTAAGTTGATTTATTATACTGATATTTACATATTTCGTAATGTCAAAGACCTATTTTATGGAATAATAAAATCTATTTGAATGTACGTATTGGGTTTTGTTTTATTACATGATAATTTCCTTTGTAACATATTTAATGTGATAGGATTTTAATTTTGTGTTTCTTTTCATTTGTCAATTCATCCCAAATGTGTGAACCTATAATAATTAAATTTAGAGATATTTTGGTCATATCTCATGACTTTTTTTCGTTTTTGATAACTTTGTAAAGAAAAAACTCCTATAAGACTTAGTTTTTGATAGCTATTCTGGTATTTGAGCTAAATGTGAACATTAATGACCCAAACCAATGTGCTAAATTGCAAGTAAAAAAATATTACATTCACAAGAATAATTGACAAAATACAAAAATGAGCCTTAAACCACTGTTATTTTAAAAACTCTATTTTAGTCATATACCATTTATGGTGAGGATGTATCAATGTCATAAGCGAACTATTTTTATGCCATATTTCAATATTATAGAGCATCTCAAAAAATAATGTATACACAGTTTGAACAGTTATTGTATCAAACAAAACAGATGGATATAGCCTATATGTATGACTCTTGCATTGCTCTGTACCGCTACCACTTCCGCTATCATTTGCTTTTAAAGTATGCGTGGCTGTTTGCTTCCAGTCTGAAGGTCAAGTTTCAACTGTGCAAGTGTAGTTAATTTTGTGTACGGATTGTGAAAGATATAATGTTTTGATATCGACTAGCGGTCTGAGAGACGTATGATACTTGTTGCGTAACTTTTTGCCTATCAATCGACTTTATAAAATTTAAATTCCTTTCTTGACTATTTGATTTTTATTCTGAAACAGTGACATATTAAAATATAATTGTTTGTTTTATAGTTGTACATAGTTTTATGCTGTAAATAGTGTAAATTTAAATCATTTTTGGTAGAATGGATACAGACAAGAATCCGAGAGAGCATAGTACACAACCAGATTTTTATCCAGATTGGATGAATTAGTCGACAATGAATTAATTGGAAAGTGAACTATAATATTTTGGAAATAGTTATGACAGTGATAACGATCCGGATTACGAGATGGAAAGTGCTCTAAATACTGATTCTGAGCAGGAATTTAATAATGAAGAAATTGAAAACGAAGGAGAATCCGAGGAAAAAATGAAGATTTTCTGGGCTAAAATTCAATATTTTGTAAGATGTTTATAAATATGTGATTTGTTTAGCTTATTGAGTGTACCTTTTCCTAATATGTATTAGGATTATTTTTATTTATTATTTTACTATCATTATCAAAATAATAAATAAGAATAAAAAGTCAACATTTGGGAGTTTGCGCAAAATAAAGAATATTTAAATATTTAAAAAATATAAAATCGGTAATTTTTGCATTTAGTACTAATAAAAATGTTCATATTATTTTATTATAAAAATATATATTAATTGCGTTCACATTTTATATTGTCTTACCGCCCTTAAGGTATCATGGGGTCTCACAGACCGCTATTTTTAAGTGTTACAAAAAGATACGATACCAGCTAAGGGTTAATGAAGAACAGATATTTTCAACTACCAGCTGATTTGGTTTTCCCATTTCTATCTATTTTCGTTTCAATGCGACAACTACTCAAATAGTGTATACATTTTTTTGAGATACTATATAAAAATATTTTTCAAAGACAGCATCCATGGTTCATTTTTACTTTTTTATTGACAACTATCAAACAACATATTTCGCTATTAGTTTTAATTCATTTGGTTTTGGTGATGGGTGAGTGAGATAATTTGTGTAATTTTTTGGACTATTTATTTTACACTAGTTTCCGATCATGAAACTTATTTTTTATTATATAAAGGGCAGATATGTAAGTGTTGTGTTTTATGACTATCCTAAACTCCAATCCATCTGTTTTCTGGCATCCCAATACAGGCTGTGTGATGTTTTTTTGAAGATCTAAATTTGACATTCAGTTTTTGCCAGTGGTGTTCTTTTTTGTCCTATCTGGAGGATTTCTCGTGGCAAAGGGTACACTCAACAGCATTATATATTTTTTTAGGTGGGAAGTCATATCTTGTATGCTAACTTTGTTTTCTATGTCCTTCTTGGTTAATTGTTTACCCTGTTTCTCATTGTTCTTATCAGTATATTTCTGCTGTTATTACATATGGTATCACGTTTAGATATGCAAGTTGAAAAGCATACTTATAATGTAGACCATGTTCTGCCATTCTTGTCCAACATGACTTAGATAAACCTTGACAACTGCTTCAATTTATTTTCACTAAATGAAAAAAAAAACTCAGTTTTTCACAATAAATTCTCTATCTGATCAAGATCACATTTTAATGACTATGTTGATCATCTTCAGTTATTACATGTACATAAAAATCTTCTTGGCACCAACAAGGTTCTTGGTTTGTATTCACATAACAACCATTTATTGAGGAATATTGTGTTTTTTTTTTCATTTCGTGATTAAAAGTTTTACAAGTACTGCTTGTGTCAAGTAACAGAATTTAATTTGTATGTGTAGGAAGTTAAAGATTATGTTAAAAGATGAATTAAACCAATACTATCAAAGTCAAAAGATTTATTTAAATGTTAATCTTTATATCGAACATCAGTGGTGTTACATTGTTTAAT
The DNA here is from genome assembly GCA_963513935.1 of Aphrophora alni. Taxonomy (NCBI): domain Eukaryota; kingdom Metazoa; phylum Arthropoda; class Insecta; order Hemiptera; family Aphrophoridae; genus Aphrophora; species Aphrophora alni. Next base: position 149,821,063 of record OY740765.1, read on the forward strand.
TGATGTAGGCTTAGTTGTTGGATCATATTTTTGTCAAGTACAACATATCACCGCTTCTTGATATCGATCCCACAGCTAACAGAACATCCACTCCCAAGAAATATTGCCCATTTATCATGCCTTTCAAATATAGGTTTAGATTTTGACTCAGTTGAAGAATTTCTTGTTTTTTTTGGACGGAAACGTTCGATGACATTAGGTGAATTTTGTTGAAATAAAGGTGTGTTGTACTGGATTTGTTCGGTGTAGTTGGAATCTTGCAGCTATCATACTCTCTGTCAAAAAAGTAAGAGTGTCTGTACATGGTTCATGATCATGAGGTCTAGGTTGATCTATACAGTCACTGTCTGGTAGCGCCATTTCTTGCCCTCTGTCAGATACATAGAGTAAAATTATTTTGCATAAAGCTACCTCTCCGCATGTTACAGGCATATTTGCCAAGGTCCAATCCACCATCTGAAAGTAATAAATATTTTCTTAATCCCCAAATAAAAATCTAACATATTAGGGTATATACAAAGTGATGTATATTTTTTTGCTGACGACATAACTCATCTCATTACACGTTGGGTGCGCATGAGCGTATACACTCCCAGACGTGGACCGCGCCAGGCCCGCATGGGTGTTGCTCCGCCCACCGCGCCGCTGCTCTTTTGTAAGATTAGTGTGCCTGTAGCACTCGTGTCAAGTAGACCGAGTTTTCGTCGCAGTTTCCGACATTTTCAAGCTACATTTTGGCGGTTTTTGTTAGCGTCTCCCGCCATTTTTGTTTGAGTTGTGTTGTGTATGGTGTACTAGTGTTTGTGTATGATGAATATCGATCTTCCTGGTCCTAGTCGTGGCATTCAACGTGCAAATTCACCGAGACAAGCCGAAAGAGATGTGTCTGAAGATGAAGGCGATCCAGGCATCGTGGATTTGGACGAAATCGAGTACAACAGTGATGAGTCAGAGGCGGCCGACCCAAACTATGAGGACAACCCCCCTGAATGGCAGCCTGTCAATGCTGTTGGAATGAGAGACATTCCCTTTACTAGGGAAGAACGTTTTTTAGTGCCCATTCCGGAAGTTACACCTATTGCATTTTTTATGATACTGATAGATGTCATTTTTTTGGAAAGTATAATGCAGGCAACGAACACTTATGCCTTGGAATTGTTTTGTGGCCCGAACATGCAACCTGGCTCCCGAATTCACAGGTAGGAGGACATAACTGTAGATGATCTGAAAGTGTTCATTGGAGCTATTCAGCATATGGGAATTATAAAGATGCCACACCTCCAAGATTATTGGAAGACAAACCAACTGTTCTGTTCTCAATTTCCAAATTTCACGTCCCGGGACAAATTCCTCCTCATTCTACGCTGCATAAATTTCGAGCTTAGACCTGACCCTAACAATAGATGTTCAAAAGTACAATTTTTGATAGACTACTTTAACAACAAGATGGCGTCAGTTTATTACCCTAAAAAACGGCTCTTCATTGATGAAGGAATCGTGTTATGGCGTGGTACGCTATACTTTAGGCAGTACATAAAGGGCAAACGCCATAAGTACAGTATTAAATTGTACCGTCTCTGCGACCCACACAGCTTTATTTTAAAATTTTTTATGTACTGTGGCATCTTAGATGACCTTGGCGGTCACGGGCATGCAGCAAATGTTGTGTTGAAATTGATGGAGGGGAAGTTGCACTGCAGCCTTTCCCCTTGCATCTTATCTCCTACGGAGGGATACTTACTGCACAGGGACCATCAGGGCAGATAGGAAGTACCTACTCGAAGCAGTAAAATCTGCAAAGCTGAAGAAGGATGAGACTATTGCCCGTTATGCTGAGAGTGTGTGTGTGGCGAAGTGGAAGGACAAAAGGGTGGTAAATTACATTTCTACAGAGTTCGCTAATGATATGGTCACTTCTATCAACAGAGTCAACCTGGAAAGGAAAAAGCCACTTCCAATTGTACACTACAACCACTTCATGAAAGGAGTTGACAGAAGTGACCAAATGATGAGTTACTACTCCTGTGAAAGAAAAACATTATGTTGGTACAAGAAGATCTACATACACGTAATACAGATGTTCATGGTCAACGCCCACTACCTCTTCAATGAGGTTCGCACTTCAACTGGGGAAAGGAAAATGCCTCTGTATGATTTTCATCAGTCAGTGATCGGTAGTCTCGTCCCCCGCCACACCTGCACCTGAAAGGCCACTGAAACGGAGGAGCACCGCACACGTCCCTACCAAGATCGAACAGAAGAGGCGCGACGGAAAAGGCATCCAACAAAAACGTTGTCATGTGTGCCAAAATAAAAATAAAGAAAAAGTTCTATGTGGCAATGTTTGGAGTGCAATGGTAATCCAGGACTATGTATTCCACACTGTTTCGAAGAATACCATAATAATTGATGGACAGATTCGGGAGGGTTGGTTGGGTTGTACATAATTTTTAGTTAAGACTTTTTATGCCTTTTATAGTTTTTAATTAATTTTTTGGTGACTGTGTGTTAATAAACATTGTGTAAAAAACATTTCTCAACAACTTGTGCTGAAAAGGAACGCAAAAAAGGATCACAGACCTTAATTATCAGAAACCGACGGAGAAGATAGTTGCTGGGTGCACATGGACGTTTGTACGCCCACATTTTCAAAATGGCCACTGACGACTTTTTTGGCTCCGGACGACGTTTTGGCATCAAGATTCATCACTTTATTATTAAAAGTAAGTGAAATTTTTTTTTTTTATATTTTGGCATTTTATATGGTATATTGCATGTTTTTTAGCAGTGAACGTGTTAAAGCAAATAATCAACAAGAGCTTAAGCAAATATTACATAATTACCTAAATGAACTGGATGTTTGGTTTTCTGTTAATGGATTGAAATTAAATAATAATAAAAAACAGGTTATTTATTTTAATACATCCACATCCAAATTAGACTTTCTGATAAAAATTGGGTCTTTAGGGATTAGTATAGTTTACCTAGTAAAGTGCACATTAACACATATTTAAATGTTAATTTAAAAGCTGAAATACTATTTGTTTCCAAATAAAATTGTTTGAAAAATACCACTCACATGAAGACAAAAATAACTGCATTATAGTTATTTTTTTCACTTATAATATATGGTATACTGTTTTGGGGGAGGTCTAAGAATGTTAAACATATTTTCATAAACCAAGATTCTATTCTTTAAAGAATTATCCAAAGAAGTTAGAATATTAACTTCACCTTCTGTGTATTAATTGGAGCTCTTATGTTTTGTAAATTCTTACAAGAAATAGTGAAATGTTGATGTATCCAGTCATAGACTTATGTTATTAGAAGAGAGTCCATTATATCTAGGAATAAATAACATATTATAACAATTAAAAAAAATACATATTTGAAAAGACCCCCATGGCAGATTATCAGTAAGTCATGACCTGATATTTTTCGGAGAGATGAAGAAAACTATGTTTTATTTGGGTCCTCAAAAACTACACTTGATCGAAATTGGGCTGATTTTGAGAAAATCACAATTTTGTGGATTTTCTCATAACCCCCAAATTTTGAGTTATAAAAAAAATTGAAACAAAGTTTGGATATATGGTCAGTTGTAGGCGCAGTTAGGGTCGGCATGACCATGAGATAAATTAGGCAGTCGACTAGCCATCAACAAAGAAAGTGATTTTTTAAAGGAGTTTAAATTATTTTTTAAATTTGTTATAAATTTGAAGCAGGGGTAAAACTATTTTATGTGTTCTTACAATAATTGACACATAAACTATACGAATAATGAACGTATCTGAATGGATTATTATTTCTAATTTTAAAATATATAGATATTGCTATAAATGCAATATTGATTTTGTCAATGAACTATAATTAATTTGAATGATCATTGTTGATTTAAGATTAACAATGTTTTCACAATTACCGTATGGAAACGCAGTATATGGTGTGTTAATGATTGTAAACATTATGTTAACCTACTACTTGGTGAGAGAATTTCTGAGTAGAATGGAAAGTTAGACTCACAGAGAACAGTGTCCTTATATTTAGAAACTTTACTTGAATAACGTTTTGTCTGTTTAGTGTTTTATTTTTAATGTCCATTACTTTAAGTTTCATGTCAAACTTCACGTTTGTTTATCTACTGTGTTAACATAAATTAATCCATGATTTATTATTAGATATTATTAGATAGTTGGGACATTTATTATACTAAATTTTAGTATTGATTATTTATATTATGTTTTGTACGTTAGTTTATATTCAATTTATGTAATTATTACTGTAACTCAATTGATATTGATACACAATTATTGTTAATTGTCAAAAGCATAAATCAAGCTTTAATGCAATATAATAATATCAAGCGGGAATTTTAGTTTTTTTGTTTTTTTTTGTCATAGTGACACAAAAGAGCAAAACCATCTTATTTGTGCAAATATTTTTGTTTGTTAAACCACCCATAACTTTAAAATCTGTGCAGCGATTTTAATAATTCTTTCAATTATAATAAAGCTTTATTTAATGTACTCAACTTTGTTATAGATAAAATGCATCTTGTTGAAATTATACTAGAGAATATGGATTTCTTTTTAATCGCTAGAAAAAAAAATTGTTAAAACTTGGGAACTATGGTACTGCACCGATATAAAAAATGTTTTCAGTTCCAATTGGTGTTTAAACATTATAGACCAAATGTCACTGACAAAACATATGTTGTTGCTGAAAATGTTAAGAAAATGCGTAAAATATGTAAAAAAAAAAATCTGTATTTAATATTTTCAACAGAAAAAATGGCTGTTAACTCAGAAATTACTGGTGGTGGATTTCACACAAATTTTTAGTTCCAATTAGTGTACAGTTATATACCAATCACTTACAAAATACATGTTGTAGTTGTAAATTTTAACAAAATGTGTAAAGTATGTCTGAAAGTATGGTTTTAGTATTACAGACAAACTTGGGAACTACTGGATTAATCAAAGATCAAAATCCGGTCAGATATTGTACTTACATAGGAAAGAAAACCACATTAAACCCTCTTGTAGATTTCATAAGGCCTTTGTTGTTCAAAGAGCAGTGTAAGGTAAGAGGGGATCACATGCAGAACTTCCTAGTACAAAGCAAGGAACCTACCGGCAACAGAATGCTGAAGCAAAGTGACAGAAGGATAGGATGATAATCATCGTAAGCCAAGGGGTAGAATAGCACATTCCCACAGCTACTTAGACTTTAATATTCGAACTTAGTACACACTCTATCAGTCACAGTCCACTATCAGTAGGGTTTGTGTGTATGTAGCAACTGAGGATGATGAACTGAGTTCATTGAAATGTTGTCATGTTTTTGTATTCCCTCAATCTCAGGGAATTCCAGGGACATCAGTCAATAACTAGGACATTTTGTGATTTATAACATTAGAGGTAGAATCTAATATCCCAACATCAGAAAAATTAAATTTTGGTTTACATATTGAAACACCTGGCCACATAATCTTTGAACTGGCTTAAGTTATTTGGAACACACATGCTTACTAAACTTTGGCAAGATGAGCTAATTAGTGGATTATTAAAACTTGTCGCAGGTACTGTGTGCTAGATTAGAATATAGGGGCTTAGTTACACAATAGGCTTTAAGAAGTCATGGTGACAGGGGTCATAATTCTCCTTTTTTTAAATCTAAAACTGTTTGAAAATCAGATTAGCTGTTTTAGAATTATACACTTACAAACGAGAGAGAGAGAGCGAGAGAGAGAGAGAGAGAGAGAGAGCGAGAGAGAGAGAGAGAGAGAGAGAGCGAGAGAGAGAGAGAGAGAGAGAGCGAGAGAGAGAGAGAGAGAGAGAGAGAGCGAGAGAGAGAGAGAGAGAGAGAGAGAGAGAGAGAGAGAGAGATTAACAATAGCGCCAACTCTCTAAATGGAATATTCTGCACATATAATAGTTCTCACTGGAAAGCATAAAGGAGTGATTTGTAATTAAATAAATATTTTGCACATTTAAAAGTGTTTGATTTTTTCTAACATAAATCTAAGAAAAGAAACTTTAAAAAATCAATATTTTTTCCTAAAAATAGAAGTTCCAAGCAAGTTTAAACCTGAAGTTAAGGAATTGCCTTGTTGAATTGAGGATTATCTATTCTATATCCCACGGCTTTTTTAAACAATAACTTGGGGACATTTCTTATCATGGGATTCAATTTTTTCCAGGATGGACATTTAAAAATAATTAAAACACTTATACTCGTCATAGCTTATTTTTCCTATATAATTTTCGAAATGCCTCATCTACATGTCTTGTACTGTTAATATGATAGCCTGTTACCTTTAAAACCTTTTTTTCTACTGATATTAATGTATATTATCTCTGGTTCAGGCCAAGTAATTAAAAACACTGATTTGATTTTTTTTAAATATCGAACCAAAAATATTGTGTGCATAAATAATACAATGAACACCTAACGGTTTTGCAGATGGTCATTACACGGAACAAAATGCACGAATAAAAGTTTTAAAGTAGAAACCATGATAGTTATCAGTTGAAAAAACCAACTAGTAAGGTGCTAAATTGCCAAGTCACTGTCCAGCTGTATGTTGAACTTTGTTTACAATTAACATGAAAGAGAAAGAATTAATACAAGAATTCACCTGTGATAAATTATGTTAACGTTAAAACACATAATATACAAACTTTAAAAGAAACCCAAACTTGTAACTACTTACCAGTACATTGAGAGATGTGAAGATATGTATTTTTAAAAATAAATATTCGTAAAAAATAAATATTTTTACATTGATAATATATATATATATATATATATATACAGGGTGATTCATGAAAAAAAAAGGAAAAATAAAAAATAAGAGAAGCTTTCAGGACATGTTCTACTGGTAAAAATAAAGAAAAAAGTTTGTGTAAACATAGGTTCGAAAATGCTTAGTTTTCCATTTATCCACCGTTTTAATTTTTTAACTTAACTTTTGAAAATAGATAATATATTGTGTACAGATTTGCTACACAGATTTTTATGTTACCGTTTAGAAGTGTACAAAACACAAAGACTTTTTTATTGTTATAAAACTTAAAATTCCAGTTTTATGAAAAACTGCTAACAATTTTTATTTTAAACTATTAAAAATGTATCTTCTAAAGACCCATACAAAACCTATTGATTGTCATTTCAAAAAATGCTGGTTAAAAAGGAGAAAGTACCACAGGCGGTTATAATTTAAGGTTTTTTGTTATATAAATCTTTACATTTCATAGAAATCACTTGCACAGATTTAGAAATATTCATACCTCTAAGACCATCATCCATTGTTTCCATTCTTAACTGATAATTCCTGAACCAGCATTTTGAAGAGATGATAACTAATGTTTTTCCCTTATAGCCTATAATTTATCAACATTGTTAAAATCTTTTATTTTTATAAAATCTGAATTTCGTGTTTTGGTCTTCCTAAATTTTGAGCAAATTGTTATTTAGTTGTGTGTTTGGGTGTATGTCAAAGTTTGTATACTGTTTATTAAATAACTCTTTTTTTTACTCCACATGTAGTAGTATGTAGTATAGAGAAAGTTATGTGATGGATTAAAATATTGATGTCATGTTTTTACGGATCTGTCCATTTTGAAGTCCCTTGATTAAAACAAAAGTTTTTGAAATGGTGTCGAACAAATGTGTGTCCTACAACCCTAACACACAGACCAATTTTATTCAAATTTGGTATGTAGGTATATTTTGATCAAATTACAAAACTTTTGAATTTTTTGTTAACTCAAAATTTGGGGTAGCTACAATAAGAAAAAAAAACCATATTTAAATGATTTTATCAAAGTCGTATTAAACGATTAAGATCAAATTTTGCTAAAGTGTAGCCCCTAATTACTAAAATTAAACACATGGGTTGCAATCTATCCAAAAATGCTGATTTCTGAGTTATCAGTAAAAAACGTTGGACCATTTATTTATCATAGGAATTTGAAATCTTATTTCGATATCAAAGCAGATTTTAAAGGTGCATTAAGTAAATTAGGGCTGTTGCAGACGATAAGATAAACCATTTTTCGATATTTGAATATTGACTGCATATTGGAGCTGTTGTTTTACTTTAAATTCATATAATCTTTATTTTTAAAGTACATTTTATCTATAACAATACATGAATTACATGAGGTATATACAAATTTATTGTTTGTTATAAGTTTATTTTCTAAGCAGGACAGATTAGAGACAAAACTTAGTATAGTATAAAATAGATTTCAAAAGTCTTGAGATAAGGCCAAAATATGCCCAAATACCAAATTTTATTAAAATCAGTCTTCACAATAGGGCACATATGACAGACATTTATCATGGGAAAAAACAACTTTTTAACTTAGGGATATTAGCAAATATCTACATCTATATTTTGACCAATCATAACATTAGCTTTTTCTGTGAAAAAGTAAGAATTATATTATTTTCTAAATGTACATAAATGAGTTATGTAATGTTTTTTTGAGTAAAATTATATGTAATAATTGAAATTGAATCCAAGATCTATGTCAATTATAATAGTGTACGGCAATCCTGAGGGATACCAGCTGGATCTACACTTTTTTCATGTAGTCTTTGGTTAGATCCCACTTATTCTTCTGTCCTATAAGGTCTCTCTTGACCAACTCTTGTTTTCTTCTGACCTTGACACTATTAGAGTATTCAAGGGCTAGGGTCTTTATTTTATCTTCTTTTCTTCATTTTTTATAGGGTGATGATGACAGAGAATTTTTTTGTCTTTAAATAACAAGAAGGGGAAAAAAAACCAAAGTGGAATGGTTATGTAACACTAAGATAGTTTTGTAGATGATTACATAACCACAAAGTTTAATCTCATATTACTTGTTTGTACAGGTTTGATAGTAGGCCTAAAGATATTTATTTACAAGAAACAAGACACCTCAATGAAACCTTTCAACACTCAACCACTGTGAAACCTCTCATTCGACTGGAACACTTCTAGGTAAGCATTGGGTAGTGTAAAAATATATGTGATTTTAGTAATTTATATTATTTTGATTTGATTTTAGAACCTCACTTTGAGGTTGTTCAATTATAAATTCAATTTCTGTGCAATATTTAATTTTTAATTAACTGCTTCTATATTTTCAAATTAGAAAAAACAAACTGTTAAGTTACTATTTATTATTATTTGGTTAACAAATTCATCTATCCTCATTATCTTGTGTTACTGATCGACTAGCTATATAAAATATATACAACATACAGTAAATATTATTTATTATTTTATACACAAACATTGAAATTATTGAAAATGTTTCTTTGAAAGTCTCTTATAAGATTATTGAAGGATTGTGACATAGAATTCTTTAACTATAGTTTTCTTATATTACTTACAAATTTGTCCGTTTCTCTCATTTTTTTTTTTTACTTGGATTCAAATTTTCTTATATTGAGTTACACACCCCCATTGTTTTGAAACCTAAGATTAAATAACTATAAATTTGCAATCTTTTTGCAACACTATACCTCCCATTTCCTATGATCCATATCATATTTTTCTGTCTTATTAGAATACTTTTATTTCTTTCATTATTTAAAAAAATGCATACAAGTTATTTTAAACCGTAATTTAACATATTTTATGTCTTATATCCCTTTCTTACAAAATACAGCGTGTTAAATAAGTCCTAGGACAGTTAAATTAAAGGCCTTTATGAGTAGAACACAATGCTGCAAACCCCACCTCAAAAGGTTCATCCTAGCTAAAATAGCATGGGTTTACATATTACAACATATTAGCTACAACATCAGGTATGTTAAAAACAGCTTAATACTGTTTACTAGGTAAAGGTTATGAAATGATACCTTTGCAAATCCATATCTGGCTTAATTTTTTTTAGACTGGACAGTCTTTGTATAAGCCTCGTCGATGCTGTAACTGGCGGAACCATGGTCGGCTAGACCAATAAATGTAGAATTTAACAAAAGAATTTGTGTGTGTTTTATTTGTATGACAGCGTTGTTGTCTAATTTTTTATTGAGGGAAATTTGAATGGTAACATCTACCTTACCTTGCATGAGGAATTCATAAACTCTATCATAACAGATTTGATTAAGAATCGGCAAAATGAACAGGGTGAGTTGCAATATTATGAAGATTTAGTCTGCGATCAACTTGACTGTGCACCCCACTTTATCGCATTAACAAAGTTGGTTGAATGACAATTTTCCTGGCCGACACCATTGAATGGCCCACAAGATCATCTAATTTGACACCCTTAGACTATTTCTTGTGGTGCACACTAAAATATGTAGTGTACAAAACATCGCCAGTTGATTCAACTGCTCTTAGAAATCGAATAATAGTGGAGTGTAGGGGTGTTCCAAGAAAAACATTTCAAAAATTCAAAAGTGAATTTCAGAACAGGTTGTATTATTGCATGGAGAGAAATGGTGAACATTTTGAATCAACATTGAAATTTTAGAAGAAAATGCAAGAATGCGGCAATTGTAATGTTTCAACCAGCATATTAACATTTTTGTTAGTACTTAGTCGGCAAGTGGGTGCACCTGGGTATATCATAGTATCCCAGTAGGCCAGTATGCTTATACCAAAGGTACATAGAAGAGATGCCAACCTGATGTTTGGTAATTTACAGACCGTTACAGTATCTTATTTGTAAAAATTTTACAATTATTCTTTTTTAACAGACTTGACACTTTGACAAGTTTATTTGGGGAATAAAGGACCTTTTTCGTTATCTCACATCATCATTATTATCATTTTTTCTGTTATTTCAGATCATAATTATTATGATTATTTCTGTAAACATTTATTATGATCAAAATACACTTGACTTTTATAACTTCTACATTAAAAAAAAATTATCGATTAGTTTAAAACCAGCCGATTAGAGTTATTGTAGAAGTTTTTGTTAGAGTTTTTATTAGCAATTAGCTATTTTAAAACAGACAACATGAACTTTCTGAGCTTCCATCTTTAACAGTTTTTTTACAGAGGAAAGGTATTTTGCATAATCATAGGTTGTGTACTAATGGACATCCCATGAAGTTGTACACCAGAAGGAAAGACAGGTGGGGTTAAGGGGTTAAGTTAGGTTATGTTATTGGCATGTAAGCCAATTTATGCCCCCTTCATAATGAACTTTTGAAATACAGTTAATTGTTATTAATTTTAATTTATAAATAAATATAATTATATTATGTAAAATGCATTTTAATTTTCAAACAAATAAGCCTATAATTATTTTACATGAAATGCAATTCTAATTTTTAATCCTTTTCACTTATGATCTGAAATAACAGAAAAATATTGATAAAAATGATGATGTGATATAACGGAAAAGGTTTGAAAAAAAAAAAATCTTAAAAATATATTTGAGTGCATTTGCTCTCTCGTTCATAACCTTAATTACTTATGTGTGAAGTTTTCTTTCAGTGATTTTACTTTCTCTCATATTTGTAGTATAGAGAAAGTTATATGATGGGTTAAAAGGTCGATGTCATATTTTTGTCGGATATATCCGCTGTCTGTTTTATGTACAGAGTGCTTTACAACCCAACGCATGGACCAAATCAAATTTGGTATTTGGGTATATTTTTGCCATATTGTGTGATTTTTTTACCAATTTTTCAATAACTCAAATTTTGTGGTTGCTTGCAATGCCATAAGAAAAAACACAAAATTATGATTTTGACGATTTTAAATAAATTTTGCTCAAGTTAGCCTCTAAGCGTACAATAGACGCTCTTTTATCCGGCATTCTAACAACAGGCACGTTCTACTAACCGACATCAGCTGAGCCACTCACGGTCGGTTTTTTCCGGTTATGTTCGGGCAGCTCACAGGCCTCGACTGACATTTCTCGCCAGTGCAGTGGGTTGTGTGCGCCGTTTTCTTAGTCATCCAGTGTTTGTCTGCGTCTGACGCGATACTATACTACAGTATTGTACAGTGCAGTACTGTGATGTAACTGTCAGCACAGTCTTGTGAACCTAAAGTCTCATGGAAAGAAGCTACTGATCCATTTAATACATTTATAACATTTGCTGAATCCAATAAAAGCTACAACTCCACAGAACTTATAAATTTGTGTTTAATCCGAAACGAATTTTTGAAGAAGAAATCCGAAACACGAAAGCAACGTGACATCAGAAACTTTTTTTAACACACATTTTTACTTTTGTTCGTAAGACCAGTTTACAGTACATATGTGTACAACCTTAACTAAACATAATGTACAGTACAAATGATATTTGATTTGATTTTATGTACAAACTGTAATGTACAATTATTTTTTTCGTCATTTAGTACTTTTATACATACATTACTTTATATTTAATACAAGGATTGTTCAGCATTTTTTACTCTGTGTTTTTCTTCATAACCTTGTCAAATATGCGTTTCGTTCTTTTGGGTTTGTATAGAGTTAATTTTCTTAGGTATCCCCTTTAAAAACTAGATATGCTCGATTATACGGCATGGCCGTGGTCCCAAACGTGCCGGTTAAAAGAGCGTCTACTGTACTGGTCTCCATGTGCATGGTAGAATCTAAGGGTCCTCATCATAATGAATACACAACAGATTTATAAGAGATATCAATCATACGTTTTGTGTTCCATTGATATCATGAGTATTAGTCCTACATATAAATAATCTGTTTGTAGGATGCAGGACCCAAACCTGGAAGTTCTCTACAGTCCCAGCAAATGGACGAAAAGACTACTCAAAGATGTTGTTAAAACACATATTGAAGTAACCACACAAGGTAATGTGTTAATTCAAAATTCAACTAAAGTATGAATTGTATCAATAGTAGATCTATTGTTGCTGATTTTTACTATCTATGAGGTTATGTTTTTAACAATTTTTATTTTAGTAATAAATCTCTCGTTATTTATTGTAGAAAACATATTTGGATATCATTAGATGTTGTAAGATAAGGCTTAAAAGTTAAAAGTTAACTACTTAAATTTGTAGTTCATCTTACTGGAAGCTTATAATTAATTTATTTGTATTACCTTAATTGGTCCGTCAGCTTTTCTTCTTTGTCTTGTTCATGATAGCCATTTCGGCTATTATTCAATCATGGGGAATGATTTGTAATTGGATTATATACAGGCTGTTTCTGAACTTTCCTTACAAACTTCGAGATATTGTTCTTTGAGTAAAAAGAAGCCAAAAACCTAATACAACCAGGGTTTCGTTGTTCCTCTGTCCGTCCATATGTTTTTTATATAAAAATTGTTTTGAAAAAAATAGCTACACAGAATTGAACCAAATTTTGGTGTAGTTTTGCTATTGTGTTAGTTTCAGTAATTAAAACAACCCTGAAACTAGCCATTTTACTAAAAAAATTACAAGAACAACTTTTTTATATATAAATTTTATCACAAATCCAAAAGAGCTTTAGTTTTTAAAATTGGGTGAAAAATAAACAAGGTTTGAAATATCATGTCTGGCATCACATGGCTGTTCTTCTCCTCTCCAAAATAATGGAACAACAATGAAAATAACAAATGAAGTTGTTTTTTTAGATATAAATTTTATTGGAGTTTTATTGACAATTTAATATTAACAGTAACTTTTTATTAAGTGAAATTCTAATAGTTTGTACAAAATTCTTTTATGAAATGAGGTAGATCTTTTAAGTAGATTTTGCAAACATTTTTTAAATATTCACAAAAAATAGTAATGTAATGCTAAACCCAACCTCTAACATATCATTTTTAAATAAAGGTCCATAGAACTTATCTATGTAATAAAAAAAGAGTTAAATATAAACACTTTGGAGTTAGTATGTCAAGAATGATAAAAATTGGTCTATTAGCAGGAAAAATTGCACATAAATATCGAAATATTAAATACAAAAATATTTTTATAATTTTTCTCATTATATACCTACAAAAGTATTCTCGTCTATTTGTAAATACAAATGTGTAAATAGAAATGAGTAAAAAAAACTCATCTATTTACAAAATTTTTATTTGAAAAATCAATATTTTATGAAAAAATGTAAGGCGGCTAAAAAAATTAGGCTTGTTTTTCAAAATTCATAGAAAATAGTAACATAATGCAAAACTCAATTTGTAAGATTCCATTATTAGAAAGATATGAAAAATTCATTTACGTAATAAAAAAATGTAACTCATGTAAATTTTGGAGTTAGTATGTCTGTAATATAAAAAAATAGCCCTAACGAAGTGCAAAATTCGAGATAAACAGCTAGATGCAAAATATTCTAATATGTAAATACAACTGTGTAAAAAAAAAAAATCAAAATGAAGTATGAAAAAAACTGCAAAATCGCAACGACTAAAAAGTTAGGCTTATTTTTCTAAATTCACAAAAATAGTAAAGTAATGCTAAAATCAATTTGTAATATACCATTATTAAGAGAAAGATAGATAAAATTCATATACTGTATGTAATTTAAAAAATATAAAACAACAATTTAGGAGATCATATATAGGAAATTAAAAAATAACCTTAAAACCAAAGTGTCAAATTCCAGATAAACAGCTAAATACAATCAAATATTTCTAATGTATTCAAAATATAAAAAGTTTTAAATAACTTTTATATTAACCAAAGTGTCAAATTCCAGATAAACAGCGAAATACAATCAAATATTTCTAATTTATTCAAAATATAAAAAGTTTTGTGGTCTATTATTTAAACTACACATAATTAATAAATCCACTAATAAATTACTAAATATCTGTAAATAAATTCTGCAAATATTATTACTAATTAATATTTGACAACATCTGACGTTATTAAAAATCCCACTTTCACTTCGGTTTCAGTGACCCATAGAAGAACGTCTATAACACTGAATCTATGATGGTGGCATTATTTTCAAAAGCATAGATCGAAAGATGTAAGCATGGGACATTCTCCAACCAGTAAAAAACAAATAAGTTAAAAAACAAATAAATTAAGTTATTAAGGATTTGGTTACATATTTAATTAATTAAGAAGTTTACATAGAAATTATAAAATTATTTAAATGACAATTACAAAAAACTTTGAACAAAAATATTTAAAACAAATTATAAATCGAACAATTTAAATTAAGCGCCTACCATGAATAAATGTAACACCCTCTAGGCTGCAATTGACAAAAGGCGCGTGTTGTATTCAACACACAGAGTCCGATGCCATTTGGAACGGAAAAGTACGAAATTCCCTAATCACTAATGCAAGCTAGGCAAAGCAGTTGAGCGTTCCGTTCCAACCAGCATTACAAACTTAGCAAACAGAGCAGGATGGAGGTATGTGAGGAACGCTCTGCGTTTAGAACAATCATGGAGCGTTTTAAAAGTAAATAATTAGAAACTTTTACAGAATGATGTTAGTTTAAAAGAAGTGTTGTTTTAATTAATATTTTTTGGACCTGAAATGTGAGTAAAAATACTGTAACTTTGATTATATATAAGTGATAGAACTTTGGGCAGTGAACTTGATTATTAGTATGTAAGTATGTGAATTAATGTTTGTCTAAATTCTTTAGTAAAATAATAAGACATGTTATTTCTGGTATTAAAAGGAAGATACTCAATTTTTAAACATGAGTGAGTAAAATTCTCATTGAGTATATCCTACCATTCACGTGTCACAGTAGTCTGCCTGGTGAGTACAGATTAGAGCCTGAACCTTGAATTCCTTCTTTAAATAATATTTCAAAATCATTCAAAACTTATAAATTAAATAATTACATCTTACAAAATAGCGCCCGAACATAGGGTTAACTATAAAAACATCATACAAAAGGGCCCTCGAACAGATTTTCAAATATTTGACAATTAATACTCAATTAATACTTGATAAACCAAAATCAATAAAAACTCAGAAATTAAATAGAAACATCTTACAAAGAGGATAAAACAACCTTTAAAATAGGGTGAATCCCAACTTGATAGAACAGAATTGTTTTTGAATAAAATAGACAAAAGTGACATATTTTGTCGTCTGCTTTGACTGGAGTTTGGTGTTTCAAAGTGATGCGGCGAGACACAATAATTTATCAATTTTAATCATGTGACATATTATTATTTTAGGCACTTTAGTTATATGAAAATGAAAGGTCAGATCATTAGCTTTACAATAGTGACAAATTTATTGTGATTGGATTATTTTTAGTGGGTGAAATGTTGAATAATGATCCAAGAATGTACACAAGCTATATTGGGACGCCAGAAGACTGATGGAATAAAATCCGAGAAGTCGCCATAAGAAACAAACAAAAAAAATGTTGAATAAAATATACTCAATAAGTATAAAAGCCACGATAATTTGGAATACATAGCTCAAAGAAGGAAGAAAAATAATATAGTATTCATTGTAGAGTAGTAGGTCTGAAATTCTGACTTGTTAAAAATAAACAATAATGATGTTTGTTTCAGACAAAATGGTTACCCTTCTAGCACTAGCAAAGTGACGTCATGAGAAACACTAACTTTATCTATTTTAATCAGTTTACATGTTACCAGTAATATTTTAGTTATATGAAAATGAAAGATCAGATCATTAGTTTTACATTGATGTAAAATTTATTGCGATTGGACTACATTTAGTGGACGAAATCTTGAATTATAAAACGTATGTTGAGCGTAGTAGCGTTGTAGTCGGTTGCCTCTTGCGGAACAGAAAAGTGTAAATGTTGTAGTCAGTTGCCACTTGCAGGGTGTTTCAACAATGAAACCAGCTGTTTTTGTAGTATAAAAATCAGCAGTTTGAAATAAAAACTTTGTTTGATTTATTTACACATTGGAAATATTACTTAACTAGTTGTCGTATGCCGTCATTTACTGCAGGACTAGAATATTTTTTAAGCAGGAAAGTAGTGAATTACCGGTATTATGAATAAGTATATTTCAGCTGAGTATTGCGATATAAAATTTTTTTATGAAGCTGCTAGGGGGAATGCAACAGAAGCTAGGAGGATATACAGTGAGAAGTTTCTAAATAGCACCACACTCTTGTATTCAGACTTTTATTAAAATCCGATTAAAATTTATACCCATAAAACAACTTAATTTATTATATGTTGTTCCATTAGCCTATTCTGTAGAGGACAAGAACATGGCCATGCACAACTGGAAAGAATTTAAAATCTTGTTTATTTTTCACAAAATTTTAAAAATAAAAGCACCTATGGATTATGATAAAATTACACAAAAAGTTGTTCTTATAACTTTTTTGTAAACTGGCTAGTTTTAAAGATATTTTAATTTAGAAGCTTTGAATGGCTGCCATTTTAAAATGAATTGGGTTAAAATAATGAAACTTAACATACTAACTGAAACCAACAATATACCAAAATTTGTTTCAATTCTGTAGAACCGATTTTAAAAACAAATTTTTTCAAAAAAAAACAAAAAACATACGGACAGATGGACAATGAAATGAGATAGATCCATGGTTGTATTAAGATTTTGGCTTATTTTTATCTAAGGAAAAATACCCTAAAGTTTGTAAGGAGAGTTCAGAAACAGTCTGTATTTACTCTCATCATATATAATTATTTTAAATTAATACATTTACACAATTTCACAACACAAAAATGTAGGGTTATAAAAATGAAAGGAAATGATTTTAACTGTGTGTTTTGTATTGTGAAATTGTGTAAATCTATTTAAAGTTATTATATATGATGAGGTAGTTAATTAGAAACAATGTAACCATGGGTGGATAATAGCCGAAACGGCCTTCATGAACAAGATGAAGAAGGAAAGCTGACAGACCAATTAAGGTAATACAAATTAATTAAAAAGTTAACTTTGAAAAACCAACATTATTGAAGAGAATGTGACTAATACGTTTTGTTTCGGTTTTGTAGCCGATATTGTAGCAAAATTTTATAAAATTTGTAGAGGCAATTTAAAAAATAAAATATTAAAAATTTTGGTCTTATGGTAGTCCTAAATGGTGAGTTTATTTGATCTGTGAGAAAGTTTATACTATATATACTATAATAGAAATAATAATTCTATTTATATTATGAAACAGAGATATCATGAAACCCTTAGATCTGAGCCAATTTTTTTACATCCCATTGAAGTTGCCTCAGCAAGAGAAGTTTGTCTCCATATTGTTTTTGATCTACCTCTATTGTGTGCCTCCTGTGGATTCCATTTTAGTGTTTTAATGAGATACATGATTGAGTTTTAAAATATGCCCTAACCATCTCCACTTATGTTTTTTATTTATTTATTTTGACTTTTGGCGGATAGGTCATGGTTGGTGGTTTGTTTTGTTCAAAATTTATGCAACTATGTGCATAAACATCTGTAGATGAAGACCTGAAATTGCTTCATGATTTTTTTTTTTGTAATCTTTTATGTATTTCATCCATAGTACAAGACTTGATTCGGTACTATTAAACACATGCACCTTAGTGTTGAGAGAATACAAATTAAAATTCCAATTTTGTCAGTTTTTCTGGGCTTTTGAACTCTAATGTTAATATCACGATCTGTTCCAACATTTTTGTCTATTATTGTGGAGAAACACATTACACTACAACTTGAATGTGTGTGCCATCAATAAAAAAAGTTTGGGTATTAGGTATAGCTGAATTGTTTTATTTGTTTATTTTCAACCATATTTTGGGAGAGAGCTGGTAGATGTTGTCATCATAATCAATTAATTTCTTTATTGTCATTAATCTTATTTTACAATCTAATGAACATAGTCAATATATAAAATTAAGAATAATTTGTTACAATTTGCTAAAACTATATTCTAAAAAAAATGCAATTAAATATACATGCTTAGTCTAAATAAACAATTGTTCTTTGTAACTATAAATATCAAGAAAACCAAAAGTAACAAAATTAAAATTTTGAATAATACTATCAGATAAGAACCCTTCTCTAATGTAATTAAATAATACACTAATTCATATATAAAACACTATGTTTACTACAACGGAAAAATCTCTGTTTGATATTTCCCTGGAAATTAGATATCACACGTTCCCCTTTATTATACGCAATATCTCAACTCCTATAAATTTTATTTACAGGAGTAGTTCCCGTGAGTAAGAAAAAATTTAAGTTTCCCACTGGAAGTGTAGGCTTCTCGATTTATCTAGCCTGGGAAACTATAAACCCTTCTACAGTTTAGTGAAGCCAAACTATAGAAACCCCCTTTGTTAATTCTTCCAGTATTAAATTTAACTTTATTCCCTTTGCTCAAGGAGAACACGAACAATTTTTAAATATTTTATTTTACCAATCTCAGGTGTGTGTTCTTGGGAAATACCTATATCAATACACTATCTCTTACCTGAAATTTTCCTGAGATCCTGGCTTGTGGAATAGGTTAATCTAAAAAAAAAAAGTTATACGCACTGCTCTTATGAAACAGAATAGAACTGAATTTATTTTCTGAATAGTTAACAATATCAAAAACTTGTATGACAAAATAAACAAAATCTTTTAAAATTAAAATTAACAAATCCTTTTTTATTTATATTTAATAACTTAAAACTAGAGCAGGAGTATTTGTAACATTTATTTTAATATTTAATTTCTTAAAAAATTCTAAACCAAAATTTGATCCTTTTGGAACCTCTAATTGCTCAGTTGATTTCTGATTAGGGTTTTGTACAACTGTATTTCTTTACTATTATTTATCTTTTAAAACATATTAATTATTATATAAAAATTAAAAACCCACAATCAGGAAACTTATTTTAACATACAAGATGACATGAAACAAAAGATAGTCCCAGGAAAATTAATATTTAACTCTATTTTGATTTACTCTTTAATTCTCACTATCACTTTTTTGTATAATTTAATTGATTAAAAGAAACCAAACCTTGAAGGATGTGATGTTTCCTGGACTCTCGATGAAAGAAGCTACATTGTTCTGGTGGTGATGTTATAATCCAACAATGTTGTATTTATCTCACTGATATATTAACAACACTTTTGCTCTTCCTAATGAGCCACTTATTACAATTTATGTGATTTTTGAAAATTTTAACCTTTTTCACACTAGTTTATAAATTCACTTTTTTATTGTTTTGAATTAATTATTCTTTTTTCTTATTTTTAAAAGTTACTATAATTTTTATAAGGATTTAAATTTTAAATTGAACAATTCTGAAAACGACTGGTGTAGAAAGTATTATTCAAAATTTTTTTACAGAATCCTGCGAGTGGTTAAGTGACCACTTTTATAGCCAAAAGTTTCCCATTCTGTGTACCTATCTTCTCTCTTTAGGGACTTTTTCCCTATTTACTTTATTCGCTGTCTAATTTCACTTTTTGTGTACAGGAATGAGTTTAGTTATTTAATTTTAATCTTATGTAATCTTGTTTTTCTCTAGTAAACCTTTTTAAATTACTTTTTCTGATTATTTTTAATTGTACTGGACTTGGTCTTTAGTTGGTAGTCAATGCTCCGCCTCAAATATGTCACAGATCTGTGATGTTTTTGCTTCTGCAGCTTTTAACTTGCAAGTTGAAAAAAACTCTTTTGTTTTTCTTAAAACTGATCTAATTTGTTTCCCTTTAGAGCTATTTTTATTAGACTTAGTTCATTTTGTCGCTGCTGATCTTAGCTATCCTTACGTTGTTGTGTGATTTCTCTAGCATTATTATTTCTTGCATAATCGCAGTTCGTAACTTTACGTAATTTTCCAAAACGATTTACACACCTGTTGACCTTTCTTCTTAAAACTCGGTAGTTTTGTAGCCCTAGCTATGTAAGTGACGTAACCGATTGAGATTTTTCTGCAAGTCTCTCAATTACGTAATTACCGACACTTTATTCAGCCCTATCTGTTTTCATATCAAATTTTTGATTAATTTTCCTAACTCACAATATTTACTAATTGATTTTAATTACTTTTGTAAAGTTTTAGCTTTTTTACATTACTAGTTTTCACACAAGGTGTGAAAAACTGTCAGTTGAACAATTTTATTAAAATTTTATTTTTAAAGTTATTTTTTATTAATATTTTTTATTAATTATGAAATTGTATACAATAATTTTTCAAATATCTTTCTCTCTTAATTTTTATGACTGACAACTTTACACTTTTCAAACACCTTTTTAAATATTCAATTTTTCAAAATTTCTTTAATAACATGTTTTACTTAGATTTTTCTCTAGATTACAAAAATATAACTTTTTTCAAAATCTAGTCGATTTTGAAAAATTCTCATTATTTATTTTTTTAATATCCTAGCATTTATCAATTACAGTAATGTGAAATACCAGTAACAGATATGAATTGAGCACATTTTGTACTACAATTACATATCATCCACCTTTGATATTTCATATTTTCAAAATTGCTAAACTTAGGAGTTTTCCGTCAAGGCGAGTCCGTGAAACGTGATTTTTGCACCTGCCATAGTCCAATTTCACCGACTTGTTTTAGACGGAAAAGATTGCTACAACTCTCCGTCAATTCTCTGCATTAGACCCATATTTTGACATTTCCTTTTTTAACCAAAATATAGCTACATACAACGGATTTCCGCTGTAATACATATTTAAAACATTACTTACTAGTAACTAAACATTTACAAACAATATTTATAAGACCATTAGATAAATAAATACACAATTAATGATATGTTGATGTTGCAGATTTATAATTAATTTACATTGTACACAGGATTCACAATAAACCTAAAGGTCTCAAATGGTATTTAAAAAAATTTAATTGCAGGTTATTAAAGGATTGCGATACTAAAATATAGTAGTTATTCAGTGACTTGGTTAATCTATAATAGGGAACATCGATAAGTTGAATATATTTAGTGTTATAACTGTGCTGTTGAGGCCTATAACTTACATTTGTTAAGTTCATCTCAAGGTCTTCAAGCCTACTTGAATTCCACTATTCTCTTAGGAGAGTGGTTCAATTTCTGTAATGTTTGTGATACTATATAATTAAAGTGATTTGTATTAATTGCAGTCAGTGAAGCCGTCAGGGAACAAATACCTTTTGAAAAAGATGTCAGATATGGTTTGAGAAGTAACCAAAAGATGGATATTTACGGCAAAGACACCATTCCTAAAGGTAGTTTAACAATATTGTTTAACATTTCATTTTATATAATATGATAGTACGAGGGTTACTTTTTAAATAAGAACTTTTTTTTTTTGTGGATCACAGAAATATTTATTATTTAACAAAATTTTAATTGAAAATACACACTACAACATTTTTAATTTTTCTGTGTAAATCTCCTTGGACATCTAAGTATTTGTTGAGACACGGCAGGAGTTTGTTGAGCTCTTCATCATACAAGTCCATTAGACCTGCCCATTAAACCAATCCACCACTGATTTTTTCAATCTATCATTTGCAATTCGCTTTCATCTCAGCTTTCATTAAAAGTTAAGTTTCCAGTTAAAAAACTGGAGCTGAAAAAAAAATTGTTGTTTATGACAACAGAAAGAATTTCATAAATTACAGATTATGAAACTAGAAAGACATCCTTATGTTTTCATAATTATGTTATCAACTTTGTTTGTCAAGTCGTCCATATTGACATTAGGCTATCCGAATAGTGACTCAAACATGAACATCAATACGCTCTTTATTAAATAGCTTGCAAGATTGATCCATATTTATTAATTTTATCAATAGCTGGCAACAAAATTTTGTTGTTGTTGTTGTATAGGAATAGTCCATTTAGTAAACAATTCATAAATTTAAATAAAATAAATGAATATTAAAAAGTATAAAATTTAATATCTGAACAAATTCAAATGGTATATTTTTCACAATCAAAAATCTAGATAATATAAAGAAACTGTTCGTTGAAAACTACTACATAAGGAAAAAATAACAATACTTGTTACACAATAAATCAAACGTTAAGAAAATCAAAATATATAATATTATTTTTAAAAACATACGGTACTTTAAAATCCTATGAAAAATATTCACACATGCAAAAGAATGGTAAGTCCTCGAATATGTGCGGGGGAGCTATCTAACATTTAATAGATATACACACATACCTAACAGACAGACTGAGACGGTTTGGGATAGTACCCAAACTGCTCAAGTCTCAAAAATATCCCAAAAATGAAAAAATTGGAAGATTTTTTGAAGATACTTTTTTTACTGAGTTAAAATAACCAGTATCGACAAGTTGACCAAGCCTATACAATTCTATTCAAGGGTGAGAGTGTTCAATGATGAGTCATCTGCAAGTTTCGAGGATAGTAAAAACAACAATTGATAAAGGGCATAAAGGGAACCACTTTTGGTAAGTTAAGTCAAAATCGGTCAAACCGATGATGAGAAATAAAATAAGAAAGGGTTAATTTGGTTAAATCAAAAGTTACAGTTTTAAAAGTTAAAAAAGATAAATTTTATGTTACAGTTAGATTAATAAGAGGTAATATTGTAAAATTGAATCATGAGAAGCATGTATTTGTTAAAATAAGGAGGGGGGTTTCTAACATCAAGAAAGCATACGTCAAAAGACGAAACTTGGAGGTTGCATAGCGTCTTAAATAAAAGGACTAAAAGGATAAACCAAGAGGATTCTTTCGTTTCAGGACAAGGGCAACAAGGAACTGAAGAAAAATCGTTTAAATCTCGAAAGGATCAAAAGTTGGTCATCTCAAAATTACGAAAACATTCAAACTCGAATAACTTGAAAAGTCATGTTTTGATAAACACTATTCGAGTTTTATTGTAACCTACAAAGCAAGAGATTCATTTCTGAAGAAATGATGCCATCAGAATTTCCAAATTCACAACCAAGAAAGAGTTATGGCAATTAAGAAGAAAATTGTTAAAAAACCTTGAGCGACAGGTACGAACATGAAACGAGGTGGATCGCCTGTACCCACTACGCAGTTAAGAGGGGGAAGTTCCGCCAACATCAGACAAGGCAGACCAAAATAGTAAACAAACCAAAAGGGGTAATTAAGAAATAGTTTGGACAAAATAGATCAACAAATACATGAAGAAAGCTTAGTACATCATCCTACTGTGAATAAAGGGCTGAATACTAATCAAAACAACAAGAAAAAACATTAAAAGCAAAAAAGGGAAAATTAGAAGGAAAGTGACAATTTTAGAAGAACCGAGGTTACTTTCGTTGAGATTGGAGAAAATTAAAGTATTTAGACTTCATCATCTGAGCTAGTAAGTCAATTTCTGGATTTTACAGCAGACCAAGTTGGATATAATTCTGCTACTCAACTACACTCAAGATATAAGGACTTAAAATTTTTTCGTCGAACAAATATTGGACTTGGAAGATATTTAGAAAAATATTTTCGACTTTATAAGAAGAAATGTTATAGCTTCGTGAAGAAATAGGACAGTCTTAGCGTTGAAGAACACAAGCTAATAAAGGGAATGAATGTTTGAAACCTTGCATTGAACTATTGCTGATTTGATTCAAGAAACTTCAAAAAAACAAAAAATTCATCACAACATACCACTTCGGACCGAGTTGGGAATTCCTACGCTAGAAGAACGAGGCATCGGGAGAAAATATTCAACTGACACTACTCCGACTTTCGGGATCGTCTACATGCCTTGACCAACTTGAAATAATTGAGGAATGGGACTGACACAGCCTTACTACTAAACACCATTCAGGAGCCGAAGCCATCTTTAAACGTACCAAGGTACCATATTTTGAATAAACAAATATTCGCCAAATCGTTAAATAAAATTTAAAGACAGATCAAATAAATTGGGAAAGTTTTAAAATATTTTAAATTCATTTTTATTTTCTTAAATATCTGATACTCATGGTCAATTGAATAGGATGTTAAGTTAATATTAACTTAGAATTTTAGTTTTAATTTGTACTTGTTTATTAATAGAACATAAGAGTAAACAACAATTGACAAAGCTTTAAATAAATTTCTACGTAATAAATCTTGTATTTTTTAATTGAAATAAATAAAATAAACTTGCTATTTGTGTTATATATGTTTTAATTTGTCTTTGATTGAATTATGTTTGTGTATGAATAACGTTTTTATTTCAACGTAGTTTTAAGTATATTTTGAAAGATTAATAATAGTTTTTTGTTATTGTTCTGATTTCAATTATACTTGATTCATATTGTTTTGATATTAGTTTGATTGATAGTGTATACCATAAATATTATAATTTAAATTCAAATAACATCCAATATTGTTTTCTATTTTGAACTTTAAAACCCTACTAGTGGTAAGTTGCTCGGCTTTAGCAATTATGTGACAAGAAATCACGTATTTTGCAATTCAACATTTCGCCCATTTAGAATCGTCCTATCTAAACAATTCTATACTAAAGTTTGTGTCTAGTTGAAATTGGATATACCTATGATCTGAAAGTCAGGGTTCCTCTAGGCCATCCTTTGACCAGTGTTAGCATGGTCTCGGAACATAATGTAATATCGATAACTTCTTCTCTTAATCTATTCCTAAAAGTAGGCCTATTACCAACATTTAATTCATATAGATTATTAGACATAAGAAAGAAAAGTAAAGACTCACTTCTATGGTTGTTATTACTGCTTCCCTAGCCGCTTCATGGTGTGAATGACGTTACTGCCAATAAGAAGCCGTTTGGCACCAACTCAATATGTCACGATCAGTTCCAGTTCCCTTGTGGATGGTAATGTCTTGGCGTCATAGGGGATATAGATGGAGCTCATTATTAGGACTTGTTTCTCACCCCTACACTGCAAGCTGACCTGGACTGTCATTATGTCTTTGGAACAAAACTCGACTAACGGCAAGTTATGTATCCCCTTACCTAAAATTACATAAGTTCTTACATTAGGCAGGGAATTACATTAAATAAACTAACCTTTTGCATCTTCAAGCTAGGCTACCAGATCTCGGTGAATCTATGACTTCTGGATGACGGCTATGTCGATACTATTCCTGATGAAGTACTGACAGCCTTACTGTGTGTAACATTTCACTTTTTTTATCTCAAATTGTGTTAATGCTTGATTCAATGTACGAAGTGAGCGATATATGATATAAAGGACTTCGTATATTAAGATCCTGTGATGACGGACAGACAGTTTTCCAAAATTGGTTAATGTTATAGAACCATGTGTAAATGAGTTGTATGAATGAAATTTGTGAATAACTGAATAATAGATGTATAGTTTAAAGATATAATTGTACATTTTTTATAATAAGTAAATATTTTAAGAAAGAATATGTCCTAAAGATGTGTTAAAAGCAGTGCAGTGTTAGTGCGCCGATAAGTGTAAGCATGAAACATCTCCAACCAATAAATAATAATAAATAATAAATAAGTATTAATAAATAATTTGTAATAATAATAAGTAATTGTAAATACATGTTAAGATAAGGAAATCATTTGTGATAAATAAATACAAAAGTGAACTTTTAAATAAAAAATGCTTTTATAGAAGAAAATGACATTATTTACATAATGTGTTTTAATTAAACAAAGAAACAGACTATTCTTTTGGCTACACACTTCTGGTCAGAGCGTCGAACGGAGCAAATGTGTTAGAATGTAAAATTTCTTTATTGAATGTCGAGTGAACCAGTAACTAAGTGAATCAGTCATAAAGGTATGGTGTTAGTGAAATTACAAAAAGTGATATGTTTTTGAATAAAGGTAATAAAAAATGAAAACGATCTGAGAAAAATGTAAGTAAAAATGTAACAATTATTACAACCAAACTTTCCTTAAAAAGCACTATGTACAATTAGAAGATATTTATGACATGGGCAGATATTAGAATTATGATTTTGTATTTAGATTTAAGTTTGAATAATAATAAAAACGTCAATGCTTTTTATCTTTAATACAAATTTGTACTTTCAAAATTAACATGTCTAACTAAGATTTATTGAGAACATCTATTTAGCCAACATCATTTGGACTAACAGTGAAAAAGTACAGAGATGAAAGGTAAGAACTCACCATAATAAAATATACTAATTGTAACTTTGAAATTTTGGTAAAATAACTTTTATTTTTAACGCTTCAAGTTACAAAATGTCGCCCAACAGTCTTTCATCTCGAAACTATGCTTGTTGTCTGGCGATTTAGGATGAATATGGTGTTCTCTAATATGAGATTGATAGTTTGGTATAATTGAAATTTAATATTTTTGACTAATAAAAGAGTAATGTTTTCTTTTGATATAATAATTAAAATTAACAGTTTTCCTTTTATTTTAAAATAAGTTTTGTCTAAATAATTTTAGAAAAATAATAATAAATAATATTTCAAAATGGATATTATGAAAGGGATTATAAGTGAGGAATCATCAAATATGAATGAATCAGGTTTAGGTGTTAGTATAGACGATGAAAATTCTTTAGAGTTAGGCCAAGTTAAAATGGAAAGTGGTACTCATGAAGAGGTTAGGTCATTAAATGTTGAGGCATTTCCTATAAATTGTAATTTTATTACTGGCTGACATTTTTAAAACAAATTAATGTAGAGAATAAACTGGAATTTAAAAAACAAAATGAAGGAATAAATACAAATTTGATAAACAAATTTAAAAAATTTAAATCAGAAATAAATAATAAATTTGGAAAAGAAAATTATAATTTTTATGAAATAAAAAATAGTAGTCTATTGAAATCAAAATATTCAAGAAATGGAAAATAATATTAACAAAGAAATAAAACAAATTAAAGAATGTATAGGCACATTCCGTGCTCTTCAGGTTTTGTAAAAATTACCCTAAAACTGAAAACAATTATTACATAAAAAATACCTTTTGGATGATGATATGCAGAAATGAAGGTCATAAACGATCTCCCAGCAGTATTACGGGTGAATACCATGTTTTCAATCCATTAGTCACCGTTCCCCGCGCCACTCCCCACATAGTCCGCGTTGCACTGGTACCTGTCACGCACTGTCATCAACGTTCGTATTAACAAAAAAAAATTCCTTTCATTTACTGATACATTTAGTACACTCGCCAATAAGTTTTCAAAAGTAAAAAAAAGTTTATATGCACTATTTACACTTTCTTGTCCGCCTTACTGGTGGTACCTGTCAAAGCATGCGCCTAGACAGCGGCCAGGCTTATCCAGACAAGTATCACAATAGTAAGGGGTCGTCTTGTTGCGCTGGGTTCGGCAACAGATTCGACAGTTCTTTCTTTACACTCTGTTTGAGTCATTGCGTTCATCATATTTTTAAATCGTGTGAAGACTCAGGCGCAACCTTTTTTGAGCGGGCTTTCAACCGGTGTGTCCAGTGGGGACAACAGTCCCCGAATAACCTCAAGCCTGAAGTCATGTAATGTCATTTTCTGTTCAAATTTGTTATGAAGGTTGTGCGTCCATTTGTTATGAAGGATTTAATAGCATCATTTACATTATATGAATGAAAATCTTTTTGTACCAGCG
This sequence comes from Aphrophora alni, assembly GCA_963513935.1. Classification (NCBI taxonomy): domain Eukaryota; kingdom Metazoa; phylum Arthropoda; class Insecta; order Hemiptera; family Aphrophoridae; genus Aphrophora; species Aphrophora alni. Next base: position 149,849,447 of record OY740765.1, read on the forward strand.
TAAAGATTTTCTTTTGCAAGGATAAGATAAGAGTTGATCAGCCCGATTAACACCACTCATGTAGGAATTGTATTGTATTATGGGTAGGGGCTTTTGCACAACAGTATTCTTTTTGGTGTGAAATCCTACCATATCATTTTCAAACTGTGTGCTAATATATGTGACAACACGTTTGTCTCTCCACTTCCCTATCATGACATTTTCGCCGTACCTGGCAATAGTTTCTCCTTTTTTCAATTTGGCAGACTTTACATCATCCGGTACATGTTTTCTGTCAAGACGTACGGTTCCTGTACAATAAGTATCTTTTGCCTGTACAAAAGTTTTGCAGCTAAACTGACACTATTGTAACAGTTGTCCATAAATACTGAATGGCCATTATTAAGTTTTTATTTGAGCAGGTGTAAAACTACCTTTTCTGTATGTCCTTTCCCACCTACTAATGGATCTGAAGAACCTGCATACACATGAAATTTTAAGTCCTGAGTGCTCTGTAAGAGTGTAAAGTTTGACATCGTATTTATGGCATTTCCCTTTTATATATTGGAAAAAGTGTAGTCGACCTCGCCAAAGAACCAAGGCTTCATCCAATGACAATTCTTTTTCAGGATAATAAATATGGTTCATTGTATTATTAAAGTAGTGCACAGCAAAATTGATTTTATCCATGCTTGAAGTTTCCTTGTTGTTAGTATTCCGGAAACATAAACATCGTAAAATGATTAAAAATCTGTCTCTTGACATTACATGATGGAATACAGGTAACTTAAATAAACTGTCAGTCTGCCAATAATCTTGAAGACGATTCAGTCTTATGGTTCCAGTGTGAAATAAGAAGCCAAAAAAATGTAACAACTGTTCAACCGTCAGGTCCCTCCACTTATTAATTCTAGAATTTGGCGTTAATTCTTTCTTACCAAACACAACATGTGCGTAAGCGTTTGTAAATTTAACTATGTTTTCTAGAAAATCCACATCAAGTAATAGCCTAAAATAATCGTAAGGCTTACATTGGCCTAGAAGAGGTACTAACAGTTTAGGCTGTCGGATAAAATTAATAGGCTTCAAACCGAAGATTGTAATAGCCCATACAGGAGGTGTTGCTCCAAAATCTAAATCATCCTCAGAAACATATGAAGCTTCAGATTCATCAGAATCATCATCAACTAATTGCTGGATTGGATCTACATTGCTGTCAACAGGGGGGCATGTCATCATCACCTCATCAAGATGTTCCAATATAGATACGGAAGAAGTTCCAGGAATGGCAGGATCCATTTTCAAAATAATAATTATTACACAACACTAATATGTATATGTACAAACACTTAACACTATATAATAACAGCAATAGTTAATTACACACGTGCGGTCTCCGGTGACTGCCTCGCTACAGGCGCAAAACCGAAACCAACACTACCACAAACACGCTACAGAACGTAACAAAGGAGCTGCATAAACTCAACCTTTCACATGCAATGGCTGGGCCACACTAAAGTGGAAAAGAATAGTAGGTTTGCGTGGTCACCAGTGACCGCAGTGCTCTTAGCATCGTCGACTCGCGGTCACCGGTGAGCTTGTAGCACGCAATGTGTTAATAGGCCTATGCTTATTTTAAATGAAAAATTTAATGATATAATTATTACAGATTTATATAATGAAATTAGAGGACCTCATCCAAAGACATTTTTGGAATCTTTGTACGTTTTAGATGATTTAAAGTACAACAATTGGAAACTGTTATTAACATGTATTAAAACATTTTTTAAAGAAGAATCATTTATTTGGTTCGAAGCTCATAAAGATGAAAGAGGGGGGGGGGGTGAACTCTTTACTTTAGCTTTTGTTAAGAATATTCCTTTATTAGGGCTGAGTTCTTTAGATATCCTTAAAAACAGTGGATCAGTTTTTCTATTTCTTTATTCACTATACAGTAACTTTATAGAATGTAAAATTTAATTGTTTAATAATCTATGGCTCTATTCTTATGTGAGCCTAATCAAATACAACTTCTAACATTAATACAACAAATTCAATACTGTGAGAATAAACTCTAATACAACATTAAATAAAATAATATAATCATAATTTTAATCAAACACAAAAACTCAACATTAATTACATAAACTCAGAATGGTTCCAACTATTATTACTTGAAGTGATTTTACTTTAATAATTGATTACCAGTACAAGATTCTCTATACAACAAACTTTGCTCACCCTAGTGAATATTCGAATCTGCCAATCTTCCTCTCTGAGCCTCAGTCGCCGACAATGGTTTGGCTGTCCTCTTGCACTACGTCCAGGCGCAACTGGTCACCTCTGATATCAAAAGACCCCTTTCTAATTCTTGTCAGTTGCTTACGAGGGAGGACCCAAAAATAATGGAAATTGGGCTGGTGAGAAGAGAGGGGTGGGCAAGGCCGGTCGGCCAGAGAGGGAGTCTCGAGCCACATTGCTACACATCAGTGTGCGATATTTGTTCGATGTAAGTGGATCAGCTCCTTTACGTGAGAACTTTTTTTGTGAAAGACCTTTTTCCGTTTCGGCGAAAACGTAAAATGGCTGACTGCTGGGAGCAACGTGTGGCTGTGAAATTTTGTTTCCTGTTGAGGAAAATGCCGGCGGAAACTCTTGTAATGCTTAAAACAGCTTATGGGGAAGCTACTTTAGTAAAACACATGTCTACGAGTGGTTTCAGTGTTTTTAAAAATGGAGAAAGATTGATTGATGACCAGCTTTGTTCTGGGCGCCCTTCAACGTCAAGAACTGACGACAACGTTGAGAAAATCAACACTCTGGTTCGTGAAACCGCCGTCGAATCATTGATCAATTAGGTGTGATGATCAATCCAAAGGATTTTATCGGAGGATTTGTTTATCATACCTGTTTCGAAGCCTGTCTGAGAAGCAGTTTTTGACGAAAAATGGTATGACACCCATTGCTCATCCCCTCCTATTCACCGGATCTCGCTCCCTGCGACTTTTTTTTGTTCCTCCGACTCAAAAGGGATATGAAAGGTAAACATTTTGAGACTGTGGAAGAGGTAAAACAAAAATCGCTGGATGGACTAAAGAACATTCCATTAAGTGAATATCAACAATTTTTTGAACAATGGAAGAAATGATTAGAGAATTGTGTTGCAGTCAATGGTAATTACTTTGAAGGTGACCAAAATTTGGCGAAAAAATATTGAAAAATAAAGGAGTTATGACCAAATTCCCGTTTTATTGGGTCCCCCCTTCGTATATAAGATTGGCCATATGTGATGCTTTACTGCCAATCCAAGGCACGCATTTTAACACTTTTTTACTTCTTTCATGATAATAGTTCATTCTGAGTTTCATTTGACCATATATTACTTTACATATATTAATTTTATAATTGAAATACGTTTGTTAAAGACATTCTTGACAATACCGATGTCCACGAGTCATCTGCCCGATGTCACACTTAAAACTATCAAAAGGAAGGTTAATCCCCGTCAAGAACTTGTACATGTTTTATTTTAATTATAATATACACTTTTATACATGGAAAAATAAAAGAATTGAAAGGATAGTCATCCATATAGTAAATGTGATGTGGATCAAAGCCGTAATGCCTAGCACATCTGATAAATTTTTAGGCAAAGATACTAGATTCAGTTCGTTCCCCAGTATGTTGTTATGAATGAACTTACTGGAGTTGAACGAGACCAATTTGTGTTGAGGATATGAGATATAATCACAAAACTAGGAAGGACATGGTGTGTGAAGGGCTTGATCCAAGGATGCCCTGCTGTTGCATGGAAATTTCCTTTGTAACTCTTTGTCACTGGGACTTCAATAAAATGTACACACTGCTGCTATGCTTTGGATATCATTGTATGATATGAGCTGGACCTCACAACCTCTTGATAATGTTCCTGTTGAATGCTGTAATGGCAGAAAGTCTTGGGCTGACAGTCGTCAATTAACTTTTTTCGCGTCAATGTCCTGATGGAGTCCCCATTTGTAGCCACTATGGTTGGTTTTATGGATATTGTGCAGATGTAATTTTCCCATTACAGCAGCATATACACGTACTTGTACAATTTCCAGGTCATAGAGCGATGTTGAATTGGAATTCTAATGGTAGAGATCACAAAAGAACTCCTTATTTTGCATGAGGTAATAGGATAGGGGTAGTATAAGTGCAAGTCTTCTTTAGGAATGACTAATGACCATTGCATAGTATGTAAGCGTGATTCATGAATGTTGCCAGCATGCTATCAATATCAATGAGTTCTGCAGGAGAATGGTTAAGGAAAACAGGACCACACAACAGAAGTGAGAAAGCTTCAAGTGTATTCTGTTCTTGTGTTAATATCATATAGATCAGCCTATACAAAGAGAGTATGATTGATCTAAACTAAACTACTTGTCACAACATTGTTTTCGCTCTGGGTTAGATAGATATAAAATCCATGTAATTAAATTAAGTGATCAAACCATTATTGTGTATTAAAACCATTATATTATTTTAAATCATTAAATAACCACTGTACTAAAATATGCATCAAATTGTCATTAATATTGTAATGATTATATTAAAAGTATAGTTAACTAACAAGTAAAGTAGTAACAAATGGTGCATTGGTCGTTCTGTAACAAATAAACATGTTAGTTGTATAACAAATGGTACATCGGCCACGTTTTAATTTTTACTAAAATTTTGTTACCGGTACTTAGCAAAAAATCAAAAAAAAAACAACTTTAAATAAAGTAGATGCCATATAATAAATGAATTTTTATAAATTTCAAGCATGGGTTTTGGAATTAAATAATTAAAATTTCTACCTCATCGGACGTAATATTGTAAAATACCATCGTACATTGCAAGATTACCACATCTAGTATAAATTATTTTCAATACTTCGTATACATAAAGATAATTTAAATAAAGTATTGGAATGTGTTTAAAAGTGGAAGATAAGGCACAACTTTGCTTTTAAACTAATTACTGTTGTTTTTAGCAACATGTTCACAGCCTTGGCTCCACCACACACAAATACCAAATTGTAATTGTAACGTTTCACAATTTTGGATCTCAAATTTGTGTTCATATTTGATTTAATGTATGAAGTAAACAATATACAACAATGGAAATCCCGTATTGACGAGTTTCCGAAATTCGTTAATGTTATAGAACCATGTGTAAATGAGTTGTATGAATGAAGTTTGTAAATAATTGAATAATAGATGTATAGTTTTAATAATATAATTGTAAACTTTTTATAATAACTAAATAATTTTAAGAAAGAATTGTTATCCCCAAAATTGAAACGTATTAAGAGTCAGTGCAATGCGTTTGTCCGCCGATATGTTTCATCAGATTGTTTCTAATTGGTCCATTAATTCAACCAATGCCAATATTTTGAGGTTGGAAGGGATTAGTTCAATTTTTGAGAGGAAACAAGCTCTCGTATCGTTGGCGGAGGAAGTCACATTTTGCTTTTTCTCCGTCAAACAGAACTTCTTATTAGGCTGATTGTCTCAGACCAGAATTCGCTTTGATTCAAGAGAGTGATGAATAAACAAGGAGCTATTCAGTAAAAAAACGGTTTTGATTTGAATTTAAGTAAATTTAGTGATTAGCGTCTGTGGTATAAAACGCCTATGTTAAAACTTTTATAACCTAAAGTATCTCAAAGACAAATTATTTGAAATTATTTCTGAATATACTAATTGAAAGAATATAATAGATAAATATTTCAATTTGTTATCAAAATACATAAAATTGAGAAATTTAATTTATTTGTCATTGGACAACTTTATGTGTTCCCCATAGAAGGACAATCAGATGGATTGAGTTAAATTTTGTATTAATAAACATTGACTATTTGCTATAATAAACTTTTAAAAGAAAAGTGAAAAGACTTTGAACATTAGCCTATATTTTAGGCTAAGTCATTGTATGTAAGTGTATTATATATTATGTTTTTGTTATTTTAGGAGCATCTTCAATTAGACTCATATTTTCTATTATATTGAATGATGAATAACTATCAATCAATGTATGTTTACGTATGTACTTTCAGGAAAGATGGAGAGATACCTAAAAAATATTAAATTTGTGTCTTTCTAAAACTATGGTTTGGTTTGTGATTCAAGTACATTTTATTAGGAACCACGATAACAAAATTTTTATTAAGTGTCATTCACAGAATGACGCCGAACAAACATTAAATTTAAACCCTTTTTATTTCAGATTTTTAATAAAGTGTAAATTATTAGCCTATATAATAGACTGAACAAGAGCAAAATACAAAAAAATTAAAATAGATTTTGGACGCAAATAAAATTTCTTTAAAAATTCAGTTTTATAATAGTTCTTCCAACTTAGTTTCTAGGTTAATCATAATATTGAAATATTTCAAATTTTCAACCTGATGACTTTTTAAACACTTTTGAAGACAGGCACTAGACAATCACTTTAGTTATAAGTCAGAGGTTCTAAGAATGAACTTACCTTTTTAATAGATAAAGAATTTTGTTTTCAGACTAAGTCTAATTGACTTCTGTCAACAAATATTTAAGTTTATTTAGGTATCTCAGAATTTTAAAATACAATTGTGATAATTATTAGCAACATATGATATAGCATTGTTGTTAGGGAAGGCTGTTAGAATTCCTTGACATAACTAAGCATGAATTAGCAATAATAAAGACCCAGAATAAATTAGGAAGCCAACAGAAAATAATGCAAGGAAGTGGCAGGGTGGAAATTACTTTGAAACTAAATATTGAGAAGGAGCTGGCTGCTGTCTTGGAAAGAGGCACAGGACAGAAAACACTGAGGTTTTGTCAAGGCCCTATCTAGAAATAACTTACATGTGGAATTTATGATTTCAGATGCTCCAGTGTTTGTCTATCTTCATGGAGGATATTGGCAAGACCTGGACAAGATGATCTCCAGTTTCTGTGTAACACCACTGTGGCAGTCAGGGATAAGAGTTATTGTACCAGATTATGATTTGACACCATCAGGTTAGTTTTGATTATTGTAGGAGCCTTATTGAGAAATTGTTTACAAAGAAACTCTTGGCTTTTTTTACAATTTAAAAAATGTTTTTAATACCTTATTTCTCAATAATAAAATAAGTTTTCAGCACAGAGCTAATTTTTTTCACAGGGAAAACATAATTTCAACTTTTGTAGGTCAAGGTCCATTAAGTGAGTTACGTCTTAAAATATGCGAAATTTTACCTTACAAGGATAAGTAAGGTGGCTATAGGCCTATCTCTCTCTCTCTCTCTCTCTCTCTCTCTCTCTCTCTCTCTATATATATATATATATATAGCCACCTTACTTAATCTATGCATAAATTTGTAAAAAAAAAGAAGAAATTGTGCATTATTTCCCAAGCGGTCACCCATCCAAGTACTAACTTCGATCGATGTTGCTTGACTTTGGTGACATATAAATGCATTGAATTCTATGGTTTTGAAATTGCAATTTTTCTGTGAAAAAATTGGCTCTGCTTTGAAAACTTATTTTATTATTAACAAATAAGGTATGTAAAGACATGACTTTTTTGTAAACAATTACCGCCTTATTGATTAAACTTTACATCAAACTTTAACACCTCTTAAACTGCTTGTCAGATTGAACATTTTGTAAGCACTATATTTTGGGTCAAATATTTTGGTATCAGTACCTATGTCAAGAATTAAACAATTTTCTGTATCCATTACAAAAATGTATATATCTGTCATAGAAATGAAAGTTTGTATTTTTATCCAAGATAAACAAAATTTTTAGAATTTAGTTTTGAAGACACATGTAATAAAAGGCAAATATACATTGAAGCATATATATTTGCTTCTATTTTTGAGAAATTATTAAAATACATACCTTATTATGTACAATTCACATCCTATTGATTATGGCATTTGTCCCAACACTATTTTCAATGCACCAAATTAATTATTTATGTAAGAAAACAAGAAATATGGACATATAGATTGCACTCTGCACTCTGCAGTAGTTAGTATAGAGCCTTCCCTCTATAGACTTGCTTGTGACGCTTGTGTATTTGTATTTATTTACATCGCGAATCAAGTTTTGTGACATGCCTTTTAGATATGCTTCGTTGTTTGACTATGCAATAACATTCAGTATAATTTAATGTTACAACAGTCGGTACTCAATGCAAGGTAGAGGGATGTTATACTGGTGGTATAAATTGTATAACTTACTTACCTCATTGATTTTAATAATTACTGATAGAGTTAATATCCATACATAAAACAGTTTTGATGATACATATTTAAATATATATATATATATATATATATATATATATATATATATATATATATATATATATATATATTAATAAATGTTATGCAAGCATATATACAGAGTGAATTTAAGTATGGAATTGGCTTTATAATGCATAAACGAGAGATACTTGGAGGACTAAACAAATTCAGATCTACCGGTACATAGTTTCAAAAATTATACTTTTTTAGGTTTTACATTTTTGTCCGCCATATTGAATCAAACTTTTTTTTTTTTTAAACAGGAAGATAGACACGTGGTCCATGATTTCCATATAATTTTTAGAAGAAAAATGATGGTGAAAGCTTTTTACGATAAATAATGCCTTCATTTTTAAGTTATAAGAATTGAAAGTTGCAATAACAGAAAAATCGCCTCATAAAAGATGGTAAAATGCCCCTTTGAAACTTTAAAAATATTGTGTTTTTCCTGCAAAATACATCCAATAACAAACCAGAAAACAATTTTGAATCACTACAACTTAAGTCTTTAATTTTGTTTTGTATATCTCTCTCTCTCTCTCTCTCTCTCTCTCTCTCTCTCTCTCTCTCTCTCTCTCTCTCTCTCTCTCTCTATAAAATAAAGCAGATAGCTCTGTCATTTTGGCATGCTTGCCAGTCAGAACTACTCTTTTTGTTAAGTGTAGAGATACAGGAGGAAACATTATAAAATCAAGTATATTTATTTCAATGTATTAGCATGTTTTATCTTAAATTGTGTATGTGTTACAACAGTTTTTAATAAATGTAAAATAAACAAATAATTCATCTATGCCCATCCCAAACTTGAGTTTATAACTAGTGTTACAAGGAATAATATAAACAGAAGCATCATCACTAGTAGCTGCAGAATGTTAAAACACCTACAAAATGGGGTTATAAAATACCAGACTGAATCAACAAATCTCAGCTATGAAGTTTATTATGCACCCTTATCCACAGGTGAACTCAATTCAATCACAAGGTATTTGAAAAACCATGAAATACTTTGGATGATGGTCCTGTTCTCCTTTCTCTCCACCTTTCCACAGAGCACCTAAGGACTTTTTTTTTCTGCACAAAGCTGAGCAGTCGAATATTATGTATTGAGTTATTTCTCTTAGCTTCATCATATATCCTACACAGAAGATCTGGTACATGACACCCCATGATTAGGGAAGTTCCATTGACCAGTCAACAATCCAACCACTTTCCATAGGTCTGTCCTGTAAGGGCTTCCTCTGTATTGAGTCTACAATGACCCTTGGGAATATTACATGACACTATATATTTCCCCCTTAGACTGTACATTGCCTTCAGTTCTTTCTTAAGTCTTTCAATTCTCTAACTATCCCCAGTGATTTCAAAATGTCCTTCAACAAAACTCATTTAATTACTTACGACATTCTGATATATAAAATTATTTTAATTTAACATCATTTTCTCTAAGTCAGTATCCGAAACGAAGTTTTTCTAGAAGAAGAAATTATGCGACTTTATCTCATAGTGTCCTGAATAAGAGTGTCTTGCCTCACATCGTTTTCTGTGGCGCTTGGATTTTCTTCTTTTTTCAGTTATGCCAGTTTGTGGCTTTTATTTCCCTTACTTTCTCTTTTGTTTTTCTAATTATTATATTTAATTTTCATTCTAGAATTTTTTCCTTATTTTTACCAGATTCCTGGTTTGATTTACTTTTAGTTATTCACAAATTATTTATTATTATTTATATTTTTAATTAATCCAATTATTTATTCGATGTGTTATTAGTTGGTAGTGTTAATTGTAGTGGAGTGGTTTTTTACAACTTCTGTATCTAGAAAGGTGACTTTTGAGTTTTGCTGGTTTAAAACTGAAATGTTGTAATATTTGCATCTTTTCACAGATTTCCTTTAACTTTGGTTTCCCCTCGATGGAATTCAGTTCAGAAAAGCATGTTGTGTTCCTCCTGTCTCCAGAATAGCTATGCAACTTGAATGGTAGTTGTATCTTCTTTAGTTTCTGAGTTACAGTAGTTTGAAGTTTCCTTTATTTTTCCATATCAATTTCCACCATTTTACAGTTTTCCGCACTTTTACTTCTCAAGTTTCTTTTGCTTTGCTCTAGATAGTACTATCCGTTATAAGTTCTTTTCTATCTTATTTCTTGGCGAAGTTATTTCCACATATGTATTTTGGATTTTCCCTATTTGTGTTAATTATTTTTAATTACCTTATTAATTGATTAGAATTATTTCTCAATGGGTTTTTCAATATGTATATACTTCATATTATCTTATTGTAACAATATTATCTCTATTTTAGCATACTTAAGATTTTTAAGGGACCTGGCAGTTTTTAAGTTAAAAAAAAAGTTTATGTCTCATAAACTATTCATCATATTTTTGTGAAACTTTAACATGTTATTTACCTTTAAAAGCTTATTAAATGATGATAATTAAATTTTACTATTCACTTTGTTTACATACTTTATTCTTTGAAAAACTCCACAAGAATGACTTTCTTCTACCATTTTGTACCATAAGTTATTAATTTTTCAAAAATGTTATTTCTCAATCTTTATAAATATTTCCCTTTTAATCTATAAATATCTGTTTTTAAATTTTATCAAAATTTATTTTTTGTTACGTCATCCTAAGTGTCATAACTTCTGATTCTATAACAATTTATAAAATTTCCTTTAACAATCTTGGTTAACTATGATTCCTTAACACACTAAGTATATCAAATCAACTATTAATTAAAAAGTATAAATCCCATTTTTTATTAGATTCTTGTCAATACAACATACCTAAAAATAAACTCCTCTACTTAATTCTTTCACCTTCAAAACTGTTGAGGAACTTAGAATATTTTTAGCTCGGTTTTACTGAAAATTCACAAAAGTTGAATTTGAGCAGTTTAGGCCATTTAAATCCATCTCACCCGGACAAAATATAGACAGTTTAAACGAATTTAGAGCTAATTTGAGACATTTGTTTTTGCTGAGGAGTATACAATTAGTGGACGTATTTTGTTCATGAATGGTATAGATGTACTGAGTTCAATTAATGTGGTTTTAATTTATTAATAATATTTTAATATCTGTAACATCTAATTGATGTTATTTATTGTTGTTCAATTAGAATTTGTTTTACTGTATGTAGTTATATATTTCCTGTGTTTTATTTATATTTTGATAATGTGACATTAATATTTTGACACTTGTTGGAAAACTTTTTTTTTTTCAACAAGAGATGCTAAATGAAAAAAAAAGTGTTTATCACTATATCTGTATAATAGTAATCATCTATCTCTAACTTATTGTAGTATTGTCTATATCAGAGTTTCTCAAAGTGGGGTCCGCGGACCCCTGGGGGTCCGCGAGCTTGTATCAGGGGGTCCGCGGTGCTAGCCTGCTAAAAAGTAGAAAATAAGTTAAATTCAACCACAACATGTAGTTGGAGTAGATAAATAGCATAGATATATAACTACAATTAGTTAGTTGGCAGTGAGGACAGTTTGTAGCAGTGACTTTCACTCTTTCAGTTGACACACTGTAGGGAGTATAGGGACTGTACAGATTGAGCGCTGAGAGGGAAGGGGGATGCGCATTGCGCATGCGCATCTTGGCAACCAAACAAAACATCAACAGTGCTTCTTAACCTCAAAAATACTCTCGCATATTGTCACTCTATGTTTCTTTGACTCGTTGCCGTGGTAAATACATTGTAATGTAGTGTTGCGAAGGTTTTTTTCTTTAGTACATTATAATTCCGTTTATGTATTACATTGTGTTTAGTGAAAACGTCAAGTAATCAGTAATGGATCGTTGGTTAAACGTACGAATGAAGAGGCAATGCCTGACGGGAGCCCTCCTGACCTTGCTACTCCGACGTGTTCAAAATCCAGTGCCGGTGTAAGCAAAGCTAAAAATCGCAAGTATTGTGATGAATATTTAAATTTTGGATTTGTTCAGGCTGGTACAGACAGTGAACAAAAACCGCAATTTGTAGTGTGCTTTGAAATTCTGTCTAATGAATCTATGAAACCTGCTAAGCTGCGTAGGCATTTAGAAACAAAGCACTACGAGTTGTTGAGTAAGTCTATAGAATTGTTTAAAATAGAAAGCAATAAGTTGAAAAAATCCAAAACTCAAATTGAAAAAATTGCAACAGGCACTGCAAATGTAAAGGCGACCATGGCATCATATGCCGTTTCCTTGTTGATTGCTAAATCGGGAAAGCCTTTTAACATCGGAGAAGAGCTAATTATGCCTGCTGCCAAAACTATGTGCAGCATAATGCTGGGTGATTCTGCGGCCAAAGAAATGGGTTCAATTTCTTTATCCAATGACTCAGTTAAAAGAAGGATCGATGATATGTCAGATAACGTGCATTTTCAATTAGTTACACGTTTGAAAACCACCAAAATGTATGCGTTACAATTAGACGAGAGTACAGATTTAACTGACAAATCTCACTTGTTAGCTTTTGTTCGTTACGAATACGAAAAACGTGTCTTTGAAGACCTGTTGTTTTGTAAAGAGGTTCTTCATAACAACTCAAATGATGTGTTCGAAGCCCTTGATTATTTTGTTAAGGAACATGAACTAGATTGGAATAAGTGTGTCGGATTGACTACTGACGGAGCTGGAGCAATGGCTGGTTATAAAACGGGATTGATGGCTCGAGTGATGCGAGTTGCTCCAAATGTCAAATGGACTCACTGCTCAATACATCGGGAGGCACTAGCAGTAAAAAAAATGTCACTAGAATTGAAAACTGTATTAATTTGATGAACTTATTAAAATTGTTAACTACATAAAGTCACGACCCTTGAACCCGCGCTTTTTTACCTTGCTTTGTCAGGAAATGGGAAGTGACCACGAACAGCTGTTTTTACACACAGAGGTGCGCTGGCTTTCTCGAGGAAACGTTCTCACGCGTTTTTTCGAACTTGCTGATGAAGTGAGATTATTTTTCTTGGAAACAAAACATGAAAAATTTACTCTACGAGAAAAGCTTAATGACTTCTCTTGGCTCTGCAAAATTGCGTATTTGGCTGGTATATTTACCCATTTGAATGCTTTAAGCTTGAAGCTACAAGGAGCTGATATCAATGTATTCCTTGTAGAAGAAGAAATCGAAGCAATGATTGAAAAGCTGAAACTGTGGGCAGGTCGAGTTGCAAAAAAGTCTTACACTGCCTTGCCTGTTTTACAACATTTTCTAACGACATCTGAAGAAAGTCTTCCCTCTAAAGTCCAAGACATAATTGTTGAACACATGATAGATTTGTCAAATGCATTGAGAAAGTACTTCCCTGAACCAGATACCAATAATGACTGGATGAGATACCCATTTAAAAAAAGAGATATTGCTAGTCTTTCAAGCCTCTCTGAAGGTAAGCAAGATGAATTAGTAGAGTTATCTTGCAGTGGGACTTGGGAAGTTATCTACAAAGAAGAAAATGATTTATGTCATTTTTGGTTTCTTGTCCAGTCTGAATTCAAAGATTTAGCTAACGAAGCACTCAAACATCTTGTCCCTTTTTGTACAACTTATTTGTGTGAGCAAACATTTTCTACACTTTGTAACATAAAAAGTGTTAAAAGAAATCGACTTAAGAATATTGAACCAGCATTGAGGTTGAAGATTTCAACAATTCTCCCCAACACCTTGGATATTATCAAATCGAAGAAACAACTTCATTCGTCCCATTGATTCATCTGTGAAAACTCAAGAGACGATGACACAATGATTTGTGAAAGGAGACTTGATAAATATTATTTAAAAATATTATAGATAACTATGTTCATAAGTTACTAGCCTATGTTTTACTTTCTTACTTTTTGTGTAATTAAACACGTTTGAGCATTTCCGTTTTGTCATTTAAAATCCTAATACGTCTTTGTTGTACAACTCATATGAAGAATGATATTAGCACTTAAACGAGGATAACAATGTTTTGTTCACAAACACCAATAAGTTCGTTCTTACTAGTAAACCTTTAATAACATTTGTAAGAACATTTGGAATTTGATAACATTTATTCCTAGGTATTGATTTTTAAATTAATTTTGACTAACACAGCCCAAAATAATAGTGTTAAGTAATGAAATAGACAGTAGTTCTAAAACATATATAGAAAACTGAATAAATAATTATATAGAATTCTTGGTAAGTACATATTAGGAAATAAGATTGAAATGTATCATATAAATTGGGGGGGTCCGCAAAGTTGGTAAGTTTTCAGGTGGGGGTCCGTGGTGGCCTGGACTTTGAGAACCTCTGGTCTATATGATAGATTTATTTATTGTATATTTTTGTTTTAGTTCTGTATTTATGACTGATTTTGTATATAATTTTGTTACTGACTTGTCGTATACAAATACTACTCATCAGACTAATAAAGAATGACGTTAATGGTGAAGCACTTATGGGATTTTTTTGTAAATTAATATTATTCCAGTAAAATTAAATGCAAGGCCAAAAATGACCAAACAGCCAACACGACACAGTGAGTTGAGACTCAATTTAACAACACAGTGTGTTCCCCTCTATCACATATCAAAATGTCTTATTTATTGTATTTCTCACCATATTAACAACATTAAAATTTATTATATCTAAGCTTACTTTTATTTCTGTTTGTAGTTACATTGAAGGTGATCATAGAAGAAATCAAAGAGTTGGGGATCTTTGTGTTACAAATGGCTAAAGAAAATGGCTGCAAGTAAGTGTCCATTACTCAAACATTGTTATTGAAATCCTTATTTGGTCTTTATACATTTTATTCTCTGACAAGATAGAAAAAGCAATTGTGTTCCTTCCCCAACAAGGCTGACCTGGTATCAGGTTTTCTAAAAACACACACACACATATATATATATATATATATATATATATATATATATATATATTACTTATTCAGTATAGGGTAAGTTTGGTAATCAAAAATATATCTACCTCCATTTTTTGCCTCATCCTTGATGTTTCATGACCTCAGAATATTGAATAAGTTATTTTTAACATGCCGTTCAACCGTTGTCATTGTCGTCTGTATGTAAGTACAGTAAAAACTCTCTAATCCAGATTAATGTGGCGCCGGTCGATCCGAATATCGAAAAATCCGGATCTCAGGGTGGCTATATTTATATAGTTAAAGTGGTTTTAAACGTAGCAAATTTACATTTTTAGCGCTAAAACGTGTTGCGCTTACGATAAATTGTAGCTTTACCACAGTATTCTAAAAATTAACTATGATTTTTCATTTACTGTAATATATAGACGTTACGTTTTAACTGTACTATTATGTAATTTGCCGTAGTTTGCCGGTACTGTAACCGGTAACAAAAGTACCAAAAACAACAAAAGGTAGGTTAATTAAATAAATATTACAATAGCTATGTTTAAAATTCTATTTATTTTAAGCTGAATGAGGCTCAGCATAAAGTACACAAACAACAATTAATTAGGTCTACAGTGTTATATAAAAATATCAAACGAAAAGATTAGAAAATAAAACAGTACAATAAATACGTACAGGATTGTACACGTGAAATTTTGATGAACGTACGATAAATGTTAGTTTTCATTACAGTACAGTAATTTGTACTCACGTCAGTTTTTATTAAAAAAAGATGTAATGGTAGCTTGCTTGGCTCGTTGAAGACGCTTCTTAGATGTAATATCTCTCCATCTACGAAAAAGAAGGAGATCGGCCGGTGAGGATTCTTCTTGTTCTTCCACGTAGTTTATCATCTGTTCAAGTGCTTGAAAAGCTTTGAAATGAGTCATGATTTGTTTTTGTTGTTCATCTTGGACAGGTGCTGGCTCTGTGTTCACCAAGTCAATGATGTCACTGTCAGTAAACTCATGGTCTCCATCTTCCTTCATCCACTCATTCACACCATCACTGTTTATTTTGTCACAACCGGGAATGTTTCTTAGAATCAGAACCGCACAACTGCCCAGTACCCAGCTCAAAAACATCGTTCACTACTATTCGGCCCGAAAATATTATTTTTGTATTTTTATTATTTTTTATACGATGGCATACGACGGCCGGATATCGGAGTTTCCGGATATCAGAGATCCGGATCAGAGAGTGTTTACTGTACTATAGTAACCAAAAATATTTAAACAGTAACATGAACTTGGTATAGGGAACTCTAGTGTAATCATATAAAACCATATTGAAATTGAAAAAAAAAATCTAATTTAAAATATTTAAAAGTGTTATTCAACTTATTATTCACTAAATGATATAAAAATTTGCAGATTTCAATTCTTCACGTAATGATAGATCTCCCTACTTAACTCATCTCTCTACAATGACAAATAGTAAAGTTATTATCAAAAATATAATTTGAATCCTGATCTCCCAGAGAAAATGTGATATTTGTATAGTTACGAAATCCAGTAGGGACCAAGTAACTGATATGAGTGTAATGAGTGTAATGAGTAGAGGCCCCTCAACAGCAGGCTTGTCAGAACCAAGATACTGACATAAATGATGTGAGTGGATAATCTTTAACATACAAGGTTAGGCAAAAGTAGGGAGACACCCCATTACCTTTTTAACCCTCTATCGGGCAGATGTTAATTCTCTTCGTTTGTTTAAAAATTAATAAAAAAATATTATTTTTATACAAAACCTAACTTATATGATATCATTTTTGTCTGAAAGATGCGTAAAATTTATCTATGGAAAAAAAAGAAAGAAAAAAAAAGTATATGAAACGGTTTTGGAGTAAGTATGTTAGGTGTCAAAAAATGAAGTTAAAATTTTTCAGAAAAACCTGTATCATCCAAAATCAATAGCTTACCACCTTTTTTCAAGATATACAAAAGTTTTGTATAATATTTGTAAATATATTTAGGAAAAAAATAATAATTTGTTACATTTTCAAAAAAAAAAAGTTTTATGAAATAAAGGAAAATGTTTTGCCTAATTTGAAAAAAATCACCAAAAATAGTAATATTATGCAAAACAAATCTACAAATTATTATTTCTTTCAGAAAGGTGCATAGAATTTAGTTGTGAAATGAAAAAAATTTTAGATCTAAAAAATTTTGAGTTATATGTCAGGAATCAAAAAATCGTCTGGTGGCCGAGGCAAAAATTGCACAGAAAAGGTAATATACATCATACAAAAATTTGTTTTGAATTTTTTCAAGTATTACTAGAGATTAGTAATATATTTGTGGATAAAAGTTGCTAAAAAGAAAAATCAATTTATAAAACTTTCATTAGTTAGTATCTCAGAAATCAAAAATTCTTACAAAACCCAAAGGCAAAATGAAAGCTTATATTTACATATATCAGCGTGTAAAAATGAGTTAAAATTCTTGATTTTGTTTAATTTTTATATAATAACAACTATAACAGATAGAAAGATTTGGAAGCACTGATCGAAAGAGAAAGTCGTGATCTAACAGTGTTATGTTAGATCTGTTTGACAGAAAAATAGATTTGTGAACATCTGAGAAAGAATGGCGTCATTTCTGTTTACAACCGCACAGTTCAAATCTTTGATATTACACATCAAAATATGCAAACTTTACCAATTTTTGAAATATTATTTATAATGTTTTGTGGTATTTTTTTTTTTGCATGATTATGCATCTACGGAACATTAGCTTTCCAGCTCTATTTTATTTAGTGCAGTAGGACGATTCTAAATGGGCGAAATGTTGAATTGCAAAATACGTGTTTTTGAGTCGATCAAGCGTCATGCATCAACCCAGAACTTATTTTTTGGTTATTACAAACATAAATGTTTATAACGTATGCTCAAATTGCTCTCCCTGGAGGGTCTGATAATGTGCTAGACCATTGTAAAATGGACTTTATAAACAAAGTTATGATGCCTAGACAGTAATTAATTATTTCTCTCAAGGCTGATGTTATGAAAATTTCAACCCGCCGCCATATATTATATGGTTAGATAGAGACCTCTAGTTTTTGCCATTCTTCTTCTTTTATTACGACCTTTGAAAAGAGATGTCACTTGATGGGGCTTTACATTTAGCTGCCTCAAAAATCCTCCATTTTAGTGGCATGAGCAAAGTTGCTCCATATTCAAAATAATACATTTTTATTAGCTAAAAAAGTGTCCTGAGTTTGGTTTTAATAGGTTCACCCATTAAAAAGGTAACAGGGTGTCTTCACACTTTTGTCTATTGCTCTATATACATCTACGAAGCATTTTAGGGCCTAGCCAATGTCAAGAAAGTAATGATATAGACAATTTTGAGGTAGAGAAAAATTTTGTTTGAACTTACTCTAATGGGTGAGACTTGTTGGTCTACCAATACAATTTAACATTTCCTACAAGGCCCAAGACTCTAAGTTTTGGGTATTACATTCAGAGGATCTTCTTATATTAGATTGTATGATGGGACTGATAAAGTATAATGGGAGCACCCATCAAGTTGTTTTCATTTGAGGAGCCATGGAGAGTGATCTTCCGTTGAAACGCAAAATGGATCTATTATAGCTGTAAATTTGATTTAATTATTATAGCTAAAAAGGAAATTGTATCTCCTTACAAAGAGATTGTTATCTCTGTTACAATTGTATTGTTAAAGGTGGACCTTTAACTTTATTCCACAATACCAAATACTAACAAAAAATAATATTCATTACATACTTTATACGACTTATAAATGAAAAATAAAAAATGTAACTTGCTTTATTACAGACTTAAATTTTTTCTTTCTTTTTGTTTAAAGGTGAAAAAACCCCTAAGTCATCATTGCCTTAAAAACAAAAGAGCATAAACTAAAACCCACTACCTGTCAAATACTATAATGGTGCCAGAGTGGGAAGAGAACAAGAGTTGGTCAAAAGAGACCTGATAGAAAAGATAAAAGAGACAAAATTATGAAATATGTAGATCAAGCTGCCTCGGGATTCCAACACCAGTACTAACTATAAGTGAGTCCTTAAGGGATATTACTGAGTTAGTTTCCCCCTCCCCTTGTTTAAATGTAAAAACTTCTTAGTCAGCATTAACTTAAAAAGAACATAAACTACACACTCCTTGCCTTCAAATACTATATATCATGGGGGTCAGAAGAGAACAAGTGTTGGTAAAAAAGAAAAGATGAGAAATGTGTAGATCGAGCTACCTCAGGATACCACACCAGTAAGTCAACTCTTGAGGGGTATAGATATTTTCCCCTTATATTACTTATGGAAGCGTAGTTCGAGAACAGAAGGACCACCTTTGTTAAATTTTATAACCGTTCAAATGTAATCTGTGAGAATCAGCATGCAGTATGAGATTGCAAAACAAACTGTGTTGAATGGGAAAAAAGGAATTTTTATTTAGTATATACACTAATTTATAATTTTATTGCTATAAATATCTTTTTAGAGTTCAAATACAGTGAAGCCTAGCTGGTTGCATGTTATCTAGTTGATAGTTTACTCATAAACTAACTGGAAAAATACAGCAATTTTTTTAAATAAGAATGAGTACAGTAAAGCTTAGTAAGTCACCTAGATAGGTGCTGGTAGCATACCATGAACCGAGAAGAATTGTTTGTAGATATAGTCTACTTCAAGAACAGCATACTTTGATTGTTTACATTTCACTAAATATGCAGTTAGACCCAGAGTGTGCATACTAATTTTGTCTGAAGGAATTATTTTAGTAGACATGAGTTTATTCAGAGTAATGGAAATTGAAAAATTAATGTTTAAATATTTTGTGACACCAAGTCATTAAAAACAAAAATAAAATTTATCACAATTTCTCAAAAAATATTTATTCTACTGTAAGGGTTTTTTCCCTAGTTCCCTAGTAACGCTAAGTGTAATTTTCATCTAACCTCTCTATTATATTGCTTGTTACATGTCTTCATAAGATTACTTTGGGGGTCGAGAATGGATGTCATGAGTAAACTCCAGTGTACTCCATCCATGGATATAAGAGACATGTGTTGATAGGTTAATTAGGCTGTAAAAGCATATACCACTTATGGGATCCGTTGTATTCCACCAGAGGATA
The DNA here is from genome assembly GCA_963513935.1 of Aphrophora alni. NCBI lineage: Eukaryota > Metazoa > Arthropoda > Insecta > Hemiptera > Aphrophoridae > Aphrophora > Aphrophora alni. The sequence goes on from OY740765.1 coordinate 149,869,731, forward strand.
TGAGAGACGGGTATTGCTAGATTAATTAGGTATGAAAGCGTATACTACTTATGGGATCCGGTGTATTCCACTAGAGGATGTGAGAGAAGGGTATTGGTAGATTAATTAGGTATGAAAGCGTGTACCAATTATGGGATCCGGTGTATTCCATGGGAGGATATGGGAGACAGGTATTGATAGATTAATTAGGGTATGAAAGAGTATTCAACTTATAGGATCTAGTGTATTCAACCAAAGGATATGAGAAACAGGTATTGGCAGGTTAATCAGGGTATGAAAATGTATACCACTTATAGGATCTGGTGCCACCAGAGGATATGAGAGACAGGTATTGACAGATTATGATATAAAATAATAAAACTACAGTTGAACTTGAATAATTTGAACGTTTTTAATTCAATATTGTGAATAATTCTAATGTTTCTGCCGGTCTCTTGACATTCCTATTAAACACAATATATAAAAATGCTACATAATTCGAATTTTATTTGGATAATTCGAAGTGAAGTCATGAATTTTTCACATTATAATGACAAATATACACATTTGTACATAAATAATTACACACCATTTAATAACAAGCAGTAAATAAATTTCTAAAATGTTTACAAGCTTCATTATAAGGGTAGAGGATTAAAAACAGTCACCCAAAACCTTTTCATTGTTTATGCACTGAGCCTACCAGGCATCAGCATTCAGCTAAGTAGGTCATCACTCCCACCCCACACCCATGCGTACACATAACTGACACTGGTGGCTGGCTCCGGGCCCATAAGTTCAGTTGACAGGCGTATGGTTGTGTTTGTGTTTTAACTGTGCATCCCTTCTTCTGTAAAATTGTACAATATGATTCTTTTACTGTACACAGTGTTTTAAAATATGCAACTCTCCTTCTATGAAATTGTATGATTCATTTACTTAGTGTTTTCTCTTTTTTGACATTTAGAGATTTTTGTTTATTGACAATGTCTTTGTCCAAACTGTTCAGGGTGACATACAAAATTTTAACTTTTGTTGAGAAGGCAGCAGTCATTCGTGAGGTGGAGAAAAGATTTAAAATGATATCAGATATTGCGAAAGATTTTGGGATTCCTTCGAACACTTTATCTACCTATCTTAAATACAAGGACAAAATCTTGAGTTACGTAACAAACAGTGATAGACATAGGAAAAGAGCTAAGGGACCAGAAAACCCTGATGTTGATTCCTGTGTTTTGAAATGGTTCAAGCAGGCGCAGGAAAAAAGATTCCTCTTAGCGGTCCTCTTATTACAGCTAAAGCTGAATAATTCTCTGCCAGTTTCTTTGGAAAGACAAATTTAAGGCTAACACCGGCTGGCTTAATGGATTTTTAAAAACTGGAATAATATTTATTTTAAAACTGTTTCTGGAGAAAGTGGAAGTGTAGACCAGCAAGCAGCAAGTGCCTAGAAAAATAATTTAGTTGAGTGGATACAAGACCGAAATGAAAAGATATTTTAACCCTTTAAGTGTTTTATTATTTTTTGCCTAAATCAACCCAAAAATGCCTATTTTTTTTTATTTGATTATTTTAATGTTTGTTAACTTGGAAGTTAAAAAATAGGCATTAAAAGAAAATATAAGCAACATCAAAAGTATAAATGTCATGTTTAATATAATTTAAAAATTTTCTGCAAATACATTAAAAACACATTTACCTAACAATTAAAAAAAAAGTAAAATGTAATAAAAACATTGTTAAAAATAAAAGTACACACAATAAAGATTGTTTACAGTTTCTTACTAATGTTTAGTAATTTTTTTGGGTGTGATATATTTTAAAACATGGAGCAGCACACAGCCCAACATCATATTCGCTGCACTGGTATCACGACTCCTTGCGGACATATCGCGACTCCTTGTAAATATGATGTTCACGGCGGATCCAAAGAGAACAAAAATAAAGCGGTAGTTTTATAAGTTATGCTCTAGAGAGCATGCCAACACTATCTAGCGGCAATACTAGCAACTACAACGTAATATTACGACAGAGAACGAAATAGAATAGGGCAAGTTAAGAGCGTCGGCTTTAGCCGACAGCGGCCCTTTTTATCGATATTTGTAGCGTCGGCTTAAACCGACATAAACACTTAAGGGGTTAAACTTAGATGAGATGAGCCTGTTTTACAAATGCACGCCAGACAAAACACTCACTTTCAAAAATGAATGTTGTGGTAGAGGAAAGCTTAGTAAAGAATGTGTCACACTCTTGGTGGAAGCCAATATGGATGGTTCTGAAAAGCTTCCTCTTTTAATGATTGGCAAATCAGCCAATCCAAGATGTTTTTAAAATGTCAAATCAAAGCCTGGAAGCCAACAGGAATGGTTGAATGACATGTGATCTCTTTGAGAAATGGCTGTTAAAATTGGACAAAACATTTCGCATATAAAATCGTACAATTTTATTGTTTATTGACAATTGCACAGCCCATAACAGCATACCACAGCTAGAAAATGTAAAAGTAATATTTTTTTCCCATCTAACATGACTTCCAAAGTACAACCTATGGATCAAGGAGTTATAAAAAATCTAAAACACTTCTACAGACGTCTCATAGTTCAGAACCTTCTGTTAAGAGATTTTCTTGACAAAAATGAAAAACTAAAAATTAACGTCCTGCAAGTAGCTCGACTGTGTAGCAGTGCATGGGATCAAGTGACACCAAACACTATTGCCCATTGCTTTAAAAAGGCCAGCTTTCATCAAGTCGCACTTGAAGGTCTTCAAGAAAATGAGGAGATTGTTCATACTGCTGAAAACTGGGAAGAGGTTATTGGTGAAACTGATGTTTCCTATGCAGATTTTGTGCAAATGGATGATGACTTGGCCGTTAGTGGGGAGTTAACAAATACAGACATTTTGGCCGAAGTCATAAACACTCAAGCTGCTACGTCCCTATCTTCAGATGAAGAAGATGAATTTCCCAAAAAACCAGTGCCTTCGATCTGCAAAGCCATGGAACACATTAAGGAATAAGGTGTTTTGTTGAAGGTCGACAAAATGTGAGCGAAACTATTTTTCAATCACTTAATATACTTGAGGAATTTTGTTTGAGTGAGAAAATTAATTCAAAAAACAAACAGAAATATCAATTTTTTTTTTTTTTTTTTTTTTCATTACCGGTACTGTTGTTCTTGGTGGAATTTCATGTTTAAAGATAATAAAACACAATTTTTTTATTTTGTAATATCCACTTTTTATTAGTCTAGCCGACCAATGGTTTTGCCTGCTAAGGCATTGACGAGGCTGTATTACAGACTGAAGGAAAAAGAAACAAACAGAAAACCTTAAAACTAGAGGGTGGGAGTTAGGATACAATGAATAGAAGGTTGGGGAAATACCCGGCCTGGGCAATGACCATTGGAACAATACATAGCTAATGGGAAAACCAGTTGATTGTTCTAAGTACAAATAACTTTTAAAGGTTTTACTAATGGAGAGTTATACAAATCTAACTGGTCATTTAAAACTAAATTAGGATTACAGTATCTTATTCTTTTAATTTCTAAGCTTTCCAAAGCATTCAATTTCCTACCTTTATTATCAAAATGTAATATTTTAAAATCTACACTCGAATTAAAATCAGACACTTGATGTATTAAGTTTCAAGCCTGCCTACTCGTACTTTAAAAATGAAATAGAAACCTGGAATAGTCATGTCGTATTTATCTAGTAATTTTCCTGGATAGTTTAGAAAAACTCTGATATGGGAAACATGGTCAAAGATATCGGGATATATTTTTGTTTTGTTATTTTCTGATTAAAATTCGGGTTTTTGGATAGGAATCAAATGTTGGTCTAGTGTTGCTCGTAGTTGTTGCTAGGTGTCGTGGTAATTCATTCATTTGGATTCTGCATATGTAAAAGGAATAACCTGTATTTCGATAATTTTATTTTTGTAGGTTAGAAGAAAATTATGAAATGTTGCATTTTCACGCTAGAAAAACCAAAAACTTTTCTTTTTTTCTTTATTACAAATATTTATACAAATTACTATATTTTTTATGAGAGGTAACATAGACCTAAAAAAACATAGATTGATATACCTTATCAATTAAAAAAAAGAGAAAAATTTATATATTTAAATCAAGCCTAAACTTGTCTCGCTTGTGACAAAACTTGTTCTTACTGTAAATTGAAATCAGTTTTTAATGATCAAGATCGAGGTGGATTTTCATTTTTTACCAATTATTCATGTATCATAATTTTCATTTACTTACTGTTTAGTAGTTTTTTTTTTGCTCATTAGTTTACGAATTCAGGTAATATTTTATCAAAATTGGTAGAATTATATTGACAGTGAGTCTGTTCAAGAATAGGACCGCCACTCATAAACAATTTTCTATTCATATAAATAGAACAGACAGAACCTCTGACCCCTGCAGAACAGTTGTAATGTTGTTGTATTAAGGACAATATTTTACCATAAAGAATATGGAACAAGTAGAGATTTATTAGATTCCTACTTATGTAAATTCATGTGGCGATGTAGGAACAAAGATGAAGATCTGTTTGACACCGTCTGGAAGGACATTAATTTATATTGGGCTCCAGAACAATAAAGTGTGTATTCATTTGTTATGCACAAAGTTGGTTAGGTTAAGAAACCTTCTAGGTATCATTATTTGAGTGGCGATCCTCTTCTTCAACACACCCTTGACGGTTTTTGTTTTTAATTAATAACTCCGAACCATTATATTTGTGGAGGTGGTAACTGTTGGGTATTAGGGATAGATTTAGTTGAGAATATAGGCTAAGTTCTTTCTAAGAAGCCAGAGTAACGACAATTAATTATTGTGACAGACTTGAAAAAATGATGAAATTTCTTACCTTGCAAGTGTGGCGGACGTCATTGAGGTGACAATAGGATATAAACACTGAAATGGTGGGACAGAGGGATTAATTGATCAAGTGGACGACTGAAGGAGTTTTGGACAATAGCCAGACATACTTGGCGAGGAATAGTCACCAAGTATTGAGGTTCGAGAATATATGAGAGTTGCAGGAAGAGTGAGCAAACTTTGTATACAAAGGAGCTTGTAATTATTCAGAGTCAAATAATTATAATCATTAATGTAGAATCAAGTCTATCAGTTGCAATAGTTGGATTCTTAGTAATTAAGAAGATTAAAATATTTGTAATTAGTATATAAAAGAACTAAGAGAAATAGTTAAGTTATATTAAATAATAAAGAACCATTAATTTGATAACTGATTTAATTAGTTTAAAGTTAAAGAACCCAGGCGTGAAGCTTGATTCCTAACAAAACTCATAATATATATTCTTGGCCCTTAAAGGCTACATCAAGTAAAATTTTACCTAAATTGTTGAAACCAATTTTCAAATAAATATAATGTGTTTTTTTCTTCTTTTGACAGCTACCTTCAAATATTGAGTTAACAAAGAAATGGAGAAAAAAAAAACACATTGAGGTTTGACAAAAATGTATCCAAGTACCAAATTTAATCATAACCAGACAACTTGTTTATGCTATAGAGAACTGCACAGATGTTAACCGATATACAGACATCAATCCAAAAACTAATTTCTTTTTTAGTCAGGGAAAAAGTAGGCATAGATTTTTTGAACCATTACACAACTTTCTCTATATTATGTAGGACTCTTAGTGAAAAATTATAAATAAAACAATTGCTTAAAACAGCTCCAGTGTGAACTTATACGCTTTATTCTAGGCTGTCAAACAGGAAACCAGCAAGGTGTGCCTGTCTATCATCCCAGCTCTAATGTGTAGGCACCCATATTTAAATAAAATACTTATTAACTGTTAGTTCTAATCATTTGTCTAAATTAACAAGGTTTTATATGTTATATTACAGAAATATGTGGTTTGGTGGTCACTCTGCAGGGGCACATCTTGCTGCAACATTACTTGATTCTGATTGGTTGAATCAACTGGATGCTAACTTGAAGGAAATATTTCAAGGTGTTGTTCTGATAAGTGGAATATATCATTTAAGTCCTTTAATAAATACATCAATTAATGACGCAGTTGGATTAACATGGTAAATAAAATATTATGTGTTATGTTATGAAAACTTTCATGTGAATCCTTGTTCCCTCCTTTTCAAACTATCCTCTTCCACTAAAATACTTATATAGAGTGGTTAGTATATTTTTTACTTGTTATTTAATCATAGAAAGAATATATTTGACTATAGTAAAAGAGAAAATGTGAAAAGTATGTTTTAAATTCCAAGAGTTTGTATGATATAGGCAGTGTCTTGTTTAGGGACCAAAATTATTTAATGTGTCGAATTTTGTAAAACATTGCCTTTTCCGAATATTTGTAAATAAAATTATAGTTTGGGAAGGATATCAACTGTCTTTTTGTAGTTCTTGTGTGATTTTTTATAAATATGTATGTACAATCATGTATGTATGATCATGTATGCGTGATCATGTATGAGTGATAATTTTATCATGGACACTATTGGTATCTCGTAAATTATTTATCCTATGAAAAACTTTAAATGGTTTTTAAACCTTTGTTGCTTTTTCATACAATTTAAAAACTCATTTAGCAAACTTTGAAATTTCCGCCATTTTCCAATATGGCATCTAACTTTAAAATTCCTCATGGAAATCCCTCCATGTGGTATTTTCGGATTTTACACCAATTTTAAATCATATTATTATTGGGTATTTTTTTGATAAATCCATTTGTTTAGGAGTTAAAAAGTGCTTGACCTTTCACAAATTTAAAGTTTGGTATTTCTCTTTGTTGCATAAGGTTAAAAATTTTATTAGAAATATTCTAGGAAGTTTTAATACCAATGTATGACTAATTTATGGAGCAGATACAAACCTGCTTATTACAGTAGATTTGAGCTATTTTTTACCAGTTCCACATCTTAGTTTTTTTTTAAATTTTAGTCCAACATTTGTATTTACATTTTCTAGACTATGTCTAGTATTATGAAATATTAGTGCATTGTTTTTCACCATTGAGTATTATGATTGAGTTGATCAGTATAGAGGTGGGTTCTTATGCAACTTTTGTTTATCTGATACAGTACCCTACTTGATACAAATAACTGATACTTTTAGTAGCAGGTACAGCTTTATTAACTTCATAAATAAATATATTATTGTTTATTTATATTATTTTACTTTTTAATGATAGAAGTGCATGCTTTAGATTTCATCATCTATGCTTCTGAAAATTCTTCCTTTTCAATTTGTGATATTTCACAGAGGACTAATTTATAATTATCGGAAGATAGCCATACTTGGCGAGTAAGAGTAGAGAGAGACCGATAGTTCGAGAGAGCAATATTGGAAAAACTTTTCAAAAAAGATGAGCACATCATTGTGTATTGGAAAACTTGTAGTTGTTTAATAGTAAACAGTAAATTCATAATGGTTGGAACCATTCTGGATTAATATTTCATGTTATAGTTGATTATATCTATTTAAAGAACAGAGGAGTGATAGGATCAAAATTGTAACAATAATATATATATATATATATATATATATATATATAAATATTAATTGTCTATGTGTAATGAATATTGAGTAGTGATAAACAAAATTGTATTTAGTATTAGGGAAATGCTGTAATCCAGTTTATATATGATTATAAAATTAAAATTAAAGAGAATATAGTAAAACTGAACCACTGAGTTTATTGAAAATAAAGAACCCAGGCCTAATAAAAGGAACTTCTTAACAAAACCAACTTTTGATCATTACATTTAGAGGATCTGCTTATATTATATTGTAGGATGGGGCTGGGTAAGTATCATGGGAGTAACTATCAACTTATTTATATGTCTATTGGAATCCATTATAACCTTAAAGAATTTGTAATACTCCATTCTCTGATATGTGTGTATTTATTTATTTATTTTCAAGTAATTAATTAAATTCTGTTTAACAAACCTAGTGACACTGTTCTATAGAACGATTCTTCATTTTTCATCCTATGCTTTCAAAATCTTTCTAACTGTTATGGTTTTTAATCTATAAAAATTTAACTAAAACAAAGAATTGCACAAAATTCACCCTAAAAATGACATTTTTTTTCAATTCAACTTTAAGAATAGTAAATGTTTTTGTATTTGAACGAGTTATATTTCATTGTAAAGGTAATGTTTCAACGTTTCATAATTATGTAACCAAAAATCATAATAATTAAAGGTATAATAAAGCCAAAGATTTGATAATGTTTTGTGTTTTGCGACTAGTAACACATGATGGAACATCGCAAAACAAAAAAATATGACCTCTTTGTTCATATACTTTTAGTAAACATTAATACTCAATCAAATAACACAAGTTGACAATATTTTTCTTCCTCTTTTAAACTACCTATTCCAAATTATCGTATGTCATAGTTTTTGAAATATATACATTCTACGAATCCAGTTTTCTTTCATAACGTTTACGAAATGTCAAATATTGATTAGTAATATTTCAATTTTTTTTGACTATCTTTATATCACTGGAAAGAAGAGTTTCAGATCTGTCAAATGTTTTCCATTCCCTTGTACTACTAATGTTTGAACCAAAATTGGACCCTTTAATACAAAATTAGATCAAAATTTCATAGGCTTGTATATTGTTATTCTATTTATCTAATTGTTATCATTATTATATAAGTTATATATTACTACAGTTTTGATCTTTGAATATGTTTCCTTATATTTTATTGCAATTAGTGGTTATTTCAACTTCTTTATAGACCATTATCTTAACATCTAATTCTAGACTATTCGGTTCAATGTAAATTTCTTAATTGATTGGGTTGTCTTTATGCTAATAATTTTGAACAGTAATAGGTTATAATTTAGTACTGATGACCTATTTAATATATCTAGGCTCTTTCTTTTCATTTAATTTACTATGAACACATAATACTAATATTTTAAAATTAACCAAAAAGTTAGGTCATAGGAATTGTTAAAAGTTTATGAGCCTTAGATATTTTAAAGTTTTCTTTAATTGCATATACTTTGTTATGTTTTTATCTCTCAACTATATACCGTACGTTTCACAATAAGTTATTTATTGGTATACATTTACTAAGTCTACTGAAAGTAAAATGTTTAATGATGCGTAATAATAAAATGAAAATGAGATAGTCGTACAATTAAAACACAAATTAAACTACAATAAGAACCCTTAATATTTTATTTTTATTATATAAAATATATTTAAAAATGTAATTATTCATTTAAAGTGAAAGTAAAATTAAATTTGTTGGATTTTACACAACTGGGCAAAATTTTGTAATACTTCAAAATATAAAAATTTAAAAACTATTTAAAAATGTGCTAAGGGGCTCATCTCACTATAGTAAGTATGGGAATGGAAATCCCTAGAAACCCTAATTGGAGTTACACCTTTTTATATGTTCTCTTGAGTTAGATCCTCCATCTTTCTTATCCATGTCTCTATTGACCAACTCTTGTTTTTTTTTCAAACCTGATGCTATTAGAAAATTCAAGGGTTAGGAGTCTTTATTTTTTTCTTCTTTTCTAAGATGGCGATGGAGAAGTTTTTCACCTTAAAACAACAAGGGGGAAAAGGGTGAAAGAAAATTAAGTGATTTAAAAATAAATAAATTTGGTCCAAAATCAGTTTTAAGTTGTTGAAAAATTAATTAATTATGGAAAAAAATGACATTTTAGTTTAAACATGCATTTATTTATTTATTTAGCAGCTAGGAAACAATGTTGTACATTGTGTTAGCCTTGTCAAGATCTTTAAAAATTACACTACATTAACCAAAAAGTATACAAACAACAACAATATTATACACATCCCAAAACCTTTTTGTCATTCAATATAATTGCTGGTGATTTGGAGTTTGAATAAGCCTATATTTTGTTATAATTAAATTGTAATATTTTCTTTTGTCATACTATGGTGTATGTATTATTAGAATAATTGTTTAACTGACATAAACATTTTGAAATATTTCTACAGGGACACCTCACTTTGTAATAGCCCTATTTTTGATAAAGGGCCTATCACAATTAGTCCAAGGTTCAAAGCACTTGTTGCTATTGCCGAGAACGATTCTCCTGCCTTCCATGAACAACATTCCCAATATATTAAGGTATGTGTTATTATTTTTTAGCAAATTTTCTAATGACAAAATAATCCCATGCCCCAGATACGTAACATGTAAAAATGGTTATTTGGTAATTACATAGAAACCCAAAGTGAAAATTCATCCAAATGTTCTGTTTTTTATATACTTTTATGATTGTGTAGCACTTATTCCATTACAAATTATTTCCTTTATTATTTATTTTATATATTTTATGAATAAAGTATAGAAATTAGGTAGATGATGATTAGCTTTTGGAAAAACCAGAGAAAAATCTAGGTTTATTTATTCTTACAATAAATAAGTGAAAATAGTAGGAATACTTTAGTATTAAGTCCATTTAATGAAAATCATGAAACTTAAAGATGTTACTTATAGAACCTATGACAACCAACAAAGTTGTTGCACTTACATATTGTTCTAAAAAAAAATGAGAATGCAACTATTAATAAAAGAAAGACAAGGACAGTAAGTATTTCTGACTGTTTAATTTTTTTTTTTTTTTTTAACATATTGACTGTTAAAAAAATTATAATTCCTACCCCAGAACCAAAATTAGTTATATATATACTAACCTTCAGTTTTTCATTTAGTTTTAACATTTTTGTTATGGAATCATGCCGGACACTTTGCTCAATTTTTTACACTATGTTTAGTTTTAAAAAAATGTTAATGCATAAGTTACGATTTTTCATATTTATGTATTTATAAACAATTAGATTTCTTATTCTTTGCTTTGTGTTGAAATGTTCTTATGAAATATATTGATACATGCACATAGGCTAGGTTGTACAGGAGGACAAGCAGAACACCCATAAATTGTATGTTTTTCAGTGCTTTTTTGCACTAACTCTGCTTTGGATTTTTGTCACCATTTTGATCCTGCTCTTCCTTTTGTATTAAGCTATGTAGAGGATTTCTAGTTGGAGTACATATGATGCGTTGTTTGACTGGCAAGAGGGCTTCAATCAGCTCAGAGTGGAAATCATAGTGTCAATTTTCTTCCACCTGATGTTTGTTGAACAGAAAAGTGCAGTTGAGAATTACCATTTGTATGTCATGGATAAAGATGTTCTATCATACAATCTTGCACTCACATGGATAGTAAGATAGCCTTTGATTGCCATGATCAACTCCCTTCGTGTGTGCATTATATAGAACGATGAATTTTTGTTTTTCTTGTCCTCCCCTGGTATTTATTGTTATCATCTTATTGTCATGTTCTGTCGAAATGTACAACACCATTCTTTTATCTTCCATTTTCCAACTACTACTCCTTCAGAATACTAGCATATGGTCTCTCCCTTCTTCAAGTTTGCATTTACCACCTAAGGGGGAATGAGTTTTAAAAGTGTTGGGGAGAGACGGTTAAAAGTGAAGTCATTCTATAATGTTGAAGACTATAATTTTGGAGATTGTTTCTATATTTAATCTTAAAAGGGACATGCTACCGTAGTCACACGCACTGAAACAGTGTGATGTTTGTGTTAACCCTTTATTTCTTCTTTTTGACGTTATTCATAACAGAAGGTTGTAAATGGGAAATTGAACTTGATGCTATGCAATTCCAATAAACCCTCAATTTTATTCAAGTCCCACCTTTGGGGAACTGTTTGATAAATTACTTTTAACGTCCTTATTCTGTCAAACAACACAATGCCTCAAGAATAAAATACTGTCTTTAGTATTTATTCTTAGATATTAGGAATCACTTTAAAATTCCATTATTACTTTTATTGTTTAATCAAAACTAGCTCTTTTTTTCTCTTATTGCTTTAATTTTAAAACTCACTCTCAGGGAGTGTCATTTGAAAGAGTTATTTTGCAGAATCTATTTAAAATTGTGAAATTTATGGGAGCACAAATTATTTTAAAAACACACTTAATTATTAAGCTGAAAACAACATAGGGTTTTAGTTAAAAATCCACACAACAAAATGTTATCCAGAAATTAAATTTATATTTTAATTAAAAATTCTTAATATTAATCAAGATTATAAATCATAAATTTTCTTAATTTTATGATAAAACATCTTACAAAAATTCAACATAAATATCAATGACTATTATTTCTCTAATTATTATTAAATTGAATATATCTTTACTAAATATTAAAATCAAACTTACTTTAAATTTAAAAACACATTGACTTTAAAAAGTACATATATAAAATAAAAAAGAATTTAAATTTGATCATTTTCCCCAGAAGGTTTTTTTTAATGTATTTTTTATTTCAAAGTGAATATTTATTCAAGATCATAACTGTGGTACCTTTTAAACATATTTATAGCTGTTTCCGGCTCCTGTTAGGCAAGACTGTTTACAGTTGTTCTGCTGAAGGTTGAAGTCTAGTTCAGTTGATGTCAGCTAGCAGTCCTCAGTTACGTTGAAATCGGTTGTGCTGTTGTTAAAGTTGAATGGTTACAGCTTGAAGATCTTGTAGTCGAAAAGTTTAAAGATGCAGTCCAAGTTTGAATCAGTGTGGTGGTTGTTGTATCTTGCTATTCCATTTGAAATGCCAGTACGCTTCCAAAAAAAAATCGGTATAGTGCTGATTACATAAAGATGATTGTAGATGACTCTCCTCCTGGTGCTGGTTAGAGATGTTCTCCTTCTAGGAGCTGGATCAAGAGTGTTGTTCTCCATCTAGGAGCTGGATCAAGACTGAAGAAAAGTTCTGTTGAAATGGACCTCCATAACTTTTTTCCTGTTCCATGGTACCAATTTCTATGAACATTTCCCTTTGATATATGATGTTTAAAGTTGATTAATTTGGTTTATTTCTTCAAGATTTCACTTTAGTTAGTTTTTATTATAACCCTTTTGGTTATTTTAATGTTTGTTTTACTTTAATTAGTTGTTGATTAACTATTTATTTAGTTTATTCGTACATGGGTTGCCAGCACTGCTTTTCCAAATCCAAACACTTGACTCCTCCCCTATTGTGTGGTAAGGGGTTTCTGCAGGTTGATTCCTGTAATGTCTGACTTTCTGGAATTTAATTTGTACACTTTCTTGAAAATTCCCATATCTCTGGTTCTAACAGGAATTCTGGAAATCTGTAAATGTCATTTTGTTCCTCTTGACTTCTGGATTCCATACAACTTTGATAGTTGTAGGATGATAACTTTCTAAGATGTATCCTTTTTCGTTTTTCATGATTTTTTCTTTGACCAACTTTTGATCTGTTCGGAATTTCTTAATTCTTCTTTTTGGTTTTTGTAGCCTCTGCCTTAGAAATGAAGGAATTCTTTACGTTTTTCATTTATTTTCATTTTCTGATAAGTTATTCATTGTTGAACTTTGTCGATTTTTCGATGGTCAAACCCCCCCCCCAATTAATTATATATGTACTTATTTTGGTATCATTTTATTATGTCACATATCCTTAACCTATTTCAATTATAAAAATTTAAACTTATTATCTAGACAAAATTTTAGTTTTTTGTCTATGCATGTTTTTTGCAATAACTATTAAACTATTCGGGTTAATAAACATTTTCTTGTATTTCCTATGCTAACCAGTTATTCTTTATCATAATATGCTTCTATATTCAAAATTTAAAATTTAACATAGGAGATTGCATGTGAATAATTTTTGTAACAAGTTGAATCAGATTATTTAGTAGTCCAGTCTGGACCTGTAATATCAATTGACCAACCGAACTAATGTTCTCAGTCGACCTGTTGGCTCTTGTTCGTCTACTAGTCTCTCATCCCACTTCCCTTACGCTTTGGATGTTTCATTTTTTAATGAAATTGACAAAACTTTTATAATTCTACTTTTCTTCATATTAAACTACCTTTTTCTGTACACATTATTAATTATTTATGGATATTACCATTTATTTATGTATTCTTGATATTTATTATGTTTTAACTAAAATTTTTGTTTTTGGAACGATTTTGGTGAAAAACCCAAACCGTTTCAGCACGCTATTTACGTTTTCTTGGTATTCTGGATACGCCCACATTAATTGTTTCTGTACACTACATACAATCAACATTTTAGGCTCTTTACAGATATACATTCTCAAGGCTATAAATTTTCTGATAATGACACAGTTTTAGTGATGCAAGTAGGTCTTCGTCTGAGGTTATGCAATGGAGAATGTTGGTTGTTATAACCTTTGGGGGCGGGGGATACTTATTATTTGGATTTTTTCTAGAGTTTTTTATTTGTTTGCTTTGTTGTATGTAACAAAGTTTCTGAGGGATTCTAAACTACATTGTGTTTTTAACTTAAATAGGTACTAATAATGGTTCTCAAGTATTGCCCAAAGACTAAGGTTAGGAACTGAGCAACACTTGGAAACCTGTATTCTTTTTCAATAGTGCTATAGCCCAAATTAAGCCCTAGCCTCATATTAAATCATCCTCCAATCATCACAATTATGGGATACCATCCTATGGTTACTTATATTGAGTATCCCCTTGCTATGAGTGTCGATTGAATCCACAAATCTCTTTCGTGGATTACCCACATGTCACGTACTTTTGGCATGTTCAAGCAGTACCTTTTTTGATATTTGTCCATCTTCCAAACATTGTATGTTACCTGCCCATTACAACTTTCGAATTTTAATTAGTAAAGAAAAATTCTGCCGCATGCATGAATGTCCAATTTTTGCTCTCGTCAGATAACTATTGTAATTAGTATTTTGTAAAGGCACATTTTTAGTTTCCAGTATCTCTTTATTTCATTGTTATTTTGAGAGTGAAATAGGAGTTATTAGCTAACACAAGACGTTGGCTGATTTCATGTTGCTTGCTACCATCTGTGGAGACATTAGACCCCTGTAAATAAACTTTTCTACACACTCCAGGTTATGGTCATCAAAAGTTGAAGGGAAACACTGAGGTGGATTCATGGTAGGTAGATACACCACTGACTAACTATTCACAGTCAATCAAATACTGGAGAAGTGCTGGGAACAATAATGTGCACCAGATTTTCGTAGATATCCGCCAAGCATACAACAGCATCATTAAGTAAATACTATACAAAGTGGTATGATTTTTATACCACCTAAAAATTAGTAAGACTTACAAACTTACCATGACCCATAAGGAGTATCAAATATGAATATAAAAGAAGCAAACAGATGGCCCCACATGAAACAAAAACATAAGCAAGAGATGATTTGATCCCTATGCTTTTTAACATCACCTTGGAATATGTCACAAAAAAACTGCTTGTTGATGTAAACAGAATACCTATTTATAAGTCCTACCAATTAATATAGTGTATACAGATTGATATAAACATCCTTGTACGATCTATGAATCAAGGCAAAGAGATGTACGTTGGATTGAAGGAAGCCCCAGAATAAATTAGCCTCAAGATCAACTTGGAAAATACCATAGTAATAACACAATCTAGAAGACGAAATATCTCTATTGATGACCACAACCTGGAAACCCGTATTATACAAACCGAACGGGTTTGTATTATACAACCGAACCCCATATTTATACAAACTGAAGGGGGCGTGGCTTATCATTTTACACTGCCAAGGCGATAGCACGCGCCACGTATCAATTTAACTATTTAAGATTTAACATATAGCTGATACAAAATAATCGAACTAACCCTACATTTAACATTATACATTACATTTACATTAATATAGAAATTTGTATAGGTCCTAGTTCATTATTTACAATTATGTCCTGGTACTTATTAATATAAAAAGTCTATATATTTATACAAACTCAAGGGGGCCGTGGCTTATTATTTTACACTGCCAAGGCAATAATACGCGTCTCGTGTCAGATTAACTACCTAAGATTTAACATACAGCTAAAACAAGATAATCGAACCAACACAACATTTTACATTATATATTATATTTTACATTAATATAGAATTTTGTATAGGTCCTGGTTCATTATTTACAATTACGTTTTGGTGCCTATTTATACCCCTTCAGATTGTATAAATATGGGGTTCGGCGCAACGTTAGATTCAGTTATAGTTTGATTGGTGTAGCTGGTGTATCACTGAAGAGGACGACCTTGTCGTTGAAACGCGTATGATACTTAGGCGTATTTTTTTATGAGAATTGTGTTCTGTGTGTTTGTTGTACTGTATAATGATTAGTAATAATTTTATTGCATGCAGTACTAGAAATAAGAATAATATTTTTGTCCAATCTCGAAAAACCAAAGTGGCATGTCAAATATTGTAATGGAAGAGAATTGTATGATGCCTTACCATTATGTTACACAAATATGAATAATGTTGAAAAAATTTTAACAAAAATTAAGAATTTTTCTGGATAAGGCATATTATTTTATTGATGATTTTTATTTTCTAATTGAACATTTGTAATTTTAATTGTGTACTAATTCTAACGATATATATTTTTAAATTAAATTTGTTATAATATTGTTATTTATCGTGAAGTATTATATATATTTACAATTATATAATACTGTAACAACTGTAGTAATGTTGTGTTGACATGTTTAAAAAAAAAGAGAAATCATGGCAATAAATGAAAAATTGCCTAAATAAAAAATATGTTTACTAATTTCAACATCTTAATAAGACTTGTGTTTTCTTTGTTGAAAGTTAAGCTACTGAATATTTCTTTGTCAGGTTGTCTTATTGGAATGTTTTATATAAACTCCCTAACAAATATAGTCAGGGCAAAAAACGGGGAAAACAGCGTTTACTTTGATCCAGAGTGAAATTGCACAAAATGACTTGTGTCATAGCTCATTTTATTCGTTAGAGTATCTAGATCAAAGATGTAAACAGTTTTTTTTCCGGAAACTTAATAATTTGTTTTCTTATTAAATATAAACAATGAGAATGATGTCCGATTAAACGTAATATGAAATAAGAGACAGGGTTCATAAATCGATATAATTTTTTGATTTCAATGTTATTTTTTATGTATTTGGGGTCGCTCTTTCCGATTATGATGTCAAAAAGTGCGCATCCTAGAGGGCGCCACAGGAAAAAATAATATAAGATGCAGGTAAAGACAAATTAAAATTAAATGAAATAAGGAATTACTTTGGTCAATTCATGTCATTTTTCTATTTCAATGTCATTTTTTAAGTTCTGTGGTTTGCTCGTTCCGATACTGATACCAAAATTGTACGAATCGTAGAGGGCGCTACCGGCAAAACTATTACAAGGTGAAAATGGTGACAGATTAACATTATATGAAATAATGCTATTTTCCCATAAATTGATGTAATTTTTTTATGGTCTTTGGGTCGCTTGTTCCGATGCTGATGTCAACACTGTACCAATCTGAGAGGGTGCCACAGACAAAAACAATACAAAGTGAAAATGATGAAATCAACATAGCAAAAAATTAAGCATTATTTACATTAATTACTGTTTTTTGATTACGAAGTGAAGAGAACATGAAAATTTTGAGATTTTCTCTTTTTGTTAAACAAAATACAGCAACATTTAAAGCTACGAAAAAAAATGTTGGCAAGAAAAAAGAAGATAATACTGTTGATCTGGCAATGCTCCCTCCAACATTAGATTCTTTTAAAGAACATGTCAAAAGAGTTTATTATCAAGTACATGTTTGGTTAGGAATATTAAATTTAGATCCTGAAAAATGGGGTTATAAAAAGATAGAAAATGCACTTATTCCAGTTTTAATGAATAACCCCCCAGCCCCTGAAGATGGGTGGAAGGTAATTAGCTGCAACTGTAAAAAAGGTTGTGAAGGTCCGTGTAGTTGCAAATCAAACAATTTAAAATGCCCAGTTACATGTGGGACTTGTAAAGGAGTGAACTGTAAAAATTCTCTCGTTGAGAGAGTACTCAAAAAAAACATTGATAACCAAAGAGCACAAGAAGAAGATATAGAGTTTAACGGTGATTACACTATTGAAAATAAAATGAGTGATGAGCATTTCTATGATTCTGACTGATCTCATGTTTCATAATATTTTCATGCATTTGTAAATGTATCAAATAAACTTTATGCTATTCTTTGAATTAATATATTCTCCATTTTTATTTCCATCTAATCATATCTCCCCAGAATCCATTTCCACTAGTGAAATAATTACATTTTAGGTGTTAACTAGTGCCTTTCAGATTTGCTGTTATTTTAGGATGATTCATTATTTTTCCTAGATAGAAATATAATCCGACAATTACTATAAGAAAAGAAATTCACACGGTAATATTTAGTTTGAAATAAGTGAAAAATGATAAAATTGTATTTTGCATTAAATTGTGTATATTGTTGTCTAATCAATTGAATAAGGATTTGGATTTTTGACTTTGGAATCGGAATCAGCAGCATCCAAAAAATTTTGAGGATATCATATTGAAAATTCTACTTTATTTTGAGCTTATACTAGTCTTCTCTGTGGCGCCCTCTAGGATTCACACAATTTTGGCATGAGTATTGGAACGAGTGATGCAAAATAACATTTAAAAACTTTGAAATAAAAAAATAACATTAATTTATGTAAATAATGTTTTATTTTTTGTTATCTTAATTTCTCATCATTTTCACTTTGTATTGTTTTTGTCTGTGGCGCCCTCTCAGATTGGTACAGTGTTGACATCAGCATCGGAACAAGCGACCCAAAGACCATAAAAAAATTACATCAATTTATGGGAAAATAGCATTATTTCATATAATGTTAATCTGTCACCATTTTCACCTTGTAATAGTTTTGCCGGTAGCGCCCTCTACGATTCGTACAATTTTGGTATCAGTATCGGAACGAGCAAACCACAGAACTTAAAAAAAGACATTGAAATAGAAAAATGACATGAATTGACCAAAGTAATTCCTTATTTCATTTAATTTTAATTTGTCTTTACCTGCATCTTATATTATTTTTTCCTGTGGCGCCCTCTAGGATGCGCACTTTTTGACATTATAATCGGAAAGAGCGACCCCAAATACATAAAAAATAACATTGAAATCAAAAAATTATATCGATTTATGAACCCTGTCTCTTATTTCATATTACGTTTAATCGGACATCATTCTCATTGTTTATATTTAATAAGAAAACAAATTATTAAGTTTCCGGGGAAAAAACTGTTTACATCTTTGATCTAGATACTCTAACGAATAAAATGAGCTATGACACAAGTCATTTCGTGTAGTTTCACTCTGGATCAGAATAAATCCCGTTTTTTCCCTGACTAATAAACTGTTTTAAAATAATGTGAAATAATAAAGTACATAATCATTTTGTTTCAGTTCCTAAAAGAAAAGAAAATTGATGCAGAGGGTATGATGGTTTCAAAAATGGACCATTTCGATGTTGTTGAGAACTTGTGCAATTCCTCATATATATTGACAGAAAAGATTATAAAATTGATTTTTGAAAGAAATTCTTAAATTTAAAGTCAAAAGTTGAAGATTAATAATGAGTTTAGTTTTACTTTAAAATTGAGATTCTGAAAAAGATTCCTTCCTTGATATATTTCGTTGGTGACGGAGAAAATAGTATAGGTTAGGAATAAAAATGGGAAAAACAGGAAATCTCAAAAAAAATCAATGTGAAATCAAAGTCAATGTGAAAAGTAGAAAAGAAGGGAAGTCAGGAAAGCCTAAGAAAATCAGACAATTTACTGGATAAGGGGAAGTCATTAGTATAAGGGAATTCTGTTGATCAGAGAAAAGAATATGGAAAGTTCTTTCTACATTAACATTTCTAAAACCCAATATTTGATTTTATTTTGTTTAAGTTTGAAAAATTTTCACAATGTGATATACAATTAACATTTTAAATCGTGTATACGGAATATTCTGTTAATCTTATTTTGCCACAAATGCAAAATACCAGAATATTCCAATGTGTGACAGATCATTGTTACTAACTTGATAGCTTAAAAAATAAAATAGGTGTATAATATAT
This sequence comes from Aphrophora alni, assembly GCA_963513935.1. Classification (NCBI taxonomy): domain Eukaryota; kingdom Metazoa; phylum Arthropoda; class Insecta; order Hemiptera; family Aphrophoridae; genus Aphrophora; species Aphrophora alni. The sequence continues at coordinate 149,889,704 of OY740765.1, forward strand.
TTTATAATAAATTTAAACAAAATTAAGGGCCTAGATGTTTCAAAATAAGTATCAAACATAAAATATCACAAAATTCTATTTAAAACCTTCAAGAGACAAACATAACCACTGTATAATTAAGTTTAAACAAGATAGCCTAAAACCAAGATAGTCTAATACTAGGGCCTGACCAAATAATAAGATATTGGTAATATAAATTAAATAATTAAAGGAAAACATAATACAAGATCAAATTTGGAATAATATGCAACTTGACTAATAATAATGTAATAATTCATAAATAGGCGTTTCTGAAAATGTTAACTATGTCGAACTTGAAGAGTTCTTAGTTTATTTATTTAATTAATGAAAATTGAATTTAACTGTTATTATTTGATAATTATTGGGCGCCAGACCTAATGGTCATTGTTTAACATATAAAAATGAATTTTACTAAATTTATAATCTCTGGGGTCGTAAGCTCTTTTAAAAGTGTACTCCACAGTGAAATTTTGGTATGTAATGAAAATACTTGTCTCTGAAATATTAACATAAAGATTTATTAAACATAAATATCAGTACATAGACATCATTATTGAAATATATCATGTAAATAACTTATATTATACATCCTATGATCAAATATTTTATTTCCTTTTAAGAAGGTTTTAAATTTAAATAAAAAATCTTGAATTTACTTTAAGTTTTAAGTTGCAACTGAAGAATTATTTATAGAACTTAACAGATTAAATTTATCTGTTTCTTAATGTTGAGTCTACATTACTTTAAAAGAAAAATTATGTCAATCGATATTTAATATTCTTTTACATAAAAGAATTTTATTATTTGTAAGTATTAAATTTACAAAAAACAACAATATCAAATATGATAAATTTTACACAATTAACGATTAGAAATTTACATATTAATACAGAGTTACCAGTCCGTTGTCTTAAATCACATCACTCGATTTCCTTGTCCAAACCGCATGGCCTTTTGTACGATGGTGTTCCTGGAGAGCTATGTCCCTCGAAGTCATTTTTATTGCAGAACTAAAACGTTAGTGTTAAGAATGTCTATTAAATTATTAGTCCATGTTACACTTTACGATTGTTCATTATCCGTCCGTGTTTATTACTATATGCAAGATTGTCTATTGTCTCTTTATTTAACACGTTATCCGTACTAAACACTTTTCTGTCTTTTTAATTAAAAGTCAATTCATGAACTACTACCGATCACTAATAAATGTTTATTATAGTAATCATTTAATTTAAAACAGTTTTTTCATACATTTCAACTACATTTTGAAAAGTATCTCTAAGCACAAAACACATTTTACTAGTTCAACTTCTGAACTCTGACCGCTTGTTACACCTTGTCTCTCCAGACGCTGGACTTATACTGACTATCCAAAACCACGAGATATTTCACTTCCGAAAGCGTCTTTTCCGCTTTGCTGTTACAAAGACTTCACATACCCCTATTTTTCACACAAACTAATAAACACTTCTTATTAAATAAATTATACTAAGATTAAACATGATTATTTATTTTCTTGTCTTGAAAATCTATTTTTCTTTTATAAATGAGTTTACTAAATACAATTTATGACTTAGACAGCCTATCTCTCTTTACTAACCCGCGGATTTTAAATCTATTACAGATTTTAACTTTTCACATTATTACAATAATAAATAAATATAAAACACAATGTATAAACTTCAGAAGATTTTAGGTTAAACCAAAAATTGTGTAATATATTTTAGAATAAGAATTTATTGTAAAAATGAAAATTAGGTATAATATGTATATAGGAAGGGGATTTATAGTAAAATTGGGACAATATAATGACTTTGGGCAGATAAAATAGGATATAGGACATAAATTTGAATAGACATCTAAACAGTGAAAAACTGTAGAAAAATGCAAGGATTTCAAGTTACAGGCCAAAGGTGGCTATCTTGATTTCGATGGTAGCAGGAAATAAGTCACATGATAGCAAGGGCTTGAGATTAATTTAAATGTTCAAGGATTAAATAAAGCAATAAAGCTAAAGTTTCAAAATTATTTTAATAATATAAAGCTCATTTATATTATTAAAATAATTTTGAAACTTTAGCTTTATTGCTTTATTTAATCCTTGAATATGGAGTTTCAACAAGAAATATCTGCTGTTACATTAAATATAATTTAAATGTTGTTGAAGAAAAACTAATATAATTGTACAGCACTTTTAATTTTGTAATGGTTAAAAGAAATAAAATTAGCATCTAGATAAGTAAGAATATTGTATTAGACATTTAGAAATTCAGAACAGTGAAATTGGTATTGTTATTAGAGAAGTCATACAGTAAAAACTTGAACTTAATCCTCCAGCTGCTGACTATACAATGTTAAGGGTTTTTAGGAAATCGCCCAGATATGTTTTTAAAATTAGTTCTAAAATACTAAAAATGGCTGAAATATCACATATTATATATCATTTTGTTCAGAAATAATTATAGAATAATGTTTTATAACATTATTTGTTGACAGCTAGATGATTAGAAAACAAGTATTAATTAAATTCTAAAATATACAAAATGTGCACAATTTAATTCCAAACACAAAACCATATAATAGTAGTAACATATTTCCTTGAATAAATACATACATAAAAATAAAATCATCACCTACATAAAAAAATCAATGAGGGGACTTGGTGGAGGTAAATCATTGCTCTGGTGTGTAGCCCTTAGTCTTATGCCTGACAAAACCTGAACAACTTGGCCTATTGGTATTTTTCATAATCATTATCAAATGTGTCACTATATACATATTTATCTAAATTTGTGTTAGTCATCTCCATTACCTTAAGAAAAATCCAAAAGAAAAATATCACCCGGAAAATCATCCAAGTCTGTATCAATATCATTTCTTTGTTCACCATCAAAACTATCACTTGGTGAATCCAGTAAGCAATCCCTAATTATTCCACTAGAATTGTTAAGTTCCCTCTTTGTTAAAATAAGCACAAATAACAAATAACACACACAAGAATGCAGTGAACGAACTACTACACACTAACTGAGGTTATTCAACAACAAACTAACAGCTGACTGCTGACTAGCACAGATGATTATGTACATATTTTTTCACATATGATAGTCCCACACTATGCAATGTGTTCCGTGAACATTCTACTTCAATACTATATAAAATATAGCTGGATATCTATATTTGTGTCAATATATCAATATTTCATAAGTATTTCTCTTGCGACATTATCACTTCACAAGTGTCGGAACATATCGTGGACCGCAACGTTAGCACCAGGAGGGTTAAAGACCTAAGAATATGTAAATGCAGGAGGTATGGGCTATTGTTCCAAAACCAATGCCTAAGCCTTCTCTAACAATTAAATGAACTCCTATCTTGGATTCCATATAACCAAAGATCCATAATTGAAGCTCATCAGAAATATAAATATCTGAGACAAAAAATTACAAATAAATTTATGGTAAATGCTGTAAAACTGTTGAAAAGAGTGGCAGTAAACCAGTAACATTAACTAACCATATTAAAGAACAATTTCACATATTACAGTCTAAGTGTAATACCTAGTAAGCTTAATCCACAAGGGAAAAGGTTATATCTAAAGTAAATGATTTTATAAATAACATTGAGCTTAAACAAACAAGTGAAGATTTTAAATGGAGAAAATAATATTGACTATTACTTAAATTATAAATCATACAAATTGGGCTTTATAGTATCTTTACTTAGTTATATTTATTTGTAACCTCTTTGTATTAACATATATATACATCAAATAAGTATTATATGTTTTACAATACATCAATCAAGTTAGTTACAATAAAGAGACCAGTTTTGTTTAATATATTTATTAATTATCAATGCTATATAATTATTACAAAAATAGTTAGCAACATTAAGAAATGCAATAAACTATGATTAAGAAGTTAGTAAGTTCACTTTCTGACAAAAAATCAATACTCAAATCAAAACACTGTTTCTGAAGTTAGTCATAACATATCCTACATTCCAAATTTTGACAACTTTGATCCTAAAAGGGAATCTTTTTCAAATTACAAACAACGTTTTTATAACTATGTACAAATGGAAAACATAGAAACAAATAAAAATTTTGTGCCAGACTATTATTAAATTCAATAGAATCAACTAATTTTAACATCATTATGTCTCTTTCCGCACCTAAAAACCCAGATGAATTACATTATGATGAAATAGTTAAACTTTTAGAAGAACATCTTGCACCAAAGAATAATGTTCTAGTATCTCAACATCAATTTCTATCGAATTATCAAACAGATCAACAATCAATTTCTGACTTTGTAACTAATCTAAGAATGTGTATAGGGAAATGATGAATTTATTTCTCAGTGTGAATGTAAAACATCATTTGCTGATATTTTTCTTAGAGCTCAATTTATACGAGGAATCAAAGATAATTTTATCCGTGAAGAACTCTTACAATCTGACATATCAGAATTCAAAGATATTGTATTAAAAGCAATTACTTTAGAAACTTCTAAACTTGATTCAAATACCTCAAACACAAATACCTTACCTTATTTGGGTTATTTACTCAAATACCTTTTTAAACACAATCAATACCAGAGATAAACAAGCTTTCATATAGGCCTAATTCAAACAGTTATAATACAAAATCAAACAATTCTCGATCTCAACAGTGTGTCTGATACTTCAAAACACAACATGGGTAAGGGCATTAGACAATATTATGGAAGATGAATTTGAACCATAAAATTTGGAGCAAATATTTATCTCTAGTCACTGAATGTATAAACTCCTACACAAAACAACTGGCTATACACCAAATGAATTACACCTGAACAAGACACACCAATTTTAGCACACAATTCCAAAAATACTGGACACAGAAACAACACAAACTATTAAATTTAAAGATCGAATTAGCAGGTAATAAGATAAAAAGAAAGGAAGATACTAGAGCTAGACAGTTTAATTAAAACCACAAATTGTTCCAGTTTGAAATAGGGAACAAAGTGTTATTAATACTTTGTGTTATTAAATAGAGACATTGTGCTGCAAGTTTTATTTAAAAAAATTGACAAACTAAAACTATTTGATGGATTAAAAGCTATATATATTTGTAACCTTACATCTTTTAATTTTGAATTTTTGTAACATGATAATGAATTTGAAATTTAAAATTATGTTATGTAATATTTATCATGTAATGTTTTTGAAAAAGACTAAAAATTGTTACATTGGGTTCAGTGTATACATACATAAGAGTTTATACAATTTAAAAATTTTGTGTGTGTGGAAATTTTTTAAACAATTATCAGGACACAGTACCACATTGCACTCTCCACATTTGTTCTCCATTACTACACAAAGAAAACACTATTGTGGTATTTTGTAGTATTTTAGCTAAATTTGGTAGAAATGGTATTTTGGCGGTGAAATAACTATACTTGGAGACTACATTTTCAGAGAAATATTTTTCATCTAACCAGTGTTGGCATAAAATTTAATATCCCTTTGCATTGTGATTACTGTACGGCGATCATATATGTACAACGATTGGCGCACATTGTCGATAGGTTTTGTTCATCGTACGTATACAATAGCCGCACTCAAAGTGTTAAGAAGGGTTACTTGAAGACAGATGGAAGGGGAAATGTCAAAATTGTTCCTGATATATTCTGGCACATACAAAAAAGAGAAGAAACTTGGATCAGTGATATATATTCTAACCAATACAAAGAAAAGAAAAAACTTGGATCAGTGACATGTAACATGTGAGCAGTCTAAAGAGTACTATGCGAATGAACTTAAGACTGAAGAAAAGAAAAGAAATGAGATATGTGATATGGGGAAATTGTATATAAAGTCAAGAAAAGGGAGAACTGAATGTAAAGAAAATGTAATTAATTACTTAAAAAGAAGATTGTATAGAAAAAAATTTAATTTAAAAAAAAAGAAAAGACAATAGTGGCTTATTTTAGATTTTGATATTGTATGTAATTCATAATGAATAGTGTTATGTAAACAAGTTCTTTATGTTATGCCATTAGTTTGTTATAATGTATAGATTGTAGAATCAATTGGTTAAGAAATGATTTATAAATTTTATTCAGATAACGTTTAATCACAGCTGACACATATTTAAAAGTATAACAATAAATGTAGTTAGAAGATTGGCCAGTAGAGGGTAGGGCAACACAGAAATGATATATAAGAGGAGATTAGGAACCATTTTGTAAATCTAGTCGTAACGTGATTGGTCGAAATTGTGTTTCCTTGGTGAGGGATATGCTATCTTTCCAATATCACCCAAACAATCTAAGCAGAATATTTAACAGACATACAAGTTCTCATTGACTACCACAAGAGCAATAAAGGAAGTTGAACTATTCTAATTGCTGTGTTATATCGTGAGTGTTTTTGTTGAATTACTTATTACATATTATTTAATAATGTTACTATTCATCTCTTATCAGTAAGTTATGCAGTGTATAATAATTATTTTTATTATGTTTTTTCTGACATAGGTTTATAACTCAAAAATGTGTATTATTTAAAAAAAATTAATATTTTAAATGTTTAAAAGTGTTTTGACATTTTCTTAGCCAAATAATCTAAAGAAAAAATTTGTTCCCCTAAAAATGGAAATTATAAACGACAGGCAAGTTAGCTGTAACAGCAACCGCAAGTTAAAGTTTAACCATTTTCCCCAATTTAGAACTCTCTGACATTTGAACATACAAAATGAAAACTTACAATATAACTAATAATAAATCTCATTTTACAAATGAAAAGCTTGTTTACTAATTTCAACATGTTAACATTTGGTGTAATCTTTATTGGCGCTAAGCAATGTTCTACAGAAACTTCCAGTACATCACTATCATGGATACTGTAATTAGTAGTCAGATGAAGAAGTCTTTATTTTATTTTTATATTGTTTTACGAATAAATGTTTAAATCTGAAAATCACAGAAAAGTACTGTTTTGATGGTATGTTATAAACTTAACTCGTCAAATGTATAAGAACAAGAACTGCAAAGATAGATTAAATTTAAAGTAATTTGCAGCACTTATAATTTTCCTTCGTCTGATGTTATAAAATATAGCCTGTAGTGGGTGGATGACATGGTAATGGCTAGTATGTTTAGCTGTGGGATGTGAAGTAATAAGAAAAAATTGCATTTGCAAGCTTTCCTTTAAAATTTCTGATTTTAAGTACAATACTGTTAAAATAATACTTTCCTATTATGGTTATGTTTATTGTTTAAGGAATCTTGTTAATTTTGTGTTTTAAATAGTGACAAGTGGTGTATATGTAAATTCATTAAAAATGCCAGTTAATCATTTACAAGAAAAAGACAAAAATATTTATTTAATTCTGCAACTAACCCTAGGCCAATTACACAATTGTAAGTAAATATTTAAATTATTCACTCAACAGGTATTTACAATATATTTTTAAAATATTGAGTAGTCAGTACTGCTGATTATGTTAGAGCAGCCTTCTTTACTTTCTTGGTTGTAATCTTCCAAAAACCAATACATTTTGTTAAATAAACTTTTGTTTAACCCATTATAACATTAATATTTTTATCAGTATTTTATCTTTCAGGAAATGTATATTACAAACTGAAAATTATGGCAGGTTATGTACATTAAATTTAGGAATTCTGAGGGGAAAAATTAACACAAAAATAAAGTATTCTTCTTTTTAATTAACACAAGTATAAAAATAAAATTTGCAAAATTAGTGTTTTCTTTGAAATTTACTTTCACTCAATCACAAACTCTTGTCTACCAACAATTACTTAATGTAAGCCCACCACAGATGAGAAAAAATAAATTGCAAAGAAAAAATTTTGTCTCCTGGGTAGGATTGAAATCACCCAGCCTGGGTGGGATTAATACAGCCTTAACCCTTTGCGATCGGCAGGCCAGTATGAGTGGCTACAACGCAGTCAGCAGCCACTCGGAATTCTTTCCGCATAAATTGGTTCCGGCGGTCGGACGGCCAGCTGTACTGGCCATGCTCCACTCCGCGTCAACTCGGCATTCATAATGTCGGCTTCTTCCCACCAGGTCGGAATTATTTTTATCACAGACTGCAATTTTTACAAAGGGTATTTATTTTTTTTAAAACAAAAACCAATTCCATTTTAACAATTATTTTCTTAATATACACAGACAAACAAGATACTGAACTAAACAAATTCGTATGTTTCAAGTTAAAAGGGAAAATAATGCCTAATTTACTAATTATACAAATATCACATATATTTCAAAGTTACGTAAACACCTTGTCAGTTTTTTATTTTAACACAAACAAACAATTTTAAAAATTTTATTAGTAGGTATACACAAACAAAAAAGATACTGAACTAAACAAAATCATATGTTTCAAGTTAAAAAGGACAATAATGCCTAATTTACTAATTATACAAAACTAACACATATTTAAAAATGACGAGAACACCTTAGTTTTATTTTTTATTTTAAAACACAAACAATTTTTTATATTTTATTAATATATATATACAAACAAACAAGATAATGAACTAAACAAAATTATGTTTCAATTTAAAAGGGAAAATAATGCCTAATTTACTAATTATACAAAAATCACATATATTTAAAACTGACGAGAACATCTTACTGTTTTTTTATTTTAAAACAAACAAACAATATTTTATATTTTATTAATATAGATACACAAACAAACAAGATAATGAACTAAACAAAAAAATATGTTTCAAGTTAAAAAGGAAAATTATGCCTAATTTACTAATAATACAAAAATCACAAGACACTGTGTGTACGTTCTCAATGTTGTAAGAAAAGAGCACGTGTTGATTTTGGCATTCCCGGTGATACTTTTCAACGATAAAGCTGCCAGAACTGCTGGTCATTTAGTTAAATAGTTTCTCTATAGGTTACAGCACTCTACACACATCACAACATAAAAATATATTGTTAAAATGCAACAAATGTTTCTTGGCCAGTGCTGCTGGCCTTCCGAGCGTTCGACGGTTTTTATCTTGGCCAGTACCACTGGCCATCCGAGCGGCAGGAACAACTGATGTGGAATTAAATCCGAGTTGTTGAGCAAATGTCCGCGGCCAGTACAGCTGGCCATCCGACAGATCAGGACAACCTATAAATATTCTGTCCGATCGCAAAGGGTTAATGCTTGTATTAATGAGAAAGAAATTACTTAAAGCTTTTTCACCCAGAACAAAATGAAATAGACCTAGTGTCTAAATTTTAAAATCATTTGAGTTTCTGTAATAATTTATGTAGTCTCTCTAAAATAACAAATACATTCTACAATGATCTAAAGTAGAATATAAGTTTAAACAATGCTAAAAAAAAACAGGTGTGTCTGTATCAGAAGTATGGACATGTGAATACATGTACAATGTTCAACAATACACATATGACAATCATACATGTTATACTTATGGCTAAACAGTTTGTCGATAACATGTTTGTGAAAAGTGCACTAGCTGCCGCCCAATGTCTCTCCAAGGTTATCAGTCGTACAAAATCAATGTCCACACATTTTGGTGTTGAGGTAGAAGTGATTATATTATCTAAGTAGTTATGGACAATTGGATGGTCGCTGCTGCAATAGATGTACTGATGTCCTCACTACCGTGGAGGCTTTGTTTTGTTTCTTACATCGCTTTACACTCTTTCTTTCGTTTCCGATATCATCATAAGGGGTTTGAGGGACATCACTGGATTGCTGTTGAGATACTATTTCCAACAATTTATAATTTCTGTATTTTTACTATAAACCGACATTGTGTTGAAATTTGTTTATTTTCAAAACAACTCAATACAACTTTAACTGTCTAACTCAACACTAATACACTAAATCTATATTTTACTATTAGAATTGTTAATTGAGAGCACAACGAGTGTTGTAGCTTCACTAGGAAATTATACTGTACAAAAGTGTACAGATGTTAGAAACAATCACAAAATGGTGGGACGCCTAACTCCGTCCTGCATCACAATCCCCACTAAGTGAAATAAATTCTTTGATCTTTAACTATCATGTAGTATAACTTGAGTTTTGGTGTAAACAATAGTTTTTGAAATTCAATGCCAAAGTATTTCCTCTGATTTCATTTTCATCAGGATTTCTGTAAGGCCTGGCAAATTTAATGATGTATTTACATCAAAAGACAGTGGTTAGCCATGATTAATATAATAAATGTATTCCAACAGCTCATTAATTTTTTTAAATTTAAAATATTTGGATGTATTTGTTGCGTGTTGTAACGTTTGAATTACTACTTTAAGAAGTAAATATACTAAAATGATGAGAAATATTTTTTCATTTATTGGTAGTGTCAAACTTATTTACTTTGTGGAAATTTCAATCTCCAAAAAAAAAAAAAAAAACAGAAATCTCCACAATAAATAATTTATTATTTTATAATTATTTCCATATTGGCTTTCGAACTACTAATTTAAATTGGTTTACATACCTTATCAAAAGTAGTTCAATTTCGGCATCCTCCTCAGACATGGTATAATATATATATATATATATATATAGACATTCTCGCTCTTGATCAGAGGACATTTGTCGCGTATACTCTTGTTCAGAGCACAGTTACTGTCCTCTAAATATTAGGAGGACAGGGTATTCTCATCAAGAGTATATATAACTTACTGTCCCCTTAACATGAGTTAACATAACACGGATTTTTGCAACAAATGCTGCCAACATTGTCTTGTCCCCAACATTTTCCCTTCTATACTCTCATTTTTGATATCTCCCAAAATCTCTCTCTGCAATAGGCATAAAACATTTGGTTTATTTTAGTTTAAATCGATGGAAAATAAACAATTAACATCAAATTTTGTATGACGATTTCTTTTATAGACTTGTGGGTGGAAACACACGATAATATTTTAACTAGACTTTTTTTCTATAGATAAAATCAATCTAGATTTTTTAATACCATATTTATTGAATTAGATAATTTATCTAATTATTATAAACGCTATTACGCAACTTACCCCGCACAACATTAATATTAAGACACCGTTTGACCCATCACCATGAAAATTGGCAAATACATGTATTTTTCTATGGAGAAGAATTTTACCTAATTATTATAAAAACCATCATGTTACTTACCCCAGCCCAACAATAATTCTAAGACACCGTTTGACGGATTACCATAAAATTTTCAAACTCATTTATTAATTAATGGAGAATGTTTTTATCTAATTATTATACACGCCATCATGTTACTTACCCAGTCTAACATTAATACTAAGACACCGTTTGGACGATTACAATGAAATTTGACACACACATGTATTATTTCATGGAGAAGGTTTTTATCTAATTATTATAAACGCCATCATGTTACTTACCCAGTCTAATATTAATACTAAGACACCGTTTGGACGATTACAATGACAATTAGCTCACACATGTATTACTTCATGGAAAAGGTTTTTATCTAATTATTAAAAACTCCATCATGTTACTTACCCAGTCAAACATTATTACTAAGACACTGTTTGACCGATTAAAATGACAATTGGCTCACACATGTATTATTTCAAGGAGAAGGTTATTGTCTAATTATTATAAACGCCATCATGTTACTTACGCAGTCTAACATTATTACTAAGACACCGTTTGACCGATTAAAATGACAATTGGCTCACACATGTATTATTTCATGGAGAAGGTTTTTATCTAATTATTATAAACTCCATCATGTTACTTACCCAGTCTAACATTATTACTAAGACACCGTTTGACCAATTAAAATGACAATGAGCTCACACATGTATTATTTCATGGAGAAGGTTTTTATCTAATTATTATAAACGCCATCATGTTACTTACCTAGTCCAACAATAATACTGATATAGCGTTTGACCGATTAAAATGACAATTGGCTCACACATGTATTATTTCATGGAATGTTACTTACCCAGTCATATGAAATACTGATTTAAAACTCATTGTGTTTGTATCCAAGTCACTCTTTTTTATATAATAAAAGAACAGTAATGTCCGTCTATGTGACTTCTTTTAAAATAAAGTAGTGTTAATGTGCGCGTGTATGTATATATGATGTGTGGTGTAATAATTTATTTTAATATTTTAACGACCTCAGCAGAGCAATAATCTGAAGATGGAACGAGTTCCGAAACGCGTCATATAATTATAATGTAAGTAACTACTTTATTTTAAAAGAAGTCACCATAGACGGACATTATTGTTCTTTTATTATATAATAATACTGAGATAGCGTTTGGACGATTACCATGAACATTGGCACACACATGTATATGTTTATCGTGTTACGGCTTAACAGTATTTTTGTTTAGAACCCAATAAAATAATCACTGCAACCCTTGTTTATACATTTTTGTCCAATACTGTTATAATAATTTTAGGTAAGAATACAGGAAAAACGTATTTAGGGAACTGACGTATTAATTCTGTAGAACTCAAAAAACTCAACTTATAGAAGTTTAAATTCAAATAATATACTTTTAATGCGTTTTATAAGAATCATAAAAGGCATTTACCGTTTGCTAGTTGCTCAGAGAATGACACTCTGATCACAATACAAATACAGCACTCTCTGCCAATAATTGTTTTCCTCTACAAATTTGGTTTGCACAAATTGCATTTTGTAGTTTTAAATTTATTTTCATAAATAAAGTAGGTTCAATTTATAGTCATGTATTCTCATCATATGTTAGTACATATACTCGTTACTTTAGTTTACACCCCTCCATCGCTGCAGTCTCTGCACATCTTTCACAAACAAAACAAAACGATCCCTTTTCACTTTACAATATTTATTGGTATCGATTTATGTCAGTATTGTTTATAAATAAATCTCAGCGTAGTTGACTAAACTGTGAGATCTCAAACAGTTAATTTTTAGAAACGTGTATTTGATTCATGTCAGGGAATAATTATCAGAAAATTTTTGGAAAACTGTGTCGAATTGGAAAAGTGTTTTGGAAATTTGAACATAGCGAATGACTGAGTTCGTCGATTTTTATTGTATTACAACAGAAATTCACGGTTTTTAAAGGGTTTTAATTTGAGTTAACTCTTTATTCGAAGATCTCCCATCATTTTATACATGACATTTCGAGAGAAGGCTTTGGTTAGGTTAGGCTCGCGAGCAAGGCAAATGGGGTATCTGCCCCGAGCACCATAAGGCTCTTGGACCAGAAGACGCCAAGTAAAACAAAAAACAAAGTAACAAATATTAGGAAAAAAACATAAATATTCAATTTGAAATTTTGAAAATAAAACAACACTCTTTAACATCAAGTTTTATACAGCCAACTTTACACGAAATATCACCGAATGTGAATATTACAAATCAAATAACGTTCACTTTTCTTTATGTACCGATTTTAATTATTTTTTTATTCATAAATAAATCATAAATATGAAATATAAATTGATTTAGAGACTCAAATATATTAAGGACACAGGTAGATTGTCGCCCACAAGTATAGAGTTATAAACCTTCCTTGTTACAAACTTTTTTAACTTTGCGAAAATTTACCTTTCATGAAATATATCACGGCTATGATATACAAGTTATAAAGCAAACTGTATGGCTTAGAAATGCACACATTTTCGTTAAATGGTAATGTGTGCTTTCTCATCAAACAGGGCTTTAAATCTGCCTGACCTAAATAAGTTCAAAAATACTTTTGCCGGTGGACGCCTTCAGGATTCATGACATCTAATTATATATAAACAGTTGAGGCAGGGTACCTAGTTGTAGGGTTAGGCCCATGGGCTGGCGGGTTAGGCTGGGGTGGGCTGGCGAGCTAGTCCCATTAGTCATGCCTCACCGAATAATCCAGTTAAAACCGGACTAGTGAAAATATGCATTATTTGAGAATAAACTTGACACTGCATTCTGAATTATTATAACAGAAACAGTTATGCTTTTGTCTTACGTTAATCGACCAACCGAAAGTGTTGTAACTAACTTTTTTTATATTCAATAAAACTTAGTATAAAACAGTTAATATATTTATAGTTTAATATAAATTTTTTCTTAGTCGTCCAATCAGAACTGATTTAATTCTTCATAATTTAACTCGTGTTCTAAATGGATTACATGGAACTGAATACCAATATGCAATTAATTAGGATGCTACTTGAAATGTTAGTATGGGGGGGGGGAATTTAATACCTGGACAATTCAATAATGTCGATCGATTGGACACGTATCCGGGATGTAGGTCCAGAAAGCCGACAATATTTACGTAAGTACATTCGGAACCGACTACTTAAAAACTTTTTACCCACCTATCTCTACCAGACGCTACTGTGTGAAAATGGTTGCTTGGTGATAGATTCTAAGAAACTGTGAGAACAACCATAACCCATTAGCTTTATAATTAGTTGTATACAGTACTTGTTTTCGTTGAACAGTTTTACATATATGCAGTTTGTTTATAATTTTCAGTCAAACATTCTGTGAATGAGTGAAGTTAATAATTGTAATTTGAACTTTTGTAACATAAAGGATATTTCCCGACTATTTCCAAAACCTCAGGAGATGATTCCTTGGGGTCAAAATAAGTAAAAGAAATTAAAATATCCTGTGAACATACATCCGCAAACTTTTATTTTACTGGCTAGTTGCAGTATGCATTTTCTATATAAAAATGTATATTTCATGAATTGTTAAATGTATCACTTTTAAATATAGTGAATACTATAAACACCTTTTCTAAAACCAATAATCAACTTGGAGTGATTAATAGTTTCTAAATGGTGGGGATTTATTATTATTTTTTTAAATTTCAGGACTCAGCAATTTCACTGTAAAATTCGAACATCAGTACAAAAATCGTGTAGACCTATAAGAGAAGAATTCATCTGTCTCATTTATTAGGATGAAACAAAAATTAATGAGATGTAGTAATTTGACTGGGCTTTTAATCGATTTTACCATTGTTTTTTGATGATTTTACACATTCCACAATATTAACGATTTTTAACATATTAACAATCATAAGTCAAATTATTAAATGTCCTATTCGAAAAAATGAAGTTAATTGGATTCTGAAATTAAGGTGTTTTTTTTTTTTTGTTATTCTTTGAATTTGTATCATAAAATTACAGCATGTCCAGAAATTTGACAACCAACGTGTTAAGTAGCCACCATTATGATTCTTTTTTCAAGATAAGATGTTTACGATTCTAACTCTGTACTAGGTTTGATTCTGATAAAAGTAACATTCTTGAATAAACATTTAATGTAAAAAATACTAAATTTTTTGGTAGTCTTTCCAAAAAATGTTTACTTCTTTTGATGCTACAAACCATATCCTTAACTTTTGCAACGTACTTTAAAAACATTATCTATATAAAGGACCATAAAATTCACTCAAGTCTCGACTTTAACTTTAAAATCGCAACAAAATTACATTTATAAAGCGTAAATGTAATTTACACATTTAAATTTTATTTTTAAAATTACGTATATGTATAAGCGTTGAATATACGATTTAAAATAATAATTATAATTAATTTATTCAGCATGCTCGGCTATCATTACATAGCTATATACATAGTTACTGATATCGATTCATCAAAATTACCTAAAATTCTCTTAATCAGTTTTTGGAAATGCATATTTGAAGTACTTAAAATGTATAATAAAATGTTGAAAATGGAAAATATGGCTAATCATATTCAGTATCTAAATGTAGGCTAACAATGCAATTGAGCACTGCCACTTATTAAAGAGAAATTGCCATGAAATGGTGCTGATCAGTATAATTGAAAAATAGCTGTATTAAAATAAAAATATTATTTCATTTTTTATTAAAAAAATTGTATGAGCACATTAAACTCTTTAGCATTTAATATCTCGTAAACTATTAACATAACAAAAAAGTTACATGAGACAAAAAAGTTTTATTTTTTAACGGCAAATAGTATACTACTTTCATTTTGTCTGTAGGTCAAAGGAAAACCGAGATATCAATCAACAAATAAACACATAATTCCTTGATAAATGTTTATAACACCAAAGATTTTCTTTAACCAAAATATTATGGAATTATGATTATTTTTAATAATTATTATTAAATATATTGCCAATAAAATTACCAAACTATACCAAAATATTACCTTGAGCTAATTAAATATTAAAATGACTAATTTTGTGTGAGATTTTAAGACAAAACAATATTAAATGTTAAGTTACAATAATTTTGTTTCATTGTTGTACTCTTATTGTACAGTTCAATTCTGTCTTGTGTAAGATATTAAGACATGTCTATAAATCGATTAAAACTGAAAAATAAACAAAATTAAAAAAAAGTAGGCTACTACTTCTTGGAAGAATTCTTCGTATTTCGATGAATAGAATAATCAGTACATATGAATTAGCCAAGTGTGAAAATGGAAAAATAGTTTCATTCGCAGGAGAGATAATATGTGTCCCCGAGAAAGGTGGGGGGGGGGGTTGTGTTCTATCCGACAATACAAAAAATATGTTTGAATAAAAAAGTAATTACGTAATATCGGAAGATGTTATGCAACAATACAGGCTTATATATACTTTGTCGGTAAAAAAATTGTTAAAACATTATTTATATCATAAATTTTTGAAATAACATATTTTTAAAAATATCTATCTCTTTATAACAAACAGCCATGTGGCAAATTTTGATTATAGCATCTAAACGGTTGGGTTTAGTTTAAATAAATATTAAAGATAAAAAGCTCTTAACATATACGAGTTTTAGTTGAAAAAAAAAAAAAAAAAATCCTGTTTCAATAAAAGAAGTAATTGTTCGACATTTTGAAAAATAACTGTTTATAAAAATATTGTTTTAAAACTCACAAAAAGTAATTAAGGTTTTTAATGTTTTATTCTAGTTCTACATTAATGTTTACGCATCCTATTAAATTGCCTATTAAATTTTTCTTGATTCAACAATGCAAAGTATGAAAAATCCCCTCTTGAAAGTGTATTAGAAGTTAAATATTCAAAATATTAAGCACCTATTACTCTTAATCAAGCAGGTTTATCAAAAACTAACCTAGAATAAAGAATCTATAATTTTTTTACAGAATTCGAAAACAGTCCCCTTAAGAAATTATAAAGTTGGTACCCATATTGAAAATGGTAGGGATCTTTCAGAGCTAGCAAAAAAATTTCCACACACCCTGAAACGGTTTGCCGAGAGCCAAAAGTTTCAAGTCAATTTAAAGCAGTTTAAATTCCCGCGATAAAACCATGTAGAGAGGAGGCGAGGTGGGGCGATGACGTCACGCCAGCCAAGCTGCAAATCTACAGGCTGGAACGTGAAAAGTCACTTTGCCTCGTTTCTTATTCTATTAAAATACTAAATTATTAATATAAATAAATGTTCAGTAGAATCAACTGATCAATAATATCAACAAATAAATTTAGAATCATTTAAAACAAAAAAGTTATTCAAGTTTTTATAGGGGCTCAAAAACCTAAAATTTGGAAAAAAGTTAAATTCAAAATTCAAAAAACGTAGTCATAACTAAGAGGGGAACTAACAATAATCATAAATAAAAAATATGAAATAATAATAATGAACAGGTGAGAATGGACTTAGAAAGTCATTCTTGGGGAGTTTTTTGGAATTTTTGAGTTGAAGGGGGGATTAATTAAAGAATAATAATAAGTACAATTGAAGAGACCACAATAGGGCACAATAATATGTACTTAGATTCAAATTTGAAATTAAAATAAGGGAGATATAATAATTACAAAAAGTAAAACTTTAAAGCCCAAAAGCGGTTAAATTTGAAGTTAAAGGGGAGAAATAACAATGTAATTATAAATGTCTAAAACATCAAAGCAGAAATGATAATACATAATGGGGGGGTTTTTATGAACTAAAAACACGACGATAAAAACTTTGGAACTTCAAGGACGTATAACTCGAGAACCAAGCGAGCTACGTAAAAAGTACAAACAGATTTTTTCGTCATAGTAGAAGAGGAACAAGATTTCGTGAAAAGAATTTTGAGAAAGGACTTATCTCAAAATTTAAAAAGAAGAAAATCCGAATTTCGAGAAAAGGGCGATAACTCGCGAACGAAGCGTACTAAAACGACGAATCAAGTTCCACAAGACCCACAAGATGGAGAGGAAGAAGAATCCGAAAGGAACTTGATAATCGGACCGGGCGTTCGAAAGTTATAGCTATTGAACGAAAAAAACGACAAAAGTTGAAATTTTCAGGAAAAATCTTGTAGAGCGGCACGCGCACCCTCAGTGAGAATCCGGAGACTGGACTTTGCAATGCCAACATGGATCACAAATAACACTGAATAATAAATACAATAAATTATTATTTAAAAGGTGTTTTAATAAGGAATAAAGGAAGAAAACTATTCATTAGTCAAAAACTATGATTAGTAAAATATATAGTGTGAATATTACAGACCAAAAGGGCCTGAAAACACGTAAAAGGAAGAAAATACTTTTCTCTTTAAAAAGGGAGTAAAATTGGCTCCAGGTAGTGGGAATCTTCCCACAGAAAGGGAGACCATCATTTATCCGTCGAAAGACGGGTACTTTTGTTTTGGAATCGACGCGAGGAAGACGTATCTTTGGCAACAGACTCCGAGCTGAGAGGAAACTACAACTGTCACTCTACTTAATTGGACTTAGAATAATTAATTGTTGCGAAATTTGCCGATATTTGTGGCACTTGTCCAAATTGTCATCGCTTGAAATCGTAGATTCTTAGAGACTTCTGTTTCCACAATGATTAGTTTTGAGGAGACGAACAGCTGTTCCGGGTTACTACGACCCATGATGTAACTAAGTTGTATGACAATATATCTCGCTCGTTGCAGGTTTCAATAAATTGTTTTTGTAAACCCAATTCCTTAACGACCGAAATGACAAACAAGAATATTCATAGACCAATCGTAAATAAAGTAATGCGACATCTACTGTATTATTTTCTACCGATTCCTTGGAAGCATAAACAATCCGACTACAGCTTATTAGGATCCGTAGGTAAAACCAAGGACCCTTCACACGCGTGTCTGTCTTTACATTTATATTACTTGTATTGTCCCACATGTAGGAATATACATATACGTAATTTTAAAAATAAAATTTAAATGTGTAAATTACATTTACGCTTTATAAATGTAATTTTGTTGCGATTTTAATCTTATATTGTATATAGTGTATATAGCCTATTATGTGATGTCATATTGCAAAACTAGTGGGGTTTACATTTAAATAGACACATTTTGTCTACCTCAATCTATATTGTACAAATGTGTTAAATGTATACGTACAATATTGAATTCGCTGTATTTAAATTGTATTAAGGTTTTGCATGTAGGTATGTTTAAAATGTAGTCTTATTCTAATAGCATATAGTTTAAACGTTTAGAACTATAGCATATATTTTGGTAAAAGCATACCATTGACTGATTCATATTATAGTCGTAGTTTATTTGAATTATAGGCTTCTGAAACTGTATACAGTGTCGAGAATGTGTAATGATTCCCACCATATAATTTGTTTAATATTTTACCCAAACTAACAAACCATATCTGAACTGTTAAAATTTTTCATATATAGTAAAAAGACGAAGTTTTTTAAAAACTTTCAATCAAAGAAAATTTTTCAATGATAATTGGTTATGTGTTAATAATAGTGCTTTAATCCTTTTTTAAATTATATAAATAATACATATTTTTTCCTAACAAGAAAAATTTCTTTACAAAAAGATATCAGAAAATGTACTTCCATAATATACAAACTAAGTACTTATACATTGATTTATTTAATAGTAACATTGATTAATCATTATAACATGATAATAAATCAAACATAATGTATGTGCAGGTTTTGCCTGAGCGATAACAATCATATGGTTATTGGTCAATTTGGAATTCGCAGTGGTGGGGGGGGGGGGGACGATGGTTCAGCAGAGCTGCCATCACACCATAGCAGACCAGATCTATTGTTTATTATTACTAGTACGCATATATTGACAGTTCGCCTAAACAGTTCCCTAGCGATAAAGTCAGCGGCGTCCTTACCCAAAACATCAAATTTTATAACATCAAAATTTCATACATAATATTGCTAAATGTTACAAAAATCACACTTAAAAATGTAGCAACTTATTAATCCTACTAGTTTTTCTCATAGTTACGTCAAATTATTTATAGTACATCCTAGGGGTCCACGGCTTCAGGGGTCCTGAGAAAATAATTCTGAACCTAAAAAAATGAACTTTTTAGAAGCCAAAAATAGGCTAGATTTTCATAAAATATTTATTTTCTCAAAAACTATTCAAGATACGATGTTCTGGTTAATTCTATTCTTATTTTTTCGTCATTTCCTATACACACTGAAATGTACATAACCTAACCAAACCTAACCTAAACTAAAAAAAATTTGAATTTTACAGCTCTCATAGAGATATAAAAATAAAAACAATTAAGACTATCATAACTTTAATAATTTAAAAGTTATGGACTTAAAAGACATAAAAGATGTTATAATCCTATTAAGAAGATCAAAATCAAATGGTGAAGACCTTGACTTTGAATAACCTAAGGATGTCTTGACACTTCTCTGCTATGGATTTAAAGCGAATAACAGTTTAGTTATAGCACTCAAACTACTTCTAACAATAACAGTGTCTGTGGCATCATATGAAAGATCATTCAGTAAAGTAAAACTATTCAAAAAATATTTAAGATTCACAATGACACAGGAGAGAATTTGTAATTTAGCTGCTATATTGTCAATTGAAAGTGGTGTAGCATCTTCTTTAGAATTGAACTCAATAATAAACGAATTTGCCTCATTAAAGACCAGGAAGGTTCACTTTTAAAATTTCCATGTTAAAATCACTTATTTTATGTATGTAGTTTTAGTTTTTTTAAGATTCAATTTTTCCATTGAATGCAATAAGTCAGCCGTCTTTGAAATATTAAAACTTAAGTCAGTTTTATTATTTAAGATATAATTTGTATCAATCTAATATAATTTTTTAAGTCCATAATTTATTAGAAAATAATAAACGTTTGTTGAAAATAATCTGTCTTTTAATTGGAAATATCCATGTCTTAATGAAAAATATGAATAAGTAATGTACGAGTTGATAACGTTAATAGATAAGAGACAAAGCTACAGGATCAGATTAATATAGCACAGTAACAGCTGACATTCAAAAGGTCAGAGAACATAAAAAAAAGGGTTACTGGTTGTAGCGTGCGAGAGGGAAGGTAAAAGAAGGTAAGTTGTTTCTGCAGGCAGGAATTAGGGGAATTTTTATTCTGTAAAGACATACATTCTTATAAAAGATTCAGATAACATAAAAAACAACTTCTTAACACATATTTAACTTAATATAATCAACAAAAGAAGGAGAATATAAATTAATAGAACATAACTTCAAAAAAGTTAAAGGTGCTCAAAACCTGACAGAATTTCCATTAGCAGATATAAACAGTCCAAAGGAAAACTTGTTTTGGAGTTACCATTATTCTTATCAGGACATGTAGCCGGTGCAATTAAACATTTTAAGCGTAGAAACAATATTTTAATTTTGAAAACTACTTCTAAATTACCTACTTCTAAACAAATTTTAGGTCAACTCTAAGACTTTCAAAATCATATCGTACAACAGTTCTTTTATTAAGTAATTTAATTAAACGGAGTATAATACAGATAAATTTTTGTTTGGAATCTTGATTGATTTAATATAGAATTTTGAAGCTATTAACCTAAAGATGTAACAGTTCCACTATTTATAGAAAATTAGGAAAAAATAAGGACCATGCATAACTCTGTATTATATTCTCGAGTTATTATATTTTTTTAGTAACCATCCCCCCTGCCACGCTTTGAAAAAGTCATGTTTTTCATATAACAGTTTATATCTCAGGTTGTATGTATAATTTCAAATCAAATCGTTTTTTATACAAAGTATTCCATTCAATAACCTCTGTGATTATCAGATTGAAATATTTATAAATCATTAAGATATTGGTGGAGACAGCAAACAAAAACATTTTTAGTTCGTAAATTTTAGAATTTTCTTCATTATTCGAACGAGAAATAATTGTACATACTTGATATGAGACACATATGTTTGATGTAGTTATACAGTACAAACATTATGTGAACTCTTCAATATATTTCGTAAAACGGTCCTTGTTTATGTTATTTTATGTAAACGGAGTAGTGTACAGATAATTTATAGAATACAATCTTGATTTTTTTAATATAGAATTTAGAAGTTATTAACCTAAAGATGACACAATTTCAGCATTTATCGAAAATTATGAGAAAATAAGAATGAGACCATGCATAACTCTGTATTATAAGCGGTTTTTGAGTTAACTTTTTTATACCCCGCTTCGCTCGGGAAAAGTTCCCTATTGTCATATAACAGTTTATAACTCAGGAACGGTTGTAGGTATCATTTCAAATTAAATTGTTTTCTATACAGAACATTCCCGTCAATAATTTCCATGATTATGAGATTTAAATATTCATACATTGTTGGGATATAGGAGGAGACGCAGACAAAAATATGTTAGTTTCACCAATTTTTTCCCCCCTTCAATTATCAAACTAGAATTAATGATCCTATCTACTTGATATTAGACACATATGTTCATAGTAGTTATACGTATTTTTTGTGACAATTTCAATATATTTCGGCGAACGGTTTTTTTAAAGTAAGTTTACGTAAACGGAGTAGAGTACAGGTAAATTCAAATTTATTAATTTTTGAACATAATACTAAAAGCAAATTTATGTTTTTTACCATTATTTTATAATAATTTTAACAAAATAACTTACTATAATTAATTACTGGAAACTTTGTTAAAAAATAACGTGTTAGTGTTACACTTTACATAGTTTATATAATTATAAGAACTTTAAATACATATAATACAATCTTATTTATACTTGCCTTGGCAATTCATTTTTAGACGTTTTCACTGTTTACAGCTGTTTCACCTATTCATTTCAGGCATCATCAGAATTTCTCCCCCACCTCATTGATGACTGCCTAGTTTGAACATATATTTTACAGTATGAGATTTAATAGAATTGATGACAGTCACAACTGTGACTCAAAAAAACTTAACAAGTGATTCAAATGCTTGACCAAGTGTCGTAATGTGTTTTTATTATAGTTTTATTTTGTTTGTGCATTAAATAAATGTGATACTAATATGTTAATAAGTGTAAATACAAGAAAAGTGTTTTTGCAATATTAGTTCTGATGATGCCTGAAATGAATAGGTGAAACAGCTGTAAACAGTGAAAACGTCTAAAAATGAATTGCTAAGGCAAGTATAAATAAGATTGTATTATATATATATACAATAGCAATTGGATATGGCTACAAATACAATATTTAAATACATATTATAAACACTTGGAAAAAAAAATTTTCTTTTCTATTAGTTTTAAATGAAGGCAAAATTAAACTAAAAAACAACATTTCAGTGATAAAATGTGACAGTTGGCAAAACTATGCAAATGTAACAATAATGTTGGATTCTTGAACTAAATGGTACACTTCCTCGTAGCAACCATTAATTGGATATATTGTATATATTTTATAAAACCTACACTATCGTTACGCATACTTTCGTGTTGCAATAATGTTGGTTTCATGATGTACGTAACAATAGTGTCGTCTAAACATGTATATTATATAAGTACCTAGGCACATTAAACTAAAGTTAAGAAAATGCGGGAAATCCCAATTCCCTGCAGTAAATTCACTCCAGCTTGTAGTTGGTTGGTAAGAGTGGGTCCCGCGTTATATATATATACTCTTGTTCAGGGAACACTTTGCTGTGCTCTGAACAAGAGCGGGTATGTATGTATATATATATATTATGAAATTGCATACCGGTTGGTATTTTTTTTAAATAAATAAAAATTTTCCTTGATATAGCCCCATCCTTCCACTTCTAGTATAATTGGGCAACTGGTTAAGTTCTGTTGGCATACGGTATTCTGAGAATATCCTGTTTGAGCTTTGGTCTTATTAGTTTGTCAAATGATCCATTGCATATGTTGTGTCATAAATACAGTTTGAGGCAAATTGTGGTTTATCATTTAAAAGTGAATCTGGGTCTTCATTTCATTGATTGTAAATGACATATTCTTCCAGGATGTTAATTTTTCTTCCTTTATTCACTGAGTGTAATATGCAAGTTGTTCTCTATATTGATGTATGTGTGGTTGGTGTTTACTAAATGTTCACCATAAGTTGAGGTGGTGTTTAGGGTGTTTAGAGCATTAACAGTACCCATGGAAACTGCAGACTTCAGAAAAGAAATCATGATTATAAAACAAATAGCCTTAGCCATTCGATATAAAACCTCCATAGTAGATAAATGTATTCACAAACAGAGAAAGAATATTAAAAATAAAACAAATCAACAAACTGATAAAAAGGACAAATTTATTACTATAGAATATAACCACAATCTAGAATACTAAATAAAAAATATTTTCAAAATACAAGGATACATAATAGCGCATCGTACATACCACAATCTCAATCAAGCTTTTAACAGAACAAAACAAATCCAAGATCCATACACACGGAGCAGCATCTATAAAATATATTGCAGTGACTGTAACAAAGTAGACAGGAAAGACATTCAGAGCACGATATAAAGAACACTTACCACACCTAAACACCATCTCAACTTATGCTAAACATTTAATAAACACCAACCACACATACATCAATATAGAGAACAACTTGGACATAGACGTCCTGCAAAAGGAGAAGAAGCCTGCGTAGGGAGGGTAATGTTCAACGGTGGGGAGTTTAAGCGGCAGAGGGGAGGGGCTGTTCTCAGCCTCGCCTCGCTACTACTCTAATAGAAAACATTGAGTAAACACTATGGGAAGAACATTATGTTTGTTGGATATGTGAGTATGCATAATTTAGTTACGAAAGATATTTATTGGGAATTTTTTTTTTTTTTTTTATCAATAAAAATAGATTTATAGCATACATTCATCTATCATTAAGGAAGTATATTTTTTGGTGAGAAGTTTAAAATTAATGTTTAAAATTGGAAAACTTTTGATGGTGAAAAAAATTTACATTTTATTGTTTGTAACTTAAATTTAGTAATTTATTATGTAGGATCATTAGTACACATATTTATTTGAATTAGATACTTAAAAATACTTGCATTTAGTATTCTGTTTACCTTTTTTTTTTTACCACTTTGGAAATACATAGTTCAAAAATAGTTAGAGAAACGCATATTAACTATTTTACATTTTAAGCACTTTGAATAACGAAAAATGAGAGTTTAAAAATGTCAAATTACATTCCCATTAACATGTCTTAAAAGTTATTGTAACGCCTGTCAGGAATGTTGCACATGTGGTATTAAGATCCCTTTAAGCAACAATAAATATTTAGGTCTTTATTAATTGCATGCTATTTTAAATAGAAAGTATTCGGTATGAAAATGTGTATACAATTTAAAAATTAAAGACTACTTTCAATTTTTCAAATTGTGTTAAATATATTAGCATGGCAAATTTAATTCAGTTATATATTTTAAATACATAATAATATTAACTTATTTTTATAATAATCTGAATTTAACATCACATGATTACCATATATGTGTTATTTAATTTTTTAATTTGCTTTCTTGCTAGAATTTACAGTGTAAATTATTTTATATTATAAAAGAAAGTAAAAGAAAGTTTACTTTGAAAATTTAAATATTTATATTGGTCAGGTTCAATGTAATGTCAAAATGGAACTAGACTAAAAAACAGTTTCAAGGAGAGCGATTTAAATTTTTTTTAAATATATATCTGTACCCAGCTTGTATGTTATATTTTTTCGTGATACTTTAGTTGTTCTAACAAAAATGACAATGTACAACAAAAATATATTCCTGAAGTTACTATTTAAATGTATTATATATTCCCAACTGCCACTCTTTTATAATACCTTATAAAGCCTAAACGTCATTTTTGTTATGTTTATACAGAGATAAAAATTACAATTTTATTAAATATAAATTCAAGCGCTTATCACAGCAACAGCTGTAGCTTGTTCACTTTCAATGGATTCAAAAATACAAAAATAAAAAAGGAATTATTATTCCCATAAGATTATCCAGACGTTAATTAAAAAATTAAAATAGGAACTAAAATTGTTCAAATATCGTCCTTGAAACGAAATTAAAAAACGATTTTGTGATTTGATCTAATAGCAAATATTGGCAATGTTCGATTAGGGAAAATTAAATAAAATACTAAGAACATCATTCCTATTAGAAAAATAGGAACTACAGACTGACACATAGTTAAATATTAGGTACGGTATATACAATTGTCGAAACACAACATATAGAATACTTAGAAGTGTACGAAGTGAACTGACAATGTTTTTGGAAAGCCCCGACGTGAACTGAGATACGGATACGTGACTACTGAGGCTCGTCTACCACCACTCCTTAAAAACGGGTTTCAACCACTTTCTAAAATTGAGGCCAGGCTTCTTCTCGTTCCACACGACCTCTATTACACTGAATAAAGAGAGAAAAATTTAAATCCGGAAGAATATGTCATTTACAAACAATGGAATGTAGTCCCAGATTCGCTTTTAAATAATAAACTATTTCCGTCAAACTGTATCTATGACACAATATATGCAATGGATCATTTGACAAACTAATAAGACCAAAGTTCAAACAGGACATTTTTAGAATATGTCAACAGAACTTTACCAGTTGTCACATAAAAATAGGGATAAAAACAAGAGCGGCAAAAATGGTGCAAACCACAGCCAAACACACATGGTTAAAAGAAGAAATTAGATCTCTGTACAACAAGAAAATTTCCATCAATTACAAACTATATGAAGTACACATGCAATTGGCCTCAATATTGAACACAATACAATTAAATAATCTTATTAAAAACATTAAACCCATAATTTAATATAGAATAACAAAAAATAGGGAAGTTCAATCAGGAAAGTTACAAAGATTAATAATTGTCCACAATATATACAAATTGTACACATAATTTTTGCCTTAAATAAAAATAACATCTAATTTGATGAACCCGAAATGAATTTATTAAATAAGGGCCCACAACCTTAACTGATGAAATAATCAATGTTGAAACAGCTATACAAACATTACCCAAGAAAATACAAAATGAAGTTCATATAATAACCAACAAAAAGATTTAAAATGTTTTTAAAAGCAAACAAACTTTGAATAATTTAAACAAAGAATTAAAAATAGCCAAACATCTGAATTTCGAGTTATCATCTAACAATCTTATAATCACAAAAGCGGACAAAAGGGCAATACTGCTGTCATATTGACTGTGTTGGATTGCAACCATAAAATAGACAACTTCATTACTCATAACAACATTGATACTTTACATAAGGACCCTACTACTACATTCCACTCTGAAATGAAACAGCAATTAAATTGTTGCATACACTTATTCAGTAATATTCATACCAGATATCTAAAACAAATTAAACCTTCAGCCTCCCAACTGAAAGGA
The DNA here is from genome assembly GCA_963513935.1 of Aphrophora alni. Taxonomy (NCBI): domain Eukaryota; kingdom Metazoa; phylum Arthropoda; class Insecta; order Hemiptera; family Aphrophoridae; genus Aphrophora; species Aphrophora alni. The sequence continues at coordinate 149,917,346 of OY740765.1, forward strand.
TTACCTAAAGTTTTAACTTCACAACTTCACCGTCATAAAAAATAGTCAAATAAGAGAAGTCATTGAATTGAAAAACAACTGCAGCATCAAAAATACTTTAGATTTCATAGAGAAAATAAAATATAACTAAAATTTAGTATCATTCAACATTACCAACATGTACACCAACATCCCAGTGGAAGAAACATTGATGATAGTGCAGAACAAATTGGTTGACAAAGACACATTAAAATCGAAAGCCATCAAAGAGTTAATAATGATACTACGAATGATAATGAAGTAAAACTACTTCACATTTAATAATAAATTTTACATCCAGCATGAGGGGCTCACAATGGGATCACCCTTATCAAGTATCCTTGCTGAAGTATTCTTAAAAAAACTTTGAAAACAAGAACATAATGGTAGACAACAATAAATACAGACAAAGAATTACATATTACTATAGGTACAGGGACACATTATATGCCTATATACCGGCAACATTAGACAAATAGAAATATTCAATAAGTACTTAAATAAATTACACAACAACATCAAATTCACCTTAGAAATTCCAAAATAGAACACATTGAACTATCTCGAACTTTCCATATCCAATATTAACGTCTACAGGAAATCAACCCAAACAGACCTAACCATACACAGTGATTTCAACCATCCATTTTCCCATAAATGTTTTCATTCCACATTACCTTACACTGAGAATTACCTTATTCTGAGAATTGCAATGACACCTCATGATTATGGGGTCAAATTTAACACCATAAAACACATAGCTTCAAAAAATGTGAAAGAATTATTAACTACTTTTGTTAACTAATAATAATTTTAAAAATGTGAATTGAAAAAGATTGCTCAGCTTTATGGGCGCCAGGTGGAATTAACTCACCAATTTTGAAAATATAAAAAACTGAATTTACTGTCTCTCGAGGTCAAAGGTTCTTTTTAAGAGGTACTTTGCAATAGGTGATAATTAAGAGATTCAAAGTCTTGTTCTGCTGAAATTGTACACAAATATTTATTAAAACGACATTTCATGTTATAAATAAAATCAGAAATATGAATAATAATATATATTCTATTATTAAACATTTGTTCAAAAAAAAAATCTTTTATCTGAGTCGACTTCTTTATTTTAAAAACAAAAAGTTATGTTTTATGTACTTCTTACTATGCATTTTAATGTTGCAACTAAAAGAATTTAAATTATTTAAAGAATGATATTTTATGTCTCAAAAGGAGACTTAATTATATATATAAAAAAAATTATTATTTTGAATTTATCCTGACAAACATAAAAACACAAATACATCTAGCAATATCATACTATATTCATAATACACATACTTAAGATAATGAATTGTTTATGATGTCTATACCACAACATTTATATATAAAAAAATAATATTCGTAGAGATGAATCCTGGTGTCCTTTGATTCCATGGATGTCTCCAAATCGCAGTTCCTCCAGTGCTCAATGCTCGTGCCGTCTCCAACTTCTGTTACACCATGACATGAAATTCCTTATAAGGATTTGAAAAAATGTTCATTCCATATTAACACAGTTCTGCATTGTTCATTTAGAGTGTCATAAAAACTGGGACATAACACTTCTCTAAATTGTTCTGAAAAAATATTTTTTATATTGACTCACACTATTGTCTTCTTTATTTTAAAAGTTCTCTGTCCATTGTTTTTAACACATGTTTAAAGTTTTAAGCACATCACATACGTCTTGCCATTTCAAAGATTCCCTTTCAACCGTTTTCTAACACATTTACTGTAATCCTTAAAATTTTAACTTTAACTTGGATACCAAAGAAATGGTTGTTTTAAGATTTGAAATATGAAAATAAACCGGAAGATTCATAATTGGTCTATAGAGAAGACCACGTGAGTCAAATGAATAACTGAAAATAAATATTAAAACAAGGGTAATAAAAAATTTAATATAGATTTCCAAAATATTAATTTGAGGTATAAAATGTTAGTTGTAAGTTGTAATAAATGTTTAAGTGATATATTGTGTTGTGAGAATGGACAGGACATGTTGTTATATGGATGACTTAAGTAGTGTCCGTAGTGCAAAGTATGTGAACAGTTTTTTAGCTGACTTTGTACATTTTGAAAGGACGCTTAATTGTGGGATCTGAAAAAGCAAGCATGCTGAGAGTCAGTCTAAGGGGAAAATTCAATGTAGTAAGACGTATTTTCTGTTTAAAGAAATTTTAGAACAATGTAGTGTAAATGTTTTAAACAGTCTTAAGGTGGCATCTGACTGAGTCAGACCTATTATTTTTGTTAAAAGATATTTATGGACAATGTAGTGAAAATGTTCTAAAGAGTTCGGAAGAAGGCTCTGACTGAGTCAGACGTATAATTTTTGTTTAAAGATTTTTAAGGACAACGTAGTGTATATATCTGAGTTGGTAACAAAGTGAACAAAAAACGGACAGTTTGAAATTAATTGACTGTAGAGTGTGCAGGAAACTGATGGACACTTTGAGTACGACTGTGAGTTTGTATGGACAATTTGAGATCGTCAGCGGGCTGATTGCGTCTACAATGAACTTGTACTTCAGGAACGAGGGCTGCTCACCACAAAGGACTTTCACCATGGAGATGGCTACTATGTGGTAACAAAAAATGATGGACAATGTTATGTAAATTCTTGTATAAAAATGACTAATGATAAAAAATATGTTAAAATTTGTTTGAATAAGTAATTGTATTGTAAGCAGTAATTTTGAAAGATTTAATTTAACTTCTAAATAGAAAATAATATAAATTTAAATACATGAGAATAAAGAAGCTCATAACTAATATAATTATTAAAAAAGTTACTAATTAAGGTAGAATCATTAAAAAGAATTTTGGTCTCTTCAAGACAGGAAAATTTTTAATTTACAATATAAATAATTTCAGATAATATACTAAAGATGTACCATGAATATATATGTGTATGAATAATGTTAATAAATTACCATGTTAAGTTTTAGCAGAAAAAAATAAGGATTTTTATTTATCAAACCACCACTGTTAGTATACTTTTAAAAGAAATCACGACCCTGAGATTATTTCAATTCAAAGTAAGTTTGTATTTATTCAAAATTGGTAAGCTAACGCTACCTGGCGCCCATAAGCTAAGCAAATTTTTTTAAATAAATTCTTAATGTTAAATAGCGTCAATTTAAGATTAATTCAGATCAATATTATTTTTAAACCCCCCGTCTTTTTTATATATTTACATTACTGATTTCAAAGGTTCCCTTTCAACTTTATTAAAACACATCTTAATCCCTTGAACGTTCCTGACCAACTAAACATTAATTATATTGTTCAAAAAATTACTCAAAAACCAAATTTTATTGTCCTCTGAATAGTTATCTCACCACTCAACAAATATGTCTGTCTATTTCAAAGGTTCCCTTCCAACTTTTTTAAAACACATCTTATTACTTCAGAGACTCCCTTGCAACTGCCAGCTCTCACTGGCTTCAAAACTAAGCGTCTATTTACAGATCTACTAACACAGCAAATTTTTATTAATTACGTTCATACACACACTTATATAATAATATACCAAAACATTAATTATAAATTCATTCTAAACCTATTTATTTTACAATATTATTTTCTTTGATGTTTTTAGTTAAAAATTTACAGTTTTTAAATTACTTTACAGCATTTCCCCCATGCTCCAACAACCAATCAAAATCTTTGACCTATTTGTGCTTGGTCCAATCACATGTCTTCCTTTTACCTATAAAATACTCAAATATTCCACATATTACAAATGGATACAATCCTGACGTAATTGACACAAAGTTGAAAACACATAAAAACAACAATAACTTCAAACGAGTGAAAACAAAAACCAAATACATCCATATAAAATACAGCGTAAATTTCCAACATAAAATAAAATACATCTTAAAAAAATATGACGTTGCTTACAAATATCAAAACAGTATGGAATCTATCTTAAAGAATTCAAATACCAACCGCGACAAATTTCAGGACAGTGGTATATACAAGCTCAATTATAGCGAACGCAAAAAGTTTTATATCGGACAAACAGGCTGCTCATTCAAAACAGATACAAGGAACATCTACCGAAATACACGATCAGCCAAACATCAACATATACTGAACACTTGATAGACCTCACAATTAAAGGTATAATGCAAATATTAAAAAGATGTAGAAAAAGCAAAAAATTAGACGTTTTTGAACAGTTTTTTATTTATAAAACACTAAAAACGGAACCCGACAACATTATTAACGACCAAATACAATTTGGTTCCCACTCTATAAACAACAGCATAATGATGATAGAAGCACCTACAAGATATACAACCATCAACACCGATTGACCACGTATCTACATTGCATCCATAGTTCATGTTTAAGTCAGCCTGACTGTGGACATATTGAGAGACATAATGTCATAATACATTTCAATTATCAGAAATGGTGATTATTTTAAAGTTATGAAAAAAGTTGTATACATGAAACGTTATGTGGTTTTGTTTATATGTACTGTGATTTAATTTGTATAATGTTAAAAACTTCGTACCTTCTACAATGACAGTGTGATGTTGAAACTGCAGTCAGACGTACCTTGGTAAATAATACAAATATTAATAATTTAACAATCCAGGAAGTAGGGAAAAAAAAAACATTAACTATATATATCACCTCTTTGAAGACGGAACAAAGACAAAAAATATCTGGTTTCAAAAAGATGCCATGCTGACCCATATGGCAAGAGAAACAGTGGAGTGGTTGTAAACAGTTTCAAGATAATTTACAGTGACCTGTAAGATCTCCTGATGTAGCACCTCTCTGGTACTACCTAAAAGACAAAGTTTACAGAAACAGACTACAAACATTCAATAACTGAATGATAAAATTCAGCAAGAAGTAGAAAATTTAAACCATCATCATAAAATGTTTCAGAGCGTCATAGAGAAATTTCTTCAAATAACAGGAACATATAAGGCATAAACTAAGATTTGGACAATTAATAGCATCTATTAATTGGTTTACATTTATATTTATTTCAATGTTATTTTCTAGTACTGTATTCTTTTATAACCCTCTAATCATCGACATTCTGTTACAAGACCTTGTATTTACTGCAATCCCTTCACCGAAAGGTTTTTCAACCTTAAACAATAAAATATATATATATATATATATATATATATATATACATTTGTCCTAAAATCTAACTAAGACAGTATTACACCATTTTTGTTTTAATACAAAAATGTTAGCACAAGTGTTAATATTATTGTAAAATTGATAACAGATCTCATAAAGAGATCAATAAATGGGTTAATAGATTTTATTTCTGAGTTCACTGATAATACTATCAACTAAAATACATCACCATCATGTAAGTTGTCACTCCATAAATTAATCAATAATAGCCTAAAAATCCACACAAAAATGTTATTTCAGAGAACAAACATTATATTATCTTGTTTTCTAACAATTTTACAGCATGCATTTAGTGTTAGGATCTTCTATAGGAAAGTTTTTATAATGATTAAGAATGTTGAGATTCATAGAAATATTAATTTCAAACTTCATTATTCTCTCTCTCCATTCAGTGCGCTACTGCATAAATGGGCAGACTGATTTCTATCAAATCTGGTATGTAGACAGATTTTTTACTGTTTTCTTTTTTTCCCCCTTTTTCTTTTTCTGTGTATTTTCAATAAAACATGAATATTGAGTTGTCAATAAAATCTAATTCCGTTTATTTAGCAGTGATAATAAATAACATTTTTATATCTTTATTGGCCAATTAAATTACTACTTAATACTGACATTGACAGTTGAACATCTTAATGATTAGTGAATATACAGGGTCTGGTAGAAATATCTACCAATTTACAAAAGTGAATAAAATGGGCACTTGTCAGTTTATACCTCGCAACGTGTTGGTGTGTTAAATATATTGCTTTAGTAATTTGTTACATATATGTATGTGTTAACAATTTTTTAAACCACCAGTGACCTCCAGTTGGAGTGTTAATTTAATTAATGCTTGACATTTTTTATTACTTACTCAGTATAGGGTAAGTTTGGTAATCAACAAATATTTCGATACCGTATCCATTTCCTGACTGATCTTCACGTTTCATGGCCTTGGGAACCCAAAAAAGTGTTTTTCAACATTCCGTATGTCCATTGTTGTTTGTACATAAGCACAATAGCGGCTACAAAAATTAAGATAGGAATATGAAATTTGGTAGGGGGGGGGGGGTCATAAAACCCTACTGAAATTATTCAATTAAATTAGATATTAATTTACAGATTTCAATCCTGCATGTAATGGTACCCACTCCACCTCTCTACAGTGACAAATTGTGAAGTTATTGTCAAAAATTGAATTTCGTACCCTAACATCACAAAAAAAGCAATATTTGTATAGTTACTAGATCCGGCAGAGTTGAGTAACCGTCATAAGCTAGTGGAGGCTTCTTCACATATGTGCAACTTTGAGACCCGCTAAGATAGAGACATTGACACTAGTAAATCGAGTAGAGATTATTTAGTACATACACATCTACGAGGCCTGTTGGGGGCTAGATGACATCAAGAAAGTAGTGATATAAACAATTACAAGGTTCATAAAAAGCTGTGTAACAACGGTTTTAAACAAAATTACCCTACTGGATAAGATCCCTTGATCTACCAATACAATTTAACATTTCCTACAAGGCCCAAGAAACCAAATTTTGGGCATTAAATTTAGAGGATCTGCTTGTATGACAATATACAATAGGGCTGGGTAAGTACCATACCGGTCCCATCAACTTGATTTCATAACTATGGATCTGATAAGGATGAATGAGCTTGAAACAACTATGATCCTAAGAAGATTGACAAAATAGATGAGAATAGTTGACATACTGTTAGTAATAACATAGTTAATATTGACATTGATAGAAGAGGCTTACTACCTGCCATTATGTTGTTAAGTAAACTATCAACATTTGATTATAGCAAAGCCAGTCTTCTTTGCAAAATACATTTCCTTACACGATTTCTACTTTTACTTTCAACTATCCACTGGCCATGACGATTTGGTTCAACATCTTAAAAAGCTTAAATATTCTTGATTCAGAAATGTTCACAATATGAAATCTCCAGACAGGTTAAATCCCCATGTACATTGAACAAGGATCATCTTTGCATTTGCAAAACACTAGATGTAAATAAACAAACCAGAAAGGATTATATTAGGAAGGAAGAACTAGAATTGCAAGATCCAATTTGTGTCATTAGAAACAACAATTATATATGATTTACACGTTTCTTAACAATAACCAAAGAAAACCAACAATAATGGACCAATAATACAAAACTAAAATAAAATAGCTAACAAGCACAATTTTACTAAAGTTAGGGGGATTTTTTCTTTCTTTTTTTCTTCCATTATGAATGTGAAACTTTGTAAAATTATTTAATCTATATGTAGATACGTTTTAAAGTGGTTCACACAGTAAAATTAATTTCGGTAAATTAAATTTTTGTTGTATATACAGTACTCAATTAACACTCATATACTTTAATGTTTTACTTAGCCTATATATTTTAATATTATACATTATAATGATACAATTTGAAATGATGTTGTAAATTTTAATACAAAAATGCATTTTAAATATTGTCAAAATATTAATGAAGACAATTTATTTAATAAAACGGAATTCCACGACATCTAACAGCAGTTTTGGTCAATACACAATCGACCAAATTACCTATTTTTAATAATACAAGACATACGACAAGTAAATTATAAAATAAAATTATTTCATAACAATTTTCCATAATAAGAGTTACATCAAAATTATGCTCAACGAATTCATTCATCCATTAAAATTAATTATAAATCATAAAATAACAGTTCAAGGCGGATATCATCCTTTAAAAAATCAGTATGAAATGGGCTACCATTAAGATTTGATGTACCTAGCATCGTATTTTCAATATTATGATATAACCAAAGAACGATAGAGAAAAAGATTAACATCATTATCACATGCATGAATTCCTTCATCGAAAATCCTTTTTGTAAAATCAAAAAAAAATGTACCAATAATTAGTTATAAGAAGATAACCACACTATTTTATCGTTTTTCAATAGATAATACAGACCGCATTCGCCAACCTCGATAGAACGCTCCACTCAAAATTTACAACTAGCTCTCTGATTGGACGATAGACTTTCATCCGTCCGTACTGTATTTCTTTGCATAATGCACTCAAATCAATATGTAAATTATTTAATTAAACATGTAATTATTAAGAGAAATTATTTACTTCTTTAATATGTCATTTATATTCATTTTAAAAGAAAATAATAATTTCATTATCAATCAAACTACATTTCACTAACACAAACGCAACTTTACACAAAGTGATTTCAAAACTTCCGTACCAATTGAGTTCAATTGTGGGAATTATGCATCATTGGAGGATGATGAGACCAGAAAATCCATCCACATCATTTAGAAAAATATACCTAATTAAACTCTACTCAGTGCGGTTTTTAAAAGTAATGTCTTTTATGTGCGATTCAAAGTCTACAGTAGCATTATAGCAAAAATAAAACTTGCTAACGTGGCGAGATCAATCCAATATTTACTCATAATTATCTATTTTCTGAACTAAGCATCTAACTTTGAACATAAAACTTTTGAGCCTAAGGATTGGAACTATAATAATGTGTTTTTCTATAATGATCAAACATTATAATTGAATTATTTGACTGATATAATCCCATAACTAATCTGTCCATTCCAATCTCATATTTCATACGAAATCATAAATTTAATGAACTAAAGCTTAGATTAATTTAATCTTAACTATTGGGACTTAATCCAAATTTATTTGATTTATTTCTATGTGTTTCTTGCCATTCTCCCCCCCCCCTTGGGAAAAGTCAGCACCATCCCCTCCCCGATTTAAGACTTTGTGCATGTGTATTTTTTATTATCAAGAATAATTAACCTTTTTATAGACAATAATTTCATAAATATTGAGCAGCTGTGGGCTAATGTAAATAAATATCTGTATATATTTCTCTACCTATTTGGTAAATAGGTAATATTTAATTCCTCATAGAGATTGAACTTATTAACCTAAAGATTATTCTAATACATATACTATGAACATTGATACGATTAAATAGTGCTGAATACATCAATAATAGTGATAGACTTTACTCAAATAATAATAATCAGAATAGATATTGAATAATTCTTATAGACAATTTTCAATCATAAGCCAAGAGCTGAACTCTGTTAATAAATAATCTTGAAAATACAATTGTTTGTTTATCTTTTATGAAATTTAATAACATTCTATTGTGTTTGAATTTCATTTACATTAAAATAAATAAATGTAATTGTTAATTGAAAAGCTAGAATTGTTTAAAGATAATTCCTCCCCCCCCCCCCCAATAGTACTTTAAAATGCGTAAGATTTTGGTTATCTCTTGAAACCAGTAGAATTATGTTCTTCTTTAACACCATTCATTTTTTTTTATACACAATGTAAGGTGTAGCATTGTAATAACAAAAAATAAGAAGAATTTTAATAATAAAATCAAATGAGTTTATAAAAATCTTACAATTGTTTATCAGCAATCTCTTTTTTTTACCCTTATACTCATTTTGGCATTATGCCATTTTTGCCATTGGGTATTTGAAAATGGATTAAATGTATAAAATAACATAAAACATGCATCTATCAAACAATATATATATATATATATATATATTTTTTTTTAACACAGTCCGGTTGATTGAGTACAGTGTGTAGGCCTCAGGTGACTTTTTAATAAAACTGACCAAATAAATCTACAAATCTGGTATGTTTGATGATTCCAAATGTAAACCTGATGTCGTCCTTTAGCTTTTCCAATTGATAGAGAGTTTCAACAAAGAAATTACTTGATTTTTTTTAATTTTAAAGGTTTGTCCAAGTTTTTTTTAGACTTTTTAAATGTGATATTCTTCCAAGTGTCCATAATTTGTCCCTTCTTGCACTAAGTTTTTATGTGATATAAATTACAACATACTATTTTTATTTAGTGCTTGCTCTTTGAAAACCCCACATTTGTGGCGCTATTTATAACATTACAATATATGAATAAATATTAGAGATGATTGATTATTTATATTTGTTTTCAATCTTTTCTCTCTTTTAAATTTATATTGCACTTTGATCTACTAACTTATTACAATAAATGAATAAAATATAAAACTACAAAAACTACAAAGATAGAAATTTGTATTGTTTAATTAATTAAAATAAAATTGAAATTCACAGACAAAAAATCATAAACTTTAAAATTCAAAATTAGATTGAGAAATTACTTTCATTAATGTCTTTAAAAGTTCATATGGTTATTAAATATATCATAAAAGAATTGTTAGTTTAATTAGAATCTCATTTATAGATCTTGAGATAAAAAATATTATTGTGTTTAGGCTTACTGAATTATAACAATTATTTTTAAACGTAGTATTATCTAAAGATCACAAGTCTTGTCCCGGGGTAGATCGGTGCCGGCTCTTCACAAGTGGGTATTAAAAAAGAATAAGAGCATGAAATTAATTAATTAATTGTCTGGACTAAGTCAAAAAAATCAACAAAGCAAAACAAAATAAAAATATTACTTAAAATGGAATGGTATGAATGTTTGTAAGAATGAATATGTTTAAGATGGTTCACAATTCAATTAAATCAGTTATAAGTCTTTAAAACACTTTATAACATTTACTATACGTAATTATAGCCTCATTGGCTGAAAGTTTATATTTGAGAAATATTGTTTTTCTGAGTTAAGTATGAATTATTACACAATCTATTATTTGGATGGATCTCACCACTAATGCAGAAATTAACTTTTCTGTTTTCTTCAAATGCAAGGTAAATCAACTCGATATTATTATTATTTTTGAATAAACAGTAACTTTCTAGAGATGTATTTACTCTCACTATATTGTTGGAATCGACCATTATTTCAGATTAAGACTTCTTGATCTTGAGAGGCGTCCTATCCCTGTAAAGGCAATCTCTCATTCCCTGTACAATCTCTCTTTCCTGTCCCAAAAACAGCCTCTAGGAAATTCAAATCGCCCACCTTCTAATGTGTATGTGTGAATGTAAGTTAAATTGATGAGGGATGCAATATTTTTTTATTAATATTGTTATAATTACTTTTTTTTTCGTAGATAGCAAATTGATTTAGTTTACATAATGAATTTCTATGAATACAAATATCTTAAATTAAATAGTGAGTAATCAAATAACACCTACCTCAGATACTTAAAAATACTATCAACTAATTTACATGATTTGAAAATGTACAGAGGCAATGACGTTTTAACTTTATCTCAGTGGAATTTTTATTGTTCAATCACACGTGTTAGTTTCCCTTCGTGGGCATGTCCTTTTATATGCAGATGTAAAGACAATTTATAAAATCAGCCATTTTCATGACATGACTTGTGTTGGATTTTGAGTTTTTCTGAATTATTTACGCATTTTACAACCAATCATTGACAACCTTTTAGAGGCTAGATAATCTGTTTTATCCAAGGGTGGGTAGCATTCGTTTCTTTAATTCAATTTTTGTTTTCTAGTAATTTAATTTTATTAGTCCCCTTCCTCTCGGATTTGATTTAGTCTTGGGCAACAAACTGTAATCTTTAAACTTAGATATTTATTTTGAATGGTCGTGTCATGTTGGTTTTATATTTTTCTCAGACACGTAACTAATTTAGAAATGATCTGATATGGATTGTGTGGGCGAAATATGTACAGAAGTAATCCTATTTAATTATTTGAAGATGGAAAGTCGAGATATTCGTAAATTTGAAGTATTAGTTTGGAGTCTCGCATATTTGCCGCTAGGCTCCATAGATATTCCAAATGAATGGAATTCCTTACATGTTTCATACAGTATTTTGTTTTGAAACCATTACGAATTGTTGCAAAATGTACCTTTTGCTTACAACCTTTTCTCTATAGATTTTTAATCCACGGATTAGTGAAAATTTAATTTCAGTATTAGTGTACATCAACTAATCTTCTTTTTTCAAGTATCTCTCACCATATACTTACAGCAGTTTCAAGCAATGACTCATCATCAAGATAATAAAAACACAATTAACATATATATTCAAAGAAAAAACACATATCACTTCATGTGGTGGTCATAAGTAATTCACACATATAAGGGATTTTCCTACAAAAAATCTTATAGTTGACTCACCAGTCAAATTTACAAGTCATTGAAAATATGTCTTGTGTGTAAATCCTTTTTATGTGTGAACTAATTATGACCTTTGCATTGCAACGAGCTCACCCCTCACTCACTTAAATTTTCCATAATTTGGTGACCATTTCATTTGCAAATTATGTTTAACACTTTTAACATCTTCTCCTTTTCTATAGTAAGTTCTACAACTTGGTGTGACCTTTTCACTTGCCCTTCATGGTTTACTATTTTACTTCCTCCATTCTTTTCTTGCCTTCCCTTACATCCTGTTTTTCCTCTCTCCTTTTATCATCTTCGGTTTCCTTGTCACGTTCTGGTCTAGACTCGTCTGGTGTTTTTTCTCTAACTTTCCTATTTTTAGTAGGAAAGTTATGTGATACCTTGGTTTTTCTATCAACCCTGGTAAGAGTTACCAACGTATGATCCCCTAAAACCCGCTCACATGAATTTGAGCCGCCACCATTTTTAATCTTTAAGTTGTTAATTAATTCTTTTACCATGCTCAATCTTATAGGTAAAAATCCTTTACTACATTTTCGTCATTTATAATAAATTGTACGAATTTCCTCTCCATGTTGATCTTCACTTTATATATTTGTACAATGTATTACACCCTATTATTACTCTGCTTTTTAATTTTGGAACTATTAGGCATTGTAAGTCTACTATTTTATTTTCAATTTTAATAGGCATTAACACTTGTCTGCTAACCCTTTGTTTTTTGTTCGATTGCTGTTATAATTTCAACATTAACTGCTGGAAGTTCACTACCTTTTAACCCTTCTTTCTTCATTTCCTCATAATCAGTTTGGCCAATTTTGACCAAACTTACCAAAAGTGTTTCCCTTTATGCCCTCGAAACTTTTTACATTTGAGAAAAAGTCTCATGAGTGATTTTTTTTACTACTAAATTAGATTTATTTTAGTACTAAAATTAAATTAAATATATTTTTTGATTGTATATAATTGAATATCATGAATATGTTTTCTAAATATAAAATAAAGATCTTTCAGTCTGTCCTATGTAATCATTTTTACAATCGTCTAGATACAAAATTTTTGCTTTAAGGTCATTCATTCTTGCCCATATATATATATATATATATATATATATATATATATATATATATATGTATTGCTTTTGTTTGACTTTTTCTAACCTCTTGATAGTATTAAAAGCTAAAGCGTATCCTTGTTTCTTGAATATATTATTTATTTAATAGCTAATTTTTGTTAGAGTTATATATCTACAATATATTTTGGGCTTAACAATTTCACTAAATTACTTTTTTGTATTATTGGAATTTTTTATATAATTTAATTCAGGTTGTATCAATCGTCTTGTCCTATATATTTTATAGGTTATAAACCTATTATATTTATAATCAAGCAATCTAGAAGGGATTTTATAAAAGTTAATCATGTTTGAATAAATAGTTTAAGTTTACATGTAAACCTAAATCTTCAGTACGATGTTTGGCTAAAATAACCAGACTGATTGTTTTAATGCTTCCCTGTGACCTTAGCTCCATCTATCGTTAAATTTCCAAGCATGTGCAACCAACATTTCGACAGTAGTCTTTATTTGAAACTACTGTTCTCAGCTCTGAAAGAATAATATTAACGTTAACTTAAAAAATTCCCTACACACCCATGGCATTTGTTGAAAGAAGAGTATGGCAATAAGTGTCTATCACTCAGGTTTTCGATTGGTTTAAACAATTTTAAGAGGTAAGTGAATTAATTGGAAATAATCACTCCCGGTTGTCCTCGCTTATGAAAATTAGAAGTTGATATTTTAAAAAATCACTGAACCTGAGCATTCTAACAATCAGTTGCCTGAACATTGAATCATTTCACTTGTCTTCTGGGATCCCAATAAAGTTTTGATAAGTTTCTTGATTGTTTATATAATCCAGAGCAGACAAGAATATGTACATAACTGTGTTCAGCTGCTTACAAATTGTTCTATGATAGAATTAGTGATTTTTATGTAATGGAGGTGTTCAGCACCGCAATCATGACTGCTATTTAATCTGAAGTTCGCCACTGCTTGGTTTCTGCGTATATTTCAATTTTGTACCAGATGTTTCTGATATTTTTCTACCGTTTACTATCCGATGTATGGCTAGGCTCATTGGAGAACATTTCTCATGTTTTGTTTTATACAAGTCTTTTAATTATGTTTATGTTGTTTGTTATTTCTCTTCCTTGCAATGTTGTACCCTTTTCAGGTAGTAGGTCAGCCTCATTTCTGCTACATGTGAGGAAATATACTGGAGGATTATTGCTTTCCATTCTTTACTGAGAAGATTATCCTTAGGCTTTTACAGTGTTATTTGTAGGCTGATTGTTTTAAATCCAATAAACTCAATTGTGGATATGGAGTCAACAAGAAAAACAGTTTTTTTAAAGCTAATGCTCTGAGTAAGAGTTCTTGTAATGTCATATATATGTTATAATATAATATAATTCACAAAAAACAAAAGAAAGCACGATAGATCTTTCCTGCAATCCAAAACATTGATTAGGTGCCTAAATGTCAAACTGTTGATCACATCTACTATCAGGAGGTCTTGACAGTACTTTGTAATCAGGTATAGAGATATTTTAGGTGAAGCACAGACTGTCTGTGTTGGAATATCCACTACACTCACTTGACTCTTTTGTTTCCAAAAATCAAGTCTGCATTAAATGAAACCCATTTAAAGTCCAAGATGCAGAGAAGGCTAAAGCAACAAAGCTATCAGAAGATAACGTATGCATTACTTCCAGGAAGATAGGTACAATGAAAGGGATAACATTTCCATTGTCTAATCTGTTGAATTATTTTGTTTTTTTAAATCAGTCCTGTTATTTTATAGCCACACCTCATAATTTCACAATTAATTCTGCTGTAAAACTATTTTTCTTAAAACTAAACTTAAATTAAAATTGAAATTCATCACTGCATGCACTTAAAAATGATTAAGTGGTCTATTTTTAATACCTATCTGCAAGTTTACCTGTTCCAGTGAAACAACAAATTAGTTAATTATAGGGACCTATATTCTACTAATGTATGTTTATTTTAAGTGTTTTCTAAGCTTATTTAGTGGTTTTTGTTTTTCATTTCAGATATCTACCATGCTAGAAATATTCAAAATTTTCACAATTTTTTGCATTTTCTATAAAAGTACAGTCTATACTTGGCAAGTACGGGACCTAACAAAGAGCAAAGAACAAGTAAATGATTTTATGATTGGTGTAAATGAAACTATTATTAATACCTGTAAACAATTTATACCACAGATTTCGTTAGAATTTCACAAAGGCCAGTTAGGAAGAATTGGTGTTTTTGGCGGTTCATTGGAATACACTGGAGCCCCGTTCTTTGGTGCGATGGCTGCACTACGTACAGGAGCTGACATGTCATATATATTTTGTGTACAGAGTGCAGCTGTAGCAATAAAGTCGTATAGTCCAGAACTGATGGTGTTACCATGTTTAGATATGGATGATCCAATAGAACGGATGAAACCATGGTTAATTAAATTAAATGCTCTTTTAATTGGTCCTGGTTTAGGTCGACATGATAAAAATGTTACAAAGAATATTATAAAAATTATAAAATTTGCTAAAAACCTTTGGGACGAATCGTTGCCACTCATAATCGATGCAGATGGGTTTTTTATTCTGTACGATCATCCAGATTTGCTCAAAGGATACCCAGGACAAATTTATCTCACACCAAACATTGTCGAATTCGTAGAACTAGCGTCCATTATATTACAAATAGATAAAAAAAACATTACACCAAAAAAACATTTAAGACAGTTGGCAAAAAAATTTGGTCCAAAAGTACTGATATTACTGAAAGGTAGAGAGGATCGAATAGCCCAATGTGATATAATTGTGACGAGTTTAACTCAAGGTTCAGCAAGAAGATGCGGTGGACAAGGGGATTTACTCGCTGGATGTTTGGCCATATTTGCAGCATGGATTGATAAATCAGAATATAGTGATTGTGGTGCTTACACGCCGGAAATACTTGCAGCATTTTCAGCAAGTTCAGTTGTGAAGTTGGCAAACAAATTAGCATTTCAAAAGAAAGGACGTGGGTTGATTGCCTCTGACATGTTGGATAACATGCATTTAGCATATGATATGCTATTCTCTAGTAACTCTTTATCAAATAAGAAACAATAAATGTCTTTTTTTTTTTACTTTTAAAATAATTTGTTTTGTTTAAAATTATTTAATATGTTTCCTGTTCTTCAACTCCATACCAGTTAAGGTCTCTTACATCAGTCAGTACACTGCACTGTATATCTCTACAGTGGGTTAACCTTTTTTAGGACCGCAGTCAATTTGACTGTTTCAAGGGGTTTTACAAAAAGAATCATAACTTCCTTATTTAAATATTTTAATATCTTTTTTACCACTTTGTTTGTAAAATTACAGGCTTTTAAATGCATAATTTAAATTTTATATTACAAATTGTTATTTTCTTATTTTTAAATTTTGAATTTAAAATCAATTGTGTTTAAGTAATATAATGAGGCAATCAAAAACAATTTTACTGTGGGAAGTGTGTTAATTTCATTCTAGAACATGTTTTCTGAACGGACACCAATTTTTGGTTTGTTATGCAATTTTTGTAATGTTTTTTTACTTAACATATCTACAAAAATAAAACTTGAAAAATTAGTGTTTTCGGTGCAATGTGTTTCAAACCAATCCAGTCAACTTCCATTCAGGCCAATCACATTTATTTCTAGTTGACCCTCCTACAGGTTGGAGTGAACCAAACTACACAAAAAAAAACCTTGTGTCTTAGGTGGGATTCGAATCCATAATCTTTGTCACTAGTCTTTTATCAAGGGGTTGCCGCCTTAAGGTGATCTAGTCAGATTGCCTATCCTATCATGTAGTTTCACGAAGAACCCTAATGTGCATCAGGTTTCTGCCAGGAACAACTAAAAATTGCCTCCATACTTCTAGGCATCGTAATGATTATTTTTTTTAGTTTTTGCTATAATTAGTGATAGAATTACTTTTTTTATAATTTCAATAAAATTTTTATTTAAAATATAGTGTTTTGTAATAGTTACACACTGAAAACTAAGTGAACTACTGTTCAGAACTGTTGGTTAAGTCTCAATGTAAAGGGCAGCGTTTTAAATGCAACTTAATCCAATATATTTCCTCTTCATACAATGCTTTGTCTTTAACACATTTATAGTAACTCATTTAATACATTTATAGTAAAACAGCTCATTTCAATTGTACATATATAACACTTAAAAAAGACCACATTTAACTAATTTCACCATGCAAATTCATAAGGACTATCCTAAATGTACAACACAATCAGAAAATTACTAACAATGGTAATTCCAAAATTCATTTAACAGACAAAAATGGAGATCCTTTTGAAATATCATCTTCTCTCTCCAAACAACATAATAAAGTAGTACCCATTTAAACAAAATATAAACATGCAACGAAAGTGTTACTAGTTGGTGATTATTATTATTAAATATTTAATTCTAATAATTATGCCTACATGTCTGCAAACTATTGATCCTATCAAAAAAATAATTCTTCAAGAAAACCCTGATTATGATATAAAGCTTCATCTCCAAGATATTCAAAACATTAAAAAAGCACTTCCATAAATAATAAAAAAGGTGCATGTTTAAACAAATGTATTATGACAAAACCAGAAGACATGCTGAATTTAAAATTGGAGTCGAAGTTCTAATAAAAAATGAAAACAAGAATAAAAATAGCAGTAAATACGATATATAAAATTTAAAGGCCGATTCTCAATAAAACAAAAATTAAACTTTCTAACATACAGTTTGGAAATCTTCAAATTTGGAAAACTTAAAATAGAACCAGTTCAAGTAAGTTGAATGAAATTATATAACAGGAGAGATTAAAATAAATAAACAAATAAATATCAATCGTCAGAATACTGACAATAATGACATGTCAACCACTCCACAATTTAGTTCAAGGTGAAAAAAAGTCCACAAAAAACACACAGACTACTACTACTATATGTACTACTATGCCTAAAAACATGTGACTTATATAATACAAACAAAAAGTAAACTAAGTAACATCGACATTTAGTACAAACGACAAAATAATAAAAACACAAAATGAGCATGCAAACAAACAAAAAGAAGAAGAAGAAATACTTAGCATTACAAGAAAATCAATAAAGAAAATTGGAAAACCCTCTTCGATAGGACAAAACAAAATGCAAATAGTACCAAAATGTACAATCTGGGTAAAACAAAAAAAAAAAAAGAGAAAAGTCCATAGTATGACAACTTTCCAAAACGGGTATAAAAATTATACAATTTTTTTTAAATTATAAAAGTTATTAATATAAAAAACCCAAAACCAAAATATTTTATGTAGCTGTATAATATATTATCATATGTTTATAAAATTGTACTACAATGTGACAAGTTAGACTAAGAAACAGCTGATAAATGGAAATATGTTTCAAAAGTAGGAAAGTTAATAAAATATTTAAACAAATTTTAATGTCATAATTGCACTCACTAAATGATGTCTTATCACAGAACAGAAAACACAGATACAACATAACATTCTAACAAGAAATTCCTGCAACTAAGCACTGTGATAAAGAGTTACGTGAAATTCAATCTGTACTGATTAGGAAAAACATTAGTCTAATCAAGCGTGTAAATGACAAAGTCTAGGATCTAACAGCTCATCATCCTTATCAGAAAACAAGGAATGTTAACATACAACATTTACAGATAAGTATAGCCAGCTGTTGAGATTAGCTACCTCATACAAACGGTAATGATGACATTGCTCCCTTGGTAATCTAATCAATTGAAAAACTTATCTGAAAACATACATACAAGTTCATACTTATATGTATAAACACAATAAATAACTTAAATAACACACACACACAAATCCACATAAGGTACATGTTTTTGCTATTATGATTTCTCCCCCATTTTAACTTTAATTCTTTTTCTGACCCCATATTATTATTCCCTACTATTGTCTTTTCATTTTCTATTATTAGATTTATTTAGTTTATTCCCCTTTCACCTTTAAAATCTCAAAAAAATCTCCAAGAATGACTTTTCAAGTCCTTTTTCCCCTTATTATTATTTCATTTGTATTGTTGATTATTATTATGTCCCTTACGGTTTATGACTCTATTGCTTTTGATTTTTAATTTTCCCCTTTTTGCAAATTTTAGGTTTTTTTATCCCATCTTATTTCCTTAATAACTTTTTTGTTTTAAGTTCAATTACATTTATTTGTTGATATTATGAATCGTCTGCTTCTAATGTATCATTATTTAGTTTCATATTTTACTTTTTTAATAAAATTGGAATCACTAAAGCTGTTCCGTCAAGCTCAGACATGCAAAATTTTGCCTGGCCTCGCGTGACGTCATCGCCTTTACCGCATTCCAACTTTACGATGTTTTAGCATGGCAATTTAAATAATTTGAATTAGCCTTGAGACGAATGACTTTTCCAAGCCGTCTCAATACTTGAAAAAATGCATTCAATATATGTAAAAAAAAACATAAATTTTAATTTTCTAAGCTAAATAATCAAAATAAAGTAAACATATATGCATTATGTATGTAAAAATGTTTAATGCCATAAATAATAACTTGAAGAATAATGCCTTTATACCGCAAAGATGCAATATACATACAACATTCTCATTTACACACAATGGATACCATATCTGTGAACGAAACAAAACGTTTACAGATATGGCAGAACTAAATTCCAACATCTAAACTTTGAGATTACATCAAATAAAAAATGCCAAAAGCTAACAGAGGTAATTAGCTTTCCTTGACGTAAACTAAAATTAGAGAATATTCCCTTACTTTTCAAAATATACAAAGTTTTCACTATTTTGCCATCACTATAAGTGCCATCAAAGTTATCAAGAGTATTAACATCCATTTGTGCAGGTAAAATTAAGTAATTCCAGCATTTAAATGAAGTGAAGATTATTCAGTGAATCTAACATATTATTGAATCCAATCCCCCCCCCCCCTGAGTAGAGATATAAGTTTTTTATATGTTCTAAAGGATTGAATAATATGATTATATAGATCATGTGAGTAAACCTTGTCTTTTAGACAATTTTTAGTTATTTATTTTTTTCCTTCTAGAGAAAGCTCTCTCTTGGGTGTATGAGTGTTAGCCAAACTATCAGCTGATTCTTTGCTCTCAGGACCTCTATATGAATGTGTCCACTTCAAAGTTATATTTTGTGTGTTGTTTTTAACTATTTTATATTTGGTGCTAATAGATTAAGTTTTCGGTCTATTTAATTTACTTATTAGTTTAAGACAATTTTGTACATTGTATTAACCTTGTCAAGATCTTTATAAATTTCACTACATCAAATAAAAAGTATACAAACAACAACAAAATCATACACATCCCAAAACCCTTTTGTCATTAAATAGATTGGCCATCCATGAATTCATCTAAAGAATAAAAACTGTTTTCTCTAAAATATCGTAGTACAGTGTTCTCCTTAATATCCGCGAATGGTTGATCCGCAAAGCGGATTATCCGTGTCTTGCAGAAAAATAAGTAAAAAATTATTACAGTTCTCTTTACATGTTTATTACGGGTAAAAACCAGTAAAACTACGATAATGAAGTTGTGCAGTAGAGATAAGCTTAGAGTGGTTGAACTGTGACGCTAATGAGCTGGTGACTTGAGCAACTGGCGGACCAAGAAATAGCAGACAAAGCATGAGGGGTGAACGAAGAGCAAAGTGTAAGTGAAGAGGAAGAAGATTGACACACGAAGTGGCCTTGCAGCACATCAATGTACTGCTCTAGTATTTAGAGGAACAAGACAACGCACGCAGTTAGCTGAATAACTGATGCTAAGAAAACTTCAGTCAAGAATTAAAAGACGGTCTTTTCTCAGTAAGAAACAAAAAACAATGTTTGATTTTTAAAAAACTGTCAGTTTTTAAAATTGCAGTACTGTACTAGTGTAGCGTAATGTGTTTGCTATATTGTTCTTTTGTTTTACTACAAGAACATCTTCTTTATTACACTTTATTATTTCATGTAAAATGTATATTAAAATGTTTTTACTGTAATGTAATTTATATGTTTGTATTGTGTTTTGTGTACAGTATATTAAAGTCTTTTTTATATCAAAATATTTTTTATAATTTTCACTTTATTTTTAGCATTATTACAGATTATCCGCAATTTTCATTATCCACAATGTCTGTGCCACCCAATTTTGTGAATAATCTGGAGTACACTGTATTTCTTTTTTGAAGGACTATTCTTCCGTTATTATTTTGATTTTATGTGGAAGATAGATGTAGAGGATGGCCTCAGAAATTGCTGGTGATTTGCAGTTTGAGCAACCCTATATTTTTGTAAAATTAAATTGTTCGTTTTTCTTCTGTCATACTTTGATTATGGTCTCTTTCAGTGTGAAACTTAGAATACATAATGACACGCAAGATGTAAATTGAAGGGAAAGTTAAAATTATTAGTTTTTGAAAAGAGGACAACAAGAATCTCTAGAAGTTTTACCAAAGATAAATTTACTGCATACTGTACTTTTGAATTTTGAAAATTTTTAATATTGATCCCTTTGAAGCATTTCCCATATAGAAGTAGAATAGACTGTAATAAGTCTGGTAAGTGCAATAATATGATAATTTAAAAAAATTTAAATTGAAGAATTCAATTATGTCGACAAAGCATTTACATGGTTATTCCATTTTAATTGAGAGTCCAATATCAAACCTACAACTTTTTTGTACTTTCTACTTCAATTAGTTGATAACTATTTGCAAAGACATCTATTGCACTGCAATTTGCTCTGTTCTTTGCAGGTAATGAGATAAAATTTATTTTTCCCAACTTTAGCATTAAATTGAATTTGTCAAAATACTCTATAGCTTGATTTAAAGCATTGAAAGATTTTATTTCTAAAGTGTCTTAGTCATGATCAGATAGAGTGAGTGTTGTATCGTCCGCACACATGAGGGTTGAGCCCCAACACAAATGTAATGGGAGGCCATTAATATATGGAATAAACAAAACCGGACCTAAAATTGACCTTGAGGTGTACACCTTGGTTAATTGAACGTTATATATTGTTATTCTGATGGTAACAGCTAAGATTGCTACTTTGAAATCCATCATAAAAACAACCTTTAGATAGAATCTTGGTCTGTATTGAAATTGTTGTAAAGCTAAAGATATTACCTAGATTTTTGTATTGAAGCTATTTTTACTTCTCACAGGGATATAAGTAATATGAAAAAAGTGTTGATAATTCCAGCCACTGATCCTGTTCTACTGGTCTTGAGGGATTCATCTGTATATGTATATATATATATATATATATATATATATATATATATATATATATAATGAATTTGGATGGAATTGTTAGCATTTTTCAGCCTTGAAACTAGAAACTGCCTATATGGCACCATAATTGTGGCACTTGTTTTAAACAAAGTTACCCTACTGGTTAAGACCCTTTGATCTATCAATACAATTTAACATTTCCTACAAACCTCAAAACACCAACTTTTGGGCATTATAATTAGAGGATATATTTGTATGATGGGCTGAGTAATTACCATGATGATGCCCATTGAATTTCTTTTAAATATAAAATTCGAGCTTTAGGGAAATATATCTGGGGCTGTAACAATCTATAAAATTTAAAAAACCTATGAAATTTTCCCTTATCTCTCATCATTATTTGTCTTGTTTATTTCAGATCATAATTATTATGATGATTTCTGTAAGCACTTCTTAAGATCAAGATATACTTGACTTTTACAACCTCTACGTTTTTTAAAATTATTGTTTAAAATTAACTGATTAGAGTTATTGTAAAAGTTTTCGTAGAGTTTTTATTAACAATTATCTATTTTTAACAGACAACATGAACTTTCTTGACTCACATTTTTAACAGATACCAAAGGAAAAACTATTAGTTTTTTACAGAGCAAAAGTATTTTGCATAATCGTAGTAGGTTGTGCACGAATGGACATCCCATAAAGTTGTACACCAAGCAAGGACAGATGGGGTTATAGGTTAGATTATATTATAAAAACCAATTTTATGCCTCCTTCATAATGAAATTTTGAAATACTGTTAATTGTTATTAATTTTGATTTACAAATAAATATAATTATTTTATGTAAAATGCATTTTAATTTTTAATCCTTTTTACTTACTTATGATCTGAAATAACAGAAAAATAATGATAAATAACAGTGAAAATAATGATGATATGAGATAATGGAAAAGGTCCAAAATCTATAAGAATTATTTCAAATACATGTAAAAAACTGTTTTTTTTTTTTTTTTTTTTTTTTTTTTTAATTTTAACTTTGCCTTCATTTAATATTTATGAACAGAACTATCGCCTCATAGTAATTTTACAAAAAGCTGAAATGCTCAGATTTTGAATTTACGAGTTATTACCAAAATATATTACAAATGTTACCAGTTTGTGCAGATATATATTGATAATAACAAAAAGTATAAAACTAATTTTAACATGTATTTTTAGAGGAATATTTGACTCCATAATTATGTTTGAGCATTTAGATATCGGATAATGATAGTTATTTATATGTACTGCAATGTTGGTAGATTAATATTTGTAATTTTAATGTATTAATATTATTTACCGTCTGACTACTCCAAGAAAGGATGTGTATGAGAAAAAAAAATTAACACAATTTTTTTTCAATATTATATACAGTAAAATCTTGAGTATTCAGCCTGGGTGTGGTGTTAATAATATTAATTTGTATCCACAAATTTAGTCTATTAAACAGTTAATTTGCAATACTTTTTAACCATAAGGCCCTATAAAATATATGTCTACACATACACAACAAATTTTCAGCAAAAGTTTTAAATCTCAAGTAATTACAAACGATTGCCTTTGGAATTGTTTTTTTGACAAAGAGGTAATTGTAAATGCATGAGCAATGTGTGCGCAACTTCTTTCATGACTGTACAAGAAAATTATTTTCTTTTTCTTTATATTGATCAGTTAACTATTCGTTCAGTTTACATTAGTATCTTTTTTAATATTTATTTATGATCTGTTGTCTCATTTTCACTCATTAAATATGAGTGAAAAATGCAAGATATATGTTGTCAAATATATGTAATCTTAGTTACATTTTTTAAATAAATGTTAAAATTATATAGTTTTGTCATTTTATTTAACTTTTCTTTCATAATTAGGTCAAATTAACATAATTTTTTAAAATACAATAATATTTCAAGTGAAAAATACACGACCTAGACCGGGAATCGAACCCAGGACCTTTGGCTTTACGCGCCAATGTTCTACCAACTGAGCTATCCTAGTCGCTTCCCAACATAGGGCGCAGATCTCTCACCTGACTTTTTATGTTTATTGCTGCAATTTTGAGTTTCTAAACTAATTACCTCGCATGTGCGACATTGAAATTAATTTTTACTTATTTATCAGCCCTTACGTATGTATTTATTAAATTTAATTTATTAATTTTTCCGCTTATACGATTTTATACTTAGCAGGTATTGAAAATACAATAATATTTCATTACCAAATTAATATTTTATTACTCAATGAAATATTATTGTATTTTCAATACCTGCTAAGTATAAAATCGTATACGCGGAAAAATTAATAAATTAAATTTATTAATTTTTTAGTCAAATTCTATGAACACAAGTTTAAATATCCTACTGATGTGTACAACTTTGTGTTCTTTTTGCAAATTCATCCTCAATATCCGGTTTACTGCCACATTCGGCTGGATAATTCCGAGCTCTATTTTCCAATGTTGCTTTGATATTTCAAAGTAGTCACAGCTTTTGGATTAAAAATGTCTTGATTCTACAAGGTTTTCAACATCTATGGCCACTCAACAATTGTAATACAAAAATATAATATTGATAAATAAATTGGATATAAATATATGAATGGCATATAATCCACACATAATATACACTACTGTAGTATCAAATTCAAATATCACTCAATACAGAAGTGATTGAATGTTTAAGAATTTAAAATATGATAATACACAAAACAACAATAAAATTTCATTAGTTAGGCTTAAAATTGTATCATATGGTATCTAGCTGAAACTAGACTGTATTTTGAAGATGTGTCATCCTTTCCCCTATGTCCAATAGCAAGTCTAAGTCTTATAGATGAACCTGAAAATGTAAAAATTATGTGAAAAATGTCGTTATAGTTTGAACTACAATATCACATGATACAATGTTGGACCTAACTAATGAAGTTTTATTGTTTATTATTTATATTTATTGTTGTTTTGCATATTTTAAATTGTGTTAATATTTAACAACCCTTCTACTGATGATAATATTTCTTGAACAACACCTTTCCATACAAAACTGACTAGATTACATAACAAGGGGAATCAGTTATTTATTGAAATCAGTGATCCAAGTAGCTTCATAATCTAACATGAAACAAATTTCTGAATGTTTTATATAAAGGGGATTTCATTTAATAGAACAGTATTTATAAATGAATACAAATATATAATATTTATTAAATTACAAAGAACAATTACAGCTAGTAAAAGGGATTTATCAATATGTAACTGAAATTAGTTTCCTATTGTATATCATCAAATAGTAACCTAAACGTAGAAGGAATTTTATTAATCATATCAGATGTAATCATCCCTCTTCCAAACTCGTTGAAAGCCATCCTGTTACAAACACGTGTTAGAGTACTCGCTGCGATTCCAGCTACCGTGTAAGGATCTTCTATTTGTTCATTCTGGTGTTGTTTTGCCCAAACTACAAATGTTCCGAGACATCCTGACAAAACATCTCCTTGTCCGCCGCACCGTCTTGCAGAACCTTGTGTTTCATTTTGAAAAACCAGTTTTCCTGAAGTAAAAATTAAGTCTAACTGTCCTTTTAATAACACTAACACGTTATTACCTAATTCTTTTGATAACATTTCACCTAATGTTTGTGTAGAATTATTTGCTGTTACAGTTTCTCCTAAAATGGAATTGCAAAGAGTTTTAAATTCGTTTATATTAGGTGTAAGATAAACTCTTTCAGGATAATTTTTAATTATCGATGGATTTAAAGAGACGAAATATATTCCATCGGCATCAAATACTAATGGAATTGATTTGGCTGTTAAATATGGAATAATTTCAGAAATTCTTTTCAATGTTGAAGGAAACTTACCAAGACCTGGTCCTATTACAGCGCAATGCAGATTCTGAACCCATTGTATTTCATCTGAGGTTAAATCCACATCAAAAAATGGTGTGACCATTAATTCTGGACTATATGATTTAATAGGTTGTGCTGCTGCCGTTATACAGAAAACATAACTAAGATCAGAACCTGTGCGTAATGCACTTATTGCTGAATAATATGGAGCTCCAGTAAAGTCCTTAGATCCTCCAAAGATGCCTATTCTTCCAGATTGTCCTTTGTGCTTTGTTGGAGATAATTCAGGAATAATTTGCTTGCACCGTTTTAAAACTTTAATGTCTGCGAATTCTTCAGCCATTGTGTTTATAGAAATATTTGGTAGGGTCAAGAGGAAAGATGTTTTATACAGTGGCCTTTGGAGTTTAAACAGGGTGTACATTAGTAGTCAGAGAAAAACTGAAAAACCAAAAGAAAAATTTGTAGCCAAAGATTGGAAAATAATCTGTGCATAAACATTTTCATACATATAGAAACATAGATAAATGCTGTAATAATAACTATTTTAGGCATAAACATTTTATATAGAGATATATTTTTATACAGCATTGAGTTTTAATAACCTTTTGTCAATGTTCAATTTTTATTATCATTTAATCCCCACAAGCAGCTGTAATTTTCTATTTCATACAGAATGACATATTGGTTTTGTGTTATTATCTATCACATTCCATTAAATGTGACTCATATTAGTATAGCCCATTTCATTGGCAATATTACATACCTAGCTCTTCAATCAATATTGTCAAGGGAAAATGATTAGTTAATCTAAAAAGTTTCATAACACCAATTGCTGCATCATATATTTATAAATATCTTACCAAACTGTAATCTCCTTTCTTAGGTTATATTTTGATTGCACACATAGGTAATTATGAAATCAAACTTGGCCTAAAATTTAGTTAAGAATCGTTGTAATCTTTTATTACCTATATTATTTTGAAAAAATGAGATCATATTAAGTGTTACCAGACATTTTAGAAGTAAAAAATACATTAGTTTAGTAAAAAATAAGAAATATAAAAGTACGAAATCAGCTTATGAATGCATATATTAATATTTATGACTATGTTAGTGAAGTTAGTGAATGTATGATCGCTTGTCTCGCTAGGTGACTATATATCGCATGTGTATTATAGCCTAATATTTTGACGTTGTATGATTAAAGAATTAAATGGTTTGTAATGATGCATACACTAATTTGAATAACGTAGTCATAATTATTAAGTTAGGCATTTGTCACCAGTATTAACCAGAGCTAGATAGTTTCCAGTCATAAACACTAACAATACTAGTTGTTAGTAACTAACAATACACAATTGTTTCCAGTTTCCATTCGTAAACACTAACCAAACCTGCATATGATACTTTTTTATTTATTATTTTCTAGTAAACTAATTTATTTATCTACTTCAAAAGTGTATGGCTACATTTAATATGATTTCATTTTTTTCAAAATACTGTAGGCAGTAAACAATTTCAACGATTTTAATAACTAAATTTTAGGGCAAGTTCGATTGCACAATTACCGCAAGAACATCACACACATTAAATTGAGTTTTAAATAACATGGACCGACTTCTCAGTCCTTTATCAAATCCTAATGCATAATTAATTTTGAGCAGACTAATAGGCTAAACTAAATTTGACCAACATTTTGTAGCCTATATCATAATATTACACTTTCATCTCAAAGCAAAGGACAAATGTGACAATAACAAAAAAGTTGTAATATTTATTTTAGTGGGCATTTTAACACAACCAAAAGCCTCAAGTTCTCTACTATCAGTACTATCACCCTGACATTAAAGGTCAGGGATTATGTTAAGGTTAATGGCATATGATAGCCAATTGTTCTTATAATTTCTTTAGAAGACTTTCTTTAGAATCCATTTCCAATCAAATTAAAAGCACTACTAGAAAAGTTGATTTTTCCATGACTTTATAACCAACAGAATGTAATCTACGTTTTCTTAGGATAATTATTTATTGTACTGTTTAAAGTTAATGATTGTTGAAAAATATTGTTTCTTAAATTGTGGTCTAATACGAGAAATAATTATCTGTTCTAAATGCTAAATGTTTGTAGCGTGTGGTAGGTGAAAATGGTGTTGAATCTTGTAATTTATATTACCGGAATAGAACCACTGTGATTATTAAAAGCCTACTTCTTCCCAATTATAAATAATATAAATTGTGTTATTTCTGAAAAGACACATTTTCTATAAAAACTTTAAAAAATTTCTTCTTTTTGTTAATTTACGATGTCTAAAGATAATGTTTCCCGCAGAAACAAAATTTGTAAAAACATATATTTGGAAAAAAAAGCAAAATTTACATTATATCATATGTTACTTATTTTATATGTAGCCCGGTCATATTCCATCCTACGTATCAACTTTGTATACTGAATTATAAAGGATATTAATGTCACCTCGATCTTCATGATCTGTTAAAACATATCTTAACCTAAGTCAAGTTTAATCAAATATAGAGTAACACGGTAAATGTGGAGTGTACATGCCGGTTGAATTTGGTGATGAAATATCATGATATTGTTACCTTAATTTGAAAGAATTAGATCATATTTGGGTAAATATTCATTGTACATTATTATCGGATTTTGTTATTAAAAATAATGAAATCATTAACTAATTAGGGGCCTACCTTTTATTCAAACAATCAGATCACATTATTTGTTAGAAGACACGTTTCAAGTCCCAAAATGCATTTCTTCACTGTCAAATAACAAAGAGAAAACAAGGGAATCTAGCCGTTGTTAAGTTAAATCAAAGTCTGATTACGAAAGCCTCCTTTAATATGTAGGACTACGTTAGTCAAGTTAATGAATGTGTAATCTTTCGATGTTTATTATTAAAACTATTTGTCATTGTAACATTGTAAATAATATTTGTTTTATTAGGTCTGGTTAGATGACTTTATATATTGCCACTTGGCGAAACATATTTCTAATGAAAAATAAAATATATATATATATATAGTCACGTAGCCAGACCTAATGAAACGAGCGATCACAACGTTCACTGAGTTGATGAACATATCAATACTAACGTAAATTCATAACCTGAGCTGTATTTCGTACTTTTATATTTCTTTTTTTCTAATAAAATAAAGCATTTTGTGACTTTACTAGTGTCTTCCGACAAAAAATATGAACCTATTGTTTGAATACAAGGTAAATAAGTTGACGATTTCATAATTTTTAATAACAAAATCCAATAATAATGTATAATAAATATTTACCCATATTTGATGTCACAAGACACTTTTTAAGGACCAAAATATTAAAAATAAGTAGAAAATAAGAAACATAAAAGTACAAAATCCAGCTGGTAATTATAGAGTGTAACAACATGGTTGAATTAAACGGCGAAAAATCATGAAATCAGTTCCTACCTACCTTAATTTGAAAGAAGTAGATCATATTTGAAGTACCAAAAGAAGACACTTTTGAAGTACCAAAATACAATATTTTTGTCAGAAATAAGCAATATGCCAGTATGCAATCGATTTTTGCTTACGCAATGAGCCTATGAAAGATAATAGCATGTCGTTGGATGCATGCGCATTACATGTCTTTTGACAAGTCTCTGTCATACGTAGGTTAATTCAGAATCATGCTAACTAGGTCTCAGCAAATCATTAGGTATATATAGACCTAACAAGTAAACTGAAGGTCTGGTTAGGTAACCATATGTAATACATATAGTTAACTTCCCAGACCTATAGATACTTAACTAGTATGTAAAAGATATTGATCGTGATATAATAAGTCGACATGATTGACATTAATAAACATTTAGTTTGATAGTGAGATGTATAGATCTAATTACCTAATCAGATCTATTTTCGTGGATGAAAAGTAGTGTCTTCCGAAATCAAATATCATATACTTTTTTCAAATTAAGGTAGGTAGTAATCGATTTCATGATTTTTCGCCATTAAATTTAACTGGCATGAACCATCCAACTAGATCTACGTATATGGCTCACGCTATATGCAATACATCGCAACTGCCACCTTAATATTAGAATGTTGTTAGAATTATGAGTAATGAAACAACCATTTAGGCAGGTAAGTTACCTATCCAAACCTAAAAAAGGATGAAGGTTTACCTATATATATTTACCTTAAAGACATTAATAAACTTTGCGGGAAAAGATATTCATTAACTTGACTAACATAGGGGCCTAATCATAAAAAGACATCATGCGAAGAGACATTCATATAACCTGAATAACGTAATACTACGGATGAACATACACATATAGTAATCTAAACACACCTGGAATTCTTATTTTTAGAATTGTCAATTTCTACTAAATTAATATATTTTGGTACTTCAAAAGTGTCTTCCAACATCAAAATGTGATCTAATTATTTTTAATTAAGGTAGGTAGTAAACGATTTCATGATTTTTTGGCACTAAATTCAACTGACATGTACACTCCATATTTACCGAGTAACACAACATATAAATTATTGAACATAGATGATGGCAGCTGGGATATGACAAAATCTATGTTAGTCAATTTTTTTTTTTTTTTCCACCTTTAGAATGTTTTAGCCAACTATGTCTGTTGATTACATTACCTTTAGACATCATAGATTAAAAAATATATATATTTCACAAGATACTGTAAAAAAAGAATCACTTCAGAAATACTCATTTAGTCAACATTTTGAATAGTTGGCTTTTAAAAAATGCTTGCTGTAAGCTTATTTGTGATACAAACCTGTTTAAGGCCCGGTTTTCCGAAAATTTAGGCTGTTGTATGGCCAGGAAGTCTTGATTGAGAGTAAATGATTGTGTTCCTGACATATCATCATCTGTTATTCAGTCTACATCAATAAAAAATGTGACGATCTAGCTGAATTAGACTGTATATTATTGCAACCAAAAACTTAACCTAGCGCCCCTATGGGTAACTCAATATATCAATTTTTTTTTCAAATTGGAATGTAAATTATAGGCTACCTTACTTCTAACTTTTGGTATATATCGTCCTATGATTTTTCTATGAAAAAGTAGGTCTAGGATCAAAGGATCAGATTATATTATCTGTCACAATAAATATTTCAAGTCCCAAACTGCATTAGTTAATTCGAAAATAGGATTTATAAAAGTACGAAATCCAGCTACATGTTAGGAATGCCAACATCAATACTAATAACTACGTTTATCAAGTCACGGCATCTATGATCGCTTGTTCTCAAGTGAAGTAGCTATATATATAGCCACCTGACAACCTAATAAAGATATAAATTACATAGGCGAGCTATATTAGGGCCACCGATAATTGTTTACAAAGAAAGTCACTGCTTTTTTTGTTCTACATACCTTAGTTCTTAATATCTTAATAAAAAAAAATTACGCGGAGCTCACTTTTTTTTATATGTAGCTACCTGACTTGACAACAAGCAATCATAGGTGCAGTGACTTAACCTCGTCTATGTGATTTATTTACGTCCCATTTTGTAACTTACGCAACTTGATTTGAATACTTTAATATTCCTATTTCCTAATAAACCAATGCATTTTTGACTTTAAAAGTGTCTTACAAAATTAAAAATGGTTTAAAATAAGGTAGTCATAACACATACACCAACTTCACTAATGTAGTCATACATATTAACATTGGCTTTCCTCAGTAAACCTAGACCAGTAATTGTTTACAAAGAAAGTCAAGGCTCTTTTTGCAATTTTTTTATACATTTTCTACATACCTTATTTGTTAATAATAAAATAAGTTTTCAACGTGGAGCTAATTTTTTCACCGAAAAATTGCAATTTCAAAACTAAAGAGTTCAATGTATTTATATGTCACCAAAGTCAAGCAACATCGAGCTCAGTTAGTACATAGATGGGTGACCGCTTGGGAAATAACACACAATTTCTTCTTTTTTTTTTACAAATTTACATGTAGGTTAAGTAAGGTGGCTATATACTTAACCATGTAAGGTGAAAATTCGCATAGATACATATTTTAATGCATAACTCATTTATGGAAATTAACCTAGTAAAGTTGAAATTAGGCTGTTTTTTTCCGGTGAAAAAATTAGCTCCAGGTTGAAAACTTATTTTATTATTAAGAAATAAGGTATGTGTAGAACATGTTAAAAAAATCGCAAAAAAGCCTTGACTTGCTTTGCAAACAATTACCCTTAGACCCAACATCTGTATTCTCTCATTTTCTATGTGTTATTAAACAGTGAAGAAATGCATTTTGGGACTTGGAAATATTTATTGTAACACATAATATATGATGTAATCTTTTGATTAGAAGGCAAATACTTTGTTTTCATGATTTTTTTATAGAAAAATCGAAGGACCCTGTACAATCGATATTTACCTAACTTTTTAGGTTTCCCAGGTATAGAGTGATTTAAGTATGTTTAAAATAAGCGAATATTATGCAAGTAGTACTTCAAAAATGTTAAACTAGGACCACTCTAAATTATTAGCTTGTCAACTTTTAATAGTTAGGCCTATATTATTCACAATTACTTTTCATAAAATTTAAATAGTTAACATATCACACAAATATGAAACCATGCCTTACATATTACTGTAAACGAAAATCAACAAAGTCTAATTTATTATTTTTCCATATAATGAGAAATTTACCTGAGTCACTCTCAACAACTGAGTTAAGTTCGTTACTACAACGTAGTCAAAGTACAAAAAATGGTGAAATTTTGATTCTAAAGTGAAACTTTACAATAACGAATAATTACAATACTTTAATTTCAAGTTCAACACATAATGACTGTAGCTAACATTGAAAAGATCTGTTGTGTGTTTGTAACCACAAGAAACTATCTTGAACCTGGATAATTTTGTCCAGATAGAAAGCTCATTGGTTATTTGATAATCATATACACATACAGTATTATATAAACAAAACGAGAAACTATCATGTAGGGAACAATGATAGTAATTAACGAAGTAGTATTTAAAAATACGCATAAAATAAAAATATTTATACATACATACATACAGGGACATCGTTTAAAAGTTTTAATGTTTATTATTTAAAAAGTAGAAAAACTTGGGGGCGGGGCCATTTGTTGTGTTCCCCCTTTAAAATTTATTTAATCAAGTCAAAAGAAAGATGTGTTACAACAAATTAAATGTAATAAGGAAACCTGTTGAAAAAAAATCAAAATCTGGAAATCCATTTTGGAGATTGTAATATTATACCTCTTTGCAAAATGAAGATTATTAATCACTTATTGTTATTATTGTTTTGGATTTATTCAGTGAAGTAAATAAAAACTAGTATTTGCTAAAACTAAGCAGTTTTCGAGTATTTACTAAGTTTTAAGCAAATAAAAAAAAGTTAGAAAACACTACCCTTAGTAAATTCAAAAGTTATTCAGACGCTTAGTATTTTCTAATCTATGCAGGTAGACAAACGTTAGTTTGAACTAGGTCTACTTAAAATATTATTAGTTTTTATCTAGCCTTCTCTGGGGCATGCTAGCTGTTAGGTCATTTGCAAAAATGGCAATGTTCATTTCGGTTGGAAACAAGAAAACTTACCCGGAACGTAGGCGAATAGGTAATTGTAAACAGTTACTAAGGTTTGAAGATAATAACGTTGATTTCCTGCCGGAGGAGTTTTTGCCTGAGGACGGAATGGAGACACCGAGGAGGGGCGCTATCACACCAATATAATATGAAAATTTCACTGCTTTATTTTGCAGATTCAGGTAAGTTTATACTCACTCATAATTTTGAAATTGCTAAAATCTTTTATTATATTCAAGTAATAATTTTGCAAGGTTCTAGTTGATTATTATATTTAATAATAGATTCAAAGATAAATAAAGCAAAAGCTTAAAGTTTCAAATATTTTAATAGTATAAATGAGCTAGATGTCAGTTGCCCGTAGATGCCGCAAGGCGAAACAATTAGCTCATTTATACTATTAAAATATTTGAAACTTTAAGCTTTTGCTTTATTTATCCTTGAATATGGAGTTTCAACAAGAAATATCTGCTATTACATTAAAGTTAATAATAGATTATTTAATTTACAGACTTTTTCCCCCTCAGTTATTCTTTTATAGGACTGACTGAGAAAACAAGCCATCTCCTCCACCAAACCAAATAAGTTTTTCCTCCTGAAGGCAATTCATTGTAGAATCTGCTACAACCAGATCTAAAACATATGTCATACAGTGAGTATATATTCTATTAGATTATTCTTTCTTCAGTTGTGTTTGTAACCAGTTAAAATAACCTTTCATATTAGCACTTCCATAAAAAAAAGAAGCTGCTTCATTTGTGTTTAATATTCCTTATTGTGTTAAATCTGATTTTATTTTTTCAAAGAATAACAAAATAACACAAAGAACTAGCTTCAACTAGAGCGGAGATATGTAGCGACACGCTACCCTTTGTATAGTTAAGCTAAGTTGTTGTACATTTAATTGTATTCTATTGTAACATCTAATCTTGTAAATAAATTACTCAGACTGAGAAGCACTGAACTACCCAAGGCCATGCAGAGTGGGGAGACATGCACACACAACCCCAGGCGACCTATAAATATGACCCGCATCAGCATCAAAATCATTCTGCTTAACAGAGTCACCTACTATCTCTTATAGAGTCGTTTCTCTCTCTTTCGCTGCTCTTGTTACCTAAATTCACTTGCTTTTTTTTTATTGTTCATTAAATGTTTTTCCTATCGTGACCTGTCGGCTGATCCTAGTAGCACAGATACCCTGTTTGTTGTCTGAGGGGTCACCCCATCGAGACAAGCGTTACTAAGGAAGGACCCTACTACTGTCATCCATATATCTCCCAATATGATGATGACAGTAGACCACCTAGAAAGGGAATGCAGGACCTTGTGGAGTATGTAAGCAGGGAAGGATCTGATCTTATCTTGGAATGTGTTGTGAATGATCACAATGTAGCATGGGAGAGTACAAACACAAACGTGAGAGGTGAGTATTAGGAATTAAGATAGTTTTAGTTAGAAGATAGATAAATAAAAATAATATTAAAGTCAGAATAGAGACCAATTGTTGTGAAAGACAAAAGTGGAACAATAATATTATGATGAAATGCTTACTTTGCAATGGTAGTCAACTTTACAAACAAGAGGGTGCTATATAAGCTCTTGAACAAAAGAGACAGGGTTTTTGGATTACAGGAAGAATTGTTATTCGAGAGGTGTCTGGAAGATAGCCAAACTTGGCAAATAAGAGAGGAGAGAGAGCCAGATAGTTCGAGAGAGCAATATTGGATGAACTTTGCAAGAAAGGTGAGCAAATCATTTTGTATTGGAAAACTTGTAATTGTTTAAGACTAAAAGTAAACAGTAGAGTCATAATGGTTGGAACCATTGTGGGTTAATATTTCATGTTATAACAGCTTTAATGGAATGTGCCTAAGAAAATTTAAGATTTGGATATAGAGATAAGGAAATTCGCATCGATAGCAAAAGTCAGGCAGTATTGAAAGCAATAGATTCAAAAGAATTTAGGACAAAGCTAGTCTTGAATTGTTTCAAGACCCGAACACAGCTAGGTGGCCGTAACAATGTTACTCTTTGTTGAGTGCTGGAATTAACAGAAATGAAAATGCTGACATGCTGGTAAATAAAGCATTGGCAGGGAAATTCATAGGACCAGAACAGTTTTGTGGAATCTCCAAGAAAAGGGGTTTGCCATAAACACTTGGGCTGAGAAGGAGCATAGCTGACAAGGTGGAGAAACATCTCAGGTTTGAGAGTGAGTGGACCCTCTACAAAAAATGTAATTAAAGTTAAGTCGGTCCAATATTAGGAAATGGGTAGGTTGGATTACAGGACATGTGCACTTTAGAAAACATATCCACAGGATGGGTCTCTTTACAGCAGAATCTGTGTAGGAGGTGTGGAATGCATGATGAAACTGCAGGCCATCTGCTCTTAGACTGCAGCAATTTTGAGCAGGAGAGGATAGGCATCTTTGGACATGTGGAGAGAGGCCTAACAATTCCCCAAGACAAATAGGAACAAATAGGACCTTTGGGGCACACATCATCTTCTGGGAGCGCAATAAGCCTTAAGGGCTGAAGCGCCTTAGATAACAAGGACAGCCCGAATTGAATTAAATGTAATGCATGACCAGCATCTGACTTGTAGCTTCCATCTCTGCTTTTGTGTTTCTCTTAATTCCGCAATGCCCAATTATTCAGTATAATGATGATACTTTCAATGCCCCATAGCTGAACTCTGTGTATGGTAAACAGAATATCTCAACCAAGGGGTTCTTAGGATACATATTCTGGATAGCCTGTAAAACACTTTTGTAATCAGAACACAAAAGATAGTGATGAAGACCAGATTGTATGGTATTAAAACCTTACAAAATAGCTGAGTTCAGCAGTAAAAACAATACAAATCAAGGGTAATACATAAATACACGTCCATCCGAATGAGTAATTATGCTTGACCAACTTTATTGTCCAGAGTTCTCAGAAGAGATATATCTTTTTACTCGTAAGGTAGAGTTTCACAACCATTAGATATACTACCATAACCCTGATGCTATTAGAGTATTTGAGATCAAGGTTTTCCTTTTAACCCTTTGACCGCCAAGAGCCGATATATCGGCTTTTTCATTATAGTAGTTCACCGCCAAGGGCCAATATATCAGCTTGAGTACTGTAATATGTACACTGCCAAGAGCAGATATTTCGGCCTCCTGTTATATCTTACATTGGAGCTCCATTTTTTTATCAATCTTTTTGAAATTTGATGCATTCGATCTGGAAAGAATTATCCTATAATTATATATTGAACATTTGTTTTAATTTCATTCAGTTTTATATAATAATGCTTTTGTTGTACATGAGTTTTGTAGTCTATTTTTGATCAAATGTGTCCTAAAAATGAAAAATCACAGCTTTTAGGTCTATTTCTAGATATCATTTAAATTTTACTGAATGATTTGATATAACACAATGTATTTTGAATAAATATTAACTTCATTACAAAAAAGTTATATTATATGTGTTTATTACATGTCAAAGTCAATAATAATAATTATATATATATATATATATATATATATATAATATATATATATGTTTATACACTAAAAAAAAAAAAAAAAAAAATCAATTTTGATTTTCAATATTTCGATTTTGTATATACTGGTGATATTTCACACTACTGTAAAAAAAAAAAAAAAAAAAAAAAAATGACCACTCTACTTAAAAAATTGTACTAATTATCAATATTTTTCCATAACTATGCAAAAACAGCCATTTTGGCTTGGTGGTCTAGCAACAGATTACACAAGAAATGCTGGGAGTCAAGGTCATGGACTCATCACAGAATTGTTTGTCATTGGATTAAAAACAACAAAATCCAGCAAATGAATGACAGAAGAGAACTAATTGAGCAGTCCAATTTAACTATCTACAAATAAATGCAATAAGTTGATGTTGCTGATTTAAGAGGATAACAAGGGAATGCAAAAATGTCACTAGAGAAGCTTTTTTTAAAAAATGAGAAGTGAATTTGAAAAAAAAAATTTGCTAAATAGTGTACAACGGTGATCATCATTTACACCTTAATTTAAGTTCATTCTAGAGCTATAAACAATTATAAATTATGGAGTGTTCGTTAACATTTGGAGAATTAGTATTAAAAAATTAATATGGGATACTCTATTTGATTATAACAATTACGAACAGAAATTCAAATTTAGTTTAGACATGAGCTCTGGATGAGAGGAAGGATCCAAAATGTGCATTTGTAGGTAATCCTATAGGAAGAAGAAAAAGAGGATTTGGGTGATCCTGATTTGAAGAGGATAGGAGGGGGGGGGGGTCAAGATAGACAGAAGTGCAGAACAGGGGATAAAGGAAGTTACTTTAGTTATAGTACCAGAATTATTATCTTTTGGTTTCAATTTAAACTTTTCCTTTTTATCTCTTACTACATCATTTATTTAACAAATGCCACTTAAAAAAAAAAGAACTTTTTCACTCTTTAAACCTGTTACTAAATTTAAGTAACGGGTTTCAGTTTTCATGTTTCAAAACACAGCTTTGATGAAGATTAGTTTTGGTTTTGAGGATGGATGAGCGAGAAAGTTTGTGCATTGTTTTAGTACCATTTTTTCTACTCATTATTTATCTTCAGATGGTGTATCATTTGATAGATATTATCATTCTGTTGAACTGCCCTCTCAAAAACCCAATTTGGAGAATAGAGTAAATTCCCTCTAAGTTAAAAAAGCTCCTGTCGTATAAAATTTTCCAAAATCATGTTTTTTTTACTCACTCTTTTCAAAGTTTAAAGGGAACTACACCAAATAATTTTTGAACACCTTTTTTATTATGATATTTAAAAGATATTAAATAATTTTTTTTAAATGTGTGTTTATTTTAATGTATTTACAGTATTATAGATATTTAGAATATTAACCTAGTAAAGTTGTAAGGTACAAAATGTTTGATAATACAAGCGTATAAGGTTATATTATTATATTAGAATAAATATTTTGTTATAATTAAACATGAAATATAACTATATTCTAACATTTGCTATTTATAATATAGATTAAAAGTTACACCTTCTCTTTTTGGTCACCAATATATTGTCTCTTACACTTCAATATTGAAATTTAATCTTAAAGTGGATAAAAATGTGAGATTTGTTTATAACATGCGACAGGTAAATTTCTAGTGCGGCAATCTTCATGTTTATGTAGGCCAGACTGAGAGCAGTTCATTTTAAATTCAAAATTTAATAAAAAAACAAATATAACAAACTGAAAATAGAAATTATATAAAAAAACCTAAGCAATAAATTGGAAAAAAAGAGAATGTACATATCATTTATGTAGGGGCGTAAAAAATGTTATGATAAAAGATTTCCGTATACTAGCTTAAAATATTGCAACACGATTTTATAATTTGTTTGCTAAAATTAATTTGCAATTCGTGTAATTTCAGGGATTTCCAGTTTTACCAACAACAAGACAATATATTATTGCATCATTTTCCGTATAAAAAAGAAAAAAGATTAGAATAATTTATAATCTAAATTTTAGACATGTAGAAATTTGTTAAAATGTAAGACGTTTACATTTTAATACTGCCTACTATTTATATTTTAAATATACAGAGTCCTGGAGAAATAACTCCCCATTTTGAAGAGTGAATAAAATAGACAGTATATTAATGACAAAAAATTTAATTATATAATCTAAAAGAACATGGTTTGCCATTTATTTCACATACTCTTATTAATTTTTGAAAATTATATCGTTCATATGTCAGTCTTCACAAACTATACCTTGACTTGAAGTTCTGTATCACTCGCCTGGCCATTTCTAATGGTATTGCAGTGATTTCTTGTCGGATAACACCTTGGCGTCTTTTTAAAGACTTCAGCTTTCAGGTGTCCCCAGAAGAAAAAAACATGCTGCAAGATCGGGTGACTATGAAAGCCATGGGATGTCACCTCGATGTGAGATTAGACGCCTGGGAAACATTTCTCTTAGGACATTCATGGATAGTCTTGAAGTATGGAGGGTAGAACCATTTTGTAAAACCACAAATTTTCAGGCTAATCGCAGAGTTTATTAAATTTTGACTGCTACATGTCGATGTAATGATTGAAATTAATTGTAATTGTTTACCCTCTTTTCACAAAAAAAAGTTTGGTCCAATTACTCCAAATTCAGCAATGGCACATTAAACTGTAACGCGCTCAGAGTGTAAAGGATGCTTGTATAACTGTAGTGGATTATTTTCTGCCAGTACTAAAATTGTGTTTATTTATACAACCCGCTAAATTAAAATGGGCTTCACCATTTGACAGCACAATAGAGTTCAGTGAAACATTTTCAACACTAGCCTGGCAAGAAGCAACCAGGATTTGGTTAATCTAATCATGCTTATGTAGCGACTGTACGACCATCATTTTGTATTGATGAAACTGCAATTCTGCAAGTAAAATCCTCCTTACAGCGAATTTTCTGCAAGTAAATTTCTAATGCAGCGTGTTTAAACAGCTGAGCATTGTAAAGATTATGTAAATGATTGTCTTACACTTTGGATGTTTTCGAGTATTCGACCGCTTCATGGTTTCTCCTTTAAAGATGAACCTGTAGCTCTAAAATTTGACACCCACAATAATATTGCGT
This sequence comes from Aphrophora alni, assembly GCA_963513935.1. NCBI lineage: Eukaryota > Metazoa > Arthropoda > Insecta > Hemiptera > Aphrophoridae > Aphrophora > Aphrophora alni. The sequence continues at coordinate 149,958,154 of OY740765.1, forward strand.
TGTTATTGGGTATCGCACCATGTCTAAGAAATAATCGAAATGTGGCGATGACAGAATTTTTGAAGTGAAGTTTCAATTATGAATGTGCAATGTTCACAACTCCATATCATGATGGTAATTAAAATGACAAACCACGCCTAGTACTGCTAGCGGTCTACCACCAGTGATGAAAAATTGTGGAGTTATTTCTGCTGGACCCTATATTATTTTTCTTAAAATCCAACTAAAGTGGTCAACAGGAACATACAGAATGAAATACTTAAATACTCAATTTATAGACTTAAAGATTTTGAATGATATGTATGCACTACTCTGATTTAACCTTTATACTCTGGTTTGACCTTTAAACGCCCATTCAACAATTCAGTGTCGAACCAGTGGCACTTCCCAGGGCCGCTCGACAAAAATGTCTTAAACTATTTTAATGAACAATACGTCCACTAAAATAATACGAATAGTAATGATTCTATTACCATTATAAAGCTAACGTTTTAAACTTTCATATTTGTTCAGCTACTGATGACACAGCACAACAAAATATGTCTTTACAATAATTTTTTTCTAATAATTAAATTTGTTTTGTCAAGTCTGAGATAACATGACTGAAAAGTCTAGTCAACTCTTTTAACATCAGATTATAGTTGGCTATGAATACATTTTTTGGCATATACAGGTTAGGTTAAAAAAACAATTTTTTTTTTGTATTCTTAACATATTGACAATAAAATATTTTATTCTAAAAAAATGTCACTATTCACAGATGAATGCTATGCATCTTCATCTAAAGAAAATGATATATAACAATTTAAGTTTTGAATAAGGTATCTATTTTTTTATGATATTTTGAAAATTCTGATTACTTTCCGTGTGTTAATTTGTACTAAAATCTTGTACAAGAAATATGTTTTAAAAAAAAAAAAAAAAATTGACATTTCTCTTCATTTTCATTTCATTGACACTTATTTTAATGGTACATATCGTTGCTTAAGAAACAGGACGGCCTAAGTAACATTTTTTTTCAACAAAATGCATTATTGGAATCCATGTGCACAAAATTTTACGGTGCATCCACCAATGTCATTAGTTCACCAAATTTCTAACAGAAAGCGCTAGCATTGCAAATGAAACAGCACCACCTATGTTCACAGAGCAGGTATTTTTAAGGTAGTACCACCTATCGGTCGTTAGTATAGCACAGTATTATAGCTCATGAGCATGTCACACAGAGTGTCTGTTCTTTGTCTTAATGTTTTGTAGTTAATTGTATGTTATTATAAGTATAGTGTCTTATTATTGTATAGTTTAATAATCGCTTTATAAAAATTTTGACAAGAAAACAAGGATTAATTTGTTGCTATGGAAGTTAAAGTTTTTTAGGAGTGTTCCATGAGCAGTAATGCAAGTGATAATTATATTAAATGTTGAGCTTGACTTATGAGAAAAATTATACAGTATACCAAACACACAGAACACAATTCTCACAAAAAATACGCCTAAGTATCAGACGCGTTTCAACGACAAGGTTGTCCTCTTCAGTGATACACGAGCTACACCAATCAAACTATAACTACATAGTGATTGTGATTACTATAATTATAGTGATAATTAGAAGTAAATTTCTTCAAGTTAAGCAGTGTTACTTTTAGTTTTAAAACAAATAGGCGGTACTGCATTTAAATTTAGCAAGTCTTCGTACTTAGAGATTAATGGAAGTGAAAGTGTATAAATCCATTGACTGATTTTCCACTGCTCAATAAACAGAGACTGAAAATAGCGGAGACAATATGTCACCAACTTCAAGAACTAAAGGCAAAAAACACTAATAAAAAGAAGCGTAATTAATGGAGTAAGTTGGGAAGAGAACGCTACATTCATGGCTATTTTTTAAATTTTTTATATGAGGAAGTTTTGTTCAAGCCGACTCTGAAACCAACTATGCAATCAATTAACTATAAAGCCTATTAGAGTTATTAAAAGTATTGCTGTTAGTCTATTAACCTAAAGTTTGGTTCATTATATTAATGGTTAAACGTATAACCTTAAGGAAAGTTATTTTAAAGAATGAAAAATAGCAATATTAGTTTGTAAATATTTTATCGTTATTCTTAAACATTGCACTAACAACTAACTGTGTTCAAATATTACAAGGTTCCTATATAAGGCTGTACTGTAGTTAAATGTTTATTCATAATATTGTTATGAGGAAAACTAAGTATAATTGTTTGTTAGTTTTTAAGTACCTCTTTTTAAAGACTCATACTGTCAATGACACTATATGTGATGAGATTAAGTGTTCATTTTTAAAAGTATTTAAGTAGCAATACAACAAAATGTGTTGTCTGAAACTGTAGTATGTTTAGGAAATTTTCCCTCATTTTCAGAAAATCAACATTATAGAACTAATATTATCATGGGGAAGTAGTAATATTCTTTTTATAGGCTTAAGATGTAAGTTTCTTTAACACTTGAATAGCCAGTCGGGTTGCAGACAATTTGCATTTGTTTTGTCGTAATTTGTTCTCGCCGCTCAGATGGCCAGTACAGCTGGCTGCGCTACTGTCATTGACAGCTTGTCAGCCATATTTGTTGTTCCCTCCCAAGCTCAGAATTATTTTAAAATGACTTCTATGTTATTTGCACACTCATAGTAAATGTATAAAGAACAAGTAAAGGGCAATTAAAATTTTTTATTTATACTTACTAATACTAAGATAAACATATATTTGGGGAATGTAACTTTTATATGTATATTTTTAACACACATAACTAAATAAGTTGTTATGAAGTAGGACTTTACATTCATTTTATACTCAGACATAAACTATTTCACATTTTTCTTAGTCTTATATTTTTTTAACTGAATGGTATTTTCAAAACATAGACCAATATGTAGTCCAGGAAGGTTAGTACAAGTCTTGCAGTAAATTTTACTACATTTTCTCTCTTTGCCAGCCCTTGTATCACTGCATACAAACAATGAATATATATGGTTATTTAGTTCAAGAGTTGCCCAATAGGTTTCAGCACTCACCAGACATTAAAACAAATAAAATATTAGAATATATCATGTGTCTAGTGGCCAGTGGTACTGGCCATTCGAGCAATAGACGTATTTTATCTTAGCCAGTACTACTGGACATATGAGCTGTGAGGACATTATAGCAAAAACGAATATGACTTAAAACACAAATGGCAGCAGCCAGTACAGCTGGCCATCCGAGAGCTGATGACAAACTAGAAATACTGTCTTCGAGCGCAAAGGGTTAATACTGTAGTATAGTAAGCAATTTTTATATGGAAATAGTATAAGTACAGTCAATATATTTCATGTTTTAGCCTAATACATTGTTTATATTTCGGGTTACCTACTTCCTATTTCAACAAACAATAAAATAATGATGAATTAAACCATGGACCTATAAATTTAGATCATGATTTTAATTTTATTAGTAACAAAAAGTATCTAACAACTGTAATTTCAATCAGTCAATCAATCAATAAATTAAACCAATATCACTTCCTTCACAAAAACTGTTATTGTAAAACCGCCTATATACCAAATATAAATGGAAAATAGGTATAGTACTGCTTAAGTACATTAATTAAATAATATACAGTCGATACCATGTAAAGACTGTATTAACATGTCTTAATAATGTAAATATGTGACGTAATAAAAAAAATCAACATGTAATAGATTTTAGTATATGTTATTCAATTTCTTTTCTCTTCTGAAAAATTTACAAAATGTCACTTATTCTGTCCTGTTTCTTAAGCTATGGTATGAGTGTTTTTTATGTTTTTTACAAAACAAAGACGTAGAGAAACTGGTTTGCTTCTTGACATACCAACTCCAAATATTTGGCTCTAACAATTTTCTCAATTCACAAACAATTTTTATGAATCTTTCTATAAAAAATGATATATAACAATTTAGGTTTTGAATAAAGGATCTAATTTAGTGAATTTTTGATCAAAAAGTGTTTAGCTTTGTTAGGATTATATTAATAGCCATTCTAGAGTTAAAATTGTACAATAAACTGTTTTAAATAAACAATATTTGAAAAATAAGAGCTCTTACTCAGTTTAAAAAGTCTTCAGAGTTATCTGGTTTAATGTGCATTTGTTAATGTAATATATGTTATATACATGTGTTAATGAATTGTTCTGTATTTACAATTTAAGATTTATAAAAGCTGTATTTTGTTTAAAAAAATAAATTAAGGAAAATAAAAGCCTACTATTTTGACCCATCATTAGCTTAACACTATTATCCGATTAAATCACTAAAATGTATTTACTTATTTGTAATCTACCTTCACCCAAGAGATCAATTTAATCCTAACCTTAAAGTCTACATAACACTGATTAGAATTTACAATTTTATAAAAATATGCAATATAACATTTACGTTTCCAATATCAATGCCTTATAATTAATTAAGTATATTATCTAGTCAACAATACAATGAAATGTCTGGAATGAATTATAAATTATTAAAGTTTTCAATTTGTTTAACACCAAAAATATTTACTACACTTTGATATAATTACAAGAATAAAATGAAACTAGGAAATTCACATGAAGGTATTGCCCTCTCTTCTTAAAATGTTGGAAATACAAATATATATGCTACTTTCTCTCTTGTATAGCTACATTTTAAATATGTTAAAAATTTTAATAAATAATTTCTGTGTAATCCATGATGAAAAACATATAAAAAATTGTTTGTCAAGCTAATTATGTGCAGTTTTAAAATATGGATTTGATAATCCCTAAACAATTTTTTTTATAATAAATAAATAAGAGAAGTATCATTAAAAATCAAAATCTTAAAATTAGACAATATTAGGTTTAGTTAATAGCCAGAATTTTTATCAAATTTAGCATATAATTTTTTTTAACACCCTGTTTTTAAAAGGTCTGGAATTCCTTACACTCTGTTAATACAAGGGACGTTCAAATATAAATAGGAATTCATCAGCTCAAGAAGTTTTATGACTGCATGTACATTCTTGCACAGCATCAATAACCACCTCATTAGAATTGAATTTTCTCTCACCAAAGATTCTTTTGAGCAGAAGGTTTGATAGTGGTAAATCTCGACCATTTAGAGGATGAGGTAAGACATCCGCACTTTAGCAACGTTTCCATTATTAAAGCGGTAGTGTGAGGGTGAGTATTGACCTGAAAGAAACAAACTGAATGATGGGCAACACTCCTCTTAGAACAAATTATTGGCTTTACTTTCTGTTTTATCTTAAAATAGTATTCAGTAGTAATAAATCTCTGTTCTGTGAGAAAAATGAGGTAAAGAATTTCATGTGAATCCCAAAAGAAAGAGGCTATGATTTTCCTAGGTAAAAATGTGGTTTTGGTTTTCTGTTGTGGAGATGAGCTTGGATATAGCCATTGTATGTTTCCTCCTTTTGACTGTAATGAAGTAGTTTCATCACAGATTACTATTTCTAAAAAGCTTTTTAAGGTTGCAGAAGTTGTGTCCTGCAACCAATATTTTTATTTGTGTTAAAGCTTCAAATGAAGAGGAACCCACCTGACATTCACTTTGCTAAATTTAAGATGATCTTTAACTAATGTTTCCACACTACAAACATATTTCAAGTTTTATTTCTCTGACGGCGATTCTCCAATTGTCTTGAATTAGTTCTTCAACATCAGTCAACTTGTTTTCACTAGTTGATGTTCTCACCCGATTATCATGTTCATTTTCAACTCTTCCCTGTCCTTTTTTAAATGACTTGCACAAAGTATAGACTCTAAAGTAAGAGAAAAACTCAGCTAGAAGCTGAATCAAATAAATCTAAGATGGCATTTTCATTTGTCAAAAATCGACCGATAATTAGCTGTGCAACACTACTGTGTACGCCCTTCTCCGACATGTTGATTACAACTCACAGAAATTATGGAAAAAGGAACTAGCACAAATCTAATGACAATTTCAAACATCCATGTGTTTGTCCAATAAGTCAGGATTACCTTGAACTCTACAAGAACAGAGCATGTAAATACATGTTTATATTTAAACGTCCCTCGTACTTTCAGTAAAAAACTTTCTAACACCATTTTGAACAATTTATTCCTACAACAGCTAAAAGCTGAGATAATAAAATACATGTTACTTTTGTCTAACTCTGTGCATATATAAAAACCCCCAAATCTTGTTACGAGTGTCAAGGTACATTTTACAGTCTTGGCTCTGGGTTTTACAGAGGAATGTAAAGATATTTCTCAAATCAAGACAAAAAATAAACATATATTTTAGAAAAAGTTTTTAACTACCCGCAATTTTATTTCATTTATTATTTTTGGAAAGACCTTAAAGACCAAAGTGAAACTTAGATACAAAATTTCTGTTCCCTACAATTTATTAATAACAACCTTTTTTGTACAAATGGACGAAAAAACAAGGTATTTCTGAACGGTATCTGAATTGTTTTCCTTTTTATGTCCAAAATCTATTCCCAAGTTAGAACATCTATTTATTTAAAACTACTCCTTACAATAACTTCATTCCTTCACCTTATTATTTAATATCACTCCAATCTACAGCCATTCTAAAATCTACATCTAAACTGTATCATTTCATTAATTATAATAAATTTTATCATTAATAATTTTAACTTACTAAATATTTACTATGTTTAAAAGTTAATAGATAATGATTGGTAACTTACATTATTGTAATCATTTATTCAAACATTTGTCATTATTTATGTATTAAAAATTAATGATAATGTGTCAAGAGTAGGCTCAAGGATCAATCTTTGTAATCAAATGAATGAAAGACTAAAACTTTAATAATTTCAAACATGGAACTTATAAAGATTCCTTTTTTTCTTTCTTATTATTTAAAAATGAAAAACTTCTCAGTCATAATCACTTTATTATTGTTATTTTGAAGGAATGAAAATAAAACAAGGAGCTAAATGTGTTAACAAAGATAGGTGATGTGAGGAGACCACACAGGATGCTGATTACATCAGGTTTTGCATAGTAACCTACTTGGAGTGAAATTCATGGATAGATTGTATCAGGTTAGGAGAAGGCTAGATGAGGGGGCTCTCATTTGAATTTAGGTAGTTGTAGTTTAGTTTTATAATTTCTGTAATAGAAATGAGGGTTAATTCATACATTGGAAATAAAATAAACTAGTTTTATATACAGAAAAGTTGGTAAATGTTTGCATAAATTAAAAAGTACTTAGTATTGTCTGTAAATATGTAAGAAGACAAACTTTGTGATAGTTGTAATATTTGTTTCTAATAAAACTAATTAGAATAGTGGCACAATGGTGTTTAATTAATTAGATGATTACTATTTATATAGACTTACTTACACAATATACTCGAGTACACAAAATGTCGTTTAGGTTGAAGCAGGTCCCTAGGGGTAGAACCTGCTTTTTAAATAATACTTACATAATAGAAATGTAATTAAAGAATTATTGATGACTTTTTTCTAATCAATGGAAAAAAAATTTAGTAAGAGTGTTAATAATTAGGAGAATAATGAGTTTGTAAGGTATACATAAAATAATCAAAATGTTGCTTTCTTCAATTGTGAGTTTTTTTCTGAATATTTTTAATGATGGATAAAGTAGATAATTGTGTTTATTTTATCAATTTTTTATAAATTTCTTTTCTTTTTTTCCTTTTTTTTCCCCTTCTTTTTTTCAAACAAAAATTAAACTTTGTAGTTCACAACTAAACCATAAGAATAAATGAGTAACAATCGATCCAGCCATTTATATACTGTATGGATTATATTGCAGTAAAAAAATACACCCAGACATCCTTCAATTTATTTAGTAAAATGTGAAATGAAACATTACGTTTTTTTACAAAATCTTTTAAACCAAGAAAATTGGGTGCATCTAGTCAAACCAGACACATATTACGATTCCAATTATTTAGTTGACAATAATTTCCAATCTTACATAAATTAGGTCTCATGCATAATTTGAAAAACTGAAATGAACCCATACTGACAACAGATTCATTTTGGTTTTTATGAAATTACTAACTTACATTAGTAGAAAATATTCATTCAGAGAGTTAATATTTATGAAAATAATAAGTTTGATCAATATAAATATAAAATAATTAAAATGTCATTTTCTTCATTTGTGAGTTTTTCTCTGTGTATTTTTTATGACAGAATAGTTTTAAATGGGTTTATCCCTTATCGATTTTCCATTATTTTGTTACTTAAAATAATTAAAATTATATTTCATAGCGCACAACTAAACCACTCAAAGAAGAAATTAGTAAAAATTGATCCAACCATTTTTCTGGAATAAATTGTACTAAAAATACATTTTGATATTTTTTTAATATTTGTTTAGATATAAAACTAAAAGTTATATTGTACTTTTAAAAATTTATATATTGTCTACAAAAATTTTTAAACCAAGAAAATAGGATACATCTAAGAAAACCAGACATATACCATCCAATTACATAGTCGACATTAATTTCCAATTTTGCATAAATTAGGGTTTGTGAGCGACTTGAAAAACTAAAATGAACCCAGACTACGGCTTAGATTGATTTTGGTTTTTATCAAATTACTCACAAACAATAATTGTATTTTACTTGAAGTTTGATACAAAAGGTCGGGTATATTAAAGTTTACATTTCACCAAAATTTGATTTTAATATACTTTCAATATTTTCATATATTCAAAGACTAATAATTACTTGTGCCCATTATTAATTTCTTCTTTTTCAATGAAACTACCGAACTGGTATTTGTGAAGAGGTGATGACTGATTTGTTTTGTTTTGACCAAAGGGCCTAGATTTTAACAAAATTCTATAAAAATCATTAGAGCCAATTTTTACAAATTGAAATTTTTATACTTCCTTTATTATAGTTGAGTACTTAGGTACTTCAAAAGCACTACTGATGTCTCTTTCCATTTTGGTTAACATAGGGTGAAACTTAATAAAATATTAATATGCTGCAAGTAGAAAAAAATCAACAGGATCCAGTGTGCCAATATTCCAAGTTAATAAAATAACATTAAATATAATAAAAAATAAATAAATATTGTTAAAAAATACCTAAATTTTCTGTCACGTGATCTAATTATGGTATTATTAGTACGGTTTCAAATATAAATAGGTTCATCATGAAGGGTGAGTTACCAATATTATTACATGATACCTGTCAACTGGGCTGTACATTGCTTCGTAATGTACTAGAAATATAACTTGACTAATGTTGCATCACCCTCTCCTTTTACAAGTAAAAGTTTTGAATCGTTTTCACTGTGACTATTATCACTATTGAGTCGAACATTGTTAGAATTAAATGATAGATTTATATTTAGAACATTTCAAGAATCGAATTAAGGGACATAATTGACCAAGTGGGCATTAAATGTCAGTGTTGATATTTTTATGTATTCATTTAAGAAATATTTTCTTAAATGAATGATCAGGCGTTTACATGTTCTATATAATTATGCAACACATCACAAATTAGTTTATAAACACCAGTTTTATCACTATAATCAGTCTTTTTACTTGTTATTCCTCTTCTTCTTATGACGTTGCTGGATCGGAAAGAAAAACCTAACTTAACCTAACCACCCGATTTTTAAGTCCTTTGACTTATGGTTTTAATTGTGTGTTGCAGTTTATTGTGTATACTAAATACAACAGTGATGTTACTATTAGCCAGTTCATTTTATTGCTTTAAAAAACTCCCATTAACTAATGAATAAATAAATCTTCTCTTTGTTAGATATTATGAGAATGTTCTTTTTGTTTTTGTGGATTAAACTGTCAATTGAGAAACTATTGTAGTCATTAGCAACAGAAACATGTTTTAGTACAGGAAATTACATTTCTTAACATATAAACGACTTCTCTACGGAATGATAATGTTATTTGTACACCTCATATGAAACTGTAAAAGTAACAGATTACTGATGGAAAAAAGGTATTTATTAGCAATATTTATTGATTGTAATTAATGAACTGGGATTGTTCATGAAGAAAGTTAAATATATATTGTTAAGTCTACTATTTAAAACTTTAATAATATAGCCTACTCAGGTCGATGTGTCCTTTTTTTAAAGTATTGCTCAACATTCTAAACTAGGTTATTACTTATAACAGTAAACTAACTAATATTGCTAAAAATAACAGTGGTAAAATAAATATGATATTAAATGATGGAGTGTCAGTCTTTCTACGATAAAATATTAAAAGTATGATTGTTAGAGAAAACCTAGAGCTGTTAATAGAAGAAAAAGTAATCCAGAAGAAACGGATGATGCTGAGCTTTTTTTAACAACTTGGCTTGGATCTGGAGGTTCGTCAAGGCACAAAAATTCACAGCATTCTACGCCTATAAGGAAGTTCTTGCATTTTTTCTAAAAAAAAAGGAAAATGTGTAATAAACAACATAAATTATACAAAACATTGACATGAAAGGATTGTTAGGGATAAGAAATTAAATTTATGTTACAATTATTCTAAGTCATAATGTAGGCAACAGAGCATCGACAATAGTTGGGAAATAATGATAATGTAAAAAGTTAGGAAACTGCTGAGCTTGTCGCAATAAACGTAAAGTGGAACACTATAGGATATACTAGCACTGACTGGAAAGAAAAGGTCAGTCAATTTGTGACTGGACCAAGCTAGGACCAGAGGCTGCCCGAGAGAAGAGAGGCCATCTGGCATCACCAGGAAGTCCATCTGCATAAGGGAAGGGAAGGAATCTAGAAGAGTCACAACATATTTCCAGTGGGTTCAACTGCAACTGATATTGTTGAGCAAGCTCTAGTCACAGTATTTTTTTTCTCTTTACTTGAAATAAAGATCATACAGTAGGACTGACTTAATTAGATTTTTATTTCAACATTGTCACTGCTCTGAGGTTAATAAAGTTGCATATGTTTAGAAACTTTATTGGAAATATTATATAAATGTTTGTAATAGTAAGTGTTTTTTGATTGTATTATACATACACAAATAAAGATATATTACATATATAATAAATCTAGACTCATAAGTACAACTGAACCACCAATCTTTAATTATTTAATGAACCTATAGCACAACCTATTAAGGTAATCCTACTTCATAACAGGATCCATATTTCCAAACATATAGAGGTTATTTGATAGTTTTCTGGTAATTGTATAGAATATCCCAGACAGAATATTCTAGCTGATAAAGTAATCTAGTAAATTTTCATCAGAGAGGTCTTAGATTTAGAGCAGGTAAGCTATATACACTGATGTCAGTAGAAGCGACACCTCAATAAAAATAGATGGAAATACTTAACATGGTAATTATTTAGTAGGTCGATGTACAGATTATTTAAAAAACTTGTCTAATTTGTTTTCTATATACCTTATTTTAAAATTGGAATATATTTTAAACCATTAATAAACTTTTTCACTGAAAAATTGAAAGTTTTTTTTTTTTAATAATATTTTCAATTAATAATCGTGTGTTTAGTATTCATCCATAAAGTTAACATTCCAGTAAGCCTAAATGACAATGACACAAACAAAATTCTATGGAAAAATATGTTTTAATAAAAACGAGTCATGACTTGTAATGTGCATACATCATATGATACATGAATCTTGATATTAAATGATATTTGCCTGTCAGTGGTATAATATATATTCGTTTTGTTATTACAATGTAATGTTTATTGTTACAAATTTTCTCTATTAATAAATATTAATATAGATTCTATTTCGATATAAATTATTTTATTATCATTAAAGTTTATTACAATCTTTTAGTTAGTTATCATAAAAAGCTTTGTCTTAAATAACTTCAATTAAAATTATAAATTTTATATTATAAAAAAAAAAGTTTAATGGTGTAAGAGTTTTTAGATATGATATATATATATATATATATATCGAGTAATTGTTATAACACACATATAAATGGAAAACACAAACAATTGGAGTCCATATCTCTGGGAATTATTCAGTCAACACAATAGTTCATATATATATATATATCGTAGGGTATTATTGCAACACAAATATCAATGGAAACACAATTAATTATAGTCTATATCTCTGGAATTATTTTATACATATAATAGTTCATATCTCTTAATCTCGGGGTATTAGGTTAGTGCGGCTTTTACCAAGGAAATTAGGTATAATACCATTTAATATAAAGGACATAAAAGGAAAACAAAATGAAAGAATTAATTTTAGTTTTAGTATATGGAGAAAAATAAAAAATGAGATGAATGAAGTTGACAATTTATAACTGTTCAAAACTGAGTAAGCTGTTCAAGTTTGTTATATTTTTTAATATAGATGTTCATATTCAGTTTTATGCTTTTATTGATTCCACTTTCAACTTGTGAACACTAATATTTATGAAAACAGAACAGGCCACATAGGATTTATGATTTAAACAAATAATAACACAATGGAATGCAAATGGAAGGATCTCACCAGTTCATAGAATCTGTCTTGTCATCATCTTGATATCAGATCAACTTTAATATATATATTAACATTCGAAATTTTCACTCAATATTATTTCTTCTTATTATTTTTATGATGTAGGAAATATATTTTTAATTTATGTAAATTTCTTCAATTTACTGTAGTAGCAGAAACTTGGAATGCGTCTTATTTGCCTCCAATTTTTAACTCTCCTCTCTTTTCACTCCTAAATCATTGTTAGACCATGTACATAGAGATTCGAATTTATATTTGTATTTCTTTGAAATGATAATGTATATTTGGTACACTAATGATATGAATATATGATTCTACTTTATTAAATGAGAAGTTGTTAATAACTTCATTTATATTTATTTCTTCTAATTTTGTAAATTAGATTGTTAAACTATATTAAGGATCCAAATAACTTCTTTTAAAATAATATGTTGTCTTAAAACTAATATACATATTTTGATTTTAATTTAAAATTAAACGAAAATTCCCGCATCTCAACGTCTATGGAATCTAATTAGATCACGTGATTTAGCTGTCGGTGGGCGTGTCTTTTAAAATGTCTGTCACTTGATTTCTTTCGTCCGCCATTTTGACTATGACTTTCGGCCGTAATTTGAAAGATTTTACCTTTTTTATTGATTCTAAATAAGAACTCAGGTGATGTTTTATGTTCAGGGATATATGGTTTATATATAGGCCTGGTTTGTTTGGTCTCTAGGCTTTCTGTATTTCTACAATCAGCGAAACACTGACACTGTATTTCAAACTGGCAATTTATTTGGTTGACTTTTTTGTCTTGATAAAAGCGGATTATTTTTATTTCCTTGTCTCTGCCTTTGAGTTGTTAATTTTTACAGGTAGATCGAATATTTAGGCTTAATTTTGATATAGGTCTTCCTAGGTTTAAATTTTGATAAGTTATGTTAATTAATTATTGTCCAGTCGAAAATCTTGAATTTGACATTGTTTTGGATTGGAGTTTCGCATTCTTGCTGCTAGGCGCGTGTATGTCGTCGTTTGAAATGAAAGGAAATAAAGGAATTATTATAAATTTGCATGATAAATTATTTATTGTAACAACATCTTTTTCGAGTTGTTACAGTGGTTAAAATGTAGTCAAAGACTATAGATTAGTATAGTATTCTAAATTTTCAAAATTATATTCTTTTTCATTTTTATGTTGAAATTTCACAGTTAAATAATTACTTTCTTTTAGAATAAGTTTTAAACTTAACGTTTTAGAAGTCATTTTTGAACTTACGAATTCCCATTGGGAATAACATGCATATATAAATTTGGTACTTTTTAATTAGTAATTTTTCAGTAAAAAAGTGAATTCCGAATTAAATTATTATATTACAATTTCAAAATAATCTTAACATCGACTTATCAAATAATAACTGTTTCATATCTGTCTTTTTCTATTAACGCATGCATAGTGAAGATTGAAAATTCTGTGTAAAGGAATAGCAAATTTTGGTGGCATTGTCATAAATATAAAATATTGTTATAAAAGAAGTAGATTAATGAAAGTTTGTACAATATGCAAAGAAATAAAAACCTTTTAACTGTTTTAATTTTCATACACGGTTCTTAAATAATATATTGTCAGAAGTTTGGATGCATAATTAATAATTACCCTTCTTGTGAAATTATTTTCACGGTTGGTTTTAAATTGGACAATCAGGTTGTTTGTGCATATTACTCATCAGGATAGTCCTATACGTATGGGTTCCCTCCAGGTTCCGGTGTTTTACTGTGTTAGGAATAAGTATAGTTTTAGTTAGGAATATAGTCTAAGTTCTTTTTAGGAACACAGTATGACAACAATTATTGTGACAGACTTGGAAAAATGATGAAATTGCTTACCTTGCAAGCAAGGCAGACGTCATTGATGCTACAAAGACATATAAACCCTTGGGTGGGAGAAAACTTGGTCAGTGGGCCAATATTAATCAAGGGAAGTGCTGCAGGAATTTTTGAAGATAGCCAGACGGACTTGGCGAGTAAGAGAATCCTGGGAGCATAATTCTGGAAGATAGCTAGACAGACTTGGCGAGTAAGAGAATCCTGGGAGTATTGAGACTTCAGATGAGCTTCCATGAATGGCAAGCAGGGTGAGCAAACTTCGTGTCTAAACCTTGTAATTATTTCAGACACAAGTAATAATAAAATATAACGTAGAATCAGATCTGTGAGTCACAATAATTAGAGTCATTCTGCATTAATAGTAGTAATAAAGATATTGTATTATTATAATAAGATAGGAGATAGTCATTGTTAATAAAAATTAATTAGTATACTGAACCACTGATTTGATGATTTTTGATTAAAATTAAGAACCCAGGCAATTTTGAGGGGCCGTTCCTAACAACTGTCGAAATCCTTGGTATTTTAGAGCTCCCACTACAGTTCCATATGGTTGCCATCACTACTTTGTCTGTTCCAATTTCAGAAGTGCTCTTCTGGCTGTTCGGGATATGTATTCTGGGAATCCCTTGGCTGCAGACATTTGTGCTCCAGGGTGTTAGGGTGTCATTTTGAGAGGTACCTGGACATTCTTGAGTGACTGAAGGCAAGGGAGCAGACAGGGCGGTAAGGAATGCAGCATGTTGGTTGGCGGTCATACACCATGTAGTGGCGTCTGACTTTTTATCAGCAATTAAAATTGTATTGCATCACCAGTGGGAGGAAGAATGAACAGCTGTAATAAATAACAAACTGTGAGAAATTTGGGATGCTGTCGGGTCCTGGAGAACGTCAGTTCGTGTCGGCTGTCATGGAGGGGATTGTGATTGCCTATCTTCACGACAGTCACTCGTGGATTTTTGGTGGAGCAGGGAAGTCTTCCACAGTGTTTATCTGTCATACAGGTCTAACCATAAAACATTTCCTAATTGACTGTGTATTTCTGAGAGGTGTGTTTTTCATTAAAATGGAGTTCTACCAAATAAATAGTCAATAGTGTAATATAATCAATAGTGTAAGTAAGTGGTCAATAGTGTAAATCGTATAATTAAAACAAATATTTACAGGGGTGTTAACAGGGCCCTGCAACGAGATATGAAAGATAGAATTTTAACAACAAAATAATTTAATTATGCAACAGAAAATATTACAAAGCTATAAAGAGGCTCTGCAATAATCAAATGACAATACCCCATCAAGAATCTGAGCATTATCCCTCAACATCACCTGAATGGAATAAGGTAGGGCAAAAGTTTGTCGCACATTTCTTAACCCAACATATTCAATGAGGATGTGCTTAATTGACAAACTGGGCATTGTTTGTCCATGGATTCCATCAGAAATCCATGAGTGATCATGGAATTATCGATAGGAACACTGTTAACCACCATGTCCTCTCGACGGCTGGCATGTATGGACGAATTCCACGGATAGACAGTATCTTTTACTTCCCTCAGCTTATTGGACTCTGTTTTTTTACACTCTTCTTCCCATTTCCTATGCAAAAAAATTTAACTGTCGATACAAAGTCAGATACCATAACACGCTGTGTGACTGGTATCTGACATTTAGCTTCCCTTTACTGCTTCGTCAGTTTTTGTGTTTACCAAAACTCCACAATGCCCGTGACTCTTATGTCCCGTAGCTAAAGTCTGTGTATGGAACACAAGATATCTTCAACCAAGGGATTCTTAATATCCTGGTTAAACTGTCAAGCATTTTTGGAATCGGAACACAAAAGTTAGTGATGAAAACCAGATGGAACGGTATTCAGGCCTTACAAAATAGTAAAGAGATTGACAGAAAATACACAATAAGCTGAGGTTAATTCATACATATACCACTGACCAGATGAGTAATATGCATTACAGATTTTATTGTTCAGTTTAGAAACATCTGTAAAAATAATTTTACTAGATGGGTATTCATCTAGTCAGCGAAAAACATCAGTCACCTGGAAAGCGAAAAAACAAAAGTTGACATTTGAATGAGAAATGGAGGTTTGGAGCATAAGAGATGGTTTGGAGCTGAGATGGTTTATTCCAGTCTGAGCAAGTAAGGTAGAAACTGAGCTCGAACGAAATGCTCCAGAAAAAGAGTTATTTATCGAATCAAGCTTTTTTAATGGCTGATGGTCTTGCGGATGAGTAGACATGGAGCTATAATCAATCCACGATCGAACAACAGCATGGTAACAACGTAGCATACAGGTCCTATCAGCTCACCACCGAGAACTGCTGAGAACACATAACATGTTAAGTATTGCACCGTGTTTTCAGAACGGATAGATGTGGAATCAAAGAAAGTCTATGATCAAATAATAGGCTTAAAAATTTAGCAGTTTCAGTAGCAGGTTGAAGTTGTGTTCTGTAAAGAAATAATAATAGCTGATGGTTCGGTCTTCGACGACTAAAAGCAATGCATTGCATTTTGGAAGCAGAGAACTTGAATCCCGTCAATCTTGACCAAGATTGCAGTCTATTAATTATAAGTTGAAGGGCTATTTCGGCAGTTGCCATACCTCGAATAGCCATATATATATATATATATAGCAAAATCGTCAAAAAATAGAGAACAGCGAACAGAGCACTGCACATTAGCAGTAATGCTGTTGATTGCCACAACAGGGTCACGCTCAGCACACTACCCTGAGGGACAACATTCTCTTAAAGTGATAACGATCAGACAACATAGTTCTAACAGGCACTCTGAAATATTTGTTGCTAAAGAAGTTCTTTATGAAAGCAAGAATATTACCATTTTTACCCCATGATTTTAAAATATTCAGAATACCTCTTCCCCAAATCATATCATAGACCTTTTCAAGGTCAAAAAACAATGCAACCAGTGTCTGACGCAAGAAAAAGGCATTCTGTATAGCATACTCTAAAGAAACAAGCTAATCGGTAGATGAAAGACCCTGCCTAAAGCCAAATTGTTCATTACAAAGCTGCCGGTTACTCTTGTGGTACCAAACAAAGTGCCAATTGACCATTCTCTCTAATAGCTTGCAGAACACACTAATGAGAGAAATAGGACAGTAACTTCCTGATTCAGTGTTTTCTTTACCTGGTTTTAGAAGTGGTGTTACTGTCCCCATCGGGAAAATATTGCTCCTTGTATATACGATTGTAAATTCTAAGGAGAGTCAGCTTCGCCGAAGTTGGGAGGTGTTTGATCATAGAATAAACTATACTGTCGGGGCCTGGAGTGGAATCCCATCCTGACGACATAGCAGACTCTAATTCCTGTAAGGAAAATGGGGTATTTAATGGCGATTCTACCGACAGATTCTTCTTGAGAGATTTTATGCAAAAGAAAAGCATCATTGTAAGCAGTAGTTGCAGAAAAGTTAGAACATGATGAGCCCAAAATATTAACAATTCCATAGTTCTTTGTAGTCAAACCTCCATCCCCCTGCTTAAGTCCCAATAAGGAAGCAGAGGGAGGAGGACCACAAACAGAACATAATTTCTTCCATACCATTGACGAGAATGTGGTTCTTGATATTATGTCAATGTAGCTGAGCCCATGATTCCTTTCTACTCTGCCTAAACACTCAAGGTACTTTGACTCGTAGAATTTTATACCTTTTGAGGTTTTCACTAGTAGGTCTGAGATTAAACTTCCTTAGCGCTTTATGACGTAAATGGAGAGTGTCACAAGATTCGTTGTTCGACCACGGAACTGGTGGACGTTGTGGCCTCGTTGACATTTTCGGAACATTGTTGTCCGCTGCTGCAAGGAGTGCTTCCCTAAAAGACTGTACACTGCTTCATTAATAGGAATGTAATTATTATAAATAGATGATACAAATTCATTTATGAAACTATCCCATTTTGGTTTGCACAAAATCCATCTGGGAAGACGATAATTACAGTGCGAAAAGTCAGAAAATGCAAGCTTCACAGGAGCGTGATCACTACTATAAGTGTCAGAACAGACCACTCCAATTTAGTGGCTTTAGTGGCAAGACTAGGGCTATAAAATGACAAGTTGACAGTAATCCAACCACCTATAGAAACCGCTAGATGAGTTGGTGAGACATCATTGAGAAGAATCAAATCCCAATTGAATCAAATCTTGTCAATGCGGTTCCATCTAGGGCTGAAGGTGTTTGATCTCCAAGTATAGTGGTGAGCATGAAAATCGCCCACCAAAAGAAATGAAACTGAAATTAGGTGGCAAGTACAAACAAAAAATTGTCATTTTATATAGTGTAGTGATTGTTATTGCTACTGCTTGCAATGAAGTCCTAAAGTTCACAGACGGAGTTGGTGGCGAGTATTGCAACTCCTCCTTTAGCTCTGCCTGAAGTGACAAAATCAGTACGGAAAGCTGAAAACCCCCTCAAACTAAATGAGTGCGGTTGTTGGATAGAGTCTCTTGCAAGCAAATTACTAAAGAGGATGTATCACGTACAAGAACCTTAAGATCTTCAATGTGACTTCTCACGTCATTAATGTTCCATTATATCACGCTATATAAGTTTAAATTTCTGGCCATATTTTATGATTAAGATATAAATAATAATGGATTTGTTAACAAAAAGGGGTTGGACCTGTATTAATCTTACCACCTGCCTGACATGATAAATCATCAGGTGGCTTAATTTTAGTTTTTGAAGTTTCAGGGTCAAGCTCCATATCAACGATTTACCTATGGTTGGAGGTGTGCTGAAGGTGGTCCAGGCCAATCTTCAGCATAAAAAGGCGGCCAGCCTTAACCTAGCCAGCAGATTCAAGGCCGAAGGCATCGATGTGGCTCTGATCCAGGAGCCATGGGCGGTGAAAGGTAAGGTTCTGGGGCTGGGAGACTCTGGGGGCAGGCTGATGTACGATACGTCATCGGACGCTCCCAGAACATGCATGTTAGTGAATAAGAATTTAAGTGTCTTTTTGCTAAATGAGTTCTGTTCCAGGGATCTGGTGGCAGCTAAGGTGAGATTGGAGGACCAGGAGGTGTGTGGAGAAATTACCATAGGCTCTGCATACTTCCCGTTCGACTCGGCCAATCCACCTCCAACTTACGAGTTTACATGCATTGTGGGAGAAGCAAAGAGGAAAGGTGAACACCTAGTCCTTGGAGTGGATTCCAATGCGCATCACCTTGTATGGGGCAGCTCCAACTGCAATGCAAGAGGTAAGTCTCTATTTGACTATTTGTCTAGTTTTAATTTAGATATAGTTAATGTAGGTAACAAACCGACCTTCATCAACAGAGTGAGGAGGGAGGTCATTGACATCACAGTCTGCACTGAACGTACTGCCCAACTCATCAAGGGTTGGAGGGTCTCGGTGGAGCCATCATTGGCAGATCACCAGCACATTCAATTCAAGATGAGGTGGAAGCAGAAGAGTGTCATCTGGTTCAGAAACCCCAAAAGGACGAACTGGGATAAGTACAGGGAAGACTTGGGGCAGGCTGTTCAGGATATAGTGCCTGAAGTGAGGGGGATAGAGGAGTTGGAAGAAGTATCGGTGCAGCTGCAGGCTGCGGTGCAGGGTGCTTTTCAGGCCAACTGCCCCCTCACACAAAGGAAAAAACACGACACGGTTAGGTGGTGGAACAAGGACCTAGCAAAAATGAAGAGGGAGGTTAGAACTCTGTTCAAGGCCTCTAAACATCAAGGTTGCTGGGAACCCTATCACAAAAAACTTACTGAGTATAACTCAGCAATTCGGAAAGCCAAGCGGGATTCCTGGAGAAAGTACTGTGAAAGAGTGGAAGAGTGCTCTGAAACGGCTAGACTCCAGAAGATCCTGAGGGCTGAACATACCAATATGGTGGGCTCTCTGGAAAAACCAGATGGCTCGTATACGCAGTCCGGAAGGGAGACTCTGGAAGTACTCCTGAGATGTCACTTCCCGGATTGCGAGATAGAGGGAGGAAGTGATCCCTCCCTGTACACTAGGGCAAGTCCGCGTAGAGCGGACTGGAACTGCTCGAGGAGACTCATCAATGAGGATAAGGTGGACTGGGCCATTAGATCGTTCGAGACGCACAGGGCCCCGGGGCCGGACGGGATCACTCCCTTACTCCTCAAGGAGGGTTTGGAGGTGCTCAGGCCGGTTATCACAGGGGCTTTTCGGGCGAGCTTGGCGCTGCGCCATGTTCCAAGGAATTGGTCTGTGGCGAGGGTTGTCTTCGCTCCAAAGCCTGGAAGAGCGGGATATGCTCAGGCCAAGGCCTACAGACCAATTTACCTAAACTCTTTCCTGCTAAAGGCTATGGAGAGAATTCTGGATGTTAACATCAGAGATAGCGTGCTTAGGAGTTCAGGCTTGCACGATAATCAATTTGCTTATAGACCAGGCAGGTCCACTGAGGCTGCTCTACATCATATAGTAAGTAGAATAGAGGAAAGTCTGGAAGCAAAGGAAATAGCTCTGGGGGCGTTTCTGGACATAGAGGGAGCCTTCAGCAACACTTCAATACAATCAATGATTAGTGCTTTGGAGGATTGTGAAGTGAACAAGACTGTTGTAGGATGGGTCTCTGCCATGCTGAACAACAGGTCAATCCAGGCTACTCTGTATGATGAAATCATCACGATCAGAGCTAGACGTGGATGTGCTCAGGGCGGAGTCTTATCCCCCCTGTTATGGAACCTGGTAGTGGATAAGATCCTTAGGCGTTTAAACAAACAAGGATTCTACTCACAGGGATACGCTGATGATGTGGCCATCGGGGTTAGAGGTAGAGACATGAGTGTTGTTTGTGACCTTATGCAGGCTGCCTTTAACCAGGTGGAAAGGTGGTGTCAGGAGGAACAGTTATCTGTGAATCCTGTAAAAACTACTCTCATTCCCTTCACAAGAAAAAGGAATCTGGGTGTGAGGTCGCTACCTAAGCTCTTTGGGCAGGAGGTAGCGTTGGAGAACCAGGTGAAGTACCTAGGTACTGTGTTAGATAAAAGGCTCACCTGGAACCCACAGATAGAACGGGTAGTAACCAGAGCCAAGTGTCTTATGTTTGCATGTAAGAGGGCTGTTGGTAAACAATGGGGTCTGCAACCCAAGGTGGTTATGTGGATTTACACCATGGTTATTAGACCACTAATCTCCTATCCTGCGGTGGTTTGGTGGACTAAGACGCTACAAGGTGGGGTTGGAAGTAGAATGGATGGTCTCCAAAGGGTGGCCTGTTTGGCTATCACGGGGGCCATGGGGTCTACACCAACCGTTACCTTGAATGCACTTCTGGATCTCCCTCCCCTAGGGGTATATATTCAGGGACAGGCCAGGATGAGTGCATATAGACTACAGCAAACGGGGTGCTGGAGGAAGAGGTGGCCTGCAATTGGGCATTGCAGGATAAATCAAGTGGTCAACAGGGAAGTTTTAGACATGCCCTCTGATCACATGATACCTAAGGTTTCATTAGACAAGCCTTTTAAGACGAAAATCTTCTCTAGGGAAGAATGGGAGTCTGGAAGGAAGTTATACAACGAGCAAGATATAGTCTGGTTCACAGATGGCTCGAAAACAGAGATGGGTACAGGCGGTGGCATTAATGGGTTTAACCCAGAGAGGTCCATCGTACTGAGCCTAGGTAAGCATGCTACTGTTTTCCAAGCAGAAGTAGGTGCTATCTCTGAATGCATCAAGGAGAATCAAAGAATGAAATACATGGGTAAGAACATTCTGATTTTCACAGATAGTCAAGCTGCCATTAAGGCACTTAACACGACAAAGGTAAAGTCGAAGCAGGTATGGGACTGCATCTCATTATTGATAAAGCTTGGTCAGATGAACACGGTCACTGTTGGCTGGGTTCCTGGCCACTCAGGTATTGATGGTAATGAGAGAGCAGATGAACTAGCCAGGTCAGGCTCTGAATCCCCTTTCGTTGGCCCGGAACCGGTGCTCGGAATCTCTTATGGACATGCCAGGGCAGCGGTTGATACGTGGATGCGGGAGGGGATGAACAGGGTCTGGACGAATTCAACCACTAGTAGACTTGCTAAAAGGTTAATTAGACCAAGCAAGAAACATGCGGAACAACTCATCTCTCTTAGAAGGGATAACTTGAGGTGGGTGGTTGGTCTCTTAACGAGCCACTGTCACCTCAGAAAACACCTACACAGGATAGGAATTGCTGCAGTTAATACATGCAGAAAATGTGGTTTGGCTGAAGAGTCTGCAGAACACATTCTTTTGGAGTGTGAGGCGCTAGGACGAGCCAGGCTGTACTCTCTAGGCCCTCCGGGGAAAGAGATGGAAACCATCCTAGACAACCCTATCGGTAGTATCTGTTCCTTCATAAGGATGACGGGTATTACTGATTGGGTGTAGGAAGGAAATTAGGGCGGCAAAAGACCATTAGGTCGACGCCGGTGATGCCTCTGATGGAGGTTATCACAGCCCAGTTAAATAAAAAAAAAATAAAATAAAATAAAAAAAAATAATAATAAAAAAATGGTTGGAGGTAGAGCAGTTCTTTGTTTATATACTTTCCTAGCTTCGGGGAAGGAAAATTTCTCTTTAGTTATTATTTCTAAAATTGCCTTCTGAACTTTATATTTTGGGAATTTCGGTGAACATGCTGGATGGCCACCGTCACAATTTGCACATTTCCTCTCCACATTACACCCTTTGCTTTTGTGACCTTTAATCCCACACTTTCTTTTTAGAGCAAGTGTTGCTAACATGTCCAAATCCTTGGCATCGGAAACAATGCCTTGGATTTGGAATGTAAGGTCTAACAGTTAGACTGTAGAAACCAGCATACACTCACTCTGGAAGATTTGGAGTACCAAAAGTTAATATTATAGAGCTGATTAGTTTTTCACCTTTTTCTATTTGGAAAATATGTTCAACATTAATAACATGCTGTTCGTCGAGTACTTTCTTTATTTCCTCAATGCTATCGTTCAATAGGTCATGGCAGGAAAGTATCCCTTTAGATGAATTCAAATCCTTATGAGGCTCAACACACATGTTACCAACATCGTAAAAGGACTTACTTTTTATAGAGAGTGACTCTGTTTATCAGAATCATTCTGTATTAATAAAGTACCATTTTGGAGTTTCTTAATGTAACGTACAAGTCCTGCAGCACCTGTTATTGCTTTGTTAATCACAAAGGGTGAGATCTTAGACAGATCTGACCCTTCAGCAGTGTTACGGACAATAAGGTATCTAGGAGCAGGTCCCAGGTTCCTTAAGTCCAAATTTATCTTTTTGTTTTCACATACAGACTCTTCAGGCGATGTCAATAGTTGTCTATTATCGCTTCCCAGTTTGACGTTTATTATAGTAGAGACTATAAAAGAGTTAACCAGCGCATCATGTTAGGCGGTTGCAGATGAGACTCTGGGAACGGGTACACCCTTGTATCACTTTTGATCATTTCCAAACCCCAGAACTCTGGGGCCCAGAGTATTCTCTTTAACCAGACAGGATAGACATCATTCCAGTGCCGCAACTGGAGAGGAAGGGTCCGACACCTCCCCTATAGCGAACACTTCCTAACCAAGGACCAAAATGGCTGGCTACTGAACAGATACCGTGCATACATCATCGGCAGAGCAAGCTCACATCATCTTACCAGATTCAAAGGTTTTAATGCTTTGGTCTGGTAAAAACTCCCAGACACGCTACAGCTTTGCACAGCCAAAAACTAATTGCAATATATGAGTGTAGAGTGTTTATGTATCCCCAGTGATTCACATAGTGTAACACACTCTATGTATTGTAAAATATGTATGAGTGTTGTATGTGTGTGTAAATTCGAAAATATTTTATTGTACCACCCATGTATAGCTCGGGTTCCGCGAGGGACTATAAACCCCTCTCAATAGGTGAAAATAGTCTGCACTCCATTGCGATAAAACCCTAAGTAAAGGTGAAAGTAAGAAAATGCGTATAAGTGAACTGTATGTATATTTATATGGATAATAGCCTATGTGTTCTGAGTGTTTGATTGGGGATGGCGAGGGACGCCAACCCCCTCTTATTAGGTGCAGCTAGTTTGCACTCCCCCTGCACACAATTGTAAATAAAAAGTTCATGTTCACACTGATTCTCAAAATGTACAGCTAACATTTCAGCGAACACCCCAACATTTAGATTGATGGGGGCCAACTTAATTAGGTTGTATTGTAATCAAATTAAATTTCACATCCTAATTTAATTTTTATGCCTCATCGGGTAAATACTATTGGTTTTTCACAAATTCATATTTACACTGTTTTCATCGACCATAGAACTATTTGGGCAAGTCAAAATATATATTTTAATTTATAACTTGTAAATTTTTAGGTTTAATTTACCCCAAATGTATATAACCCTGCCAAGTCCTATATTAGCAATAATTTATAGATTATAACTATTGTTTTTATAACCTAACCTAACCTAACCAAATCCCTTAGACTGGAACCTAATATTTATAATACTCTAGTGATATTCTAAAAATGTTCAAATCCTTTTATCTCTTAATGATTAAGACTAGTTTATTAATATTTGCATCTAAATTAGAAATAAGTTATTCCATTATTCAAACTTTTTTTCAGGTTTTAATAAGGTCAATCATCACCTAATATGTTTCCCAATTAATAAAAAAAATTATTCAACTATTAAGTGAAGCCTACATAAGAGTAGACCATCTTAAAACAAGTTTATTAAGCTCACTATTCAGCTGTTTATTCTAAAGATAGAATTAACCTTGAACTTGAGCGATAACAATCCAACTTAGGTCTTCATATCTCCATTTTGTTTACTATCTTTAGGTCCTATTCTAATACAGCGCAAACTGATATGATTCCATTTTTAAAATATATCGATTATTATGTCTTGTTCCCTTTACAACTGAAAAATTATATGAATATTTTTATTTTTGAGCTTAACACCAAATTTTTTTTTTTTCAGGTCTATGTTTAAACAAATGTTTACAAACAAACTACGGATAGCTTCAATTTACTAATACTTTCCCCCCTTTTCTTTTTTTCCATATTTAACCACCCTTTATCCCCCCCCTATTCAAATAAATCTACATTGTAAAATGAATTTTTATAAAATTAAACTTCCATATTTAATTTAACATACAGTTATAACCCCCATTTCAATTCTAAATTAATTTTCAAATTTTCTGTTCCCCAACCACCCTTATTTATTCTTTTTTATACACCCCCTATTTAAGAAACTCTCTAACACATTTTCAAAGTTTAACATAAAACTATTAATAACTAGAATGTATCTCCGTCTCTGTGACTTATTTATTATGTAGTAATTCTACTTACATTTATGACACGTTTCGGAAATTTTTTTTTCTATCCTCAGAATATCTCGCTCATTGGAGGTCGTCACAATAACACAATAACATTGAAATCATATTTATTGTGACGACCTCCAATGAGCGAGATATTCTGAGGATGAAAAAAAAAATTTGCGAAACGCGTCATAAATGTAAGTAGAATTACTACATAATAAATAAGTCACAGAGACGGAGATACATTCTAGTTATTTTAATCGTGACTTGGGCACATTTGCAATGAATATAAAAATAAAACTATTAATTTCATTTATCAGATTTCTTCTGACTTTAGTATTTCAAAATTTGTATAACCTCAAACACCAAACACAATTAGCAATCTTTTAAATCACATATAACTAACTCTCTTACAACACAATTCTCTACAACCCTCCAAGCATAACTATATTTCAATTACTATTCCTGGATGTGTGTCAGCTCGTGGGTCATTTTTGTAATCTTTTTATCTTCTCTTTCATCAACTCAACCTTTACTATTCACCTTGGCATGCCCTCTTACTTAGAATGATCAACAACGTTCAAGTTGATTCTTTGGGCGACGATATCCCTTCTCCTTTAACAATTCACCCTCCCACTGTAAATGGTTATCCAAGCTTAAGGTCGTACAATGCAAACAATTGCTGGCATTTTAGAAAGTCAATCCACCAGACATGGTCGATCTTAATTGCAGTTTAATCTGGCATGAGTTGGATCTGTACACCGATTTATATTATGTTCTAACTAGGTAATGTTGTTTGTTTTTCTTATGTCCTAAGTAGTAAATAGATTCTTATTGATTAATTACTTGATAAATTGAAATTTTTTTCATGGTTATGAATTATAGGCTATTGATTGTACCATTACATGGTCTTTGTACAATACTGTCAAATCCAATGTAAACAAAAAAAACAAGTAGTAATAATCAGTGTAAAACAGCTTTACAAACTTAGCATTGTTTACTGTTGTTGTAAGAATTAATAATATTTTTTTGTAAGAAACTAATAAAGAAACAAGTGAAACCCTTTATTTTTTTTCATTACAACCATTTTAATTACTATATTATAATTTCTTTGCTTTTATGTAACAAAAACAGCATTTTACTTTGTAACCAATGGTTTCAGAGTCATTTGATGCAGATGGATTATTAAAACAAAAACGGAGTAACCCTCTAGGTATTTCTTTCTTTTTTTTTTTTTATTAGGCTAACATGACAAGTACCTGCTATATGTCATTTCTATGATTTTTACCTAAGTACATCATTAACTAACCTATAATTTAATCCATGGATTTTGTATTTCATTTTTACATTGTCATATTTACATAGTATACAGAAAGTATTGACAAAAAATTACATCGAGATTACTAAGAGGGTTAGTTCTGTGAAAGTTTTTTCAAAATAATGTCTATCATCCATCATTAAAATGTAGCCTAAACATTTAAACAGATTTTAATCTTTTTTGTTTTATGGACATATTTGTATCATGTTTAGAATTTTTTTCTGCTTAAATTCAAATTTGGAAGTAGTTGTCTTAAGACCAAAACTCAAAATGTAAATTTTCTTCAAAACAATCCTTAAAACATAGCCTCCTCTAAGAACAAAAACAAATTAGTCAAATATGAGTGTATAAAGTAAAGTACAAAGCAGTATGTTAAACTTGGTTCATGAGTATATTGGAAAATCATGAAACAAAGCCTAATTGCTTTTGAGTTCATTGTGCTTTTCCCCAAATTACTAGTGAAAAAAAATATCAAATACATACTTACTGACACGGCTTTACTTCTAATACAACACATTATCAAATCAGCTGAAAGTTTTGTTTGGGAATTCTATACTATTACGAGAAAACCATTTTTATAAATACTTGTCCTTCCATATCGGTTATTTAGTGAAACAAAAATATATTCTTTATTAAAATACAATATGGTGGCTTTTTCCAATATGGTGATTTGTATTTCTATGTAAAGAACAGAACCAGATACCAACCAACTACAAATATACAAAATGAGGCTACAACAAAGTATTATTTAAATTGATCAAATATTACCTTAAGAAGATCCATCAGCAATCTATTATTAAGAGTAAATATAATAATCCTCACAAAATAAATAAAGATAATCCTCACAAAATAAGTAAATTACTTTCTCACAGACATATAATGCAAAGTAAATAACTTATGTAATAGCTAAACAAATTTAGATTTTTGTAGACATATATTGAGGTACCAATGAGCAAAAAGTGTTTTACTTACCCAGTAGGCTATATGAAGTATAATATATTGGGTAAGTTTGGTAGTTGTCTTAAATTTTTACCTCTATTTTTTGACATGCTGTGATGTTGTAGAACATAAGACTATCTTTGTTTTGTTATTTAGTTACTATGCAAATAGTTTAAAATAGAAATTGTACACTAAAAGATCTTAAAACACACTTAAGGGAAGATAAAATAAACCTAGTTTTAAAGAATTAATAACTATAAACAAATACTAAACATAACCTCACAAACCAAACTTTATTTAAGGGCAGTCCTAAGTGAAATCAGTCAAGTTGTAATAGAGACCGTTCCAATAAATATTAATCTAGTAATGATGCCAAGATAAATAAAATGCAAGTAAGAATTTAAAAAAGAAAAGAAATCATAATTATTGTAGACTCAAAAGCGAATATGTTTTAAAGTTGTAAATAGAAACAACAAATTTTGAGTTTGACTAGAGACCATTTTGCAAATTCCAATGACATCATGGAAAACACGCCAAACCAATCCAAATCCATTTTATTATAACAGCTGAAATAATAGAATTAGATTGAATAAAATTACTTAATGTATACCGCGAATGTAGAATTTTGAATATATATATATATATATATATATATATATAAATTATTTTATAATAAATAATAGAAATTTAATAGAAATATAACAATATTTAAATATCCACAAAGGATATGCAGTGTCAATAATTGTTGTAAAATTTAAAACATTATGTAAACAGGCTACCTAGATAGACACTATTATATTAAAATAGAAGTAGAAGAAAGATGGCTTTTGCTGGTCAACAATGGGGATTCCCATTCTTGCTCTCATGGAAGCCAACTCATTTTTTTTTCCTGCTGTAAAACAAATTAAAATTAGATTTTGGGAGATAAAGTAATATGCAGTGAAATATCAATAATTGTTATAAGAAAAGGAAGAAAGGGAAAAAAACTGATAAGTAATTCATATGTTAGAAATAAAATTTGTATTGACTACAAGGTAACACCTAACAAATTTAAATTGACTATCCAAATTTAAATATCATCAAGAGGCTCAAATATTTTATTAATTACTTTTAAAACTTACTTGAATTTTGAAAGGGACTAGCCTATATGTAATAAAAATAACTAAATTTAACTAAGGAAAATATAAAACTGAACCTTTATAAATAATATTAAATAGATAAGTTAATTAACCCTCCGGGACGCGCACTGTTGTACAAAGTACAAAAGTAAGGGTTTTTATGTTTTAAAGGGAGTAATTTTGTATCTAGCCGTTGGCAACCGTGATGTATTCCTCCGCCATATCTCCCCCTACCCCTCTCTCACCCGATGTCACTCTAGTCAAGGTCAACCAGTTGTCAGTGAGAGTTGAAACAAGTCGCGTCATAGTTGTTGGACTTTGTACAACGTACATTGAAACAGTGTGATGTTTGCTTTAACCCTTTATTTATTTTAACGTTATTCACAACAGAAGGTTGTAAATGGGAAATTGAACTTAATGCTATACTATTCCAATAAACCCTTAATTTTATTCAAGTCCCACCTTTGGGGAACTGCTTGATAAATTATTTATTAACGTCCTTATTCTGCCAAACACCACAATGCCTCAAGAATAAAATACTGTCTTTAGTATTTATTCTTAGATATTAGGAATTACTTTAAAATTCCTTAATTACTTTTATTATTTAATCAAAACTAGCTCTTTTTTTCTCTTATTGCTTTAACTTTAAAACTCACTCTCAGAGAGTGTCACTTGAAAGAGTTATTTTGCAGAATCTATTTAAAATTGTGAAATTTATGAGAGCACAAATTATTTTAAAAAACACACTTAATTTTAAGCTGAAAACAACATAGGGTTAGTTTAAAATCCACACAACAAAATGTTATCCAGAAATAAAATTTATATTTTAATTAAAAATTCCTTTTTTAACTCTATATATTATTCAAGATTTCACATCATAAATCTTCTTGACTTTAAAACATATTACAAAAATTCAACATAAATATCAATGACTATTATTTCTCTAATTATTATTAAAATGAATATATCTTTACTAAATATTAAAATCAAACTTACTTTAAAATTAAAATCACATTGACTTTAAAAAGTACATATATAAAATAAAAAAGAATTATATTTGATAATTTTCCCCAGAAAGTTTTTAAATTTATTTTTTATTTCAAAGCGAATATTTATTTAAGAACGTAATTGTGGTACCTTGTAAACATATTTATAGCTGTTTTCGGCTCCTGTTAGGAAAAACTGAATATAGTTGTTCTGGTGAAGGTTGAAGTCTAGTTGATGTCAGCTAGCAGTCCTCAGTTACGTTGAAATTGGTTGTGCTGTTGTAAAAGTTGAATGATTACAGATTAAAGATCTTGTAGTCGAAAAGTTTAAAGATGAAGTCCAAGTTTGAATCAGTGTGGCTGTTTGTTGTATCTTGCTATACCATTTGAAATGCCGGGTCGCTTCCAAACTATCAGTATAGTGCTGATCACATAAAGATGATTGCAGATGACTCTCCTCCTGGTGCTGGTTAGAGATGTTCTTCTACTAGGAGCTGGATCAAGAGTTGTTCTCGTTCTAGGAGCTGGATAGAGAGATGTTCTCCTACCAGGAACTTGATAAAGACTTAAGAAAAATTCTGTTGAAATGGACCTCCAAAACTTATTCCCTGTTCCGCTGGTACCAATTTCTATGAACATTTCCCTTTGATTTGTGATGTTTAAAGTTGACTAATTTGGTTTATTTCTTCAAGATTTCACTTTAGTTAGTTTTTATTATAACCCTTTTGGTTATTTTAATGTTTGTTTTACTTTAATTAGTTGTTGATTAACTAATTATTATTTAGTGTATTTGTAAATGGGTTGCCAGCACTGCTTTTACAAAATCCAAACACTTGACTCCTCCCCTATTGTGTGGTAGGGGTTACTGCAGGTTGATTCCTGTAATGTCTGATTTTCTGGAATTTAATTTGTAAACTTTCTTAAAAATTCCCATATCTCTGGTTCTAACAGGAATTCTGGAAATCTGTAAATGTCATTTTGTTCCTCTTGACTTCTGGATTCCATACAACTTTGATTTAAAGTTGTAGGATGATAACTTTCTAAGATGTACCCTTTTTCGTTTTTCGTGATTTTTTCTTTGACCAACTTTTGATCGATTCAGAATTTCTTAATTCTTCTTTTTGGTTTTTGTAGCCTCTGCCTTAGAAATGAAGGAATTCTTTATGTTTTTCATTTATTTTCATTTTCTGATGTTATTCATTGTTGAACTTTGTCGATTTTTCGATGGTCAACCCCCCCCCCAATTAATTATATATGTACTTATTTTTGTATCATTTTATTATGTCACATATCCCTAACCTATTTCCATTATAAAAATTTAAACTTATTATCTAGACAAAATTTTAGTTTTTTGTCTATGCATGTTTTTTGCAATAACTATTAAACTATTCGGTTTAATAAATATTTTCTTGTATTTTCTTTGCTAACCAGTTATTCTTTATCACAATATGCTTTTATATTCAAAATTTAAACAATTTAAAATTTAACATAAGAGATTGCATGTGAATAATTTTTGTAACAAGTTGAATCAGATTATTTAATTCAGTCTGTACCTGAAATGTCACATGGTCAACAACTGTATTGTTATCTGTTGACATGTAGGATCCTGTCCATCCAGTCTCTCATCCCACTTCCCTTAGCTTTGAATGTTTCATTTTTAATGAAATTGACAAAACTTTTATAATTCTACTTCCTTCATATTAAACTAATTTTGTCTGTACACATTATTAATTATTTATGGATATTACCATTTATTTATGTATTCTTGATATTTATTATGTTTCAACTAAAATTTTGTTTTTGGAACGATTTTGGTGAAAAACCCAAACCGTTTCAGCGTGTCCATGCGTAGTAGTTTGTTTTATTGAAACATTGTAGTGGAGAGAGTGATGTGGGACTTAGTGATGATGCTGATTTTGTTCTGGGTAAAGACGGTGAGACAATTTGGTGTACATCCGAAGTAGCACAGATTAGCAAGATCAAAAAACAAAACATCGTGAAAAACTTTCTGCACCAAAACAACGTGCCAGGAACGTAAGTAATGAATTTGAGACTTTTTTTATCAATGATAAGTATTGAAATGATTGAAGAAATTTTAGATTTTACTAATAAATATATAATTTCTATTACACACAAATTTGTTAGAGAACAAGATTGTTTACAGTCAAACTGAACGGAAATTATGACATTATTTGTGGTGTTGTATTTTATTGGTACAAGAAAGAGTGGCCATGCAAACATCAGGGAACTATGAGCTCGTGATGGCACAGGAATACCTGTTATACGAGCAGCTATGAGCTATAACCGCTTTTTATTTTTATTAAATTGTATGAGATTTGATGATAAAGCGACTCGAGAAGATCACCAAAAGCTTGATAAACCTTGCTCCAATAAGATATATTGTCGATTCATTTGTAAAAAACTGCATTGAGAGTTACAATACATCTGAATTTGTGACAGTTGATGAGATGCCATCGTTTTCGAGGTCGGTGTTCTTTTGTGCAGTATATGGCTAACAAACCAGTCAAGTATGGTTTTAAAATGTTCGCACTATGTGATGCTAAAACATTTTACTGTAGTAATTTTGAATTTTATTGTGGGAGGCAACCACAGGGCCCATATGAAGCATCAAATAGCGCCCTTGATATAGTAAAACGGCTAGTAA
This sequence comes from Aphrophora alni, assembly GCA_963513935.1. Classification (NCBI taxonomy): domain Eukaryota; kingdom Metazoa; phylum Arthropoda; class Insecta; order Hemiptera; family Aphrophoridae; genus Aphrophora; species Aphrophora alni. The sequence goes on from OY740765.1 coordinate 149,990,842, forward strand.
ACCCGATTGAAAAATGTAATAAAAATGTAACGACCAATAATTGGTATACAAGCATCCCTCTTGCTGATTACTTATTAAATAATGGACTTACACTGATTGGAACTTTGAAAAAAAAAAAAAAAAAAAACAAGGCAGCTATACCACCCTAGTTTCAACCTAATAAATCTAAAGAAATTGGCAGCTCTATGTATGGCTTTCAAGATGATAAAACTTTAGTTTCTTATGTGACAAAAAAGAACAAAGGGGTTATACTATTGTCAACAATGCATGACACAAAAGTGACCGATGAAGATACTGGAAAACTGGAAATAATAATAGATTATAACAGGACCAAGGGTGGTGTTGACACATGCGATAAAATGTGTGCGTCACACTCTGTATCTAGGGTTACAAGACGCTGGCCTCTGGCTCTTTTTTGTGCTTATGAACATTGTGAGCATTAATGCAAGGGTAATTTTAAATTTTAATAACAATGACCAGACACCATGCAGAAGGAAGATATTTCAAAAAAAATCTAGCTATGAGTTTACTGAAGGAACATTTGGAAATTAGAGCTAATATTAGGTCACTGCCTGTGGACATAAGAACTTTTTTATTAGGATACAGAACTACCACAGAAGAAGAGGAGGTCGAGCAGCCTGCTAAAAAAAAGGGTACATGTGGAAGGGGAAAAAACTCTTCAATGACAATGGAGTGCAACACATGTTCACGATTTATTTGCAAGAGACACGCTAAAAAACAAGTAATTTGTTCCTACTGCAAGCAAGACAATGACAACGAAGATATTGATGAGTAAATGTACTAAAAAATTTATTAACAACTTAATTACCTACCTACCTAATTTTTATCATGTAATAACATTCATTTTTTTTTTTGTATGATTTTGTATAATACACATTTTGAAATGTAGTGCTTTTTATTTTAATACCTTTAAAACTGCGGTTAGGTGTTAAAACCACTTGCTCACATATAATAATATATCAAACAAGCCAATTGCAGCAATATTGGTAAGTATCTACCAGGAAAATGTGCAAAAAATGCCTGTTGTACAATGTACAATGCGTGCGTCCTTGTGTTATACGAAATGGTGCGCAAACCGGAAGGTTAAATAAGCTAATTGTATATAAGTAAAATTTATAACGGGTCAAATCACCGACACCAGCAAAGTAAGTGGAAAACTTACTAATATACACATAAGAAGTCTATATTACGTCCTAGTCAATGTCAAGGTAGTAGTAGTATACACAATTACGAAGTTCAGAAAACCTGTGTAACTCTCTTGATACTATCCCTTGATCTACCAAACAAATGAACATTTCTTATCCAAGAAACCAAGGATCTCCTTATACAGTATTACATTGTGTGATCGGGTTGGGTAAGTACCATAATGGCCGCCATCACCTTTTTTTTATGATGTCTGTATGTTGTCTGTGTAGTACTCACAGCCCAAACAAGTAAGCTCATACAAATTACACTTTGATATAAGAGTATATTTTAAAATTTATCTTGAGGCATTTTATCCCCCATATTTTGGACAGCACAAAATTCAGAGTCAACATAAGAACAAAACTATACATCATTCCTAATTAGGAATTCCTTATTGGTCACAATTTAGCTACTCCATGGTTTAATCGAATGTTTTCACGCAATAGGTTCGAACTTATTCTAATTTTTTTACATTTAATTGATAATGATTCCATAGCCTCAAGTGGCCAACCTGGTTATGATCCTTGTTCAAAATTTGAACCTTTAGAGTCATGAAAATCATGTATTCCGACACTACTTCACACGATACCAATAGCTTAGTGTAGATGAAAGTTTAATCGGAACAACAATCATACACATTTAATGCAGTATTTACCAAACAAGCACCACGATCGTTGGGGCATAAAACTCTGGATGCTCTGTGATTCTGTTACTAAATATTGAATGTCCTTTTATGTATTGAGAGGAGCTAAAAGTAATCAAGACAAAGAAGAAATTAAAAAGTATGGACTTGCTCACTCTGTAGTCATGAAATTACTAAACATTTGTAATTTTTTCAATAAGAGCTATCATATTTTTGCTGATAACTTCTTTCTTTCAGTACCTTTAGCGAAACACCTATATGATTTGCAAACATTTATTACTGGTACAATTCGTAAAAATAGAAAATTTCTATCATTTTCCCTTACAAAAACAAAGTTCTGTATAGGCGAGAAACAGTTTTATCAAAATGGACCACTGTTGGCTGCTGGATTTGGGGGGGGGGGGGGGGGAATCACAAGTTGTTCGTTTGTCCACTTGTCATGATGCCAGAGAAACTCAGGATGAAGTCAAGCTAAAAGTAGTTCAAGATTACAATAAGTACATGGGTGGTATCGACGCATCTGAGAGTATGATGCTGTATTTTTATCTTGACGAAAGAAGAACTGTGAAATATTAAAAAGGTTGTCTTTAACATTACAGGAAGAATGGTTCTAAATTCTTACATATATTATACACTCAGGCCACTAAAAATAATATAACCCGGTTCAGTTGTACAAGCAAAATTGTCCAAAGTTTGGCGAAAGAATGGTTTCAGTTTTGCGGATGTCCATCATAACCCAGGCCTTTAACAAGTACTGGAAAGTAAAACAATGATAGTCCACCAGCTGCTGTAGGTTTTGGATTAAATAAATTAGAGGGGGGAAAAGATAAAGAATGTTGTGTGTGCAACAGGTGTGGACAACGTAGACGATCAGATACTGTCTGTACAAACTGTAATAAAGGACTCCATTCCCATTGTTCTAAATTTCATAGATGGATTGATCTATCCATAGTTTTTCAATCCTCAGTTTAATAAGATGTAAATAGTTAATATCTTTTTATAAATAGTGTAGGCCTAAATAATTTTCTCTTATTACAAGGTACAGAAAATAAACTTGGACTTTCATTATGTTTTTTGTGATTTTTTATGCTTTTTTCACTAAATTATAAAATATGGTCTTCTGACCTACATTAAAGATACCCACATTAAAAATATATTCTTTTTCCATTTTCATTTTGCTTTAATATGATAGTGAATGATTCAAAGAGTATTATAGCACTACAAACTCTATTTCTACAAAATTTAATTTATAAAATCAGCAGTTTGTGATTTTTTTAAAATTTGTGTAATAAAAATTGACCAGTTTCAACCTAAGAATCAGCATTAATGTCTTTTTGAGGTGAGATAAATTTTTTATTACTATAACATGAATAACATGAAGAGTTTATAAGTTATGAAATGTTATATAAAACACCACAAATATTTAAAAAGGGCTTGGCAATTTTAGACATATTTTCCATATGAGGCCTGGCACAAAGGGGGTTAAACAACATGACATTGTATCATATAACAAACTTCACACATAAAATAAAATCATATTAAAACATTTCGCTGATATAATGAGTCAGAAACATGATAATATCAAAAGTCGAAACATGCTTCCAATGTAAATTTTTTTAAATTTTTGACTGATGATATTAAGGTAACATTCTACCAAACAATTAGGAAGACAAATACAAGATTAAAACTACAAGTGTACACATCCACACGACTACAATGGTAACTGCTTTAATCTATCTAGTTTGTAGAAAGCACGCACACATGATAGGTGTAAGTATTAAGTCATTTATTTGAGAATATGTTTAAAGTCAGCATTTTTAAATAGGAAGCGTCAACACAGGATCTGCATGACTTGAATAAGTTTCCAAATTTTAATATTGTATTATGTATCATACTACTTCAGACACTAAAGGTCTCATATAATTGGTTGAGAGAGAGAGAAAGAAAGAAAGAAAGAGAGAGAGAGGGAGAGAGAGAGAGAGAGAGAGAGATATTTTATTAGCAAATAGTGTAATTTACTTAAATCGGCAAACTCGCTGAATGAAACTAACACAATTTTCTATGATAAAAACTCTTATTATTTTTCTACATTTTATATTTCATGTTTTTGGAATATTTTTCTTTTCTTTTTTAAAATTGTGATCCTCTAATTATTCTGTTTTGCTTTATAGTTATGTATTTCTTATAATTTATGATTGTTATACATAATAGTTCTTTAGTGATATATTTAATTTACAAATTTTTATTGTGTTTTAGTGTTGCTTCTAATGATTGTCTTTTTTCCTAATTTGTAGCTTTTGTTATTATTTTTAAATCATTGAATTATTTAAACACCTAATTGAGAAATTTAGTGAAATATTTTAAATGGTTGAAAGTAATTTTAAAAGAAAAGTGACAATTTTATTGCAATTTAAAATGAGCAATACTTTCTAGAAGAAAATTAAATGAATAAAAAAATACTAATTAATTTTGATACTTATAACATACACTAACATTTATTAATAACCAGGCCTACTTATGAAGGCAACCATGAAATAAATCAATCCATCAACTTTCAAGGTCTTTAAAAAAAGTGAATTTATTTAATAAATTTATACTTTTTCTATAACCAGTACACAATTTCAAGAGTCCTCATGACTTTCCCTAAAGAAATTTTTGTCAGTGGTTTATAATTTTTTGAAAGTCAATTGTGTATAGGTAAAGTATGGTAAACTTTTTTATCAGTAGAGGGTTCCATATTAAAATTACGCAAACTATACTACTAGCTACACATGCAGTTAAACTAGTCTATATTCTTACATAGGGTGGACCATTGCAGAAGATAGTTTTACACCACATAGGTGAATTATGATAGCACACACACAGAGAACACACATTGGGCCCTGGTACATACAGAAGGCCGTGCGATACAATGTTCCCACGAAAATCTGTGCAATTCTCCTCTATTCCATCTACAAAACATCTTTTCTTTTTTTTAACATTTCATAACATAAAACTATAATCTAGATAATTTTTTATTATTACTCAAATCTTTATTAGGCTAACTAAAATTAGGTTAATTTTCTTACATAACATGTCTCAGAACACTATAATTTCACATCTCTGACCAGGTTATGTTAGGTTTGTTAAATGTATATGCAGGGTGTTTTATAGACTTTAATAAAATACAGGTGTTTTAATAGACTTTACAACTTTAAAAGCATATGGAATTATTCAGATAACTTACATGATTGAGGTCTCATTTTAAAGCAAAACACAATCATATTTTTTTAATAAATAATTATTTTAGTTCGATGTGACTACCATTTGGGATATGACGGACATTCCTCCTCCTCTTGTCAAACTTAAACCAGTACATCAGGCGTCACTTCTGCAGGTGTGATGTAAATTAAATTTCTCAGTGTCTGGTCACTTCCCCAATCTCTGGAATACGGTATATCCATGCTCAAGACTGATGGAGTGGGATGCACCAATAAGATACATCCCAGTACTGTGAAAAGCTGATAGAGGTGGCTCTACACTAGACTATTAGTACAGACCAAATCCATCAAATTTAGGAGAGTCAAAAATCCCAAATCTCAAGGTTTATGCTACTCGTGCCGATGAGATGAAACCGTGTCCTTAATGGGTAAAGCTCTCTAAGTTACCAGACATCCTCTCAGAGTAATTAGCTTTATGCCTGGACATGTGGGGCTCTGTCCAGGTTGACCAACCTTTTCCTAGTTCCATGTGGGAATTTTATAGAAAACAAAAAAACTCAAATTCAAATTAGTAAATTAGCTGAAGTCCTTTATAAGATCTTAGCCGAGGGCTCTGGTGCTTGCATACAAATAGACGAAAAAGCTATGGTCTCTGGGCCTCAGACATCTACCAGCATTCAGAGGTGATGATTTATGGGGGGTCGCCTCTTCTCATTCCAACAGAGAAGGAAGATCTCGAACTCAATCCCAATAGTGATAGGAACTCACAATTCGTGTCACAGTTACAATTGGACGACCTGGAAATTGAAGAATCAATAAAAGGTCCAAATCGGAACACAAGAAGTCTCTTAAAGCTAAATTTGCAGCCAAAGGGGAGATCTGAAACTACAGGAAGTGAAATAAGTTCAGGTACAGGACTGGACTTTACACCAGGGTGGAAGGCTAACCTTTTAGGTACATCAGAAACTGGCTTTACCTCTAAACCCGTTGGTGAAACTAATGAAGGTGGGTAGAAAAGAGGAAAGGACAAGTCCTCTATCCTCCATGAACAAGAATTGAGAGTACAAGGCCACAGAAGGTAAGATGAGTGGGGATCACACCTGCACACAAGCTAGAATCTTCAGCAAAGCCCTTATCCTCAAAAAAGATAGAAGTACTCTCTGGAGATTACCCAGGTCGCAAGTTAACTTAGGACCAGGGGCTTAATCTGCAACTGAAATTTATAAAAAAAAAGGTCTAAAAGCTTGCTGATGGGTCACTTCTAAAATTTTCAGGGTGCTACATGGAGAGGGGAGTACTTGTCATCGCCTGTTCCAACTAACAGTAGTGGTGAACCTGGAGCTGGATGGTGATAGGGATTGTAGGCCATTCAAGCATCTGGTCACAGAACACACATCAGATTGCAGAGGTTGGCTTGATCATCCCTGGTAGAGTGGAAAGTGAGAAACCAGGGGATGATAAGGATAATGCAGATAAACCTTCAGCAAAGTTAAGCCGCCTTTCTGTCAGCACTTCCTGAAACACCACTAACATTGCCCTCATCCAAGAACCATGGATCAACAGAGGTCAGATAGCAGGGAAACCAACACATATATCAGCCTGGAAAGTCCTGTGAATCCACTTTAAACCTGCTAAAAAGCAGGATTGAGGACACCTTAACTAAGAAAGAAACGGCAATGTGTACCTTTTTAGACACTAAAGGTGCTTTTGACAACTTCTAATGTGATCAAATAGTTAAAGCAGCGCAAAGTTGTAGTACTGATCATACCAAGATTCTGGAGGTTGACGCAAACAGAGGTTACCCACAGAGGGGTGTTATTTCACCTCTACTATGGGTCCTGGAAGTAGAAAGCCTCTTGAGGGATCTTAATGTGTTGGGGACATATGCACAAGGCTACACAGATGAAATAGTTATTATGGTTCAAAGCAAGTTCCACAGCATGCTTGAAGAACTATTTAATTACTTGTTAGGACATACCAGTGACTGATGTTGAAGAGGAGGACAAGTCAATCCCTCCAAAACAGTCATTGTTTCATTTAATAAAAAGAAAACCATAGTAATTTATAGCATGAGGGATCCAGATTGAGAGTTTTGTGGTGAAATATCTAGGAGTACTCCTGGAGAGGAAGCTGACGTGAAATACCCAACGGGATCATGCCATCCTAAAGGCAAAGTCATCACTAATGGTGACAAGGTGTCTTATTGGATATGAATGGGGACTAAAACCGGTATGGTCCTTTGGATATACACTGCAATCATCAGACCTCAACTCACGTATGGTTCCCTGGTATGGTGGCCAAAAGCGACACAAGCTATAGTGGGCAGCAAACTCACAAGCTTGCAATGACTGGGACACATGCTGGCCACCGGAGCTTTTAGAAACATACAGATGGCTGCCTTAAAGGTCTTGTTAAGCCTGCAACCTTTAGATATATTCATAATGTCAGAGGTGAGACAGGCTGTCTAGAGGCTTCATAATTATGCCGAAGAAAGGGGGAGCATCATTGAGGTGAAGCACGCCAAAAAGGTCTTGAAGCTATCGAAGTTAGACAAGCTATTTTATTAGATCTTTTACAATTCTGTTTGATACACAGACGGATCATTGCATGATTTACAGTCTGGTTACGGTGGATTTTGTCAAACCGCTGGGGCAACTTTTGAAGCTAGTTTAGGTAGGTATTGTACAGTATTTCAAGCTGAGATTTGTGCAATCTCAGCATGTGTACATCAAGAATTAGAAGATGGCTTAAAGGTAAGGATATTCTAATACTCTCAGACATCAAAGCCCTCGGCTCTGTACAAATCTCATGCAAACTGGTATGGGATTCTCTATGCTCCCTCTGTGTCTTGTCAACTGCCAACATACTGCGCCTGGACATAGCGGGATCAAGGGAAATGAGAGGACAGACTTGTTGGCCAAAAAGGGAGTCGATAAATGGCAAGAAGTCCAGTGATAAAATGGCCCAGCTAAGAGCAAGTGAAACGATGGAGACAATTTCCTGGCTAAAGATTGAGAAAACGTCTTCTCTTGGTCACTGAGAAAGACACTCATTCAGTTCAACAGGCAGTACCTGAGACAGGTCGTTGTCATGATTACCAGACATGGACATAGCCATATATGGAGCCATTTAAATACTTCAAGTCTCATGTAATTGTAGTCCTTGCATCTAATTATCTAATCCTCAGCAGGAACCTGAAACTATAACATATCTATTCTTTAAGCCCTAGAGTCCAGAAAAAGGAGAATCTTCAGACCACAGCAACCAATGAATATTTCGATAAAAGCACCTTAAACAAGAATTTTGAGGTCATCAGAGGCACTGGGTTAGTTTACGGTGAAACAGCACAATAAGCTTATGGCTGATGTGCCGGAAACCAACAGAGCCTCAGTAATTATTCCCCCCAACAAAAAAAAACAATAATAATAATAAAACATCATAAGAGAAAATCTTGTGAGCAAGGGGGTAATTGCCAATTTGGCACTGTACAACCAATTCACCAACCTGGGAATCTCTTATTAAGAAATTTTTGGACTTTTGTGCGAAAATGAGGTGGAGCTCCGTCTTTCTGGTAATGAAGGAATACATCTTGCTCATCTTCTGTGGAATGAGAGAACTTTTGAGCATATCTAGACATTTTTTCGATGAAGAAGAACATGCTGTACACTTTTAATTTGTTGAGGGTACAAAAAACATTCACTTTTGGACTATCATGAACATGCATCAAAGATGCATATATATTTTCACTACCAGATTCTGAAGTTGTGAGAATTCACTTGTCACGGAATAGAAATGTTGACTCTTCTCTAATACTGTAATTATGTTGTCCGGAAAAGTCTCTTCGTTTTCCATCCAATCCAACATTTCTGCATAGAATGCTTGAGAAGTGACTTTATCTACATCATTAATTTATTGTACCATGATAAGTTTATAAGCGAAACATTCACTAAAAGTTAAAGAAGCTTTTTTAACCGCAAATGTGGTGGCGCTTCTGATGACTGCAATTGGTACTACATTACTATATGAGTCAAAAGTGATTGTTTTACTTTGGTGACATTTCTGATGATTGCATGAGTATATGATACCCTATATGTACATATGGTACACAAGTCGAAACTTATTTGTTTTGCTTTAAATTGACACCTCAACTGATTCTGTATGTTATCTGAATAAACTTCTAAATGCTTTTAAAGTTGTAAAGTCCTTTTTGAATCACCCTGTATAATTAACTATCTAACTTGTCAAGGTTTAACAGATTTAAAATTGTATCTTAATGTTTAACTAATATCACTTCATGCATATTGGAAATGTTTTTAACATCACTAAGGCTGGGTTTAACTAAGAAATTGATACATAAAAGTAATAGTGGATAATGTATACCTCATTGTATTTAATGAAAAAGTTCTTCTTAACTAGGTCCGTATATTATGTAATAAGTATTGGAAAGATTGTTTGAAATGATACAGATACTATCTTAGACATAACAAACTTTAAGAAAAGCCTTTTCAGAATTACCCGAATGTTCATGAAGAAAATGTGCAAAAATCTGATAATAAGGAGATTAGATTGTCAATATTATTTACTCCGTTCATTAAAAATGAACATGGAAGATCAAGAAATTGATCCATTATTGAATCCAGTAATTTGGTTAAAACAAATAAAGATCCAAATTTAAAATAATAAACTCTTGCAATGGTTGAGTGATTCTAAGATCTTCTAAAACCATAATAAAATAAAATATGTTTCAAATACAATTTATAGGCTATGTAGAATTTATAGAAACTTAATAGGCCCTATATTCCTGTATATTTTCTTAATGTTACTGCTTAAAGGTTCAAGGAAAACATGATTAAGTATTTTGCTACAATTATATAGACCTATTAATGTGACCAAAATAAGGTAAATTTGAGATGTAAAGACAATATATAAAAAGGATACAATCGACCTTGCCTTAAAATTTTGCTAATAAAATTGTTCACTATCTACCTTATTTTGAACAAAAATGAGATCATATTAGGCGTCGCCAGACATTTTTGAAGTACAAAAATAGATTGATTTAGTAAAAAAATAAGAAATATAAAAGTACGAAATACAGCTTTGAATGCATACATTAATATTTATGACAATGTTAGTCAAGTTAGTGAACTATATATCACTTAGCCACACCTAATAAAACAAATACTTTTGTCAATGACAAATATTATGTTTTAATAACTTATTCATAACTATTAACTTAGGCATTTGTCACCAGTGTTTACCACACCTGGATTTCCATTCGTAATAAACTAACCAAACCTGGATTTCGTACTTTTTTTATTTATTATTTTCTACTAATTTATTTACCTATTTCAAAAGTGTCTGGTGACACCTAATATGATCTCATTTTTGCAAAATAAGATAAGTAGGCTAGTAAATGATTTCAACAATTTTCTTAACTAAATTTTAATGCAAGTTCGATGACCATATTATAAAGTATATCATATAATCAATAAACACAAGAGAGACATTTTCTCAGCTTGTATCTAATCTTATAAATATTTTTTATATTGTTAATAGGTTCAGATATAATTAGTCGATCATGAAAATAAATAGAATATTATACGAAATTAATTTAGTAAAAACCTTACTTAGAGAAGGAAAAATCAAATTTTGAGTGCAAATCACAGTTAAAATTGAATATGATAAATAATACCAAATACACATACATTCAGGTTATGTAAAGTCTAGGGGATTCCTGATACTGACGTAATTACAGATCACGAGCTACAATATAATGCACAATAAAGCCAATATCAACTAATATCAATCAGACTAATTATTATGCATGCGTAATACATCTTTTGGGGATAATTTTATATTGCTGTGAATTGAGAATATTATGATGGCTGTAATTTGTAAGGTATATTTGTTTCATATGAAATATACATATAAACTTATTTTACCTTGCCTAACTTTACTTTTTCATCAAACACAGGTTAGGTAAGGTTAAATTCTTTTATATTATGGTAACATTATTCAAATAAAATACTGTTTACATAAGATTTACTACTACAAAAATCATGATATTTTAATATAACTATAACAACTCAAGTGATAAGTGAATCTTGATATTTTTTTGTTAAAATGTAGTCGTTTAGCCTTTATGCACATTTTGATGAGAAAGTAATCATCCTTAGAGGGTTACAGCTAAAATGATATCACACTTGAAAGATCATTTGTGTACCTATTATGGTTTTCCTAAATCGTTTGAAAAAATTACAGTAGGCCTAATTAAAAGTAGGACCTGCTATGGAATAAATACCATCTGATTTCGGTAATTATACAATCTGCCAGGTCCTGAAAATTAGCTGAGAAAATCGTCGAAATCAGCTTACCTTATTTTGAAACAATTAGATCAAATTATGTGTCGCAAGACATTTTTGAAGTACTAAAACAAATTTGTTTAGTGGAAAATAAAGGTAATTGTTTACAAAGACCTGTATTTTTGGCGATTTAAAAAAATCATATTCTACATACCTTATTTCTTAATAATAAACTAAGTTTTCAACGCGGAACTAACTTTTTCACGAAAAAAAACAACAACAATTTCAAATTTCTAGGTTAAGTTCCAATAAGCTGTCACCCATAAGTATTCACCGTGCTCAATGTTGCTTGACTTCGGTGATCTATAAATGCATTGAATTCTGTAGTTTTGAAATTGTGATTTTTCAGTGTAAAAGTTAGTTCCGCGTTGAAAACTTATTTTATTATTCAGAAATAAGGTATGTAGAACATGATTAAAAAAATCACCAAAAATACCGCTAACTTTCTTTATAAACAATTACTGAAAATAAGAAATATAAAAGTACGAAATCCAGCTCAGGTTAAGAATTCCTAATTTAACCCTTTAAATGTTACATTGAAAATGCTGTAAAACTAGAATACGTTACTAATAAAAATTTTAGAATTTTTAAAAAAATTTCAAAGTTAATTTTTTTTATTGTTGATTTACTTAATAAGGATGTCAGAAAAATATATAAAAGTCAGTATTGATCATTATGTATATTTTTACACGATTAGGAATATTATGACAAAAAAAAATTATAGGCTATAAAAAACCGTATTGAAAATAAAAACAATAATACAAAGTACAGTCATAGGGATATAAAAACACATGTCAATAAAACAGATTTAGTAATTTTGATTTGTCTGGATGGAGTGCAGGCTCATCGATGCAGGTCTTGCAGACAAAAGCCGACTCACGGCGTTGTCCTCTTTTTACACAAAAAAAACGCAGCGGGCCCTTTTCTTATCCGTCTTTCTCAGAAAGTGTCTCCCTTGAAGCCTTTCCTTTTGGATAAAATCTCTCCTTTTTCCAATGTTTTTATTCTTATCTTCATGTTTTTTGGCATACCGGTTCTCTGCATCATAACAGTCCCAGTTAGATAGCAGTTCATTGCAAGCATCTCTGAAGCTAGCTTTGGGCTAGTATAGTACCGGGCGATATATACATGCAACCCTCAGGTAAGATTACTAGGGTCTTTCATGATCACAGACTGACTCAAAAGTTTGACGATGTGTGTTGTTTTCAAAAGCTTTGAATTCGGAATCAAGTCTTCTTTTCCAAAATAAGGTATGAAATCGTAAATGTATCCGTTTTCAGAATCAGATATAACAAATACCTTCATACAAAATTTATTTGGTTTCTGTGGGTTGTAAACACGAAACGATACTGTTCCTTTGAATCCAATCGTACTCTCATCGACTGCTACAGTGTTACTGGAGGTGTAAACAATTTACAAACATAATTCAAGTGTTCTACAACTGGTTGGATATGAAATCCCTTAGGCGTAGACCATACATTTCAATGGCTATGATTAAAATGAAAGTTCCAAAATATATTTAAAAAGTCATGCTGTGAAAATAAATCAATTAAGAATGAGATAAAGCTTTCCCAGTTTGAATTAAAATATGACTCTAGGCTTGGCAATGGAATTATCCCCATATTTATAACAGTTCCCAAAAAAGCTTTCAAAGTTGTGCTATCTTTATTGTTCCAATGTCTCAAACGGGATTTTGCTTCATGTTTTCTTATATTTGCAAAATGGTTAGTCTCATCACAAATGTGTTGTATGAGATTTTCAGTAAAAAACAAATAAAAATATTCTACAGGGCTTGTTTCCGCATTGAAAACGAAGGCACATTTATACCCTGATTTAGGTTGTAAACTGGTATGGTACAGCTAGGTCCAGGATCGTTATAAGTAACAATTATCCAACCAATGTCAGATTGGGTAACAATCTCTTCATTTTCTGATTCACTTGCAATTATATTATGCAGTAAAATATCATCCTGTTCACTATGATCATCATCCGGATTATATGCACTTGAAAATGTCGTGTCCATTAGTTGTACTGCAAAGTCATCAAAATCTGGATCGTTTGGGTTTGCCATGGTTATCTAATATTTACAACTAATATATACACTAATTTACACTATCTAGAAATATATCAAAACAAATAAAACACATCACAGTAACTGACAGAAAGTGTGTAACGTCTATTCACTAGCGCAGATTTACTTGAAATTGCAGGCAGGCGGTGGCTATAGAAACGCGGGACCTCACGTCAATGACGCTGACAGCTGGCACCAATGGTGGTTGTTTACGGTACTAACCCCTTTATCTTTCTGTGGAGGGTAAACGGAGCCACTTTCACTCTTATACCTGATGGTGTCCATACTAAGAACCACTCACTTTATATTATAGCCTTCAATTTTAGTTTAGGTCTGTTTTGGGTCCTATATTGTTTCTTATACATATTAATGACCTTTGTAATGTGCGACTAAATGACAGCTTAACATCATTTGCAGATGATATTGTTCTATGTTATGCTGAACGTACATGGAGTGATGGGAAACATGCCATGAATAATCACTTAAGAGCCATTAGGTGGTGGTTTTTAATCGTATGGTCCTGAGTGAGGGAAAACGAACAATGTTAATTTTATATTAAAGGGAAGATATGACTTCTCGGAGGATATAATATATCCCTGCTCAAATTTTACACATGAAAGAATTTTTTGCAAAAATACGTGTTCGGTTGTTAAAGCAAGTAACTGCATAAAATATTTGTGTGTATTCCTCGACAATGAATTAAATTGATAAGTCAATTTGTCTAAGTTAAAATCTAAGTTGGGTAGTATATATTAAGAGTGTTTTATTTTCTTAGAAATATGTGTCCTCCGGATGTTAAGGGTATGATTTATTTTTCTTTGGTTCAGAGTAGGATAGAGTATGGTTTGCATAGTTGGGGAGGGACTTACATTAGTAATCTAATACCTGTAATTAATATTCAGAAACAGTTTGTCCGGATGATCCTAAACAAAAGTAGGTTGGAACATTCAAAGCCATTATTCCTCTCTTTATGAATATTACCTTTAAGATACTTTTACATTTACAAAGTACTTAAGTTATTTTTTATAAAAAGTCGAAACATGCAACTTTCTGGTACGGTTAAGAAGTGCAGGAAATTTTGCAGTGCCAAAACCTTTTAAAACGTACTTTATGAAGACTTTTTGTTTCCTCGGGCCAAAATTATTTAATGTTCTACCTGGCCACACTAAATGTGGAAATTCAATTTCTTTTTTTTTGCGAAAACTGAGAAATTGGCTCTTTGCAGGCTCAACAGGAGGAGGTTGAACACTTGTTTAATGTATGTAGTTAATAGTTATAGTATAGTGACTATATACTTTATGTATTATAATAGTATACATTATAATATTATGATTACTATTATTGCTTATGTATTATTGCTCTTACAGATGTTTTAGAATATGTGTCTATATTATGTCTACATATGTCAAATTTTATTATGATTTGACTTTTTAATTTTTTTACCTCTTGATAAGTAAGAACATGTGAATATATATTGTTAATATTTGTGTAGAATGCTTGCCGATATTTTTTTGGAAAAAGTAAAGAAAACTCTTTATAAATTATAATTTTTGTTTTAGGAGCTACCGGTATATTTCGTTAGGTTAATTTTGTCTTACAGCTGTCATATTTTATTTCACATAATGTACGATTGGCTATCCTCAAAGCGGGTTATGCCTTTAGGGGAGCCGGGTGTTTTTCTTTCTTTCTTTTTTCTTCTTCCAGTGTAATGTGGGGTTTTCTTTGAACTATATTAAATATTTTCTATTCAAGTAAATGTTTTTTTACACTTTTAGTTTAGATAAGCAAATGTTAAAGTTATAAGCTATGTATATTAGTTTAATGTATAGGTGTGTAAGTTTAATTGGGCGTAAGTGTATATGTTAAGAATATAGAATATGGTACACTTTATGTCTATTGTAGATTTTTAAATTTTTTTGTTTGATTTTTTCTTTCTCTTTTTTCTCTCTCGCTGATTACTATTGTATAAAATACCTGTTAATAGTTGTGTTAATATTTTGTATCTGTATTGTTTCCGGAGGGAAATAAAATTAAATAAATAAACATAAAAATATTTATATAGTCACCTAGATAGAATGAGACTGGAACACAAAATCTCACAAAAATTATGTTTATTTAATCAAATGCATTTCAACAATAAAGTCGCCATCCTCAATGTTATAGTTTAGTTATTGTAGCTCGTGTATTACTGAGGGTGGTGACTTTGTCGTTGAAACACGTTTGATTAAGTAAACAAAATTTTGTGAGATCTTGTGTTCCAGTCTCATTCTATCTAATATTATCTCACAAGTCAAGTATTTATTTATACAGTCACCTAGCCAGACCTAAAAAAACAACTACTTTTGACAATGAGAAATACCTAATAAATAATAACTCACACTTAGGACAAGCTAGGACTGACAATACTGACATATACATCAAGTGATGATACATTCATTAACTTGAATAATGTAGTCATAACAATTAAATTAACTTAGGCATTTGTCACCAGAGCTGGATTTGCATTCGTATTAAACTAACCAAACCTGTATTTCATACTTTTACATTTCTTATTTTCTACTAATGTATTTTGGTAAAACAAAAGTGTCTTATGACAAGTAATAAAATCTTATTTTTTCAAAAGAAGGTAGGTAGTAAACATTTTCAATGATTTTCTTTACTAAACTTCAGGGCAAGGTAGATTGCATAATACCCCGATTTCATTTGATTGGCACATTGGTTTCATCGTCATGCATTAAGAAGCTCATACAAGGGTTATTGTTTACTGTGACTTCTACCAGTTTTTTGGTGATTTTTAATTTATTTAATCATGTTCTACATACCTTATTTCTTAATAATAAAATTAGTTTTCTACGCAGAGCTAACTTTTTCACGGCAAAAAAAAACCTAATTTCAACTTTTCTAGATTAAGG
This sequence comes from Aphrophora alni, assembly GCA_963513935.1. Classification (NCBI taxonomy): domain Eukaryota; kingdom Metazoa; phylum Arthropoda; class Insecta; order Hemiptera; family Aphrophoridae; genus Aphrophora; species Aphrophora alni. Next base: position 150,007,236 of record OY740765.1, read on the forward strand.
TCCAGTAAGTGAATGACATGTTAAAATAGGTTTGTACACGAATGTTTACATTACAAGGTCAAGTAAGGTGGCTACATTTATACATATGACCACCTTACTTGACCTACGAGTAATTTGAAAAAAAAAAACCATCCAAGTACTAACCATGCTCAATGTTCCTTGACTTCGGTGATCTATAAATGCATTGAATTCTGTAGTTTTGAAATCGTGATTTTTCGGTGAAAAAGTTAGCTTCGCGTTGAAAACTTATATTATTATTAATAAATAAGTTATGTATGTTAATATTATGCAGGAGAGTTGTCCGATCGATATAAGTGCGAAATATCGGCATTTCGTCTTCAAAATAGGGGTTTCAATATTTTCAATACTTCTTAACAATGCTGTTCACTTTTTATGTTTACAAATTCATTATTTCTGTGCAAAAAACAACGATTTTAAATGACTGTTTAATGGCATTTAGAGGTTATTTCGACAAATATTTCATCAATTTTAAGTAAAATCTATTGATGTTTTTTATTTCGCGAAAATAGTTCTCTTTTAAGAACTGTCAAATGGTAACCTAACCACACCTAGTTAAAGAACTACAGGTCAAGGAAGGTCATTATATATAGGCTATATATATATATATATATATATATATATACCTTACTTTACTTAAAGTTCTTTTACTAGGTCTGGGTTTCAGAGAAGTAGTCATCATGAATCTTATATCATAGAGGCGTATTGACCACATTAAAACTTTAAATAGACATAGCCTAACTGCAATTGGATAATAATGATTTATTACAGACTATATTAATAAGCATCTAATAACTAATATTAATATTAGCTGTACTTACTTATTAGATTGTATAATGATGATAACAAAATGAGAAAGAATGATTTTTCAAAACGCATTTTTTTACAACAAACAAAAGTAATGAAAGTAACAAACCACTACGCTGCAGACAGATTTCGTCTGCTACTTTAATGGCTACTACTGCCAATGCCAGTTATTGATAATAACTTAACAAACAACAAACCTTAGCAAATAATTTTGCTCATCTAAGCAAATACAATTAATTTAAAATATAAATTGGCTTTTTTATCACTATGCACCAACCTACTGCGGAAACTTGTCATATTATGCTTGTTATTGCAGATACTTTGCACTAAATATGGTTTTTGGATCGCTTAGTTTTAATTGAGTCATATAGCAACAACGGTATTATATTGTTATAAGTAGTATGATAATACGGAGTTGTCATTCAAAATGTTTAAAGAAGTTGATATAATAAAATGCAAAGGGCGATATTACTTAATTTAATTCAAAGTTTGTTTACATAAAATAATACATAGTTCTATTTCTCAACATACATAATTAATAAACATAGATGGCATTACTTTTACGGGGAATTCAAATAATTTAAAACTTTTGGTGTTTACAATTTCAAATTTGTATTTACTTCATATATACTTATTGCTAGCTAATTTTTAATATAGAAATTGCAGTCTTGCTTATGGAAACGCACTGACACTATGTAATGTCTACTGATCTTACCCTTAAGAGTAATTTGGCTCACCTATATATTTTCCATTATATACTCTAGAAGGCTTGATTTTCTTACAAATCTCTAGAAAAAGTATGTTACAAAAAAAAATGTGTTAATATATTTCTAAATGGCAAAATAATTTTGTCAAAAAATTGTTTTTAACTAATAAATAACTATACCATTGTAGCCCATACATAGTCAAGCTTACTATTTGGTAGAGTTTTAAAATTTGCATCTAATGATGATCTAACATATTATTACAAAATATAATAAGATATTTAACATAAACAAATATTTAAAAAATGCAAAAACCTCAAAATTTAAAAAAGCAATATTTGCAATAATAGCTGAAGTACTTATAAATTTAATAAATTTTAAAATTATAGTAAGTTAGGTTTCACTTAAATTTTATAATTTCAATAAATAGGTATATTTATTAAAGTTTATAAAATTTTGTTAATTATGTTCTCCACAATTCTTATTTTATATGTTCATTTCTGTAGAAGTTCCACAAAAAAGCTCTTGTTGCATGATTACAATTTAAATTGTCTCGATAAACCTTGAAGAAGATTTTCAAGACTAATTTTGGTCAAAAATCCTTCACAAGGAGGTTCTTCAGAGTCTCCTCCTTCAATATTGAAACTAGGAATTATTTCATACCTCAAAACCCTCTACTTGGCAGGTTCTTTCTTTCCTCTCCTGAAATAAATTGCTACCAACACTCCTGCAATATCAGGCATGGAAAGAAAATATGGAAGTGGCTAACTCCTGTCCAGCCTGGTCCAATACCCATTGGCAAATATTTGCCTCCTCTCGCTACAATGAAACACCAGTAGGAAAGGATGGCTACACATTGGTCCAGGCTTTTCCAATGTTCATTGGCAAATAAATATTTGCTTCAAACATTCTTCAAGGGATTCCCTCTCAAATATTTTACAGTAGGGATCCAGCTTTGATCAGTTCTTGTTTAATCAGAATTGTAGATGATGGAATATTTGTATTGAAATTTGGAAAATTGTAGAGAGTAAAATTAATTAGATTTAATTAATTAAATTTCTAAATAAGAAAATAATTGGATTATTAATTAATAAATTAATTGAATTTATATAAATTGATGATTGAATTAAATAATAGACTACCTGAAGTGTTGATAACAGTTGCAGATGTAAATTATGAAGGAGATAAACATTTGCATATGTTGCATTATAAATATTTGGCGATATTAGGCCAATGTGTTAGGCATATTAGAATATGGGGAAGGCAGTCGGAACCTTTGACTTGTCATTGAGGCTGGACGGTACTTGCCATTCTCTTTGACCAGTCTTAAATATTTGACTATCATTGCCAATGATGTTCTGGCCACACTCTTGTCCAATATCAATCTTGGAATATATTTGCTGAGGCTGGACATGAGTGTGGTCTCAGCTTTAGGCTTGATATATCTAAAAAAATCTGCCTTCTCAAGCAGTATTGTTATTAATAAAGTCATACTAAATCTTAAAATTATTAAACACCAGTAAGCTTTCTTCAACAAAGGCTTCATTTGACCTGTTTTATTGATGACTACTAAAATTACATTTTTGGTGATGATTATTAGTTTTGGTTCATTTTTATTTATTTTTTCAAAGTCCCACTTTTAGGGTCTGCTCTTCAGTCTAAAACAACCAGTGTCAATGCAATGGGGATTGAACTTTGTGTTGAACTTACATATTTATATGAGAATGTGGAATAAGAACCTTAAATATTTATAAAGTTTTTTACTTGCCTGAGCAATTTTGATTGTAACCTTCCTTGATTACAACTGTTTCATCTATCTTTTAGCACATACACTTTCATTGCATCAAATTTTTTAAATATTTAAACAAACATCTTTAAAGACTAAATTTAAAAAAATAAAAATTTGTCAAGTTTATAGAACTGTTAACTTCGTCAAACTGTTGAATCCAGTGGGTAGGGATCAAACATGAGTTTGGATTGAAAATGTGTTTGATAATTTAATAGATTTCTGTTGTTCGTTTTCCAATTTCTTTAAACGTGATAAGGTTCCAATACGTTTCATCTTATGTCCCTTATTAAGGAAATGTAGAATTTCCATATTTGTGTCTTATATCGGTATAGGTATGATTCTCTTTATATGACCAACACAGTTCAATAGTTGGACAGAATAAAATAGTGCTATAAACATGACAAATTATTAAAACAAACAAAAATGTAACTTATAATGATGTGCGGTTTTACATGTGTTAAACCATTTATCTGTCAAGAGATCCTTTACAAGGACTTCAGAACTATCTATCAGATTATCTCACTTGCATGTTGAGAACATGCTAGCAGTTTATTTGGTTTCACCATGGGTATGGTTCTGATCCCAACTGAACTACTAAAAATTGTCTCAAAAAAGGATGAGTAACTTCTTCAGATGTCACTTGGAATAATAAATATTGTGTACAAGGTGTGCATAACGATCTATACAGATAGCTTAGTTTATCTGAATGTCAAAAGAGACAGGAACTGGATTCATTAATCCAGACTACTGGAGAGAAATTTTATATTCCCTGTAATGCAACATCAAATCTCAATGTCGAACTTATGTGGCTTGTACATTACATCTCCTTTCTGTTGGGAAAAGTATCCATTTTGTTCGACTTAAAATCTGCATTACAGGTTTTTTCTACTGATGCTCATCTACAGACTATGTCTATAATACTTTGAATTTGTTTTTGCAACTGAGACAGGCAACATCAGCTCGGCCAACTACCACTGGTTCACCATTTAATGTGCAGCTATGAAAAGTAAAATCAGAAAAATCTTGTCTTCAAGATGGCGAGATGGAGCTACTAGGTGACATCTCTACTACAACACCCAACTGACCTGGAATTCTGTCAAACGTGTCGTGATATTACAATCTTTGCAGCTAGTGCTAAGGCTAGAATTGGAATTTATCTGTATTGATTCTAACTGGTAGCATATGCAGAGCTGCTGACGAGACCCTGGGCTCTATTCTTTTCGATTGTTCATCTCTTAGCCTGGTAAGGAGCATCTTGAAGTCCAAAGTTTCAAATTAACAAGACATCTACACACTATACTCAATCACCTATTGCAGTGGAAATTTATAGCAGATATGGGATCGATGGTATTAACTAGCTTGAGTCCGTATTGAGAAATAAGTTTACAAGTCACATAACTAATTTTTAAATTTTGGGTTTTTATTTCATGGTTAAAGGAACATAATATTACTTATTAAAAAATAAATCAATTCTATTATAATGATAATGTTTTTATTGAAAACAGAATAAAACTCATATATAACAGCTTTCACAATTACGATTCTAAATTAGCCAGTCCAATTGACAATGAATTTAAAACAACAGTTTAATACACTCACTAAAAATACATATAATAATTAGATATAGTTATGCTCTTGCCCAGGCTAGCCAATATAAAAACTAATAAATATATTTAAAATGACAAGTTACAATATAAATTAATAAGCTTACATTATTTATTTTGGTTGGCAATAGTGTAGATTTATACAAAGATGGTTATTGCAAACATTTTTGTTTCTCAACAGGGTAGACACAACTTTTGATTAACTGATTTATTTTTTTCACCATTTTTCATAAAGATTATTGGACATATATAAATATAATTAACCTTTTACGTGATAATTCTAGTTTCAAATCTTATTTCGACAGTTTTCTAGACACATTTTATATTTCCAGATATTTTGTTTTAAATATCAAAATATTTGAAAAACTCTATAGAAGTTTGTCTGAAAATTTTGATAGTTAATAATGATTATACAAAACACAAAACAAAATTGTATACTTACAACTAACCTAATGATAATTCTAAAGTTTGCAAAGTATACCAAAAGTTGTAATGAATCAGAATATATGTGATACAAAAACAAACCATCACATTTGTGTACATACACGAGAGCTGTTTAATAAGTCAGTGATTTCGATAAAAACTGGCTGCTTATATGCAAGTTTAATTTTATATTTGACATTTGCCACCTTATTTGAGTACATTCACAGACTTACAAGTAGATATGTCTGTTAGCATTCAAAAGCAGAGAAGATTGCGTTTCTTTGTTGAAATGGAAAAAGTAGTTTTTGTGGTTGATAGAGCACTATTGTTTGTGTGAAAAGTCATTAACGAAATTGAAAAAAAGTGTAGGGACTCATTTTGTTTTAGTTATACAAGCATAAATGATGCTTAATGCTTGGGAAGTTCAAATGAGGTCATAACCTAAGAATGGTCAATAAAACCCATATTCTTTAGAATGACAATCTAGTGAAGATAGACAAGTTTGTTAAACATTTCAAATAAATGTTTTTAATATCTTACATAAGCATTTGGGTATGAGAAAGGTATCGGCAAGATGACTGCCACATTTGCATAGAGTTGACTAACAGAATTGTGTGATCAATTTAAAGCATCTTTGGATATGTTCAAGCACAATCCAATTGAGTTTTTGAGGTGTTATGTAACTATTGATCAAACCAAGGTCTATTAACTATATTCCGGAAATGAAAGAGCACTTAAAATTGTGAATTTCTTTTGATGTTCAGAAGAAGGTAAAAATATGGTTTTGTAGGCCAGAAAGGTTGTGGCCACAATTTTCTGGGATTCATACAATAATAACTACCTGGAAAGGGGAGAGATGATAACAGAATATTATTGTCTCTTTATGGATTCATTTTATAATGAATGAATTAAAAAGCAATACTACTTGAAGAACAAAAATTCTCTTCTATGACAACAATGTACCAGCTTACAAGTCTACATTGTAATGACCAAAATAGTCGAATTTCACCACAAACTGCTTCCTATTCTTCAGATTTGGCCCCTTGCGACTTCTTTCTTTTGGCAAACGAGCAAAAATGGGTCAGTGGAAAACGATTTGCATTGAACAAGGAGGTAATCGATGAAACAAACACATATTTCACTATTTGAACATAATATATCGAGCTAAACAGAGATTGTATATAAAAATAAGTAGAATTTTAGTAAGACTTTCAATGTCACCAACTTACCAAACAGCTATTGTATGTAAATCAACAAGAGAAAGTAAAACAACTCAAAGCAAAATGTAAATTTTTTTAAATCTTTGAAATTTAAATTATCCAGTGGTCACTGTAACAAAAACTTTAGAATGTACAAAAAACTCTTACTTATTACATCATGGAAACATCACTATCACTTTGGGAAGACACAATAATGACATGCTACATAATGCTCTCATATCACATTCACAATGAATTAACTTATTTCATAATCATAAATTTACCTCATCTTTTATAGAATTCCCTGCCTGTGGTCACCTTGTTTGTGATTAATAAAGAAACAAGTCTATACCTGTATCATTCCCTATTTGATTACTAAAGATCAGAGCAGTTAATGTTTAAAGTTATGTATTGATCCCAAAACTGTTGTCTCACTGGTCTTAACTAGATGCATAATAAAGAACATACAATATTTATCTGAATTGTTCCATAGCTTCAGAGAATAATTCTTCAAAAATACCTGTTCACAGTGTTCTCAATCTACACTTCTTCAGGCAGATCTTGCCACTTTATATATTAATTATGAGAAGAGTTTGTTCTCATTCATTGTTTTGCTGATTGAATGTGTTATATTTGAAATATTGCTTTCATGTAAAAAAATGGCTTAATCTAAATTACTGAAAATTAATTTTACTAGTTTATAAGGCCCTTTTTACAGTGTTGTTGTTTTTAATAGAATCATGTTTTTGACTGTCATTTTGTTTTGGATTGTGGGAATTTCATTTCAAGGAACTTAAACTTACCTTTAAAATGAAGTATCAGATAACCATACATATAATTTCAAAATGTCACATCCATCCTTCGAGGAACAAAACAACCCCAAAATTAAGACTACTTATGGTACCTCCTCTTAACTAAGAGGATTCTTAATTAATAATACAGTTTAATATGAGAGAGACATAATTTCCTTTTGTTACATTATCTAAATTCAATCACATCAAGCCAACCATATTTCTAATGGTGGTCTAAACATTTTTTGTTTATCATCAGAAATTGAAATCGTCTCTCACTAGAAAGAAGTTTGCTGCAAACTGTATTTAGCTATCTTATTTTATTTGTTTCTTGTTGTTAAAGTCAAAACATTTCTCGGTCATAATCGCCTAATAAAAAAAAGAGTATAAAAAATACCCCCCCCCCCCAGCCCTTGTATACTCTAATAGCATCAGGGTTGGAAGAGAAAAAGAGTTGATCAAGAGAGACCTGATAGAAAAAAAAAGAAAGATAGGGATCTAACTCAAAACTACGAGCTATGTTAATTAATAACAAAGTTAAAGGAAATGCAAATTTCTAATTGAACATTGCAGTCACTTGATGCCATACAAAAACCTTAAAAAATATTAAATGGTTCTTTATGTTTATGTATAAGTGAAAGATTTTGACTAATTATACAGCTATATACTGGATTAATGTTACAAATTAAGGAATCATTTCGTCACGTTTCACATCAACTGTAAATTTTATTGGGATAAACACATGTTTAAAACATTCTGAAATACACTTATACCATCCATTTTGCTAATTTTCCAAATATAACAAATTTTTTTATATTGGTTATGTTCTTGTTCTTAGGCAATTAATATAATTTAAACAAATAACTCTGTAAGCTTAAATCAAATAACAGAGTGGCCTTAGCTAAATTTATTCCTGTGTCTTTTTCTTCTAATTTTCTGAAAATCCTTGTCTTTTTTGTTCATTGTTTGGTGTCCAAGTCACTTTGTATAATATAATGAGTAATAAATTATTTATATTACCTTTATAGTTCCGTCATGTGACTTTGCGTTTGTCTTAAGTCAACAAACAGTAACTTTGTAAGTTATTGATAACAAACATTCGTATACAAACTTTGAATCCAACCTGACACCTCTCCACATCATTAAAAAAGGACCAATGATGAATGCCATTGAAGAATATGAAATTTACAAATCATTTAAACAATCACCAAACGATATTCTCAATGAAAAATTATCATTCCAATCAAACGCATTATTTGAGACGGCAATGAGTTATAAACAAACTGATATGACCAACCCATAGTTCAGATAACCTTGGCTTCACCGTGATGCCAGTAGTTCGCGAACCACGAAACCGTGCGCATGTAAGAAAATGTTAAAATCAACGTATGCGTGTATTTATTTATTTGTGTGTATAGTGTTAACCCCTTAAGTGTTTTATTTTTTTTTGCCTAAATCAACCCAAAAATGCCAATTTTTTTGTTTGATTATTTTAATGTTTGTTAACTTGTAAGTTAAAAAATAGGCAATAAAAGAAAATATAAGCAACATCAAAAGTATAAATGTCATGTTTAATATAATTTAAAAATTTTCTGCAAATACATTAAAAACACATTTACCTAACAATTAAAAAAAAGTAAAATGTAATAAAACCATTGTTAAAAATAAAAGTACACACAATAAAGATTGTTTACAGTTTCTTACTAATGTTTAGTAATTTTTTTGGGTGTGATATATTTTAAAAACATGGGGCAGCACACAGCCCAACATCACATTCGCTGCACTGGTATCGCGACTCCTTGCGGACATTGTTTTTGGAACATACAGCACATCTTCTGCAAGAGTTGGTCTTTTTTGCTGTATTTTGAACATATTCTGGAAAGTGTCTTTGGATGAGGCGCAGAGGATCCTCTTCCCCAGAAGGACGGCCCCTTTTTACTTGCCTTTCCTCAAGATGTTCTTCCACCAAGCGTTCTACAAGCTTTTCTCTGAATTCTAATGAGGTCATCTTCCCCCCACCTTTCACATGAAGTGTGTGTGCATTGTAAATACACATATTCAGTAAATGTCTAAAACTCCTTTTTGTACCAAACTTTTTGGCGCTTTCTCTCTGTTGGGTAGGCAGACAACATCTGGTCCACTCTATCGACCCCACCCATGTGAATGTTATAATCCTGTACAATACTAGGAATCATGACTTGTTTGCCTTTTCTTTTGACTTCCTGGTATTCCAATTTATGTTTAGTAGAAATCATGTGAACATCCCTTTTATCTGCCCATTTCACATACAATATTCTTCCATTTTTTTCATTGGCAGCAATTACCTCATTTTTATTTATTTTAGATTTTATTATATTTTTGGGTAAACCTTTTCTGTTACTGCGAACTGTCCCTACTAAATCAGTTTTCCTTTTATTTAGGGCTAGAGCCAGTTCTGGGCTGCAGTAATAATTGTCTGCATAAACACAATAACCTTTATCCAATAAGTTATCCATGATTGTAGAATGTTGTATCCACAACATTGAGGATTTTGGATTATTTCAGTCTCTTTGCCCACATATACAATAAGTTTCCATATATATCCTGATTTTGCCTCTGAAAGTACATATGTTTTTATGCCAAACCTAGCTCTTTTTATTTTTATATACTGTAGAAAGCTTAGCCTACCCTTCCATAACAATAGGGATTCATCAATTGATAACTCTTTATTTGGTATGTAAACCTCTGAAAACCTGCTTGTTATATAATCAAAAATAGGCCTTATTTTATGAAACTTTTTATTTTCAGCAGGAGGTGTGACATTGTTAGTAAAATGTAAAAACCTGTTCAAGAGCTTCAGACGTTTATTACTCATTACTGAAGGGAAACCAGGAGTAGAAAATAAACTATTTTTGGTGAAATATTTGTCAAGAACTGGTTTCCAAATAAGGCCTAGTAAAGTATATATAGCTAACAAGATAAAAATCTCATTTTTGTCAGTTGGCTTCCAATGCTGAAACCTAGAAAATTCTTTGAGAGGCCTAAAACTCAGATATTGATTGGCATACAGATTTGTTTGGTTTACTATAAGTTCAACCAATTCATCAGTAACATAAAGCTTGAATAACTCATATGGATCATTATTATTATGAATATCAACTTTTATACCTGGATTTCCAGTAAATGGGTAAGCTTGGCAATCTATATCAATTTCTGCATGTCCTAACCATTCAAGTTTATCAACCGGCTCAATTGATTGGAGGTATATCACCATCTGAATCTTCACCAAGATCGTCAATGTCGTCTTCACTTTCCGAGTCTCATGAGGGGGCAAATATTAGGTCTTCCAAGTCATTATCACATATTACACTAACCATTTTTGTAAATAAAACGTCAAAACACAATATATAATAAATAAATAATAATCACCACAATAGATTCACTACAAACACTAACTTCCAAACAGTACAAAACAAACATCCAGACAGCGAGTACAACAGTGTTGTTTATGGGTAAATATGATGTTCACGGCGGATCCAAAGAGAACTAAAATAAAGCAGTAGTTTTAAAGTTATGCTCTAGAGAGCATGCCAACACTATCTAGCGGCAATACTAGCAACTACAACGTAATATTACGACAGAGAACGAAATAGAATAGGGCAAGTTAAGAGCGTCAGCTTTAGCCGACAGCGGCCCTTTTTATCGATATTTGTAGCGTCGGCTTAAACCGACATAAACACTTAAGGGGTTAATGTTTTTGTTATGTTTAATGTTTTAACGACCTCTACGGGGTGAAATTACTGAAGATGGAGCTACGACTCCGAAACGCGTCTTTGTAATTAAGACAAACGCAAAGTCACATGACGGAACTATAAAGGTAATATAAATAATTTATTACTCATTATATTATAATCCAAATGAGTTTTTGAGATGTTATGCAACTGTTGATAAAACATAGATCTATTACTACACTTCAGAATTGAAATAGCAATTAAAACAGTGGCTATATATTGTCAAACAAGCTTTGAAGACAAAAACGTTTCCATCTGACGGAAAGGTTAATTAGATTGATTAAACATTTCAAGGGATTTGTTTGGGACAATCTTAGATTATCTGGAAAAGGGAAAATCGGTCTAAGGACAGTATTATGCCTTTTTATTGAATTCATTTGATAAACTGATCAAAAAGCAACCCCCCACTTGACAAGAAAAAAAATTTGTACATTACAACAATGCACCAATTCACCTGTTTACAATTACTCCGGACAAAATAGTCAAATTGCACTATGAACTGGTGCCTATTTTTCAGATTTGGTCTCTTGCGAATTCTTTTTCTTTGTAGTTACTGAACGAGAAGGTAACACTGAAACAATTGCAGAGTTTGAGAAATCGTACTTTTTTGGAAGGCCATTGAATTTGAAAAACCATCGGACAAAAAATGTATTGAGCTAAAAAAAGACTGTTGGAAAAAGTAAAAAAAAATACAACTTTGGTAGAAAAAAAATCAATTATCTAATAGCCTTTATATATGTGAGGTATGTCATATCAAAGCTTAATTCTTTAGCTATTCAACATTACCAATAATGAGGTGTATTGTATAAAAGTTGTGGAAATAGTAAAATATTAAACAAATATCTACTAGACAATGATAGTACAGATAGAAGTGTGACCATCTATTAAAGGTCAGCAGTTCTAAGGCTAACATTATTTCTCAAAGGTTCCAACATTATGCACACTCTCAATATGACTGACGTAATGTTAGTTTCATAAATTTCAATATATTTTTATATTTAATAATTTATTTAAATATCTTTTAATACATAATCAATGTTAGATTTAAACAAAACTGAAAAACTATAAATTTATGCAGCTCTTCTAAATTTAGAGTTACCAAAACTGTGTCTTCTTGACCCATATACCTACGCATAGTTATAGATATCAGTACCACATTTATCTCTTTAACAACCATTTGCTATCACATTTACAAAATGAATATAATGTATAGTGCTACAATATAAATCCCTTGTTAAAATATTTAATAAACTCAGTAAAATAAATACTTTGATTAAATTTTATGTGAAACAAAATTGAGAGCATGGACTGAGAAGGGCAAGAACTCTTTGATGTGGAATGTTAGCTTTGTGTGGGTTGACCATTGGATAACAACCTCTCCACGGCCGCATTGATATCACCAAATGTTGCGATTAGTGCTGAAAATTTAAAATATCAATTAGGCATTTGTATTTAATATCATTTTATCAAACTACCAGGTAACCAGACCTAGCTGTAAAACAATGTACTTTTTTATAAAATTGCAATGATGTAATAATAAAGTAGTGTTTCAAACAAATTAATAGGTCGTTATCAAATCACACAGACGATAGGGCAGCAAGAATCTTTAATTAACATACGATCATTCAAATATAAACAGGAATTTCTAGCCTGAAAAAAAAAAAAATTATTAGATTCTATAGTAATCTGTGATGAAAGAAAGATGCACTACTTCACTTTAGAGTCAAAATGAAGAAGCATGTAGCAGCAATATCCAAGCACATCTCCGCAACGAAAAGCCAAAGCAACATTTCACCTGCAAAAATTATGATCACTTTCTTTTGTGATTCACAAGGAATTCTTTAACTCTATTTTCTCACAGGACAAGAAATTACCACTGTGGAGTAATATGCTAAGATTAAAAAAAAAAGAAAAAGAAAGTGAAGTCAACGATTCATTCAAATAGGAGAGATACTGTTTTTTCCCTTCAGGACAACGCTTATCCTTACACAATGGTGTTTTGACAATTTGAAACATTGTGGAAACTTAAGTGTAATGTCCTACCTCAGCCTCCATATATAGTCCAGACTTAACAATATTGGAGTTTCACCTCTTTGGCCCACTTAAAAAATGTTTAAAAGGGAAAAATTTCAACTCTAACAAGTTTTTTTGTGGTTTTAAGGCAAAAAACCATTACGGTCATTATCTCTTTCACAACATTGAGCATGAAGATACTCCAAATTAAAAACTACAAATGAAACTAAGCACAATTTATAAAATTTAAACAACAATAACAGAACTAAAACTAATTAACAAACATAAATAAACAATCACAAAGTATTACAAGGCTGTAAAAAGGCCCTGCATCAAGTTAATAATTATAACCTACGATAATTAATAATTAGTAAGTCTAATTTTATTTTTCATTTGAAGTTTTTATCTGGGTGCTTGTTATATATCGTTCATAGTGTATTGTATTTTATACTTTATAAGTGGGCGCGCTGTATTCCTAGTCGAAGCACACGTCTCTATGATTTGGATCAGAACAGTTATTGTTTTTAAGCCACCATTTTAAATATATATATTTTTTAATACGTGTACTTATATAGTTTGGCTTAGGTGAAACATTTTACTCTAGATTTAATAATGATTTGTAGACGTGTGTGGTTGTACACAAACCTACAGACAAAATATCGAGTGGTAAAGTTAAAACAGAATCTTGCTTCACTCAGGCAAACATCTTATAGCATAGATTTTAATGGTGGAATACCAGCGGTGTATACATTTTGATTGTAAAAATATTTGTGTTAAATAAATTAATGCTATTTATATTTAGAAAAGATTGGTGCCCTAATGACTAAATTGACTACTTCACTAAATTGACTAAATTCTACTTCACCAAGAATAATAAACGATGCACAAACTATCTCACACATCCATGTATAATCGAAATATTAACCAAACAAAATTATTTATCGCCAAAAATGTCATATCCGTAATTGTAAGTGAAAAGGAGAAAATCATCTTATGGTCGCGGTCTTAGATTGTGTTGGTCTACAAACAATATTTATATATTTAAATACTTGTGTCACTCTTGTCGTAATCTTGTCTTAAATATAAGATGAAATCAAATTTAAATAAAGGGTTTTTGTTGTTTAGGAATGTTCTACTATATTATATTTATATTTCATCTTTCAAAACCATACCAACCAAGTTATATAACCAAGCGTAGAGTTATATTTGATATAGGCTATTTTAAAATTGTTATACTATGTTAATTGAACAGATAAGCAGAAATAAACCAACTGATAATTCAAATATGATATAATTTTTGTTGTTACGCTTTGTGTTGCAAAAATGTTTATAGTTATCGTTTACAAACTTTTTTCTTTCTCTTTATTTTTGGTGTATATTTATCAATGAATGATTAGTTTTGGTGCACAAATTCTTAGTTTAGTTGTGTAAATATTATGAGATAAGTGAATTTGTCCCCCCTTATTCATTTAGATGACAAAACTATTGTAAAAATGGTATAGCAGAAATGTTAAAGTAAACCATAAAACAATAGCTGAACAATAAATAACAAAGAATAAAATTAAATAATACAATAAAAGATAACACTTTAGTCACAAAAGCAGAAAAAGGAAACACAATAAAAATAGAAAATTAGGGCCTACATTTAAAAAATGGAATAATTTATAAATAAAACAAAATGCAAAAGAGAGAAAGATAAAACTAAAAAATATCAAACAGAATTTGTATATTATTTTTAAAAATCACAAAACCTAGATGGAAATTAATACAAATATATAAACATGAACACCAATCTACCAACCATGAAGTCGTAATTAAAAATTCATAAGAAAAACTACTCTGTCAGGTCTATAATAAATTACAGAACCTCACCAACATACACAGTGGCCAAATATTTTACGAATATTATTAAAAATATCGGATTACTAAAAAAAAACAATTTGTAATGAAAAACTCCGAAGTAGCAGAATTTTTTTTTAAATTAGTAATTTCAGAAGATCATAAACTAATTTAACATAAAGAACCTATATCCATCGATATCAATAAACGAAACGCTGAACATTTTGGATTAATTGTTAAAAGAAAATGGAAATAAAAAGAATTAAACAAATAAATATTGAGCTTGACTTGTGAGATAATATTAGATAAAAAATACTCGAACACAAGATCTCACAAAAATTACATTTATTTAATCAAACGTGTTTAAACGACAAAGTCGCCATCCTCAGTGATACATGAGCTACAATAACAAAACTATAACTATAACTTTGTTGTTGAAACGCATTTGATTAAATAAACGTAAATTTTGTGAGATCTTGTGTTCGAGTTTTTTTATCTAAAGAATTAAATAACGAGATTATACAAGCTTTAGTAACTATACTATAACAAAATCAATTTAAATTTAATAACATTCTATACAAGCCTAAAAATGGATTAGGTATGGAAAATCCACTATCTGTTAAATTAAGTGAAGTTTCCATCCAACATTTGCAAGAAAAATATGTACAAAATATTTTGCAGAATCATGATTGCTTAGTATATATCTATCTAGATGACTCCCTAAAAATAATAAAGGACAGCCTAAAAATAAAGGACAACTGATATTAGAGGGAAGCAATAAAACCCACAAAAATATATAATTTATAATGGAAAGAGAAGAAATCAGAACAATAAATTTCTTAGATTTAATAATAACAAGGAAATATTAAACTACTTGAATTTGGCCTTTTTTATGAAAGAAACGTACACTGATAATGTAATATTAATGCCGATTCAAACCAACCAATAGAACAAAAAATGGTGTATTTTCAATATATGATTAATAGATTATATAATTTACGTCTTAAAAGGCAGCACACAAGAAAGAACTAAACACAAATTTCAGATAGCTGAAAACAGTGGATATGATGAAAAGAGAGTAAGTAGTAAGGAAATAATACGAAAAATAAAACAAAACTTGAACAATAAAACAAAGGTCACCAAAATACAAGAAAACATCTGGGCTGCATTTACTTTCATTGCGAAAGAAACATACAAAATGAAACAATTTTTTTAGCAAATACAATGTGAAAGCACCATTCAACACAAACAACACTATAAAGAATAGATTAAGTAAGAATATAGAAGAAAGTGAAACATATTATAACAATAGAGTCCATGAAATAAAATGTAAGTGTACCACAACACGTATTGACCAAACAGGACGAAAATAAAACAAGATTTAGAGGTTATACAAATACGAAACGAGAGATTCAAATTATGTTACTTATTTACGAAAAAAGGGCCATACCCCATATGAATTTTTTTTACATATGTAATGAGGTTACTACATCAGTCCAACAAATGAAGGCGTCTAAAAGTATTGAAAAATATGGAAATTTTTTAACTAAAGATTAACAGAGAACATAAGGAATGTATTATTGTAAAGAAAACCAAGTTATACAAGTGATTCACATAAGGTTCCGACCACATTCTACGCTGATTACACTAGCAAAAATAATGAAAAAAATCCTCCATTTTTATTTTCTAAAGTAAAAAAGATATTGAGGTCCAATTTGTATACCTGTTTGTTGTGTAACCGTTTATCACTGCACTAAAAACCAGAATGTTGTTTTGAATATTTTCAAAATGGCGGAAGTTTAAACTTTTCAATGTCGAATATCTCAAAAACCGCTAACTTTACAAAAAAAAAAAAAATAATTACAGGTGACCAAAAAATTTACTTTGCTAATGATAAACATAATGGTTTTTTATTTTTATTTTGTCTGTAGCTCAACGGATAACAGAGATATTGACAAAAAACGAAAAATGTATTTCTTAGTAGTTGTCAACAATACCCAGAATTACTCCATAATTAGATAAATTATGATTTCCTAAGTTGGTAACGCAAAACACATTTTTGTAATTATTGAATGTTCTTTGTTCTAGCCATAAATTGTTTCAAACAATGCAGCGCAATTTACTATGTGTTTATTTTATAATTAGCGACATATCAATTTGTATAATAAGACATCTATGGCTTTGTTATTTACGATTGAGGAATATGCAGACATGATATTTATCTTAGGCTTGTGTGAAGGAAATGCAACAGCTGCTTCTGCAGAATATAAAAACAGTTTTCCTGACCGCAGAATCCCAACTGATAAAACTATCAGTGGAACAAAGGTACCCTTCCGAGCATAAGTACTGACTGCGAATGTTGTGCTCACCATGAAGTGGATATGGAGGTAACCATTTTATCGAGGCTATGCAACGCAAATCGGATATTAGTACCTATCCCGGCGATTCAGAGTTTCCCAGTCTATGATGTGGAGGATTCTTCATAGCAAAAACATGTTTCTTACCATCATCAAAAAGTGCAAAATGTTCAACCGAGAGATCCTCCTCTTCGTTTGGAATATTGCAATTGGTGAATATGAGCTACCGATTGCTCAGATTAATTTTATTTACTTATGAAACTCAATATACTCAGGACGTCATCAATAACCTTCGTAATGAACGCACTTGGGCAGAAGGCAATATACACAACACAATTGAACGTAATTTTCAATACAGATTTTCAATAAATGTATAGTGGTCTAATTTACGATCAACTAATTGGACCGTTCATTTTCGAAAAACATTTAAATTCAAACATTTATTTGGAATTCCTGATGGAACAATTGCCACTACTATTACAAGATGTTCCATTAGCAACAAGGTACTGCATGTACTTTCAGTACAACAGTGTGCCTCGCCATATCTCACATGCTGTATCAGCATACTTAAATGAGCAATTTCCTGAGCGATGGATTGGCTGCGGTGGACCTCACTCCTGGCCACCACGATCATCAGATCTAACGCCATTCAATTTTTGCGTATGGCATTGGCTGAAAAATATTGTGTATAAGAAAAAAGTTAATACACGAGAAAAGTTAATTGCTCGTTTTACAGATGCCGCCACACAAATCAAGGATAGCCATGCAAGATTGAGGAGAGCAACGTGAACAATTCGAACGTGAGCTGCAAATGCATTGAAGTAGAAGGACTTATTTTCGAACATTTACTGTAAACCTTATTAAATGTACCAATGATTGTTATTTATTTTATAGGTGTATCAATTGAATGTTAAATTTATTTTGTTTGATAAAAAAATATTTTCCGGAGTAATTCTGGGTATTGTTGACAACTACCAAGAAATACATTTTTTGTTTTATGCCAATATCTCTGTTATCTGTTAAGCTACAGACGAATTAAGGAAAAAAAAACCGTTATGTTTATTATTAACAAAGTAAATTCATAAGTCTCCTATATTTTTTTTGTAAAGTTAGAGGCTTTGAGATATTTGACATTAAAAAGTTTAAACGGCAACCATTTTGAAAATATTCAAAAAACTATCTGGTTTATGGTACAGTGATAAACGGTTACGCAAAAAATAGGTATACACAGTTTGAGCTTAATATCTTTTTTACTTTAAAAAATATTTGGTATTTTGTAAAAAAAAAAGAAAGAAAAAAAAGTGGATAACTCGAAAACAAAGCATTTCTGGACCTATGTTTATATGAACTTTTTTCATTTTTCTTGCTAGTGAAATCAGCTCAGAAAGTGCTCGGAACCTTACGTGAATCACCCTGTATAATTATAATATGTTAATAAATGAAAAATGTATTTCTTGTTTACTGTTTATTGATGTATATTTATTTCATAAGGAAATAAAAGTAAGTATTAGAACAGAAATAGGCTAAAAGTATATGTCTCAAGGAGTGCTGTCACCCATCTTGAATTAATTTTTAAAAGCAAACAAAATAGAGTTAAAAAATAGTTTCAAATTTTTTATCTTCACAATTTGGCACTCCAAAGTGAGTTTTACATATAATTTAACTTTAATATAAAGAGTACTTTTACCTTTAGAATTTTTGACTACACAACGTGAGGCTTTTCGAAGAATATAATAAATTTAATAATTAAAAAAAATGAAAATAAGAGATATTACAATAGATGTATAAAATATGGCAGATTATCCACTTTGATATAATTAAATGAGAAATAGATAGTGGTTGAAAAATCAATTTTATTAAAGGATTCCGTAACTAAGGCAAAACAAAAATGAAAAAGCACTTATAATTTCACAAAAAACAATTTATTGCTACAGCTGTTTTGCCGTTAGGCATCGTCAGACAACTAAGAACTAAAAACTAAAATACAGGTCAACTTAACACTAACATCTAGGAATGAAGGTGGGGATGAAAGCAGAGGTGGGGCAATGACCTGGTTTTACCTGAAAGGGACATGGATAAGAGAAAGTATTTAAACAATAGGTTTTAACAAAGGGAATGGGTTATTGACTTGTTCATTCAGGTTAGAAGCATGGCATTTTAAAACAGATCTGTTAATTTCTAAAATTTCCAAACTATTTAATTTCCTACTTTTCTGTTCTATGTGTAAAACTTTGACATTATCAATGGGATCAAATGTATGTCCTGAATCTAGTAAATGATTTGCAAAATTATAGAATCTGTTTTACCATGCTTCCAACAATATACATGTTCCTTTAATCTAGTTTTGATAGATCTCCCAGTTTGACCGATATATTCACAATCACAGTCATGACAATTAATTTTGTAGACACCACTATTATCAAATAAGTCTCTTTTATCCTTATTATTGACTAACAATTTACCAAGATTATTATTACAATAGAAAGCTGATTTTACATCATTTTTACTATTTATTAAATGTCCTATCTTATAACTAATATTGCCAACAAATTTTATCCTACAATATTTATTTAAACTCTTAGCATCATTTGTGAAAACTAAACTATTAGTGAGTTTCTTTTGTTTCTTAAATAAAATACTGTCTATAAGCTTAACTTGATAATCATTGTTAATCGCTATTTGCTTAATTACATTCAATTCAATGTGAAAGTCTTCTGGCGATAAAGGTATGGTTAAGAGTCTGTGAATCATACTGTGAAAAGCAGCATGTTTGTGACTAATGGGGTGTTTAGAATTAGCGGGTATAGAAATTAACAGATCTGTTTTAAAATGCCATGCTTCTAACCTGAATGAACAAGTCAATAACCCACCCCCTTTGTTAGGAAATTAAATAGTTTGGAAATTTTAGAAATTAACAGATCTGTTTTAAAATGCCATGCTTCTAACCTGAATGAACAAGTCAATAACCCATTCCCTTTGTTAGGAAATTAAATAGTTTGGAAATTTTAGAAATTAACAGATCTGTTTTAAAATGCCATGCTTCTAACCTGAATGAACAAGTCAATAACCCATCCCCTTTGTTAAAACCTATTGTTTAAATACTTTCTCTTATCCATGTCCCTTTCAGGTAAAACCAGGTCATTGCCCCACCTCTGCTTTCATCCCCACCTTCATTCCTAGATGTTAGTGTTAAGTTGACCTGTATTTTAGTTTTTAGTTCTTAGTTGTCTGACGATGCCTAACGGCGAAACAGCTGTAGCAATCAATTGTTTTTTGTGAAATTATAAGTGCTTTTTCATTTTTGTTTTGCCTTATTATGGAATTTCACCGAGTACCGACTGTAGTCACACTCAATATGATTCCGTAACTGTCATTTTAATGACACCGTTACTCATTAAACAAAACTAACTGTTGGAAAACCAGCAGTTTTAGGTTAAGCTGGAGACAGATCGTGTAACATTGGACTCAAAGACCCTAGGACAGAGATTTTAAGCTATTAACATTTGTATTTACCTTGTAAGTTAGCTTCTCTGTTAACAAATCCCATTGCTGTCAACTGTTCTAGTTGACTACGGTACCTTTCTTCAGGAGGCTGTGAACTAGCATTAGGACCTTGTGTAGACATTCCAGCTAACTGTAAAAAAAAAAAAAAAATAATAATATAAATTCCAAAGACAGTTTGGTATTTTTTCACCTTGTATTGAATTAGGTCTACACTCCTGTTTTGTTTATCTAGGATCAAGAGCAATAATTAAAACGAGGGTGTGATCTAATTCACTGAAAAATTAATGTTATGGAATCATCAGGCTTGCAAATCTTTGAGTCAAACTTCTGAGGAGGATTCTGAAGTTCATGGATCTTACAAGTCTTCCTAGGAATGTTTAAAGGGGATCAAAAAATCTATAGAGGTTGTTTGTGGAATGTATGAAAATGTTACAGATATTTTAATAAAATATTCTACATTAGAAAAGTACATATAAAACTAGTTAACAATTGTAAATAAACAACAAAATAAGATGTTACACGGCTGTAAAGAGGCCCTGCAACAAGTTAACAATGATTAACTAAGTACGATTAACAACAATTAAAAACAAATAGTACAGGACTATAAAAGGGCCCTGCAACGAATTAACAAGGATAAAATTTACAAAATTTAAACAGAAAACTAAACATAATATTACAGAGCTGTAAAGGGCCTTGGCAATAACTGAATTTCCAGGTGACACAAGAGATACAATATGTGATCGAGGATCTCAGCTTTGTCCCTCAACATCGCCTGAATGGAATTGAGTAGGACAAATTTCCTATGTACACCTTCCAGAACAATGACTCTATTAATATGTGCTTAATAGTTAGGACACTCTGACAAAATAGGCATTGCGGCAGATTCCTGTGTTCCACCAGAAATTCATGAATGATCACGGAATAACGGATACGAACACAAATGATCACCACTTCCTCTCGACGACTGGTATGAATAGATGAAATCCAAGGACGGACAGTATCTTTGACTTCCTTCAGTTTAGACAGAATTGTTCATTCTTCCTTCCACTGACCATGAAATAAATGTTTAATTACCGCTACAAAATCAGATGCCATAACACCTTGTGTGACTGGCATCTGCCTTGTAACTACTTTTGCTACTTCATCTGCTTTTGTGTTTCCTGTAATTCCGCAATGCTCAGGTACCCAGCAAAATGATACTCCAACAGGGTGTCCAGTATTCTGGGCTTAAAGAATTCAAGCATAATTCAAGGATTTCAAGGCTCTCGTCAACAAATTAATTCTGCTTTAATATACAGTAGGTGATATATCGAAAATAAAGGCAAGATAAAAACATAAATTGTAATTTTGGGATTATTTGATTTCTAATGAGTTATTATTAAATTATTATTATATTATTTTATAATATGATTATAGAAGTAGTTATTTTTTATTCATGAAAATAATACTTTTAGAAATTCCAATAAAAAAATTGTATAAATGAAATTCGTATTTAAAAAATTAAAATAGAACATTTTAAGGTTAAAAATGTATTCAGTAATATATAGAAGAAAACTGTACATAAGCAATACACTTCATTCATAAATACATTTTCATTTGATAAGTACAATAGATGATTTTCGTACAATTTCCATATTTGAGAAAGAAAATATCAAAAGGTTTTATTACTATTTACTTGTTAATTTGAAGAACATATGTTGTATAAAAAAATTTAAAATGACAATTCAAAAGATTAAAAATGTCGGAAACAAAAATAATTTAGAATAAAAGGGGAGTTAACCCTCTAAATGCTAGACGACCATTTTTGAGGTCGTTGGGCGAAGCAGGGTTTATTCTAACAACCGGAAAACACGTATTTTGTAATTCAACATTTCGCCCACTTAGAATCGTCCTATCGCAATAAATAAAATACTGTTGGAAAGACAATGTTCCGTAGATGCATAATCATGCAAAAAAAAACCACAAAACGTTATAAATAATATTCCAAAAATTGCTGAAATTCGCATAGTTTTTATGCGTAAAATTAAAGATTTGAACCGAGCGGTTTTTAGTAAAAGCAATGCCACTTTTTCTCATATGATCACAAATATATTTTTCTGTCAAACAGGTCAACCAAAACACTGTTATGTAGATCACATCTTTCTGTTTCTGTCTGTGGTTTACAAATTGTTCTATGTGTCATAGATCGCAAGATATTTCTACTTGACGAAAATAGTAACCTAACGGAACGAAATTCACTTGGCATTTGGTGCAGTTTACTAAATAAGATAATCGATTATTATCGCATGTTGTAGAGGATATTTCGTTCTATAAGTTGGTAATACTTGATATAGGCAACAGATACTTTCATGTTATTGTTTTAAACTTGGAATGTAGCCTAAGTTTGTGAGTAAAATGACATGTGAAAGCCGTCTAGCGTTCTGGACTTGTGATTATATTTATGTTACTCTGAAGGTTTGTTTTTTAAATTTATTATAAATTGTGTATACAAATTACAATATCAGTATTATTGTTTGTAGAATTTATTTTCTGAGTGAATGTTATTGTCAGACATAAAAAATATTGAGGCTATCTAGAGAGAGAGGTTATGTTGGAAATTGGTCTTCCTTCATAGCAAATTTGTAGCAAAACACATTGTGTTTACTAACACAAATAATTTTGTCTAATGAACATTTTATAAATTGATTATGTTTTTACCAAAATATATGCAAAATGTCTATAAATTTATATAGGCCTATCTATAAATAGAGAAAGGTTATGATATATCTGGTCTGACCATATTAGCAAGTTTCCATTAGTTTTATATATCAAAATATTTTTGTCCAATCAAAATTTTATAAATTGACTATGTTTTTGACTTAACCTTTACGCTGCGTAAATCGACTATAGTCGATTTGACATTTTTACCGTTCACTGCGTAAATCGACTTTAGTCCACGACTTCAGAAAAACTTCTCATTTGGCTGCGTAAGTCGATTATAGTCCCAACTGAACAGAAATGATGTTATTTAGCCTCAAGTATGTGCTGCTTCCTGTTGGAAGCCTTTGAAACTTCGTAGTGTCACATGTTTTTGGTGACGTCCATCCGGGAGTTTAGTGAAGAATTTACTGTTTTCGATGTTTTTCAATTAGTTTTGTGTTTATGTTTGTAATTATATTTATTTATGATACTAATAATTGTTGCAGTGTATAATTTTTGTAATTTAATCAAAGTTCTAAAGTGATTTAGTGTTGGCTTAAGAGGACGTATATTATTATAAGGTATGTACTGTATTGGTGATTAATCCTAACCTCTTTTCATAAAATAATCGTATTTAAAATAACAACAGAGGAGCTTTATTCTATAAACATTTTTAAGTATTCAAAATAACAAATTTATTATTACGATATTCTATACTAGAAGCAAAATTTATGAACATTTTCCTAAAATCAAGAAGTGTAATTTAGGAGTGTTAGCTAGGCTAGAATTTTGTTATCGTCTTTTTTCTACTTATGTTTGTTTTTGTATAATGGATATTTTTTTGTTTATTTTGAATAACAATATTATTTATATTTATTATACATAAGAAAACATTATTAGGTGATAAGATTAGTTTTTTAGTACTCAAAAAGTGAAAGTGTAAAACTGTGACAGTGAAGTGTGAATTACCACAGTTGTTTCTGACATCAGTAAAAATAGTGCTACCATCGCTTCTTACAAAATGAGTAAGTTATTACACAATTATTGTAAATATATGCATGTTTTAAAATTAAAGTGTTATAGACTTATAGTATTTCCATTTTTCTTTATTAGTGAGTGCTATTTAATGAGTTTTTTAAATTTTCAAGGCATGTAAACTTATTTTTAAAAAAGAACATTTTTCTATGTTTTTAGGGTTTAAATCATGTTTTACATATGTAAAAATACATTTATTTAAAAATTAAAAGTATATATTAGTGCAACATACACTAATAAAGAAATATTTAAATAAAAAAAGCCTTAATGAAAAATTTATTTTTTTCATTCATAATTGCAATTTATAGGGACATGCATGGATTTTAATACGCAGCGAAAAGGTTAAGTCAGAAAAAATCCTTGAATTACACTTGAATTTTGCCCGCTCTCGGGAATTTTTTCTTTGGAAGATTTAAAGATAAGATTTTGTTTAAAAAATCACAATACAAAAATAATTTAGACAATGGAGCTCGTAAAGACTAAATTAATTGTTTTTTTCTTTTTAATATATTCGGTCTTGTAACAGCAGACAACAAACATTTCTCACATACAATAATAGCGCTCTCTACCTGTACTGTGGTTCAGTTAGCGCAACTTGAAAAAAACCAAACACATTATATATTTATTTAGCCAAGAGTTATTTACTTACTACTCTAAATCATGTCACTAAACAGATGATAACACAGTTGTAGTCGTAAGGATTAAATGGCAAGATGGCTTCTACTTGACAACACCATTCATATTTGAGAAAAGGATGTAACCAAGTGAATCATTTAAATTTAGAATCTTTTATAACATAAGATACCTTAATGAATTGTTATCATTATCTATGTTCTTTTAAAATGTTATTCTGTAATTTAATTATATGGGGGGGGGGTTTGATTATTATTATTATTATGTAAATCTTTGTTTTTAAGGGCGTATAAATACAAATAGCTAAGTATAGATAAACTATCAATTGTTTCATTGCAAATTGTTCTTTTTTTTTAAAAAAACTGCCAATCAATGTTATGTATTAACTTTTCTGTAAATGGTTAACTCAAAAACTGATAAATTAAAAGAAAAGGTTAAATAAATTACAGGTCAATCGAAATCGCTAAATCTCTTCATTCAAACATTACCATTCCTGGTTCCAAAAGTGTTTATTTAAGGATTCTCTCCTTAAGAATGGTAACAACACAACTCAATAACTTATGAGATTGTATAATCCATCTTAATTATGAAATGGGTGTCGGACCATGGCTTGGAGTTGAAATAATTAACAACGAAATTATTTCGGAAATGATATCCCAAAGAACTGATTGAAAACACGGACTAGCGTTGATGTTGGTGTTAATAACCAATAAATTATTTAAGAAAAGAAACTGTGATAAAATTTAAAAAAAAGATTTGACATGTGAGTTGCTAATACCCATCTGCATTAGATAGTGGTTTTACTTGAACTGAACTGAATAGTAGTTGTAATAAAGAAGTGAGTAGCTTATAAGTCTTAAGGGATTACAAACACTTTAGGAGAAAGAACAATATCAATTTAAATCCAGAATGATCCTCAATTGCATTAAAGAATATCTTGTTGAAAAGAATCTACCAATCACAGTCAATCCATATTGTAATCCTTTGGAACAAAATAAATAGAAATAAACTCTAATATAGACCTAAATTAACATATCTGTAAACAAGAGTTACAACACTTTGTGTTAAAACAGATTACCACAATTATAATAAAAGACCACTACCAATGAACTTGCAGTTTATTTAGATGTATCACAGTACAGTAAAGGAAGGAGTGAAGCAGGAACATGCCCACACAACAAAACAAACTTTGACGTTGAAACAAGAGCATCTTCATAGCCTTACAGTTATTATTAAATTGTTAATAAAGACTTTACTTAAAATGATCAAGAATTACCTTCCAATGGATATCATTCCACATAGGAGTCACCGGAAATGAAGTAACCAACTAACTGGCTAAACAATACAGTAATTTATACAAAACATGCCTCATCAGCACTTTTATTGAGAAAAAAAAAAAAAAAAAAAAAAAAAAAAAAAAAAAAACGCTACTCAGCATTACACTTTCGCAAGTTGCAGAATATACAACTCAATTTTCACATCAGTACTAGAAAATTGAGACTTTATTATTTAACAGTACTCAGTTACCGTAAGATATCAAACGAGGTCGGTAGTTTAAGTGCTATTCAGTTTTTATTCGTGTTTTGTTTTTATTTTGATTACGATCAGTTGTGTAATAACTATCCTTTAAATATGAGTGACAAATGCAATATGTTGTTCGTCCATGTTGAAAGAATCTTAATGTTATATTCTTTAAATAAATGTTTATAAATCTGTGGGTAGAAGCCATAACTTGATATGTCGACTTTTTACCGAAATTGAGTTATCAATACCACTGGATTCGCCTTGCCGAGATCTACAAGATGGTAAAATCAGATATGTAAAATTCCAATTAATAGAGACGTTATGAACCATGCCCAAACCTGATATGTAATTTTTTGTAAAAGTATACTGTGCCATAACTTGATATGTAGGTCATATCAGCCCCTGCTGCGAACATTTGACTCAATATTTATATATGTGTAAGGTGGCAAAACCTGACATGTCACCATATCCACTTTTAACATCTTTGAAAATACCTCATTAGCTATGTTTCACAAGACGTCAAAACCTGATATGTTGACTTATCAAGTTTAGACACGGATCACAAATGTATATAATTTAAATACTCACAAAGATGTCAAAACATGATATGTTGACTTATCAAGTTTAGACAAGATCACAAATGTATATTATTTCAATATTCACAAAGATGTCGAAGCAGGATATGTTTACATATCAGGTTTTGTCTTATGTTATGAAAGAATGGCCATCGAAGGTACAAAAACCAATTCCCAAGGCAGAGGAAAGACTAATGTGACCCATAATAAAGTAGTTACAGTATCATACTTTTTGAATATTGAAGGCAAAAAATTTAATGTGTGTAAAACTTTTTTTACGCATGTGTATGGAATCACAAGAGGACAACTTGATGTTCTAGTTGAAAAACTCAGAGCTGCACCTTTGGGAGTTATTGATCATGATATGAGATGTAAAATCAAACCAGTTAACAAAACCAGTGAAGATGAAATGAATGTTATTCATGAATTCATCAATACATATCCAAGGCATGAAAGCCATTACGCAAGAAGAGACAGTTCGTCAAAAAAAAATTTTCCTACCAAGCCATTTGACTGTGAAAAGATGTATAAAGAATACTTAGAAATGAGAGCTACAAATGGAAATGACAAATCTGTCTGTTACGATGTTTTTCGGAGAGTTTTCAATAGTACAGGGTACAAATTTAAGCAACCGTATATTGATACGTGCAAAACTTGTGATGCGTTTAATGTTACTAGGAGGCACACTGTAAATAAAAAAGAACGTGATGAGATTGATGACTCTTACAAAGCACATGTTTCAGGAGCGCAGGAAGGTTACGACAGAAAACGAGAAGACAAGGCCAATGCTGCAACTATTGACTATCAACGGGTTTTGGTATTTGATCTTCAACAGGTACTTCCAGTGCCTTTTCTGACTAGTAATATTGCATACTATAAAAGGTAGTATCAATGTATAACCTTACAATATGTGATTGTTCATGTGATGACTCTTCAGAGTGTTACATGTGGAGCGAACTTGAGGGAGGCAGAGGTTCTGAACAAATTGGCTCCAGTATTTTAAAAAAGATTTTGGAACTTCCTGACAGTATTGAGCAACTAATTACATACTCTGACACATGTGGCGGTCAAAACCGCAACATTAACATTGCAGTAATGTTTATATTTGCTTTATCTCAAAAGGAGTTATCGATCAGAAGTTCCTTTTACCAGGTCACACGCGCCTGGAGTGTGACAGTGACCATGCCAGAATTGAACGCTCGAAAAAACGTTTGGGATCATCTGGTTCATCAACAAACAAAGAAGAAACATTAAGGATCAAGGTTCCTCGTGATTGGTGCCAATTTGTGAGAAGCGTCTCAGGGAAAAAACAGTTCAAGGTAATTGAAATTTTTTACAGAGATTTTAAGGCGTTCTCTACACTTCTCAAAAATATTTTGGTACATCGAACAACGGACACAGAAAAAAATCCAGTCAATTGGCTTAATATTAAATGGTTGAGATACACAAATGAGTTTGGGATTGTGTACTTTAAGTACGACCTAAATCCGTTTTCACCATTTCGGACACTAAACCTGATCAGGGACAAAAAAGGCCGGAGGGTTTCTACGGAAAATCTTCAAGTTCCGAACTCATACTCCAAGCAGCTAGGAGTAAATCCGAAGGAAAAAAAAAGGATCTCCTGTCAATGTTGGACCTAATAGATAAAGGATTCCACCAGTTCTACAAAAATCTACCAACTAGTGGGCAAGCCCGGGAGTTCGATGAGCTGGATGGCGAAGAAGACTCAGAGAATGACTGCAACTAAACCTCTAAAACCCACTAGGAATAATCTAATCATAAAGTTTTTTCAATAAATAAGTTACTATTGTACCATTTAGTAAATATTTGTTTATGATTTTTTAATAACAAAAGTTTTTTCACCTGTTCACCTATTAGAATATGTTATCTTCATAAAAGATGGCAATACCTGTTATGTTATAAAATCGTAAATATCATACGTTGAGAATTATATATCGATTTCATTTGGATGGCATTAGAAGTTTATTATTTTAGATGCCAAAAAACAATTTGGTTAACCAAATTTGTTCAAATTTGGATTTATCACAGTAATTATAACTTAAAACAGCTGTCCTGTAAAATTAGAAAAAGTCGACATATCAAGTTATGGCTTCTACCCACAGAAATATTTTTGTCATTTTAATTAACTTTCCTTTTATAATTAGGTTAAAACAATAATAATTTTTATATCAATTCTACAAGCACAAGTTTAAATATGAAATGCTACAGATGTTCATTTATCAAAAATTTGGGTGTTGATTGTAAAAGATAGCCTTTATGCTACCCGGTCTGGCCGACTGTCACATTAGGCAATCTAACAGTACGGTGAGCCTAATGTACTAAAAATCATTTTCCGACATACCTACACTAAATTTGAATGGAAACCTCTTAATATCCCCCAAAATCATAAAAATAATCTCCTATCTTCATAAAATTATTTAATACTTACCATGCGTGCCATAAACTGTGAAAAGACTTCTTGTTGTTGTGTGGTAGGATTAGAAGGCTGTTGTGGTGTTGTTGTAGTGTTTGATTCTGTTGTTTGAGGAGGTGTCGCAGCCGGGGCTGTAGCTGGAGTTGGTGGTACAACAGGAAATGGAGGTACTAGTCCAATCCTTTAACAAAACAATAATTTTATTTAAACCAGTCCTAAGGATGTACAAATATGAATTTTCGAGTTACAATTAAATTAAAATAGAATATTGATCATAAAAACCATTCATAATAATTATAAAAAAATGATATTGTCTTTAAATAATCCACAAACAAGTTTTAGCCTTATACTTACAATGTTTATATATATATATATATATATATATATATATATATATAGCTTTAGTATTCCTATTGTGATATATATTTTTAAAAGAATGTATTAATTTTATGTTATATTAAGGATTTAATTTAAATGTTTTACAATGTCAATTACAATTTGTAACAATTTAAAAGTAGGCGATATCAATTATGAATTTGGGCTAGGTTATAAAAGCTAGGGAAGGCATAATTTTCATAGAGAAAGTATAAAAGAGGAGGAGAGTAGTAAAATAAAACTACAATGATTAAATAATCACTAAAATAATAATATGAATAATAATTAATAATTTCAAATAAAATAAACAAAATAATACCAACTTGAAAAGTAAGATTATCTAATATAAACAATCATTTAAAGCATTAGTCAATTGGTAAACCGAATGAAAATTGAACTTTGCAGCTAACCCCATCTACGACCTAATGTCTGATCTTTAAACAAACACAGCTGACATTGAGAATCCATTACCAACCTTCACTTCAGTCTCCGTTCAGAAACACAGAAACTATGCCGCGGTCACGCCATTATAAAGATTGTATGACATTTGACGAAGAGTTAACCTCAGATAGATTTTATATTGTTTTTTGTGTCGTGTTATCGTGTGTGTGTGTTCAGTGTCGTTATGTGTTTTATTTAAGTGTTAAGCCTACACCTGACGAAACCTGCTGTGAAAAGCGAAACAGCGCTGTAGTGTTTCTACAAAAAAAGAATTGCTCTGACTACTAATAAAGGTAAGTAATATAATATATCAGCAATTCGTAAAAAGCGAATAGACTTTATAGTTTTACATAAGATTATAAAGAATATAATATGAAAACAGAATAGCACTATATAAAATCACATTTGTGAATAATTCTATTAGAAATAATATGATTTAACTTAATAAATTGTTTAGATAAATAATTCTTCATTGATATTGAGCTAAACATGAATAGGAATGAAAGAATGTCCACCATCTTTGTTTTGAATTAGAGAATTGTAAAGAAGAATGTGGACGTTGTTTGAATCGTGACATTATAGGGAGAAATTAATGTGCTGTACAAATTAAGATTATACAATATAAAGAGATTAAAATTAAGATTCAAATAAAATGTAATCCGGAACCAAAATTAAACAATTCCAATTAAATAAATAATAAGTGTGTGAAAATAAATGTGTATTTATTTAGTACAATCATAATAAGAGATCATGTAAGAACCTGAGAAAAATTAATTATTAAAAAAAAGAAAATGGTAAAGGTTGAATAAGTGTAACGAGATTTAGACAGTGTGTGTGTGTAGAAAAAAGGATATGCGAATTGGTAACAACCCGTAACTTATCGTGATTCTTCGTAACCCATAAAACTTCGTAACAAAGTACTGTTTATCTAGGCGTGGCTTGGGTTTTGGCAGAAGGGACGTGGTGATACAAAATTGGCATAGCCAAATAAATTTATTAATATGTAAAAAATTATCAAGAGATAATAAAATTACAAGTCAACTTTTATAATAATCAAAAGTAAATGAAGAAGAAATAAATAAAACTTTAAAAGTACAACATTAATTATAATTTTATGAAAAGGAAATGTTGTAGAAGGCAAGTCACACCGACCTTGCTATCCAGTGAGGATTTTATAACCCTGTTTTCCAATCCATCTACTTACCGTTTCATTAATTTCACGAGCCAGGGCCACATTCATAACGGATCGAGTTATGGTGTTATCACAAACTCCTTCAATATCTAAAAATGCACCTAATTTCAATTCTTTATTGTCGAGCATGTTATATTGTACTCAACAATTGATGCAGAACAGATTCGCAGGATTTCCCTGGGGTATAAGCATGTTGATTAATATGGAAAGGATTCTCCATAATACTCCTTCACATAGAAACCTATGAATTACCTTCCTCAGTACCTTTAGAAGAAACGAGGACAAGCTTATGGGGTGAAATGACTAAGGTTTTATTATAACTCACCTTTCATGACTTAGGTATAAACAACGACCTTGGAAACCCTCCATTCTTGAGGGTGAGACTGGCTCTGTATACTCCAAAGAGCACAGGCAATATGATTTCTATTGCCTTGCTGTAGGCAAACAGGTCTAATTCCACCTGGAGATTTGTATGAGTCACGTGTACCAACTGCCCATTTGATTTTATTAAAGGTAATTATACGATTAGCCAATTTCCAGTCACTAGTACCTACATTGGGACAAGTCTGATTACCCTTAGGTCGATTTTCCCATGTATCTTTTCTTATGGTGTATCCCGGAAAGTGGTGTTTAAGAAGATTTCCAACACCTCCCACAAGAAATTTATCATTAGTATTCCTAATAATTCCTATTGGTAAGATAGG
Source organism: Aphrophora alni (assembly GCA_963513935.1). Taxonomy (NCBI): domain Eukaryota; kingdom Metazoa; phylum Arthropoda; class Insecta; order Hemiptera; family Aphrophoridae; genus Aphrophora; species Aphrophora alni. The sequence continues at coordinate 150,039,646 of OY740765.1, forward strand.
ATACTTGGATAATATCCTCTGGATTCTAGCAGTTTCCTGTACTCCATCAATGTCTATCCAGAACTTCCTTCAAGAGTGCCTGTTCGCCCTCCTTGCCTATTTGTTGTATTGGGACAACACTATGTGATATGTGTCCCAACACCTACATCTCTTAGCAATTCTGAAAAGGGACCTTAAACCTCTTTCTAGTGCTGACAGTTCAAGGTTCCACCAGACCCAACGTGAATTAGTGGGCAATACGCCTCAAACGAAGTCACTATGGCTTCTCTAAGGTGTTCAGACGTTCTATCACGATCATCTATGTTACTAATCTTACCTGAAAGTTTCTAGTTTTTCTTTTTCAGATCATTTTTATAGGATTTCCAGTCTGTTCTTCTGGGATCCTAAAGCTAATATGTCTATGACCTGATAACGATGGTTCTAGGGAGACATGCCAGTAAAGTATCCTATTCATCATTAGGTTATTACATAGTGTAAGGTCAATGACAATTTAACTAAAAAGATGGATGTCGCTGTTCTACTTACGTCTTTACTTTCCTCCACTTTACCAAAACATAACTACTCAGATATTCCATTTTTATTTATTGAACAGTATTTAAATAATTGTTTTTACTATCTGTTTATGAAATTCCTATAATTGAATGTGTATTGAGAATTTAGCCTATCTTATTGAAATGTGTGTTTGTGTTTGTAAATTGGGCGTGTATTAGATGGTTGAATCTAATATGGCCTAAGCTTGGTAATTATTATTATGACAAAAAATATACATTTGTTTTTACATCATCTAAAATAATTAATTCACTATTACTATTATTATTATATGTATCTGGGTTGTATGAGTTCCTTATTAAAAGTGTACATTAATATTATTAATAGCCCAAATCCAAAGTGTTAACTCATTCAGTGGCATACGACTCAAAATGAGTCGATGACGGAAACTGAACCAGACAGACCACTGTAAAAACTCTGATTTTGCAACGCGTCACTAGGGTTACTTAAAACCATCCTATCGAAATAAATGTTATACCATTGTAAAGCTGACGTTTCGTAGATGCATATACATGTAATCAAAAGTTCATAAAACGCTATAAAAATATTTAATTAATTGGTAAAGTTTGGCGTGTTTTAGACAGAAACATGACGGTTGGCAAAGGAAACAAAATGGAGTCTTCCTTTAGCACTTTGTGAAGGTATTCGTTTATCAACCATTTTCCTTGAAAATTATACTGTTCTTAGTACAAATCTTTACCTATCCAACAGAGTTCGCCACATGTCAGAAAGACAAATCGTTTTCATTTTAGATTGTGGTCAACACAAAAAAACATTTTTAGAGCAAAAAACAAGTTGTTTTCTTCAAGTCCACTTTACCCTAGTAAATGAATTCTTAGAAACATGAATTATACACCATTGAAAAGCTCATATTTCAAGCTTTTAGAGTTATGAAATTTGATTATCTTGCTACATTTAGACAAAATTCAATAATTATTGGAAGTTTACGTTTTCCCCGGCAGATATCATCACTCGACGGCTAATAAATCTGTGACCCACATCCTTTCTTCTTTAGTCTATAAATAGATTTATATCTCCCCTAGCTGACAGATGTTTATCTCTTTGTATAGACAAAATACAGACCTTTCCAATGATATAAACCATCAAGTTTTAGTCAGTCATGTGTAGGATTTAGAACTGAGTTTCAAAGTGTACGTTGCGAGCCAAACCAATATGGCGCGCGTTTGTGTTCATTTTCAACATATTTGTTGTGATAAATCGAGTGTTTTGATTGATTATAAAAGTGTATTATATAAGTTTATATATGTGTTATTCTTTGTAGAATCTATTGTGTCTTATTGTTATAGTGAAATCTAGTGAATGTTGATTTAGGTGTACAAAACATTGCTACCAAGGCGTTAGTGCGTAAGACTTGCATTTATAACTTATTACAGGTAAATGGTTATTTTATTTTGAAAATATTAGAATTTGATTTTTTTTTTTACCAATTGTTATTCATATTTATACTAGAAAACTTTTGTAATACTCGTAAAAAATGTAAAAATAGATTTTCTACGCTCAATTGGACTTTGAAGTGAAATTTGGCCTTTGATTTTCGTGTTTTTTTTTTGTTCTTTGTAATACTGACTCCAAAATTATTTTTCAAATTTTTTTCAAATTACACTACTAAATTCTATGCACATTTCTGAACATAATTATATTTAGAAGTTGGTTTTCCATAAATATTACAATTTTTGGTGATTTATTGAAAATAAGCTGGACCATTCCTCTTTTTTTGTAAAACAATTTTTTAAATATTCAAAATGTAACAAATTTTGATATATTTTTTCCGAAATGTATTCACAAATATATCACTAAAATTTTGTACATCTTAGAAAAAGGTTGTAAGCTTTTGATTTTGGGTGATATAGGTATTTCTGAAAAATGATAACATGATATTTTTGACATGTAACATACTTACTCCAAAACCGTTTCAAAAAATTTTTTTTTTATTACATAGATAAATTCTATGCATCTTTCTGAGAAAAATGATGTCTTATAAGTTAGGTTTTGTTATATATTAATATATTTTATTAATTTTTAAACAAACGAAGAATTTAAAAACAAATTAACATGTGCCAAATCCAGGGTTAAATGATAAATTAATTTTATGGTTATGTTTGTTTACTACTTGTTCTTTTTCTTTCCTTTTTCAAATTTATATGTGTTGTATAAGTAAATAAATAAATATAAATACAAATATGCAAATAATTAAACATATACATATATAAACAACTAACTCAAATGGGGCATCTAAACATATATAGTAGGGTAGAAATTTTGTTGTAATGTTTAGAATAAGAAATAGTTGTAAGCAATAAATTTAAAGGAATACATGCAAATTTTAAAGAGACATTAATCGATGACAGACAGACAGACAGAGTTGACAGACAACAAGTTTATTTGTGGTTGCAACCTATTCATTGAATTGAAAAAATCTTTTATATATTAAAAGATTAATATTAGTTTTACTTTATCTTGTTAATTTCATAAAAACTTCATTTCTTTTATAAATTTAAATTTAAAAATATCAAAATCATAATTTTTATCAAAGAAAATCTTTTACTTATTTAAAGATTTTGAAAATTATATTTGAAAAAACAAATTATGTGTACTTATAGAAAACATCAGACAAAACTACAAACATATTATTAAAACTTCAATAAAAATCACAAATTACAAATCAATTATATAATATAGTTTATATAAAGAATAGTTTATGCATGTTATACCAAGACATGCGTTATTGTTTTAGATAAATTTCAATTAAAAACATATCTCTTCCTCGTTGCAGTCACATGGCGTCGTTTCACCGAAATCACGTCTATTGTTTTTAAAATTAACCTTTTAAGTTCTCGAATTCACTTATAAGAACGTGTCAATTCTTCACTTCATTATTAGTTCAAATTAACATACTCAAATTGTCTTGTTTTACATTAAAAACACAAAAACTTAGTCTTTATTATACGCATTTTTCTGGTTGCGTCATGCACATTGTTCAGTAACATTGCACAATATTACCAAATCAAATATTTTTTACTTCTGAAAGTTTATTTTTACTCAAACGAAACCAACTCACAATAGTTTATATCAGTATATTTAAACAACTCTTAGTTACTTAAGAAAACACTTTCTTTTTATACTTCCATTTCGTTAGAACGAACATGTTTATCAAAGTAGCATGCTCCAACCTTGAAGGACCTATGAATTAGAACAGCGACACTCTTTTCCGTTTGGCGGTTGAAAGACAGACTTTTAGGCTTTGTGTACAAAATGTTTACATTGCACTTCTCTTATGATTAAGTTTTAAATATTAAATTGCATACAATAAATTTCTCTGATCATTGATATTAATTATTTTAATTACTCATAAAATTTTTGTTGGTTTTTATTCAAAAACAAAATACGTTTCCTGTATGATGCATTGAGTTCAACCTATACCCCATTCTATCTAAAATCATCATATATCCCATTCTATTTTATTAAGATCAACGAACTAAAAATGTACACTATTACAAGATCCAGCTAGGTTCCCTCGGGATTGGCAAGCCTGTACTCACTATAAATGAGCAACGGGTGTTGTTTTCATTGTTAATGTATTTAGAGTTATATTTTATTGTATTTATTAAATTTATTCATTTATTGTTCTATTAGTATTGTTGTTGTTATATTTTCTATGGGTCTACTACTTTCTGTTTTAGTACATTACTGTTTATCACTTGCAATTTCTTTTGTTTATAACTTATTCGATTTAATAATTATTTATATACTTATTTACTGTATTTATTATTTTATTGGTGTTGAAATTGGTTATAGTGTATTGTTAGGAATTAAGGTTGTCCTAATTAATGTTAGGAATTGAATTATTCTAAGTCCCCACTGTAGTTAACAGAGTAAAAAATTGTTGCGATAAGATGTAAAAAGTGAAGAAACCGCTGAGCTTGCAACTATCAAACACATCACGAATCACTCAAAGATATATAAACCAAGGCTTGCAGAAAATCAAGGTCAATCAATTAGCGAACGGACTAGAGGTTGGCAAGACTGTAGCGCGTTGCCAGGGTCACGTCAACATTGTTGAGTTCTTTCAGGAGAATAGTCTTGGGAACCAAAGACCACAAAGGATTACAGTCCGTGTACAGTTAAGCTCTTGTAACAGAGGTGAGCAAGGTTCATGTGTACTCTTTTCCTGAATTAACTTTGTGTAAATCAGTTTATACAAAGAGAGATTAATTTAAGTAACTTTCTTCTCGTAACATTGCTTTCGGTCTAATTAAGATAGTAAAACAATTATATTAATGTAAGTAATTGAACTACTGTTGTACTAAAGAACGTATAAGATTATCATTAACAGATATAGCGTAATTATATTAAAAGCAGATTGAACTGAATCATCAATCTATTATATGAAAGAACCTCGATGTAAATATCAATTAACGAACAAATTGTATATCAGCCTATCATTATGGAGATTGTAACAGTATTTTTATATATTTAATGGTATAAAGTATGTGTATATATGCTATCTCACTGGCTCTGTATTTACTCCATTATCATTATTATCTGATGTGTCTGGTGCACATTTGTAATTGCTTAGAAGAATTGAATAAAATTAAATGAAATCTCTTATAAAACTCGCTGATATCAAACAACCCTCTTATTAAGGTGAAAGTCAAAGCCAGTAAATGAATGGATATACAACTGAAATTCTCACCCTATAATGTCAGATATATTATTTAAGATACTTACGTATTAACAAGTCCGGGAGCAGCAGTTCGTAGTTGTTCAATACCTTGCTGTATTTGCTGTAATGCACCAAGAGCATCAGGGTTTGTCCACATGGATTGCATATCTGGATTCTGTAGTTGTTGTAAGAAATTAGGTAACATCTCACGAAACTGACTCTGGAATCACAAATTTTTTGTTTAAAACTCTTTATAATTAGAGGACAACAAACAAAATTAAGATTGTATTAAGTAAGGTGTGTTTTCCTAGCGGCTCACTTTCTATGCTGTGTAAAACGCGTTATGTGCTCAGTCAGACACAAGAAAAGTCACTAGAATTCCTAGAAGTGTATTTCTGTGTATGCTGGTGCATTTAGAGCAAAGGAACTGGGCGATTGACCTCAGACCAGTCAATTCGGTTCGGTTGTTGACGATAAGAAGGGCACTTTTTCAAATGCAAATGTAGAACCTTTGGACATAAATGAAATCTAAAACAATACTGTTGATGACCCTGAAAACAAAATTTTAGACATTTCTACACAGCCTACACCTGTTCAACCCTCCCAAAAAAAGCAGTACGGAGTTATACCACCAGCAGAATCATCCAGTAATACCAAACAGGATAACAGATTCAGAAAAGATAAGGACATTGTAAACTTACTTAAAGGACGTAAAAAAGAACATAATGAAACAAGAAAACGTCATGAACTAATGGCACAAGAACCTGCGAGACAGCATAGATTTATCTTTCTAGACTATGGCGGCAAGAGTCAAAAATTTCAATTCGACTGAAAACACAGGTTAAAAAGGAAAGTTTTCAATATTATAACAGAAATGGAAATACAAAGTCAAACTTTATCCGATGGTGCACAGTATATTTCGACTTTAAATTATGACACAAGTTTGTCTCCGCCCACATCGGGAAATTCACCTTTCTCTAATGATTCCAGTGTTATGGACCCAGTTGATCCATTTCTGAACTACATGCTACCAAAAGAACAAAACTTTAATTCAGATATGGGCTAAGTGATTCAAGTGCGAAAATTCTTAACTAAAGTTAATGACCTATCTAAATTTTTGAACTGCCCAATTTCAATTTTCACAATTTGAACTAAGTTATTGTTTTACTTGTTGCAAATTAATCATTAAAAGATTAATAAACAACTTTAAAAATTGTATTAATATATTCCACATACCTTAACCCTCCAACTGTTAAAGACCCGAAATCGTACCCATTCTCCCGGACAAGTTGGCTATAAAACACGTATTTTGCAATTCAACATTCCGCCCACTTAGAATCGTCCTATCGCATAAAAAAAATAGTGTTGGAAAGCTAATGTTCCGTAGATACATAATCATGCAAAAACAATACCACAAAACGATATAAATAATATTCCAAAAATTGCTGAAGTTCACGTATTTTTAATACGTAACGTCAAAGATTTGAACCGTGCGCCTTTTAGTAAAAGCGACGCCACTTTTTCACATATGATCACAAATCTATTTTTCTGTCAAACAGGTCGAACAAAACACTGTTCTATAGATCACGTCTTTCTCTTTATAACCGTACTTTACAAATTGTTCTGTGACTCAGAGATCGAAAGATATTTCTACTTGACCTAATGGCACGAAATTCACTCGGCATTGGGTGCAGTTTACTAAATAAGATTATGAATTACTGATTCGATTTTTTGTAATTGAACTTTATAGTATGTTGTAGACGAGATTTCATTCTATAAGTTGGTACCATTTGATATAGGCAAACCAAACCTCTTGATGTTATTGTTTTTAGCTTGGAATGAAGCCTAAGTTTGTGAATAAATTGACGTATGAAAGCCGTGAAACCGTCTAGCAGTTATTGATTTGGGATTATATTTCTCTTATTTTTGAAGGTTTGTTTTATTTATTTATTATAAATTGTGTATACAAATTACAATATCAGTATTATTGTTTGTAGAATTTATTGTTCTCAGTGAATGTTATTGTCAGACATCAAATATTGAGGCTATCTAGAGATAGAGGTTATGTTGGAAATTGGTCTTCCTTCATAGCCAATTTGTAGCAAAATACATTGTGTTTACTAATACAAATAATTTTGTCTAATGAACTGAAACGGTTAAATCCGTTTCAAAGGTTGAGTCTAGTTTTGCTGGACAAAGAAATTAAATTTTCTTGTTACCAAGCCAACTTGTACTTTAGCCTAATGAAAGTGGACCGTGACTGTCGTCAGATCTTTTGTAAATTGAATACAAAGACCAAGAACCCGTTAAAAAAGGGATTGGTTAGTTGAAAGAATTTACAGCACCTCAAAATTATTCTTTTAGTTTGAATTTATTCTAAAATTATTTAAAAATTTGAAAATATGAATTTGAGGCTGAAATTGGTACAGAGTGTAGTCCTAAAAGCGTGCATTCTTATTAATATTGAATCAAATCATATTTTGGATTGCTCACGTAGTTATTTAAGATTAAAGTTAATAAAAAATTCCAAAATTGTTAAAAACTGGAAATTGTTAACATTTCTAGAAATAAGAATGAAAACTAAATCAAATATCAAGAGGGAAAACTTTCGATAAAATCCATAACTAAAAAGTTAAAATATAAATAATAAGACAATGCTAAAATTGGCGGAAGATTTTATTGGCAAAAGAAAAGAACAGTGGCAAGTGTTATGTTTGATACCTGGAAGGTGACAAAAATCCACCGACTTAACAAAATCGAACTGTACACTTTCGACAACTTGTTTAGAATAATCAGGAAAAATAATTACAATTTAAATTAAAATTAAATTCTGAAAACAAAAGAGGTTTTCAAAAGTAAAGTCAAAGAAATGCAGTTAAATAATAAACATAAAGAGATATGTGGTAAACTGGATTAAAATTTAAAATTGTTTAAAATTGTAAAAAGCTCAATTCAAAGAATTTTAAATTGTAAAGCCAAAGGAATGACATTTCGAGACTAGAATCTTTCAAGGTGGGTAAAAACGCGGAAGAAATAACGGAGCGATTTTGTGCTGCGGGTATGAAACTTTTGGATAATCAGCAACATTTTCAAAAGTTTCAATATGGCGGCTCAGAAACTCCGGAAGTTTTTTAGGCGTACCTTCGCGATTTTTCGAATGCCGTTTATATGAGAACCAAACCTCGTATGGATTTCATTCGAAGTCGTGGAGATAAAAGGCATCACGGGCTTCAAAACAACACCTTGGGAAATTCAATAACAGATCTGGAAGTGGAATTACGGCAGTTTTGAATAAAACAATAGCTAATAATTATTCAAAAAGGGTGAAAGGAAGGGGCCAGCCGGCCGGAGACTATAAAAGAGAAACTTCGGGGAAGCCTCAGGACTGGTGTTTTCCAATTCGTCCAGAGAAGGTCTCTCTACATATCATCATAAATACTTGAGGAAATACAGGGTATCCCGATACGACTACACTACAAGCAAGACACCTTCTTTGGCCAAAAAGGACTCCAAGTCAACATACCATCAGGGAATTCCAGCCATCCAGTTGAAACTGCTTCAAGATCATCTGAAGACTTCCCTATAATAGAGGAAGGTCAGGTTTTCACCCTTTTGAATTTTGGTTTAGTAAAACAGTTTTTTTTTTTTAATTTTTCTAAATTTTTTAAATATTTGGATTGGGCTGTAGAATTAAATATATTCCAACTTCGTACAACTTGTAAATCATTTCATAAGTGGATATACAATTAATTTAAATAAATATTATCAACTAGATTATTAAATTCTTTAAAATTTGTGCTTTTGTAAAAGAATACTATTTCTGCTTTAGAGTTAACCCCTTAAGTGTTTATGTCGGTTTAAGCCGACGCTACAAATATCGATAAAAAGTGCCGCTGTCGGCTAAAGCCGACTCTCTTAACTTGCCCTATTCTATTTCGTTCTCTGTCGAAATATTACGTTGTAGTTGCTAGTATTGCCGCTAGATAGTGTTGGCATGCTCTCTAGAGCATAACTTATAAAACTACCGCTTTATTTTTGTTCTCTTTGGATCCGCCGTGAAATTATATTTACAAGGAGTCGCGATACCAGTGCAGCGAATGTGATGTTGGGCTGTGTGCTGCCCCATGTTTTAAAATATATCACACCCAAAAAAATTACTAAACAATAGTAAGAAACTGTAAACAATCTTTATTGTGTGTACTTTTATTTTTAACAATGGTTTTATACATTTTACTTTTTTTTAATTGTTAGGTAAATGTGTTTTTAATGTATTTGCAGAAAATTTTTAAATTATATTAAACATGACATTTATACTTTTGATGTTGCTTATATTTTCTTTTAATGCCTATTTTTTAACTTCCAAGTTAACAAACATTAAAATAATCAAATAAAAAAAATAGGCATTTTTGGGTTGATTTAGGCAAACAAAATAAAACACTTAAGGGGTTAAGAATATAAATTGTTGGTTAGATTAAGATGTTTTAGGATAGACATATATATGAGTACCTGAATTTTCTCTTAAAAAAAAAAGGAACTAAATTAAATCAACAGAAAATAAACTTGTTATAATTTATCTACCTATAGCCACTTGTAAATAAAAATCACCTTAATATCAGGGTGTGTAAAAATTGTTTTATGGTGAATAGTTGGTGAAAGAACCTGCTACCTGCAGACATAAGAGTTTCGTAAAATTAAAAATAATTCATACAAAGTTAAAATTGAAACTTTGTTTTTGTTTGCCGAAAAAGCGTAACTAGAAAAAAGTAAAAGTTAAAAACCTAGTTTAAACTTCATTGCAGAACATTTTATAAATTGATTGTTTTTACCAAAATATATGCAAAATGTCTATATAAATTTATATAGGCCTATCTATAAAAAAAAAATAGAGAAAGGTTATGATATATCTGGTGTGACCAATATTAGCAAGTTTCCATTAGTTTTATATATCAGAATAATTTTGTCTAATTAAAATTTTATAAATTGATTGTTTTTACCAAAATTTATGCAAAATGTTTATAAAATTATATAGGCCTATCTATAATTTTTTTTTTATTGGTTTATATACCTATTTCTGTGGAATTTTGCCTCCGTTACTTTCAGATTTTTTGATATATGACCTTATAACTCTAAAACTTTTAAATCTAAAAGTTTTTGCATTACACACATAAAATCTTGTATATTTGTGAGAACATAGGTAATAAAAATTAGGTTATTGGTTTATTTTTTTTATTTTATTTTATTTATTTTTTTTTTTGTGAATTTTTGAAAATTAGCCAATATTCACTTTTTACGTAAAAATGTACCACGTCCAATGAAAATTTTAAAAATTGATTTTTCATTTTACAACTTTTATCCACAAATATATTACAAATCTCTAGTACAGTAGAACCCCTCTTAACCGGTCTAGTCGGGACTGACACCCGGGCCGGTTACCCGTTTGGCCGGTTAATCCGAGGTTCCCGTGAAAAATCTGTTTTCGTTCAAAGAAAGCTTATTTAATCAGGTAGCACTAAGAATTATGCAACTAAGATATTATTGCAACTCATTTTATTGTACATAAATGTATCGTATATATTATGTTATGTAGGGTATATTATACATCAAACACGAAAAAATTAAACACTACAAAGCTTTTTTACAGATTCTCCTCTGTCAAGTCTTTTGACACATTTAACCGCGTCTCAAACAAAACCAACACACGCTTCCGAAAACTGAAAAGAAATGTTATAGATACATTATAGAATCATAATGTATACTAAAATGATTCGTGGAAAAAAACGGCCCATCAAACGTTTTTGTGGGCCTGCTGTTTTTGTGTATGTCTGCTATACCGACGGGTGCCAATGCCGCGGTGTTTTTATGCCGCCGACAATAGGATACCGCTATGGACAAAATCGTTTGACTCGCCGCTGCTTTGGTGCCGCGGTGTTTTTATGCTGCCGACAATGGGATACCGCTATAGACAAAGTCATTTGATATCACCGCCGTGGTGCCGCGGTGTTTTTACGCCGCCGCCGACAATGGGATACCGCTATCGACAAAGTCGTTTGATATCGCCGCCGCTTTGGTGTTTCAATTACAATTTATTTTCGGAAACTCTCATCCAACCAGTACACTACGATATAGGCCGGTTAATCCGAGGCCGGTTAACAGAGGTTCTACTGTAATACTACAAAAAAAATCAAAAAAAAATTTTTTAGTATGGTGTAGATTAACATTTCTGTGAAATTCTTGCCTAAGTAACTATTCGATTTTTGACTATTTTACATAGTAACCCTAATTTTTTTACCTCTATCATTTTTTTTCACTACACAGCTAAATTCTATGCACCTTTCTGAATATAATGATATATAGATGTTTTGTAAAAGATACATATTACTATTTTTAGTGATTTTTTGAAAAAATAGTGATCAAATTACCTTTTTTCGTAATTTTTAATTTTTTATTTTGAAAATGTAACAAATTTTTTCCCTTTTTTTCCCCCCTAAATATATTCACAAATATTACACAAAACTTTTGTATATCTTAGAAAAAGGTGGTAAGCTTTTGATTTTGGATGATACAGGTTTTTCCTGAAAAATGATAACTTCGTTTTTGACATGTAACATACTTACTCCAAAACCGTTTCAAATTTTTTTTTTTTTTTTTTACATAGATGAATTCTATGCATCTTTCTGAGAAAAATGATGTCTTATAAGTTAGGTTTTGTATAAAAATAATATATTTTATGAATTTTTTAAGAAAATAAAACCTTTAACATGGAACAGTTGTAGGGTTAAGGTGAGTGCAAACTTTTCAGCTGGTGAAATTAGCCATTTGACTCTGTTACAGGGTTCACATGTCAACAATTAATGAACCATGTCTAGCACGTCATAAAATTGATGTCTAGTAAACCTGAAAAAACTTTCAATTTTATTTCATCATGTAAAAGATGCTTATGTATTAATAACCGATAGACACTCTCGTCTTCTCTAGAACTGAACACGTCACTGGTTTTACTTCTGATAGTAAAGTACTTTTTTGTTAGACTATTAGTTTCTAGATCACATTTGTCTAAACTATCCATCAATACTAAAGCACATATCTCTTTTCTTTTCATTTAGAAGACGCCTTGCTGGAAGAAACAACTTAACTGAACTGTTTGTATGAAAATACTTCACGCTGAGTATTATATTGTACATTACACACTGGCATTTTTACATTGTACATGGCGTAGAAGTGCATCACTGAGGAAAACAAACCCTCAGGAAATAAACAGCCCAAAAACACTGTATAAACTTTCTTAATTACCCATCCACAAAACTGTATAAAAACTCAATCAAAACTATTCGCCACTAAAAATGTCATTTTGGTAGTTGTCAGTCAAATAAATGGTGCAAAAACATTGCACAAAATTTTCATTCACACATTCCCAAAATCAAATAAAAACTAACCAAAATTATTGTAACCAAAAATATTAGTTAAATAATAGCTGTCACTGAAAAAATATTTATATAGGCCCTAAATTAGTTTCACTTGTGCCATAAATATGTCCTCAGCATAAATCATATTTGATCAAAGTCGAGTTTTTAGTGACGGCAGTCATGGTTAATTTAAAATTTTTGCCAATTATTTCCAATCCGTAATATTTTTTTAGTTGCAATTTTGTACATGGGTTTAGATCATTAATTTTCACACTTCACGAAAATTGAAAGAAATTAGTAGAACCGTTTTTGAGAAATTGGTTCATTTTATAACACTCCCGTGGCCAATGTTTTTGTTTTTTAACCAAAAATTCACAAATTGGCATTTTTTGAAATATGGTGACCAATATGCTTTGTTTGTGTTCTTAGAGATAAAACTAGAACAAAATTTGATCAAAATCGTTGAACGCGATTTTTAGAAAATCGTAATTTTGTGTTTTTGAGGTATCAAAAGAAAAAAAAAGTCCTGAGATATGGACAAAATATGCCCACATACCAAATTTGATGTATGTTGCAATAAAAATTTCAGTAAGAAAATACTGGGAGCCCCAAAATATCGAAATTTAGTAAAGGTAGGAGATTCAAATGTTTCTAATTTCTCTTTTCATCCAATCACTAAGCCTAGATGTTAACTATGATGTTAACCATCTGTTAAACATGAGCAATCTCTATGCATTTTGTTATAGAAAATTAAAAGTTACAAGAACAACTGATAGAAATTGTGTACTTCACATACAGTAAATTTTAAGGACATGGTGTTCAACAAAGTGAGAATGTATAAAATCTTACAAGTTTAAGCAATGTTGTACTTCTTCTAAACATATTCTTTTGTTTTTAAATCATCAAAAATACATAGGCTGCTTTATACAAGGATAAAATAAAGCAATAAAGCTTAAAGTTTCAAAATATTTTAATAATATAAATGAGCTACAATTGTTTCGCATTGCAGCATTATCGGCAGTTGCCCCAAGAAATATCTGCTATTCCATTAAAATTTTAAAAAAAATTACTTTATACAAAACCTAAATTATTTGGAGAACAAACCATTCTTAGATAAAAATACATAGAACTTGCATGCGAAATCAGTAAATTTTTAGAGTAAAATATTTTGGAACCAGTATGCCAAGAATAAAAAAGTTTCTGTACACATTATTTAAAAGTCAAAAAATGCTTATATAATCCATAAAAAGAACAGTTTTTATGTTATCCAAGATATATGAAACTTCTATAATTTAGTTTTGAAATGTTGAATGAAATATAATTATTGCGAGCCTTTCATTTTAAACAAAATTTCCAAGATTAAGAAAAAAGTAGTATTTTTTTGTAAATCATTAGAAATATAAACTTTATCCAAAACCTAAATATCAGTTATATACATTTTTTAACAATTTGCTGTTCGTAGTCTTGTTTTTCCATTTTGCGGTGACAATAGTTTTGCCTATTTATTCAGGCATTGTCGAACCGATATAAAATAGTTTTATCGGATTGTTTTTATTTCAATATAAACTAATAAATCCATTCTGGTTTTAATGTTATTTCATAATGATGGATTGTTCATATTATTAATATGGTTTAATTGGACATTTGTCATTATTTGTGTATAGAAAATAAATATACGACGGTAGTATAAATAAACTCTCATTATCAAGTTATAGCAGGCCCTTAATTTTAAAAAAATTTTGTGGTTCAGAGAATCCTTGTTTTTCCTTATTAGCTTTGACTACTCAGCCCTAGTTTAAAGCTCGAGTACTTTTCTTATATAATAAATTTAGTTTTAGTTTCCAACACAGCCGTAGGCTACTAGGCTATGGTGATGTGTTTTTTATTTATGTTCTAGTTTCACCCTTGATAATAAGAGTTGATTTATACTCTCAAAATTTTGTGTATTCATTTGTTATATACAAATGATGACAAATGTCCGATTAAACCATATTACTAATATATCCGAGCCCAGTAAGACAAAAACTGAATCATGTTATTTATAATTTTTTTTAGATATAGTGCATAGAATTCATCTGTGAAGAGTGAAATTTTTTAGAGTAAAATTTTTTTTCGGTATGTCTTCGAGAATTAAAAAAAAAATTCTTTACAATGAACCTAAATCACAAAAATACCTATATTTATAACAACAAAAATTATACATGGCCAACTAACTATATAATGTGATGAAGATATAAAAGCCAGATAGTGAAAGAATAAAGATTAGACTTTTCAGTTATGTTATTTTGGAAATGATAAAATAAAATTATTGACATATTTTGTTGCCTGCATGATCAGTATTTTCAGCATTAAACTTATTCTTTATCGAATTTAATAATGTGATATATGACAAAATAACAGATGTTTTTGAACAAATATGAAAGTTTAGAATATTATTTTTACAATGGTTACAAAATCATTACAATTCAAATTATATTAGAGGAGTTAATTTTTTAAAAAAAGTCTGACAATTATTAGTTTTATTCCATCATTAACAAATAACTTCAAACAGAGAATTATTAGTTATATGGGACTGTCAAGTATTGTTGGTTCAACAATAAATTGTCAATGGTGGTTTAACTTTAAATAATAATTTTGCGATTATCTGGGGTTGGCTATCACAGTCTCAATGCTGAAGGCTCCCTGAAAGAAAGGGTGTATGTATAGAAGCCCAGACAATCCCACATTTGTTTGAAAATTAGACCTCTACAAAATTCATAATTTTCACTGACGGCTCTCAGATGGATAACACAGATGCCTCAGGGGCAGACGTATACTCCAAGTTGTTCTCTCACTACACTTCAGTAGCCAAATATGCTAAATATTTTGAAGGAGATATAAAACCTATCTATGTAGTTCTTCAACAACCACTGTAGAGACCTTAACCCTTCGAAAAGGTATTCATCTTGGTGGATTCACAAGCAATGTCTTCGAACAAATCACCACATAGCAGAATATTGTACAACATAAAACAAGCTCTCAAGCAACTAAAAGCTATCCAGAAAACAGTTTCAATGTACTTTCCTCCATGTCGGCATGGAGGGTAATGAATAGGCTGATATGCTCGCCAAAAAGGAACAAAATGAACACCAATAAAATATCAATAGAAGCAACTTTCTTTAAAACCTTTTAATATACAAAGTGACTAATATATTCGAACTGGACGTCGCAAATCAATCCAACACAAAGAAGTGGAGGGATATTTACAAGAAGTGGAACAAAAACAAACAACCCAGAAAAGAAGCTGTTGCTAAGTTCAGACTTGGAACAAAACATGATTGCTTGGTAGCACATTTAGAAAAAGTTGGTATATACCAATCTAGGAACACACCATTCACCAAACGCCTGGTTCTGTTATGGACAAGGATAATTTGCTTGATTGTACTAAGCTTAATAAAGATCCAGTAAGGAGTAAATCACATGGCTAAGCTACATTGGAATGCCAGAGCTATAATGTTGAGATCACTTTTCTACCATCAACCCTAGAAACAACAATACATTTTTTATTTAAAGAAAGAACCAATCTTCGAATCCTTACCTGCAGCTCAGGATTAGAAGTCAACAAGGGGTTATTGCCAAGTACATTACTGGCCATGTTAGGATCAGCAGCCAAAGCTTGTAACATATTCTGTGTGTAAGGTGCCGACATCATATTCTGCATCATCTGAGGATTCTCCATAACTTGTTGCATCATAGTGGCCATTGTAGGATTATTAAATGGACTTGTAGGTATGCGTGGTGTGCTCGGTGTCCCACTTGTAGCATTAGGTGCTGGACCACCGCCCCATGGATTTGGTAGAGGATCTCTATTTTCCTGACCCTGTTGTGGGTTACTTCCATCTGTAACAAGAAACAGAATCTATTAGCAAATCTAATGCTGAGAACTGAAATTATCTAATATCTGTTGATTATACAATGGAGCCCATTGAACTAATTTGTCACCATTTTTTTTTGGTTCACTGTATGTAAAAATATTTTCATTCATCTTTCCTCAAATTTGGTGTTGGTTATACAAACACTCTACAAGATTTTTAACAAACAGTTAGTAAACTAAAAAAAAAAAAACTACTGTAAAAATTATACAAACATTTTTACAGATGCAATACAATCAACATACTAACCAAACAAAAATCTAATCACCAAAAATGTCACTTTATTAAAAAAAGTGAAAATCAACTATGGTTATAGTCTTAGATTTTGTAAATTATAATTTTAATATATATATGTATTTTAATAAGGTCTAAACTTACTTAACTTTTGTCATAAAATTGTTTTAAGTATAAATATTGTAAAATGAATTGAAGTTTAAAATGACAGCGGCCAAGGTTCATTTTAATTTTTAGATTTTTTTTTTTTTTTTGATTAACCTTTACATTTCGCCAAAATTTGAATGAAATCAGTACAGCCGATTTTTATAGATTACTAAGTTAAATGATGGTAATATGTTTTGTCACAGAGGCTATATTTTAGCAAAATTTGATAAAAAAGTTAGAACTTATTTTGAGAAAATCGGAATCTTGTGTTTTTATCATAAGACAGAAATCCCCCATTTTGAGTTTTTGAAAAAAACAAAATTTAAAAGCTAAATACCACTTTAGGCTTCTTGAGTCTAAAAAAGTGAATTTTACACATTGTAAGAAGGCTTTGCGTAAGAAGAAATGATCAGGTTGAGACTATTTGTTACGATTTCAATGTTCATGTAAATTGGATTTATTTTTTTAAAGATTTTTTAAAAAGATATATAATTAAGTGATAATATATAAAACGTAAATATCATTATTATCAACGAACATAATGATTGACTAATAACAAAGTTGGATGTAGAGGGAATAGCAAGAAGTTGTTTGCATCCTAGAAAATTACTATTATTTTTAATGAAATAATAAAGTTTTTAAAAATAGGCTACAACAATAATGTTATCTTAATTTATAAGTCCATTCATATTACTGTAATAATTTATTTTTAATTTTCTATGCATTAAAAATGACCAAATAAAAATAATTATATAACAAAAATAAAAAACACGACTGCAAAAACACAATATACAAAAATAAATTATACACAAAATTATATATTTTATGATTAAACGGAATGAAAATGTGAAATATAATTGTTTTAAGAAGATATGAAAACAAGGTATTACAATAAATGCTAAAGAATCTTATCCTAATATTTAGTTAATAAATTATGAATTTACATGTCAATTTTATACAATAGTGCAATTCTTATTATGTTATCAGTGCAGTATATCCCTTACTAACTTTCGACATACTTTGAACATTTATTATTTTTTTAATTTAATAATTTCTAATAACATTTTATACCATTTTACAAAATCCATACAAACAAAATATATAATTTCTAATTTATTACGATATAAAATTGCATATTGCAAAATTGTATAACATTGCAACATCTTCTATCACTTAGAAAATTTTGATCTTCGAATAACAATTTAAATACAGTCGGGGGCAAATTTTGATTAAGGAAACATTTTCAGATATGTATTTAGGAAACTATATATTTTGTGCATATAACTTATTTTATATATCTTCTTTTTTTTTTAAAGATTATAGACAAAAAATTTTATGTGTCTCCAAGATCTGTCTTGTAAATCAGGCTCTGCTTTTTTACAGTTAATACACTCCAGTTTGTTGAGGACTCTCATGAGACGAATATTTTCGCTCAGACCTCTAACAACAGCCTCATTTTCTTGTCTCGTCCAAGGGTTTCTTATAACGGCTACCTTTTTAGTTTTATTGTTATCCTGCTGGTTTTTATTTTTCGATCGAGAGGGAAGTGTAATTTCTGTGGTACCAGAGGGCTCTTCACAATCAGTCCTCAATATCAGAAGGGTTGTCATTTTTATTCTGATCCACTTTTATTTTGCAATCGTCAATATTTACCTGAAGTTCAGTGAGTGTCTTTCTCGACTCTTTGTGCATCTCACCTTTTTCCATATTTAATAAAATTTTGCTTATTTTTGTTAATTGAAGAGTATTTTCTGGTAACCGGTAATATTCCCGGTGTATTCTAATATCATGCTCAAGAAATTTGGCTAATTGGTCCATTTCATTTTCTGTAAGCTGCAGCAGTTGGCACATTGTTGCTACATGTTTCCTTAAATTTATTGAAGTAAGCAAATGAGGAGCTACTGCTTCCACATCTGTTACCAATCTTCCGCATAACTCGGCAAGCGTCTTCACAACTGTTTGAGGTACCAGGTATGGCAAACAAATATTGGTTACTTTTTTGGAATATCTGCTCCTTCTCTCATAGAAATTAAAAGATCTACATTCTCTATCATTTTGGAGGTAAGAAGGACAGGTACATTTCTATTACGTTTCCCTATTATCTCAAACCTTGTCAAATTGCGGGTTAAAATTACTGACAACTAAGTTACAAAGAGGGTCTACATGCCTACGTTCTTTTCAAGATTTAAACAAAGAAATTGTTACTGGGAATTCCCGCCATGTAACATTTGTTCTATTATGACATTCAGGTAGAAAATGCCAGGTGTTCATAGTTAAGTGTAAACACCTGACAGGTAGGCCTATGTATTTTTGGATAGAAAAATACAGTAGAAAATTTACCTCATTTTAACCCTTTAGGGGTGAAATTTTACAAAATCCTTTCATAGTGTACGCATACATAACATGTCGAAAGTTCCTTCCAAATTTGAAGTCTCTAGCTTCTATAGTTTTGGCTCTACGTTGATTCTCAGTCAGTTAGTCAGGGCAAAGATCCTTAGGCCCATGAACAAATAGGTCTAATGTCATTATTCATACGACTGTATTGTCTTTTATTTTTTAGACTTTTATTATTATTTTTTAATTGTCTTTTTTTCATAAAATTTCTATTATTAGTGTTGATTTATAAAGCGTTAAAGTTTACGATAGGCTGTAGGCCTATCAACTATTTACCTACAAATCAACATATAAAAAGTGCTGTGGTTTACGTAGTCACTACTAGTATGGGAATTGAATAATAATTACGCCTAGGCTATGAATAAAAAAACAACTAGCCTATAATCTTAACTATATTAAATCCTTTTAATTTCAATTTATCTTAGTAATATCTCCACATTTAAGTAGAAATAAATGAAAAACCTAAATCTTCTTTTTGAAAATAAACAATATTTTTGTTTAACGATATTATTAACCTTAAAGTTATAATACAATTTAGTAGTTGTGTTGATTTTTAAGCTAGTCAGATATATAAACGCAAATGTACATTATTACACCTACTAAATTTGTAACCCTTAAAATAACAAAACAAAACTTAAACATAACATTAAGTGATTCACTTAGTTATTTAAATATTATAGGTGATGGCTGAAATCATCGGCTTCTTTACCGACTTCAAAGCAATGTGTCCCTTTTGTAATAGTGTGTGGTCTGCCTAAGAGCAGACATTTTAAAACATTTAAAAAATTGCATAAGAGAGGGGAAACATTTAGTTGACATTAGAAACATTATGTTTTCATATTTCTTCAATATTATAAACTTAAAGGGGAAAAAATTGGAAAATGGAACTTATTCAGAGCAAACGTTGGGGCAATTGTACAACAAAAATTAAAACGCAATTTTAGGCTACGATAAATCAAGATTATCCCTCCTTAATATCCGCCATTCCAGATTGTCCGGTGACCTCTTTAAGGCTGATAACAGGGACTCCTTAAAAACAATGAAAAAGATAATATCAAAAAGGTAACCCCTATACCACAAATGTGAAAGAAACTAATTTATTAAAATAAAAATAATTATTAAACTAGAGAAATAACTAATTAGAAACAAATAAGTCAGTTAGTTGACTTTTAGTGTTGTTCTTAGCTGTTACATCCCTCTGAAGATGCCAACCTTGTTGCTAAAATGATCATTAGGGTTTAATCAAGTAAGATCTCTAGTTTAATAATTATTTTAATTTTATTAAATTAGTTTCTTTCACATTTGTGGTATAGGGGTTACCATTTGATATTATTTACCACGCCACAGTGCTCTTGTATTATTGTAATAATGAAATAGATGTTTTTGTCGATATATATTTCCTTAATGTGAAAATATAGAACGTCATAATATAGGCTTACTTACAAACGCTAGGTCTTGCATAGAACCTAGACTTCGTAGGAAGATATTTATCAAACAAAAATTAAGTTCAGCTGAGTTGGCCTCTTGTTCCAGGTTTCTATTCTATACGTAACGGTACCCGCAATAAAACAGGCGGGAATACCCGGATCTCGAAGATGGCGTGACTCTCCTGTCCTGTGTGTCAACGTGTAAACTCAAATGGACATAACGACAGTAGCGTGCCTGGTGGACATACATATTATACACCTTACATGATGTTTGGCTCTAAACATAGATCCCCCGGAATATTTTGGTGGGGTGGTCATGTGACATCTAGAAAGCCAATAGCGAGCAAAAGCACTACGAGATCCGATCTCGATCCACTGGTCTGTAAACACGCTTCGGATCTTGGATGATATGTTAAACACACACAAACACACACACACACACACACACACACACACACACACACACACACACACACACACACACCAATACGATAAGCTATGTCCTAAATAAGCATTCAATTATTGGAAGTTCATAAACAGATAATAAAAACAATTACAGTACTTAAATACTGATGAATAAATAAAATCAAAATTGTAAATAGAATAGCGAGCGACATACATCTTTGTTAGTTGCACGGTTAGCCAATCAGAACTAAGTAACTTTAAAAACAGATGTTCTGAAATTAAATCAAATATCGTTGAGACTAATTCAAAGCTATTTGAATAATATAAAAAGTGTTAAAAAAATATGTTAAGTAAAATTAAAATTGTTTTAAATTTACAAAATTACAATAAATGTTAAAAATAAGTTATATATACATAAATTTAGGCAGTTTAATATATACATAAAATATATTAATCTCATAAGAAAATTTTGTAAACTAGGTGAAATACCAGAGAAATAAGAGGAGGAAGAAGAATTAAAATTTGGAATACAGGATGTTATAACAATGAAAAAGATGATTCTTATAATAGGTCTGATCCTTAGTACATCAGTTTAGCTTAAGTCTTTGTTAAGCTGCCTTGTAAATGCTGTTGCTGGCGAAACCATGGTCGGCAAGACTCAATAAAATTGTAAAATATACTAAATATTGTGTTTGTTTTTTCATTAAAATGGAGTTCTACCAAGTACCTTCGGTCAATAGTGTAAATCGTATAGATCTCAAATAATTTGTAAATTCAATATTGTATATGATTAATAAAGTATTGTAAATATAGACTTGTGCCTGATTGTTTTATAGTAAGCAGAGAATAAGTTAAATATAAAAGTTTGCTACACAAAAAGATAGATAAATAATTAATATATAAAACTAAATCTCTTTGATTATTTTTTTATAACACCAAACACACATTCACTGAATTTATCACTTCTAATACAATTTTATTGCTATAAATTTAAGGTTACTTTAGTTTGAATACTGAACTTGGGTATTCACTCAGAATAACAACTTGTATAACTATTCTAACTTTTTTAAATAATCGTCTAATAACTGTTAGGAATTAGGATAGTTTTAGCTAGAAATAGAGCCTAAGTTATTTTTAAAAAGCCAAAAAAGACAACAAAGCAAGGTAACCGTCATTTATGTTAAAATGATATATAAACCATTGGGTGGGAAGAAACTTTGACAGTGGGTCAAGATTGATCAAGGGAAAGTGCTGCAGGAAATTTGTTGGGTCATATTCGGCCAAATCAGATTTGGAATCTCCCGTGAACGTAACAGGATATTTCTCCAGAGGTTGGCGGACTTTGTTGGGTCAAATTCGGCCAAAACAAACTTGGAATCTCCCGTGTATGTAACGGGAAGTTTTTCTAGAGCTTGGCAGGCTTAGTTGGGTCATATTCGGCCAAATCAGATTTGGAATCTCCCGTGAACGTAACGGGATATTTCTCCAGAGGTTGGCGGACTTTGTTGGATCAAATTCGGCCAAAACTAACTTGGAATCTCCCGTGTATGTAACGGGAAGTTTTTCTAGAGCTTGGCAGGCTTAGTTGGGTCATATTCGGCCAAATCAGTTTTGGAATCTCCCGTGAACGTAACGGGAAATTTCTCCATAGCTTAGTGGACTTTGATGGGTCATATTTGGCCAAATCAGATTTGGAATTTCCCATGAACACCAATGGGAAATTTCCCGTGGCTTTGTTGGGTCATATTCGGCCAAATAAATTTGGAATCTTCCGTGAACGTAACGTTCCTGCAGTGGCTTGAAGATAGCCTGACAGAATTGGCGAGTAAGAGCTTCCTAGGAGTATTGAGACTTCGGATGAGAATCCACAAGAATGTAAGCAGGGTGAGCAAACTTCGTGTATTAAGAAATTTGTAATTATTTCAATCAGATATTAAACTATAACGTAGAATCAAATCTTTGAGTCTCAACAATTAGTCGTTCTGGATTAATAATAATAATATCATAGCATTGTAATACGATAGGAGATAGTTATTCTTGTTAATAAAGGTTAATTGAGTACTGAACCATTTGATTATATTGAAAATAAAGAACCCAGGCAATTTAAAGAAACCAATCCTAATAAATGGTGCATCGGCCATGCTTTTACTTTTTATTAATATAACAGATAAATACCAAGGATTTTTACTAAAAAAAAGTTTTTTTAACCATTTTTAAAATTAGTTAAAAAATTAGTAACATAACATAGTTGAAAACTATTGTTGAGTATTGTTGAATTCTTATCGGCCATGGGTTTAGTATTTACTAAAAATTCTATTGCCTTATTTTATTATTTGTTGCTTTTATTGATTGACTGTAGATTTGAAGTTAATTTACTTGATAAACGTTAGTTGGAAAAATTTGTTATAGACAAATTAATTTATCTTTATTTAATGTGTAGCTTCATTATTATTTAAATTTGTGGAGGATTACTTGTTCATATTAATTGGTTAATTTGTTAAATTGTGTTTGAACGTTAATTTGTAATTAGTTATTTATAAACTTTGAGAAAAATTTGAGAAATATTGTATATTTGAAGTAACATTTATATGCAATTTGTTACTATACTTTGAGGTTGTCAAATTTTTGTTCTCTCTGAAGATTATTAATTACTTTTATGAAAATTTGTTTAATCTGTTGACTTAAGAATTATTCATTTATTATACAGTTTGAGTCAATGATTTTTGAATATATATATATAGTATGAATGCATACTATATACTATGATTACTATGCATACTATGATTTTTGATATATATGGTATGGTTGTTATAATTTTGAAATATTTAATATTGTCAGGGGTCAACTTTAAGTTAGTTTATTGTGTTTCACAAGCGATGAACTGAGTGGACACAAGAAATACTTATGTAAGGTTTATTGAATATGAGGTATTGTGTGTAGGTTACATTGCATGCTGAGTAGGGAAATTCCTTGGAGTTGGATTGTTTATTTCTGTATACTAAATCTTAGTCAATTTGTTTCTTTTTCCTGCGAAAAAGTCATCATGGTAATAGACTTATAAAGGATAATGGAGGTTTATTTTTTATCTTGGTGAATTTAGTGGCTGAGACGATTGTAAACAAACGTTGTCATAAGTCATTCTTTGGTTGTAATACTAATTGGTTGACATAGCAAGGTTACGCAAGGAATGCTTCATGGCATTTGATACTACATTCATAGTTGTAATCTATTAGATATTTCCAGATACATGATTACATCACTTACAGACTTTGAATAAATGTTACCTTGATGAATTTGACATTGAATGAAATCAAGAATTTTAATATAAAGTTTGTTAGAATATTGCTAGATCAGAATATTGTTATTACTAAAAATCAATTTTTAAAAACATAATTAAGGGAGACTTTTGTTAAGGAAGAAATAGAGAGTTTTGAAGTTCAAAAAGAGATTAGAATTTTTTGTAGTATAAAAAATGTTTTAGTTAAATTGAACTTAATTGTTAGAGGGGGAAAAAAAGAAAGAAAAAAAAATAATAAAATAAAAAATAATTTGGGGAAAATTAATTAAAGTTGATGAATTAGTGAAGAAAATTATAATAACAACATTAGGGAAAAAGTTTTAAAGGTTTTTTGTACCATAAATGATTGGTCGTACCAGAAAGCTGGAGTGTTGGATTGATGTATTTAAAAGAGGTTTCTGTGTATTTCAAATGATTTGACGTCGAATTAAGGTATTCTGTGAATTTTACAGATGATCGGCGAATGGTGTTCTGCGTTTTTTACGGCAAATAATGTTTTACGACGATTCTATGGAAATAAAATTCTACAAAATATATGTTCTACGGTTATACAACGGATTAATTAATACTCTACAATTCTACGAAAGAATATAATGTTCTGCATATTTTTATAACAATTTTTATGACGAATTTACAGCGAGTTTTAGAATCAAGTGTGAAGTAGTATGATAAAGTTATAATATTTACAAAAAAAGAAGAAATTCTAAGATGGAGAAATTATAGTTGATAGATTGAGTAAAGTTAGTTTTAGGCCACAAATAATTTTTCCCAATTTACATTGGATATTTGAAATAGTTCTAATTGTTAAAATTTAGGTGAAGTTTAGTAAAAGAAAAAATTTTTGTGACCTAGTCATGAAAAAAAAATTAAAATGATGTTTCTAAAAAAAAGTATGTTGAAATTATAGTTTTTGATAGGTTTCCTTAAATAAAAATTATGTAAACATATAAAAAAACAATTATTATATAAAAGGATGAAATTTTTGTTTTGCTTGTTCAAATTATAAGTACAATAAGTTTATAAGTAAGTCTAGTATTATGAATGATTGTTGTAAAATTTGTATGATTAATGTACAATACAGAATGGCTCTAACCAGAGGGGTTGAATAGTGTAATAATTTTTAGACAGAGAGGGTAGTTGATTTTAAAAATTGCAAAGATATTAAAACATGACATTTGTTCAGTGACAGCAACCAGTGTGCAGGACTGTTGAAAAATTGATAATTCTTTTGTTATTGTTTGATAGTTTCAAGGCTAAGTGATATTGCTGGCGACCAAAACGGAGAGCACTTCAACAAGTTTAGCCAAGTTTAGTGCAAGATGAAGAGGAGATAAGAAATAAAGAAGATAGTATTGGTTACCCTCGTCTATTCTCAGAACCACTCCTGATGATTTACGTTACATGACATCAGCAAGGACCCATCATAAATCTGGTGATGTAGATGGGGCTGATGAGGAAAAATTGGCAAGGTGGCCAGAACATAATTTATGTCACTGTACTTTGTAATAATATTTGTGAATATTTGATCAGCATCTGATGTTACATGGTTTGATTATGAATTATGATGTATATTATTGTATTTGTTTTTATATATCATGTTAAACTACATTAAAATTTCAGATCACCAGAAATATAGTTTGTTTTGAACTTATGAGTGTTAAAAATGTGACATATAAGTTGTTTTTGATTTATGAAAATTGTTGCTAATTGTAAAAATTTATTTTTTATTTGTATGAAGTATATGTACTGTATGTCAGTTCTGATGCAATATTTTGGTATAGTGGTGATGTATTTTTATGTATAGTTTTGTATGTTTTGTTTGTTTCTATTTTGTACAAATAAAGTGAAATTCTCTGGAAACATCGGGATGATATTTTGAGGGTGCAAGTGATGTTAGGAATTAGGATAGTTTTAGTTAGAAATAGAATCTAAGTCCTTTTTAAGAAGCCAGTATGACAACAATTATTGTAACAGACCTGGAAACTGACAAAATTGCTTACTTTGCAAGCAAGGCAGATGTCATTGATGCTACAATGATATATAAACCCTTGGGTGGGAGGAAACTTGGTCAGTGGGCTAAGATTGATCAAGGGAAGGTGCTTCAGGAAGTCTTGAAGTTAGCTAGACAGACTTGGCGAGTAAGAGCTTCCTGGGAGAATAATTCTTGAAGATAGCCAGACAGACTTGGCGAGTATGAGCTTCCTAGGAGTATTGAGACTTCGGACGAGCATCCACAAGAATGCAAGCAGGGTGAGCAAACTGTATTAAGAAACTTGTAATTATTTTAAAGTCAGATAATTAACTATAACGTAGAATGAGATCTGTGAGTCACAACAATCGGAGTCATTCTGGATTAATAATAATAATAATATCATAGCATTGTAATAAGATAGGAGATAGTTATTCCTAAACTTGTTAATAAATGTTCATTGAGTACTGAACCATTTGATTATATTGAAAATAAAGAACCTAGATAGTTTATAGAAACCAATTCTAACACAACCATGCGATTATCTGTCTTAAATTAGACAGACAGCATCGGTTGGAGTTTTCTCGAAAAGTGTATAAGGTCTCGCCTTAGGAATTTCCTACTTTTTCTAATAACTAGCTGACTTAACATGACATCATTTGGATTTGAAGTTTACAAAAGGTTTTTGGCTTACTTAATAGAAGCGACACACAGGATTTGATCTGAACAGTGTTGTCAGATTGACCATATTGTCCATTTGATATTGAGCCTCTTAAACCTAAAATTTTAATTACACACACGTTCCTATTATATGTAGAAATAATGATATGATTTAAATATCTTGCTTTGAATATCGCACATCTTGTTCCGTATTAAGTTGTCAAACCAAAGTCCAATATTTCGCTGATAAGCCGATGTAAACAGCAGATAAACTACTAACATATCTTGATCAAAACCGAGATTATCCTATTGGTTACACCACAATCAGTAATTATCAGACAATATTTACTTTAAGTTAGACTTTGAAAATGATAAGCTCAAAAATGTGAACCATTACAGTACCTTCTGTGGGAATAGCAGGCACTGATATAGCAGATGTCCTAGCAAAGAAACATTCTGCATGTGAAATCAGCTACGAAACTCATTTAAAACAGAACATGTCAAGAGACTTCCAAAAAGAAGCACAATTCTTGTGAAGTAGTAAAAAGTGGAAACACATACAAGAAGAGTGGCAGTACAAAAAATCAACCGAGTGGAGAAGCTGCTGCTTATTTTTGCTTTGGCACTAGACTAGACTGTTTAATAGTCCACTTAAATAAAAAAAATTATAATGTGTTGTTACCAGAAGAACCAACTCATTAATAAGGAACATCTTGAGTTTACAGAGTTTGACGCTGAATATCAAAAATTTGAATTTTTCAAAGCTGTCATAACTAATGTGTTAATTCTCACAAATTCTATCATTAAAAAAACAACAATAGTTCATGAAATAAAAGAACATCTATTATTACACGAGTATATTCCATTACCTGTATTAGCGTCAGAATTAACTACGTAAGGATTGCGTACAAACTGTTCATTGGCTGCATTCAACATGGGTTCCTGTATATCTCTGTACATTCTCTGTAAAGCATTGTATCCACCTTGAACAAACAAAACATTACTCATATATTTGTTATGGTACAGCTTTGTTGTATAAAAATTGTCTTAAAATAATAAAAAATTCCATAGTCATTAATCTTTAACATTGCAATGACAGGTTAGTTTACCCTGTAGGGTCAATTGTTTGTCTAATACAAGTGTTTAGTCAACAATTTATATAAAACTAATGAGTCATTACGGATTATCATTGTTGTATATGACTTTGTTCGAAACATTCTAAACAATATTTCTATGTCAATGTATTAAGTATTTTGTAATTATTACAATTTTTCAGCAAGCGGAAAACCAAAATAAAATAAAAAAACAAACAAACAAACAAATTCCAAGTTATATACAAAATAAGCGTTTGTTTATAAAAAAGTAAAAAATATACAGTTTTTATAAAATATATTTTGGCAAAATAAAATATTACTAGTCATTTCCAGTTAAGGATTTTAGTCATTATGTATAACTGACCGAAGGCTAACAGAACACCAGGACGCACTTCTAAGGTGTTTACTTTGTGGTGGACAGCATTGTGTATTCTAAAACGATAAGGCCAACACCAGGAGGCATTCCAACATAGGCTCCAAATGAACCGAAAATCAATGAGTTGTTGTAACTCCTGATGTTTTCTAGATAATGTTGTGAAAGTGGTGTATCACTTGTAATTAGATTTTGTAAGTTTGGATGGGCCTGGGGAATATCTATCTTTATATTGTACTTTTGTGACAATAGTGGCGTTCTGGCAATTTCACAATAAAACATCAAAGTACTGCAAATATCTACATTCATCAGAAAGATCACCTATATCAAAATAGAGATTGTTAATATCAAATGAACGTGTAATCGTAAAATAATGATGAGGTCTGAGGTTCATGTTGCCATCAAAAAATTGAACCTGTTGGATCACGATTCAGTAGTGTTGACATAGGAAGACGTTTCACATGCACATATGTTTGACGCTTTAACCTACTATCCGGTAAATGTCCACGCGCGTGGACGATGAACGACAGATAGTTCAATTAAAACACATATTTTGCAATTCAATATTTCGCCCACTTAAAATCGTACTATCGCCATAAAAAAAATACCGTTGGAAAGCTAATGTTTCGTAGATGCATAATCATGCAAAAAATATTCCACAAAAGTTATAAATAATATTCCAAAAATTGCTGAATTTATCGTATTTTTTATACATAACGTCAAAGATTTGTGCAGATAACTTTTTTACAAAACAAGGTTATGTTTGTGTAACATTCCCGATTCGAAATTTCTGTCAGACAGATTAAACATAACACTGCTCTATAGATCGCATCTTTCTGTTTCTATCGATCGTTTCCAAATGCGTCTAAGTTTTATAGTTTTTATTATATAAAAATTAAACAAAATCAAGAATTTTAGTCATTTTTACACGCTAAAAATTTCATTTTTTCCAATTCAACTTTTATCCTAGTAGATATTATATTATCAAAATGTATTATATATCATTTTAAAGGTAATGTTTCATTCTATCATAACCAAGTTTAGAAAATTTTTTGACACCAACAGTTGAAAAATACTACTTGACTCAAGTAACCGTTCATAGCGCTAGTTTGTGTCACTTTGCCTTGGCGAGGTTTATTTAGAAAAACTCACCTATATGTTCATATAATATAACGAAACGGTAATATTTGTCCAAATGTTACAAGTTGACGATATTATATAGTATTTTTCTTTCTCTTTCGAACTATGAAGTCGAAATTATCCTAAGTTATATAGGTTATGAGTTATAACCATTCTAGGAAATGATCCTCTGAACTTTCAGACCGGTTTGCGATATTCAGTGTCTAGACAGTCTTGAAGAATCCGATCTTTATTTTTATACAAACTTGTCGTTTTTGATATAACTGTAAAGAGGAGGTTTCAATGTTTAACCTTGTATTTGAAACACATCTGTAGAAGGGAAAATACAAAGGCTGTGGTACTTTATAAAACCTAGAATAACCTCAATTTGTTACTTCGATCGCAAGGTTTTTGCCGATGTGGAAATTTCAAAGTGTAATAGCTTTGTGTTTTTATAGTGAATATAAGATTCTTGAAGTGATTGTTTTATTATAATTTGTTTATACAACTTAAAATAAATGTGTCAATGTTTTCAGAGTGTAGTTATTTGAGTGATAATTCATATTTTCGACGTATTTTGCAGGCCTAGTCTAGCCTACATGATGTGCTTTTGGAACTTTTAGTTTCAAGAAACCATTTATTTATTATAATATGTATATACATAATATATAAATGTATATACAACTTATAATAAATGTGTCAATGTTTGTAGAGTGTATTTATTAGAGTGATATTTCATATTTTTGGTTTTTTTCCACAGCCCTAGCCAAACCTAACCTCAACGTCTAGGCTATTGTGAAGGTAGATTTTTATCATAAATGACCCATGTCTAATGAAAATTTTATAAATTGATTTTTCTTTTTAGCAACTTGTATCCACAAATATATTACAAATCTTTAGTAATTGTTGAAAATATTCAAAAAAAATTTTGTAGGATTTACATTACCATTTCTGTGAAATTCTTGCCTGCGCTACTCTCGGATTTTTTGGTATTTCACATATAAACTCCAAATGTTTACATCTAACATTTTTTTTCACTACACAGCTAAATTATATGCACCTTTCTAAATATAATAATATATAGAATTTGTGTTTTCCATACATATTACTATTTTTGGTAAATTTTTGAAAAGAAAAGTATAAAGTTACCTTCTTCGAAAAAAGTTAATTTTTTTTTGAAAATGTAACAAATGTATTTTTTTCCCCCTAAATATATTCACAAATATATTACAAATCTCAAGTAATAGTTGAAAAAATACAAAAAAAAATTTTGTATGGTTTACATTACAATTTCTGTGAAATTCTTGGATTACTCTTGGATTTTTTGCGTTACTCTTGGATTTTTTGGTATTTCGCATAAAAACTCCAAATATTTTACATCTAACATTTTTTTCCACTACACAGCTAAATTCTATGCACCTTTCTGAATATAATGACATATAGAAGTTGTGTAAAAGATATATATTACTATTTTTAAATGAATTTTTGAAAATAAAATGATGAAATTACCATTTTTTGTTCAATATTTTTTAAAATTTTGAAAATGTAACAATTTTTTTTTGCCCCCAAATATATTGATAAATATTACATAAAACTTTTGTATATCTTAGAAAAATAAGGTAAGCTTTTGATTTTGGGTGATACAGGTTTTTCTGAAAAAAGCTATTATCATTTTTGACATCTAACATAATTACTCCAAAACCGTTTCAAAATTTTTTTTTTTTTTTTTACATAGATGAATTCTATGCATCTTTCTGAGAAAAATGATATCTTATAAGTTAGGTTTTGTATACAAATAATATTTTTTATTAATTTTTTAAGAAAACAAAACTTTTACAAAACCTTTAACATTCACCGGTTACAGGGTTAATTACTATATAGTGTGTGAATTACGTAACAAAAGATAGACTGTATGGTGTTATCACCTCAAGTTAATGTGACATAGTAACTAACATTAAGTAGTTAGGCGTGATAGAAATAAGATAGAAGAACTATGTAAGTGTAGCAATTATACTATTTTTTAGGTTGTCACTAATCTGTTTCTGAATTACTCAATTAAAAATATTATGACCTAAGAGTTAGGTCGTTCATATTTAACGATGTCCCTCTTGCACATCTGCATGAGTTGAAGATCTTACAACGACTGATTTACATTTCACTCTCTACTCTAGACATAATTAAAGGAAATATCATAATTATATCATATCAAAATTAATCTAAACTATTTCATTGATCTAGGAAAATTATTCAAAATTCATAAAAAAGAATGTGCAAGTTTATAAGTGTAGATATCAGTATAGATCGGCCTAACATCAAAAATTAGATGCACCTAGAACCTTCTCTTAAAGGACGAAAAGTCTATAGAGAAAACTAATAACACCATCGTATCAAGCATAATCTGATGCATAATAAATCCCTTTTGCAAAAATTCCCAAGCTTGTATCAATAATTTGCTAGAAAACAAAATATAATGCTCTTTATAATTTCTAAACTGGACGATTCTTGAAATATCCGCTAGCGACAACAGATCCGTCCCCCAAGCTACTAACTTGATTGCTGATTGGTTGTTATAGTTAAGGAAGTTGTAATGGATTTCGATGTACATTGTATTCTAATTTTATTCAAATTAATTACTTGAGCATGTAATTTTAAAAGAGAAATTATTTAGTCATATTGTATGTTAATATAATATCTTTTATTTAATTAAAGTAATATGTTTTCAAAATTAATACCATCAAATCATTTAGAAAGAAATTAAATCTGTACATTATCCTTTAAACGGGCACATATCGACAGCAACAGTGATTCAGAAGACGTGTCAAGTCAAATTAGTTCACATTTCATTCGTCCATTAAAAGAATGAAGCCAATCTTCCATTATAGAACTGGTCAACAAAGCTTTTTTTCGTCACCATTATAAACATTTTTATGTTCATATCCCGCAACTAAGTCTTTAATTTTTGTTTTCCAGTCTGTTACAGTCTTCATATCAACATTATTAGCTTCACCACATACAGAATTGAAAACAATGTTATGACGATGTTTAAAACTCTCAAGCCAATCATTAGATCCTTGAAATTGACATTACCTAACTTTTTTGCCGTCTCTAAAGCTTCAGTTTGTATCAATGATCCTGAAATTGGCACTCCTTCAGCACGAGCACTGACAAACCACTCAAACATAAGACGATTTAATTCGTCATATTGAGTACAATTGGCGATACGCTTCACATGTCCAGTTGTTCCTTTTAACCACCGATCTTTAATTTTAACTCTATTTTGCAAAATGTCATTATTTTTATACAAAACCTAACTTATAAGACATCATTTTTCTCAGAAAGATGCATAGAATTCATCTATGTAATAAAAAATAAATAAATTTTTGAAACGGTTTTGGAGTAAGTATGTTAGATGTCAAAAATGAAGTTATAATTTTTCAGAAAAACCTGTATCATCCAAAATCAATAGCTTACTACCTTTTTCTAAGATATACAAAAGTTTTATGTAATATTTGTGAATATATTAAGAAAAAAAATAAATAAATTTGTTAAATTTTCAAAATTAAAAAAAAAATTTACGAAAAAAGGTAAAATGATCTTTTTTTCCTCAAAAATTCACAAAAAAAAGTAAAATATATTTTGTACACAACTTCTATAAATCATTATATTCAGAAAGGTGCATAGAATTTAGGTGTGTAGTGAAAGAAAATGTTAGATGTAAAACATTTGGAGTTTTTTTGTCAAATACCAAAAAATCGGAGAGTAACAGAGAGAATAATTTCACAGAAATGATAATGTCCACAATACAAATAGATTTTTTGGAATTTTTTCAACGATTGTAAGATATTTGTGAATATATTTAGGGAAAGAAAAAAAAATTGTTACATTTTCAAAATAAAAAATATTGTTTTTATGAAAAAAGGTAAATTTATCCTTTTTTTTCAAAAAATCATCAAAATAGTAATATTTATGGAAAACCGATCTCTATATATCATTATATTCAGAAAGGTTCATAGAATTTAGTAGTGTAATGAAACAAAAGTTTGAAAAATAATATTCGAGTCAGTATGGCAAAGAACAAAAAACACACAAAAATAGAAGGCTAATTTTTTGTTCAAAGTCCAATTGAGCATAGAAATAATTGTTTTCCATTTTTTAGTATTTTAAGATTAAAAACATTTTCTAGTATAAATGTGAATAACTATTGGTAAAAAAAATCAAATTCTAAAATTTTCAAAATAAAAATAACGTTTTCCCCTAAAAAGTGGTACTCGACAAGTGAGGTTAGGTTTGAAACCTCGACAATTTAGGCGTAATTAGTAACTTTCTAAAGCTAGGCCTAAGACAAAATCACTAGATTTCACTAAAACCATAAACTTTACAAAGAATAACATACATATACACTTGTATAATCAAATAAAACACTCAATATAAGAAAATTTACTTTTAGGCCTAGGTTTACAACTTACCTCTTGGTTAGTCCAAATATAAACCATTCAAAAATTAGAACTTCACTCAAAAAAATAAACTTTTGAAATAAAAACACATATATTGTAACTTGTATACACAATTTATATACAATTTGTATACACAAACCTAACAAATTACAGAAATATGTAATCCCAAAACATAGCGCCACGACTTTCCTAAACGTACCCTATATCAAGTAATACCAACTTGTAGAATGAAATCTCCTCTACAATATACTGTAAAAATCGGTTACAAAATGTCGATTAAAAAATCGATTATCTTATTTAGTAAACTGCACCGAATGCCAAGTGAATTTCGTTCCGTTAGGTTTCTACTATGGTCAAGTAGAAATATCTTGCGATCTATGACACACAGAACAATTTGTAAACTACGAATAGAAAGAGAAAGATGTGTTCTATAGAACAGTGTTTTGGTCGACCTGTTTGACAGAAAAATAGATTTGTGATCATATGGTTAAAAATGGCGTCGCTTTTACTAAAAACCACACTGTTTAAATCTTTGATTTTACGCATAAAAACTATGCGAACTTCACCAATTTTTGGAATATTATTTATATCGTTTTGTGGTATTTTTTTTTTGCATGATTATGCATCTATGGAACATTAGCTTTCCAACGGTATTTTTTTTTATTGCGATAGGACAATTCTAAGTGGGTGAAATGTTGAATTGCAAAGTACGTGTTTTAATTGAACTATCTGTCATTCATCGTCTACGTACGTGGAAGTTACCAGATGGAAGTTTAAATAACACAGTGAATTCTTTACCTGAACGTTTGTTTTTTTTCATGTTCTTCAATAACTTTTATTTTTTCTTCCAGCGTAAGCATTTTATGTTTCGATGACATTACAAATCATTGTACTGTATGTACACACTATCACAAAAATACGTAAAAAACTATTTAAAAAAAGTAACTAAATTACAATAAGTACTATATGTAGGTTACAGTATAAAAACTATTTTTTAATGACTCTAAATTTAGTTCACACGTTCGAACAATATCACTTATTGTATGTCAGGCAGTAGGCACAAAACTGAGAATAGTGAGACTAATGTACAGTGTAGTGTAGACTAATGTACACATGTGTACAGTACAAAACAATTCTGTGATGCAGTACCCTAATTCTCAGAATAAACGGGACTTATAGCGGCAAAAAGTACAGTAATGTAAAGAAGGATGGGGCGAGGGGTTATGATTCCTAGAAACTGCCTCATTAGTGCATGTAGCTGCTGAGGTTCGCCAAAAGCGATGATTGTTTGAAGTATACAGAAGTAATGCCGTGGCGGTGGTGCTCTTTGACATCTTCTCAAGTTCAGTGCATAAAAGATGAAAAAGTCCTTGAAAGTTTTGTATTTGAGCTGAGTTGCACTAAGTTGATGATTGTTTGATCTGTACAGAAGTAATGACGTGGTTATACGCGGTTTCGCTTTACGCGGCACTTTCCCACAATGCATCTACCGCTTATAAAGGAGGCTATCTGTACCCAACAAAATTTCCGTTTCCGCGTTAGACAGTTTTGTATTAAATTACATTGGTGCACGCAATTTATATTCCGTTTTAGGCCCAGGTTTCCGTTTTAGAAAGGGTCCGTTTTAGGCAGGTTTTACTGTATATCCAATGAGTCTATAACAGAAGTTGGCTGTTTAGACATTGTGATATTATATGTTATGGCATTTAATTTAGAGTTTGTAGACTACAAGAAACGACGGAATCAAGTGGCCTATTGCATAGTTGTTTACAAATCTCGCATGTTGTTCTAATGTCATGTATGTTTAGTTATTGTGCTTTTTTGGTTATTTACTGTGTTAAATTGTTATTTTTAGTGTCCTTATTGACAAATTGTGTAGTGTGTTCCAGTTTTAAGTGTATGTAACAATATAAAATCTTTGTGGAAATGGATAGAGAATACAGCTTCAAGTGAAATTGACAGACAGCTTGAAGTTGATCTATCTGACGATAATGTTTCACTTGCTTCCGAACGATCTGATTTATTTAGTGAAGATAATGATAGTGATCCTTCTTATTATTTATAAAATGATTCCATCAAACGTAATAGGCCTTTTTTTTACACACCGAGACTTAGACCCTGCTTACATAACCTTCCATCCACTTTAACCAGGCCTAAACACTCCCCTATAATCTAATAAATAATATAGACAATTTGTTTAGTACTATAAATAAATGGAAAAGGTTTGAACATATGAGGCAGGTCCCATACTTTTGGAACATTCTACATATAATACAGTATGAGTTTATATACCATTTTAATAAGGAAGATGACAATAAATTTTATTTTTATTTAAAATATCAACAAATGGTTTTTTCCGTTACCATGGAAATAACTTTAGATGAATGTAAGATTTGGTAAAGGAAAGATCAAAATTTATTGAATATAATTGAAATTGAA
Organism: Aphrophora alni; assembly: GCA_963513935.1. NCBI lineage: Eukaryota > Metazoa > Arthropoda > Insecta > Hemiptera > Aphrophoridae > Aphrophora > Aphrophora alni. The sequence continues at coordinate 150,076,206 of OY740765.1, forward strand.
TATATTTCTATAAATAATCAAAATGAGTTGTTTCACTCACTGTCAAAATATTTCAGATGACACCTTTAAGCGGATTGATAGAAAATCCATTGTAAAAGTAATTTTATGTCAAGTTTTATATGCTATATCTGAATGTGTCATTTGTGATGAAAATGAGCTACATAATAAGAGAACCAATGAATTTCCGTATATTTTCTTCGAATATGGAGACTATATTTTTGTACTTGCCTCCGCAGTTTGGTTAGCTGTCTGTTATGAAAGTAGAATAAAAACACATATTTTGAAGTTTATACAAGAAGTAAGTGTATTTATTAAGGAAATATTATTTACACGGTGTTAGGGCTCTAAATTATAGTTCTTTATTAGACTTTACTCTTATAGAAACTAAAGAGATAGAAATGAGATCTATTAATTTATCTATGTATTTATTATTACAATTTTTCATTCAACTGCATTTAATTTAATTTTCACTTTTAAATCATCTCATATTAAAGCGATTTCAATGTTTTCTGTATATAAATTATTGTCATTTTTCACATTCTTATTTACATGTATTTAGGTGATTTTACATTCAGATCTAAAATATTATTTGTTAATTTTATTTTTCATAAAGTAATTATTGTTAATTAACTCTATTTTTAATTGAGTATATTAGAGCACTGTTAATGTTAATGATATTCTTTGTAGAATCAAAGTGACTAATTTGCAACTGGTCGCAATACTTTAAAATACTACGAGCGAATTATGTTTAAACAAATTTAACACACAACTTGTCCATACATCTGTTTATCACAACATATATATTTTTAAAATCTAACCCTTTGAGTGCCAGACTAATTGTAATGTAGTCACGAATAATGCCACATGTATTTTGGCTAGAGTTGTGCTAAAAATAGCAAGGTCTAAAGACTGTAAATGTAAAAAATTCATAACTTCTCTTCTATATAAGATATTCTTATATAATAGAATATATATAATATAGATATAATTTATATAAAATTATATAATATATATTATAAATAATATATATATATATATATATATATATATATATATATATATATATTCTTATAGGTCTGAAAATGTTGCTAATAAAATTGTCTGATTCTACTAATGATTTAATATGGGGGGGGGGGGAGAAATTGTTACAGCAAAAAATATTTTTCTTGAAAATTAAAAAAAAAATACTTTAAATTTATAAGTTAAAACATTTTTAGCCAAAAACCTAGAAACAATTGATGTGTGGGAAACCTTTAATTTCAAATTCCTATAATGTTTTGTATGCATGAAAAAAAAAAAAAATCATTTCATAACAAATTTAAAAAATAAACATATTTGTCATAACGAACCAAAAATTGCAAATTGCATGACTAAATACAAAAACGTTCACTTACCATACGATCTGTATTTCATAGGTTTAAGTCAGTTTTTAGTTTATAAAAATATACTATTCACAAGTTTATATATATACACACATTTTTTGTTTTTATAGAATGTAAAATGTTTAAATTTATTTGCACTTGTGATTAGCAAACACACACCATGGCATCTTTCCTTGCACTGCATACATACAGTTCTGAATCTATTTCTTCCCTGTTTGTATGTGGTACATTTTGCAGAACATACCCAGCATGTTTTTTCTTGTCTCCCAGATAGTTTTTCAATACCAGTAGTCCTACCAATATTACGGTTGTCGCCACCAGCCGCAACATCAGTGTTTTGCTGCTCAGCCATCCAATCTTCAGTTATTTGATCAATTATACTGACAATATACCTGGACACGTCTTTCTGTTGATGTTGTACACATTTTTTTTTGTAAATAACATAGGAGTTGAGCACCATTCTGGAAAATAAATTAAAAGCCACTTTTTCCAATATTTGATGGTACGGCGTTCATCTAGGTAGTTGTATAACATCATGTCAAAAGTATTAATGCCTCTCATGTGTAGTCTAAAACTATAGCAGGTTTTTTTTTTCAGTTATAGTTCGGCCATGCCTTTTTTTGTACACCAGATCTTTCACTTGAGGCTTTGCCGATAGAAGAAGAACAATCTTTCTTACTGTACCAGTACAAAAAGTTCCTTTTTCACATAGCATTTCAACAAGAGGCAAACTTGTAAAAAAAATCAGTAAAAACATGATACCCTTTTTTCAAGTAATTGCAGATGGAAAGAAGTTTATTTATAACAGTGTATGCAAGACCATATTTTTTTATTTCATCTTTATTTTCTTCGGAAGATTTACCTTTGTAACATATTAGGCTCAGACAGTAATTTGAAACCGAGTCACAAAGTACCCATAGTTTTATGCCCCATCGGTGGTGGTGTTTGTTGGGTAAATATTGAGTTAGTGCTGTTTGACTCTTGGTTCCAATAAGTGATTCATCAACAGAGAGTTGCTGGTGTGGTGTGTAGAAATATTGAAATAATCTATTGCAGTGGTCTATCAGCGGCTGAAATTTTTGTGTTGCATCATATCCGGGTTCTTTTACAGTTGGGAGTTTTGAATTATCAACAATATGGAAATAACCTAGTATTGCCTGAAATCTATTTCTATTGAACATTTGTCGGAACCAAAGTTTGTCTTTGCTAGTAAAGGACAATACTTATTTTTATATTTGTGTGTTTCTATTCAGTTTTGGATGTGTGTTATCTTCACCAACATCGCTCTCAAAGTAGTCTGGACCCAACTGATTGAATTCACCTCCATCTTTTGCACACATTTGTCTGAATTGGTAAGTTTTTATTAGTAAAAGTCAGTTTGGTTAATTCCAAAATATTTTATAGTTTAACTCTTTACTGGACAAAATTAATAAAAATTCATTCAAATATACTTTTATTTCTTTTAATATATATCGCATTCGTATGAAATCAGTTTTGTGTTTGTAAAAAATTAACTGACACTCTGTGTAACTCTAGAAATTTTCATGTTTGAAAGTATGCTTTATTTTTAAATTTGAGTGTATGGCATATATAAAACGAATCCTTGCAATAAATTTTGATTAATTTTTCTCATTAAACATTAAAGGTTCAAACAAAATTTGGAATCGGACACTATGAGTGTATTGATCAGTCATTAGAATTTTAAGATGGTTTTGACCAATTTTAGTGAACCTATATCAAACAACATATTTGAGAAAATCATTTCTTTTTATTTTTTGAAAAATGAGTAAATATATAAAATTGAACTTTGATTGTCATATTTATTTAAATGTTCCATTTTGAAAACAAACTGAATATAGAAAATGTGGGTTTTCAATATGGCCTAAAGAAAAAATAATACACCACTTCAAAATTGTGGTAAACATTTAAACAGGTTTTTATCACAATTTTACATTTATATAAAGATGAAAAATATCTGTGTAAAGATGAAAATATGATAGCCAGACATTTTTAACATTTTCTAATTAGTTGCATATTATTTCATACAGATAACTAAACTACACAGTCACGTGGGTTATGATTTTATCCAAAAAGCTCCTGAAATGGTAAAGAGCAAAACAAGTGGTCACGTAGTGTTAACAGCAATTGCTTTGTTAATGTTCTTCTTTGTTTTGCAAACAGTGAACTTGATTGGTTATAATGAATCTTTATTTATGAAGTAAGTAAAACGTTTAGGTAATTTATCTGTTTATAATTTGTAACATAGAATTTATTGTTGAATTAATATGATTTAATTTAAACTTAATAGATCAGAGTTTTTATTTCGGTAGCAAATGATAATACAAGTGCTTTAAAATTTGTATGTTTACAGTAAGAGGTTTCTCGGTCGAGAGCAAAAGTGCCACTTTATTATTAATTGCCTTCAAGCAATTTTAATTGAGTTTGATTTGAAATTTTGTGTGTGTATTAAAGGTAAATAACTATTTGTGTATTCATGTATGTAAAATACAATATGTAGCTACAGATTGGACAATTCGTAATAATATTTATCCATACCGCATGAAAACAATTTATTTAATTCTTTAAAATCGTTAGACAGAAAAATCATAACATCGGAAATAAGACGATTTTACAATTTTTTTTCTTCTATCAATTATTTTAACCACATTGATTAAAACATTAGTTCAGAAAGGTTAGTGGAGACCTTTCTTTTATAAAGCAATGATAACGACCGAGAGGTTTTTCGACTTATACAACAAGAAGAGAAAAATATAAGCGCCTTTTTTTGTTGTACAAAACTGAGGTTTTTAAAAACTTTCAAAACATTAAATTTAATAACTTAAAACTTTGTTTAAATTACACTGAAATAATAATTTCAAACTTTTGAAATTTTGAAGTAAACTTTTGGACCGATTTATTTGAACGTTACTTTGCATTGAATTTTATGGCATTATTTAACTGTCGACTAGGCCTATGTGCATAAAATTTTCAAAATTATTTTGTAAATATTTTAAACATTTAATAATAACTAACTTATTTCAAATATCTGTTTATCTTATACTTTAACACAATTTTTATGAATTTTATTTTAGAGCCAAATGTCTTGAAAAAGCGGAGAAAATAAAAAGAAAAGTACCTAAACATAAGGTACAATCAGCAAGTATTTCGGATTTTGATGATTTTGATGAGAGTATGATGAAATATGTGGAACCTATAAATGGACCGATATTATCTGAACTTTAAAATTTTAGTGTGGTAGTAAAATTGTTGTTTCTTTTAATTATTATTCAATTATTACATTCTATGTAAATAAATTTTGTATTTATTTGTCAATTAGCTGATGCGTTTTATTCGAATTTCTGTACAGGTAATTTTCAGTAACTTATATATTATGATTGCTATCTACATGCCAAATTTTAAATTGTGAAAATGTTTAGTTCGCCCTCAATTACCCTTTTTATTTACTCGTATACTTGTGCGATCAAATATCACATTTCTGTCATATGCCCTCATGTTTAAATCAACTTTCTGCAAAATAATTTTTTGTAGACATTTCAAATTTTAACACGAGATAGGTATATATTTTTGTTATCTATATGCAAAATTTAATGTGTGTTTTTTTTAGTAATATTTCCATTTAAATATACATTAATACATATAATTACCAATCCAGACCTATTTGCTTTGCGCGGATGAACATAAACATCGAGTTATAAGTAACTCAATATATTCTCAATCATTGCCATATGAATTACCATAAACAGATACAGTAACCTAATAAAGCTAGGATTTCGTACTTTTAAATTGCTCATTTTAGACAAAAATAATGGTTTTTCATGTTTGTAAACGGTCTCCCCAGCTTAAGGATAATCCAATTATTTAATAATGAGGTATGTAAAACACTATTTCATGATATTTCCATATTAACACACGTTATCAACTGGACATATGTATATGTTGATGTTAAAATGTAATTTGTACATTCCAAAATAATTTCTGTTCAAAGAAAAAAAAACTTTTCACTCAAAAAATTAATTTAAAGGGCATTATAATGGTACAAATCCCATCTGAGATTAAAGTAAATAGCCTATAACTCAAAGGCATATAAAAGTACCTAAACACACCAATGTAAACAAACTATTTTACTTGTAGGCCAACAAACCTAACCTATATTAGAAGTACCAATAAAGTCTAGGTTAAAACACAGGTAAATCCATTAATATTTATAAGTATGAAAGAAACCGATTTTGGTAAATAATCAGACCCGAATCATGTGATTTTAGCTAAGCAATGTAATACAAGAAGACCATTACGCAGTTTCAGGTCCCCCAAGACATCAGCGGGGACAGGGAGACGCTGCTGGTCACCAGAAAGACGTGGCCCACGAACGTAATCTGACAATAAATTATATCTCACCAGCTTATTAATATTTACAATGATACTAAGCTTTGGTTCTATGATATCGGGTCTACTGTATCCATCATCTAAATGTATCAATTTAAAATTAAAATGTCAGGTCAAAAATGGATAATAAGTGTAATAAAGTTTCTTTTATATGAAAAATGAAAATTTATTTATTTATGCTATACATATACTAGTGTCTACAAGGCCAGTCGAAATGCCAAAATTTTAAGTAATCTTAGCTTGTAGCTGGTTTTGGTTACTTTTTTTGGTAATTGTTTACTTAAATGCTCCTAATTTTTGGGATTTTTTTTTTAATCATCTACCACTTACCTTACTTCTTAAGAATAAATGGTAATTGTTTACTAAGAAAGATACTGCTTTTTTGAGTTTTTTTTAACCCTAGGCCTAGAATGGTAATGCATAGTCTGTCAGACGACAGTCCCTAAAAAAAAAAACGATCTGGGAAACGGAGTAGGGAGATTGTGGGCATCCCATCCCTAATACCTTCCACTCCTCACTCAAGGCCAATATCAGTCCCAAATAAAAACTGTTTACTTCACTATATTAGTTCCAAGGAGTTAATCGTCATGTGAGAGACTACACGTTACAATTTACTTTAGTTTTTGTTTAGTGCAATAGTTGCTTTGTGTTTTATTAATTTTTTTTGACTTGTTTAAATTTGTGCAGTTTCCCAAATTAAAAAATGTAAAAAAGTAGGGTAAATGCCCTCCACTACATGCCCCTCATTTCCCCACCTGCGCAGACATGCTCGAAGTTAGCTTTGTTTTACTACGATCTTATTCCCATTTTAATAGTTAAATTTTTAATTCAGGCCTAAATGGGATTAATTTATTTTTTATTACTTCATTATATATAAAAGAAATATTTAATTCATCATTCACCTAAAATGTCACCCCCTTTCAACCATTTTCCATATCCACCAACTGTGTCCTTCTAATCACACTAAAAACACTTATGTCACTACAGAAATCATATCCCCTTGGTTGCCCTGAGTTAATATTTATGCCTATTAAGTTTAGCATAAACTTCAAAACAACCTTAGTTTAATGACCCCCTGTAACATTGTTTATCCAAAGAAACTATTTTTGGTTCAACCCTAAACTACCTAACCTTTAAATGATTAATACAATTTCTTTAATTCTATTACGTTATATGTACCTACAACTTCTCCAATGTCTAAATCATCTAGGACATATGCGTTTTCTAGTTTTATTTACAAAACTTAATAGGCCTAACTTTAATATTCAAATTATATCTTGCTATTATATTCAGTTATCAAAAATTATATGTATACGTTTTACAAATATTTTCTTAATTCTCCTACAATTATTTGAAAAGTTTTTCCAATCTTTTTCTGGGACTCAAACCAACATGTAGATTTACCCTTAAAAAATCTTTTTATGTAATTAATTTTAGCTTCCAATTGTTTACTTTTAATTTTTCAAAAACATTTAACCCTTCATCTGCTAATCAACCCCTTATCGACCCAAGCGGTGACGTTTGGTTAGTTCACCGACTCTAAAACACGTATTTTGCAATTCAACATTTCGCCCACTTACAATCGTCCTATCGCAATAAATAAAATACTGTTGGAAAGCTAATGTTTCGTAGATGCATAATCATGCAAGAAAAACTACCACAAAATATTATAAATAATATTTAAAACATTGCTAAAGTTTGCATATTTTTATGCGTAATATCAAAGATTTGAACTGTGCGGTTGTAAACAGAAATGACGCCATTCTTTCTCAGATGTTCACAAATCTATTTTTCTGTCAAACAGATCGACCATAACACTGTTCTGTAGATCACATCTTTCTCTTCCGATCTGTGCTTTCCAAATCTTTCTATCTGTTATAGTTAGTGAGATATATCTATTTTACGAAGTAGTTACCAAACCGAACCAGACTCATTTTTCTTTCGGTGCAGTTTACTAAATAGGATATATCGATTACTTACATTCATATTTTGTAACCGATCTTTACACTATTTGGAAGATGAAATTTAGATCTTTCAGTTGGTACCACTCATTACGTCTTAGAGTTGTTTTAGGTTATTATTTCTGTCTTGCAAGTTACCGTTTTACTCAGGCTTGTTTGTGTACTAAAATAACATATTGTGAAAGGTGTAGTGCGTGACTTGGGCGTATTTGTTATTGTGAACTTATTTTGTTAGGTATATTAATTTATTTATTATAATTTGTGTATACAATTATTATTGTTTGTAGAATTTATTGTTTTGAGTGAATGTTATTGTCAGACATCTAATACTGAGGCTGTCTAGAGATAGGTTATGTTATATCTGGTCTAACCTTTTTAGCAAATTTCCATTTGCTTACATATAAAAATAATTTTGTCTAATGAAAATTTTATAAATTGATTGTTTTTACCAAAATGTATGCAAATTTATATAGGCCTATCTATAAATTCTTTGAAAAAATGTGAATATATGTAAAAAAAGCTTTCATTTGGCATTTTACCTTTGGTTTTTGTAAGAATTTTTGATTTCTGAAATACCACTAATGAAAATTTTATAAATTGATTTTTCTTTTTAGCAACTTTTATCCACAAATATATTACAAATCTCTAGTAATACTTGAAAAAATTCAAAAAATTTTTTGTATGTTGTACATTACCTTTTCTGTCCAATTTTTGCCTCGGCCACCGGATGATTTTTTGATTCCTGACCTAATAACTCAAAATTTTTTAGATCTAAATTTTTTTCACTACACAACTAAATTCTATGCACCTTTCTGAAGGAAATGATAATTTTTAGTTTTGTTTTGCATAATATTACTATTTTTGGTGATTTTTTCAAATGAGGCCCAACTTTTTACCCTTTTCCGTAAAATATTTCTTTTTTTTGAAAATGTAACAAATTAATTTTTTTTTATCAACTTTTATCCACAAAAAATCCACTTTTATCCACTTATATTACAAATCTCTAGTAATACTTGAATTTTTTTTTTTTTTTTTAATTTGTATGGTGTACATTACCTTTTGTGCAATTTTTGCCCACCGGACGATTTTTTTTAGATCTAAATTTTTTTTCACTACACAACTAAATTCTATGCACTTTTCTGAAGGAAATGATAATTTGTAGTTGTGTTTTATATTACTATTTTTGGTGATTTTTGAAATTAAGCCTAACTATTTTCCTTTTCCCGTAAAATAATATATATTTCTTTAAATGTAACAAATTAATTATTTTTTATCAACTATTATTCAAAATTATATTACAAAACTTTTGTATATCTTGAAAAACGGTGATACAAATTTTATTTTGGTTTTCTAAAAAATGTTACATTCATTTATTGATACCTAACATACTTACTCCAAAACTGTTTTAAAACTTCTTTTTTTTTTTATTACATAGATAAATTCTAGGCATCTTTCTGAGAAAAATGATATATTATACGTAAGGTTTTGTATAAAAATATTTTTTATTAATTTTTAAACAAACGAAGAGAATTTAATATCCGCCGGTTCAAGGGTTAAATTTTTAAAATGCTTTTGGGTGAGGCCTTTTAATTTCATTATAAAATTTGAAAATTAAAATATCATCTAACCTATCATTCAATAATAGCATGGCCCTACTATTATAATCTTTACTTTATTGGAATTTTTCTTTTGATAATTTACTCTCAATTTCTTTAAAATTTAAATCTTGATTGTTTATTTGTTCTACTAACTTAATTTCCAAATGGTCCAAATTAATTTTAATTCTCTCCATTTTGAAAATATTTTCATAAAAGTTTTTCTAAATTGACTTTTTGTTTTTTAATAGTTCTTAAACCTAATACTTGTTCTGTATTACTTATTTTATAATCACTAAATTTTAATTTAAAATCGTTTTCCATGTTAGTCACTCCCATTTTTGTTTCCAACATGAAATCATTTATTTCTAGTTTAAAGTCCTCTTTATATTTTCCTGTTCTAATTTCTCTTTAAAGTCTACATTACTTTTAAAAAAAGTTTGGCATGTTGGAATTAATAACAAATTAAAAGCTATACTTCCGCAAAAACTGAGTAAATTATTGAGTTCGTATTTAGCAGATAGACTTTTTAGAGTTCGGATGAATTCAGAATATTCAGAGCTAAGGAACATCAAAGCTGGAGTGCCTCAAGGTAGCGTACTTGGACCTATACTGTACTTAATCTATACTCATGATTTGCCTCAGGATGGTGACGTCTTAATTGCCACATTTGCTGATGATACGGCTATCCTGGCTGTAGGGAAAGATGTAGGAGATGCAACAAGTAAACTGCAAAATGCGACTGACCATGTCACTGCTTGGACTAAAAAATGGCGTATCAAGATTAATGAGACAAAATCAGTGCATGTAAACTTTACAAATAGAAAAGGTGTTTATAAGCCAGTATATATTGATCAAAATATAGTACCGTATGCCAACAGTGCAAAATATCTTGGTATGACCCTTGATGCTAAGCTACGTTGGAAGGAACATGTTAAGAAGAAACGTGAACAACTGGGTATTCAATTAAAGAAAATGCATTGGCTGATTGGAAGAAAGTCAGAATTATCAGTACATAACAAACTAGTGCTATACAAGCAAGTGCTAAAACCGGTATGGTTATATGGTATACAGCTATGGGGCTGCACTAAGAAGTCTAATATCAAAATTATTCAGACCTTTCAAAATAAAGTATTAAGGAATTTAGTGAAAGCTCCTTGGTATGTCAGCAATGACACTATTCACAGGGACTTGAAGATCGAAACGGTAGAGGCCGAAATACAAAAGCAAGCTAAAAAGCATGAGTCTCGACTCCATAACCACCAAAACGTTGAAGTACTTCAGCTGCTTGACAACGCAGAGTTAGTGCGACGCCTTAAAAGACTGAAGCCTTTTGACTTGGTTTAAAGTTCACAGTTGTGGGTGTGGAGCTGTGAACATAGGTATTGACATTGGGAAATAACCTAATAAACTGTCACGATTGCTGTTAGAAAATAAGCTGCTGGTTAGCTGATAAAGCTAGTTGTAGTGTTATAAATAAATAAAAAAAAAAAAAAAAAAAAAAAAAAAAAAAATTACTTTTAAATAAATCATCAAATTTATTGCTCATTTCTTCAAATTTATTAGTCATTTCCTCTTGACCATTTTTTAAATTCATCATCTTATTATTTATCTCTAATTTATTTTTATTTTGTCCATTTTTTTAATTCATCAAACTTATTAATTATCTCTAATTTATTTTTCTCTTGTCCATTTTTAATTGTTTTTAAAACACTAATACATCATTAAGAGTAACAGGTGATATTTCATTAACATAAGACTTCTTTGTCACTAATTTGTATGTTTACTAAATCTACCTCTGAAACACTACTGTCATTTAAACTCAAACCTAAACCAGACTCGTCAATAATTATCTATTATTATTTCTTTATCCAAATCCATATTAAATTAATATTTATTTCCAAAAGTTTATAAAATTCAAAACAAAATTAACATCTATCTAAAATTATTAACACGAAAGCAAAATGTTCATTTCAAAGTGTTATTTTAAAAGAAAATTCTATATTATTTACTTGTTAGCTGAAATTTCAATAAACAACAAACTATTAATATCATAAAAAATATAATACCTAATCAACAAAGGTTACTAACAGAAATAAAGTGTACTTTTCGAGTAAGTGAATGAAAGTTGGGCGCCATTTTGTAAGTGTAGCAATTGTACTATTTTTTAGGTTACATCACTTATCTGTTTCTGAATTATTCAATTAAAATTATTATGACCTAAGAGTTAGCGGTGAGTTCTTACCTTCACTTATTGTACTTTATACAACAAATCCTGCAATGAAATCGGAAGATAGTTATTCTAAATTACTCTTTATGCGTACATGTTCATTTTGAATTTATTATCTTTATTGAACATAAACAATATTATCAAACAACTTATCAACTAACTACAATATATCTTTACTATTACTAAATGTCCATTCAGATATTGATACAAAAAAAATTGTGTATAAGAAACAATACACAACGCTTCGAGAGTATAAATCAACTCCCGTTATCAAGTGACTAACTTACAAACTAAACATAATAAAAAAACACCCAGGACAAACCTTGAGCGGTAAAAAATAAAAATAAAATCACATGTAATCAGGAAACCAAAAGTCAAAAGAGATCATGAATGGAATACACAGCAGCTGACAAATACCAACCAAAATAAGTCTGTTCAACACCACAGTCATAGAACAACTAATGTTCGTGAAACAATCTGCCAACTGGGAGGGAGGAGGAGTTAAGAAACCGGTTATCAACCCCTACAGAATCCTCTCTTCTAATTTCCTAGCCTTTGAACGTGTTATAATTCCTTCACTTTCAACAGTTAAAACTTCAGCATTTTTTCCCCTTAAGATTTTGTTTATTTTGAATTTTAAACTCATTTTTAATAAGGGCTTTATTTCTATACTCCGAACAAAGAATAATATTAATACAATAATATTCCATCATTATGTAATAATTTTAACAATAGAAAAATAAATTTATTGAACTGTACATAGTGCTTCTAAAATAGATTACGGTAAGTATATTAAGTTTTACTTACTGTACAACTTACTCATTTTGTTCATGTAAGTATTTCAACTTTACTAAAAACTTATTATATTTTATTGGTACACAGATCATTTTTCTTTTATTGATACTTCACTTAACCTCAAGTTTATCAATATTTAAACTTAACTTTTTTAAGTACATCTGTTCATATTTAACGATCTCCCTTTTACACATCTGTATGAGTTGAAGATCTAACGACTGAATTACATTTCACTCTCTCCTCTAGACATAATTAAAGGAAAAACGAAATTGTTCTAGAACATTCCATCATTATAGCCAATCAGCATGGCTAATTCTCTTTACTTTCTTATATGGAACATCATGCGATTCATTTAACACTCCCTTGTTCTAGAAAATTCCATGACTAAAATATGATCCAATAAACTGTTAAATTGAAACACACTATATAAATATATCGTCATATTTCTATAAAAACACTTTTACTAACAAAAGTTTTTTTTTTTAATTAATCTCTCACATATATTGTCACTTATTTATTTCTTATACAATATCTTTATAAATTATAATTTATTTATACACATGTATTATTTATGGGTTTATTATTTATTGGTTGGAGATGTCCCATTCTTAGAACTAGTTAACCTTGAACTGGTGTTTGTATTTATTATTTTCGAGTATGCCCATCAACATATTCCATTTACAATATGTTTATGACCGACTTGATTTATTTCTGATAGTTGTTTGACCATCACTTATAAAAAAAAAGTAACTGGAGAAAAAAATTTTTTTTTTCAGAATTGGTGAAATATTATTATTCTTTTGAAATCGAAAATAATTGAGGATTGTCAAACAAGAAACCAAAAGAAATATTCCCACTTTTCAATATTTCACCAATTTTTAAAAATAATTTTTTTTTCTACTATTTTGGTTTTATCGGCCAATTTCTAGCTTTTGATCAAATATTTTGTAACCAATTTTAACCATTTTCCGCTCTCACTCAGATTTATTTATGTAATCAGTACAGAAGTATATATTTTCTTAGGAAGGTTTTTTATAGAGCTGAGCCGATATCAGAATTGAGCTATTACTCCCTACATCTATCTTTTGAAATTGATATCTCAGATTCCCGATACCAATCCCGATACTAAAAGTTGGGAGGTATGGGGGAGTTATAATATGGAAACAAAGTGTGGAGGAGGTGAAGAAGGAGAAGAAGCTTTGAAAGACAGATGATAAAATTGTTCTCTGTTGGACAAATTGTTATGTATCTATGAATTTGATCAACACAATGCAACAAATCTCCCCCTTTTAATTATTGGGCGCCAGTATGTTATTTTCAAGAATATAAATACTCTTGCAATTACCTAGGGTCATGGATTACCGAACAGTGTACTCTGTAAAATCATAAACAGAGTCAAAGTTCCAGAAAACAAGAAACATAATTAAACTACATATTACAATTATAGAACCTGAAAAATATAATTCACATCACATAATATATGAAATTATCTGTTAGTTTATATTCTTAAATTTAAACATAAAACAAATCGTTCTAGCCTATTTCCAATAAATTATTCATAAATTTGGATAGTCAACTATCCTCAAAACCATTCACAAATTGTTCAAATATCTTCTATTATTAAATGTTTTTCTTCTTTGTGGTGATCCACTCGACTTTGAGGGATCACCGCCAAAAGATAAGCGAGCCGATGCGTGCACACCGGAAGGAGACGGAGGCCAGTTCACACAGTCGTGAACAGTACGCCGTGATCACCGGACGTGAGTTACGATAATTAATTTAACTTATTAGTAAGAAACCTAAACCCTTAACCCATTCAGGTAGTAGTTATTCAGGGCCATGCAGGACTAGCTGCAGCAATTAATTTTGTCGAAATTGCATGCGTTTCGTTTGAGCCTTATAAAAACACAATGGTTAAAGATAAATCAATGAAATTTTCACAGTTTTTTTACTAAATTAGTATTCTTTGAATATATATAGAATACTTTCTTTTAAACAGTTACCATTTTATTTTAATTTGTTGTTAATTTAACATTTTTAGTTTTAAAAATTTGTAAAATTGAAAGTAATCGACTATAAATTATATTTAGTGGCATCTCACTTTACTTTTTTTCTCTTTTTTTTTTAAGTTTAGAATATTTTTTACACAAATTAAAAAAAGTAGGATCATATCTTTACTTAACCAAAAGATATAGCAGATAATGTTAGTGATTTACCGATTCATTTTTTTAGCGTTTTTCCCAAATGACAATCTTTTATTTCCATGGTAACAATTTAGTATATTTACTTTATTACACTAAACACTACACATTTTCCACATTATTACACTATTTACAAAATGCACATTTCATTCTTAGTAATTTACTAAAGTGTGAAAAGACTTAAAACAATTTTCAAGATGTAGTGAAACTTATCAACATTAGGCCTGAGCATAAAATCAATTTTGAGGTTATTTTCAGTAGGGCTATCAACTAAATTTGACTCCTCATCTAATCTGGGCTCTAAAAGAAAAGGTTTATCAAATTTACCTACCGGTACTTCATTATCTGGATTAGGAATATCGTTCGAGAACTATTTTCGGAAGAAAACATCAAAAAACCGCCTTCCTGTCCTTCAAGGTTCATTTCTGAGTTATTTAAAGTAAGTTATTAAATTTTTTATGTGAATTGGGGTATTATAATGTCTTCTACACTTTTATCATTATCACTTATATCGGAATCACTTTCATAGTCACTAAATAAATAGTTATCTACTTCTGAATCACGCAATAATTCACGCTCCATTATCACTCGAAACAGAAACAAAACAATGTTGAACGAAGGAATATTCGAGGTTAGCAGATGACATTCAACATATGTTTTGCTTTGAAATCAGGCTGGCAAACCACGAAAACTTAATATTTTGTTTCTAAAAGACTAGCTGAAGCAATACAAGCAATATCTATTGGATTTATACGGAACTACGATGACAGTAATACAATAAACATAGAACACGAGACCATCTCGTGGTTCAGCGTTTGGTCCAAAAATGCGACCACGAGTGTAGCTCGTGAGTCTACCTCAATGGGTTAATTGCGGGGTATGATCGACCCCCGGGTGTTATGTAGTCATTAGTAGGTCATCCGAGTAAATTAACAAGGAATTATTATGACCTAAAGGGTTAACGTAATTCTCCCATCACGCCTGTCCCTAACCGTAAGTTCTAAGAGTTAAGTTATAACAATTAAATAGTTAGGTATAATAATAATAACTCATTATAAGCTGGCTGTGAACATAATGATTCCTTGGGTTGAGACTAAACGTAATTAACGTCCAAATATATTTAACGGGTAGGTCCTAGCACGTTTTCCAAAAACTCCATATTCCGGAAGTTAAGCGGATCCAACGTCGGTCCTAACAAATAACTAGGGCTGACGTTCCCCCGCATCTTCACATACATTTTTAATCAATCTTTAAATTCTTTCATATATAGATATTATATAATTTAGTAATACTTGTGTCTATGCCACAGACGCTTGTGCACTGTCTCTAGTTAATATAGAATCGCTGGACTATATACTTTTTATACGTAAAAAGGAATTTCAAATACTTGGGAATACTTGTGTGACAATGTGAAAAGTCAGATTTTAATATAGACTCATTTGAAAGACGCGGTTAAGCCAAAGAGATAAGAGATTCAAATAACAATTTAAATTTAGTAACGTCATTTATAAAAGAAAAATGGATTTTCAAGACAAAAGTATAAATAACCATGTTCAATTTTAATATAATTTAGTTTAATTGTTTTGTTATGTAAAATATGTGTATTTTTACGGCAGTGCGGTAAAACGTGAGAACAGTAACCGGAAGGAACGCCTTTCGGAAGTAAGAATTTGCCTCATGGTAAAGTCAGTCTGAGTCCAGCGTTAGGAGTGACAGGCTGTTTCTAAAAAAGTCTAGATCAGAGCTTGGTGGAGAATGGTTGTGTTTTTTGAGAGTCTAGTAAGGCTTTGAGGAGTAAGGTTGTGTGAAATGTAGAGTTCTTAATTACAAGTTTGTTTTATCTAAAAAGTAATAGATTTAATTTTTGTCTCAAGTAGAGACTAATTTAGTAGAAAATGGATAGGAAGTGATAATGGACGCTTCTAATGACAATGTAAACGTGTTTGAAAGTAATAGACTTACTGTATTCTAAGTGACAAACAATATTTATGAGAAAATTAGTATAAAGTATTTAATTAGACGGTGAATATAAAAAAAAAGAAACTTAATGAACACTCGAATTTATAAGATTTCAAAGAATAAGAGACTGTGTACTGTAAATGAGTGTCTTAAACGGATCGTTTAGCACGTGGCAAAAAACTTTGTATCGAAGTGAACATTCTTTTATTAATGATGAATGTTATGATTGTCGTAAAAAAAAAATAACATTCCTAGAGTGCTGGGTGAATATTCGAAACATGAACTTTTCAGGAAACAACGCTTGCTGTAATCTACAAGTCTCAGGACATCTGGAATTAATATCTTTGGACAATTTGAGTGCAAATGGGTGTTCTGGTATAAACACCATATGTTAAATTAGGACTAAGTATTTATATTATGTTTTGATATATTTTGCTATACATGTTTAAATTTTTTAATCTGTTTCATAAATATTTTAAAAGGAAATAAATTGATAGATAAAATAATAAAATTTTAATAATTGAAGTAAATCTCCATCTGAGATCTTTATAATGATTTAAATTTAAATAAAAAGTAAATTCCTGTTGCAACAATTTTATTGGTAAAAGCATTTTTAAAGATAAAATTAATTAATTTGAAAGAAAGAAATAAAGGAAATATAAATTCATAATTTGTTATTGAAATTAAAAAGGATAACTAGTATTTGTAATATGAATTTTTTGTTGTTAATAATAATTTGTAGGATGTTTCTTTAATAGTTTAATAAATCTTTATGTTAACATTTCAGAGACAAGTGTTTTCATTAAATACCAAATATCACTGTAAGTACACTGTGAAAAGAACTTACGACCCCCAGATATTTTTTCTTTCTTTTAAATATTTAAATTCATTCTTTTTTCAAAATTGGTATGTTAAGGATACCTGGCGCCCTAGTCGAGCAATTTAATAAGATAATTATAAATAATTAAAGTAACTTCATCACCTCCTTTTAAAGAAATATTACAAATGTCGCCGCAACTGTGGGCCTTTTTAGTCGAAATAAACAGTGATTTTGGTAATGAGAATTCTTGAAATCAAGGTAAGGACTCTCTTTATAATAATAAGAAAGATTCTTTTTTAAAAATTTTTTGTGTTAAATATAGTAAGATAAAAATGGAGTCAGAAATTGTAAATGTAAATAATAGTGATGAACAGGTAGGGTTAGGAAATCAAAATTCTTTAAATAATATAGAGCCATTGGAATTTACAGGGGATATTTTTGATAATTTAGAGAAGGAATCGCAAAGTAATGAGCAAACAAATGAACAATTTGCACAAAATTTTTTAGATCAAGAAATAAGTAGTAATAGTAATAGTAGACGTTCAAGTGTGAACGCGAATAGTAGTTCAGGTTCGGATTTTAATGGGTTTGATAGTGATAGGATGCTAAATAGTAAAGAAAAGTGTGAAGATATGAATAAAAAATTAGTAGAAACACCAGGGGTAGAAATTGTAGAAGAAAATTCAGATAAGGAATTAAGAGCTGAAGAGGTTAGGGTAATTGAGCAGGTTAGTGTAACCAAAGAAGTTAGGATTGATGAGAGTGTAGAAAATAATGATCAAGGTATGAGCATGGAAAAAATATATGAGATGTTAGTAAAAGGATTTCGACAAACTAGTTTAGATATGGATAAAAAATTTGATAAAAATAGCTTAGAATTCAAACGAGATAATGATAAGAAATTTGAATGTATAAGTAATGATATTAAACAAACAAATAATAAAATTGAACAAAATAATGTAGATTTGAAGCAAGATTTAAATAATAAATTTGATGACTTCAATAATAAATTTGATCAAAATAAGCTAGAAATTAACACTAAGCTGGAAAATTTCAATGTTAAACTCGAACAGAATAATGTTAAACTGGATAAAATAGATAATGACTTGAAACTGAGTAAATTAGAGCTAAGACAAGATAATTTAAATTTAAAAGAAGCAATGTGTAAAAAATTTGAAGAAATGAGGGTTGAATTAAAACCAAATTATGTAAAATTTGAACAGAATCTTAAAATGGAAATTAATGTAATGGAAACTAATAATAAAGTAGAATTTGAATTAAGCTATTGTGAGAAAAAAGTAGAATTTGAACAGATTAATAGTGTAGAAGGTGTTTTGGTAGAAAATATTAATAATTTAGATAACAATTTAAATCAAGCAATAGCTGAAATTGAAATTAACAGTTTTAATGAGATAAATAACATGTCAAATGATTTGATAATAATAGAAGACGATTGTGTGAATGATTGTGTTCAAGAAATTTCTAAAATAATGAATAATGGGTTAGGTAACAAGGTATATCCAGAAACAGCAAATAACGTTGAAATTAATATGTCTAGTGGGGTTGGAATAGGTATAAGTAATTTGAAAAACAAAGTAAAAGTAAATAATCTAATAACGAAGGTATCAGCTGTTTATTTTAAAAAACAAGTGGGTCATAAAAAAGTAGAGTTTGAAAATTATGTAATGATAAAATTTAAGAGTATCTTTCAAACCCAAGAACAAGAAATTAAAAGTTTTTGTGAGAAATCTAACTTTAAATATAATCTTGAAAGTAAAAATGTAGAAATAGTAAAAGAAGGTTTTGTACTAGTGTATAAGAATGGTGGGGTTAGAATTCCTGAACGAACAGATGTTGAAATTAGGTCATTAGATTCTAAGATGTTTGAGAGAAGGAGGGGTGATGGTATGCCTGAGAGGGAGAAAGAGAAAGGTATTTTGTCAATACTCCGAGACAATAACAAAGTGGGATCCTTTGTTAGGAAAGGGTCTGTTGTGATGTCTAGGCTAGACAAACTGTCCGTGTGGACAGAAGTATTTAACGCTAGAGATATTTACAAAAATCAAATCATGTATTTTAAAATCTTTCACCAATTTGGGAACCATCGTAAAAAATGTATAATTTATAATTGAGTAGTAATCAATTGAAATTTGGAACAACTAATAATAAATGTAAAGACATTTTTTATAAACACACGGACTAGATTTTGAAAAATAATTATTAGAATAAGAAGTTTGTTAATAAATAAGTTTAAGTTTGAAAATAGATAATTAAGAGTTATGAATATTAATAATTTGTGTGTACTAATGAATTTTGTAAGCTGAGACAAAAATATAGAAAATAATTATTAGCCAAGCGTAAAATATTAAGAGTTTAGTTTTAGAAAACGTTTAGGTATTTGTAAAGTAAAGACGCTGGATTATAGCAGTAAACAACTTTATATGTTTATTAAGATCTTAATATTTAGAAAACGTGACGAAAACAGATTAGCTAGATGAGAGGATCATTGGAGCTGCAAGGTTGTTAGTGAATAACCGAGCGTTGTTTATACTAAGATAAATATTGATTTTACGTGACATAGATAAGATAGTTAGTTCGAAGCGAGGATTCAGAGTAGTGTTGAAGAAAAAATATGCAATATTAAGTAGGTGGATTCAATAAAATATTCAATGATGACGAGAGAAATAGAATCTAGTTGGAGCGAAAAGGTTCACTTCTTATCAGTAGACGGATATATTGCTTCATACAGCTAGGGGAGATTGTTTATTCCTTAGTCAGGTATAAATTCCTATGCATGACATTGAGACGAAATATAGGGTGTTACCAAAATGCTGTCTAGGAAAATAAAAAAACTTTTGACGTATAATTCTAATTTAACTTGCGTTTTCGAATAAAAAACTACTTAAATAAAGGAAAATTGGTTTTAAATAAAGTAAATAAGAACGAAAGTAGATTACTTAAATAACTTTAATAGAATTAAAAGTAAAATTTCTAAGTAGAAAACTTAGAATAAGTTTTAAAAATAAAATTTCTTTTTGAATTTGAATAATAACATCTAGAAAGGAATACATAATCAGAAAATCAACGATGCTAGTAATAAGATTGGTAAAATAAACATTATTTCAACTTCGGATGAAACAATTTTAATGAAATTTTTTATGAATTTTAAAATTTTCTTCGAGTAGATGCATTTAAGGAGTACATGAACATTTGGGTGGATGGCTGAGCGTTTATGTAGTAATAATAGAATGTTTTATTCGCAAGAATAAGGCATTCTGGGACTACATGGAGAGCGTGTTGTGGAATAGGGATGTGTTTTGGGCTTTATCTTGAATTTAGTAGGGATATTGCATTCAACCACTGCACATTTCAACGTCACAACATGTTGCTTTGTGTAAGAGTCCAAAGAGCAATTTGAAGTATGCACGGTATAAAGTAGATGGTCAGAAGGACTGTAGTGGGGTAAGTAGGAGGTCAAGTGCATAAAATAAACAAAAAATTCATAAAAAATCAAATAAAAAAGGTATAAATAAAAAACAAAATAAAAATGGAACGTTGGAGGGTTTTATTAATCGACGTTCGACAGGGCTTTATTATAAGCATAGAGGAGTATAATTCAATTACTGTGACTATAATAAACCCCGGTCGAGTTTTGAAAAATAAAATAAGAAAAAACAAAATACAAAAAATAAAAAAAAAAAAATTGTCATACGACTTATGTAAATGAAATATAGTTAAAACTTTGACAATTTTGAGAAGTTTAAAGAACAAAGAGTTCTTATTTTGTGTTGAGAAATACAGAAATTTAGTAGAAGAAGTTCAGGTAAGAACGAAGGGTTCTTATTTTTGTATGAAGAAGGAGGGGGTTTGTTAAGAAACAAAGCCTAGAAATAAACCGGACGTGACAGGAAGGGAGTTTTTATTTGAAATGAAACGAAAAGTTCTGTAAAATTGTAAAAATGTTGATTAGGTGATTAGAATAGGTAATTAGATGTTAAATTGTAAAACGATAAGTTGTATGTTTTGATGTTTTAAATATTAAGGATTATTGATTAGATGATAAGATGAAAAATAGTTAGCTTTAAATGATTTGTGGTTTGTGAATATGAAGAATAGTTGTTTAAAGTTTGAGAATTTATGTGAGTTTTGCCAAGACAGATAATAATAAAGTTTTTAAGTTTTTTGATGTTAAATAATGAATGAGGGAGGTTAAGTTTTTGTTTTTTAAAGGAAGGAGTAATAAATTAATAATAAGTAGAGAGATTTTAATGAATTTGATAGAAAGGATAAATAAGTAGTGTTTTTTAAATAAATAATAATGGAATTTGAAATAATAAATGATGTTAAGCAGTTATTTGATAAAGGTGTCTAAAGATTTTGATGAAATACGGTGTTAGCTGGGAAAGCAATGATAATTTTTTATTTTTTATAAGTTTTTTGTATTTAAGTGATTGATGACAAGGGAGATTTTAATGAAGTAATTTAAATGAAAGAATTTTTGAGTTTTTATATGAAGATGATGACTTTACAGAATTGTTGAGTAAAGTGGTATTTAAAATGAAGTTGTTCTGTTAATAAACTTTTATAAAGAAGGTAGTTAAGTTGCATTGATGGTTAATTTTTTAGTTTTTAAGAGGTTTTTTGAGTACTGCGATGAAATAAAGGAAATATACGACGATTTTAATGAAATAAAGGAAATATGCGACGATTTTTAATGAGATAAAGGGAGATTTGAGGAATTCTGCGAATAAACGACGGTTATCATGATTTTTTAAAGGAAGCTACGTTGAGATAAAGGGATAAATGAATGATAAAGAGGTTTTTTGGGGATTAATGCAACTTGAATTATTAAAATATGAAAGATAAGATGGAAATAATTTTAAGACAGGATACTGAAAGATGAAACAATTGTAAAGAGGTAATTTTGAAATAAATAGATGAGTTTTGTAAGTAATTTTATTTTTTTTTGATAATAATGATGTTATATTTTGAATTTTAGTTGAAGAAAAGAGTTTTTTGTAATTGTAAAATCAGTAGCTAACATGTTATCCCAGCAAGATACAGGAGAATTGAGATTTTAAGTAAGAATAAATAGTTATTGGATTTAAACTAAAATAAATAATAATGTAAAGTCTGAATTGAAAAGTTTTAAAGTGAATTGAAGTAATGTTGAGTAATAAGTAAATAATTTTCGTAAAAATGTTAATTGAAAATGAGAGGTTTTAAATTTAAATTGTGTTAAGTTAAAAAATGATTTAGATGAATAGTGTGAGATGGATGTAGATTTTCAAAGGATGTAGAAATGTCGTCTTGGCAAAGAGGATGAGACGAGAAAAAGTATATAGACGGCTGTCTGGGAGATAAGCTTTGAGTGACGGGATCCTGTCAACAAAAAATGTTGATGGAAAGTTTCAGCCAACGAGGTTGAAAAGGAAAATGATGATGGGTTTTATTGGATAAATAGAGATAAGGCTTAGCACTAATTGATTCGTATATTTTAATATTTATGAGTTATGATGACTCAAACAAACTGAGATAGTGAAATAGGACTTTAGCAAATAGATTTTATTTTTTTTCATGTCAAAAGAGAATCTTTCCAAAATAAATACACAAGGGGTATTTCTTTTTCTTTCAAGAGGTCCTTAACTTCTGAAATGAAATGTCTTGAACATCCATTAATTTTTTTTCTCGATTTGAAATTTATATGTATAAAAGCTTTGTATTCCAATACCTGTATTGAAATACAAACCTTGTGGGGTTTTGTGACAATGTGAAAAGTCAGATTTTAATATAGACTCATTTGAAAGACGCGGTTAAGCCAAAGAGATAAGAGATTCAAATAACAATTTAAATTTAGTAACGTCATTTATAAAAGAAAAATGGATTTTCAAGACAAAAGTATAAATAACCATGTTCAATTTTAATATAATTTAGTTTAATTGTTTTGTTATGTAAAATATGTGTATTTTTACGGCAGTGCGGTAAAACGTGAGAACAGTAACCGGAAGGAACGCCTTTCGGAAGTAAGAATTTGCCTCATGGTAAAGTCAGTCTGAGTCCAGCGTTAGGAGTGACAGGCTGTTTCTAAAAAAGTCTAGATCAGAGCTTGGTGGAGAATGGTTGTGTTTTTTGAGAGTCTAGTAAGGCTTTGAGGAGTAAGGTTGTGTGAAATGTAGAGTTCTTAATTACAAGTTTGTTTTATCTAAAAAGTAATAGATTTAATTTTTGTCTCAAGTAGAGACTAATTTAGTAGAAAATGGATAGGAAGTGATAATGGACGCTTCTAATGACAATGTAAACGTGTTTGAAAGTAATAGACTTACTGTATTCTAAGTGACAAACAATATTTATGAGAAAATTAGTATAAAGTATTTAATTAGACGGTGAATATAAAAAAAAAGAAACTTAATGAACACTCGAATTTATAAGATTTCAAAGAATAAGAGACTGTGTACTGTAAATGAGTGTCTTAAACGGATCGTTTAGCACGTGGCAAAAAACTTTGTATCGAAGTGAACATTCTTTTATTAATGATGAATGTTATGATTGTCGTAAAAAAAAAATAACATTCCTAGAGTGCTGGGTGAATATTCGAAACATGAACTTTTCAGGAAACAACGCTTGCTGTAATCTACAAGTCTCAGGACATCTGGAATTAATATCTTTGGACAATTTGAGTGCAAATGGGTGTTCTGGTATAAACACCATATGTTAAATTAGGACTAAGTATTTATATTATGTTTTGATATATTTTGCTATACATGTTTAAATTTTTTAATCTGTTTCATAAATATTTTAAAAGGAAATAAATTGATAGATAAAATAATAAAATTTTAATAATTGAAGTAAATCTCCATCTGAGATCTTTATAATGATTTAAATTTAAATAAAAAGTAAATTCCTGTTGCAACAATTTTATTGGTAAAAGCATTTTTAAAGATAAAATTAATTAATTTGAAAGAAAGAAATAAAGGAAATATAAATTCATAATTTGTTATTGAAATTAAAAAGGATAACTAGTATTTGTAATATGAATTTTTTGTTGTTAATAATAATTTGTAGGATGTTTCTTTAATAGTTTAATAAATCTTTATGTTAACATTTCAGAGACAAGTGTTTTCATTAAATACCAAATATCACTGTAAGTACACTGTGAAAAGAACTTACGACCCCCAGATATTTTTTCTTTCTTTTAAATATTTAAATTCATTCTTTTTTCAAAATTGGTATGTTAAGGATACCTGGCGCCCTAGTCGAGCAATTTAATAAGATAATTATAAATAATTAAAGTAACTTCATCACCTCCTTTTAAAGAAATATTACACTTGGGAATAGTCTTGCTTATCATTTGGTTAGTTTTACTATTTTAATTCATAACAAAATCAAATAAATTTATGGACATCTTGTCAATAAACTTATTTGCTCCTACTTAAGTTCCCAGCTAAGAAGCAAGTCATCTTTTAGCAACTTGTACACTTGTCCCCACTTTATTCCACTATTTTTCTGATTGGTTTGGTTTTCAAACCAATAAGAAAATACTTCGTTCTAATTTTATCGGTTGCTAGGCGGATTGCCACTGCCTTATACCTTGTGACGTTTTATAATGTACTTATTATTAAACATAGTTAAAAGAA
The DNA here is from genome assembly GCA_963513935.1 of Aphrophora alni. Classification (NCBI taxonomy): domain Eukaryota; kingdom Metazoa; phylum Arthropoda; class Insecta; order Hemiptera; family Aphrophoridae; genus Aphrophora; species Aphrophora alni. The sequence continues at coordinate 150,101,187 of OY740765.1, forward strand.
AACAATTATTTTTCACAAAATTCCTAGTCCGTTGTCTTACACTAATATATATATTAATGATTAAATAATCATTATTATCATGTGTCCAAACCAAATTAATGTATAACCAGAATCAACCACTTTTATGATCTATGACGATTTTATAACGAGTTTAATCTTCTGATTACAACCTCAATCAACCGAAATAAACGTTAATCTACAGAAAAATGTGAAAAGTTACAACTATATGAATATTGTATAAACGATGTTGATGCTGACGAGAGCATTTTTGCCTTTAAGTTAAAAATAGAGATATAAGTAATATGTTACATTAGAAAAATTTTGAAAAAAATAAATTTGCAAAAATTAAATTATTGTATGAACATCCAAAAATTAGAAACAATTATTTTTTTTAATATGGGAGTTACCTAGAATAAAAATAATAAACATTTTAAAATATAAAAACACCTTGAAGTCAGTATGGTTATAATAATTTACAGTATGTTCTGAAAATAATAAATAATTAACATAATGTAAATTTCCAAATTTTTGGGCTTCTTTTTTGGTTAGTACTTTTTTCAATATGTGAGGTGTAACTAGATATGACGTAAGAAACTCATATCATACACGTATTGCGAACACGCATTGAAATAGAGTATGGACGGATGGACAAGTTTTCAATTTTGGTTAATGTTGCAAAGCCGTGAATAAATGAGTTGTATGAATGAAATCTGTTAAATAAAATAATGTATAGCTTTAAGATATAATTGTAAACTTTGTCTTTTATAAAATATTAGAAATAAGGAAACCATCAAATCCAATAGTATGTTTAATAAATTCAGTGCAGTGTTGTGCACCTTTAGTTTCAGATAGACTGTTGCGATTGGCCTACAAATTCAACAATGACCATACTTTGTGATCTGTAGGGGTTCACTCAGATTTTTAGGAGCTGGATCGCTCATCTTCATCTGGTGAGAGAAGTCTTGTTTTTGGCTCCCTCACCAACACGAGATTTTTCTCATTTAACCTCAATGGTTCTTCGAAATCTACAAGTGTGATGCACCAAATGAGCATTATCATTTGAAAGAACAGCTGTTATTTTTGAAGTCTGCTTAAAGCCAGTGATTAGCATCTTAGGTATAAGACACCTACGTTAAAACTTCTATACAATATATCGACATAAAATGTTTGAAATTTATTTTAAATAATATATTAACTTGAAGAACATAAGATATATATATATATCTACAACTAAAAAACAAGCTGAAATTTTACCTGTTAAATCGCCACAAGGGGTTGTAACCCGCTCTCAGGCTAGGAAGCTTAATACAACTAACAATAGGCCACTCTCCTAATAATTTGTCATGCCTTCTGGACCATGTCACTTGTTGCTGTATCTTTGATACAACAACACGTATTTGACGTTAGTTGTGTGTTACCGTGATTGTGTTTTATTGACTTCTCAGCTTTAGCTCTGAGATGCATGCTTAGGTTGGTGGTATTCTTATTTAATTTTACTTCTTACATAGGCTTAGTTTCTAGTTTCATGTTTCTTTAGTTTTTTAGTCACTTGATAACGGGAATTGATTCTTATTCCCGAAACGTCGTGTTTTGATTTTTAACACACAAATGATGGCAAATGTCCGAAAAATGTATAATAATAAAATTGAACTTCCATCATTAACAAATAACTTCAAACAGAGAGTATGTAAGTATTGTTATATATGTTTGTTTCACAGGAGCGTCTCTATCAAAATTCACTTCTTACTATTTTGTAGGATGTTAGATCATAAGGAAAAATCAATATTTGAATGTATGTAATTTCAGATAGAAGAGGAGAAATACTAAAAGTATTAAATTTAAATATTTCCAAAAGCTGTAGTTTGTTTGTGACTAACAAAGTATATTTTCCTAGCATCCACAATCCCAGGTTTTATAATAAATTACAGTGTCTGTGCTTACTCACAGACCGCTACCTAACAAAATTAAATTCAGTAAATTCCACAAATGAAAAAATTACAATCTATGAAACAGAAAATAAGTAGCATCTTAGAATAAATAAAAGACTGGATGCAGGATATGGTTGAGAATACTATATGTTACTATGCAGTACAAGTTTAAGCTCAATTTTCTTATCTGTTGAACAATAACTTTGGACCTTTTTAGTCCCTTCCTTGGCCTACAAGGCTGAGTAGGAGGGGGGGGGGGGTTTGGACATGTCAAAAAACTACTTTTGTTATAGGTGTGTTACAGAGTGTCTCATTTAAAACAAACCCATCAATCCTTATCATTTTTATTGTATCTCAGTATGCACATATGTTGTGCCAGCGAATAAACCTATTTATTAATTTATAGCATCGAGTGTCTAACTAAAATCTGTTAGCTGTTGAATAAAGTCTTTGTATTTTTCAGTCACAATTAAAATAACCACCTAAAATAAGTTTGTATCAAAAATTTAAAAAAATGTATGATTTCACTATCTGATGATACTAAGCAAAATGGATGTTTTTTATGATAAGGTGATAAAAATACAACAAATTCAAGGTCGACTTGTTTCACCTCACCATATTATTAGGCCATATGCATTGAACTGTTGTGTTTCTTTCTATTTGTGCCTTGTTTGAGTTATATTATATAATCACAATTATAAAATTAAAGTTTTATATATATATATATATATATATATATATATATATATATTACAGTAAAGTGTATATATATACACACTCACACAAATATGAGAATAACGTTTTAATAAAAAGAAAAGAACATATATTCACCTTTAAAATAAAATAATTATTTATTGATCACTCAATTGATTTCAATTTGGAGTTGACATTAAATCCACCTATTGGCATCCCCCCTTACCTCATGGTAGTTGATCATGGAATACATTTATTCTCGTTTATGCGATAACAAGTCATCAAAGTCAGACATTTGTTCACAACAAAACCATTTGATTCAATGTAGCGCGTCTTTAAAACACAAGCAGCATATTCAGTTTTATTTTCATTATGTAACCAATGGATGTATTTTGATATATAAATAAAATTTGTTTTCTTCTATCAATTAATATGCCGTATAGTTCATCAAAAGTCAAACAATTTAACATACTTTTTTTTCTTATTTAAAAAATATATATTATTAAGCAATGGTAAAGACGAAACGTTTACAGTTTGACAATACTGAATTATTTCCAATTGTGAAATAAATTAAAAGAATATTATGAACCAACCAATTTTAATATAATATTAAAAGACCAATTATGAAAGCAATTCTGCTTTTTTCAGTCATGGAGTAATATCAAATAAAACTCAAGCAATTAATACTCATTATATTATAAAATATAAATACTTTATACAATGTATATAAAAGAAAGTAATGGGTTTAAATTATAAGTTTTTTAAGGTGAGATGAAAGGAAATCAGGTGACTGTAAGGAAATACCACTGTAAACAAGTCAAGGGCAACTATGTACTCCCTCACAAAATCATTTAATTGGTTTCCTCTTTCACTTCTTTTCATTCCAATTGGTAAAACCAAGCAATATTTATTTATGATAACAAAAACTTGATAAGAAGATAGAACATATATTTTTCTCTTGATCTTAATATTTATGTAGAGTCAACCGGGGCTATAGGGATACAAAAAAACAAACTTTTGACAATATCTTTCAAAGAATTTGTAACAAATGCATAAAAAAAATACTGAATGATGCGTCTTTAGATGCTGAATATAAATCTGTACCATATCATAAATCACCATACCCTGAATCCACCCTTTTAAAAATATCACCAAGTAATTTTAAAAATATATATCAAAATTATCATAGACCATAGTTCAATTATATTACATTCATAATCAATCGTAAATTGTAAATACCTTCCTCATCAAAATAAATATGCATCAAAAACAGCAATTTCTGTATATAAATGGTATGAATATCAAACGTGCAGTGGTAATTGACATCCTGGTTACTATGGTTCAAAAAAAGAGGTAGAAGAAAACAGGAACAGGGGATAACAATGATGAAAATTCATTCTGAGATCACAACTGAAGGCGTTCAGACTCCATTTTTTTAGTGCTGCATAAAAATACAATTTAAAGAAAATTAAGAAGAAAATAATGACCAATATAGTAAGAATTTAATAATTAACAGTTTTAAGAAGAATTGGTGAGTCAAGATTAAATTGAATACCTTTAAAATATTGTGAAATCTACATCATAAGTTACCTACCTCATATTGGCTAATCTAAATACACTCCAAATTTAAACATTCCACAAAATGTGATTTTAGATATAAACCCAATAACACCCATATCGCATCCTAATTGTATCACTTACTCATCTTAGTCACCCATCCTCCATAATCATTTAGCGTTAGTGTTTTGCTGAACAATAATATGTACTAGATATAAGCCTAGAGTTAGTCATCAAACTCCAACTAACAGTGAAATAAATACAATATAGACCACATACAAAGATTTTAAATAGTAAAAGCTGGCTGAGGCAAAAAGAACTAAAATATCTCAAAAGACAATTTAATCATTTGTGTGTATATATATATATTTTTTTTTTTTCAAGGGAAACTATAATTCCCCATCAATTTCTTAGAATTAAGTCAACAAGATCTGTTCACACATATCCACTGACTTTTATTTCATTATTTAATTATAAAATTGGTGCACCAACGTTTCGGCCGAATTGGGACACTACAAATTCAGATTACATTAGAATTTTATTCAAATAATTAGAACGTAGAAACTGACAAATTACAATGTAAGACAGAAAACTAAACATAACCCAAAGTATGTTGCCATGGCAACTGAATCAACAAACGATTCAAATGTTTAAGAAACCTCAAATTTAGACGAAATTATGTTGGAAATTGGTGACATATCTTTTCAACACTATTTAACACAGGGACTGATGAGCAATCAAACATAAATATTAACACAAATCCCATAACCAACAAAAATACAATTAGTGGCGAAAGATTTCAGGTGGAAACAGAAAGTGAGTCAACAGATACGAATATGGAAGTTGGCAACATTGCACAACCTGACGTCACAACTAAGTTAGATGCACTGGTATGTAACAGACCCGACACTAACGACCCTCTCAATGATATTCGGAACTTGCTTTTAAATCTACATTCACACACACTGAACCAACCTCACAATTTAATAAACAAAGCCTACAACTAAATGAAAAAATTGATTCACAATCCTCGGAATTTAATGAACAAAATTTAAAATTAAATGAAAAGATTGATGCCCAACTTTACAATTCAGTAAACAAAGTGCAAAATTAAATGCACTAAATGAAATTTCCCAAACACAAAATACCCTACTTAGTGAACAATTAACAAATTTTAAGGAAGCTATAGAAATCAAAGTTGAAAATGTATTAGTTAAAAATTGCAAATTAAATGAAAGACTAACCAATCACATGATTCAACTTGAGGATAACTTAGAGCTAATACAAAAATCTAATTCTGAGCAAATTAGCAAAATTCAAGACCTAAGTAATAGCCTAGAATTAAATATTAAAAATAATAGTGACAATTTAAGTAACATTGAGTTTAAATTAACACAACATTTTGAAAATATACTACACCACATAAACAAAGAGTTAACTTATATAATGATACCAATACTCAATACAAATTTAATAATGTTCAAAAGGCGGTAGACACACAAACAAAAGTACAAGAATTGATAAATGAAGTAATAAATAAAGAAATACACACTATTAAAACCTATCTAAACGAAATTAAACTAAACGTAACACACTATAGTGGGAAACAACACAGCCTATCATCTATGGCAATTGCATAGGGCGCACTAACATTATACATGAACCAAAATTGCCACAATTCACAGGTAATTCTATAGAAGCCACCGATTTCTTAAATGACAAACAAATTTTATTAATAAAACATTAAACACTAGTACATACTAAAGCACCGTAGAGGTAGACATAACTTTCCACGATATCAATGATAAATGCCTACACAAACAAGTCTAGTTCAAAATAACATACAAAATATGGAAACATTTAACAGCATGTTTAAGGAAAAATATTGGAGTGAATGCAGAGGGATTTTAAACGACGTTTGGAGAGTGGCAGATATACAGGAAATGGTCCAATGAACCGATGTGAATATTTTATCGCCAAGGCAAACCTATTAAGAAAACTAAATGGGGGAAAACTAAAGAAGAGAGCGTCTAATCAATTACTGATCACTATGCCGATGTGATCAGACACGCCCAACGAATACAAGGATATTAAAACATGACAGGCAATGCAATCTTTACTATCAGAAACAGATAACGATGATTTGCATTGATGTAACCCAAAATCAGCACATAGGCATAACTAAGCCTACGACAATAATCATAGGCCTAACCTAAATAATCAAATACACCGAATGCTGTTGCAAAGATACCCCACCTAACCCTCCTATTACAAACCATTACACAAGATAACCTCACACACAATTAAATTATAATAGGCCAAACCTGAATCAACCATTACACTCACAAAGATGGCTTATTCCACAATATACACAATATCGAAGTTCACCACATCATTATAATAGCCACCCATACTCTAGGCCTAACTACGACAGACTATTTCAGACAGAATTGCAGACCGCAAAATACACCTAACCTCACACGCACACCAGAAAACCACCCTACCAATTCACAGCCAAGGCAACAAAATAACAATGACACAAGGGAAAGAAGACAAATTGGCACTTTGACTCCGAGGAGAGTATCTAACCTACCACTAAATACCTCAGTATCTTTGATTCAACCATCTAGTTCACAGTCTACTGCTCCCATTACACGAGTAGACCAACCACCATCTACAAGTACCAGCCCTTCACAAAAGTCCACTCCTTCTGTTAGATCCAACATATCAACTCAACCTCCCACAGATCCTCACATCATCTTTTATCAAAATCGATTAGAGCTACTAATGGACACATTTGGGTTTCACAGCCTGGACATCAAAACGTCAGAACTGCTGCAAGAAATATAGTTCTCTCAAAAAGGGATGTGGTAGGAATTGCTCGCAATGCGATCACCCTAGATGAATGTTTCTTTGAAATATTCAACAAAACAATGTTGAACAGAATCATTCAACATACTAATGAGGAAATCAATCGCATAAGAATCAACTATAATACACGAACATCATATATAGGCCCGATTGTCTTGGAAGGAATGAAGGCGTTTCTTGCAGTTTTAGTAAACAGTGCTGTAAGCAAAGACAATCATTTAGCAGTCAGAGAACTGTTTGACTCTGAATATAGCGGATCTTACTACAAATCAATTATGTCTAGTGATCGATTTGAATTCATTGTGACATGCCTGAGATTTGACGATGAACACAAAAAACGGATCCTTTTGCGCTCATAAGAGAATTGTGGGATGCTTTTTCATGAATTGCTTCTAAATACAAACCAGGGTTATATGTAACTGTTGACGAACAATTACTTGGTTTCAGAGGCAAATGCATGTTTAGGATGTACATCCGAAATAAACCATCAAAATATGGGATAAAAATAGTTTTGTGCTGTGACAACACAACTAATTACATAGTTGACGGTATCCCCTACGTTGGCAAATAAAACCCGGACAGGAGGACTTTCTGTAGCGGAATACTTTTTCAAAGAAGTGACAAAAAGTATTCATAATTCAAACAGGAATGTGACTATGGACAATGGGTTTACCAGTATCAAGTTAACAGAGGATTTCTTACAAGACAAATATAAGCTAACAACAATTGGAACCATCAGACTGAATAGGAAAAGATCTAGCAAACAATAAAAATAAACCTGTTCAAAATTCCATGTTTCTGTTTGATACGGAAAAACTTTGGTATCATTCAAACCTAAAACCACCAAAGTTGTAGTCGTATCTATGCACAGAGGTGGGGCTAAATCCAGACACTAAAAAGCCTAATAAATACATGCCTACAATGAAACTAAAGGATCTGTGGACACTTTGGACGAAATGTGTAATGACTTGTCTTGTAGCAGGAAAACCAGGCGCTGACCCTTATGCGTATTTTACGGCATGATGAACATTGCTTCTGTCAATTCATATGTCATATATTGTATGAATAACCTACAGCAAGGATCTCAACCTTCGAAAAGGAAACAATTTATGAAACAACTGGTTAAAATTTATCAAAACCCCACAAGCAATCACTCCTTCAAATACCAACACTGAAGCGAAATGTGAGGGTTTTGATTTCTGAGCCTCTGGGAATTCCGGTAAATCCAACACCTCCACAACAACCAGACGCAAGAAAAACATGTTTTTATTACCCTTCTGCCCAACGGAAGATGACCACAAATTATTGCAGCCATTGCAACAATCCAATCTGTGGACAGCAACATGCGATGAGCTGCAAGGAGTGTGATTCTTAATGAAGACAAGACTATAATTTCACCTAATGAACTTGCTGTAAGTAATTTTTATTTTTTATATAAAGTAAACAATTAAAAATGACGTATTTTATAAATATTTGGTTAATTTCTCCAATAAAACAATATTTAGAATTTGTTTACTGATTCTTTATTTTTTTTAAAACCTATTTGTAGTGGTGGTAAAAAAAAAAATTATAGATAAGATATGTAGGAATTAATTGTTAAATATTTTTATAAACACTTAAAAACAATAAAGGAGTTAATATAAAAAATAGTCAACATTAATGTAAAGTTTAAAAAAAAGAAATAATAATAAAAACAGAATATAGTAAAATTTAGGAATGAAAAGTGATCACATGACAATGAACTAATAAAAGTAATCTAGGGTTAAAAGAGAAACACACACACACACACACACACCTGCAGAAATTTGTTAACATGAAATTTAAAAGAACAAAATTGATTGAATCGATCAGATAATTTACTATTACAATTTATATTTTCAAAATTAAAATTTACCATATTTTTGTTTATAAACAAGGATTTACCTTTTTATTTGACAAATTTAAACTTTAACCTTTAATTTTTTTTAAATAAAAAAAGACGCAACTCATTCAAGCATAAGCATATACATATTATAATTATTTTGAAATAGAAACAGAAAAAAATTATAGTCATCATGACTTATTTAAAAAATAATAAGAATTCTTGAAGGACTGTGTGGTAAACTCCTTTCACCACCTCCCTTTTTTCCCGGTGATACTTCCATTCTAACCGACTTACTAGCGGGTTGCCTAAATGATAAATTGCAGGGGAATTGTTTTGCATCAAGTGCACCAGCCAGAGAGAGACCGAATGTGTTCAAGAAAGTGGATGTCTTCTAGTCTACAGGATAAACGATATTTTATTTCAGCTACCCACCAAATTGTTCGCCCACCAAATAATGGCTAATTAGCCCCTTTTGGGATAGGTCAGATGGCCCAGGGTTTTCGGCGCTGTGTCTCCAAACTTCGTATAAAATTAAATATGTGATAAGTAGTTAATGGTCATTTTGGCCTAATTACTGTTTCCTAAACCACTAGTTTTAAATAGTCATTCCCATAATATTATTCATAGTTAATTTAGTTTATTATATATTATATTTAATAATATAGTTTTAATCACTCATGGAAGCTAGCTGGCTGGCTGAGCTGTAGTATTTTAGTAGTCAAGGGTACGTGTCAGATTAACTCCCCCCCCCATACCCTAATTTCCTTCCCGAACTCAAACTCCCTTTTATTTATGATTTTGTTTTATACATTTTTTTAAGAAAAGAAAAACTCAACCTGACAAACTACAACATTAGAAAATGATGTAAATTAAATCAAAGTCCAACATGCACTGATGGTTAACATATACATTAATTAAGTTTTACACTTTAAGCTTTTGTTTAAGCAATATTTGATATTTCAAAATAGGTTGATCGATACTTGAAATGTTTCACAGTTATAGGTTGAAACATTAGAATACCCTAATTTTGGGACCACTGTAGTTACCCACTGGATGAGTTGCTTTTAACGTGTAAAGTCAACCATGTTTAGGTGAGAGCCAGGATGCATTTTATATTTCGTATGAGGAGCACCATTTGCGCAGTTGGTAAGATTTATTTAATTAATTAAACGAGTCAAAGATAATCTTGTGTCCATGTTCAAAGTTACTTTCCGGTAAATTTCAAATTTTGTTTAAGTTTAAGATTTTAAGAAACCAGTATGTCTACGTTCACCTTTCTTAAACGTTGAGACTAGATTCGAACTTTCCTGTTTCCTGTGCAGCACGTGATATACTAGTGTTATCTGTATTGATTGCAAGCGAAACATTGATGCTGTTTAAATGAAAAACTTATGGAAAAAAAGTGTATGTATCATGCCTTATGAAACGGTACAAAGCAAAATCAATAGAGCCGATTTTTAGAAAATCACAATTTTGTGATTTCTTCTTACACTCAAAAATTTTGAATTACACAAAAAATGTCATGAGATATGGCAAAAATATGCCCATGTACTAAAATTAACACCATTAGACTTTCATCTCTTTGGTCCACTTAAAGAATTTTTAGCAGGGAAAAAATTAACTTTAATGAAGACGTTATTAATTCAACATGCAGTCACAAGACTTCTCCTTGTTTGGAATCATGAAACTTCCTGAGCACTACATAATAGAATAGTATGTTAGTCAATAAAACAAAATTTAGCTGATATATTTCTGTTTATATTTGAACGCCCCTCATATATAAACATTAATGTTCAATTATCACTATATTATATTCTTGTTTTGTAGATCCTAAAATATGAAGTAAAAAGAAAAACTATGTTGTGGATCAAACTCACAAGTTCTATTATTAAATTATTATAAAAGAAAGGAATTCAAACAAATATTTGGTAAATATAAACTAAATTAATTTCTTCTATTCCAACATAAAATGATAATTTATTTGTACTTACTTAGCCTACAAATAAATATCACATTATTTTGATAAAATACCTGGAATAGATTCCAAATTTGAAATGGCTCGATCCTGTGATCGCATGAGTTCCTGTAACATGGAAGGATTTCGAGCCAATTCCATTGTCTGTCGAAGCAGCTCTGGATTATTTAACATGTGACTAATTTCAGGATTGTGCTAAAAACAAAACATTGTGATTCAAAATTATAATGTATGTAAATACAATTTTAATAATTGTATACACAAAAATTCAAATAGTAATATACTATTCTATTCAACCATTTTAAAATTCAAAATTAATATTGTTTAATGCTACAATACACATATCTTAATGTACAATACACATTATAGCTTGCGTTGTTGTTGGTTCAAATGCAAATCATGAAGCACCTTCATATTAATTAATAAATTGTTTTGTTGGAAAAAGTACAGTGTGTAGACATTGTAAATACACCACACACTAATAAATCATTTTAAACCACATACTAATAAATCATTTTAACACATTCACTGCAATGGCAAAATAGCACTATATGACCCAGATAACTAAAAATTAATAAGTGTGTTTTTACATACCAGTACATGTAGAATATCCAAATATGGTGTAAAAAAAGTTTATTTTAATCCAGCTAATAAAATTTTATGTTGTAATAAAGTGTGGGTCGGATTCGAGTCATCAGCTTCCTGGGACACACTAATGTACGCCATTTCAATAGAAAATCGCTCAAATATTTTCAAAATATCCACTAAACTGATCTGTAATATTTATATAATATAAACTAATAATTCAATGTTATTTTATATGTACAATATTTACAGTCCCGCTCTACCTTCCTAAATTTAAACTGTTTACAATGTTGAGGTGAAACTTGTCGAAGCACCTTTCAGGACAGAGTGCAAGCCTGTCTGAGCAATCTACACAAATATAAAAAGTTTATTTATACTTTTTGCCTACTTTGAAATACCCTCTGGACCTTTTTGCTTTGTTCCACCCCTGTCATCACGTTTTTACTTTTAGCGATCCGGAGCTTTCCTTGGAGGAGTGCATACTGTCTGTGCAGTTGGGAGGAGTTAGGCCTTCTTGATTTACAGTCTGAAATCATATAGATTCATTTTGAGCCTGCCCTATGTATGATTGTGCATATTATGAAGATGGTAGGCAATGATCATTAGCATTGTAGGATGTGTACAAAAATGTGTGTACCATCGCAGACTCTTTCACTCACAAGGGTAGTAGGCCAGCATCTGATCCATTCTGTCTACCCCTTTCATGTGGGCATTGTACTGTACTATTATATTTGTACTGTATATCGGTAATGGTTTGTCTCTTGGTTGCCTTAACTTGTTATTCACGGATACCATGTTGTTTTCGAACACCGTTGAAAGATATGATATATAAAAAGTTGTTTTGCATAATATTACTATTTTTGGTGAAATTTTCAAAATAATTTTAATTTTCAGGAAGAATACAAATTTAATTTTCAACATGTAAATTTTATAAACTGATTAATTTTTCTATTAACATTTATTCACAATTACATTACAAGAACTATTGGCAAACTTGAATTTTTTTTTTTAATTTTTACATAGTATATAATATAGGCATTTATGTGGCGTTTTCACTTCATTTTTAGATTACTAACATATTTACTCCAAAACCTATATATCTAAATTTTTTTCATTACACAGATAAATTATAAGCACCTATTTAAGAAAAATGATGTATAACAATTTGTTTTCTATAATATTACTATGAATTTTTTTTAAACTGATTAAAAAAGGATTGCTGATTAAAGTAAATCGATGAAGTAAAGAAAAAGGATGTAAACCGATTAAAGTTTACATTGGTTATAGGGTTTTAAAGACTATAATAGCGAACTCGAAACTGTGAACGAAAGAAGTTTTATTAACATAAGCAATATAAATATAATTTTTTTTTAACACAATCTATTAAAAATGTGTATGATAGTCACCCATTCACTCATCCCTTATCTACTTCCCATCATATTAGTTTTAAGATAACAAATACAATTTATTTAGATTAAATTTTTACAGTAGTAATACTTACCTTTTAAACCTTGTTCATGTTGTGCATACAAAAGTGTTGTAAAAATAGCCAAAGCAGGAGTTATGGACAATTGAACTTTTGAACCCTGAGATTAAGAGTAGGTTACTCATTTTGTAATTGAATAATTTGGAAATAATAATTTTAAATAAATAATCTTGTTAAAACATACACATTTTATGATAATTTTATAACAAATTAATAATTCTGTGTTAATACTACACATCCTTCAACACCTACTTATTATGTTGGATCTGTTTTTGATTGTTTAAAGATACAGCTTAAAAAAGTCGCGGATAGAAATATATTTTCTCACTATACCAACTACAGTTCCCAAAAATTAATTTAATTTAGGGGATACTGTGTATAAACAAAAAATTTCCACTTCTTACCTCAATCAATTCTTGCATCTGAGGATTGGACATAATAAGTTGCCGCATATTGTTTGGATCATTCATCAGTTGTTGGACAAAAGGGTTGTCCATAACTTGTCGCAAAGTATCTGGGTTGGAGAGTAACTCTCGCTGCATTCTTTGCTGGAGTTCCATGAAGTTACCTGAACTGTCCATACCTAAACTGTCTAGTCCTACGAGACCACCAATACTAGCCAGACCAAAAGGTGATGCTGATACGTCCACTGCAAAACCAATAAAAAATTTTTAGTTTCAACATGTCCGATTTAATGTTATTTTTAATAGCAGGTTTTTAAAGACTCTGTTGCCTCTGAAAACTGATGATTCCTTTTAAACTTTACCTTACACATGTTTTGCTTGAGATGTTCAATACTCTTTTCTTAAATATTAATCATCTTACCCGAGAAGCTAATAAATGTTCCTATCACCACATAAATTGTTCACATAGCTCGTAATATACAAGAGTACGGTTTTTACACAATATAATTATCAAGTAGGAATTTCAGTGTTTTTGAGTGGTAATGACAAAGACTAAAAAAAAGTGCGGAGTTATTGGTTTCTTCAAGGTCAGGCCGTCACTGGCTTGGACTTGATTCGTAGCAGCTTCTATAATTAACATATTTACATTGTTCTTTTGCAAGCTAGTACAATCATTTTAAAAATCTATTAATACATACGACATATCACAAATTTAAAAAATGATTAATGAACACTCGAGAAAAAAAAAAAAAAAAAAAAAAACAGTAAAATTCAAGTTAAATTTACAAATAATATAGGTGAACAATAAATATAGAATAGTAACACAGGTAAATAAATAAATTTAACAACAAAATAAATTTCTAAAGTGTGCTGAATAAAACAACAATTCATTTTATTTTTATGAATCTCTCCTTTAAAAATTTTTCCGGGAACTAAGATATTATATTTAATTTAAAAAAAAAACTCAGTATAAACCTTAAATTGTTTATTTAAATTTAAATCAAAATTATTATGTATAAATTAAATTCAAGTTGTCTTTTCAATAATGTTTATTCATTCATAAATTTTACAACATTAATATTTTATAATTTATTTCTTTTTTAAACTTAAAATTGTCTCCTTCTACTTGGGTTTATCTACGGGTAGTTTGTTTCAATACACTTGGATGTTTATCTTCTACTATTTATATACAACATATCTTATTCAATTAGCTTATCTATTTAATATTATTTATGAAAGTTCAGGTTTATATTGTCCTTCATTAAATTTAGTTATTTTCATTTACATATAGATTAGTCCTTTTATAAATTTAATTGAGTTTCATAAGTACAATGATGAAATATTTTAGTTTCTCAATTTAAATTTGGATAGTCTATTATTTGTTAGGTGTTATCTTGTAGTCAATACAAATTATATTTCTAACATGTGAGATACTTATCAGCTTTTTCTTTCTTTCTTTTCTTTTCAATTATTGATATTTCGCTCCATAAGTTGCATATTACTTTATCTTCCAAAATCTAATTTTTCTTAATATATAACACTTATGGACGAACTAGACTGTGAAATACAGTTTTTTATAGATATAATTGCTGTGTCTTTAAAAACTTCTTTTTTTTCTATTAGTTTTCTTTTAATAAAATGGATCCCTTGTCCCAAAGAATAGTGTGATTGTTAGTTAGGATAATTTTTCAGCAATACTAGAACGCCTTACTTTATCTGCTGATACACCTGTTCTATGTTCTTATATAGGCAAGATGTATCACACAAGACACTCCACACTAGCACAGAATATTGTATATAATCTTTTTGCTATTCACATCATTATTTTTTTGTCTAAACTTTACTAATGCCTAACAATTAAGGTGGGTGAAGTCCAATATTAAAAATCAATTTATTCAAACACCCCATTTCATAATGTTTTTCAAGATTAAAAAAAAGAAGAATATTATACTTATTTAAATAATTTATAAGTTGTACTAGATAAAGATACTGTATTAAAAAAACTTTAGTAAACACAAATAATGTAAAACAAAACGGTAATCTCAAAGCATATTTTTATTTATATTTAGAATTAAAATTTTTAAAACACTCTGGTAAACAAAATAAATGTACGAGCCATATCATCATTGGTAATGAAACATGAATGTCTCACATTACGCCTAGGAGTGGAGGCATACCCAGAAGATTATGTGCATAGTTTTAGGCGTAAATAATAGTGTTTTGCTTGTTGATTCCTTAACACAGAGTAGAACAATAAATGCTGCATCTTATTGTGAGACGTGTAAAGTATTATTTAATGTAAATATGTTACTATTACTTGACTTTGTGATACATTTGTAAAACTCTTATTATTAATTAATTATGAAACCATACCTGGAGGTGTAGCTGGTGTTGTGGTATTGCTCCCAGTTCCAGTCCCACCAGTTGCATCTCCTGCACGTGTATTCATTTTTATCACTAAATGAACAGTATGACCATCTTTGACATTATGAGTTGTTAGTGTTTCATGATCTTTCATAATCTTCCCAGCAAAAATTAAACATAACTGTTCTGGCTGAGCATTGAATTTCTTGGCGATCAATTCTTTAAACTGAAATCGATTAATATAAAATCAGCCAGAGTATCAAGGTGTTTACTTATTTATTTTATCTTATGCTGATAAAATTTTGTTTGTTTATAGCAAGGGTCATTTACAAAAACAATTCATACATTTAAATACAATAAATAAAAATACATTATAAATAACATATATAATCAATTATATAAAAAAATATAAAATACAGTAGACTTCCAATAGTCCGGCATCATGGATATATAGTAAGTAAATAATATTATGTACCTGTTGTTAGAAATTAGGATGGCTTCAGTTAGGAATATAATCTAAGTTATTTTTAAGAAGCCAGAATGAAAACAATTATTGCAACAGACCTGATAGTAATTATTTCAGTCAGATAATTAAACTATAATGTAGAATCAGATCTGCGAGTCACAACAATTAGTCATTCTGGATTAATAATAATAAGATGATCATAGCATTGTAATACGATAGGAGATAGTTATTCTTGTTCAGAAAGGTTAATTGAGTACTGAACCATTTGATTATATTGAAAATAAAGAACCCAGGCAATTTAAAGAAACCAATCCTAATAAATGGTGCATCGGCTGTGCTTTTAGTTTTTACTAAAATAACAGATAAATACTAAGGATTTTTACTGAAAATTATTGTTGAGTATTGTTGAATTCTTATCGGCCATGGGTTTAGAATTTACTAAAAACTCTATTGCCTTATTTTATTATTTGTTGCTATTATTGAGATTGTAGACTTGAAGTTGATTTACTTGATAAACGTTAGTCATTCTGGATTAATAGTAATAATAAGAATATTGTAATAAGATAGATGGTTTTTCTTGTTAATAATTGTTAATAAAGGTTAATCGAGTACTGAACCATTCGATTATATTGAAAATAAAGGACCCAGACAGTTTAAAGGAACCAATCATAACACTGTACATACATAATTAATTTGTTTTAGATTATTACGGGCGGAAACAGGTTTGTACATAAGTTGTGGTTCGGTAATGCAGTAGGCCTAGTGTACTTGGAAGTATTCAGCGAGCTTCAGGTTTCCTCAGCGGTTCTTTCAGACCGGTCTGCTTCGCTTTGTCTGTACTGTAACTGTCAGTTTACCATTTTCTCGTGTCTTTGTGCACTGCATTGCTAGTTGTTCTTGTCATTTAACCCAGTAGAGTGCTGTTGTTGAAAGTTGAATGTATAGCAGTGATTTTACAGCTCGTATCTTGTAGGATTAAACTAACTTCCAATTAAAAGTGCATTTGGAACAAAGGTAAACATGTTTTCCAAACCTTCAACAAGTAGCAAAAACACTGCGGGAAAGAACAAAACCAAGTCACTCTCAGCATCAATCAGAAGCTAGAGATCATCAAACGTTTGGAGAAAGGTGAGAGTAGAAATGTTTTAATGAACAAATTTAATATTGGTTCTCCAACTATTTATGAGATTAAAAAACAAACAGACGAATTTATTGTGTTCTGCTTCTCAGTCAGTAAGAGCACACAAAATGGATTCTAGGCAAACTTTAAAGAAAAAAAAGCTGGAACAATTGGACAACGTACTATACAAATGGTTTAGTGCAAAATGTGCAGAAGGAAAGTCTATGACAGGCCTATGATTATTGAAAAAGTTAAGAAATTTAAAGAAGATTTAAATGTCGCAGATGGTGACAGTAATTTTTCAAGGTTGGCTGAGAAACTTTAAATTTCAACATGGAATTCACAGACTTGATGTAACGGGAGAGACACTATCAGCAAACAATGACTTTGCAAAACAGTACATTGACAAGTTTAAAAAAACCATCACTGAAAATAACCTGTCAGCTGATCACGTGTACAATGCCGATGAAACAGGCTTACTTTGATTTTGTTTGCCAACATCAACATTAGGTGCGGGAGATTAAAAAGCAGCCAGAGTGTTTAAAAAACAAAAACAAAGATAGACTGACAGTTTTAGTGGACGCTAATGCGTCTAGGAGCCACCGAACAACACCTTTAGTTATCGGCAAATAAAAGACCAAGAGCTTTTAGAAAAATGTAACAAATTTGCCTGTTCATTATGATACTCAACAAAATTCCTGGATGACTGCACATTTGTTTAAAGACTGGTTTTTACATCACTTTGTCCCACAGGTTAAGGATAATTTAAAAAATCTGAAACTACCCAAAGATAGCAAAGCCCTCCTTCATTTGGACAACTGTAACCCCATTCTCCTATGAGATCGATATGTCATTCACCTATTGAGGAAGAACTTACAGATGAAACAATTGTTCAAACAAAGTGTTGTCAATCATCAACCTATGAATCTTGTAGAGCCTGAGCCAGACAATGAAGAAATAGAAGAAAAGGAACGGATTAGCTGGATTAAAGCTGCAGACGAAATTAAAAAAGTTTATAACTTTTGCTGAAACAAACTCACATTATAACAGTTCAGAAATGATTGATTTGCATGTTGTGAGAAATAACTTTTTTTTTAAGAAAAATTATTCTAGAAAACAAAAGGACATTAGAGATGTTTTTAAATGAAACTTGTAAACTTACAAATTACTTACTGTAGGACTTAACTAAACTCTAATATACTGTATTTCAATAGAAAGTTTACTGCTGTAGGCCTTCTGTAATTATGTCATTGTATTGCTGTAGTTGAATATACCGTTTTTAAAATTTAGTGTATTAAAAAATAAGTTTTGTTCTATACTGTATAGAATTTTTTCTAGTTAAAATGTTTATCCTTATGTTCCTGGTAAAATATTCAGTATTTGCTTTCTAACATCATGTTGCAGCTGCATTCGCTGTATGAATTACGATTCAGCAATCATGCACAGTACCACCCGATAATCTGGCATTTCTGGTAATTGGAAAAAGTCCTGAACATGCCGGATTAAGAAGTCTACTGTATCTGAACAAGGCAAGATTAAAACTGAATGAGCAACTACTCCAAATGTCACCTTTTAGAACTTTTACAAGCCTCATAGAATTTTTGTTTGTTTGCATTATGAATAGCTTTTTCAGATTTTGAAATGACTTATTTCTCTACAGTATCACTTCATATTTTAAATGTGGGTAACTTAGCGCAGAGTGGGCTTTTTTAAATAAAGTTCAGAGGCTTCCTAACTAATTTAGATATCGTAAAAAACCGATGTGATATAACTCTTGAAAAATCTGGTGACATGGTTATCACAAGTTAATTTACTGTCAATGACCAAGCCTTTGCTGACTGATCCTTCTCAATATCATTAGATTATGCTCTTCCTGTCCACGTATGTTATTTATAATTTTAGCAAGAAATACATCAGACTGGTATATATAATTATATAACGGTACTGTCACAACTGGCCTTCCGCGCGTCTCCCACAAGCCATTGTTATCGCGTAGACTTTGAACCTTCTTATCGCTCTGTACGATGGGGAGACGCGCGGAAGACCTATAATGACAGGTTTGGCCAGGTAGCTATATATATAGGCCTATATATATAGCTACCTGGCCAAACCTGTCATTATATATAATTATATAACGGTACTGTCACAACTGGCCTTCCGCGCGTCTCCCGCAAGCCACTGTTATCGCGTGGACTTTGAACCTTCTTATCGCTCGGCAGATGGCCTTGCGGGCCTTAACTTATATGTTTCTTGCTTTCTGAGAACATCCTTATGACCGTAGTAAAATATAAAAAAATTTGGGGTTGACCAAGTAATTGCGCAGAATTACGGAAAATTATTTAGGCCTACACTATTTATAAAAAGATATTAACTATTTACATCTTATTAAACTGAGGATTGAAAAACTATGGATAGATCAATCCATCTATGAAATTTAGAACAATGGGAATGGAGTCCTTTATTAGACTTTGTACAGACAGTATGTGATCGTCTACTTTGTCCACGCCTGTTGCAGACACAACATTCTTTATCTTCCCCCCCCCTCTAATTTAGTTAATCCAAAATCTACAGCAGCTGCTGGACTATCATTGTCTTACTTTCCAGTACTTGTTAAAGGCCTGGGTTATGATGGACATCCGCGAAACTGAAACCATTCTTTCGCCAAACTTTGGACAATTTTGCTTGTACAACTGAACCGGGTTATATTATTTTTAGTGGCCTGAGTGTATAATATATGTAAGAATTTAGAACCATTCTTCCTGTAATGTTAAAGACAACCTTTTTAATATTTCACAGTTCTTCTTTCGTCAAGATAAAAATACAGCACCATACTCTCAGATGCGTCGATACCGCCCATGTACTTATTGTAATCTTGAACTACTTTTAGCTTGACTTCATCCTGAGTTTCTCTGGCATCATGACAAGTGGACAAACGAACAACTTGTGATTCCCCCCCCCCCAAATCCAGCAGCCAACAGTGGTCCATTTCGATAAAACTGTTTCTCGCCTATACAGAACTTTGTTTTTGTAAAGGAAAATGATAGAAATTTTCTATTTTTACGAATTGTACCAGTAATAAATGTTTGCAAATCATATAGGTGTTTCGCTAAAGGTACTGAAAGAAAGAAGTTATCAGCAAATATATGATAGCCCTTATTGAAAAAATTACAAATGTTTAATAATTTCATGACTATAGAGTAAGTAAGTCCATACTTTTTAATTTCTTCTTTGTCTTGATTACTTTTAGCTCCTCTCAATACATAAAAGGACATACAATATTTAGTGACAACATCACAGAGCATCCAGAGTTTTATGCCCCAACGATGGTGTTGCTTGTTTGGTAAATACTGCATTACTATGTATGATTTTTTGTTCCGATTAAACTATCATCTACACTAAGCTGTTGGTATGGTGTGAAGTAGTGTCGGAATACATGATTTGCATGACTCATTAAAGGTTCAAATTTTGAACAAGGATCATAACCAGGTTGGCCACTTGAAGCTACGGAACCATTATCAATTAAATGTAAAATTTTTAGAATAAGTTGGAACCTATTGCGTGAATACATTTGATTAAACCATGGAGTAGCTAGATTGTCATCAAGTGACCAATAAAGAAAAAATGGTTGATTTTCGAACAAGATCCATATTTATTATGCAAGCTAGAAAGGCTCTAATTTCATTTCAATTTGTTGGTTGCCAATAATTAGCTCTGCTATGTTTAGATACCGTAATCATTCTTTATTTGAGACAATAAATTGATTTCCATATCTATTTGTTTCAATCAACTGAAGAGTTGCAAGAAAAAAAGAAGTTGAAAAAATCAATTGGTGTCTGTGCATTACCTGTGGGTTTAGGATCATGTAATTCATTAAATGAAGACAAATGAGCACAATCATCTGCATTAGTGTCTTCTATTTTATTCCACTCATCAACATTATTTTGTAGGCCTACATTTTGATTAGGATATTGATTAGCAACTTCACTGTCATTTAAATCAGTATTATCAAAAAAATCAAAGTCACTACCCGAATCTATATCACTATCTTCTGATTAAATAGTCATCAAGGGCACCAAGTAAAAGTTCATCATCAATGCGTGGTTAAAATAAATTCGTAGACATTTTAAATAAAACAAAGAACTGAAGTAAAATATCTAAAATAGTTTATGGTACACAAGGTTTGTAGGTTAGCTAGACCTAGCCTACAGTAAATGTCACTAAATATAAACTAATTATGAATATATTAAACTAAAAGAACAAAAAAGTTAATTAAAATAAAACAAAATACCAAAAAACCCAAGTCTACTGTCCTAAAATATATAAAAAATTCAATAAACACTCTTATAAACAGATGGTAACAATGTTATTACACTTCAACTCAACTGTGCTAAAACTTACATCTGCTCTATGGGAACAGCTGTTTATTTACCAGAGTTAACTTGATTATTTTCTTTCCAAATATTCTTATATCAGTTTAAAGCAGAAAGATTGCTTAATAGAACTAAGTGAACACCAACACCATCTGTTAGAATTCATAGGAACTATTTGTACAAATATAAAATGAGCCGATGCAATTGGCGTTGGGTCTTTTTGAATACACATGCCGTGCCGATCGCATCAGCGCATGCCACTAAAAGGGTTAAGTTAGGCCTAATGAATCTTGATTTTTATTTTTAATGAAGAAACCTCGGTAGGAAGTATGTATTGTTTTATATGTTGGCAGAAAGAACCCGAGGAGATGGAACAGCAAAGTAAATAAATAATATAAAACTATATATGCTCTCATTCTAATCCAAACAAATATTTTCAAAAATAAACGAAATCATTATTCATCATCGGAGTCAAACTTAATCATTAAACAAATAACCTAACATAATATCTGTAATTCATGAACAAGCTAATTTAATAAAAAATAGTTGACCCCAAAAATGTGTAAACAGAAACATCACTGAAAATGTGTTCATATAAAAATAAACTAATAACATAACTAAAATTACGTTGCGTAACTCATATAATGAATATAGGCTATACTAATTCATACACGTTAATTTATTTTTATAATAAGGCCTATTACAGTAGATTATGTATTTTATTGCGAAGTAAGTTCTACTCCCAACTGCCTAAAGGTAATAACAAATTTACAACTTAAATGAAAATAAAAACATAATATATCAACAATGCAAAGAAACAGTGTTTAATAATGTATTCAAGATCCTGGGCAACTCTAGTCAATAGTCTAGGCTTCAATATGCCATTCAACTATTTATTGTACATCAACAATCATTAGCATTTACCATGAGTGAGACTAGATTTTGTTTACAACACAGAGAATAGGTTACTTTGATAAAGACCGATTAATTTAACCAGTCCTTTTAAGTATAAAACCTGACCTAAACAATATGCATTTGTTGTTTTACCCTGTGACATAACAGCCCATGAAAAGCCTAGGCTTGCCAGATGGCTTGTCAGTAAGGTAATGTCTGGTTATTATATCAACATTCTATCAGCGTTAACCTAGCTCTTTTTTTTTCACTCAAAATCAATCACAATCTAAAAAGTACCAAATCCGACATATTTATAGGTTAAAACATAATAGCATTGTTAATAGAGTATGGTTTGACACATCCATATTATACAATTATATATATTAGGCCAAACATTTCGTATATTTATTGAAGTTAATAATTTACTTACTTTACGATATAATTATATATCACAACAGATTTGGTCAGGTAGCTATATATATATCTACCTGGCCAAACCTTATACAGTGAATCTTTCCTTACTGGACACTTCTAATAAATAACATTTTTTTATTCCCCGACTGGGATTATGCTTTTCTGGCCTTTGTAGTGTTTCTAAATAACAGACTTTCCCAAAAACGGACACGAAAACGATATTGATGGCCAATAGAGTTCCCGTGAGAACAGTGTGTCTGTATAGTTGTGTATTGTGGTGTCTCTCAAACTAAAACGTTCAACTTTAAACCTTACATAGTATAATTTTTTCCTTTTTTTAAATTTAGATTTTCCAAGTTTGCCTATTTGTTCATTCAGTACAAAATCATTATTAAATAAAAAATATTATTTAATTTACAAATTTGTTTTATTATGTATTTTTGTGAGATTAAAACCATTACGCCTGTTGTACTATAAAAACTTATTATACAGTAGGTTAATGAAAATATAATTTAGGTTCACCGTTTAAATTTTCTGAACATGTTCAATATCGTAACAAGACTCTATTCTGATGGTTTACCATGCGTTATCAGCCAGTCTATATAACTCCATCGCTCCCGATAGCGCTTCTCATCAATAGCAGGCATTTTATATGCTACGAGCAAGTGTCCGTTATTTGGAAGTTTCACTGTGTATATAACCAACTGACTAAACCTTTTGTTGGTTTATTAAAGTTAATAATTTAAAATTAGATTTTAATATGGAGGATTGACAGCATATCACGTGATCTGTGAGCACAGATATAAAAATTAAAATATCTTTAGTAACATATGAGATGTAAATGTGAATTTTTGCCGTTATGTCTAACCTATAAATACATTGATTTGATAGGTTGTAGATTGTGATTTTTCAGTGGAAAAAAAAAAAAACACCTCTTCAAGGAAAATATTATTTATTCTTAAGAAGTAAGGTGTGTAATAGACGATAAAAAAAATCCTGAAAATTAGGAGCCACCTTTAAGTAAACAATTACCCAAATTATATATGCCCGTTTAAAAATTATCCTAAATATACCATTAGTGGATCTATTTTCTTGATAACTCTAGTCAGCCAAATCCTGACTACAAATAGGAAGGAATAAATAGGCTATACAAAAATTATATCTCTAAGTTATGAAAGATTCATTACTAGACCTATCTGATAAATAATCACATTTAACTTATAATTAGATTAGAAAACAATCATAACATACAATTATCTATTACATACTTTACAAATCAACCATATTAAAAAACCGGTAATTGTGTATTGTACCTCACAGTGCGATTTAGTTAAGAAATTTCTGAAAATCATTTACTACTTAAGGGTTACCTTATTTTGAAACAATGAGATCATATTTGATGTCGGAAGATACTTTTGAAGTACCAAAATACATTAGTTAAGTAAAAAAATATATATATAAAAGTAAGAACTCAACTTGAAACTAATAAATCGACCTATGCATATGTATTGATGGATTACACAATGGGACTATAATCATATATGGTATAACAAATGCACATTACATGTCATCTGACAGCTTAGCATTATTACACTGTATGATTGCAGAATCATGAGAAATAGGTTTGGGCAGGTCACTATATACATATATATATATATCCTAGCCAGACCTAATAAAACTATTACTCCTTACCATATAAAATATATTTTTGTAATGTTTCATAAGTAAATATTTTGGTGGATGTATGCCTACAACATAAACATGAAGTGATCAGACATTCACTAGCTTGACAAATGTAGTCCAGACCTGGTTTTCATATTTTTTTTTCCTACTAATGTATATTGCTACTTGAAAAGTGTCTTCTGAGATCAATATGAT
The DNA here is from genome assembly GCA_963513935.1 of Aphrophora alni. Taxonomy (NCBI): domain Eukaryota; kingdom Metazoa; phylum Arthropoda; class Insecta; order Hemiptera; family Aphrophoridae; genus Aphrophora; species Aphrophora alni. Next base: position 150,126,056 of record OY740765.1, read on the forward strand.
CACATTGTTTTAAATTAGGATAAGTAATAAACGAATTTCAAAAATTTTATAACTCGAACCGTGAAGTACAATACATAATTACCAAAAAGAAATATGTGTTAATGAAGAGGGCTGCCATTTTCTAACCTGCGTCGAGCCTAGCTTAGTTGAAGGCTACATATGACAATATACATTTTCAAACAATGAAATAAAATAACATTGACTACAATACACAAATAAAATTAGCATAATAATGAGAAAATGAACATGAGATACGCTGTTTTATATCAAATTGTGCCTACTAGGCTATTGGGGTGTTTATGATGAAGCAAAAAGGATTGCAAGTAATTACGTCATTCAAACAACTTTTAATGAAAAATCAATTATTTATGGATAAAAACTTACATCTTTAATCGAAGTACCATCTTCAACTTCAAGTGCTTGCTTTTCTTTTGGTGTTTTTATGGTTAAATTAATTTTTTTACGGCTATCTTGACCTTCCGCCATTTTATCTATGGGATGACTCGCTCACAGCTCACAGTCACTGTTTCTTTGATTCTGTCTGTACGACTACTGTTTTCAGAATGACAACATTAATGCATAATAATAATTGACGTATGGCAATTATGGAGGCTCTAATCATTATCTTATTTTTGTGTTAAATACTATAATAATTTGCACAAATGACACGTCTAAAATTGTGCTACAATTTTCATTAACTTAAAACTTGTATTTAAAATTATTTGAATACAGAAAGACTTTGCATTTATAGTTTTGATGACGTGTTTTAAAAGTTATATATTTTAGTTATTTACATTTTTGTATTTATTTCAAATATCCATAATTTTAATTTTTATTTGTATTCAACTTTAGTAAAATTGATTTCTTAGTAGAAATGTGATCCTAATCTAGTGCTGTATTTTGACCTGCATCATTTTGGCTATTGTATTACTGTACATCATATACACATCCAAATTTTCCATTGGATGTTGTTTTCTCTTCTCAGAATTTAATATCAGCTGTTCTGTTTGAGTACTTATATGTTTACTTTATTTTGCAGGTTATATTATTTAGTTTTATAAGTTACAAAATGTTTAGTCTGTTATTTAATTTTTATTCACATCAATACTTAATCATCGACTTTGGTTCATAAATATTAATTTTGTCTTTGTTAATATGGAAAAAAATAATGAAGGAAGGTAATATATATTAATTTAATAATTTGCAGCTTACAATGTTTGTATTTAACATAGCATATTACAAAACTTTCTCTCTTTGGTTAGGAACATCTCCTCAATACTTCATTAGGCGAAGTACATAATATATTGGTAGTTGTTTACTGTAGCACCTCAATTTTGATATTTTTTTCTTCCTTATTGTTGCACTACATACTTGTTTCCACAAGAATAGTAACATTTTTTGTGAGCAAAATTTTTCACTTCGAAATTGAAATATTTCAATGACGTATATGTAGGTTAAGTATACATGGCAAACACAATGTTTCGACTGATCGCCTAAGTCAAACAACATTGAGCATGGTTAGTACTTGGATGGGTTACCACTAGTGAACACCACAAGACATGCAAAATTTAAGTTGGGATTAGTGTTGTTCTAACCATTGAACAGTCGACATTGAGTGTTAGATGTGTGAATTAAGTTTGTTCGATGTTGATAATTTCAATGATTTACATATTCAAGACTTTTATGTTCATCCCAATATTGTAAAAAGAAAATAATGGTAAATGTCCAATTGATACTGTGTTGCAATTTAATATAGAAATTTCATGATATTGTGTTTTACATACATCATTATTAAACAATTAGATAATCCTTAAACTTTGAAGACCATTTCAAGTATCACAATCCATTATTTCTGTGAAAAATAAGTAATTTAAAAGTTTGCATTCGATGTTCAGAATACACTAGGAGACTATGCATCTTAGGTTTCATAGCTAATAGAATAGCGTGTTTTTAGATGTATACATTAACTATCTTCTAACAGGTAAATATTACTACACTGTATGATTTCAGAATCATATGAACTAGGTCTCATGAAATATTTATATAGACCTAGTTCATATTGACCTAGCCAGACCTAGTAAAGGGATTAATGGTCTGGTAAGGTAACTATATATATATATTTTGACCTTCCCAGACCTGTAGTTTCTTTACTAGGTCTGGTTAGGTAACCATATATATATGGTTACCTAACCAGACTCGAGCATATATATAATTATCTACCAGACCTATTTGCGCGGATGAACATATACATCGAGCAATGAGACTCAATTTACCATAGCGATTAATGTAGACAGATGCCTTAACCTCATAATCCTAGGATTTTGTACTTTTAAATTGACAGAAATAATGGATTTTGATACTTGAAAAGGGTCTTCGCAGCTTAAGGATGATCCAATTGTTAAATAATGAGGTATGTAAGACACGATTTCATGAACTTTCTATATTAAATTGCAACGCGGTATCAACTGGATACTTATCAAAATAAGTGCTACAGGTATAATTGTTTACATAAAGGTGGCTCCTAATTTTTAAATTTTGAAAAATCAATGTTGACTAGAATAATTTATCTCCTTGGAAAATATAATATTTTTAATGAGAATTAGTTTGGATTCTGTAAGGGGTTCTCTACCTATTCTTTTTTTTCCCTCCTGGATATGATTATAAATTGTATTGATAGAAAAGGTCAGGTTGGATCAGTCTTTTGTGATTTATCAAAAGCTTTTGACTGTGTTGACCATAACATTTTAATGAGAAAACTTGATTTTTATGGTATACGGGGTAAATCAAATAATTGGATAAAGTCATATTTATTAAACAGAAAGCAGAAGGTAGTTTATACTGACAGGCTCTCTCAACTCCTACGAATCTACATGGGAGCTTGTATCTCATGGTGTACCTCAATGTTCAATCTTGGGGCCTTTACTCTTTTTAATTTATCTGAACAATTTACCTGAAAACGTTGGTCCTGCAAAATCAGTATTGCTGATGACACTTCTTTGACAGTGTTTGGGCAAAGTAGTGTAGACTTAGCTATATCATCAACTTTGGCAATGTCTAAGACCAATGATTGGTTTATAGCAAATAATTTAAAATGAATGTAGCAAAAACTAAATTGATACAATTTAAAACAAAATCAACTCCAAATACAATTATTGTTAGAGGTGAGGAAGAAATCCAAAACACAGTTAATGTAAATTTTCTTAGTGTTATTGTGGACGAAAATTTAAATTGGAGATGTCACATTACAAATATTGCGAATTTCCTGGCATCTGCTTGCTTTGCTCTCCGAATGATTTCAAGGGTTAGGCCTACCAGCGTAAAAACCATAAAATCAGTTTACTCTGTATATATGTATGTTCTCGGCTGAAATATGGAGTAGTCTTCTGGGGGAACTCTGTCGATGCTTTTAAAATTTTCCGTATTCAGAAACGAATAATTAGAGTAATGTTTAATTTGAAATTTAATGAATCATGTAGACCTTTTCTGAGAAATATAGAATTTTGACTTTTCCATCTATTTATATATATGAAATGTTAGGTTTTTTAAGGCAAACCAGAGTATGTTTGAAGAAAAACAACATCGCCATAAATATCTTATGAGGGAAAAGGTGTTGCAATATCCTGTGCACAGATTGCAATTTTTAGAACGTGGCGTTTATTACTCTGGTTTGAAATTATTATATAAACTTCCGGAAAATATAAAAAAACAAAGTTGTTTCAAGATACCTCTTGAGGAATGCTTTTTATTCAATGGAGGAGTACCTCAGCTCATAACATCTGAGTGCCCGGGATGCATTTTGTATTTAGGATAACAACTCAAATAATTGATTAGTATGAGATAACATGTATACATAGTTCACTGTGTCTCAATTTGTTTGTATTTTATAAAATTTCTATCTTGTGTATTGTGTGTTGTGAGTAATTTTTGTATAGTATATCAACTCAAATGTATATCGCAGCACTGCTGCACTATGTATGCCATAAATAATAATAATAATAATAATAATAATAATAATAATAACAATAATTATGTACTATATCTGCTTTTATAAAGGTTTCAATTGTGGACCTTCATACCCAATTTGATAATACTCTGGCCCACTTGTAATCAATCTGATGGTACACAATTCGTCCATATCTGGTTGTGCATTTACTTGGGTTGTCTGTATTTTTTATCATGCTTGACCGTAGGCTGGCATAATGAGGGCTGATTAGTTTCTTCATCCTCAGGTAGGAGATAACCAGACTTTACTCTCTCTCTGTAGGTACGCCAAAACGTGTGATCCAATTATTGTAGAAGGCTTTTACTGTTGTGGTGGTTTCTATATTTTGAAGAAGTATAGCTTCGGACCACCGTGTCCAACGGTCTATCATCGTGAGGCAATAACACTTTCCTTCTGATGATAGTAGTAGTCCGATGATGTCTAAATGTACGTGCTCGAACTTTCCAGCAGGTTTTTAGGATCCTATATATGTATAGAGGAATCTTCGTATGTTGGTTAACTTTTACAATCTGACAGATCTAGTCTGTTCGCCATTGTCTTTGTTCATATTAGGCCAGAAGAAATGTTGCATGACTAATTGCATGGTAGTTCTGATCCCCTGGTGACTAAGGTAGTGAGGTTTCTCGTGAGTCGCCTGAACGGAACTGGTGAATAAGGTCTGGGTGTCTGTTGATGTTTCGCATAAACCGATACTTCCGTTCCAGGTAGTTTCAGACGTTGTAGCCTCAGGTTCTCCTGTTACAATAACTGGTCAATACTTGCAGCGTTTTCTTGTTCAGCAGCAAGCGACAAATAATTTTTGGGCAGGCAGACTTCTTTGATTCTAGAAGGTGCATCTGCTACCACATTGTCTCTCCTTTACGGTACTGAATATCAGTAGTAAACTGTGAAATGAAGTGGACCTGTCGTAATCCCGTAGTTGAGTTTTGCCTATGGGCATGTGTTAATGGTTCGTGATCCATTCAGATAGTGAACTCTCTTCCTTCCAGTAAGGGTCGAAAATGTTTTACTCCTTCATAAAGGGCTAGAAATTCTCTATTGTATATACTGTAGTTCAGCTGAGTTTTATTGAAAGCTTATATGAGAAAATCCTAAGAATTCTAGGTATATGGTGATATGCCTTGTTGATGTCCAACGTGGAATATATTTTTAATTTGTTGATTTTAACGCTATTACGTTTGTTACCAGCAAATGTTGAAAATACAATATTTCAAGTGAAAAATATACGACCTAGACTGGGAATCGAACCCAGGACCTTTGACTTTACATGACAATGCTTCACCAACTGAGCTATACTAGTCACTTCGCAGCATAGGATGTAGACATCTCATTTGACTTTGCTTTATTGCTGCAACTTTTGAGTTGCCTAATTAATTACCTCGCATATGCAACATTTTTAATTTATACATATGTAAGGTTGCAAAATGAGTAAAAATTAATTTCAATTAATTTATGTAGAAGTTTGTGATACAGTATTACTTTGCGTTAATGAAAGGTTTGGATCATCAGCTTTAAAGAAATTAGTTGCTCTAGAAGAAGAGTGTGTTTCAACTGTGACCCATGGAATTAATGACTTAAAAAGTGTACGAGAATTCTGCAATGATTTGTCTGCTGACTGATTTTCTTGGCACTTTTCTATGCTTAACAATATCGCTAAGCAACAAAAAGTTTCCTTGATTTCAATGCGTGAAGTAAGAAAATTTATCTTTGAAGAAGAAACTGTTAAAGATATCTTACCTGAAGTAACAAAATGCAACAAACTCCTATGAACCGCTCCAGTGACGACAGCCATGGCAGAAAGGACATTCAGCGCACTTTGACGCCTCAAGACTTACTTGCGGTCGATGATAGAGCAAGAAAGACACCTACATGGCTTTTCTTAACACACATCCAATAGTGCTGGATGATTTGGACCTTAAACCCCGTATGAATAAGTTTGTTAATAAAAACTCAATCCGAAAATCCACCTTTGCTTTATTTTGAAAAGTGGCGATACTGAATTTTCTGTTGCTGTTTTGTGCTAGTTTTAGTTTTGCCTCGGAGAGAACAAAATGATTTTTCAAATACAATGTAAAAAAGTGTTAATAAACTTACATAACAAAGTGGATTAATATTTGTAATTATGAGTACAGTATTTGTTTTCCCCCTTTGTCTTTTATTTTGTTTTTTATTAATAAATGAAAAATTATTTACCTTTTATCAAAATTCTTTAGAAAGCTGTATAATTAAGTTATGATTTTAGTTTGAATGCATGTTTAAGAGTGTGTTAAAATGCTGTTTTGAAGGGTTTATTGTTCCCCCAGACCCCTCTTCCTCTCCAGAGTATTCTATAATCCCAAAACCACTGGCCCCACTAATAATTTTTGTAAGTCGGCGCCCGTGATTGCAGGGATGGAAACCATTTTTACTTTTATACAACAGCCTACTTTGTTGTTAAATAAAATTGTTAAACTCTATCTTTCATGTGCACAACAAAATTTAGATTCAACTTCTTATTTTAGGGAGGCAGAAGCAGTGAAATTGACTGCTGGGTTATTGGTGTTGTACGAGCCAACTTTGAAAAAGCTCAATTCTCAAATTTCTGAATTAACGTAAGTTATTTTAGAATTTATATTTTAGTATATTCATTAAATCCACTGAAAAAACTACTTTTTAAAAATGATTTTTTAATATAAATGGTATTTGTAAACTTTATTTTCTACATTTTAATTATAAAATACACGAAAAATAATAGTAAATTGTGGTGCATCGTAATCTTATAAATTTACTGCTTATAAATTTATCTTGAACGCATCTAGTTATAAATATGTAAATAATAAATACAAAATAAAATTTAATCTATTAGAACAATTTATTCATGGAAGTTATTATTGATAAAACCTATTATTTCTCAAAATATCTTTACCAGTTGGCTTACAATCATATTTTGAAGGTTTACACCCTAAAACAATGTATCAATTTACATTTAAATAAAATTTACGGTTACGGTTCAAGAATAATTAGCAATAAATGAAAATGACCCAACAATTAAAAACTTTGTATCACCTTATATTTGGTATAAATACAATTTATATATACATGTGAACGAAGTTTGTCCCCCGCCATATAGATGGTATAAATACAATTTATATATACATGTGAACGAAGTTTGTGTACCGCTTACTCACAATTTGTTATTTGGTGTACAGGAGCAAGCAGATATCAACATTGCAAAAGATTGGGTCAGAGCAAGAGAGATTAAATGAGACTAATGATGATACGGTTCAAGGAATGGTATGTAAATCTGTAGAACAGGTGGCTTGTGCCCAATTTTTAATGTTATCTACGTGCTTTTTAAACTTGTTCCACTTTGAATCAGTTTTAATGTAGATAGTCCTCCAATTTCAGAAATATAATATAATAAAAATGTTGAAATCTAAGATCTTGTAAAGGAGTTTACACACTTGAACCATATATCAACCTTAGCAGGTAAATAAGCGGACATAGTTTTGAACAAAATCTAACATATGTCATGCTTTCAGTTTGAAATTATATGGCAGCTTAATTTGAGATAAGAAATTGAAAAGGAGTAAGTAACTCTGCTCCCACATGCATGGTTACAGTTTATCTAATTTTTTATTTCAGATGGTTATTGTTAAAGACTATGAGGAAAGATTGCACCGTGTAAAATCACAGATGAGACAAATAACTGCAAAATCTGCAAATCTAAAGGTATTTTTATATAATACAGTAGTAAATAGTTAAGTTATTTTTAAAATGTACAATCCGTCTACTCTGGTTTTAAAGTTATTTGATAATTATGGATTGTTCAAATTATTAATATGGTTTAATCAGACATTTGCCATCATGTATGTTTATGAAAAGTAATACACTAAGTTTCGAGGCATAAATCAATTCCCCTTATCAAATGATAAACCTAAAGTATAAAAACGTGCAGCCAAGGACCTTGTTAGAAACTAAAACTAACTTTAACTAAAGAGTGCAACCCACGCCTATAGACAGTCGTGATTATTACTTGGGATCTATCACACTAAAATTTTGAAAGAGGAGGCAAAATGTTGCTCATCACCTCCTTTCTTGGATTATAGTTTTAGTTTTCAACAAGGTCCCTAGGTTATGTTAGTGTTTTTCATTATTATTTTTATTTTTTTTTTTTTTGCTTTTGGTTTATCTCAAATGGAAGTTAATTTATGCTCGTGAATCTTATATTAATTTTTATATACCAGTACATGAATTATGATTACAAAAGTCTGATTAAACCATAATAATAAATCTAATTATTGTTTTAGAATTATTTTTATTTTGTGTTTTTCCTGTATTTATAAAGCATATGCTCTGTTACCTTACTTTAATTGTATCATTGCTTGTTAGCACATCATGACCTCTTCTTTCTTCCTTAGTAAGTTATTTGTCTGTCCCAACCATTCCAATTTTGGCTGTCTATGTTTAAATTGTTGATTCTAGGACAAAGTGTATGCCACAATAAATGAAATTTTTCTAGATACGGCCGATGCAAGAATATACCAAGCTGAATATTATTGTGAAATATTTAAAATTCAATTGAGTTTACTTTCTTTTATCTCTCTCATTTAAGAATACAATGTCGGTTTGCTTACCTCTATTTTTGCAAGTATCAGCTACCTTGTTTTTTTTTTTTTTTTTTTTTTTTACCGTAATGTTCCCAAAACTGGTTCTAATAAATCCTGTCAATAGTTCTGGCCAATGTTCTGGGTCAGCCGATGAGCAGAGCCTCTGCCTGTCACTATTGGCCTCTTCAATAATAATTGACTTTATCAATCGATGAGCAGAGCTTCCGTCTATCACCGTTCAATTATGACTGACCCTCCAAAATTCAGGTAGCTATCTTCATGTATAGTTATTGTTAGCAGTTTGAAGAAGTCCTTACAACTGGTATATAATGATATTCCTTCTACTTTTATGACAAAAGTTATTGACTAATTTTGTTATCACATTTCATGCTAAGATTCTCCATACAAAATTCTGATACAGTCTCTTTTATAAATTCCCAAATCATCTTCTAATTTTATGATGATTTACTAAAGACCCATTTTTTACTTTCTCACATAAATATGTGCAAGTATAAAGTTATGACCAAAAAATCAATGTCTAGTTTTTCACACTATGTCCAATTTGAGACCCCCTTAGTTGAAAAAAAAGTAGTTTTGGAATGATATCTGTCTAGTGGATTGATATTGTATTGTGAAATGGTTAGTGACTGTTCACTTATGCATAGGCAGGCATAATTGGCTGCCCATTTACATCGAGTCTGTGAAAACCATTCTCGTGTTACTCTATTATGTGTAAAATCAGTTTATTTGAATATGACAGTAGAATGTAAATAAAAATCTAACATTAGGGCATATTTTGTATTTATAACAATGTCCCATTATAATGTGATCTTTCATGTTTGAATATTGTTTTCTGTTAATATGTTTGTGCTTGTTATTACAGAAAAGAGCTTTAAGACTTCAAGAAATGAAGCAAAAGGAAGCGTTACAAAGAGAACATATCAGAGAGGCACAGTTGACACGTGAACAAGAACTTATAGCAAAACCTTCAAATCTAAAATAGTAATAAAATCTTGCAGTGTTCTTCTCATTGTTGGCATACAATATTATATATATTTTCTAGGTTTGTCGTGCTTATAAGTAGTACTTTTCAGATGTATTATGTTGGGAAAGAATGTACTATCTCCCTTCCCCTGACATTGGGTATTTTAGCAGTGGTAGCTCATTGTCTAATAATTAGGACATATCTCTGTGTCTTAATACCTATACAACTATACTGTGTTTACCTGAAATGAAGATACTATAGGTGTCTTCTAAGCATAGCTAAACATTCAAAATAAAAGATAAATATATTTGAAAAATGGATAAAATAAATAAAACTATACTTAGTAAAATAACAAATTTAATAATCTGATATAATAAATTAAACGAGAGCTTAAAAAAAATATTGTTTATTTTTGAAGGTTAGATCAGTTCTTTGGTCTTTTAAAACTAAAAATTTATTTATGATGCACTGTAATTTACACATTTTTCTTTTCACCAAGACATAATCAAGGCCACTAGAAAATTAATTTAAATAAATAATAATGCCTACATTATATATACTTTATAGAGCAATTTATTTTCTGCATTTATTATAGCAACACGTTTCACACACTCAAGATGACATCTTCAGGGTAGTTGTATTCACGAATAACATTTACACCATACTGAAACAAGCTCACCTTTCACTCACTTACTCTTATTTTTGATTATGGGATTACGGCTCGATTGCAAGAATGAATCTCACTCGCATGTTTAGAGTAAGATTTATTCTTAGTTTAATTTTAAGTTAAGTTTAACTCCCTTTTGTTTAATTTCTACTAGTTTACTTTCTCTCAATTAGACCTCTTTCTCGAGGTGTGTCTATTTAAAAAACCTGAAAAATCTATATGAACAATGTGAAATATGAGCACTAATATTTCTATACAATATTAATTATACAACCTGAAAAGAACATAGGATTTATTTGTTATTATAATAAAATACACAGAAATTAAAATATATTAAAATTTAATTCATTAAAATAAAAAATTATTCAATTAAACCTTTTTGAAAGTTCAAATTTTATTTTGCAAAATGAATTTATCCCTACTAACCATGTTTGGTTTTTTGGTATTTCTTACTTTTTGGTTTTTTTCATCACTTTGTTTTTTAACTCTAACTTTTAAACCAATGATGATACTAAAATTCTTTTAATACAGTTAACTATATTTATGTACCGTACTCTTAACATTTATAATCCAAAATAATTTAAATTTTTACAAAAGTTAATTTTACTATGTTATATTATACTAGAATGATTCATCTCTCCTGTACGGACAGGTCAGTTAATTAACAAGTCGGTGCAGGTGGTTACAGATGACTCATCATTGAACACTCTCGCCCTTCAATAGAATTGTATAAGGTTTGCCAACCTGTCGATATGGTTATTTTAACTTAGTAAAAAATATATTCTTATAAAATCTTCCAATTTTTTTCGTGTTTTGGATAGTTTTGAGACTTGAGAAGTTTGGGTATTATCCCAAACCGTCTCAAATACGTATCACAACATTGAAAATATGATGTATATTAGTACATGTGTGATATAACGCAATGTGTACTTAGGTACTAATATTTGTCATGTATTCAATATTGTGGTATATAAAGTGTAAAGGTTATCCATGGACATACCATTTGAGAATGGTATTAGAGTTGTTCAAAATTGGGAAATTCAATATTTGGTTTGTAGAGCTAATATTCTGGTACAAATGAATATTGTAGTTATAAATATTCTGCATTGCCAGTTAGAGCAAATAAAATTCATTATATGTCTTCCAATTTCATGTAACAAAACTGATGTTAAATTTGAATGAAACCACTAAAAAGCTTAGATGTTATATACATTTTTGTTGTATCTGGGGGCAGGTACATACAGTTGTAAAAATTAAATTACATATATTTATGAATTTGATCATAATCAGACTGAAGTTAAAAAGAAAGGTTGTGAATTTATCAGCAACCCTTATTTTCATCATCCATCCCTTACAAAATTTGGTTTAAAATCTTAGCAACTATTCTTGTAAAATATATTATAATTTGTTGCCAACTTATGAATCGCTACTAAACACTGAATAATGAATGACTCGAATTTATTATCTTATGCAATATTTAAAAATTATTATTAATTATTGTAAATTTTATTATAAGAAATATACATTATTGTTATACACTTTTATAGTTATGTTTGAAAAAATTACATTTTACAAAGGTCAATATATTTTTTATTTCTAAATATGATTATTTTTTTCTATAAATTTTCACAGTAATAGTATAATCAAGTTAAAAAAATAAAATAATAAATTCATATATCTTGTGGGGAGTGTTGAAGTTTGCTCAATGGGAGACGCAATATGCCTTACAGTCTTTATGGGTGCTGATACAAAATATTCATAGGTTTCATAGGATCCAAAGTAGGAATTCTATTTTGAAGCATTGATCTATTTTATAAGGTGATGGTGTTTGACAAGGGGGGAATTTATGGGTACCAATATATCAATTTATGGGCTCAGGCTATCAAATGGTACGAGACATTATCAAAGGCCCCCTCAATATTCAAGGAGGTATACTCACTAGATAAAGTCCCTTCAATTATTGATACAAGATTATGAAGTGTACTCTCATAACTCTTTCCTGGTTGGTAGGCTTGTTGATATTTCTGCAGTGATATCACAGACTCTATCACATACACATCTACCACTTCTCAAACGCCTTGAAGATAAAAGACATCAGACTCTAGGTCTATGTCTTAGCTCTGCTATATGATATCCACCCAGGGATAAAGACAACTTGTGCTGTTTCCATTCTTGTGATATATATCTGATGGCATGATTAAACTGTTTCTAAATAGCTTGCATAAGATGGAAGCAATTAGCTCCATTTTGTGTTGCAACTAAACTGGAAAAATCCTATCTGACCGTATTCTTCTATATTACTTACATAGGCTAAATGACTGAATGAGCATTTCACCTTATCAATGTTGATAATGAGGTTAGAATTTTTCAGTCTTCCTTACTAGGATACATCATTGATATCTTAACCAAATTCACTTTGTGGTTCCTAACTATTGTCGGGGATAGTGTTTTGAGTAATACTTCCTGTTTCCTTATCAGTTGACATCTACTCCTGATCTGATTTCATGAGTCCCTAAAGAATTTAGTAGATCTCCTGCACGACTCTGTGGAGTCTTACTCCTTAAGAAGTGCTAAATGTCCTTCAAAAGTCCTACCTCAACCTTATTTTAATCTTATAATAATAAATTACCTTGTATGGTCCGTCTTGTGACTTCAATTGTTTTCTATATTATGGCATGTTTCAGAGTCGTAACTCCATTATCAGATATCCGTTTAATTGTTCACTCTGAAGAGCTTGTCGTACATTAAAATTTTTACAATAACACTAACACTAATACAAAAATTAAGTAGGACTCATCGATTATACCGACAGTACTTCGCCAGACATGCCAGGGTGTACACCTAGTGAAAGACATGATTGATTTAATTAATTTTTGTATTAGTGTAAGTGTTATTGTAAATATTTTAATATACGACGAGTTCTTTAGAGTGAACAATTAAACCGGTATCTGATGATGGAGTTACGACTCTGAAACGTGTCATAATATAGAAATCGATTGAAGTCACAAGACGGACCATACAAGGTAATTTATTATTAAAAGATTTAATTGTGACTTGGTACCACAAAACGATTGTCTTATTAATCAGTTAGTGTTTGCCTGGATTTTTTTTTTCATCTGCCGTAATGTCTGACTACATTAAACAGCCTTCTTGCTTGCTTTCTCTGATCAGACAGACTGTATCCTCCAATTTACATGGTTCCTGTTTATTCAGCTAATCAGAGGAAAGCTCTCATATATAGCATCGCTTAGAGCATTAACTCCCATGTCCAATTCATGCGTATTTCTGCTGGAATCCTTAACTGATTGGAGGTTAATTCCAAGTATATTTCTGTATGCCTAACAATTAGTTTTCCTAGGATTCCAGAATATGCTCACCAATCTATTTCCAAATTGCAACTCTATAATTAATTATGTCTGTGATTTGATATAGATGACTTGATTGACACATATCATCTGTTAAGTGTGATGTTTATACCAGCAGTCCTATAAACCTGATTTCATTCATGAAAATTGTAACAAATGTTGAAGGGTTGCTGCCTTATTCAAAATTTAAATATACAGGTTAGAAGTAATGATGTAATATAGGAAAGTAATAACTCTTTTCTATCATTTATGTTATACTCTCCGACCACATTATATAAAGTGCAATCACCGTGAGAACTTCTTCAAAAATCATATTTTGTGTTGCCTCAAATTGTTCTTGAGTCAATGAAGTCATCAGAAAACTGATGGATTTTCAATACAATTTTTCTGAATTTCAATAGGGTTCATTATGAGGACACTATAGTACTCTAAACCAAATTTTATGTTCCTATCTTCATTTTTATATCTGCTTTCGTGGTGACGTACAGACAACAATGATGATGAACAAACCGAAATGGTGTGTCGAAAATCACTTTTCCGATTTCCTTAGGCCATGAAACATTAAAAGCAGTCAAAAAATCAAAGATTGAAATTTTTAGATTACCAAATATTTCGCATTCTGGGTAAGTAACACAAATAACATGATAAATTATTTGTATATGATTCATTCCTGTTTCAACCACGCCGCTTAATCCCATCATTATTTAATTTACTTTACAAGTGTGTTTATATTTTTGTCTCACTTGTAAATGACTAAGAACAAATTGAAACTGATAATGATATATGGATTTTAACAGTGATTAGTTTTCCTCCCTTAAAAGCCTCAAATTTTAAAATAATTAAATTAATCCTAACTAGTCACTGTTTTATAATTTATCCAAATACTTCATTAAAACATGAATATCTAAACTCTTAATGACAAAATAAAAAATTAATAATAATCTTTTAAGGAATTTCTGCGACAGTCACATATTTCTTTACTTTAAGGCGGATTTTAATGATTGAGGTGTCAAATCAATGAGGTGTTATCTGCAGATTTGTCGAAAATTATTACATTATATTATAATGAATTTATCATTTAAAATAACGTACCTGTTTAGGGTAAATAACAAGTTTCACAACAAACATAATTTGAAACAGCTGTTATAAATTCTCAAATATCTTTAAAATTATTTGTAGGTTAAGTTAACTTTATCATTTACATTTAATAATTTATAACAGCTGTTTTAAATTATTTTTATGTTAATTTAAATTTATAATTTAAATAACATGCCCTGTTATGGGCAAATAAAATGTTTGACAATAAAAATAATTTGAAACAGCTGTTATAAATTCGTTTTAGTTTAACATATATATTGTTTTATTTACTTGTGGGAATTTACTTTGTGTTGTGATTGATTGGTTACATTTCACAAACTAAACTGTTTAATGGGTTATTGTTAATATGTGACAGTTGGGTCTGAATTTTCTATCTCGCAAAAGTTAATGACTTCACTGTACATACTGTATAGTGCTTATTTAATTTGTAATTTATTGTTTTCATCTCACACATAATTTAATGGTTTATATGACTTATTGTTATTCAAAACTGTTAAAATTCTTAACTGGAAACAATTAGTAATACTTTAAGTTAACAATTAAATAGCTCATATTAACTTTATTATAAAGTCTAACCCAAAATTTTTAGTCATTAAAAATGCCTTGTGATACAGCCAAAATATGTCTACAATGTAATACTTTCAGGCTTGACTTCCTATATGCATGTTTGGCATCGAAACCTATGGTTGTATGAAAAAATTTTAACATAAAATATTAAAGATCTAACTGTGTACTTTCTAAATAACAGTAAAGGGTATATTTATATTACTTACCAACAGAGTTGTTACTCTCAGAAAAATGCCTTGAATTGTGCTGAGAAAAAAAATTGCAATGGTAGAAGCAACATGACTGAATGCATTTATTATAACACTATAAATTATCACTGGTTATAATTACCAATAATATTAAAAAATGGGTACTTGTGTACTATACGGACCCCTCTTTTCTGTAAGTTCAAAACTCGAAACATCCTTTTGTGTATATTTTTAGATTTATTATCTGTCTACTGTGGGTGAGACCATTTTTTATGGGTGTCATATGGCATTTTTTATGGTGACATATTTCTTGGAATATTGAAGAACCTATGCGTAACATGAGAAACAAGTGAAATGCTGTATCTTTTGTTTCCAACCTTTCCTTAAATAAAAAGTGGGGAGAAATATGTGTTAAATATGGCCTACTTATGTCATACTTCAATGAATTTCAATATAGCGTGCTTTCATTACATTGGACGTTGTTGTCTCTCAATTAGTACATTCTAGTTAGAACTGACTGTATTAGTTTTAAGGTTCCCTAAGTTTGAAAAAGTAATTTTAGAAATGACATCTGTGCAATGCTCTACAGTCTATCAGGGACACTCCAAATATCAAATTACCTTATAAAATCCATAAAATAAATAATACTCTCAAAATTAAACAAAACGAAATAAATTTCAGCTACGATTAACTTAGAAATCAGAGGCAGATAATATTTCAACAGGATGTTCGGAGCGGATGAATTTGAATAAGACACGAGCCAATCAGAACAAGTCAAGCCAAATAATGTCCAATCAAAATAACTACTTAAAACACGTGGAAAAAGGAGAGGGGAACAAGCATGGAAAAATTAGAAGTCAGTCTTGGAAGGAACACGCTAAAAAGAAGTTCAACTTGTAATATGTGCTTGCAAATTGATGTCAAATAAAATGTAAAATAAATAAATAAATCTAATTAAAAATTCTATGGTGATGCGATAAATAGGAGTTCTATCAAATGTGAACGAGTGAGCAATCTAAATAAGTGAAGTGTTTAGTGCGATTTGTTAAATAAAGAAAATTTAAGTATCTAAGGATTGTCAGAAAATGTAAGTAGTTTCTAATGTAAACACTTGTAAGACAGATCTCGAGGGTTACAAAACATATCATATAGCAGATATACTATATAGACTCAATTTAATTATTTTTTTAAATTGAACTAAGATAGAGTGTTAGCATAAGTGATTTTGTTTAAGTTAAGTAGAAGGTATTATGAATGAATGATTTTACTTTATTATATTGTAACATGGAATAGCATGAAAACATGGAATAGTTTATGGAGAAGTTGTAAGTGAGATAATTTCTCTTAAATTCTTAATTATATGATTAGTAGATTGTTCTACTAACCTGGTGTATTATTTCTAACCTAGTCTCTTTTGGAGTCATCCCTCATGCCAAGCAAAGATTGACCCTAAAGGGTCTGGTGGAGCCCCCAAATTAAAAACAGTAAATTCATTTCAAGGGTATTAAATTCAGTAAAATAAAAAAATGATCTAACGAGTCCTTATGATTGAACTAGACTGAGCAAAGACTCGTTGACTTAATAGAAACCCTTACATGGTTAACCCTTCCTTACATGAAACTCCTTACAAGTCCTTATTAGTAGAATGACTTTCATAATTTTTTTCTAAAATATCACTACCAATCCAAACAAAATGTATTGGTCACCATCTCTCCAAAAGTAGCTTACGGTTCAGGAATAACACAAAAACTAAAATAATCCTGACAACTATAATTAAAAACTCTTATTTCAATCAAGTACAATTTATATTATATATTTATAGCACAAGCGAGATAAGTGTTAGGTTAGATTTTATATACAGGTTAAAATATATATAATTAAATATATTTTCTCCCCACTATAAGTAGTAAAGAGAGTTCTCAAAGGATGGCGACAAATATTATTGTTTTTGTGGATGGATGTTATGGGAGAAAATTAGTGCAATGTTTATGCACAGATTATTTTAACAAATATTAACTATTTACATATCAAACTGTATTCAACCGTCATAATATTCTGGTGGAACAAATGTTCCCAATTCACATTCACTCAACATAGGTTGTGCAGAGACGTTTTCTTTGCTTATCAGTTTTGCTTTGATTGTTTTAATCTTCCAATTACCAGATGCAAGAGGATCTTTAAGTAATATAAACATTTGTTCAAAAGTACCAAACACATGCCCAACAACTTGATGTAACGTCCCGCAAGCAAGAACAGCGACTATTCCATTCGGCTGCGTTTTACCACGCACTCCATCAGGACACAAATTTGGATAAAAATATAGGTTATAATTTTGTTTGACTTGTTTGATTAAATTTACAACATTGTTACTTCCATAAACTTCTTCAGTTATGTCATTGTTGTTTGATGATAGATAAAGTGTGAACGAGGAATCCTGCCAGAAATGTTCAGCTCCTAAACCTCCCTCGCTACCATCAGTATTGTATAATCTGTAGAACCAATCACAGAATTGTAATGCTAGTGTATTTGCCATTTCACCTTGGATAACTACATCCTGTGAACAAACCAATTATATTAATATGATTTTACGATTATGGCTGTTTGTCTGTTTCCCCATTCAGGCTAGGCCTGTTTTAATACAAATTGCAATTTTATAGAATCTTATCAACTACCTGATCATCCTTCAATAAAAAAAAATCTGAAGAAAATTACATTCACTAAAAAATGTATCGAATACAAAAAATTTTATACAATTTTGATGATTTTTTTGTTTTTTGAAATCGATGATTTATAAAAGAAAAAATTGGTGGAAACAAATAACATCTTCATAAAAGAAAAAAATAATTGAGCTTTTATCATGTATTTTAGGAGTATCTTGACTGTCAATTTTCCATCATATATCTACAGTTTATACTTTTATTACATTTGTATAAAGCAGGTCTCATAATTTATAAGTAGGCATGCAATATAATAATAATAATACTTGGTACCCCAGCAACCCTACAAAGTTTATAAAATTTATAATTATTATGATAGCAGACTGTACACATAAATACAAAAATTTAATATCCATAATACACATTTTTGTTTTTTTTTTTTTTTTTTTTTTTTTACATTAAAAATATAAAATACAACTATACACAATTCAACAAAATATAAAAGAATTCAACAACACTGAATGAAAAGGAAAATAGTGATTATCCTTTGTTATCTATAATGAATATAAATATTATAATCTATTACTTCACACATCCAAATATAATTTATGACAAAATAAATATGAAAGGTTGATTTTACTAGCTGCCATCATAGTTATCAATGCGCTTATGCAAAAGATCACTGCATGACATGAGCATGGCTGAAGTTAACATGGTGAATTTTGATAGGGTACAAGACACAACTGGACAGAACTACTAGATTTGAAGAGGGATATTATGAAGATCAATAAAGGACTATCTAGGGATGATTATAATGTAGCACAGGCATTAATATGTAAATTATTCATATCTTTGCACATGGGCTAGACGATCTAAAGAAAGCAAATACAGCGTGTCAAGTCCCAGGACGGCTTAATTTTTTTTTGACCATTACACATAGAGCTACAAAGCTTTGCACATTGTTAATGGACACCAAAACCTATTTTAGTATGTATTCAGTGGACCGCTACCTTTCCAAGGTGACGGCCCACAAGGAGTAAGTAGGAAATCGTAAATGGAGCATAGGTCGAGTTGTACATCAAATTAAACGCCTTTATGAGTAGAACACATTGCCGCAAACCCAACCTCAAAAGGTTCACCCTAACTAAAATAGCGTCCCATTGGAAAGGTTGCGGTCCACTGAATACATACTAAAATAGGTTTTGGTGGCCATTAACAATGTGCAAAGCTTTTTAGTTCTATCTGTAATGGTTAAAAAATATTAAGCCATCCTGGGACTTTACACAATGTATATGAAGAGTGATAAGCCTGTAGCTATGGCGCTGTATCGTTTAAGTACTGTCGAAAGGGTAGAATTAGATAGACAAGTAGACCAATTGAAAAAGACAGGGGTTATAAAAGATTCTCAAAATGCTTTTACAACTCCAGCGTTTTTAATAAAGAAGCCAGGTGACCAGTATAGGTTGGTGGTCGATTATTAATTGTTAACATAAGGACAATATGAAACCAGATAGATTTCTTTTATCTTGGGCGGATACTATTTTTTATACTAGGGTCATTAATCAGCCATTTTTTCAACAACCTATAGTTCTGGAACATAAATCATATACAGCATTTGTGACTCATAAGGGAGTTAGGAAGTTACTTTTATTAGGGCTGGGTTCTTTATGCTCAAAAATCAGTTGATCAGTTTTATAAGATTCTCTTTAATTTTAATTATTCAAACAATCACAATAAATACACACTATATATATCATCACAATTTTTATCTTATCTCTCCTAATCTTAAAATTGTATCCAATCAACTATAATATGAAATATAAACCCAGAACTTGGAATTACAAGTTTTCCAATACACAATGATTTGCTCACCTTTCTTGCAAAGTTCTTCCAACGTTGCTTTCTCAAACTATAAGGCTCTCTCAACTCTTACTCGCCAAATATAGCTATCTTCTTAACACCTCTTGAGCAGTGATTCCTCCTGTGATCCGAAGACCCCGACTCTGTTTGTCCAAGAGCTTATATAGTTCTCTCTTGTTTGTAACATTGGCTGTCTTTGCAAGGTAAGCATTTCATTATAATTATTGTTACACTTTTGTCTTTTGCAACAGTTAATCTCCATTCTGACATTGCAAGGTAAGCATTTCATCATAATTATTGTTACACTTTTGTCTTTCACAACAGTTGGCCTCCATTCTGACTTTAATATTATTTTTATTTATCTATCTTCTAATTAAAACCATACTAATTCCTAACATTACCGACGGCCTAGAAACATCGTACCGATGTTTAAAATATATATCACTTAATATATAAAAACAATTTTTTTAATAAAAAAAAATACTCAATACTACAGAATAAAAAATATATTTATATATCCTCACTATACCTAAATATTCCATCACAGCTGACATACATACATTATAGCCAACACAATATTGCACAATAATTTATTAAAATTACATGTCGTACCTACATTTCATACAAACAGTTTAAAAAATATTTAAAAGAAATTTGTTTACAATTAATAACAACTGTCATAAATCAACAAATTTACTTTTTCTTAAAAACATTACTAATTACTTTCTCTTTAAAAAATAATAAATTCTTTATCATTTATTTTGTTCATTGTTGGTCATTATATTTTTTATTTCTTTTATCAAAATTTCAACAATTACATCTACTTCAACATATAAAATAAACTACATCTTTTCAAGAAAATAAATTATTTTTGGTCCAACACTACTTTACTCAAAACATCAAACTATCATATCTTCATCTTAAAATTACTTTTTTTTAGATCTTTTGTAATTATTATAACTTTGCCGTACTACTTCACACTTCATTCAAAAACTCGCTGTAAATTTGTCGTAAAAAGCATTATAAAAATCCGCAGAACTTTTTTTTTTTTTTGTAGAATATTTTTTCCGTAGAATCGTCGTAAAATATTATTTGCTATAGAAATCGCAGAACACCATTTGCCGTAAAATTCACAGAATACGGTTAGGATTAAGTTCTAATGTAAATTATAATCATTGAATTATGTATTAAAATAAAGAAAAAAACATATGAAAACTAGAATGAGAGCCAACTGTTGCGAAAGAATTAAAAGGGTTGAAATGCTTACCTTGCGAATACAATGAACGACACACATTACACAGGTGCATATAATAGTTTGACCAAGAAGAGAGGTAGCCAGTTTTTGTGGAAGGTATCGCTGAGGGAGTGAAATTAAATTGCCGGACGGAGAGAGAGAGAGAGAGAGCGAAAGCCTGCCAAATACCAAAGAGGGTTCAAAAAAAGGGGTAAGCAAACATTTGTCTATAGAGTGATCTAATAATTATCTCAATAGTAAAGTAGACTCATGGAACCACAACAGTTGGAATCATTCTGGATTCGTATGTCTAAATAAATATAATCTGAATTTAGGAAAGTAATTGAGAGAAATTTTTAAATTAACAAGTCATCTCGATTTTGATTATTACTAATATTTGGTGTGCATGTAATAAAAGAATTGAACTAAAATGTTAATGAATATAAAGTAGATAGATGATATATTAAATACATGTGTATAGAAACTAAATCACTGATTTATTTATGTTAATAAAGAACCCAGGCCTAAAGCAACTTCCTAACAAATGGTGTATCGGCTGTACTTTTAATTTTTACTAAAAATTTATTACTACATGAAGAGGGAAAATACTAAAAGTTATTAGTAAAAAGTTTGTTATTTTTTTTAAAACCATTTTCTAAATTAGTTGAAAAATTAGTATCATAGTTGAAAATTATTGTTGAGTTTTGTTAAATTCTTACCGGCCGTGGGTTTTTACTAAAGACTCTATTGCTTTATTTTATTATTTGTTGCTTTTATTGATTATAGACTTGATTATTGATTGTAGACTTGAAGTTGATTTACTTAATAAATGTTAATTGGAAATATTTGTTATAGACAATTAATTTATATTTATTTAATGTGTTGCTTCGTTATTTTTGTAATTTTTGAAGGATTACTTGTTTATACTAATTAGATAATTGGTTGAATTGTATTTGAAAGTTAATTAATCATAATTTAGTTATAGTAAGTTTTAATTTAAGGAGAATTTTGATTACATACATTTAACTCTTCTTTATTTTAAACTATGTTGCATTCGTGAAACCTACGAATTATGCATTTTAAGTGATTCTATATTGTGCAACATTATCCACTTTAACAAACCTTTCATTCAACATTTACAATTTCAAAATAAGGCTAGTTTATATCACATCAAGCTCTGACGAAAACAGAACAATAAACAATTTTGCCACGAACTTATTATATATATATATATATATATATATATATATATATATATATATATATATATATATTTATAACTACATATTGAATCATTCAAAACAGCAGACTACATTAAGATATAAATTAAACAGTATAAGTATAATTACTTTTATTCAATCTTACATAATGATATACTACATTAAATGTTTAGCTTAATTAACCTTCCACTATGAATATTATCTTTGTATTAGGATGATTAAAACACTGAACATATATAATTAATTAAAAATATATTTACTTAGACAAACATTTAGTTAGCATGCAATAAACTATAAATTACACAACAGGGATTGGCAACGTCAGTGTTCTAAGTGTACCAAGACAAATCTTATACATTACATACTGAGGAAGTTAAAAACACAAACATTTAAACTCCTTTCACGGGCATCAAATTACCACCTTCTTTCTTCGAACAAAAACAACTTTCACAGGACAATCATCCATAAATATTTGGCTCAAGTTTTTACTTGGTATTGGTGAACTGAGTAACCAGAATTGATACAGACAAAGGTCAGGTCATGAGGTGAGTTTTCTGCCTAAATAGGAAAACAATAATGAATACAAATATCATACACATCAAATTAATGAATTTATCTCAGCAGATATAAAAAACCTAAGCACAAGCAACAGCACTTTGGAAAGACCTCAAGTAGGAAATTCCTTAGCAAGCGGACCTCGAATTTTTACAGTCACGCATAATTCTGTGAAAACTTCAAACCGATTCAGGCATGAACCAAGAAGACACAAATCAACAATGCACAAATTGGCCTACCAATAGTTTTGATGAATAGAGTTCCAAACGCGTCATATTTGCCGATGACAATATGTACGATATTGTAGAAGAGAAAGAAAAGTAAGAATCCAATCAGTTATCCACATTATGGGTACCTTCTATATCACAGGACGTAAAAATGGGGGAAAGGCTGCCATTTTACGATCCTGGAAAATTTAGTGTGAATCCTAGGGAAGACATTTCGAGGCACCTGATATGCTTTGACAGAGCAGCTGAAGCTAATGGATTAGATGACAATGAAAAAAAAAGGTTATTTTCCCATGTATCCGGGAGAACCAGCGGCAGACCATTACGAATCTATACAACTAACACAAGGCTATATGACATGACCAAAAATACGAATTATCTTTTTAACAGAATATGTACCAGTCACCAACAAGAAATGCTTTTGATGCAATTACACGAGAGACTCCAGTTACCGGGGGAATCCGTGAGGACATATAGGACTGAAATAGAATTGCTATGAGCATGGTTAGATGCGAGTATGAGCAAACAGAAGATATGCAAATACATCTTAAAAGGACTCAATCTGGCACTACTACAATAATTGCAATGCTGGATAATTCCACACTTATAAAATTAAACCTCAACATACAAACGGCAGAAAAGGCCACCTACCTACTTAGGGAACTATTACGTATAAACACAGGGATACCCACAATAGCTAACAATACCCTAACGGATGACAAATTAGACACCTTTTTGCACAAAATGGAGGACCTTATGCTACGAGGACGTAGGGCCACTCACAACAGTTGACAACAAGGCTATGGGGGATGAGATAGGCAAATTAATGACCATGAAATGCCAGGACAAAAGGGCAACTGGTACAATAAATACAGAAGTTCCGAAAATAGAAGTTTTCGCAGCAGTGAGGAGGATGATGACGACGATGATTTGAACGGCATTGAAGAGCTGGATTAAAATGTATGTAGACAATCAATAAATTTAATATTGTAAATCAACTTTTAGTATCACATTTTTTAGATGTTACCTTTGCTAGTACTGATATTTTAATGGACGTAAAACAATAAAATTGGTTTTTTTCCTCCCCAGATAAGAAAGGAATTTTTTGTTTTAGTTTATTAGTTTAAAGTTTTTTTAATTTCCATGTAAACAGGTTACCAGTAATTTTCCTAAATAGCGTACCTTTATTTTTTCGTTTTCAGCCTAAGGTAAAAAATAAATTTTACCAATACACCAAATTATTTTTGCCGAAAAAATTCTAACATAACAACTTCAAACACAAATTAAATTAAAAGGAACAATAATGTTTATCTTTTTTTATCAACAATTAACCTCACAATCTTCCTCATTAAACGCAGAAGATTTTGATGTAAACATCATGTTTCTGTGTGCACTACAAATCTTGTAAACTGTAATTATGTCTCGCGAAAGGTAGACAAACATAGTAGGGTGAGCGAGCCCTACTTTTACAGGGCGGCTAGTAACATCAGAGCCATGCGCACAGACAAATAGTCCCATCAGTACACTGAAGGTCATTGGAGCGTGTCAGAAATTGAATTGCTAAGCGTCGTTTACACAGTAAACTACTCTCGACCCTCCTTGTATGGATGACACTTCACCATTTCCAATGATCATGCCATCCTCCATTATTATAAAAATACAAAACATTGAGTTCAAGGCTAAACAGATTAGCGTTGAAACTAATAGAATATGACTTCGAAATCAAACACAAACCCGGGTCAACTATGAGACTACCAGATAGTTTAAGCCTCTACCCAGGTTCACTACAAGTATCAAATTTGGAACTATATGGAGAATTCAACATACATAGCATTCAAGCAATAAATATCGATAAATCACAGTTAGCAGACGACTATTTAAAATTAGACAAGCCCTGATCAATTCGGAAAGCACTAACACAATACACAGGCGGCCCGCCAGATTATACATATTGCGTGATAGTGTTTTAGTGATAGTGTAATAATGTATTACAAACATTTTATGAATGGAGAAAACAAACTACTACTAGCTGTACCGAAATTGTTAATCTCAGAAATACTATAAGCATTTCATGATTCATTTGTGGGTGGAGGACACCTCGGCATTGCAAAAACTATGTCAAAATAAAATACCACTGACCAGGCATGACCACTGACATAGTCCAATGTCACAAATGCCAAGTAATGAAAACCGACAGACAAAAACATTCAGGTTTATTGCAGCCAATAAGGGTACATACTAAATGTTTAGTATGTACCCTTATTTATAGCCATTCACCAAAATCAAACAAAAAATTATATATTCTAGTTGCCAAAATTCAACAAATTAACCAATTAATATAAACAAGTAATTCTTCATAAATTTCAAAAATAACGAAGCAACACATTAAATAAAGATTAATTAATTTTCTATAACAAATTTTTCCAATTAATGTTTATTAAGTAAATCAACTTCAAGTCTACAATCAATCAATAAAAGCAAGAAATAATAAAATAAAGCAATAGAGTTTTTAGTAAAAACCCACGCCCGATAAGAATTTAACAAAACTCAACAATATATTTCAACTATGTTACTAATTCTTCAAATAATTTAGATAAAGTATTTAAAAAAATAACAAGCTTTTTAGTATAAACTTTTAGTATTTTTCTTGTTCATATAGTAATAAATTTTTAGTATAAACTAAAAGTACGGCCGATGCACCATTTGTTAGGAAATTACTTTTATTAGGCCTGGATTCTTTAAGCTCAAAAATCAGTTTTTCAAAAGATTCTCTTTAGTTTTAATTATTCAAACAATTACAATAAATACATAAAATTTGTATCTTATCTCTCCTAATCTTAAAATTGTATCCAATCAACTATAATATGAAATATAAACACAGAATGGTTCCAACCGTTATGACTTTACTGTTTAATATTAAAGAATTACATGTTTTCCAATACCCAATGATTTGCTCACCTTTCTTGCAAAGTTCTTCCAACGTTGCTCTCTCGAACTATTGGGCTCTATCGACTCTCAGTCGCCAAGTATGGCTATTTTCTTAACACCCCTTGAGCAGCAATTCATCCCGTGATCCGAAGACCCCCGTCTCCTTTTGTCCAAGAGCTTATATAGTTCTCTCTTGTTTGTAACATTGGCTTTCTTTGCAAGGTAAGCATTTCATCAGTTTGTCACCATCCTGACTTCAATATTATTTTTATTTATCTATCTTCTTACTAACACTATCCTAATTCCTAACAAGGGTCTGTATCAGTATACAAGGTTTCCTATGGGTATGCGTAACTCGTCTAATTCATTTCAGTGTAGCATGAATAGATTATTTTCAGCTTTATTGTATCAAGGCCGTGATCATATATGTGAATGATTTGGTGGCATACAGGAACACGTTTCAGGATCAATTAACATCTTTAGAGAAGGTTTTTCAAAAATTAGATTCTATGAAGTTAAAATTAAAAACATCAGAGTCATTTTTTTTTCTATCAAAAATAATGTCCTTTGACACAACATTTTTGCGGAAGGAATACAACCCCTGGATATAAATTTGAAGGTGATACAGAATTTCCTACTCCTACGAAAACGAAGGATGTACAGAGCTCCTTGGGGGCAGCTTCATATTATAGAAAGGAAAAATACCACAAATACAATTTTTAGTAAATTCTACTTTTTATTGAGTCTTGCCGACCATGGTTTCGCCTGTAAGGCACTTCTGCCTCGTAAATCCTATCACTGGCGAAACCATGGTCGAAACCATAAAAAGTAGAATTTACTAAAAATTGTATTTGTGGTTTTGTTTCCTGAAAATAGAGTTCTACCAAGTACCGTTGTCAGTAGTATAAATCTACATTCTGTGGAAAATTTATCCACAGATTTAGCGACATTGTTAAACAATCGATGGATCTTCAAAAAAAAAAAAAAGAAAATTTACATAAGAGACCTTTTAGGTGAACAGAACAACTTGAGGCTGCATTTCAGCAGTTAAAGGGTGTTTTAACTACACCACCTGTATTGGCGAATAGGATAGGGAGGATTGTTGTTTCTTGTGATGCTCGGGATAGGGGGCGTATGTCTCAATAACAAGAAGATGGTACACTTCGACCAGTGGCATATATCAGTAGGAAGCTATGGGATACTGAAGGTCGATGGAATGTATCAGAAATAGAGTGTTGTGTAGACTGTGAATTATTTTAGACCTTTTCTAAATGGGGGGGGGGGGGCATTTCATGATGTTTAATGATCACACCAGTTTACAGTATTATAAAAAATGTTGAAATTTTGAGTTCACGATTAAATACATCGGCTTTTACATTTATAGATTATGATTTTGAAATTAAACAAGCTAGGTTCAATGATGGGAGTGTTTGACAGTTTGAGTAGTTGTCCTGGTCAATTAGAAGTGTCACAGTCGGATGTCCAAGGGAAATTAAATATACATAAAATTCAGGTGGTTAATATTGAACAATTACAATTGTCGAGTGATTATTTGTTTTGTACCAGACAAGCATTACTTGATCCGATATATGCTGACAAGACACATATGCGGACATCAAGGTTATATGTACTACAGGACAATGTTTTGCACTATAAGCAATTTGTGAATAGAGACGACTTTACTACTAGCTGTAACAAGGTCATTAACTTCAGATCTTCTACAAGCTTTCCATGATTATTTTGTAGGAGGGGGTGGTCATATGCAATCATATTAAAAACCATGTCCAAGATCCGAAAAAAAAATTAGTGGGTTAGTATGTATGATGGCAGATGTGAAATATGTAAAGAGTTGCCATAAGTGTCAGATAATGAAGACAGACACCTGCAGGTTTATTATAACCTTTACCAATATTTTTTTAAAAATATTTTTAACACACAAATGATGGCAAATGTGCGAAAAATGTATAATAATAAAATTGAACTTTCATCATTAACAAATAACTTCAAACAGAGAATGGACTAAACCAATATTTACAAAACCTTTTACAAAGGTGTTACGGATAACACTACAATGTTTTCTATTGGTAAAGCAACAGAGAATATGGAGGCAAACACTACGACAAAGTTCATACTAGATGATGATATACAGTTTTATGGAATGGCCGTGGAGATACAAACTGACAGAGGCACGAATTTTGTGGCTGGATACGTTGAAACCGTTATACAATGCTTTGAGGATAGTGCACAGGACATCAGCTGCATATAGATTACAGTGTCAGGAGATTACAGAAAGATATAATTCTACATTGGTAAATATGTTACGGTGTTATGTCAAAGAGGATTAAAAGGACTGGAATAAGTATTGGAAATTAGTGACATTTGGGTATAATTCAGATACACATACATTGACAGGTTATTCACCTTTTTATTTAATACATGGTTTTGAGCATTACTAGTCTATAGATTTGGCATTGATTCCTACAGTCCGAAATCATGATGTTTTAGGCCATTCTGACACTTTCCAACTTTCACTATCAAAACCCACTTATGTCTAGAGGCTAATGACTCCACTCCAGAATGTCAAGCGGCTTGAGCAGGAGACACTCTTGTACACCACTAATGACTTTCAGCGGGCAGAAGTTATGGAACACAATTGGGCAGAGGGCAGTCTTGTCAATTTACCCAGAGCCATTAACCTCTGGAGCATTAATCTCTGGTATCGGTGATGTGTGCTTCATTGGTGTGATACGGTTACGGATGAGGAGCTACACGTGTTGACGATGTATGAGGAAACCATTAACACTTATCTCAACAAGGTTCAGCAGCTCATTCGGGGATATCATGCCGACTTAATCAAAACAGCTTCAACATTACAAGGATTATGACCAATGTGTTGCAACAGGTACACAGTGTGTTGGAAGAATTTCAAATTGTTATGCTTCAAATGACAAATGTGACAGCTACTGATGTGTATGACATTATTATATTTAATTTATTGAAGCAACAGCACCAATTACACTATAGTACTCTAATGTTAGTTTTAAATAATATGTGTTCGAGTTATAGGAATCATGTATCGACACACACTACCATACCAACTAAAATTTTTTTGAGAGATTTGAAAATGTAGTCACATCTAAATGCCAAACAGTGGTCTCTAGTTGTAGCTAAAGAGAGTTTTAACCTTTATTACCATTTTCCTATTACAACCTGTGTCACAACTCCTTTTTCTGTGATCTCTACTATTAGGGTTCCGATTCAGCATAGTTTGACGCATTGGAAACTATATAAGTACATAACCATCTACATACCTATGCGCTGGGAGAATTACACCTGTACAATATCCATGGAACCAACCATAGTGGCTACGAATAGAACATTTATAAGGACATTGACTGGAAAGAAGTTGAACGGCTGTCAACCAACGAAGACAGGATTATGTTTTCTGCCATGGTAATGGTCATCTGGGATGTTGTCACAAAGTTGTACAGCCCAGCTAATTGCAGGCCATGATATATATGGCATAACAGAAAAGTGTACTTTTCACTGTGTCCTCAGGCGATACTTTCACCATCACACATCCTACCCCTAATACTTACCTGAGATACAGTGCCACAAACCACATCATTTCAGTTACCTATGACATTCAAAGCACAGTTGAGATTACTTTGCCCTGTCATTGTTCCATCTACGAGAATGAACATATAATTATAGATAGACAGTTTTCATGTGATAGCAGGACATCCTTGGAACCTACAATACGTCATATAGTACCTGTTTCATGGACCATATTGATGTCCTTTATTGTCAAACCTTTTTCACAACATGACCCTCCTAAATCTTTAACTAAACCCACATCCTAAACACCAATTGGTCTCTCTCAACTCCTGTGTTATTTATTCACAACAATATTATGGGGGATGATTTATAATTAGTCTTTTTATCCAAAACTTGGTCGGATGTAGAAGCATTGATACATATCATAATTATTGTATGGATGGCTACTTAGCCTGTTATAATATTTTATTTATAGTGTTATATATGTATATAATGTCTGGCGTAATGTGTATACGGGTACCTGAAAAGGATTACCCTCAATTTTGATGTACTTTGTGTGGTTTTAGGTTATAAATATTTAGGGGTTATTATATATGATCAGCTCGATGTTTCGAGAATGCCGGTGATATTAGGAATTTTTAGTTATGAAAATAGTTCGTTCTTTTAAAAAATGGTAACAAATATTGTGACAGAGGTAGAAAACTGATGAAATAGCTTACCTTGCAAGTGAGATGGATGTCACAAGTTAGGAAGTGTATATAAACCCTTGGGTGAGAAGAAACATGATCAATCATTCAAGGGGGGACTGACAGCAGATTTCGAAGATAGCCAGATGGACTTGGCGAGAGAGAGAGAGAGAGAGAGAGAGAGAGAGAGAGAGAGAGAGAGAGAGAGAGAGAGAGAGAGAGAGAGAGCTTCCAAGGGATATAGACCAGACAGTGGAAATACAAAAAAAAAGACGTAGTAAAGGTGAGCAAGCTTGATTTAAAAGAGCTTATAATTATTCAAAAGTAAATAATGTAGAGTCAGGATTGTGTAGTCACAATAGTTGAAATCATTCTCGATTTATAATTCAATAATAATAATAGTTAAAATTTGACTGAACAATCTAAATGTGAAACAAATAATTGTAGTAAGAATAATAAATTAGATTTAGTAATTATAAACTGAAACACTGTCTTGTTTATTGTAACAAAAAAACCTAGGTGGAAATCAATGGCCAAATTCCTAACACTAACTATTGGACGTTTTCATAGTTATAATATTTAGTATAATTCTTTATGTAAATTGTCCTAGATACAAATTATTTATTCATTGTATAGGGTGTTTCAAAAAGAATGATCCAATTTTACAATGTTTTGTATGAAAACGCAATGTTACAAATGGAACAATGTGCAAAATACTCACAAAATTATAAAGATTTTGCAATGATATTACAAGTACCCTATGTGTTCCCCACCAGCCGCAGAATTTCAAAAATAATGACCCAATTTTCAAATGTTATAATTATGGAACGATGGGCATACCATGAATGAAAACGAGTATTTTTTTATCCCAGTAATAACTTTTATATCTCATACATTTGTCAGTGAATGTAATTTCCTTCAGATTTATTTATTTATTTTAATAAAGGATGATCAAATAGTTGATAAGTATCTATAAAATTGCGCTTTGTATTAAAGTGAGTATCCCATCTCTATGATTTTGTCAGTATTTTGCATTTTTTTCTCCATTTTTTTAATGTGTTTTCATTAATAAATAGTTTTAAAATTGGGTTATTCAATTTTAAACACCCAGTATAATTAATTACAGAAATTAATATATAAAGCTATTTTATTCTATCAGTACACATTACGGACTACTGAGTAAAAATAAGAGTTTTATGTATAAGAAGTTACAGCAATTTATAATAATTATTTTATATCTAGGACAGGTTAAGTAGTTATAAAATTTTTATCTATAAAAATTTACAATACTTATTACAGAAAAACACTTTGATAAGAAATACAAAATAGATTTACAAGCACGCATATATTTAGGGTACATAAATCGATCTTAATAACAAAATATTGTTATACTGCATAGAGTAAGCATGGCATCACTCTTATGCGTCCTGTCCAATTCCAATGCCAATATGTTGCAGCTGGTCATTGTGAGATCGATGGTAATGAGTGGGGGGATCTGTTGGGGAAGAAAGGGGCCACTGGCTGCCTTGTGGGACCAGAACCGGCTTGCGGGATCAGTCATTCAACAGCAAGACGAGCAGTAAGCAAATGGCCCAAAGAAGAGTACATCGTATGATGGAGACATTTTCCTGGCCAGAGATTGGGAAAGGGTCTTCTCTCGGGAACAGATCCAGCACTGACAAAGGTGCGGGTTCAGTGTGACAGGACATCCCTGAGACATATCGGTGGGACAACTACAAGTCTCATTTAACTGCCAACTTTGCGGTCTCGTACCTGAGACTACAGTATACATTTTCTTTGATTGTGAGGTCCTGGAGCCCAAAAGAAGGAGAATTTTTGGACCACAACAACCAGACATGAATTTTGACACAACACCCTGCATAGATCCTGTTGGAGGTTTTTAAAGGAACTGAGGTCTGTGTAAGGTAAACAAAGAAAAGGGGGACCACAATAGGCTCATAGCCAAAGTGCTGGAGACCAATTAGATCTTCAGCAATTTGACCCCAAGAAAAAAAAACCATGACATAAAAAATGGCAGATGTGACCAATATACAACAAATTACATGGTAAATGCTCAATCATGCATATTTTCTTTAGGTGTTTAGAATGGTTTCTTCCATTTTCTTCCTTTTGAAAATATTTCCTTTAGACATTGTAGATTTTAACAAAAATTCTATAAAACATGTATTTTTTTTTTTTTTTTTAGTAATACATGTATTTTTGTTAGATAAAAATCAGTTTAAAAATTTTTTTAAATAGTATTTAAACAAATTATACAAACATTTTTAACTGCAAAAGTATCATGAAAGTAATAGCTTTTTAAATAACACTATTCTCCATCAAATTCTGAAAAAAATTATATGCCTATTTTTGGAGTTTCTTTATGATAAATATTTAGTTTAATTAATTGAAAAAATCCTGATCTACGTATTTCTTAAAATTTTATATCTAATATATGTAATGTTACAAAATTTGTATTTTAAGTTCAACCTTGAATAAATTAGTGTGTGCCCACATTAATTAATAGGGAAAAAATTGAAAATTGTAAAAACCATAAATCAGTATGACCCAAATTAATAATACCATATCCATGTAAGGATACATTTCATACCATTAGTAATTTAAATTTAGTAAAGATCAAAATCATATATCATCATAGTAGGAGTGGAAGTGAAATAAAATTTAAAAAAAGAAAAAAACTAACTATTGCTGTTGTTGGCATTGTTGGGAATATAAAAAAAAATCCATTCTAATTCATAACCTCAAGCCATTTAGTTGTTTTTTAAAGGATCCAAGAAAGGGAATAATAAAGAACAGGCACAAAGGAGATAAGAAGGAAATATACATCATTTGGCATGGTTCAATTTATCTGGGGAACAGAAAGTATCATAATCAATTTTAATTCATAACCGTAAATAGTTTAATTTCCAAATATCCCTTCATTTCAGTGCAGTGGAAATTGACTTTGTTATATAAATTTATCTGAAACAATTCATTGTAGTATCATTACAAAATAAATAGGCAAAAACTGTAAGTAGAGATTTAAAAAAAAATACCAAGACTTACATCTCAAATAAATACAAAATAACTCATTGTCAATATTCTTTCATTCAATCCTGAGCTCAATAACCAAATTCCTTAGATTTAAGGCAGTTCATAAGTTGTAATTCATGTTAGTTTTAAGACCAATTCTTTGAGCATAAATAAATTTGTTAGTTTAATATTTAGATCAATAAATTCATAACAATGTTAATCCTCTTTTATTTTAGGCACTGAAACTTTAATACAGATTTATTTATTACAAATAAATATCGGGCGGATTAAAATAGTTCTAAAACAAACAAAAAAATCCACTTTATATATTTTGTCAAAATCATTATCTCCTGATTTTAATTTAGAAACATCAGAATGAAAAATTTGTGTTTATGGCACAAGTGAAACAAATTTAGGTTGTTATTTAAATAGACCCTGTCAATAATTTTTGTACGGTGTTGTCCATAGTTCATTTTTACTTTTTGATTAACAACTATCGAAATGCTATTTTTGGTGACAATTATTTCTGCTTTGTTTTTTATTTGGTTTTAAAGGTAGGTGAGTGGAAAAGTTTGTGCAATTTCACTAGCCTATTTATTTAGTTTCCTTATACAATATTTAATATAAGAAAACTTTTTTTTAGTTACTGTTTATTTCTTTTTAACAAAAATTAATTTTACTGTGGGAATCACTAAAACAATTCTACATTTTCACATTAGTGTTGCAAGAAATAATAAAATAAAATATGTTTTCTCCTAACTTTCCTTTTGCTTGTAGACTAATTGTTTTAGTTTTTTGTTGTTTTGTGTATTTTAAGAAATCATATTATATAATAAAAAAAAAGTATTATACAAAGAGGAACAGCTGAGCGATAGTCACAGACACCGATTGTTTACCTAACCACATTGTAAATATTATCAGTGTTCTTTTAACACAATTCTATCAAATTAAAATAAGTAACATCTAGATTATATTTACTGTTAATAATAGATAAAATACCTACATTATATTGAATAGTTCCAGGTTGATTTTGCCAGTAATCGACGATCAACCTAATCAATGAGGCTTTATCATGTATGCCAAGAGTTGGAACTTTTTTCCAATGTAAATAGTTGAGAAGTAATTCTTTTGAAACACGTTTTCTATTTAAAATTTGCTCTACGCTGGTAGAATGAAGAATAATTGCTTCAATGGCTTCTGTAAAATATCAAGAGAATATAAAGAATAAAGAAAGTATTTTCAAATGATACAATACAAAAGAACTAAGTTATAAGCCTACAATCTGCACAATAGTCAATCAATCCATTATAATACAGTATAAAAATAAATTTAAAAAGGAAAATTGTACTAAAAACAAAATAAAAATTTGAGAAGCATCAAAAAACTTCCTCTTTATGAAATCGATGAGCCATGAGTTCTCTGAAGTCATTTTTTAAGGAGAAGAATGAAGGAGTTAAACAATTGGTTTCTTAAAATATGAATTTTATGAAATAATGTTAAATATCATAAAATTCTTATATTTATTTTTTACTCATTTTGATAAGATTAAAATAGACCAATTTATGACCATTTAAAATTGGTGTTGAAACTAACCCAATATTACAAAATGATTTTTAAGTAATTTAATTATTATTAACTCACAAACTCTACATTTTATTGAAAATTCTAAAAATATACATTTTAAATTATTGTTGCTCTATTATAAAAATTTTCATTATTATTCAATAACAATTTATATTTATTTTTCTTTTGTATTTGATAAATATTTTGTTGTTTTATTCAACGGGAAATTCTTGGATGTTCTCTATCATCCTTCTGGCATCCCAGTATCTTTTGACTATACTGTTTCCTACCTCTTCTCCATCCTTACTTAATTCAGGATATAACAAGAGATGTTTTCCATTCATAATTGTATTCTAATTACATAAAATTGATAAATTTAAAACATAATAACAAGAAAACAGTGTTTTGTTTTTTTAAATGGAAATTGGTAATTTATAATAAAATTTCATATTTTTATATATTTATCTGCATACAAAATAAAAAATCGTTTTACATTGTTGTGTCTACAAAAATTCCATAAAGTATGTTACATTTAAACAAATAAAACTTTGTATAATTATAGAAATATTCAAAAATTGGGACTTTTATAAATAATCGTAAAGCAAATGGTAACTATGCGTTATAAAAACACAATGGAATTTACACATTTAGATATAAAACTAGCATCTTATAAAGTATTTTTTTATATTGAACATGCGAAACTTAAAATATAGGTCTTTACAATTCACCCATTTTTTTGTTAATCACAAAATATGGATCTCATATTGTGCAACATGGGGGTAGTTTCAGTGCCACTTTTAAAATCCATAACTAGGTCAATTTTAATTGCATCGAAACGAGTAAACAACCAAAGCTGTAGGGAATTTTATGATCATTGTTGTGTGAAACATATTTTTGTAATGCATATATTTCGAGATAATCTAAAAAAAAATCTATATTTTAACCATCCATGTAAAAAATGACTGGAAAACAGGACTCATCGATTTTTTAAAAAAGAAATATTATAAACCATGGCTTTCTTGGCATTTTAAAAATTTTTTGAGAGATATTTAGAGCTATTTGTTATTGTATTATTATAAAACATAAATTAATTAAATAAATCATTTATTTTTCCCACATAAATAGTCAAAAGTCAAGGCCAACAAAATAAACTTTTAAAAAAAAAAATATGCCTTTAAAAATAATTAAAAAAAATATATATCCCTTTAAAAACATATTGCAATAACTTAAAAAACATTAATGAAAATACAAAAATAATTCATATATTTTATTAAGAATATTTTACTTAAGGGATCTGTACATTGTTTTAGTTCAGAGTTCAGACAAGAATACAATAAAGTATAAAATGTTGGGGGAGAGGTGAGCCTACTATTCTACCACTTAATAATCTTCAAAAATCAATTGTCCGAAACATATCATTAAATAAGTTTATACTCTCTCTCTCTCTCTCTCTCTCTCTCTCTCTCTCTCTCTCTCTCTCTCTCTCTCTCTCTCTCTCTCTCTCTCTCTCTCTCTCTCTCTCTCTCTCTCTCTCTCTCTCTCTCTCTCTCTCTCTCTCTCTCTCTCTCTCTCTCTCTCTCTCTCTCTCTCTCTCTCTCTCTCTCTCTCCCATATACAGTTATTTTTTTTAAAGGAGTTCCAATAAAATATAAATACAAGAGAGATTATTCTAGAGGTCTAATATCTATGTCTAACAAGTAGGCCTATTTACCAAAGGCATACATTTGAAATTTTCCGAGATTTTTTTTTTATAATGGCTCAAGACTATTTAAGGGTATATACCTGAAAAAAATAAGCAAGTTGTAGTTTTAACTTTTAGCATAAACAGCAATTTGTATATTTTTATACTGAGAAGGAACGATGCAAATGTTCATAAATGCTTTTTCTGCAAAATAAATTTATTATTATTTAAAAAAATAATAATAATGATAACAATAGCATTAAGATAAGTAAACACATCACATCATTGAAAAAAAAAAAGGCCTCCTAAGACGTATCACCTGTTCAAAGCTTCTATTGCCCCATGAAGATTCCGTATGGTGGCCTTCCGTGTCCTTAGTTCTTCTGTGAGCAAGGCAGGCTTGCTAGTACAGGGTGGGCAATGTATTTTTGTAGCAGACCAGCAACAACAGGATAGAAGGATAGGATGATAATCATCCCAAGCCAAAGGATGGAAACAACATACCCCTATGGCTATGTCACTAAGAGGAAGCTTAGCCATTAATTATGTGAACTCTGGATACCGGGCAACCTCCACTTTTAATGTAGCTTTATCGCTGGATACAGAAGGGAGACTTTGCTTAGGTTGATCATATATGTACTTGTATTTTATGGGAACACAATAACAAGAAATAAACCAAACTATATATGAAAACACATTCTTTAAAACTTTATATTTCTGCAATTACCATAAAAAATTGCAACTATTGTAGCGTATATCTTAATGTTTGGTAAATATCTATTGTGCGTTATCATTGTTTTTTATTATTAAAAATTATGAAATCGTTAACTATTTACCTTGTATTTAAATAATCAGTTCATAATATTTGTTAGACAAAATGTTTAAGGTCCCAAAATTCATTTCTTCACTGTCAAATAACACATTGAAAACAAAGGGATCTAGCTGTTATTAAGTTAAATACAACTCTGATAACGAAATCCTATGAAAATATTTATGACTTTGTTCGTCAAATATCATCGCTCAAGGTTTATTATTAAAACAAAATATAAATATTATTATATGTATTAATAATATTTATATTAAATATTATTTGTAATGGCATGTCGTTGGATGCATTTGAATTACATGTCTTTTGACAGGTTAAATATCACTACGCTGTATTAGTTCATAGTTCATTATATATAAATATAATGACCTTTCCAGACCTGTAGTTCCTTTACTACGTCTAGTTAGGTAGCTATATATATATATACCTACAGGTCTGGGAACGGTAGTTCCTTTATTGGGTTTCAAAGAGCGATGTAAGATTCAACAAGCGATCATACATTGACATTGACTGACTTGATAAACGGATGTAGTTATCGAGTAAACTAAGTTGGATTTCGTACTCTTATATTTCTTAATTTCTACTATAATAATGTATTTTATGACTTGAAAAGTATCTTCAGACACAGATGTCATTGTTTGGAAATAAAGTAATTAGTTAAAACGTTATAACATAACAACAGCTAGATTACCTTGTTTTGAATGTGTTATTTGATAGTGAAAAAATGAATTTCGTGACTTTAAACATTTCGTCCGACAAATAATAAGAACTGATTATTTAAATACAAGGTACTAAATAGTTAATGATTTCATATTTTTTAATAATAAAAACAATGGTAACATACAATAGATATTTACCTAATGTTTTCCTATAATAAAAATTTTCACTTGTTACCCAAGCCGAAATTTAAAAAGATTGTTAAAAACAAAGATTTTTCGTTAAAACAAAATAGAATTAGTAGTTTTAGTATAGAGTACTAGTATAGTTGCAATTTTTTACTCATTTATTATAGTTGATGTGTCGTTGGCCTATACCATAAGGGAGCTGGGAGTATCACCCCAGTTTTAACTAATTTTGATCAAATTTACCTGATAGACAAATGAGAAAGACTAAGATAAAAGTAAGTGGAAAGACGCTCTCTACTCAATGTAAAATAGAGACTATGAAAAGGGTGGGTCGATTGAGTCCCACTTTAGAAATAGGCCGGTACTAAAAGAGTAACTCAGTTATGTGGCATAATATCCTATTTACCTCTCTCTAGCATATTAATAATTTATTCAGTTAATTTTACACATCTTATAAAATCAATAATAGGCCTATAATATCAATAGTACTTACTAAAAAGTAAATCAGAATTTGGTATTTATTTACAAAGAAAGTTACAGCTATTTTTGGCAATTTTTTAAAAATCATGTTCTACATAAGCCTACCTTATTTCTTAATAACAAAATAGGTTTTGAATGTGGAACTAACTTTTTCACCAAAAAATCACAATTTCAAAACTACAGAATTCAATGCATTTATAATTCACCGAAGTCGAGCTACAATGGGCGCAGTTAGTACACTTGGATGGGTGACTGCTTGTGAACACCATGTGCTATTAGTACAACTTCTTTTTTTACAAAATTTCAGTTGGTGTTAGATAACAATTTGATTATATAAGGCCATCTGGTGAGACCTATTGTTATCATGTAAATACAGTACTGGCTGTGTGGCTATATATATGGCCACCTATCGTTATCGTGCAAATACATTTTTCGGTGAAAAAGTTAGCTCTGTGTTAAGAACTTACACTATTATTAAGAAATAAGGTATTTAGAATGATTAAAACAAAATCGGCAAAAACACCTGTAACTTTCTTTGTTACAGAACAATAATTACCCAGAATTTAACTTAACCTATCTTTTAATATAAACCTAGGACTAGATTCAACTTTAACCATGAAAAATACTTTGGTACATACCTTGATGGCCACAAACTATGGTCATATAATTAGGCCCATTATTTTAAGTGTATTTATGACTAGGCCTAAATACTACAATAATATGGTATATTATGCTATAACGTGAGATTAAATAATTAAGCCTATCAGATCAAAAGTATAGGTCGTACCTTCCTTAGTATTGGGTTTTAACAGCCCATTTGTACTAGTTGCTGCAAGTGACAAAAGATCAGGTAAAGTTGGAACACCACTAAGCAATTCCGAGACTGATGCTCTTTCCTCTGTTGTCAACATTGTAAATATCACAATTGATTGAGATTAAATGAATTTCAACGCTTAACCATACATTTGTTTATCATTGTTTAACTGTTTAAAAACATCACTGTTTCTAGTACAGTATCTCGTTTCTGACCCCACAGAACAACTATCAACAATGCATTTGTTATGAAAATTAATAAACATAACCACAAAATAAATAACACACGAAAACAGCTGTCCTGAGGTACAATCACATTCACAATCCATGTGGAAAATAATATGTTTAGGTTTAGATGTGGAACCGTTATGAAGACCCGTGTTTCTTTAGTTGTTTGTTTTTGTAAATTTTTAATATGCTTATTATTTATTGTTGTGTACATGGCTGTAATAGCATGTGGCTCAAAAATGGGCAAAATAATCAGAGTTTTTTCCGGTAAGTAATAAAAAGTTTTTTCAAGATTATTCTTTACTCTGTTTAGGGTACAGTAAACTCTATAAATTATGTGTAGGGTTAGGCCAAAACACTAGAAAAGTGGTAAAGCCTTACTGAAAAGATGTTGACTAATGAATCAATGTTTCTAAAATAATTAACATTGCTCTAAAAAAATATTTTTAAATAAGCAATAATAAAGTTTCCAAAGTGAGTAAATGTGCATTGTATATGGTAATTATGCATTGAAGCTCATCCTAGATTGTAGTAGTTAAAAATCATGCAAACTTAAAAGTATTTATTTACATTGTTTTCATTAATCAGATATTTTTTAACAATGTGAAACAATTTTTAAGTCTAAAAAGCCATTAATATTGAAGAAACTGACACTTTTGACACAAAGTATTAAGACTTATTTGGGTTATGAGGAATGAGTACAATGACGACTTGAGTCCAGTTTGTGACTGGATTAGGCGTCTAAGTTTAAAAAGGTCTGGGAAAGTAATTATATATGTCTTTGATTTTAATTTATATGCCATGATTTACTCTAATGTAACATCCAGCGTATAACATAAACATAGACCTTGGTAATGCAGTCACAAACTTGACTCACTTGTCATTGTACACATTTCTCATAACCCAAAAAGGCGTAAATTCCTATTGTCTAAAATTGTAAGTTTCTTCAATATTAATGGATTTTGAGACTTATAAATTGTTGTGTGTTGTTAAAAAATATCTGATTAATGACAACCAAGGTAAATAGTTTAAGTTTGCATGATTTTTTAGCTACTAAAATCTAGGGTGAGCTTTCTTGCATAATTACTGTAATTGTTTACTGTAGCACCCCAATTTTAATATATTTTTTTCATTATTTTTATACTATATACCTGTCTTCATAAGAATAGTAACATATTTGTGAGAACAAAAAGTTTTTCACTTCAAATTGACATATTTCAATGACGTATTTGTACGTTAAGTTTACATGGCAAACACAATGTTTTGACTGGTCACTGAAGTCCTCCAACATTGATCGTGGTTATTACTTAAGTTTGGTGGCCGCTTTTATACCACGCATGCAAAATTTCAGTTGAAAAGGGATTAGTTTTGTTCAAACCATTGAACAGTAAACATGGAGTGTGAATTACATTTGTTCGATGTCGGTAATTGAACCAATTATAGAAACATCGGCTTCAGTAATCAACAAGTCTCTTAATTCGTCAGATCTTAAAGGATTGCACATGTTTAGATTGTTTTATAAACTGTAGGAGAATAAAGGAAACAATAAACAACACTAAATAGCCTTAATTAATATCACAAAACACTATGGTTTAACTCTTAACCCTACAAGACACTGTGTGTATGTTCTCAATGTTGTAACCAAAAAAGCATGTGTTGATTTAGTCATTTCCAGCAATAATTTTCAACGATAAATTTGACAGATCTGCTGGTCATTTAGTTGAAAAGTTTTTGCTAGGTTTCAGAACTCTACACACATCACAACATAAAAATATAACATATGTTTCTTGGCCAGTGCTGCTGGCCTTCCGACCGTTCAATGGTTTTTATCTTGGCCATCCGAGTGGCAGGAACAACTGATGTGGAATTAATCCGAGTTGGTGAATTGCACAAATGGCCGTGGTCAGTACAGCTGGCCACCCAACCGATAAATACAACCTATGCATACTCTATCTGATCACAAAGGGTTAAGCTTAGTTATGTGCATGACTCATCCCTTTGACTTACTCAGAATTGTGACTTTATAGATTTCTTTTTTTAAATTTTATTATTATTTGAGCGGTCATTGAATAAATGAAACCACCTCAATGCATCATACGATATGCGAATGTCCTGGATATTAAGTAGTCATTTTTCAAGTTATGAATTCCCATTGCTATGTATACATAACCTATGCATTTCGTACTATTAAATTCGTAATGTGTAATGAAATAAAAATTCTGAAAAAAAAAAATCTGCTTTTTTAACACTTTTTGTGACTTCCTCTATTTGCCTACATACTTTTCGGATTGTTTTGTATTTTAATTTCATTTTTGAGATGACCAAATAGTATTTTAGTGCACTGTTAACATTTTTATCGTAAAAATTAAATGTTAACATTTTTATCGTAAAAATTAAATGTTAACATTTTTATCGTAAAAATTAAAAATGGAAATTACCAAATAAGTTATGTAAAGTCTATGGAATTGTTGTCACTGAAGTAATTATAGATGACAAACTTCTAGATATTAATTATAAAGTAGCCTACAACAAAGTCTTTATCGATTATCAATCAGATTAATTGTGGAGTAAAAGTTAAAAAGTGCATGTTATATAGAAGACTTACAATTTTTTGTTATTTTGTTTTGTAAAATTTACTGTAAATACAAAGTTATTATAGTTATGTATGTTTGACATGCAAACTAAATAATTTATATATCTGTCAGTCTTTATATGTAAGACATTGAGTAATCAGGAGAGTAGACACTATAAATTTAGATCTTATCTAATATTTTTATATACAAAACTAAATACCATGTTCAGAAGAGTTTGGATCTACATGCATAAACAATAGACAAAGATAATTTTTTTTCTCCAACGATTCATGAAACATAATACTATTTTTCTTCCGATAATATTATACAAAAGGTTTGAGTCATTAATCTATGCATCAGATTAAAATTTTACCATAATTAGTAGAATGGATTTTAGGAAATAATGTCTTTTTTTACTGCTGATAACTTGCAAACTGGCATTTTTGGAGAGATGTTGACCAATACGTTTTGTTTGGGGTCATTCCAAAAATTACTTTTTTGGACACAAGGGATCACAAATCGACATAGATTTTAGTCCTATTAATACTTTCTAAAACATTTGTGAGTAAGTAAAGATAATATATTTAGGTTACTAATATAAGTAGTGTGTAGACTAAACTGATTTAAAACAGATAATTACGAAAGTTTTTACTAATATATTTTTTCGATTTATAAATGTTTTACTTCAGATTTATTTTTTTTGTAGATTTCCATATTCACGTCCATTAATTATGAAGAAATGGGTTGCAAAAATAAGGAGAGCCAATTGGAAACCACCAATTACTATTCACATTTGTGGCAAACATTTTTCAAAAAAATCATTTTATTCTAATATTTGGAACTCTGCAAAGACATTAAGATCTGATGCAATACCAACATTATTTATGTTTCTATGAAAACGGCCAGGTATAATAGAACACCATCAAAAGGAAAACGTTTAAAGGAATATTCGCCTAAAAATCAAGTAAGAAAATGAAAAAGTATAATATAATTGCAAATTAAAGAGATTACGGTAATCTGCCCCAAATAATGTAATACTGAAGATAGGCTCTTTTTTGTTTCACTATTAATTGGCAGTGTGTATGTACGGATATTATGTATCTAAATAAAACATTGTTCTTAAACATCACCGAAAATAAACACACCATGTACAAAAGATATAAATACTCTATGTATAAATGTTTGAATTAGTGCTTTATTAAATACATAATTTAAAATACAATAATTCAGCCTAACCGCATCTTACAGGCAATGGTCAAAACACTATCTTTCTGAGTTGGCATATATATTTTTATTTATTAACTAATATTAGAATATAATAACAATAAAATTTCTACATTAAATCATTTTCTAATAGTTTAATAGGCTATAAATTGTTTGATGAGATTGTAAATTAGAAATTAAAATTAATTTAGAATTTTATTTAAATAAATTTTATCGGGATAACATTTTGTAGTCATAAAAAGTGCACTAAATATTT
Source organism: Aphrophora alni (assembly GCA_963513935.1). Lineage (NCBI taxonomy): Eukaryota > Metazoa > Arthropoda > Insecta > Hemiptera > Aphrophoridae > Aphrophora > Aphrophora alni. Next base: position 150,169,965 of record OY740765.1, read on the forward strand.
AATAAAATACTTTAAAAGTAATAAACTTTAAAATAGTTATACCAGGAAACCAAATTAGGAAACTTAATGACCATTTTTAAATATCATTGAAGTAAATAAAAATGACATACAGTAGAGATGAAATCGAAAATAAAATAAAGCGAAAACAGCAATAGTTAAAAGTTAACAATAAATACTAGGTGTTTTAATCTAATTATATAAAACAAAATAAGCACTGCAATTATTATTTTTAATTTTTTAGTTTAAACTTAAACAATCAAACTGTTCTGAGCTGAACTGGTACACTCGTGATTTTTCAAGTTTCTCAATTATAATGTGTAAACAACAATTGTGTTGGAATACATCGCCACAACTCCGAACAATCAAATTAAACAAATTGTAGACCATTAGAGAATTAAAATAATCAATTTTATTCATAAAATTGTTAGATAGACCTTATCCCTTTCCAAAATGCTGATTTAAACAAGTATACTCACACACTTTTGAATTCAAATGCAATATTCAAATAAAATACACATTTTCTTTTCTAAAATTCTATATTTATTAGGTCTATATTATTAGGACCATGGTTTCGTCAGTTACGAGGTTTATACAAAGGCTAAATAATCTAAGAAGAACATATTGTATACATTTTGAAACCAAGCCCACAAGTCCCGTTACATGACAATGGAACCTATAGCTGGGAAACCCAGTAAGTCATAAGCTATTTTAGACATGCTTTGACAAAAGTTGAAGTAGTGGAGAAAAAGACAAGAATTCTGTTTGATCGTTTAAGACTAAATTAACATTATTAGAGGAAAGTCTCTTAATTTCTAATATTTCTAAAATGTAAAATTTTTTACCCTTTAACTTTAACATGGAGAATTTCAAACTTAGTTTTTTTGCACTAGTGGAGGGTTTGACCTTTATCTCGTTTGTTAGCTGAGAATCTTTATGGATTCTTTTGAAGAACAATTTTTGATACTATTAACCCATTTAGGCCGAGAATTATATATTATGTATAGATACGTAGATGATGTCTTATGTTTATTTGAAGGTACTGACTGCCAACTAGAGTGTGTTTTAAATTATATAAATTCTATTAATGGGGCTATACAATTTACTATGGAATTAAGTTTGCATAATCAAATACATTTTCTTGACCTTATAGTTAAAATCAGTGATGGTAAATTTCAACATTTTTAGGAAAACCACGTTTAGTGATAATTATACATGCTACTTCGCAACATCTGTATAATCACAAATTAGCTGCTTTCCATAGTATGTTGCATCGCCTTATTATTATTCCTATGGATAATGAGGATTTTTAGTAGAACTTCCATGTATAAAACCAATAGCGAATAACAATGGATATGACTCTAACGTCATTGAAAAAATGTTAAAAACAAAATAAAAAACAATTCAAAATTGTTGATTTACCCAGTAGTCAATTCTAATAAAACCACACAAATGTGGCATGGAATCAATTGTTTTGGGAAAGTTAGCTGCAAAGTGAGTAATATTTTAGAAAAGAAAAAACACTGTAAACCAGCCTTTTATTGTAATAAAAATTTAGGAAAGATTTTAATAAATTCTAAAGATAAAATAGAAAAAATGCAAAAAAGTAGAGTTTAAATTTACATGTATTATTTGTAATGCTGCTTATGTTGGTCAAACAGGTCGTAGTTTTAAATGTAGACTAAGTGAACATGAAAAGAGTTGGTGGTTAGGTTATAACGATTCTAGTTTTTCCAGTCATTTAAAAAATCATGCCTTAACTGATTTGTATTCTAATATTAAATTTGAAATTCTCCATGTTCATGTTAAGGGTAAAAAATTTAACATTTTAGAAATATTAGAAATTAGAGACCTTCCTGTAATAATGTTAATTTAGTCTTAAACAATCAAACAGAATTCTTGTTTTTTCCCACTACTTCAACCTTTGTCAATGCATGTCTAAAATAGTTTATGACGTACTAGTTTCTCAACTATAGGTTCCATTGTCATATAACAAGACTTATGGGCTTGGTCTCAAAATGTGTATAATATTTTCTTCTTAGGTCATTTACTCTTTGTACAAGCCTCGTCAATGGCTTAATTGGCGAAACTATGTTTGGGTAGACCTAATAAATATAGAATTTTACAAAAGAATTATTTAAACAAATATAATTTGTGGTTATACAATAAAATAAACAAAAAATATATTTTAGATTTACAAACTTCTAAATTCATTATGATCTTGTTCTTCGGGGTTTGACCGCGTAAATATTGTCTGCACGTTGAGTACAGCCGACGTTTCGGGCACTTTAAAGATGTCCATTCTCAAGGCTTAACAAATGTCAAGTGAAGCGAGCCATCCTAGGCCTGAGCTTATATAGTCCTGGGAGTGGACCCTTGTCGGGCCGTTGCCCTTTGTCGGGCCGCGGACCTTTGTCGGGCTGCCGTTTGACTAACAATAGTTCTATAGTTTTATTGTGACAGTTGTCATTTCTGGAAGATTCTAGGCTGCATTGTGTATTTATTTTGAAATAACGGGTTTCCACGTGTTACCAAGTTCATACCTTGGTCTTTATTAAAGTTGTCTTTATGTTTTCTTATTTCTATTGCTTCTAGAATTTTCCTCTCATAATAATAATTTGAAGAACTAGCTAATATCTTAACTTTATCGAATTCTATTGTGTGTGATGTTGTGGTAGAATGGTCTGCTATTGCTGAAATGTCTGTTTCTGATCTTTTTGTACATCTTATGTGTTCCTTTACCCTTGTTGAAACTAATCTCCCTGTTTCTCCTACGTAGCACCTACCGCAACTGCAAGGAACATGGTACACTCCTGAGGTATGTAAAGGGAGTCTATCTTTTATAGGTTTTAAGAGCTGCTGGATTTTGGTGGGTGGTTTAAAGATTGTTTTAACATTGTATTTTCTTTGTAATCTCCCAATTTTGTCAGTAGTTCCTTGAATATACGGCAAGAAGGCTAATTTTTCTTTCTGTTTCTCAGTATTGTTGTTTTCTGTTTCTTTCTGCCTTGGTTGTGTTTGTTTTCGTAGTGCCTGTATAATTTCAGACTTCCGGTAGCCGTTTTGTTGTAATGTTTTTATGAGGTGTAATTTTTCAGAATCTATATGGTCAGAATCTGATATGGCGCACGCCCTGTTGGCTAATGTACTTAGAATAGCGGTTTTCTGCATAGGATGATGGTGAGAAGATGCGTGTATAGGTATCGATCAGTGGGTGTCTTTTTTCTGTAAACCATATGGCCTAAGCTGCCGTCGTCTTTCCTAATAACCAATACATCTAAGAATGGCAGTTTTCCGTTCTCTTCTACTTCCATGGAGAACTGAATTTTCGGGTAGATTGAATTTAAATGGTCTAGGAAACCTTTCAACGTGTTCATTCCGTGTGGCCATACTATAAAGGTGTCATCTTAAAAACAGTTTAGGTTTAAGTGTTGCTGTTTCCAAAGCTTTTTCTTCAAACCTTTCCATAAATAAATTAGCTATTATAAGAGAAAGTGGAGAACCCATGGCTGCTCCGTCTGTTTGTTCGTAATAACTTCCATCGAAATAGAAAAAAGTTGATTTTAAGCAAACTTCAGCTACTTTAGAAATATCTTTTGGTAGGATGTCCTGAATTATCCGTATTGTTTCTTGAATAGGTATATTTGTGAATAGTGAGACTATGTCGAAACTTACTAGAAGATCAGTCTTCTGGGATTGTATGGATTTCTTCTAAATTTATTCAAATCTCAACATCATTCATGGAAATCAATACATACAATATACATCATACAATATAGATCGTTCCATTGAATTAGTCTTTGTTCATTAAGTTGGAAATTCAAAATTGGATGATAAAAAATTAGGATTTGTCTTGACTATAGCTCAGGGTTAGCACAATACAATTTGCATTTATAATTTTGCATAAAAGTTCAAATTCTTGGAGAGTAGCACTCGTGCTGGCTTAAGTATTCCTCTCTAAATACGCAATCATGAATTTACGTGGCAAAACTATTTAAAAATCAAAAGTTGTAAAAAAAATGTTTTAGGTAATTTGGTAATTGTTTAGGTTTAAATTCATTAAAGTTTATTCAAGAATTTAAAGTTCAAATATGTCTTTCTTCTTTTAGTTTACACAATTTAAATATCTGAATTTAATTAATTAATATCATTATACTTATTACCAGTCTGTAGACACACTTGTTTATCGGTTTATTGATAGGAATTTTAAATAAACTGTTTTCATAAATTTACAAGAAAATGAAAAGGGACGTGAACACTTCAACACGTCTTGCTTTTTCAAACTTCTGAGCATCACTGAATCTTGTGGTCGACGCTGACTTCCCGAGCTGTTCTTCTTTGAATTTTCAAGGCGCAGCCATGTCTCGTTTTCTATTGGTTGATTCACATTCCAATGTGGTCACATATCCTTTCTTCTAATGTATCCATTCTCTGGTTGGTTGCTGGAGATATTTTGATCACAATAAAATTCATTTCACTTAATTTCAATTAAATAAAATAATGTATTCGAATTTCGTTTAGGAATTTTATCACTTGACTTGAGAATGATTAGTTTCTTTATTTCCATTTATTAAATATTGTATTAAAACTGTAGGCATACTTTGGCTTCAGGTTTTGAGATTATACTTAAATGATCATGTGTTTTTATAGACTAAATAAATACATTTGCTCTTACTGTTCTTATTCTAACCTATTTGTGCACTGTTTTTAATAAGTGAAATATGATGTTCTTAAATAATTCTATTCTACTTTTGCAACTGATTTCCAAGTTATTATCTTATTAATAACTAGCCTAACCATAATATTTAGTTTTGTTAGTGGTTATAATTCCGTTTGTTTACTTACAACTAACCTCTCTGTTTTAGGCTTTTTGGTTAATTTTTAAAATATTCTTATATCATATTGTTATTATTGAATTTAACGTTTTCCCATTTAAGTAACTTTCAAATTCTTTGTGATCTAATTGAACCTTATAGAACCAAGTCTTTTTTTGTACATTTTATAAGACTGGATAGTAAACAGTAAAATAAAAATTGTTCAGTTTTCTTTTAAATTGTACAATGAACATAACAAAACTTTTTCTTTAAGCCAAGGCTTATAATTTAGATTGACCAGTTCCATCCTTGCTTTAATGGCCCAATGAATTCTGCAGAGATCATAATCATCTGTAAGGAAGTCTCTATTACCTAGGTCGAAATCAAGGTTCCGGTAGTACAAGTGACCTGTTTCACCTTTTGAAAACAAACTGCCCCCATTTTTTTTTTTTTTTAACCGTTTCCTCAATACGAAATAATTGTTCACAAAAACCTTCAACACTCCTGAACTCCACAATATCTATATTAATATCGTAATTGTGCTCTAGGGTTACCCATTTTGACACCATAAAATATTTTTACTTATAATTTGTTTAGCAAGGATTTATAGGAATCTATTTGTTGTTGGCAAAGTCAGAATTTCTATCACATAATTTAGGTGTAGTCTCAAATTATTCAAACGTACTTTCTCTAAGCCTGTCTCTAGGAAAAGAATATAATTTGTTTTTTTTTAGGCAAATTATAAATTCTTTTTATAAACAACCTAAGTACATCTTTCATTTCGTTGCTTTCCATGTAACACGATATTGATCTAACGATTGAATTAAACATGCAAATTTAGCTCTCAACGGAACTTTATTGCTGCTAAAAAGTTACGTCATTCGATATTCATCAAGAATTTTCCCAACAGAGATTTTTTTTTAAAATGAGACTCCCAAGAAAGATTTGGTGTAAGAGTCACATCTAAATATTTGTATTTATTTACAACGTCAATATGTTGACTCTTATGCCACAATTTCTCTTTTGTTCCCAATTTGTCACCCTTCCTAAAGACGATTATCTTTGACTTATTCAAATTAACACTAAGATTCCAACTATTCCATTAAGACTTTAGGCTATTTATCATATTTTGAAAGAAAATAGCTAAAGGTGAAAAAATAAAAACATCTGCAACAAATTAATCCTATTTCCTCCAAAGTTGCAATCACCACCTAAACATTCTCCTAAATCATTAATAAATAAAGAGAACAATAAAAAGCTTAAAAACACCCCTGTCTCAATTCCCATATTCACTTAAAAACATCTTGTAACACCTTACACCATATACCTGTAGCTGTTCCCCTATAAGAATCCGTGATAATGTTAAAAAATAAAGAGATTAAACACCTAAACAAGACAACTTATAGAATAAGGACTCCCTATGAATTGTATCAAATTCAGCAGCAAATCAACAAAAAAACATAGCTTTTCTTTCTTCATTGACAAACATCAATAAATACTGTATGTATTCAGAAATGAAAAAAAAAAGTAATTAAATATATCGGCAACCTTCCCTGTTATAAGTGAACATGAGTTTTTATGTTGACACTACTTTTTCATTAGATTATGCTAGTAGTGCTGAAACACCAATTTGATTTACAGTCAATGAATTTTGTAAACTGCAATGAAATAAATGTGAAATGGAATATAGTGAAGGCTTATAAAATTGTATAAAAACCTAAATAGGGGATTCGTTAAGTTTAATGTTTAGAACACAAGATATGTATTCTGAGCAAAGTGTCAGTTAAACAAAACTTACAGGTTGCCATCTCTCCAAAAATGCCAGTTCATGAATTAATAGTAAAAAACAGAAAATCGGTCATGAGGCTGTTATAATAGATGGGATATCCAAAAGGTTGGCAATACATATCATCACCACTTGGGTCAGAAAAAGCATGAGAGTAGATGAAAGAGTAGCTCAGGTTTGAAGATGAGCAAAGTCTCACTTCGTGCCCTTTCTAAGCAAATTGCTGCTGTTTTTATCTCGTTAGGTGCAAATAAGGATGGTATGTCTCGATTGGGAAAGCATTGACACCCTTGGATCTGTGACAGAGGGACAGACAATCTCTGATGATAACCTTTTCAGGAAAATTTTCAAGTTCATGGCGCTTACGAGTCTTCATGTGGGGCGCCTATGGGCATCAAACCATCTTTGTTCCATTTCAGAGCACAATAAACAAAAGTGCAAAAGTGATATGCCACCCAATCGAAGAAGAAGCAAGTTCAGTAGTAATGTATGATAATCATACATTTTGTTTTATTTAGGAGGCCTAACAGTGTAAATTAAAATATTTAGGCACGTGTCTTTTTAAAATTATTTTTTATGTATGCAAAAATTTGTTGAGTAATTATTTATATTTAATTATGTACTATTCCGTATTGTATTTAAATTATTATTGTTTCGTATTTTGTTTAATATCTGTTTGACTGTATCTTAATGCTATTTTATTACTATTTTTAATTACTTTACTATTTTGTTACTTAATTTTATTACTATTTTAATTTTATTACTTTATTGTATTATTTTGTATAAAATTCAATTATGATTATGGTCTTCCTATACATAATTTAACTCACAGTTATTGTTTTAGATTCAGTCACTAACAGTTGAAGATGTTGATAACAATTATCTTAATGGCAGTGATATTGATGACACACGATCCCACATAATAGAAAAAGGTCATAAAAACTGGAATAAGTCATCACTTTATTTCAAAGTTCGAGCTCTTAGAGCGAGACTTAGGTGGAGAGATAAAAAAATAATATCAATGAAAGCTACATTAGCAGAGGTAAACGAACATAACAACATGGCTGAAGATGCTCTTAACAGACTACACACCTACTTCGATGGATTTCCTTTAGAACCATTACTGAATAAGGAAAACTGTTTCAATACAGAATACACAGATAAAATAATAGTTTGTTTTAACGTTATATTTGTGTTCTCCAGACGTGTATCACTATGTGAGAGCTTTATTAAATTTACCTGAAGTTGCAACTGTTCAAAGTTGGAGATCGGGAGTTAGAAAATGTGACCAACAGCTTTTAAATGGCCTTTTAATATTTCTTAAAGATGAGCTACCACATATAAATTTTAAAGCAGACTTTAAATCAATATTTGAAAAATATTATGAAAAATTAGGGGAGAAGTAATTGAAAATTATGTATTTAATAAATACTTACTTAATGAAATGCATACACAATATTTGTTAACCCTTTGCACTCTGAATAATAAATTTTTAATTTGCCTAACACTCTTGTATCCTGCAATGCAGACTAGCGTCATTTTTCCATCAGGTATGAATTATTTATGGTGGTCATGGCCGTCATCTCTTGTAGCCTGCATTGCAGGCTACATTACTTTTTCTCTACAGCTCTGCTAGTCTGCATTGCAGGCTACTGCTACCTCCAAATATTTTATTTTCTCTCTTTATTTTCATTGGTCCTAGACGTTTCAGAGACAGTTTAGCCAACTTAGAAGGAAACAAGAAACCAAAATTACCTCCTTTCAATAGTCAAAATGTATTATTTCTGTAAAATGAAATCATTTCTTTGTGACTGTTTTGTTCTACTAGTGTCGTATGTTTAGTTTTCTTTATTTTATTAATGTTTATGGGCCTATTTTCGTGTATATTTAACATGAAATAGTAACAATGGACAATAGCGATTATGTCAATACAGTCTAAGCTGTTGGCAGGCCTGTAAACAAACGATGACGCAACGTTTAAATGTCTTGTTGGTCGCAGCGCTGGTATCAGCTGCTAGTTGTAAACAAAGATAAGGCAATGTTTTGTCACAAAGCAATTCCTTATCAGAACCGTAACAACATCGTGTTTGACCGGACATCTGTCTCTTGGGTTTTGTGCTCTAGTATGTTTACAATGTTTTAGTTGAGTATTTTTAATTTTTTAAATCATGGACCGGCATGGGAATCTTATGTCAGACTCTATAAGAGAAATAATTTATGGAGAACTTTCCGAAAGTGAAATTATTGACAATGATTTGATGAGTGTAGATGAGGTTCAAGCATCCACCAGCGGTAATAATGAACCGGCTAACATAGATGATGAACCCGATGACATACATAGTGAACCGGGCGACTTAGGCAGTGAACAGGGCGGCTTAGACAGTGATCATGAAAGTGACGGTGAATACGAAGATATTTTTAATGATGATGTTCAGTATGAAGATAGCAGTGAAAATGATGAAGGTGATGATGGTGAGCAGCTTCCAACAGCAGAATGGCGTCAGTGGACTGAAGATGATGTAAGTTTTCCCGTATTTAAACACACTGTTAGGGAATTAGCTGGAATTATCACTCCAGCGAATTTTGATAGAGATTCAGAAATGAATTATTTTTTATTATTATTCACAGACGAACTTTTGAACGAAATAGTCAATGAAACCAATAGATATGCAAGGGAAAAGATTAAAATGAACACCCCTCTAACTAAAAATTCGTCATGGCATTCTTGGAATGATGTTACACTGCCTGAGTTTAAAGCGTTTTTAGGGGTAATTATGAATATGTCCCTTAATCCTAAACCTGAGATGGAGGACTACTTTTCAAGCAATTGGTTGGACTATCAACCATTTTTTAAGGACATATTTTCTAAGGAGAAGTTTTTCCAGATATTTTGGTCACTACACCTAAGTTCTCCAGCCAATACAGGTCCCACTTTAGGATTTTTAACCCGAACAGCTAAAGTAAAAAGAGTTGTGCTGTATTTGGAAACAAAATTCAGAAATCATTTCTGTCCCTCTGATACTATTAGCATCGATGAAAGTACAATAGGCTTTAAAGGAAGAGTAACCTTTAAGGTTTACAATAAAGATAAACCAACAAAGTGGGGCATAAAGGTTTATGTTGTAAGTGTTGCTGTTACTGGATATGTTTGTGGCATGGAGCCTTACATGGGATCAACCACAACAGCAAACTTGGACAGGCCAGATTTACTTACAACAACCAGAATTGTATTAACATTATTACGAAAACTTGAGGAAAGTTATGGAAGTGTACGGGGCTTTAAAGTCTTCACAGACAGCTACTATACTAGCGTTGAACTAGCCAAGGAGCTTTATCTTAAAAAAGTACATTTGACGGGCACTGTAAACAGGCGAAGGAAGGGGCTTCCGGTCGAAATCAAGAAAAAACCGAAACTAAAGAAGGGTGAAGTAATTTCCCTGAGAAAAGATAAAGCTAATGATGATCCTTCATTTATGCATGTTCTTGAGTGGAAAGACAAGAGACATGTTACAGTTTTAACCACTCTGTATGACAACAAAACCGAGACTGTTAAGAGAAGAGTGAAGGGGGGAGTAGAAGAAACTGTTGTAAAGCCATCAGTGATCTGCCGCTATAACGAGTATATGGGAGGCGTAGATGTTGCCGATCACTACATAGCCTTCTACTCTTTTACGAGAGAATCTATCAAATGGTGGAGAAAGATATTTTTCTGGCTACTTGAAGTAAGCATTGTAAATGCATACATTCTATGCAACACAAACCGACCACCGGGAATGAAAAATATAAGACAACGAACATTTAGAAAGAAGCTGATTGTATTATTGGTAGGTGATGTAAGGAATACAAAAAAAAGAGGACGACCATCTGCAACCGAGGAAGATGTAAGACTAAATGGAAAACTCCATGTTCAACAACTTCTAGATCCAAGAAAAGGCAGAGACTGTGCAGTATGTAGCAACCAATCAACCTGGGGAGGAAGAAAACGAACACGGACGTATTGTGACACATGCCCAAACAAACCTGGACTTCATCCTGGACAATGTTTTACCAGGTACCACACCCTAAAGACATACAAAACTGCCTAAAGCGGTCACATGTTAGGTTAGAGTTTTTTTTAAATTTTAAGTTAAATTTTTAGGAAGTTAATTTAAGTTTAACTTGTTCGTGTTTAATTTTTTACCTGTTTTTATTAATTAAGTAAAAAAAAAAATATTAAATTTGTACTAATTAAGTAATATTTTTATTCATATTTACCTTTTTTGTGCATTTCAATTATTTTTATTGTATTTTAATGGTGTTTTTAACATTAGTACGAAAACTTGAGGAAGTTAATTTTAAGTAAAACTTGTCCGTGTTTAATTTTTTACCTGTTTTTATTAATTAAGTAAAAAAAACTTATTAAATTTGTATTAATTAAGTAATATTTTTATTCATATTTACCTTTTTTATGCATTTCAATTATTTTTATTGTATTTTAATGGTGTTTTCCTTAAAATAAATTGTATTTTAAAATGTAATAGCGTTTTTTTTTTACCTAAACATAACCAAAATCATATGTTTTTAAAATATTTTTTTTCTCTATAAAAAGTAATTTAGGTGTGGATAAATTTGTAATATAGTAAAATACATTACATGATTTACTTAATAGTTACAATACAAGTTATGGTACTTCAGTAGTGTTTCAATAACTTGGCCATTTAAATGTACTTTTGCAACTAGTTGTAAAAAAAACCAGAGTTGTAGTAAACGACAAGGTCAAATAATTGCAGAGCTATCTGGGCAAACAGTGGAAGCCTGCAATGCAGGCTTGAAGAGTTGAGAGCAAATCTCACGCTAAAATAAATAAGAGCCCACGGGTAGACCGCCATAGCCTGCAATGCAGGCTAGGAGAGTGCTAAGGGTTAAATTCTGCAATTTTTATGACTTTCGTTGACCATGGTTTTGTCAGTTACGGCATTTAAGGGCAGTTTAACACAGATTTAGGAAAATATTAAAAAGCAAACAATTGTTTTATATTTTTCTTATTTTGTCATAAGCTGCCTTGTAAATGCCACAACTGGTGAAACCATGGTCAGCAAGATTTATTAAAATTGTACAACTTATAAAATATTGAGTTTTTGTTTGGTTTTATGTTTGAGTTAAATAGAGCACATAGCCTATTTAGATTTTTTATGGATCGGAAACACATGCTTTACCTTGGAAAGTGGTCCTTGGTTATATCAAATTAATATAATTAATAGAATAATAACAATAACAAAAATAATAATAAAACATTCATCTGTGGTTCAACACAGATCAATCCTCTGCAAGATTACAACAATTTATTTTTCTTTTATTCTCTCTACTGATTGAGAAAGTGAACAGTATTTACAAAATATTTTACAATTTTAGTGTTTTAATGTGTTTTTCTATTTGTGTATTACTAGGTAATTTTCCAAGGTAAGCCTGTGTCTCCTATCTGAACAAAATATCAAGTTTGTGTTTCATTTAATATGAGAGTTCTATCAAGTACCTTCGGTCGATAGTATAAATTGTTTATACTTTTTAGAGTAATAAGAGTCCCCTTTATGTTCTGCGTCTAATTTTGTGGCATGTTTTGCACACTCAAAGGTAGCATTTTCAGGCTAGCTATGTTTATGACATAAAATCTGGTTATTATAGGATAGACATATATGGCCACAGTCCTCTCATGTGAAGTTTTTTCATGTTAATAATTGTTTTATGAATGTTTACTTAGACACTAATATAACACTGTATTAAATTTTATAATGTGTAAAGGTTATATGTGAGTGCATGGCAGATGTTGCTAGAATTAGACAAATAACATAGAGGACTTTTATCAATATATATATATATATATATATATATATATATATATATATATATATATATATATATATATATATAATGAAAACTATTTTTAAAGAACGGAAAACTACTGTTGGCTGGTCAAGTGTACGAGATGCATCTCGCCATCAGTTATGAATGAATTGCTACTATGTATCAAGAAGTAAGACTATGTGTATATGTGTAGGTATATTTATGCATATAAGATACGGTCACTTGTAATACACATCTTTTTAAATATTAATAATGAAACAGCGATAATAGAAGAAACAACGTAATTGGATGAATGAAAGTAGAAGCGATAATGTGGTTGGTTCTAAAGAAGTGGGAAAGGGGTAATGTCAATCGAATACAGACTTTATGGTAGTATTAAAAGATGGGTAAATAAATCAAAATAAGTATCCAGAAATATGGTTTTTAAAGATAATAATGTCTTGATTTAATATAGAATTAGTATTTGAATGAAATTTTGTCTATGTAAAGTAAAAATGTTAGTTACCAGGTAATTATGGGGTGGAGACCATGTTTCGTGAAGGGACATATGTGAGCCCCTGGGGAGAAACCGTATGCAAGCGTGCAAAGAATCGGGCTTGGTCAGTCGTTGAGAGTTCCTAGGCAGTCGTCACGAGATACAGACGTGTTCTTAGTTATGTGAAATTTTAAGTAGAACATTGGAATGTGTTAAAAAGACGCTTTAAAAGTGAATCCAGAATCTTTTAAAATTCATACTGGGGTCTGTTAGTTTTAAACAAATTTATTTCTAACATTTTTACTTTATGCTTGATAAACTAATGAAAATAAGAGATTATATTAGATTATAACTCTGAACTTGGGACAAATCATGTGAAACCAAATCACTCTCTTTTCTTAGTTTGGATTGTTGTTGTACATATATATAATACTGCTATTTTAATATGTAATACAATTGGTAAACAAAAATTTTTGTTATCCAGTTTATAGTTTTATCTATTTATTTTGGTTTTTGAGAAGCCTTTATAGTGTTTGAATATTATTTTTTTAATGATACTTTTTGTTTGTGAGTTTAATTCATTGTTTAATTTTATAGTTTGATACAGTTATAATTAAAAAATATAGAGTCTAAACCTAAGTTCAATAAAAAGATACACATTAAACAAAATTGTCACCAAAGTACTTTTTTTTAAACTGATGTTTCTGCCTACTATGGAGTTCAAATAATATCTACTAGGTTGCACCATCTTACAATGAATATGAGAAAGTCTACGAATAAATCAAAACACAATGTTGTTACCATACAACTATCCATCTCTGCTTATGATGAAACTGTGGCTCCCTTGGCTTACGAGAAGAAGTATTAAACAAAGCATATGTTTGAAAATAAGTAAATTATTAAATTATTGGTTACATGTTTTATTTACAAAATGAATATTACATTATTAGACACCTAACTATAGTTTATAACATTAAACAACCTGTACAAAGACTAAGCGTTAGTTTAGAAAGACAAATATTAAATTAAAAACTCTAAACATCGTAAACTTATAAAGTCAGTCTTTTAAGGTTAGGTTGAAAGGAAGACGTACAAAGACCAAATAACAATATGTAAACATTATTATAACGTAATGGCAAGATATAAAGTAATGAGCAAAAATGAGATGCTATCGTTAGTTACCAGATATAATAATTATAACATTATAAAATTAGGATCGTGTACATCATATTATAACCAGTTCAACAATATTAAAATTAACAAAATATATAAACAATGTACACAATATTATAAAACTATAACATTTAAAGTTTAGTATCTTATGGTTTTTCTTCAATATTTCCTAACCAGTTTTAATTTTAGTTGTGAAAAAAAGTAATAGACAATATTATTGGCTACAAATCAAATAGCCTATACATTATGTGCTAGATTTACAAACATGCAACCTATGAACTCATAACGAATGGAAAGTCTTAGAATTACAACCAGTTCGACAATATTAAAATTAACAAAATGTATACAATAATATAAAACTATAGCATTTAAAGTTTAGTAACTTATGGTTTTTCTTCAATATTTCCCAACCAGTTTTAAATTTAGTTGTGAAAAAAGTAATAGACAATAGTATTGGCTACAAATCAAATAGCCTATACAGTATGTGCTAGATTTACAAACATGCAATCTATGAACTCGTAATGAATGGGAAGTCTTAGAATTAAAACAAATAATGAGTCTAATAGAGAATAGAATATAGAATAGAAACTTTCAATGAGCACTGTAGTAAAAAAATTCACAATATTTATTTATAATTTCCCTAACTACAAAGGCAGATACAAAAACTAATAAGTTGATAGGGCACATCATGGTTCTAATCCAACGCAACAATGTAATACAACCAGATCTTTTAATTATAATGACCAAAAGTTTGTTTCTTAGGCCTTGTAGGAAATGTTAAATTGTATTGCTGGATCAAGATCAAGGCATCTTAATCAAGTTGAGTAAGTATATTTAAAACAGCTGTTAAACAGGTTTTCTGAACTTCATAATTGTATATATCACTACTTTCTTGACATCAGCTAGAGCCTAACAGCTCTCGAAGGTATGTATATATTAAAAAATTTCCACTCTATTGTCTCGCTCCTGTCGGGGTAGATGCCTCCACTCACTAAGCTCGTGTATGTGACTTGGCCATGCTAGATCTCGGAACTATACAAATATTATATTCTTAGATCAAGGTTTGAAATTACATTTTTAACAATAACTTCACTATTTATCATTGTAGAGATATGGTTGGTACCATTACATGCATAATTAAAATCGGCAATTTGTATCTATAGTATATTTATAAGTCGAATAAAACACAAGATATGAACAAAAAACTGGTTTAAATGGCTGCCATTTTGACATTTTCAATTAATTTTTTTTGAATTACAATAGGGTTCTGTATGAGCACATTATAGTCCCCTTATCAAATTTCATGTTTCTATCTTAATTTTTGTGGTGGCTATCGAGTTTATATGACAGCATGCCTAAAATCATTTTTTCAGTTTCCTTTCAGAAAAAGGTCAATTTTTTTGTGTGATTACCAAACCTACTCTACTAGTTACTTCGTATACTGGGTAAGTAAAAACACAATAATTGTAATTATTTTTATTTAGTTAATTTCCTTAAATACCCTGATATACATTTCCTCATCAGAGGGTTCTACAGCTAAAGTAGAACAAACATAAATCTAAGCTTAACATAAAGAATGGTTAACCAGCTCTCCTACTCTACAGATGTACTAATAACTTTGAGGCCTTATTGTTACAATGTTCATCATGGTATTTAAGGGAATAAACTAAATAACTATTCCAATAATTTTTTTTTTTTTTAAGTTTTTGTAACTATGGTTAGGGGAATTATTAATCTATATTAGTAAAACTATACTAAAGACCGTAGGTAATTGGTGGTATTCCATTTAAAATAAATTAAAACAACAATTTTTTTAGTATAAACCACAATATTGGTAGTGTTAAATGAACAATTAGATTTAAGTAATTCCCCACTTTTAAAACCATTAAACAAGTCAAGTCATTGACCCTCCTTTCCACTCCCCTCCTCTACATTTCTCATTTAGGTATAAGGGAAATACCCAACTATTGTCATACTGTGTTGTTATATTGTGTACTGAACCTTTTTGTTTCATTCTTGTAGAAGTCCTTGACAATGCTTTAACTAGCGAAACCATGGTCAGCAAGTTTCAATAAAAATATAGTGGTTTATACTAAAAAAAATGTTTTAATTTATCTATATTAGTAAGTATATTATGTATAAGAAAAGGGAAACATTTTCCCATCATACTGTGTTGAAATTAATAATTTTCAATTACAGCTATGATTATTGAAAGTGATATTTTCCCGGTTTAGTTCGGGAAAGACCGCTAAAGATTTTTCCCGTACTGCTATATAGTTATGCATTCTAACCCCAGTTGTGTTAGTTGCATGTTGCTTTTATCAGTAGAAGTTATGTATTTGAAATCAACTGTTCTTATTAATTTAGCTAGCAGTATAAATGTAAAAACAATGCAACCACTATTGTTGTCATTATTTTGTGAGAAATATTACCAAGCAATCCTAATAAAATGTCTGACAAAGATTTAAATGATCCATTGCAATTATCATATAGTTTATTAAGTAAAGTTTGGAAGCTACTAATCATCTGCTTTCAAAAAAATCAAAGAATAAATATGAAGATGAATGTAAAAAGTTCATTGATTGGTATATTAATGAAAAAGTTCAATCTAACCAAGTAAGTGATGATATTTTGCTTGTGTATTTGGAAAAAAATCTAAAAATGAAATGTTCTACTTTATGGAGTACATTTTCAATAATCATTTGTGTATTTTAAAAAGAAAAGAAAACATTGACGCTTAAATTTTTTTTTTTAAACCATAGCTTTCCTAAAACATAATTCTGTTGGTTACGAACCAAAAAAAACAATGTGTTGACTGCTGAACAAATTACACAGTTCTTGATTAAAGCTCCTGATGACAATTGGTTGTTGACCAGTCATTTTGGTTTTTGGCATATTAAGAGCATACCATAGAGACGATATGGTCCGTTTAAATGTTGACGATGTTAAAGACAATGGAAATTTTTGATTATTCTTCTAAAAGATGGGAAAACACATAAAACACAGGGGCTTCATAATTACAGATGACGAATGTCCCATTTCAACCATACAATTTGTTTCGCAAATACATAGCCTTATGCTCTCCACACTTGAGTATTAAGAGAGTTTTTGTTTCATAGAAATGGCACATGATATACTCAAAATCTTGGCGTCCACCATAATTTCAGTCCCAAAGAAGGTAGCTAAGTACCTTAAATTAGAAAACTCTGAGAGCTACACTGGCCACTCTCTCAGAAGATCCTCAGCTACTATGTTAGTAGAAGGAGGAGGAGATCTGCTAACCCTAAAAAGACATGAGGTTGGAAATCCGCAACTGTAGCAGAAGGGTACATAGAAGAATCGGTGGCAAGAAAAGTAGAGGTGTCTCAAAAACTGTTCAGAAACATCAGCAGCACGAGTACTAGCAACAAAGGAGCTGAAAGTAATGCGATGGAAACTCAACAGTCACAAACATGTCAAATCCTACAGAATAAATCGCCCAACAAAGGAATAAACATAAGTAACAATGAAAACTGCAATATTCATATATATTTTCATTCATAAGTAAATTGTCAATAAATAAATGAAGTTTAAAATGTTATACTTTTTGGGAGTAATTACATTATGTTGATAAATTATACTTCTTTTTTATTTACAGTGTGATGAAAAGTATCGTTTATAACTCGTACCTAAAATTTTATTTGTCTTTGATCGAATTTCCATGCTCTGCTATCACCTCGCACAACAGATCTTGTACAGGATAAGATCACTTTTGGTACTAGTGATGAAATATACTATTTTACAGTTGGCTAAATGTAAGCTGGCACTTGGGCTTGGTAAGCCGAGATGACGGACTTAGAGTGAGGGGAGGGTGGAGGTGTACTTTCGGAATACATTGACCCTCACATGTCTGAAAAAA
The DNA here is from genome assembly GCA_963513935.1 of Aphrophora alni. Taxonomy (NCBI): domain Eukaryota; kingdom Metazoa; phylum Arthropoda; class Insecta; order Hemiptera; family Aphrophoridae; genus Aphrophora; species Aphrophora alni. The sequence continues at coordinate 150,187,949 of OY740765.1, forward strand.
GTATGATGACAAGGCTGAAAGGCCGCTTTGTATATTGCTGAAATTGGTTTGTAATCTATGTTAGATCTTTTTAGCAATATATAAGCGGCCGACATTAAATATATAAATTACAATTATGGGAGCTAGAAAATTACAGTTGTACAGAAACAAAACCAACGAAAATTAAAAGATAAGCTATTAGAAAAGGTAATTTTAACACCTTAATATATTAATCTAATTATTTATTTTTTGTACGACTGTATGATATTTATTTCAATTGCTTTACATAATAATAAAAATTTTCAAAATAAACTAACTGAACTATATAAACAAGTAAAATTATATAGACTTTTTTAACAGCAACAATTAAATTAAAGAAATTAATTACAGGAGTATTTGTGTATACTTCAGCCACAGCTCTCACCCCCAAGGAAACGGTTTTTGACAGTAGCTGATGTGTTCAGAAAGACAAATAGAGGTTTTCTACCTAGCACCCAAGTACCAGCTTAAGTTTGGCCGACTGTACATGTGGTTTAGTCCTTATTGTGCTATTATATAAATGGTGCAAAAACAATGTACAAACTTTTTTACTTCAAAACCAAATAAAAACCTAACAAAATTCATCAAAAAATGACCGTTCAGTAGTTGTCCACCAGAGTAAAATGATGTTTCTTAAAAAAGATACTTTTATATTTTAATAAGAACCTAAACTTTCTTATCATGTGCCATAAACACGTCTTCAATGTAAATGTATTTCATTAAAATGTATATAACTCTGGTGCTTGAGTTCAGTGGTTTGGTCGCCATACTATACAGCAAAGATAGAGAATAGCTGCAGAGAATAGAGAGAAGTTTTGTCTGTACCATGGGGATGAAGCTGGAATATGCCTACAGGAATGTATTCATAGACAATCTAGAGAAAGGGCCTGGTCTTTTATCTCTTAAGAAAGATGGTGGCTCCATGATATAATTCTCTACAAATTTGTTAATGGCATGATGGATTTGACCGAGTTGCTGCAGCTTATAGATGTTAAAGTATATACCCAAATACACTACCAGCAATTATTCGCCAGATTCATATCACCAATTATGAGAATCATAGACCAATTTTCCATTTAATGAAGCTATGTTCTGATGTTTCTTCAAAGGTTGAATTCTTTGGTGTGGCAGCCTTCAAGAGTGAAGTGGTGAGGTTTGGTGGGAGTGTAATGTGATGGGGTTTAATGATTTCAGTTTATTTTGTTACGTATTTGTATATTTATTAATTTAATTCGTTGAATTGTTGGATTTTTGTTTTGTTATCTTGTTGCTATAATTATTACTACATTATTAATAATTTTTTGTCTGTTGTTTTACTAAAATATTATTATACTATTTGAAAATTGGATGTACCTTCGGCATACTTAAAATAAAATAAAATTTTATAAAAGGAAAATAATTTAGCATCCCCCCCCCCTACATTTTCACAGTTGGGTATGTAAATCTCTTCATAGAACAAACATCCTTTTTACTATATTCCTACTGATATAATTAAAGTTATTACACTAAAATTTATCACCTCACAATTTTAATGTACATCCCAACATTACTGTGTATACTCAGAAGTTTACTATACTGTATTCTTAAAAAGAACTTTCATTATACAAAATAAATAGCTTATTTCCTATAGAAATAATGTAAAAAGTAAATTATAACATTTCAAAATAACAATAGTTAATTTTACATACATACTATGAAAATTTGCTTTCTATTATGAATATTCAACAGAAACTGGCTGGTAGTTGAAGAGAAAGACTCAATACAGATATAATTAGTCAATAAAGTGTATTACAAAAAATTGCAAAATGGATTTAGCACAAAGCAAACTTTGAAAAGTAAAAATATTAGTTTTTAGCTCAATTCAATTTCACAGTAAAATTGAAAAAGAAAAATAGCAAATGCACATAAATTTAGGTTATGTAAAGTCTAGGGAATTTTTGTCACTGAACATAAAAATGATAAGTTACTAGGTAATGCACAATTAAGTCAATATCTCGACTATCGATCAGACTAATGTTCACTTTGAAAAAAATATAAAAGAATTTTACCAAACTTCGTCTTTTTTGTCGGTTAGGTTACCTAACTTGTCTCTTTTGTCAAAGACAGATTATGTAAGGTTAAATTCTTTTATACAGTATTATATACATAATTCAACTATTACTTACATAAAATACTGTTTACATAAGATATTACCATTATGAAAATTGTTATACTTCAATAGAACTATAACAACTCATGTTACATTCAATACATGCATCAAGTGATACGTGAATCTTGATAATTATGTCGATGCTTAAAATGTAGTCAAAGTTTCGTTTAGTAACACCGGCGTATACTTTTATGGCTGAAAATTATATGCTTTAAACCTAATTTGTAAGTCGAAATTTAATGGCTAAATAGAATTTTTTATTTTTTTTTTGTAATCGGCTTTAAAAATGACCATTTGAGAAGTAAATATGGAAATTTTGCACTTTCATTGTGATACGTACATAAATCTATGTTTAAGTGAATTTGGTATTTTTCGTTAGAGTTAAAAAGTGAACTGTGCTCTTACATACTATTTTTCATTTTCAAAATAAGATTTGTACTGAATTAATTTCAAAGTATTTTTAACTTATTCTAATGTTCGTCTTTCTATACCTCTACTGAAAGACTGTGATGTAGTTTGTAGGATACTCCACTATGAAACAATTCTATTAACAAGCTCTTGGTTGTTGTCCCTTATATTTCCTCTGTTATATCAAGCCTTCACAATAGAGATACTTCAAATTATAAATACAACTTAAGTAAACTACTTGGCACACTTATAGTAAATATTTTAGTGAACATTATACCTTTAGGAACAAGAGTTTTACCATCGACGTAGGCAGAGTTATACAGGTTTCCATAAATGATTACCATGATATAGAGTCCGGCAGAATGAACTTCTGGATTTTAAATTTAAAATTGCCACAGCGCAGCACACTATTGATAGTGGGTGGAATGGATATATGGTTTTGAGCAATAGAAGCTTTAACTTTTCAGTTGCTATCATGATCTGGAATGGTGAACATTGGTTGTACTTTATATAGTAGGAATGGGCGACTGTAGAACATTTTTGCACCGTTTATTAGTTATGTTCCACAACCAGATCATTCTGCCGGGCAGTCCATTTATGTTACTGAGAAATGATACATCTGTTCAAGATAATTTACCATAACGACCACAGGTATTTTAGTGGTAGTTCAAATAAAAATAGTAAAGAAACACTTTTACTATTTCACAAATTTTATTAAAACTTTTGACCTAGGTAATTCTTATTATTGCACTGTAAAGGGTGACTTCAGAATGTAGATGTTAAGTTGGTGTATAGGGCATAAAAGTTTTGCAGAACACGAATGAATTACTAAGCCATATAGAAGCCAATTTTAACTCTCGAAAGTAAATTTTCACTCTAGCAAAGATTTTCAAATATTTCACAATAACAAAAAAAGAAAACTATGCGAGCTGTTCAAAAGTCAGTAACTTTGATAATAAATGATGCTCAAATCACAAGTTTCTTTTTACGGTTGCTATCTTATTTAGATATACATAAGAAAATCTGTTTTAAAAAAAATTAATGTTAGTGTTTGAAAGCAGATAAGTTTGTTGCAATTGAAAAAAGTGATTTTCACGTGTTGATTAAGCACTATATTTTGCATGAAAAACCATTATGGAAACTGAAGAAAGACTAAAAGTATTAGAAAGACTCCTCTATAGCACGGAATGGTTGTGGTATCGTACAATCATGAATGATGCTGAAAACCCAGGATGTCGGAAAAAGTTTATAACTGAAGACGATTAATATAATTCAAAATATTATGTTGGATGGCCATTAAGGAGATAGCTAAGATAAGACAAAACAAAAATGATAAGCACTTATAATTTCACAAAAAACAATTTATTGCTACAGCTGTTTCGCCGTTAGGCATCGTCAGCCAACTAAAAACTAAAATACAGGTCAACTTAACACTAACATCTAGGAATGAAGGTGGGGATGAAAGCAGAGGTAGGGCAATGACCTGGTATTACCTGAAAGGGACATGGTTACCCACCTTCATTCCTAGATGTTAGTGTTAAGTTGACCTGTATTTTAGTTTTTAGTTCTTAGTTGTCTGACAATGCCTAACGGCGAAACAGCTGTAGCAATAAATTGTTTTTTTGTGAAATTATAAGTGCTTATCATTTTTGTTTTGCCTTATTATGGAATTTCACCGAGTACCGACTGTAGTCACACTCAATATGATAGCTAAGATGGCAATATCTCAGAGGAACATAATTTTTATATCCTGCAAGAACATTTTGGTATGAGAAAATTTTCGCGAAGATAGGTGCCCAGTTTATTTAAAGGAGATCAAAAATGAAATTGAGTAACCATTTCGAAGCAATGTTTAAACATGTTAAAGTATAATCCAAATGAAGTTTTGAAGCATTACATACCATTGATGAAAGACAGAGCCATTACTATACAAAAAAATGTGTGCATCTTCATATGAAATTACTGTCCATTGTTAAATTGAGCTATGAACTCCTCTCATCCACCCTAGACACCAGATTTGGGCCTTAACTATTCTTTCTCTTTGTAATCATGAAGAAACGGCTTGGTGGAAAAAGATTCACACTTAAATGAGGAGGACATCACTGAAACAAAAGCCTATTTCACAGAGTTCACGAATAACTTATAGAAGCTGGAAAGCTGTTCAACAAAGAGTATCTTACTAAAAGAGTATCTTACAACTGTATGTCGAAAAATAAATCTAATTTCAGAAAACAAATTTATTCATTTCCAAGTCACCGACTTGTCAAACAGCTCTTGTAAATTTTTTCGAAGTTAAAAGAATCACTAGAATAGATCCTAATTTAATTGTAAATAATTATTTTTTTAAATTTAATTTTAAGTCATTAACTTTTACCTAGCTTAAACAACAAAAACCTCTACTAAATCAAATGTGTGATTTCTCATTAAAAATTTGTAGCTTGGTAATTATTTATTTTAACGAACCTTGAACCTTGCTATTTCAGAAATATCAAGCTATTTAAAGGCAAATAATTATACTACCCCTCCCCCGTAAAAACATACAATTTTCAGTATGCTAACTATTGCAAAAATATCAAATTATATAAAGCCAAATAATCATACTATTCTAGGTAAAACTTCTCACTGTTTAAAACAATCAATCATACACTTCATTGTAGAAACATACAACTATTCAAAATATTTAACAATGTCGACAGAATTGTTAACATTCTAACAAAAATCTATAAAATTTTATAATAAGTTAGTTACATTAAATTTGTTTATAAGATATTATTATTTATATAATTTTTAAACAGATAGATAAACAATATTTAGTATCTACAAAAAATTGAGGTTTTACTGAAGGCATTTAAAGAAAAATGACCATTTTTGAAATAAAAAATATAATTTCTGTAAATGAGGAAATGTTTCCTTCTTCTGACTTTATCCATATTTACTTCAGATTAGAGAAAATTATATAATGTATAAAGTGAGTCCCTAAAAAATGGTTTTAGAAAAAAATTATGTTTTTGTTGTCCGTGCAGTGTCATAAAACAAACAGGACTGATTTTTATCAAATTTTAGCTATAACTTGTAGGTTTGTTTTTTACAAACTTTAGGCTTTCACAGCGATTTGTCTATATTAAAATTTGATTTCTGGCTATAATCCTTGTATGATAGATAGATGTCTGAAAAAAGGTTGAAATCATAACCTAATGTTAACTAAGGGTACTAATAACTTAGGAAATATGGAGTACACTTTTAGTACAGTTACAATTATTGGACACAATGTATGACACCTGTAAAATCAAAGGTCAAACTTAAAGATGAAGTAATGTTACACAGTGGCTGCAGGAACACATTTGTGCTGATAAAAATGGAGATGAAAAACAGTCAGTTGTGGAAGAACATACATGTCAACTAAGCATATGGTTAATTCCAATCAATCAAAATCTGTTACTAGTGTAGATCATTATTGGCCAAGAAAAGTACAGGAAGTAATCGAGCTTATTAAAAACACGATAATATAGAGATAACTACTACATACAAGCTTCCTGATTTATGAAAATCAGGATAGATGATTGGCACAATGTAAATAGCCTGAGTGCTCGGCAGGGAGGCAAGTGTTTAAAACTATCTATCACAAGGGGACTACATTAATCTTGTTTCAATAAGCATGTTGGACTCTTCAAGAAAACCTTGAGAAAAATCACTGAAATATGGTTGAAACATCAGCAATTAACGTTAAAAAAATTATGTAAATTAAAATCAAGAAATCCAATTTTAATGTTTTATGTTTCATTCAAAATACCTGTCATAAGACCAAAACAAAATAAAAATTTTATAAAATCCGATCTAATGATCTTTATTAAATTTACATTAGAACAACTCATTTGACTTTCTTGAAAATCCTGATTTAGTAAAAACTTAAAAAGAGCCTTTAGTAATTAATGAGCAATTTTTTTAAAATTTGGTTTATCGATTTTGATGCAAAGATTATTCATCGTAATCAATATACTAAATAAAAAGTTAGCTGAATTAATTGAAAAAAACCACGATTAAACTTTGATTGTACTACTAAGTAATAACAACGCAATCACAGACAAAACTTTTGAAAGAGGGAGCAAACAATTGTTTACCAGGATAAATAATTAGGACAACTTGCTCTTGGCTCTACCCCTTCAACAATCAGTTGTATGTCATCTATTGTGTAGTGTATCCTTGTCATTACATTTGTCTTTAGTCTTTGACTGCTCAGGCCTACTTTTAGGCCTGAGTTTTTTTCTCAGGTTATATATTTAGTTTTAGTTTCCAACATCCTACTAGACTATGTTGGCATTTTTGTTTATTATGCTCTAGTAACAAGAGCTGCTTCATAATCTCGAAATGGCATGTTTTAGTTTTTTATATACTCAAATGATAACTTATGTCCGACTAAACCATATTAATAATATGAACGATCCATCAATATTAAATAACTTTAAAACCAGAATGCAAAGGAAAATTCAGTATGTTTTGTGGATTGCTACATTTAATTCTATAACTCTAGTGCAACGTAAATATTAAGTAAGAAGAAGCTCTACACGAAAAATAACATTCATAGTTGGGGCAAAAGTTGAAGAAACTGGTATCTTTTATAAAAAAATATTCAGATAAACTGTTGAAAACATAAGAAAAATATTTCTATAAAGTTTTTTTAAATCTGTTCGAAAATGTTTGGGACCTGGTGTTCCAAAAATAACAGTTCACAAGGTTTTGAATAAAACAACTTGGGTTTACATATTGTAAATTTTAGCTAGATTGGATCATGACAGAATGAATTTAAAGTAGGAGATTTAGTTTTTGAAAAACCTAGCAGGAAAACACAAGATTGGATGAAGTGAAAAATACTGAAAGAAAACAACGAAAAGAGAAAAGTATAAGAGGATAGTAAGCTACAGGATGAAGTGGTTTGGACACATCAAGAGGAAGACTGTGTGCCTAGGAATATACAAAAAATAACAATCGGAGACTACAAAGGTGACCCAGATGTAGATAGAGAGATAATATTATCTGACACAGGAAATACTTCCTAAGAAGAGGTAGAAAGAGAACAATGATAGGGTGACCCACAACATTGGCATGGCTTGGTTAAAACCTAAACCCATATACATGGTCTAGAATCTAAACTAGTTATAAAAACAAAATATTTGTAACTACAAATAACTTATTAAATCTTTAATCCAAATATATATATATATATATATATATATCTTTTTAATTAAGATTATCTTTCAAACAATACACAATGTACAATAAAATGTGTAAACAAATACAACTCAACACTTTGGCAAACTCAAAATTAAAACATATTCAAGTAAATTTTAAACATTTGTGTAAAAAAAAAAAATCTGAGCTTGTGGTGGGAAAATAAGGTTTGATATTAATATTTATTCTTTTCTATTCCTGCCAAGTCTCTTCCATTGCGATCATTGTTTCTTGTTTTGTTTCAGATAGATTCAGCTTTCAGGCTCGTGTTCTGTTTTCCAAACTTCTTCTTTATGTAGTGTGTCTCTAATATAAACATACATAGCTCTACCCTTTATAGAAGTCTTAATGATGATTCTAGAACTTTCAAACTTTATATCTCCCTACAATAATTTAAAAAACAGGAGTTAGTGACCAGAATAAGACCTCTATAAAGGTACACAAATAGAGGGAAAGGAACGTACAACACTATATAAAGATTAAGTTTATAAATGGATCACTATGAACATGTACTTTTGAAGATAAAGATTTATCAAAGATGCATCTAGGAACAATGATACAACAAAACTAGGAAAGGCAATATATATTCTCACAAATATGGTTTAAAATGGTACCATGATGTATTATTTCTAAACCTGGCATATCATGACATCAACTTTTAACAACTCTCTTACACCTAATTTTCCACACCACTCTCATGTTATTCCTTAGTGGCCGTCTCAATCATCTTGAGGCTGGCCTATTAAAAAAAAACAATATAACTTCTTTAAAATTGTTTCTGAAATCTTATATCTTGGTAACTGTTAATATTATCCACAGGTAATAATTGTTTAATACATTCGTATATTAATTATTAATGCCCAAAGTTTAAAAAACTAAAGAACAAATACCAGTATCATAAATTTTTCTTGATCTTCATTCTTCATTCTTGTCTATATATTGCTTTGGAATATATATCTTCTTTTTTGTTGATTCAAAAACAGAAAACTTCACCATTTCCTGAAAATTAAAGTAAACAAATATTATACAAGACTAAAGGAGACTGTTGTGTGCTTCGCACATCATCATATACTCGCTGCCCTAATATAATTTGTTCACTTGATAAAGAATCGGCCTTCAGCCTTGCTTTTGACGGATACAAAACCGGATGAAACTGATCATTTTAAAAAAAATTTTATTATCTTTTTTTAAGGTGAAATACCTTTCAGTCATTATCATCTGGGGAAAAAAAGGAATCAAGAGTTGAAAGATAGGGATCTAACGTATTTGTTCATGAGCTTAGCATTTGTAGAAAACAAAAATTGTCTAATGATTAATGATAACCATTTTCTAGTTTAAAAGAACCATAAATTGGAGTTTACTTCAAAATTTGTTGCTCCATACATGTCTATAAAATTAAAAGTAAGGTTGTCAGAAGTAAAATCTTACAGTTCAACTTAGCTATGTCTGTGGTGATCACCACTACCAATGAATGCTTTTGTATGTTGAAACTGAAACTACACGACTTTTAACTTTCGACTAAATTCCTGAAAATGACAAAATGTAATGTCTAGAGGTCAGATTATGAGTGGGTTTACTTTTAATGTTATGAGTTATGCTTTCATTCAGTAAAAAGGCTTTGTTGCAAAATGTTACTTTTTTTTATGGAGTTTTAAGACGAAAAACCATTTTGCTTCAAAAAATTGGGCAAGAACATGCTCCACCTTAACTTAGAAATAACACATTAAAAACAACAACAACAAAAAACTAGATAACAAACAAAAATAAACAATAACATAATATTATAACGAAATAGAGGGCTCCCAAAAGGTCAGTGCTCGGCAGGCCATAAATTGTATAGAGTTGAAAGGGTTGACAGCTAGAAAAACTATTCTAACATTAGTCACAGATCTCAAGAAGTCAAATAAACCATTCCAAAAGTCAATGCCTTCAACCGAAAATGTTTGAAATGGACCAATGAAATAAATTGCTTCACTCCAGAATAACGTAAAAGATTTAAAATAAGCCAATGAAGGAAGAGGATCGGAAGAAAGCATTTTGAAATTAGAACCTATAAATAAGGGTGGAAGAGAAGTGCAAGAGGTTCATTCTTTTTGGTTGTTACTGTTTGAAGGAGGGAGTTCCGGAGCAAGTGTTTCTTTAGAAGATCATTGTGAAAGATTTAGCCGAGATCAAAGGTGAAAATAAAATAGTATCTGCGTCTTTTTTTTTTATATATAAGTATTAATAGTAATCTCCGAAGAATAGTTTAAAAGATAATCGTCGTTATAAGTTTTAAAGATAATCGTCGTTATAAGTTTAAAAGTAATCATCGTCATAGAAGTGTGTGATAAATTGTGTCGTTATAAAAGTGTTTGAACAGGAATATTAATACAAAAAATTTAAGTAATCGTCGTCACGAAAGTGAGTGAGAAATAAGTGTAAGAAGAAAAGAAGATTCGTCGAAAAGATCAAGGCAAATCGATTCATCTACTGGCAGTCTACACGGGAATCATGTGCACGGAACCAGGAACATTGGAGCAGTGATAAAACTTCCAAGCGATAAGTGAAAATTAATGGACAATCTGAATTAAATAAACTACCACCAAATTATATACGAACCCGTAAAGAGAAATTAAATAAAATTAAATTAATAGTACATTTCAGTTAGCCGGAGCAATTTTATAATAATAAATTAAAAGTAAAAAAAAAATTTAAAGTAAAAATATGATGCACTCTTATTTATTTATTTAGGCTAAGACATGGTAGAATTAGATTTTTATTTAACTATGTACTTAGAATAAGTAGTAGGTTAAGACGTTAGTGTATAAGTAAAAAGTGCATCAGATTGGACAATAATTGTGATTTTTAATGTAAATGATTTTAAAACTCAATGTTATGAATAATTAAAGAAAGTTAAATTCTATAGTTGTGTGAAATGAAATTTGTTATAATATATTACATGGCTATAAAATGGCCCTGTAACCAGTTAATAATTACAAACTACGATAAATTATAATTAATAACAATTAAAACAAATTTTACAGGGCTGTAAAAGTGACCCGCAATGAGCTATTAAAGATAGTATTTTAACAACTAAAATATATATGGAAAAGACTAGCCTGGAAGGTTGTTTAGGTGTGTTGGGATCCGGAAGCTTGGGGTGAACTAGCATGTATTTTAGATTTGTGGGTTGTTTAAAGAAGACTCTGGAAAGTTCTATGAAAATATTTTTGACAGAGTTGGAAGCTTGTAGAATTTTGAAGCTTTCCTTCAGTATGTTGTTTAATCTCTGTATGCCTGAGTGATAATCGGTGACGAAAGAGATGGACAAGTTATGTTTCTTCCTGGGTGTGATATCTGTGTTTTGTGCCAAATGAATTTGATTCTTAACCAGTTTCTCAAGATAACCCCTTTTGTCATTTTTTTGTTTATTAAATTCGTGTAGTTTAATCTCCTTGGAACAAATTCTTTTGGCTTTGATTGCCTGGATAGGATCCATAGGATGGCTGGTATTTACTAAGTGGAGGTATAGTAGGTGATTTGTCATTTTATTATGGAAGTTCAGTTTGTTTTACATTGATGTTCAGAGAGGTAACTTGTAAAATAGAGATAGTCCAGGTGAAATTTTTGAAAGGCTTTCTAAGAAGTGATCTAGGTTTAACTGTCCTGATGTTCAAATTAAAAATATATCGTCAAAGAGGTTGATCGGGTTACCTTTTAAGAAAAGTTTCCTCCAATTCTCTCATAGATGTCGTATCTTTATACACTAATATCCCTCAGGCACATAGCCTATCAGCTGTAGAACATTTCTTAAAAAATACAGAACAACAAATATACTACTAATTATTTTTTGGTGAAACTTGCTAATTCATTCATCAATAGCATAACTTCCAATTTGAAGGCAAAATCTTTTTACAAATAAGGAACAGCAATGGGTACCAGAATGGCTTTATCCTATGCGAACCATTACATGGGAGAATTGGAGGAAGCTTTTCCTAAGCGATTTTCAAGGCACTGTAACATGGAGAACTATATAGGAGAAGTCTAGTTATTAAAATATAGTGCAGTAAAATTACAATTTTAAAAAGCTTGCTCCAGGATATTCAATTTTCTTTTTGTTTCTTGTTGAGAGGAAGGGGAGTTAAGACAAGTTTACAGTTGAATTTTGTTATACAGTTTGTTTACAGTTCTCAGGTTATGCTCAGAACACAAGGTTTATAATAATTAAAGTTGAAAAATATGTTTTTATCTTTTCAATGTCTCAAGATATATTAGACGGATTATAATGAATCCGGTGACAAAATGTTCATTATGAATTCTAGAATATAGCTGAATGAGTTTTGTGTTGATGCAATTGTTTATTAAAATAAAAACCGTCAAAATCGACAATTATAAAAAAAATATATCTTCTGAAATAAGTTATGACAATTGTTGCCATTTGGGAATAATATTGATTGTATTGTGTACAAACAAGTATATTTTAAAATATAAACTTTGAATCCAGTTAAAATAATTTCTACTATTACAATATACTTTTACAAAGCATCATAGTATAGGCATTATTAGTGATTTATAGAGGTTAGGTTCATTATTTTGATCTCCAATTTGAGATGTTCTTTGTATTCAATACGAACAACATTATTCTGAAAAGGACAATAACAGCCCCAATAATTAAAATAGGAACAAGATCTGCTGAGATATTAATTTATTATAAGAGTTATTGTAATGTATTGAGAAGAGTCATTCGGGATGCAAAAACCATGTCAAATGATAGGTATATTTTAAATTCTGAGAACAAGGCAGAGGCAATGTGGAATATTGTTCGAGTTGAAACTGGAAATTCTAATGTAAAACAAAATCGCGATATAATTCTGCAAAAAGGTGCTGAGGTAATTGACCAACCTATGCATGTTGCAGATTGTTTTAACAAATTCTTTATACATGTCACAGAGAAACTAAACCTGAAGTTAAATGAGAGTGAGGCAATCTGTTTGTTAAAAAAAAAGGAAATTGGAGTTCAAAACTCTTTGTTCATTCGCCCTACAAGCCCTTCAGAAATTTACAAAATTATACTAAGTTTAAAAAACAAGAAGTCTGTTGGCTGGGATAATATTCCAACATCAGTAATTAAAGCCAGTGCTCATGTTATCTCAAGGCCACTAGCCTTACTTATAAACCAGTCTTTTGAAACTGGAATATTTCCAGAACACTTAAAATATTCCATTGTAAAACCTATTCATAAAAAGGGCGATACTAAAGAAATTACCAACTACCGTCCTATAACTATTATCTCAGTTTTTTCTAAAATATTTGAAAAAGCAATGGTGAAAAGAATCGTCTCTTTTCTTACTAAATACAATATATTGAACAAAAAACAGTTTGGTTTTCGCAAGGGTCTATCAACTTCCTCAGCCATTTTTTCGTTAGTAAATACTGTGATAGATGCTATAGAGGGGAAAACTCAAATCGCATCTGTCTTCTGTGACCTCTCAAAAGCTTTTGATTGTGTAGATCATTCGATCTTGTTACAAAAGCTTGAATATTATGGTATACGTGGGAAGGCAAGCAGTTGGATAAGCTCATATCTTTATAAGAGAAAACAGAGAGTTATCTATACTGACAGTGCTCTAAACTCTCACCATTCTAAATGGGAAGTAGTCCTGCGTGGTGTTCCTCAAGGGTCAATATTAGGACCATTGCTTTTCCTTATTTATGTAAAATGATTTGCCTCAAAATGTTGGACAAGCAGAGGCAGTGTTATTTGCTGATGATACTACTTTAACCGTGGTGGGCAAAGACCAAGCAGATTTGGCTGAGTCAGCAGAGTTAGCAATGTCCATGGCGGAAGATTGGTTCTCTGTAAATAACTTAAAACTGAACGTGACAAAAACAAAGTTAATCCAGTTTGGTCTACAGTCAAATCCTAACCTACATGTAAAAAAAGGTAAAGAAATAATCACGAGCACAAAAAATGTTAAATTTCTTGGCATTACCTTAGACGCAAATTTAAATTGGAAAAGTCATGTTTCAGGTTTGGCTCAGCAACTGGCGCCAGTTTGTTTTGCTCTCAGAATGATTTCTACTGTGACTAGTTTAAAAGTAATAAAAGCCGTTTATTCTGCTTATATTGGTTCTCGGCTAAGATATGGGGTGGCATTCTGGGGGAACTCTGTAGAGTCTATAAAAATTTTCCGCCGCCTACAAAAAAGAATTTTACGCTCAATGTTTCATCTGAGATATAAACAATCGTGTTTTCATTTTTTCAAAAAACATAATATTTTAACTTTCCCGTGTATTTATATCTATGAGACGTTAATTTTCTTTAAGAGCAACCAAAATTTATTTGAGGTGAATCAGCACCACCACAAATATCCTATCCGTCATAAACTATTGCAATATCCTGTCCACAGATTAAAATTTTTTGAACGTGGAATATATTACTCGGGTATTAAATTGTTCAACGCACTTCCGGAAAAAATAAAAAAAACGAATTCTATCCAGAGTTTCAAGAGTTCACTCAGAGGCTACCTCCTAGAAAATACATTCTACTCTGTGGAAGAATATCTGGCCAGAGGTGCTCAAGCCAATCCTGCTGATGTCGGGTGTAAATTGCGAATGAATTGATCCAGTGTCTGCCCTGTACTTGTCTCAGATATAGCCTTATTTTTTGGATATGTATTTGTGTGTATGTAATATGTATGTATATATATATATATATATATATATATACCGTATATATATATATATGTATATATTTGTTATATTGTATTGTGTGATTGTGTGATTGTGGATGTGTGATTGACTAGTGCAGAAATGTGAACTGTATTTAAAGTTATTTAAGTTATTGTAGTTATTATAAATTTGATTTTTTGTGGACTCTTGCTGTGCGAATTGTGTTTGTCGGCAGCAATAGAAATAAATAATAATAATAATCCGGGATGTATTTTGCTAGTGAAGCAATTAATTTTATATACCATACTTGACACTTTGTGTCTTTGTAATTTTTAATATATGGAATGACTTTTTTTTAATTAAGATAAATTATTATTCTAATAAGTCATGCAAAATTTGTTATTTGTTCAAATGTTATTTATTTTGTTAAATATTTCTCTATTTTATTGTTTATACATTCTCTGATACAACTATTTGTATAAAAGAAATAATGTGTTGTGTGTTTTGTAATGCGTTTTATGTATTGATGTAAAGGTTTAGACTGGTTGTATGCAATTGTATTGTCAACTACAACCAAATAAATGAAAAGAAAAAAAAAAAAAAAATCTGGCAGGGCTGTGTCAAAGACACAAATGTAGCAAGTGGAGGTTAATTCACATATGAACAGCTTCGAGGCCCGCCAGGGTTGAGACATTAACACAAGAAAAGCAGTAGACTTTTTAATAGATATACTACAACAGAAAAACGTTGTATGGGATTTTATTTTGGTCAAAATTTTCGTTTTATATAAAACGAAAATATAAAACTAATGCAAGGTTTGGATAAAGCGTAGCTAATTTTGCTGCTTGAAGCGAGTCCGTGAAATTGTACTATGACCAGGGGTAAAGGTAATTTTTGTGGACCAGTTTTAACAGAATAATCGCGTGTTAGCCAATTTTGAATAAAAATCTTATATTTGATGAATTATGAAATAACTCATGTAGAGGATAAGTATTGGTAGTACAATTTGTATGCAATGCATGTCTAGCACTGGTACATCATATAAAGTGACACACGCCAAAATATAATTGAAGTAAAAAATTAAATAATGGTCAAAAACCAAAAATCTTGATACTTTCAAAATAAGCACAAGAAAATATTAATATAATGTTCTTGATAATGTTTGGGGAAAATTAATATTGTAGAAGTTAGCTTAAATTGATAAATTTCAAAATAGTATAAAAGTAGAATAAAAAAGAATTGGATTAATGTGTTGTATACAATTAACTAATATATTAAAGTTATAAAGGAAAATAGAATAAAAAATAAATTTTTAATGTAATTATGCAAGTTATGGTTTTAATACCTTAGTGAAAAAATGGAAAAAGATATAAAAATATAATTATTAAATAAAACCATATAACAAATAGATACTGTAAATCTCAGGGTGGTCAGTTGATTAAGAAACATGTTTTGAGAAGGTGTGAAAATAAGTGCATATAAGTGTAACAATGGAAAGTCGGACAATCATTCTGTTGCGGTTATCGGTCTTATACGCTGTGTGCAGAAAAAGTGTGAAGTTTCAAGATGAAAACTCAAAAGGTGTAAAAAGTAAAATTTGCAAATTACGTAAATTCTTGTAACGTGAATTACGTAAGTACGGACGGACCAATAATCAACACTCAAAGTTCCAGGACTAGTTCTCACCTAGTAGAATAAAATGACTGCATCAAAAATGAGAAAAATTTCGTGGGAAAGCATTAGGAACAGTTTAAAGAAAAAACAAAAGAGATTCCTTCAGTTACAAGTTCCAGGCTGCAAAGACTAAAACTTGAAAACATCGCAGAGGGCGGAGTTATGTTGCCAAATAACAACTTTACTATCAAAAATGAATAGTTACAATAAAATTAACAAAATAAAGAATACAAAGGTGAAAATTAATGTAAATAATTCAAGGAAAAATAGTTAACAGCACTAGCACACATAATTAGTTAATTAACAGCACAATAAAAATAGTAAAGACAAAAAGAGATAATTCCCAGAAGGGAGAAAAATTGGTAATAGAATAAGGAATATTCTGCTATAAATACAACCACTCAGCCTCTCATGAGACACTCTTAAAAAAATTTGTGAAAAAAGTTGTAAGGGGTTATTATGCATGAACGAGTAGAAATTCTTAAATAAGTAAAAAGTAAAATATAATTAGTTGGTTAGATAAAAAAAGAAATAATTAAAAGTAAAATGTGGTAAAATTAAAATCTGTGCAGTGAAGTGGGCTAGTTAGTGCTGGTGAAATTAAAAAGAGTGATGTTCAAAAGTATTATAATGCTAATGCATAAAAAACCAACACATCTGTCAACTCTAATCAACTAACGAATTCATGGATCCAAGATAGGATAAACAACAACACAGACACCAGAAGCCAAATCATTCTAGGAGTGGTCAAGGTTTGAAAAATCAAATAATTAAAAAAATTTACTAAAATTCAAAGTGTTATTGGTTTTATACAGTAAAGTCGAAGTGAAAATAAAAATCAACTGATTTTCCTAGGATAATAATAAGATTTCTATTAAATGTCAATTCTGTATGTGGATTATTCTGTTATATTGTAATATAAATATAATTAAGATTTGCCAATCTGTTAATAACTAAAATGATTTAAGGATAAAATATTGTTTTTTATCTCAAAAGTGTTTATAAAAAGATTGCTTGATTTTTTGTTTAATTCAAAATAGTAGTTAGCATAATAAATTGAAGTCTTATTTTAAATTTGAAATCCAAATACTTATCATATGTTTTCAGGTTGCAACTAAGGTAAAATATAATGTGTTACGAAAAGTATTCTCAAGAACTTACTCCAGAGTGAATGAAAAAACTTCGAAATTACTCGTGGTCTCCCTGAACAAAAGGAAATAATTTAAATATTATAACAGGAAGGATTTAACAAATAGGGGGGGGGGGAGGTATCAGCAGTTTGAGGAAACTCAAACTGTTGAAAGAATTGAACAATCCAGACCAGAAAAAAGAAGCTGAAACTTCCAGTAGATTGTACAATTTGTTCTGTATTCACGTGAACAGATCCTGTAATAACAAATTACAATGTCTGGGATTTGTACGTGTTAAAAAGAAAAAGGGAGGACGTGTACAATCCAGCTCAGAAAACAGAGCTGAGTTTTCTCGGTGTAGTATATCTACGAGGACCGTTAGGGCCTAGGTGATATCAAGAAAGTATTCATATAAACAATTAATATGAGGTTCAGAAAACCTGTATAACAACTGTTTTAAACAAACTTATTGTACAAGAATCAAGAAACCAACTTCTGGGCATTACATTTAGAAGATCTGCTTATATTACATTTTATGATGGGGTGGGTAAGTACCATGATTGTTTTGGTCATGACAGAAATGATAGGAAAGATGTGAGAGAGAGAGAGAGAGAGAGAGAGAGAGAGAGAGAGAGAGAGAGAGAGAGAGAGAGAGAGAGAGAGAGAGAGAGAGAGAGAGAGAGAGAGAGAGGGGGGGGGGGAGGGGGGAGGGAGGAGGAGAGGAGAGAGAGAGAGAACTGAAATTAAATGAAAATTTATTTGACCCTCTTTTATACATCATTTTAACAGCAAAAAAAAGGAAAAAAATGACAACTAACTAACCTGACTACATGAAGAATAATGTATCTTAGTTAGGGTATCTCGAGATTACCAAACATTTACTGACTATAAACGGGTCCCTGAGAAGAAACACACTCAACTATGCCAAGATTTTGTTCATCTCTTATCTTATTTTTATAAAATGAGAATTTTTTCTTACCTTAATCTTAGTTCTGTTGATCATAAAACAGTCCATTGTTGGCACTGGTTCTCCACCTGTACAGCTTGCCGAATAACTGCTCCATTCACTAACTGAACCTTTGATCGATAAATCTAAATCGTTCTTAAAGATTTCTTTAAAATCTTTATAGCATACAGTTTGATCAATTATAAGATTAAAAACAAAATTTTCATGATTGTTAATTCTGTTCTGTTTATCATTGTTACATCCTGGATGAAAATTGTCCGGTAAGGAAAAATAACTTCTTTTTTGTGTATATTCCTGTTCACTATCAGGTGAACACCTTTCTGACAATGGCTGATCAGAATTTGGTGTAAACATTGAACACTGATTCGTTGGATACAAAACATTGTTTATTGTTTGTTTAACACTGTTTCTCTGATCATTATCATATATTGGTAGTTGATGACTGTCTATACTCCACGTTTTTTCACTATCAAAGTACTGTCTTCCATACAATTGACTAAAGCTGTTGCAATGTTGTCTCAGAGAAATTGGGAAAAGATTTTCATTTATGTATTTCTGTGTGTTATTTAAATACGAATTTAATGGTTGTCTGAACAATTTGGTATCTTCGGAATTGGTCTTGTGGTTTTTTTCATTTTTAATTAAATGTGTTGGGTATCTGAAAAATAAACAAAGATTAAAATTTAGTAAATACATGGGAGAAATATCAAATAAAAATAATATTTAATGATTATATATTTCTAGCTAACGGTGTCATTTAGTTTGATTGTTTCCTGGTTAGGTAGGAATTTTATGCTCTACAGTGTCGAATGCCTTAGTAATGTCTAGAAACAGGCCACAGGTCTTTCCCCCATTAATCAACCCATTCATAACTAAATTGCTGAAATCAAGCAGAGCATCCTCAGTTCTTTTCCAGCCATGAAACCGTATTGATTAGTGCTGAAAAATTTTGTTTTATTTAAATAATGTACTATCTGATTTTTCATTAGTTTTTCAATAACTTTAGCAAAGACAGACCAGAGATATTGGCCTATAATTTGACATTTCAAGCCTACTTCCTTTTTTGTGTACGGGAATAACTAAAGTCATTAAAAATTTATCAGGAAACTTTCCAGGTTTGAAACTTAAATTAATAACGTAAGTTATAATATCATCTACTTGAGAAAAAAATATTATTCTTTCAACATCCTATAAAGTTACTGGATGCAAATACATAGAACCTTTAATCAATCATTCTCTAAAGAAATGCTAATATTTACAACCAACTCTGTTCACTTCTCCAGTTTGTTTGCCTAAAACTTACAATATTTAAGAAATAATTATTTAGTTCATTTACTATAGCTTTTTGATCATTTACAACTACATCATTTATTTATTTTGTAAACCGGCAATTGTATTAATTTTGCATTTTTGACCAGTAAGGTCATTAATTTAATTTCTACTAACTTTTAGAACTTCCATTGCATTTTGTAAACCCTTTATAGTAATACGGATTTTTCGTTTCCTTTAGGACAGATTGTAGTATTTTTAAATCTTTAAAATAGATATGAAATTTAGAATTTTTAGGCTGTTTTAAAACTTTCTTAAAAAGTATATTTTAATTTTTTATTTTATAGCAAAGATAGTCATTAATCCATGGCTATATATGCTTAAATTTTTTTTGCAAAATTTTTACTTCCCTAGAAAAAGAGATACATTTATTTAAGATATCATAAAAGTTATTGAACGCGATAGAAGTCAGACTGCAGGTAAACAGAAGTCAACAGCATGTTTACTTTATCATAGTTGATAATGACTCTAGTGTACTCGCGATTTATTTATTTGCTTAGTTTTATAGTCACAATATGATAAACCGAGTCCCATCATGCTATGATCTGTTATAGCTTTATGCAGTATCATGAAAATATTTTAAAATCCTTCCTTTGATTAATTCTTATAAAAATATGATATATACAAGTTTTACTAAATTTTGAAATCCGTGTGGGTTCATTTATTAGTGACTCAAAACCAAAAGTGCTAAAAACAGTTTTATATTCATCTATTAATTTTGACTCCTCTAATAAATTAAACCTTTAAGGAGTAAGGCAATTTATCGTGAAAAGAGTATTGCCATTCCGGAACGGTACCAATAAAAAGTGCTCAAAGGAGTACTGCCGTTCTGGAATGTTTTACGAATGAATTCATTTTTATTAACTTCTATGTTAATGGAAATAATGAGACGATTATTTAATTCCACAAAACAGCTTTAATTGCGACATTTGTTTTGCCGTTAGGCATTTTCAAGCAACTAAATTGAAAACAAAACAAGTCTAAACTAAAAATGTGAGACAAAAGGAAAGGTTAGAGTAAAGGGGTTGAGAAATGACAAAAGAAAGGTCAATGATCTAACCTGTGGGATGGAAATGGGGGTGTTTTAGAAAACAAAGGTTACACAATAGGTCTCAATAGTGGTGATGAGTTAAGATGTATTTGTTCATTTAAGTTGGAAGTATGGTTTTTTAAATTGATCTATTTTAATTTAAATTATATTAAAAAAAAAATAAATAAAAAATTCTATGTTTATAAATCAACAAAAAAGTGTACAAAAACATGTTATGCTGCTTAGTAGTATTGTTTGTATGATGAAAAATGAGTTGCGATATAATACATAGTGCTAAAAAGACATACTACCTAACAGCGTAACACTCGTACTATAGCGTTGTAAAGTGGTGCAATAAACATTGTGTGACTATGTTATCAACGGTGCACAAACATAAAATGGTCAATGTAACAAGGCACAAGGATGTTGTACAGAAATATAAAGAGTTCAATTAACATGGATGTAATGGTAATGTGATTTTGAAATGGATAAGTCAAATTCAGAGTACTAAAATTGTTCACATAAGTTCAATTGTCTATCACACATAAAAAGAAAATATCACAGTTATATTGTTTTAGCCTTAGGCTCAATAGGTTGTACTGGGATTCTGGTATTTAGAATCAAAATGGGTGGAAATGAATATCATAAAATGGAATGATCTCACAAGCGTACAAAGTTCAGTTTTCTATAAATTCTTCCTCTTGTATCTCAACTTGTCATGGAAAACAGTGTTATTAAAAAAGCGCACTATTTAAAATCTCTTCTTACAGACTAATCTGGATGAAGTTGAAGGATGATGCAGCCAAATCTGAATTTTTCATTTCTGGCTTTTCAAATACGTCTGGTCTGCTTCAGGCCTATTTCAACAATGTTTAATTCCCAGGTTGTACTAAATTGGCATCTCGAAAGTTTTGAAAATCACGCTTTCTCTATAACATTCAATCACTTGCATGTGTTTTAGTGAAGTGTATTGGTATGAATTATGAAATGATTATTCTTCTATAAAAAATAAGTTAATGATGTAATTTTGGGGATAGAATATTTTCAAATGGAAAAGTAGGTTTTATTAAACATCCAAATAATTTAGATATGCAAATATTAAGAGAAGTTATTTAACCAAATAACTTCTCTTAATAGTTAAATATCTAAATTATTTGGATGCATTAAGCAGAGCAAATCCGTCATAAATGAATGAACTTTTAAGGATCAATCGGGGAGCGAGTTACCGGTGGGCGGGGTGTTCCGATAAGCTGGCTGAAATAGTTGCATGTCCTCCATGTTTAAAACAGTAACAAACGTTGACTTCTCATCTTAGGCCTATAACTAATTTTCAGTATAGGCTTATATTTGAGGATTTCATAGAAACAATTTTTGATTTAGAAATTGATGATCTATTTAGTGATGTGACTCCTTTTCTCCGTTGTTCTTTAATTATTTTGCAATCTTCAAAATACGGTGTTAGGCCAAAAGTCATTTATATGATAGGCTTTTTTTAGACTGATTTTAAAATTGAGATATCTGCCTTACACTACAGTTTCATGAATTTTGATTAGTTTTCCTTGATAAAGAGATTTTATTAGATTAATTTTGATATGGATTTATGCTGTCAAAATGTTGGAAAATATTTTAATTTTGAATTTTTCTGATCGTATATCTGGAAATTGATAGAAATTAGGTGATTTACTAGTTAAGTGTTGTTCTAGGCGCCTGCTAGGTATCGTGGAGATCGGTTCTTGAATTCAATGAATTATTTGTGATGCATTTTTGGATTAAATTATTGACAACATCGGTTCTTGAATACAATGAATTATTTGTGATGCATTTTTGGATTAAATTATTGACAACATCGGTTCTTGAATACAATGAATTATTTGTGATGCATTTTTGGATTAAATTATTGACAACATCGGTTCTTGAATACAATGAATTATTTGTGATGCATTTTTGGATTAAATTATTGACAACTCATTTTGAATTGTTTTAATATCCTTGTGGTTACTTTTCTAGAAAATGACAAGTATTTGGGATTTTCAGGAAACATAAAATGACAGCAAGGAATAAGGTTTTCGTAGAATTTCGAGTTTAACTTTGGGCTAGATACAGATGATTTGAATTCTTGACATATACAGTTATGACATCATGGGAATGAAATGTTCATCCTAGTAATGAGTGGGTGATATTGGGGTATTACCTATATTTGAGAATTGCAGTTATCTACGTGTTTGTACTTTTTAATGGCAGTTACGTGGTATGGTCCTTTAATATGAGTCCCATTTAAATTACTTATATAATATGTGGATGTTCCAATAATTTTATTTATCTTATATGGATTGCTGAAAGCTACGAATGTTGTAATAATTTTGTTTTCATATGACCTTTCAATTATAACTGAAGGGTTGAGTTTATTTATTTTAAAATATTATTATAATTTTATACTGGGAATAATTTACTTTAAATTGTCAGGCACCAGCTTGTGAGAAAAGTACAAACACTTATTTACTTTACTCTTTTCTTAGGTCATCAATTTTGGGAAAATGAACTCATATATGAAAAATGATCACGAAAAACTACTGAAATACATACATTTACCACAAATATATATATATATATATATATATATATATATATATATATATATATAAAATATTAAACATACATATTTTGGTTAAGTGGTTTGCTTAATTCCTCCTGAATTGCATACATTTTTTAATAAAAAAAATATAGAACAAGATTGCTGTAAATGACTATTTTTTTTATATTAAAAGTATACATAAAGTTTATAATTCAAGTAAGAGTTCATAAAGTTCTTTTTCTTATTTAAATCACTAATAGAAAATGTCTCACTTATAGATGTTGTTACTTATGACGTTGCAACTGAAAGTTCATTTTTACTCAAATTTTTTGGAACAATAGTTTTCTTTATTTAAGTTATTTTTAACTGTTTTCTTTACAAGTCCTTTTATTTTACATGATTTTTCTTTATTTTATTAATAAAGCTATTAGTCTTAGCTTCTGAAAGTAAAAAGTTCAATTTACTCATTGTTCATACTAAAAATATAAGAAACTCAATATTATGCTTATACCAAGGCGTAATTTTCACTGATTCTATTTTAAAAGTCAAAGTTAAAAAAACTGTTTTCAGTACTGAATTTTACAATGGCTATCGATTGTAGCTCTGGAAGATCAAGCAATTAGCTTAAGATAGAGTTCGAGTGTTCTTAAAACAGAACCATTTTTCTTGGAGACCCATTTGCTAGTAGTCCGTATTTTTTGAAAGCTAGGATCATGCATCTCCCAACTATCTATATAGCACGGCACAAGTTTTTTCTATGTCTTCTTCATAAAACATTGCCGCCTGTATTGTCAACCATGTGGTAACATAATCTTTGAGTTTGTCATCGTTGTTGAAGTTTTGACCACCAGAAACAATTTCAGAGGCAAAAAGATATGGAAGTCGCTAGGAGTGAGGTCAGGGCTGTACGGAGGGTGGTAAAACTGGTCCCAGCCAAAGTCCTGTAAGAGTTGTGTTATGTTCGCAGTGTGAGGTTGGGCTTTGGGATGAATCTAAACAATACAGTTTGTGAACATTCCTCGGTGTTTATTCTATATTGCGTGATGCAGTTTCCTAAACATCTCGTAGTAAACATTTGAATCAATTGTTTCACCTCGCAGTAGAAAATCCAGCAATAGAATGCAGTGTCCATCCCAAAACACTGTGCACATGATGTTTCGAGTTGTCAAGATTTCTTTGGCTTTAGTCTTTGCTGGTGACGAAGTGTGCCTCCATTCCATCGATTGTCGTTTTAACTCAGGGATTTCATGAGAAATCCAAGTCTCGTCGCAAGTCATTATCTAGCTCAGAAAGTCATCATCATCTTTGTCATAACGTGTCAAGTCCACTGCCCTGACGTTGATTTTTGTCTTACTCTATGAGCACCCAACAACAAGGACAAAGTTTTCGAAAAAGCAGTTTTACAGAAACAATTTCATAAAGAGTGATCTTGAAATTTGCGAACATTTCATAAAAAGAGCAGAAATTGTAAACTTACGGTTTTCCTTAATCTTTTTTCATACTCCACAAACCAATTCATCACTAACCAAAGATGTACGCCCACTTCTTTTGTGATAATGTACTTGATCACATCCTTCATTGAACTGTTCGACCCAATGCCTTATCGTTGAATCACTCATCACATTTTACAGATCTAATCTCACAAGCAGTAGGATTTTTAATCAACTTCGCCATTCTAAACAAGGACTACAAAGCGTAAACAACAAATAGC
The DNA here is from genome assembly GCA_963513935.1 of Aphrophora alni. Lineage (NCBI taxonomy): Eukaryota > Metazoa > Arthropoda > Insecta > Hemiptera > Aphrophoridae > Aphrophora > Aphrophora alni. The sequence continues at coordinate 150,212,817 of OY740765.1, forward strand.
GATGTCAAAATGGTGTCATCTCCTTCTCCTTGATTCACAGCAACTACTTCACATGCTACGAACTTTGATCGCAGCCCTACCGTGGCAAGAAATACAAACAGTACTGACTTTTGGGACGTACCTCATATGTTACATAATGTACGGACTACACAGAGTACACAAAATAAATAACATGATGTAGCCAAACAGTTGTTGTCTAATTTTAGCAATTGTTTTACAATATGCTTTAAACACATAAAAAGCACCTGGCAGAGAGAATACGCAGTTTTAGTTATACAAGATTTCGGTCATTAAAACTTTGTACTCAACTGTACTACACAGGAAAAAAGTCTATAGCAAAAATATTATTTTTGGAATAAATAAAACAGCAACACAATTTCTTTTGTACAATATCACTAAAGGACCAATCACAAGAAATATAATATAAAGATTGAAAAGGTGAGGTTAGTATGCTACTATCTACAATTAATAATGAAATTGCTAGTTATTTAACCTACCTTTCATCTATACTTGGAGATTCGCTATTACAGTTCAATGGTGCTCTATAAGCAATATCAGACACTATCATCTTCAATGGTAAAGTAGATCTTGGCTGTCGTCTTGACTTTTTAATTGTACGAGGCAAATTTCTCAACCCTGGAGTTCTACTTATCTATAAAACAAACAAACAAAAAAAGGCGTAGGTAAAATTATAATACAACAAATTTTATTACTGTTTGGCATCAACATTTTAAATAGCCACCATTTTCTACGTTTATTTGTAAAATGTAAATTTTTGTGAAGATCATTACACTAAAAATTTATTTTACTGTCATACATACTAATTTAAATCGGGGATATAGAAAAAAAAAAAGGAGAATGTAAATTATAGAGTTGGCATAGGTGTAATATTCAATTAGATATTCTAGCTGTTATTTGTCCTAAGCAATAAAAAAAGTCTGCAAACTATAGTCTCTTCAAATGATGTTTAAGAAAATATGTTATGATCATAATTGTGGCTCTGTTTATAACCACTTAAACTTATAATAAATGATTTTAACTCTTGTATAATATTTCTATCCGATTGCCTGTCCTTTGCCTATTATCGATTCACTCGTTGTTGGTTAAGGAACTTCCTATTACTATTTTGACCTGTATGAATTGTGCAAATGTAAGAAAAATTACATTTCTTTTTTATAAAAGGTTAACATTTCACTTACCGCAAAACAGTGTGGTCATAGCCATGATATGTTACCAAGTGTGATAAATGAATGTAAAAGGGAGATGATGTAGGAAAATGGAGAAGGTTACAGAGTTATAATAATATTTAATTATTCCACAAAAGGAAAAAAACAAAAAATACGAACTATCTCTAAATAATAAATAAACAACTAGTACCTAACAAAAAACAAAGAATAAAACAAAAAGAATTGAATTAAATATATATAGTTGATTTCTTGGACAACATAATCTTTTCTGACCAGTCAACTTTTCACTTAATTGGCAAGGTTAACACACATAACTGTAGGATTTGGGGCAGTGAAAATCCACATGAAACATTGCAACGTGTTCGTGATAGCCCTAAAGTGAACATTTTTGTGCGTTGAGCAAGAGAAAAATGTACGGCCCCTTTTTTTCCAAGAGAGAACCATCAACGGGATAGTGTACCTTGATATGTTGCAACAATTTTTGATACCACAGATCAATGAGGATGACCGAGAACGAAATGTTTACTTCATGCAAGATGGTGCACAACCACACTATCTGACTGACATCCGGGATTTTCTCAATGATCGCTTTCCAGGTCAATGGATTGGCCGTTCTGCGCCAATTGCATGCCCCCACCCCAGGTTCCCCAGACCTGACAACGCTAGACTTTTTCTTCTGGGGTTTCGTAAAAGATATGGTGTACTTTGCCGGCCACTCTACCTGAACTTAGAGCAAGAATTTACGCTGCCACTGAGCAAGTTAAAGCTAGTGCTAGTCTGGGAAGAAATCGACTACCGATGGGATGTCTGCAGGATAACCAACGGAAGCCACATAGAACATCTTTAGTTTAAGGTAAAAAAAACTTGAAGTGTTTTCCTTTAAAACAACACCAAAACCAGCTCTGTACCTTGTTTCATTAAATTTATATGAATTTTCAAAGTTGTAAAGTCGTTTATGAAACACTCTATATTTATTGCCTAAGCTAGGTTACTAGTAAAATTTAGGAAAAAGGTTAGGTTATATTTGTTGCTATATATATATATATTTTTTTTTTCATTTTCAGTACTTTATGAAATTTTCCAGGATTAATAGAAAACAATGAAAATGATAAAAATCTAGTTTCCCATAGTAAATGTTTATTTGTTTTAAAAATAGGACAATTTTAATACACAATTTATTTTTTACCGCAATTTTGGCATTTTAAAATAAAAATATAAATTATTTCAGCTTATATGATCACTCATTAAAAAAGTCTATTTATCTAAAAATTAAAAATAAATATTTTGTGACTAACAAATGCTTGCAAAATATGTCTATATATATTACAGTCACAACAGTTTTTAAAACCTCTCGCCTAAAATCAGTTTACATTTTTACACACCCCCGAAAAATATTTGGTCTTAAAAGGGTTAATAAATAAGGTATGTAGAACATGATTACAAAAACAATCTCCAAAAAGACCGGTTGTAGTTACAGTAAACAATTACCCATATAGGCTACATAGTTACATATTTAACATATTAACTATTAATGTTTTTATTAGGTCTGAGAAGGTAACCTTATATATATATATATATAACGTTGTGAAACGTAACAATTTTCTAATATTATAGTAAGAGTCGCGATGTATTAAGCCTTGCGTAATTCATATGCTACTGTAAGCTCCTTACTTGATACATCTGTTCCCTGTGACATAATAATTATTTTCTTCAGATATTAGCGGATTTTGAGACTTGAAAATTATTTACCGTTGTTTAAAAATATCGAATTAATGACAAACAAGGTAAATACTTTAAAGTTTGCATGATTTTTAGTGACTAAAATCTGGGGGAAGCTTCAATACACAATTACCGTAAATAAATACCAATATTATTATTACCTGCAGATTTGTTGGTGGCTTCATTCCACCCAAAAACTGTTGGGAAGGCATTGCGGTAGCTTGAACTCTTGTATGTTTTGTAGAAGCAAGTAATCCTTTCAAAGAAATTTTATAAGAACTTTGATGGTGCTTACTATCACTCTTGATAGAGGAATTCATAATAGGCTACTTTATTTAAGATTAGCTGCTTAAAATAAAGTTAGCAATATAAAAATATGTTACTTTATCAATTTGTTAGGTACTTCAACCTTATTCTTAAAATCTTTTTACAGGCCTAAACAATTGTGACACTAAGAAACTAAAAAAACTTATAAGGTTGCCAGTTTTTCCATTTGACTCATATCAACCCCACCAAAAGGAATTTTTTTAAACTGAATTCTGTGAACATGAGAACTATTTCTTGATGATGAATAACTTCTATTAGATCTTGGATTATGAGCAGGTATTACTTGGTTACTAGGATCATGATTAACAACTATATACCTATAAGGGTTAGAATCAGTGTGCAACTCAAATAATTCAATAGGGTGATGATTAGCTAAATGTTTTATAGGTTCTGGATTGTTATTAAACTTTCGTAGGAAGCACACTAAAAGAAACAACATAAACAACAAATATACTCCACAGGCTGCAATACAAGTTACCATATATTGATCTAAGGTTTCTAAAGGAACCATTATGATATGTCATTTTAAAATTAAAGAAAATTTTAGGCCAGCCTACATTACTTGTCACTTAAAAAAACACTGAGCAATGTAAAAGCACTACAATTACTGTCAAACTTATACAACTAGTTTCTAAAGAAAAAGAAGAATTACACAATATTTAATTTATTTTCAAATAAAACATATCCTTTTAACACAAATCTTTCGACTTTAATTGGCACGATCAAGAACAAAACAAAAACAGTTTGCATTTTTAATTATACACACACACCACAGCCTTTTTGATACATATAATTTACAACAATCAAATTTGTGCGAATTAATCATCGACATAAACAAAAATATTTATATAATTTGTAGCTATATAGGGTAATTAAGGGATAAATTATTAGCAATAATCATTCATTTAATCCGCTGAAGTATCACAAATTAAGAATAATCCAACACTATTTTATTCAAACACCAGAGACATGCGTAACAAAATTATTGTTGTTTCTATGCAGCCATGTGCCAAATCTGAATTTGAATCTTGGTCTCAAGGCGATTGATGCAAACGGCTGATTTCCAAAACAGATCGCGCCAACTATAAAGACATGTAGGGAGAAAAACACTCACAGGATACATCAATATGTTTTATTTTATTTTCATATAGGCCATTAATTATTAATTGGGGGGGGGGGAATTATCACAGCTCCTTGATTAGGAGTATAAAACACAGGAGCTGTATTTTAAATATACGAGGGTCGTTCAATAAGTCCTTATAAATTTTTTTTTTAATTTTTGGGCAATTTTTAAAATTTTTTTTCAACAATCTCCTTTCAACTCTATACATTTGTCTAAGCATTTAGTATTTACCATGAACTTCGTCCAACTCGGCTTTGATTTCTTTCGGCGTCAACCCTTTCAAATACAAATGTTTAATCATTGCTCGAAACTCACTTTTATCCAATTTTATAGACAAATTAAAGTTGTTTACTCAATCGACAAAACAATTAAACTATGTGATGGTTACAGCTGAAACTTTAACAGCTAGACTAGTCAGGAGTGCTACTTAGTAGCAAAAATTTATTTTCGATACTACAATCGCCATCTCTTAGATTTTCTAAGGACTTATTGAATGACCCTCATATCAATAGTTACCCAATATTGTAATATGCTCAGTATTCCTATTTATTATTAAAAAAATACATGACCTCAAAGTAATTAATTGTAAGAAATTAAATAATAAATTTAAACGATAGATAGAAGTTTATTATTATTTAGTGATTTTGTTTAAACAGAAATGACTTCCATTTTTATATTAAAATTGGCTATTTCGAATTATCACAAAGTCGAAATGAAATATACAAGAACCATTTCATAACGAACTCAAATTTTTAAATTGATTATTACAGTCCAAATGTTGGTGGCTAGCTTCTTTGTTATGCAACACAATGGCTCAGGTTCTATGAAGTTCACCACTAATGCTCTATTTATATTTGCATATATATTTCCAATAATCTTAGGATGTCTCTTTGTCTTAGAACCCAACAAAGTGTTACATCCTCATTATGTGGTTTCAAAACTAATTGACTATTACCAATATAAATTCATATTCTTGTATCCAAGTCTTAAGTTTTTCTGGGATACACTTGATTAATTCGTAATATCTGACTGAAATACCATTTAGTACATTTTAATGAGTAGGGAATGTTCTTGTCTAGGTCAGACTGCTCAGATACTAGTACCTGTTCCACCCTCAGTTACGAAAAATTACTCCAGCTTGCTTGTGTGTTGTCTCTCTAGTCATTCCTCATATTCAGGTATTACCAGCTATGATTTTTAAAAGGAGTACTGTATTTTAGTAATGTGGTCAAAGATGATTTTTTATTTGGGTTCTTCAAGACCAAAAATATTATTCTGCAATGTCGAGATGATCTTTTCATAGTAGTATTGTGCAGTGTACACTTCCATAGTGTCTCACTTTAGAGGCTGTAGGTTTTAAAGAAAAAAGAAACTTATGTAAGTCAGATGATTTAATGTTAAGATCTGTTACATGTACATCTAAGCTCTCAATGTAAAGGCTTTTATAAACAGATTGTTAAAAGAATATGTACAGATTGAGCAAAGCTTGGTTTAAAAAGTCGAGCATTGCTCGCATAACCCAATATTTATTAAATTTTTAAATAATATAATAGCAAACAAACAAGGTTTGGCCCAGACAAAAATTTCAAGGTCAACAAACCACCTGCATTTTAATTCGGAAATTGACAGAGAAAAAAAAATTACATTAAAACATGTGCAATATTTGTTATGAGGTTAAAGTAACTCCAAGGGATCAAATTTAATTTTACCTCGAAATCGTGGGAATATTTAGAAGAATGAACTTCATGTGGAACACATTTTCATTATGAATTTTAAGACTTAAGTGGAGAACCTTGAGCTTGGAGCATTTCAATAACAACTCAAAATTTTAAACAAAAAATAATTGTAATTGTTAAGTTGACATTATAATGAGCTCTAAATTCAACTCCAATTCAAGGTCACCATCAGATACCTCATTTTAAATCCTGAAATTTTCGTCTGAAACATAACCTCTTTGAAATATTCAGGAGTCTCATCAACCTTTTGTTCCCACTCTATACGTATGAATAAAGGGTAAAAACCAGTGATGATATATTTCGTGAAAAAAACTGTTTCAAGTATTCCTGAACTCATAAGTGGTAGTTTTTGGAATGATTACTGTTGTCGGCATGGTGCTCTATACACCCAAACAAATAAATACATTTTTATGAAATTTTGTATGGGGACATATTGCTTTATCAAGAGTATTCTATCATTTTGTCAGTAACACAAAATTTTGGGTGTAGCTCATAAGAATAAAACTAAAATGTCAGATTTTCTAAAAATTAGGTTTAGGACTTGAACAAAATATATTGCTCACTACTTTTCTATAATTCCGGTTCAAGAATTATCAGTTAAAAAGGAGAGATGAGCATTAGACGTTGTGGGACAAGTTTAAATATCTCAACATCGATACAAGCTATTTCTATCAAATGTTGGTAAATATGAAGATTTTAACTCAAACTATTTTACCAAACCACAAGTAAAAAAAAATAATTAAAAATTATGGGTGTGTAATTACAAAAAAAAAGAAAGAAAAAAGAAATGAAACAACAGGAGCTAAAAATGTTTTCTAATTTATCTATACAAATCACAAAGTTGGTCAATTTTGTTGAGAAATCTGATGGATATAGAGACATTTTATAGAATATTAAAGCTAAAGAGCAAAATATTTCTATAATCTAAAATCTTTGATGATCTAGCATGTTGTGGATGTATTTACAATAAGTTCATTAGAAAAATAAATATGAGTTGCTTTGTAATTTAAATTTAACATGTCATTTTATATTTATTATTTTTCAATTTATCTGGAAACCAAGTTTTAATTTAAACAAAATTCAATCATAAACTAGGGTCTGTAAAATTAAATTTTTAATTATTAAAATATATAGTTCATTAAATACACAGTATGTTTACAAAATCATCAGCCCTCACTTAATTCTATTTTCATTGATAGTTGAAAAAAAAAACATTCAAATTATGGGAATCTTAGTTTGGAAAGAGACTCTACTGTTTGCTATAATTAATTATGTCAACCCTCATTCTAAAATATTCCAAATGGTATGGGGTGTCTTGTGTTACATTATTTTAATATTCTTAAGAATAGAAACATAATATAATTCTGTTGTGTCATTCCAAAATGGTGTCCAGTCAAATTTTAAAATGAAATGCTACCATCATATTTTGCATAATATGTTATTTTACATTCTTTTTGAGATATTTTACAAAATGCAATTATATATTTTAAGTTTAGACATAGAGACTCTAAAAGGTGATAAGAAATGAGTAGATGGTTTATTCTGATCATGAGCATCCAGTATATACAGGAAACTGCAATTTGGAATAATTTCTGACCCCTATGTCTAAGAAATTAGCATGACATGTATCAGACCCTACAAAGTTCTTTGTTTTTACTTTTTATCTACAACTTTATATTGAACTTGTAATTAATTATTAAATGTTCTCAAAATAAATCCTTAAATATTACAATGAAATTTATTCATTTTAGAAATTCTTTATATTGTAATACTTTCAAATTACCACTGAACATTATGACAACTACAAAAAACATTTAATCACATTAATTTCTTTATTAAAAGCTAATATTCACTACATATGAAAAATGTGCTTAAAATTCTTAAAACAAAAAATTTGGTTCAATGTTTTCTTTTCACCCTTTCTCTGCTAATCAAGCCTTTTAAAACAACCACACTAATCATTTAAGATATTTCAGTTGGCCCCATTACAGATTCCCCCAATAAAAGGAGTAAAAATCTTATACCAAAAAATAGAGTCTATGCACAAACTATGATATCTAAAGTTCAGACTTTGTATTCCAATTAGAGGCATGGGAGAGGTGGCGAGACTTTATTATTATACTATTTATATTATGTATATTAAAAAAAAAATAGTATACAGAAGATAAACTGAAATAAAGAAAATTATGATTAAATTTAGTTTGATTTAAAAACTTTTTCAAGTTCAAAATATGTAAACTGAACTTGTATGAATTAACCCTACCCACACCTAACTTAGAAACGCATACAAAGACAAACATTTAATAGGAAAATATTTATAACAATTAATTCTTTGGTGCAAAATGATTCTTTAAAAAATTAATTTGAACAAAAATAAGATTATGTACCCCTATATAAAAAAATAATTCAAATGATTACCTTTATTATCAACTGTTTTTAATGTACCTACTTTTATTGTTATTTTCCGAGATAATATAAGAAAGTTATGTGATACTATATTATATTTAGTCTCTTTTTGTATGGTCAAACTCGAAAAATCCAAATTTTGCAAACATTTTTAGGTTCTGTCATCTGTCTACTGCCATAATAAACAAAAATAACATAACTGCAACTTATGTTTCCCCCACTGCAATCATTTCAAGGCCGGCCATTCATCCTGTCTAAAACAAGCCATTACAACAATGCTCCTTCAACACTCTTACAAGAATCATTGTTTGTATTTTAATAGTGGTTTGTGTTATTATTTTTCTAATTAACAGTTCGTTTTAAACTGAATAATTTCATTAATCTATTTGAATATATAATATAATCTCGTCTAACCTAACCTATTCAAGTTTTTTGTGGTACTAGCAAGAATCACTGCTAGTATATAATTCTAGTCAGTGTATAATTCACAGTCAACTTCCCTTGAAGATCTAAGAGAACAAATAGAAAATTAATGCAGTAGAATAACAGAACGAACTTTTGAAAACATGTGAGAAGGTTTTGAATAAAGACCGTACTACTGCATAAAGGTTCAAGGAGAACAATTTGAACATTTAATATGAGGAGAAAATATTCTCTACATGCTAAGGAAAAAATGTTCCATCAAAATACAAATGCCTGAATTAAATTACATGTATGGCCACCATTTTGGTTTGGGTGGTTAAAATTTAATTTTCTTTGTCATTTTCCTCGTCTCCCGAAATGAGGTATAATACGACCTCAGGCCCCATTTAAAAATTTTGAGTTACCCCTTCCCCACTCACTGGAGGCTCAAAATTGTTCATTTTGCGCTCATTAATCCTTTTATGATAATGATAGCCCTTTGTATCTGAAACACTGCCACAAACAGAATTCAAATACCTCAAATGGTAGAAATGTTAAAGGGGTGCAAGTTTCTTTTCAGCCATCTTGTGTATATATATAAAACTAAAAAAATAACTAAAGTACTGTACAGAAAGAAGACGGACAAATATCTTAACAAAAACTGCCCTAAGGGACGTCAATATGGATCATTCCATACATATGTTTTCAAAATTTGATTCCAAGGAGAGGCAGTACAGTTACAAAGTTGTTCTTTTTAAAAAAATAAACCTTAAGTTATGGCCTAAAATAATAAAAAAGTAAAATATTGGAGTTTTACCTGCTTTATAGTTTTTGTGGACTTTTAATTGGTCAGTTTTAGTTTCATAATATTCATTCCCACTTCTGGACTACACTTATATATTATGAGAATAATAAATAATAACTCTTTAGAAGTCTATTTCAGTGGTTTAATAAAAAAACATGTTGAGCGACTAAAAAAATTGAAAAACATTATTTTTTTTAATAATCATACATGTAACAATAGAAGCACAAGCTATTTTTTTCTGGAATCGGCATATCTTAAACAACAGAGTAAAAACATTTTGTTATTTCATCTTCATTTTTGACCTACTAATGAATTTTTCTATTACAAGTGACATGGTCATTGCAGAGCCATGGGAACACTAAAACCGTCTATTTTACTGAAATTTTGACTTTCTATATCTCTGAAAAGTATTTGACTTAGGCAAAAAAAAAAAAAAAAAAAAAAAAATTGGCATGCTTTTATAATTTGGTAATAGCAATACATAGAAAAAATCTTAAGTGTTGGGTGACATGGCCTGGGTGAACTGATGTGGAATTTACCCATATGGAAATATCCACAACGCTCAAGATGATTTGTTGATCCATACATAGTTTTATCTATACTACATACATGAGTGAAAGTAAAACAAAAACATAATATGCTAAAAAAATTCTATTTAGCACCAATGAAAAATATATTTTTTCACTGAAATTCAATGCACTTAGCACAATTTTATAAAATAGCATGTATACACAAGTTGTCTGTTTAGAATGATTTAAATATAAGTACATGGAAAATAATGTCTTTTGGAAAAATGTATAAGTAGGCAGTGGCTAGCCTTGCATTTGCATTTGGTTGAATTTTAAAGGCATGGTTAGGTAGATGGTTGCTCAATTAGAACCACTGCAAAAATCAAATGAAAATATGAATTTTTGTTTATATTTGTGGTGCTAGAAGCGGTTAGGAAATGAACTATTGTAAAGTGCATGTATAACACTACAATGTAAGGAATGTAAAACATTTTCTCAGCATTAGAATAATATTTTTAGGTCTTAAATATGTGGTACTATAAGGATGTGGCATTTTCACCAGTGTCAGCAGTTAGTGGTGAGGTAGAGAGGGAACTAGCTGTCCTGAGCACAAGTTAGTCGTGACAAAGCATGCTGTTACTAAGATGCAAGTTTGTGTACTATAAGAGCTACAGTTTTCCAGCTTGTTGCTTGAAAAGAAGATCGATATGGTCGATCAACAACTCAGCTCAGTATTGTGCAAATATATATATATATATATATATATATATATATATATATATATATATATATAAGGATTTGAGTGTGATATGATATTTACATCCATAAATCTGTGGATGTGAACCACAAATTGGTTAACTTTAGTTCTTGTTTGTTATTTGTAAAACAAGGTGGTAAAATTGAATATTTATAACTTTATTATCAAATGTAAATAAGACTAATATTTATTTAGAATTTTTTTTTTGAAAAAAGAATATTATTTTTATATTTCCTAAAGAAAGGAATAAAATGCTTTTCATATTCCTTTATTTTTAATGACTTATGAGCTGACAATGAAGGTACAGTTTATTACTTGACATACAAATTCAAAATAAATAAAAAATAGCTAGAAACCAAAAACAATGGCCCTCAGAGGTTCACTATAGTGAGTACAGGCGTAGCAATCCTGCGGGATTTTAGCTGGATCTACAACTTTTTCATGTAGTTTTGAGTTAAATCATTCTCTTTCATCTTTCCTATCAAGCCTCTCTTGACTAATTCTTGTTCTCTTTCGACCCTGATGATATTAGAACATTCAAGGACTAGGGGTCATTACTACTGTTTTTTCTTTCTCAAGTGTCTGTGTGCTCAAGTAACAGCTTGCTTATTAGTAGTTTGTGCAGTTGCAGGAATTGTGCATCTTTCATCAGTAAAATGGGTAATGAAATGAAAGGTTTCTGATAACCAGCTAATGTTTTCATAGACTGACAGTACAATCAGAAAGTGCATCGCTAGCTGCTGCCTACTGTACCTATTTTTAAGTACAAATATTTTCAAAATCCTTAAATACAAATTTCTTGCAAACAGTTAAATATTTATACTATAAAGTACCAAATATTTACAAAGTTTAAATCTTAAATATGAAAACATAAAATAACTTATAAATTTATAAATTCTAAGAAGGCAAAATACACTCATCTTAAGAAGTGCATAACAATAATTTTAGCAGTCTCAAAATAAACAAGTGACCAAAGCACGATAATTTTTTTAGAAGGCAAAATGTGATTAAAACAAATATTATGCTTAGAATTAACTATACAAATGATTAATAAAAGGTAAAAAAGATCATATACATATATCCTAATGATTCATTTTACCACATGTTTGTCCATTTTTGTTTATTCTTAAAATTATAATAATTGACTACAATAATATTTATGGTTTGTGGAGGGAGGAGGAGAGTTCAATTTTATTGCCTAAATAGTTTCTTGGGGACAGTTTAAAGTTGCACAAAAATTTGTCTCTATTTGGAACTGAGAGTAATTTGATATTAACAATTTAATTTGCAAAATGGCAACTTTTTTAGATTTATAAAAATATCTCCTCCTAAAAAAGAAGATCTGTCCAAGTTGATTGGTCAAAGTAAAATCTTACACATGCCTATTTTAACACGTTACCTGCCAAGGCCTAATACGATACTCTTGCTGCGAGTGCCACGATTACCAAATTATTTTTACATTATTATTTTTGCATCTACCTATGTTAAATAATATAAGGCAATAGTATTTACTAATTTTATTTACATTTATGCATATATAGTTCCGAGACCGTCGGACCGAAATGCAATTTTTCGGCTTTAATTTTAATCGTAGTATAACGTTTAGGTCCGATCGGACCGAGGTAATTTTCGTGTTTAAAAAAAAAAAAAAAATCTAAACAGGCTATTTCATTTCTTTATGTTGGCAAGCTCACTATTTTATTTGTCTAATATTTATTTTATAAATACATATATTCATTTTACAACTGTATTCTTTGTGAATTATTCATTACTAAACCAAAATGTTTGTGTAAAATTTTTAATCGGTCCGATCGTGCCGACAAAAAAGTGAAAATATCCACTGATTTTAATATTATATTGAGTAACCATGGTAACAGTTATTAAAGCATACAATATACTATGTCTAACACACGTCTTTACCCAATCCAGAGAATACCAAAATATGCCAATAGGTTGCTGCACTATCGAACTGTGAGCCACAAAACAAAACATTACGTCAGTGACTTTATCGGTCCGATCGTGCCGTAACGCTGCAGATACAGTCACCTTAGTTTCGGTCCGATCGGACCGATATGGCAGCTAACGTGTTAAACAATTATATATAAGTATAGAAATTAATTATTGATGGAATTGAATATAACTTTGGGAATTTTTTTTTTTGCATTGAGTACAAAATTGACTGCCTACTAAGACTAAGAGATTTTTGTTTATAATTTAGATATGCATGGGATTTACTAAATTTGATGTAACAACATGATAAATAACAAGAGAAAAGTGTAATTACAACATTACTGATGTGTCTATGAAACAAAGGTAGTTTAAGGATATGATAATCATGGAAAAACATAAATACATCAAAAGGCACATTTTAAATTTTACTTTTCTTCTCATTGGAAAAAAATAATATAAAGAGCCAACTCACATTATTTTGATTTTTTGCAAGGTTTAAAAACAATTAAAAATTAGTCTGGTAGTTTGGGCTATAAAGCTGGTATGTATGAACGTTTTCAAATTATCAGCCTAATTCTTAAACGGCTAAACCAATTTTCGTTGCAGATTTCCTTTATTTAAATAGGTTTTTATCTCTTTTTCAAAATTTGGGATCCAAGAGGGTTTTTTTTGTTGCCACAGCCCGGAGAGTATATTTCTTGGTATTTTATACAATTTCATCTTAATGATATTGTAGGCAAACACAAAGATATTTCATTTTGAAATGTGGATTTTTTTACATACAATAAATGTAACAGATATGTAACTTCAGTCGATCTAATACTTTAGTTTTATGAGCTATACTTTTCTAGTTCAATTCCTATGAGTGCTAAAAAAATTACAGTATTGACCGAGCATTGTGAGATAAAGTGGGAAGCACAATTATTTTAGTTCTGAATGCTGCAGCTATGATAAATTGGTCTCAGTGTTCTACCACATATCACCAGAATGAAAATTTAGGATTTTGCATTACACAATTTTTATTAAGCAATTTCAGTACAGCAGATGCTGATAAAAAACATTCAGATTTGAAAATTTTTCAATTAGATCTTTAAAAATTCAAAGTAATGACTGAAATTATTATGAAGTAATGAACTTTTTAAATTATATATGGTTCTTGATAAAACTCTTGTATTTGGGAAGCTCTTGTATTTGACAAAGTTATGTCAAAACTTGTGAAATTTTTTTAAAGTATCCCCACTTTAACCAAAAGCGATTCTGTAATTATTCACATATCTTCTTCAAATCTGGTTTAAAGTTAATGAAAAATGATAGATTGTTCATATTATTGATATAGTTTATTTAGAAATTTATCATCATTTGTGTATATACAAAATAATTCACAAAGTTTCAAGAGTATGTTACACTCTTGAAATATCAAGTTAGTTTTTATATGCTCAAATTATTTTAAAAATTCGAATAAATAAAACTTAACTGTGAAATTTAATTTTGGTATTTGCTTTTTGTTATGAAATTAAAACCAACATTTCTATTCGCTAGTTGTGGAGGACTAATTTTTAAGTAGAATTACTCATTTTAAAGAAACAAAACATTGAAGAATTGATATTGAGGATGCACAATACCAGGACAAAAATGAACCATCTAGCTATTTGAAATTATAAGTCAGTGAAATTATCATTAGCTTTACAAATTACAATAAAATAACATTATACCTCCCAGAGAGTAATTTCTGGCAAAGACAAGATTTAAAAATATATATACACACACACACATATATATATATATATATATATATATATATATATATATATATATATATATCAGTCTTACACAATGTGCAGTTGTAAACTATAGCATAAAATAAAAATTAAAAAGAGAGAGAGAGGCGGAAGAGGGAGGGAGGGAGAGAGAGAGAGATTAATTAAATGATCATCTTTCAAAATAACAAATAATAATAGTAATATGTTTTTGTCGAAAACATTCATGGTTTGAAGATGAAATTATACAGAACAAAGCTGGTAAATTCCATGTTCTGAGTTGAACATAACAGATTTTATAAGTATGCAAATTTACTTCAAAATATAGTATCCTCAAGGTAGGATTGTGTCTGGGGTGGAAAGGAAAAGAAGGACCCCCACACTTTCTTTCTTGCTGTTGCTTTCAGCAGTACAGCCCCAATAAAAAATATATAGACCTCAAATGCTTCTTTGTAAATGCCTACCCTACTTGCGTTCTTTTATTGGTGTAAATAAGAATAAAACGTTTACAAAAGTGCACAAGGTGCATATTAAAGAGATGGACATATTTTTGTTAATGAACAGAAAGTATAACAATTAGTTGTTTTATATATATGTATATCGTTATTTAAAAACTTTTAATAGTAAAACATTTACTAAATAACAAAAAAAAACATTGTTAAAAATGTTTAATGTCAAATTTCAAGAAAATAGTTCAATTTAAGAAAAATGTACATAAGACAAAAAATTCCTCTTTTAAGGCCAAATTACATTTATTATTATTATTTTTTTACTAGGTCAATTGATAACCTGAGTTATGGACAGAAAACTCAAAACATAATTCCTGATAATTATCTACAACATCCAAATTTATCCCAAACCAAAATAATATTGAATTATGTTAATTTATGAAAAACAATTTTTTTTTTTTAATTTAGAAAAGAGAATGGACAATTTAAATTATGTTAAATAAGTTGAAAGTGGGTAACATAATATGGTTTATGTAACCACTACCTAAAGTTTGGTGTGACATTTTATGACACTGTGTATAGCTATAAAGTGAAAATATTTAGACAGTTTAGACCATAAATTTATTCACTGTTTTTAATAACTACTGATAGTAAAAATATTTAATTATTATTTTATAAAATTTACAATTAAATGATAGTTTATTCTAACTCGTCTATCACAAAGTTTCTGTGTTCAGCTTCTTTCTTCATAAATTGCATAATATTGTAAATAATTTCATGACTTTGACTCTTTAAGACTTTACGATTACTCATATTACACTTAGCACAACACTGTTGTGTTATTATTATTGTTAGCATATTATTGTTATTATAATTATTGTTATTATAATATTGTTAACAATATTATTGTTAGCACAACAATATTAGCCGACCAAGTTAACATTTTATGCAGGAAATAGGCTATGTGAAAGACAAATTGACAGATATTTTGTGTATGCCTTAGAGTTATCACGTGAATGCATTCTTGGAATCAACGAACAAAGGCATCAGGAAGGTGGGAAGTATTTCCTGGTATCCACTTATCATCCTGTTTATCTTTCCCACAAAAATATAGTAAATATTACGTGCCATTCTTAGATATTCAATTAGCCAAACGAGTACATCCAGTATTCATTCGAATACTTATAAATGTGTCTAATCTAATTGTGAAAAAAAAAAATATATCAACAAAATAATATCTACAACTTTTTTGCAGAAAGTTATCATTTAGCCAAGAAATATTAATTTACCTCGTTTTGAATATTTGTGTCATTATTTTTATTATGTAAAAAACTTTTTACAGTTTATCATTACATAAACTTACGTTTTTACACAACTTTATACTTTGTTGGTTTTTAGTTTTTATAACTTTTTATAAATAAATATTGTGTGCAAGTAGGCAAAATCATAAGATAAGTGAGATACGATATACTGTCTGTCATGAAGTTGTAACTTTAAGAATTAAATATAGGTAAGCAGTAATTTGTGTACATAGTTTTCTTGGAATGGGTTGTACTGTCAAGTTAGGCTAGGGAAGCAAGTAGAAGCGAGGACACGCCCCTTACATCAGACACACTGCTAGTCTAAGGGTACTGTACTTTGGGACTGAACTGTTTATTGCATATCTACCCGCCCAGTCCCCAAAGTATTACAGAAATATGAAAATAAAAAAATCAAAGATTGAATCGTGAAGCACCAAGTGAAAAACATTAAAAGAGTGATAATTACTTTATCAAGAAAATAAAGGGTAAGGAAAAAATTAAATTAGACTAGCCTATGTTATGAAAAATTATAAAAAAGAAGTAGTATGTCAGTTAGAAGTAGGTAAAAAGAAGAATGTAATTTAAACAAAGGTAGGCTAGGGTTTTTCAAAGAAGTAGAGTTAGGATCAGCAGTATATTTTGTATTGGAAACCACTAGTGTGTAATCGGAAATTTGTTAGGAAGAAAGAAAAAAAAGGAAGTTTGTATAATAAAAACTACAAAGTAGGCGGAAATATAAATTCAAAGGGAAAATTGTATTTAAAAAATCAGCTATGGTTTAAATAATAATAAAAATATTTAGGGAAAAAAATGGTTACGAAAATTTAGGATTAAGCATAGCCTATAAAACATAAAATAAATAATTAAAATTTAAAGGGTAACACCTGTTCCTAAGGTTTGGTTGGTTGGGTTACGGTGTCGAACAATTTTTCGGTAAAATGAAGCATAGCAGACAACATTGGAAAAAATCTTCTAGCTAGACAGCATACAATACGCTTTAGGTTGAACGAAGTAGGGCTATGACATAACTGTTGAATGTAAGGAGGTTCCATTATTTAATCCAATGGGAGAGTCCCAACTATAAACAGATGAAAAATAAGTGAATTGAATACTGAAGAGAGATTATCACATCAACCTAATCAGTTTAGTATTCAGTCTAGGTATTCTAAAGAAAAAAAAAATCATAAATTTACTCCTAATGTAAGCCTATCTGGGTCAATATTTTTGAGAATTCAAAATATGAGAGGGTTTAAAAAAGAACTTCTGTTTTTATCCATATCAAAAGTTCATCATGCCAACACCACATATATTTCATTACAGACCATGTTATACAGTATTTACTTCTTCCAAATGTCACCATAGAGCAACAAAATTTTGAAAAAAATGTTCCTTTTATAAGAATTTACATATAATATAATTAGGTACTTTACAAGCCGATATCTACAAAAGAAGCGATTCACTTCCTACAAGCGCAGTGAATGAAAGAGCATGCAAGAGATACACTAACAGACAAAAATACTAAAAAACAAACACACATTTTTCAATGACAATGTAAAATTAGCTAATATATCCATTACAGCTATCAAAATTTATTCATCAGATCAACATTTAAATCAACAAGATAAACACAACATTTAAATAAATTCACAAGAATTAAACAACAGCTTAAAAAATAAGTATTAAATAACAATAGATTAACAATCTATACAAGATGCAACATAAAAAAAAATTACAAAAACAATGGCATATAAATAAATATGGCATATTGATTCATTGTGACAGACATTAACATATTGTGCTTAGATAACATAAACCATTTGAGAAATGGGCCAACGCCCTCACAATATCACAAGAGCAAAATTCTTTCAAAAATACAAAACAAATCTTTCCAATGGTCCCAAGAGTTTTAACAACACAAAATACATTTAATTATTAAACAGATCTTACAATATTGAAAATAACTTAATAATCTGAATTATTATAAAACATTAAGTACAAATATAATTAAGTAACAATTGAAATATAAATTAATAAGTACATCTATTTATGACAATTTGGGTTATTTTAGAATTTAGGGGCAGTCACACACCCTCTTAAAAAAATGTATATTTACAGTGTTTTAAAATTGATGTAATTTATTAAAACTGATAACATTTAACCAAAAAACTCAAATTGTAATGGGGTACAACTAATTTAATGAGCATGACAATTGTTAAAAAGCATCCAAGTCAAATCTTGTCGATGTTTTGAATATGACGGTTCAGAATTATATCACACTCATTAATTCTTTTTTTATTAACAGAATTAACTTATCTAGACAAATTCTGAGAACAGTTACTTGGAGTTTCTTGTGGTTACGATAGTTCTAGTACAATCTTGTAGAGTGGAGCACTACGGAGGAGAACGTTTGCTGCATCCCATCGACCAAGTAACATTAATTTGCGAATCAGTGTACCTTTTGGACAAATTTTAATATTAATAATTGAAGTGTGCATCTTACAGAATATATAAAACCAAAATACAATTTATGAGGAGAAATGAACCCACATTTCTTTTCTAAATTTTACCATTTGTGCCAACATGTTCATGGCGTTTATTAATGTCTTGAGTTTTATGGTTAGTAAAAGAGACCTGCTGACCATAAATGACAATACATTTTTTATTTAAATGACAATTAAATGTAATGTACAGTTATTTACCAATAAGCCTGACTCAGCAAATGTAAGTGTCATGATAACTGAATGAATGAAGCAAATGAGCTCTAATTTAAACAATTGTAATATGGAGGTTGAAGAGAATAAATTTCTAAGAATCTACAGGAAGTGAGTGGATGAGTTTATAATGAGTAAAATTAATACGGGCTAGTAATTCCAATTTTTTACAACATTATTTTATCTGCATACATTTTTGAAGCTGTGCTGTAAAGTTTCACAACAAATTACAAATTGTATATCTTAAAAAGGTAAAAAAATATATATAAATACATTGCAACATAATATCATAAATAATTTTTTTTTTTTAATTAAAGGAATCATTTTGAATATTAGTCATTCCACCTAGAAGAAGTTTTCAAATATGAATGAGTTACCGAGACACCTAGACGCCACTCTGAGCCGCACTAGACTAACATGTCAGTCAGAGCAGAAATATCCCTACTTCAATCAGAAATTTATAAATTAAAATTATTTCCCTGTATTAACCATATCGGAATTGTTCCGAATTATTCATTCTCTACAGGAAAATTATTAAAGAGACACGACACGGCTATACAAATAAATATTTTAAGTTTCAAATGCCCACCATCCTCGATTCTAGGCACCTACCTGTATAATTTACAATACTATGAGAAAATAAAGACTCAGGGAAATAAATAAAATACATCTAAAACAAAAGACCAAGTATGTACAAATAATTTTCTATAAATCAAAAGCTAACGTGAAATCATTAGGAAATATAGCCGACACAAGATTGTTACCTTCAAAGGAAACGCCCACGAAGCAAACTCGCCCGCTGATTGGACAACAATTTCTATTAAGTTAAAGCTAAACCTCTATGATTTTAGATATGTAAATTAGTTGATAATAATTTTAAGTAAAATATCAGTTTATTATTATACGACTAATACTCGCAATACTTATTTGAGGTATATTATTACCTTGTCTCTACTGCAATTTCCGGTTATTCGTCCATCATCAGGAAAATTCAAAAACACAATTACATACACACACAAAGCACATTTCACTCAATGTGGAGGTCTGATTAATTATTTGATTATTAAAACTCAAATAATCAATTTCAGAACACCTAGCCAGGTAGCTGGACCAAGTACAATAATTACTCCTTTACCCCCAAATCAATCAAATCAAGGCCACAACAAAATCGTTGGATGCCTAAGAGATTTCAGGATTATGTAATAGATTGACTAGTTAGCATTATCTAGTTGTAGGGCTACTCGTATATTAAATAATAATGTGTGAATAACTGTTTAATTATAGTTGTATTTACTTTAATCAGAATGAAATTTTTTTTTTTTAAATGTTAATTTATTTTTAGTAGAATAAATAGCTTTAAAACAAATTGTGTGAAGGGGGCACAACAAAGCATGAAAATAACATAATGCTTCCTCCCTATGACATTCGCGTAATGATTAAAATGAATAATTAGATATTAAAGAATTGTTTCCCCTCTCTCTATAACAAATGGTAATCAAAGAAGTAATCTAAACCGTAAAGATAATTAGTACGAGAAGCTTTCAATGACAAATTTCTTGGCGTTGGATTGGAAGGAATTTTCTTGTTTTGTGGCCACCATGACCTAGACAGACATTTTCTTCTGACATTACAGTAAGAAAACTTGAGAACAAAGTCTATGCTGAGAAAATTCGGTATCTACACCATTTATAAAGAAAATCGCGCTGCTATACCGACTATTACTCATGGTATGATTGAGGATATTTGGGCGGAAATCGACTATTGCCTAGATGTTTGATGAGCAATGGGGAATGTTCATAACGAAACTTACTAGGTAATGTATACAAACTTGTTTATTTTCTGTATCTTTTGGTATAAAAATAAATAATTTACCAGAACCATAAGCTTAGTTACTTTACCTAGAAATTACAGAAACCATTTTTGATGACCCTGCATATTAATATTATTGTTTTGCTTTTTATTAGGGATATTACTAAAACATCACAGCTAAATATTCTTGAAATTCCACATCAGTAAACACCTTGTTAAAAGATGTCTTACAGGCTACATACCTAAAGAAGATCTCTCTGTAGCCCACATGTCCAATAGGTTAGCTGTATGACTCCCCACTGTACTTTCTATAGAAGACAGTTTATCCTGAAGACCTAACTGTACTGCAAGAAGACACCAGTCCTTACCATGAGGATCAGGAGGATCAAGTAACATACACAAGTGCTGTCTACATATAGTGCTAAGATATCCAACAGAGAGTTCATCTACTGGTAGAATCAAATCTCGCACCTGCAAAAACATGAGACAATTTGAACATATTTTAAACAATAGTCATAATATAAAGTCGAATTAAACAAAAAGTTTCAAAGAACGTATATCTGGTTAATCTTTTAACTAAAAACTTTTAATTTTCACTGATTTTTTTAAATATATGTTTTGGAACTGATACAGTAGGCTACAGTGCTAAGTACAGCAGGAAAAAACTAAGTACATGAAGATATCAGCATTGAAGTTTAGGTGATGTGATGAAGATTAGATTAGATTATTAGGGTATGAGGATTCAAAATGTCCGTCAATCTTGCTCATTGTACACTCCAAGGACCTACTAACAAGGCAAGACAATGTACATACTTTCAATGAGGTTTAATAATTTTACCCGATGTTAGCATCAGAATTATCACCTGGACCCCGAATAAGGCCCTTCTCCTAGTCTCAATCCTTTCACATTCTAGGATGATATGTTTAACAGTTTCTTCAGACTGTTTGCATACCCTACAAACAGGATCACTATTGATGATCCGGAATGAGTGTTAACAGATGTACCTGAAGTTGCCGTGTACAGTGAGTAGTGTCATAACTTGTTTCAGACAGACGACCTTCACTCAACTTCACTAACCAGTTGGTAAGCTGAACAGTGGTGCCTCTGACAAGCCTTTTATCGAGAATTTGTCCAGAGTAATCCAGTCAGTGTCAACAATACCTAACTTCTAATCACTTGATGGTGTTGCAGGCAGTACACTTTGTTATGCTCCAGGCTAGTTCCGGATTTAGAAAGGGGAATTTAGCACCTCTTTTGGCCAATTCGTCTACATGCACATTACCATGACCAGGTACCCAGCTTAGGTTTACAGAGTTGTGCCAAACTAGTGTATTAAGAGCACTCCCATATCAACGTAGAAGAGATTTCATCTGAGTCAAGAGCTGATTAAGGGCAGCTTGACTATCGGATAGAATCATTGTGTGAATGTTGGTATAACGTTTAGCTATTCATAAGTTAGCACAAACTAGAATTGCGGAGACTTCAGCAAAATTGTGCTGAACTATCCTAGACTTATGTTGAAAGCAATTTTAGAATATGCACTGTACACTCCATACCCAGACTTTTCCTCGATGACAGAGCCAACTGTGTACCAGAAAAGACTGCCTTGATTTAAATGAGAGTTATAATTTTCTTTCCACTCTTCAAGCAATAACTTGCCAAAAAAGTCCTTGTAAAGATACACTTTGCACCACTCTATGACATTTGAGATCATATTATTTAACAGAGAGCCATCTAGAGGTGACCTAGTAATGGTGCTATAACCCGTTCTGGACAGGTCCTCTCTCCAGTGACCCGCAAAAGTCAGTCTATAAGCAGATATGTGATGATGGTACACATCAGGTGGTATTTGGACAATTGGGCGACAAACCTTTGATAACAAGAGGTACTGCAATTACCTATGTAGTCTGTTAGAATACAGTCACAGTAGAAATTAAAAAAGGATCATGGCTAGGAACAGAAGTTATTTAGTGATTGTTAAGCTTCTGAAATAAACACTCTATCTAGAAATTTCAAAGTCAAAATAAAAGACTCTTATTTAGTTCACAAGACCATTAGTTGTGATATAGGATCGAAAGCATAGACCATGTCAACTACTGATGAGAATACTTTATATAATTTTTGCGAAAAAAAATATGAGAAGAATATATTGCCCTGTAAGAGAAAAAGAAAATGGAGGACAAGAACACAAATAAATTGAAGATATATGCCAGGGGAAAGACACAGTGAAGGTCTATAAAGTCCTGGGCAGTACTGACATAGTTAGGCATGTGAAACGTAATTAGGCATTTAATTAGTAATTTTAAAACCTATGTTCATTAGATTATTACTGTGCATTGATGGGTGCTGTTATATGTCAGAAATTCTATTAACTGTCTGTAGAAATTTATTTTAGTGTATAATGTAATGTTCACCTTTTTGTACTTTTTGTTTTCAAAGTCTAAGTCAAAGTATAAAAAAAATCGTCTGATAATTGTTAATTGTGACATCAGTAACCAATTGATAATCTCAGTTGCAATCAAAGTGTATAATGTAACGTTCTCATTTTTGCACTTTTTGTTTTCAAAGTTTAAGTCAAAGTATAATAGAAATCGTCTGATAATTGTTCATTATGACATCAGTAAACAGTTGATAATCTCGGTTGGAATAGAAAATATTAGTGGTTCATCTGCGATTAGTGGCTTTTTGACAAAATATTGGACTTTGGATTAAAGACATAATACAGAACAAAATGTGAGATATTATCACATAATTAATTATTTCTACATAAAATGGCCAGGAACCATTTTTAATTATAAGAAAATTTTAGGTTTAATAGGTTAAATAAAAATAATATGGTCAATCTGATAGCCCTGTTAGTTAAAATCATAGAAAAGAGATGTGACAATATTGTTTAGATCAACTCCTTTGATTTGTCGACTAAAGAATAAACTTTCTAGGGAACCAGGAAGTGAAAATTTTTATGTTTTTCAAAAAGTTTATATTTATGGAAAAATTACATCATTTCATATAATGTTAATCTGTCACCATTTTCACCTTGTAATAGTTTTGCCGGTGGCGCCCTCTAAGATTCGCACAATTTTGGTATCAGTATCGGAACGAGCGAACCAGAGAACTTAAAAAATGGCATTGAAATCGAAGAATGACACGAATTCACCAAAATAATGCCTTATTTCATTTAATTTTAATTTGTCATTACCTGCATCTTATATTATTTTTTCCTGTGGCGCCCTCTAATGCCCACTTTTTGGACATTAGAATTGGAAAGAGCGACCCCAAAAACAAGGAAAATGACTTTAAAATCAAAAACTTCATCGATTTATGAACCCAGTCCCTTATTTTATATTAAGTTTAATCAGACATAATTCGAATTGTTTATATTTAATAAATAAACAAATTATTAAGTTTCCGCAAAAAAACTGTTTAAAACTTCGATCTAGACACTCTAACGAAAAAAATGAGCAATGACACAAGTCATTTCGTGCAGTTTCACTCTGGATCAAAGTAAACGCTGTTTTTCCCGTTTTTTGTCCTGATAGTGTAGTTCAAAGTAATATAACCTCAAACATTGTTGATGATAAGCCCAGTACGTTTAATTATAAGCCTATACATGGCTTATGTCCAAAAGGCAAAGAATCATGATGCAAATACAACTGAAATAAGGAAATAATAGTTGATTCTATGCCTACTAATAATTTACTTGTTACAGTCAAAGAATTAATAAAGCCCATATACAAAGACTTAGCTAATCCTATTTTATTGAATACACGGAAAGACTCAAAATCAGATCAAATTGTTCAACAATATGATTTGGACCAGAATTTCCAAAAATAACTTTGTTGGACCAGAAACATTATAAAATGCAGTGTATTATGCTGTAGTTTGTTACAATGATGAGGTTTAGGGGAAAGTGAAAGTGTTGTAAGCTGTGTTGTTGGACTGATGCAGAAGATGAAATGCGCATATATGAAGCTGAGAAGGTGATGAAAGAAATTGAAAAAAAGAGCTCATTAAGCAAGAGAAACTGTAAAAAGAAGACTGCAAGATAATAAGGAAGATTCTGATAATCCAGCATATGGTTTTGGAGCTCACCAAAAAGCAATAAAATCAGGTTTCATCAATAAAAATGTTCATCAAAGTAAAAGTTAGACAAAACATTGATTTTCCGCAAATATAATATTTGTGTCGTTTGGTACCTATATTATCCAAACTAGTTGATAAATTTACAGAAATTACTCTAACCATTGTTACGAAAAATGATAAGAAATATTTAGCTATTATGTATTCAATAAAAAATGTTATCAGAGGTTTTATATGAGTTTTTAACACATTTATTAATGCTATTTATATTTGACTATATAATACAGAAGGTTAACAAATGCTTTCACATTTCTTATTATGTTTGCTAAAGCAATACGTAAACCACTGTAAAAATTTGATAAAGATCTCATCTGGATTTTTAGAAAAGTACACCAGAAAACGGTAAATTTAACATTGGTGACAAAGTCACTTCCTGAACCCCTTTATAGTGATGTCATGCTAAGTAAGCTAGTAAGTAGAAAAAGTAGGAAATTCACAACTTGGAGAGAAGCAGGATAAAAGTTACTTTTCAAGAAAACTCCAACTGATGCAGTCTGTCTAAATAAACGCAGATTATTGCATGGTTGAGAGATAATTATTTAAAATCTTACAATAATAGTACAAGTTGTTATTCTAAAAGAATATCCAAGAGTATATATATATATATATATTAGGTCGATTTTATATTAATCTTCATCAAACAAAATGTTATTGACTAACAATTAAACTACATCATCAATTGACGAAAATTAGTTGTCAGAATTTTCTAAGAATTAAATTACACCCTTTGTGTTTTTTCTTTTAATATTATCTACGTTTTAAAACCCATTATGGTAAAGTTTCCAAGTCACAATTATAATACAAATACTTATATACATAATAATTATTTATATAATCTAATTATCTAATTAATAACTATTTGTTTTATATAATTATAATAATTGATCATTCCTGATAATGAAAATTAATTATATATATCACATTCTGTAGCTTTGTTTATAATATATATATATATATATATATATATATATATATAT
The DNA here is from genome assembly GCA_963513935.1 of Aphrophora alni. Taxonomy (NCBI): domain Eukaryota; kingdom Metazoa; phylum Arthropoda; class Insecta; order Hemiptera; family Aphrophoridae; genus Aphrophora; species Aphrophora alni. The sequence continues at coordinate 150,238,883 of OY740765.1, forward strand.
TAATGAATTCCTCCTCTTCTTACAAAACATCACAACATGACCAAGCTGAATTGTAACTGTATACGTCGTGTTGAGATAAAATGGCCTAATGTTAACAGTTTAGTTTTATAATGACCGAAAGTTTGTGAATATTCTTTCGTTCTACTATGATAAAGTAGTTGTTTCTATCAAAAAAATACCTTAGGTTCGGACTATATAGTCTCAAAAAACATGAGTTTAACAAAATTCCCGCCTTTCCCCCCCCCCAGTTTTCTAATTCCTATCTTTTCCCAGATTTCCCAGATACACCCTGTTATATGTTACTATTCCAGTTGTTGTATTTTGGTGTCAATGAGCAACACAAACCAAATAATATACTCTACAAGTTAGATATGGTATTTAGTTGAAATAAAAAAAAGCTTTGTTTAATTTGAATTAAAAACAAATACAATCCTATTTCTGATTTTATGGTTTCTCATTGGTAAGTTATTCCAGAAAGAAAATAATTCATAATCCAGATAACGGCTGTCTTTTAATTCAGCACAGGTATATTCAGCTAATAGGCCTAAACTAATCTAGCTATGAAAAGGTTAAAAGAAAAATAGGCCTACCTCGTTGGATCCAAATGCAATAAGATCTAACACAGTTTCATGGCAATCAGCAAGAGGGTTATGAACTTTACTATCAATATGAATTTCTTCCAGCATAGCCTTCATTAGTTTATCAGGTGGGTAGGAATATGGTGAGATGCAATGACTACGTAAATCTTCAACGCTGAGGATATGTTTCTCTACAGCAAGACCAGGACAGATTTCCACCAATACCTATGTACAAAATAAAAGAACACATTAGATTGAGTGATTAACAATGGAAATTTACTTCAAAATTACTTATTTCAAGATGGTAAACATAAATTTTTTAAATGATAAAAAATAATTTTTTCACCCTCTGCAAATCCAAACAGGTGTTAGTTTAATTGGTTCTCAAAATAAGCAACATGTTGAAATGTTACCATACTTAGAACTTTTATTTATTTATTTAAAATTACTGATGTTATCTTTATTGTTCCTTACGATGGTTTGTCAATTGAAACTTCACTGCCTTCAACCTTCTTTTCACTCTTTTCAACTGTCCCAGCACAGTAATGAATCAAGAATAAGATATTAATTTATTTTTATAAAATATCTATTCATTGTTTTATTTAAAATTGGTCTCTCAATTTTATTAGTTATTTATAATGTAATAAGTTTAACTAGCTCTTTTATTTATATTTATCGAGACTCATTCTAAGCGAGTGTCATTTGAAAGAGTATTTGCAGAATCTTTCTGTACTTCTAATAAATGAAAGCACTTGTTCTTATAATTAACACATATTTAAAACAGCCTAGTTCTACACCACAAAGCAAAGATAGGACGGTTGTCGCTGTGTCACAGACCAAAGCTCCCTCCAAAGATATGCTAGCAAGAGGCTTATTACAGCCTTGGCCAGTCTATTTGAGGAGTGGGGGTAGTCGGAATGCAGTGTCTACAGTTCCTTCCTTCCAAAGGAAGAAAACCTTAAAGGGCCATCAACAGCCACAAAGAAAAGGAGGCCAAACGCTTCATCGTTGGATGTGACTCCAATTCGCACCATACAACTCGGGGAAGTGTGAGGAACAACCAAAGAATATCTTTATACTAACAACATGAAGATAAGCAAAAAGGGGGGGGGGAACAAACATATTTTTAACAAATTAGGACGTAAAGATTGGATAGACATGACTCTTCATATCAAAGGTTAGATAGTCCCAGCTTGGGGGATTTTATGCTTAAATGGCATGTATCAGACGAACTGACATTGTCTGATCACACGTACATTAAAATCTAAATTAAATTAACTCAGAACCAGATAGTAAAAAACTGAATCCCGAAGAACACCCATTGGGATAAATATAAAACAATCCTGGAATCTGAGTTCATAGAATTTAAAAGTCTTCTAGAAACTGAAATGGAGCTAGAGAGAGCTGCTGAAACCCTATAAGGAATAATTGTCAAATCCTTTGAATAGTTGTCCTGTTAAGGGAAGAAGAGTTAAGGCATAAAGCTGGAACTTAAAGCTGACCAAGTTGAGAGCTGTTGCATGCAAATTCTTTAACAGAGAAAAATTTAATGGGAACTGGGAGGATTATAAATCAACTCTCACTGAATATAATTGGAAGTTGAGAAAGTCTAAAAGAAGGACATGGAAGAGCTTCTGTGAAGGGATAAATAATACCCCAACAGTGGCTTGACTCCAAAGGCCTAAGGTAAAGATCACTCGAACCCTATAGGTTTCAAAAAGAAAGAAGATGGATCGCATACGGAGAGTGTGGGGGGAAACTATGAGTCTATTGTTAGACACTCATTTCTCCGGCGCTACCGTGTTTGATCCCACACAAACTACTATTGAGGATCATCTGGTGCCTTGCTCCCTTAGTTGGAGAAGGAGTATAGCATCTATGATTTTTAATAAAAACAAGGTTAGGTGGGCAGTGGGGAGCCACAAACCATACAATTCACCAGGTGGAGATGAGGTTTTTCCACCACTATTGGAGTAGGGCTTAGAGAATATACTGCCACTATTGGTATCACTGTTTAGGGCTAGCTTTTCTCCAGCATATATTCCACAAAAATGGAGGGTGGTAAAGGTGGTTTTTACCTAAGACTGGCAGAAGATACACTGCAGAGCCTAGGTCATAAAAACCAATCAGTATGACATCAATCTTTCTTAAAACAATGGAAAAAATACTGGAAAAGTATATACGGAGTGAAACCTTTGAAAAGACTCAAATCCATGATGCTCACTAAGCATACTACATGGGCAAATCAACCTCTAATGCACTACAAAATCTGGTTGCAGAGGTTGGTAAATAGAGGATAAGGATATAGCTCTATCGTGCCTTTTTGGACATTGGAGGAGCTTTTGATAATACCTCCTAAAACTCTATTGAAAGAGTGTCTAGGGTTAAAGAAATAGAACCCCAGATAATTAAATGGATCAGATATATGTTAATGAGTCGTAGGATGACAGTCTGCTTGGGTGGGGAGTCCAAAACAGTGTTGGCAGTCGTTGGCTGCCTGCAGGGAGGAGCACTGTCCCTTCTCTTATGGATGCTGGTGATGGATGAACTACTTGGGTTGCTGTAGTCTAGCAGCTTTAAAGCAATAGCAAATGCTGATAATCTGGTAATTACTGTTAAATGTAAGCATAGTTAGACAGTGTCTGACCTCATGCAGAGTGTTCTTCTATTGGTCTGGATGTATGTCAAAAAGAGGGACTCAGCATTATCCCTAATAATAAAACTATTATTCCTTTCACATGAAGAAGGAAGTTCACTCTTCAGCTTTTGATGATAGATGGTGTAAACAACATTCCTTAAACAAAATATCTGGGTGTAGTTCTAGATAAAAGACTCACCTGGAATATAAACATTGATAAGGCCATTAAAAGAGCGAGCATGGCTATGTGGGCATTCACATAACTGCTAAAAAATATATGTTTATATGGTAAAATTTGGGGATTTAAGCCACAGATGGCATAGTGGTCATATCTGGCTATAATTAGACCTATAATCACCTATGCTTTGTAAATGTGGTGACAAAAAACGGAACAAAAATCTATGACAAAAAGATTCAAAAGTGACGAATTACAGGTGCTATGAGTACTTGTCCAACCGCTGCCATGGAAGCGGCTCTGGATTTGCTGCCATTGAACTTACAGGTGAAAAGGTGTGTAAAGTGCTACTCTCAGGCAGTGGAGGACTAACATCACGATGCCAAAAATATTGGCTGGTAAAATGCGAAACCTGCAAAAACAGGACACCTCTCAATTAGCCAAAACAGTATCTGACTTATTGATTAAGACAACAAATTTTGAAAAGAATTTCAAAACGTTTTTCATTGCACGACATGTTTGAAAGGAAGGAAGACCAAAACTAAAGGAGAGATAAATTCAATGGTACATTGATGGATCCAGAATGAAAAGTATGGTGGGAGTGGGGAAAAAGGCCCAAATTTTAGCCTTAGTAAATCCCTAGGTAAAATTCCATCTATATTTCAAGCTGAGATACACGCAATAGAGCTCTGGGATAGAGAGAATATCAGAAAATGTCTCAAAGGAGCAGAGATCTATATCATGTAAGATAATTAGGCAGCTCTTAAGGCTCTAACTAATTTCATACACTTTTGAGTCGAGATTGGTTTGGGAATCTGTACAAACAATTAATCAACTGGCAACAAACAACAAAGTCTTCTTACTTTGGATGCCAGGACTGCCAGAGGCTGATTTTGTTGGGCTTGAACCATTCTGTGGGGTACCTAAAACATATCTTCATAAATATCATGTTTATTTTGTTTTTGTATGATATAATAAGCTTCTTCCAGTCTCGTAGCTTAACGGGAATCAGTATTAATGAGAAGAGAGAAGTATTGATGTTTCTTTATGCCGATGATATCATCATATTGTCTCATTCCTGGTCTGATGCACAACGTAAACTGGCTGTTTTAAAAGAATACTTTGATGATAATGGCTTAGAGGTTAATCCTTTGAAAACAAAAGCGCTGATTTTTCATAAGGTAAGGACTAAAACCTGGAAAACTAAAACAGCTTTTTTATAACAATGAATCAATTGCAATTGTTAATGAATAGAAATATTTGGGCATAACATTTTCCTCCTCCGGCAAATTCATAAAAGCAGCAATTAACATTTCATCAAAAAACATTTATTACATGCTGCACTTCCAGAACTAAATAATGTAATATTTAAAGGACAGCCGGATTCCTGGAGAGCTAACTATAAACATTTTGACTCACTGGTAGTCAGCATTCTACAATACGCAGCGAAACATGGGCACCACCATATGTAAACATCCTGGAAAGAGTACAGCCGACATTCCTAAAACGATTGTTACAACTTCCTCGAAATACGCCTGATGCTTTTGTGAGAATTGAGACTGGCAGAGTGCATTTGGAACTCAGGGTGTTTAAGCAAATGTTGAACTGGTGGACTGCACTGCTTCAATTGGATGATGACAGTTTGCCAAGGATGTGCTACCTCAAGCTTGCCTCTATCTCCACACAGGATGTCCCATACAATTGGGTTACCTGGTTTAGATGTATGCTGGGAAGGATTGGAGCAGAAAATATCTGGAGGAGTCAAAACCATTGGGATGTAATCAAGTCAAGAAAAGATTTAGTTGAACAATTTAATATGCTCAGACATTGATACCGTTTTAAATTCAAGATACAGTGATTACTACAGACATATAAGTGGCTTAACCCCCTGTGAACCATACTTTGAAAAGAATTGTCCTTTATACATACTAAGAATTACTGCTCAATTACGTCTTGCTGGCAAGAAATATAATAGACTAATATTGCAGAAAGACAACTATAGCTTAAACCCCAGTGAAATCTGTCCAATATGCGTAACAGGAAATGACACTATAACTCACCTTTTGTTGGAATGTGAAGGGTATAATCTTTTTAGATGTAAATATTTGAGCAATTACAATTCTGTACAATATTTATATAATATGGAGACAATCTTAACCTCAAACTCAGTACAAGCCATGAAAAATATCTACCTTTTTGTTATGTATAGCCTAAAACACAGAAAATCTATTTTAAACTTAATGTAATAAATTAGTTTGGTAAAATATCTTCAAACAACTAACTCGTTTGTAAATGTACTGATATTATTGTAGTTCGTATAATTAGGTTACTTCAATTCCTAAAATTATGTTACGTGTTATAATGGTATAAAAATATTTTTGTAAGTATTATAAATACACCGAAAAGTTAATTATAGAAAAACTACGGATAAAAACGAACAATGTCATAAAATATGTTATAAAAATGGTCAACATCTTGCTTATGTACACTGTACTTTAAAGCAATAAAGTTGTTATGTTATGTTATAAATATCATGGAAACCTGGGAACAAGATAAAAAGATCATGTATTGCACCCCATACCATGGTCTAAAACAAGCTAAAAAGTTTATAGTCTACTCCAAGACAAAGATAAAAAATATAATAATGGATCTCAGTACAAGGGAGATTAGGCCTTCTGTCCAGACACTGTCCAGTGAACTACCATTTAAAACATATGGGAAAGGCAGCAGTGGATTCATGCCAGTGGATTTTGCTGTACAAAAGGCAACTTTTTCCTCAGCACTCCTTTCCCCACAACTGCAGAGGTAACGATTATGTCACCCAGAACCATTTTAAGATTCTTAGGAAGCTCAAATCTTGGCTGGGACTAAAACATAATTACTTGGGTAGACACAAGAAATCCATTTGGGTTGCAGTGTCAAGAGGCTAAACACCCAAAAACACTAACTAAAATTTTTATTTTAAAAATTAAAAATTATTTGTTATTTCTGCGGTTATTCAATAATAAATGACCATCTCAATGTGTGGAAACTTCACCAAATAAGACACAATTTTCTACAATAAACAATTTATGACAGTGGTTCCCATATGTTTTCGATTGACGGTCCCCTTTCAAAATATCTCCATGGGACAGAAAATAAGAACACAAGTCTACCTAATGCAGTTGCTGAGGTTAGATTTAAATATAATGAAATTCCTGATTCAAATTCTCAAACAATTTGCGTTATTGAACATGTATATATTTTGAATAATCATATCATTGAATATATAAATCTTAATTAATTGAATGTTCGAGTCTGTTGGTGACTGTACATCTTCTAAAAATTAGAATCAAACTGAACGCAGCCACCCTTACATACTGTACTATTTTGAGTGTCATACAATCATTGCTTTTTTTTTATCACAGCAAAACGTATTGGTCACCATCTTTCGAAAGTATGACAATTTATGACTTATCAGTAAAAAAAAAAACCCAATAAATCTGTTATAAAACTGCTCTTATTAAAAGCTTGATTTAAATAAGATACGATATACACTGAGTTATGTGTTTAAGCATAAGCAAAGCTAGTTTAGGGAGTATTAAACTATATAAAAATATTTTCAAAGACTGCATTCATAGCTGACTTTCTCTTTTTGATTGACAACTACCAAACTAACATTTTGAGTTCATTTTCATTTGATTTTGAGAATGAGTGAGTGAGAAATGTTGTGCAATGTTTTTACACCATTTATTTACCTTAAGTTAACTTGACAAACCTATCTTGACTGCTTGAGATACTCCACACAAATTCTGACTACTTGGTTCAAACTACACTCAAGGATACTCTATAGGAGATTCTCTCTGGAGGACAGAGAGACCTTGTCTTATTATCTACACAGTAATTATAGACTGCCCAGTTTATTTTATAGTCTAACAATTGTTGATTACTTCTCCTCAGCTTTGAAATTTATGATAATCATATGATATATATAGGAGCTGTTCGGAAAATAACCTCAGTTTACGTGCGGCATGAATAGTGGTAGCAGCACCGTTACTATGGTGACATGTTCGGTAGCTCAGTACACATCCATATAAAATAGTGAGAAGGTCGTGGTGCAGCCCTTTAACCTTTCAAAATGAGTGCTTTTCAAAATATAAAACACTGTGAAATGCGTGCTGTGATAAGATTTCTGTCAGCAGCAGGCATTATATAGAAAAATAGAGGAAAGCTGTAGTTTTGGTGTATGTAATAAAGTTTCTGTGTGAAAGGCAGTATATGTTACGATCCTCAAAAATCAGTTTGAAAGCTGTTGACAGGAAAGAATATTCAGTCTCTTACCTGGTCAATAATTCCAAGAATTTCTTCAATAAAAAAGAAGCAAATAGTTCCAGTGTTAGTCGGACCTCTCACTTTAATCTCAACATATTCAGCTTGGTCCGCGTCTATGCTTTCTAAGGTGATGAGACTCTCAATGAGACCTGAACACAGTTTGGAACCATGGAACCACTGATATAGGTCGCTGTCTGAATCACAGTAACTGACTACTGTACGTCGTAATTCCACCTACAAAAAATAGTATTAGTGGATTTTATACTAGGGAAAAAGCTATTATGGTTGCATCTCATGATAGGAACTTACATAATGAAGTGTCTCATAATTCTGCTCTAAATTTTGAACAAATGAATAAAAAAAACCCTGTTTGAGAAACTTTATAAAATTGAAGAAATTAACTTTTGGCATCTTTTATCTTACTGGGTTTTTAGGGGCAACTAACAAAATTTTTAAATGGATCACCTGTTGAAATTTAAAAACAACCCAAGACAATTTCCTTCTGTTCAGTCGTCATGTATGACATTCATAATTTTTTTTTTAACGCAGTCAATACTTTCTACTTCTTAACCTTTTGAGTGCCACAATAAAATTTTCATAACTGGAAAATTCGGTAACACATCTAAAATGCACTGACTCACCCAAAAATGCCACAGGTATAAATGGTTTTTTGGAGAACTTTGTTATAAACACGCCACAGATTAAATTGTATACAAGATATCTTAACAAATTTAGTGTCAAAATGTTCAGTGTACCTAGGCTACAATAATATTTGTAAATAAGTTGGATTCTATATATATATATATAAAAAAAAAAATTATTAAAAATCAAACTTTAGATAATATAGAAAAAAATATTTTTTAAATTTTTTTTTTTACCTCACAAACCAAAAATATTTTACCTATGGGAAGTGTGCTATTTTCTATCTATATACTGTTTTCTATAAGTGACCAAATTTTTAAATTATTTGGTTGAAAACCAAAGTCAAAAAAACTTTTATCTCAGAACTAACCTAACCTAGGCCTATTTTGTTTACCAGATGTACTAGGTTGATCTAAGTTTAAATCAATATCACTATCACTAAACTGATTGTCACTATCACTAAACTGATTGTCACTATCACTTTCTGGTTGATATAACGGGTCTAGATCACTGTCATCCCCAAATAAATGTAACAAATCATCTTCAGAGGCTAAAGAGTCATCTGGCTACTTCTTAGGTTTTCTTCCGCCATTTCAAAGCAATATATTATTCCAAAATACTACTTTAAACTTGTAATAACTAAAATAATAACCTTCAACAAACAAATAATAAAATAAAACGAACAACAAACTGCAAAAAAACTGATGACTGTAGCGAGATAATAATATTATCCCACAAGGACAATATCAGTACACTTCTAACCTGCAAGTGAAAATGACAACAGCTGATTTTGTGCATCTGTGATTGTTGTCATCTGTTTAGTTAGCCAAAACAAAATTTTTTCCACCAATGAATATCACTGGATATACCACAAAGTATTTTAAAACACCGAAATACTATATAGCAGATTACAAATAAATAAATTAAACTACGAAATACGCAGAGGCAATGGATCGTCACCGTGGCACTTCTAGCACGAAAAAATGGTGACAATAGATCGTCACCGTGGCACTCAAAGGGTTAAATATTTAGACACTTATATTATTTATATCATATTTTAATGCTACACTTAATAACATATTTATTTATATTACATCAATCAATATTTTCATTATTGTATTTTAATTAATTAATTATTATTTAATGTTTTTATTGTACGAGTTTTGTTTTCTGTTTGGTTAAGCTTTGTTGAACAATTTATTATACAATATTTTATTATTGCATTTTACTTCATCACATACACAAAGAGAATGTTATGTGATAGGTAAAAAAAATCAATGTCAAGATATTGAGGTCCCCTGATTACAAAAAAGTGGTTTTTGCAATAATGTCTGTCTGTCGTATGTGTAATGCTCTACAGTCCAAACGATTGGACCAAATTTAATCAAATTTTGGTTTGAGGGCTTATTTTGGCATATTTCTGGAAGTATCTTTTACTTTTTGAGAACTCCCAATTTGGTATGGATAGCTGCCATAAGAAAAAATACAAAATTATTTTCTCAAAATCAGCTGTAACAATTTTGTTCAAATGTGCCTCTAAGGATCCAAACAAAACATACTGATCACAAGCTCTGAAAAAAAAATACAGATCGTGTGTTAACAATTAAAAACAAAAAACTGCTCTTGTAGCTGTTATAAAACGTGTAGTTTCTTAAAATCAGAGCTACCAATTTTGTTCAAATTTTAGTAAAAAGATTAATGACCCAATCCAACCAAATGACCCATCAAAATTGTTAGTTCATTAATTATCAAAAGTGAAAATGAATTACAGACGCCTTCTATTTATATATTTAAATAAAGGCCTACACTTAATTTGCTTGTATCATAAATATGTTCTCAAAGTAAATCATATTTGATTAAAATCGAGCTTTTAATGGCAGAGATTGTGGTTAATTGTTTTTAAAGATATGGCCAAAATATGCCCACATAACAAATTTGATGATAGGAGTCCATGTATTTGGGGTGTGAGAGCACTGAACATATGACAGACAGACATCATCGAAAAACTCATTCAAAATTTATGAGAGGAACTTTTACACAAGTGGTACAATTCAGTACACCTATGAATGGGTTGAATTTTATGACAGTGCTTGGTAAGTTCCATAATGGCAGTTATAATTATATAATTATTCCTGGATAAAATTTTACTTGTATTCGAGGAAAGACTGAATGTAACAGATGCAGAGTTCCTTGTGGAGAATGTAGCCTGACTCCGCCGTAACAACCGTCTCTTACATATCTTGGATCGTTTTCATCCCAGAGTCCTTCGAGAGTCTCGACTAGGTTATAACAGGGAAATTCATACTCCAGTTCACCATCGTTCTCACACTGTAACATGTCAACTTTTATAAAGCTATAATAACTTTAAAATTATAAAGTAGTTGTTAAATTATTACATACATATGGTACTAACATAAGATTAGGATTTTAGATAAGTTAGTTGAAATAAAATAGATTCCGTTTTGGGACCCTTGTTCTTTTTGATAATGATCTGGCAAGTAACTTAAATTGCACCTGCTATCTATATGTTGTGACATGCTCACAATCAAGATTGGTAATCTGGAGGAATCATGAGCAAGTCACTCTACCGTTAGCCAATCCATGACAAAGCATGAAGTGAGATTCATTCATCTCTTACCATTCAGCACTGCAAGATAATGGCTGCCTTTTGCACTCCAGCCGTAATTTGAATTTTCCACAGTGTGATCTAAATTTTAGTAGAACCAGTGTTCTGGTTGAGTAAAATTCAATGAGAAGTGGCCACAAGGTTTTCCCGGGAGCTGTAACATTGAGCCAATATGTGTTAGATTCGAATTTTTTTGGTTATACAGTGCAAAAGGGGCTAAATACCATGGATTAGGTTTCACTGTGTGTCTAGTAATATTTGGTAGTTAAGATGCCTAATTATTAATCATCAAGTTGGTTTTCTGTGTGTTGGTTGGTTAGACATTGTTATTAGGGTCATTCATTAAATATTCGGTGTTGAGCGATTTATGGACAATTGACAAACTGTTCAGCTATACCACTAAATAAAAAATACACAAGTGGCCATTACTTGTCATGTAAGAATAAACTTTGTGTCCTTGAAAACACAGTGAGAGATACTGATGAATAGTTTAGTGCCAACAACTTCTTGTAAAATATTAAATTATTAAATAATTATATTAGATTATTTTTTTCTTACTTACTGCTCACAGTTATTCTTCTATTTATCAGGCTTTATAAAACCTTATTTAAAATTTGTTTCTTGCTTTGATCAAAGCACGTCAGTTGGTAATCGAAATTAAACCTAAACGAAACATACCGGATGTTTCAGACCACATGGACACTATCTGTAGCGCCTAAACGAAACCAGATAAAAATTTCCTTCCAATTAGAAACCTCCCTTTTCGACCCCAAAGAATTCAGGAAAAATATTTTCGACGCTCCTCAATGACCCAAAAGGCACTTTTGGGGGGCAGGGTGGTGTTTTTGGAAAATTTTCAAATAGGACATAGTTCGTGTGATACCTCATTTTAAAGGACTCTCTTTTCTGAACATTTTAGAGCAAAAAAATTTTTGTTATCATTTCATTACTGTACAGGGTGTGACGAAATATATATTTTTTTTTTAGTTTTTAGCGGGAAATGTGACTGCCAGCTCCCTAACAAAGATAGGGCAACCAATTTTTTCCCCTAGTTTTACAAGAACACACCCTTTCAGGAGATATGGGGTAGTATGGACTTCTATGTAGTTTTCAAATTTTTAATACATTTCAAACTTTAATAACTTTTATAGAGCAAAAAGTAAAAAAAAAAAATCAAATAGCAACATAGATTGAAAATTGTACCATTTGAGAGACCTTTTGAAAACAAACATTTTTTGTATTGAAAGTTTGGTTCTATCTTGCACAATTGAATAATTGAAAAAAAAAATGGCATTTTATTGGTTGAAAGCTGTAGCATTTTTGCGTAAATTTAAACTAGTTGATATTGCTGAAACATTAACTTACTTGAAAGTTAGCTTCGTTTAAGATGCTCAAAGTGACCACCGTTGTTTTCTAAACACGTTTCAAGCCGCGTTGAGAACGAGCACACTGCATTCGCCACATCCTCAACACAACCGCACTGCTTTGCTAATACGTTGCATCATGTCCTCTCATGTTGTAGGTCTTATTGTGTAGACAATATCCTTTACTCATCCCCAGAAATAATAATCCAAACAAGTAAGTCACATCCACTGCGGTCCTTAAGTGTTGAGGAAGTGGCGAATGCAGTGAGGAGAGGGGGCGGGCGTGGCCGATCGGCAGGAGAGGGTGTCTCGAGTCACATTGCTACACGTTAGTGTGCGACCTTTTTTTTCTGTGAGTGGATCAGTTCGTCCGTGAGAATTTTTTGTAAAAGACCTTTTTCCATTTCGACGAAAATGTAAAACGGCTGACTGTCGGGAGCAACGTGTGACTGTGAAATTTTGTTTCCTGTTGGGAAAAACTCCCGCGGAAACTCTTGCAATGTTTAAAATAGCTTATGGGGCTACTAGAACTGACGACAATGTTGAGAAAGTCAACACTGGTTCGTGAATATAGTCGTCGAACCATTGATCAATTAGTTGCGATATCTGGATTGAGTTGGAGTACAATCCAGAGGATTTTTGCATGAGAAGAATTGCAGCCAAACTTGTTCCACGCCTTCTCACAAACGAGCAAAGGGAGCGCCGACTTCATGCCTGCTTCGAAGCCTGTCTGTGAAGCAGTTTTTGATGAAAAATGGTATGACACTGATTGCTCACCCCCCCCCCCCTCATTCACTGGATCTCGCTCCCTGCGACTTTTTTTTTGTTCTCCCGACTCAAAAGGGATATGAAAGGTAAACGTTTTGAGACTGTGGAAGAGGTGAAACAAAAATTATATTAAAGGATTAGCTCTAAAAGAGGTTACATATTTTGCTGATAGTTAATCCTTTGTACATTCCAGGTGGGTTTTTCTACATGTCATAAAAAAATATTAATATATAAAATAGTAAGGATGATTGTTGCTCGGTCGTTTCTATTTGTACTTGATTTACCTGTTACATGTAGACCTTGAAAGTGACACTTCTTTACTGTCATGCATTGATCTTTAGATGAACCTTCTAACCTAACATTATTAGAACAACCTACAAAAATACTACTAGACACAATTTCCCATGTTGTTGTTCACAAGTACTCAACCACAGACAACACTACAGACATGGACAAGCCCTCCACAATTTACCAATTCCCCACCAGAAACATATACAAAAACTCCTTGTCACAAACACTCAATCATTCGAAGAATTACACTCTCTAAACAGTCAAACACACAAACTAAAACAATCACAAAAATATCTACCAGGCTTAAACGTAACTCCAAATAAAGATGTTACTCCCAATAAACAATTGATTCCATTTAAACAGCTTTATTTTGACCGGGCGAAAAATCCAAACTCAAAAAGAAAAATTCCCTACTATGGTGACCTCTCAGCTCTGGCGAGATTACCACATTAACTTTTGTAGACCAGCCGTGGGATAATTCGACCGGAGTCAAACATGCCAAAAGGACCAGCCATATGTAAAGCCGCTGATTGTAATATATGTTTAGATGGACCTACTGACGATAAATCAGATGGTGAAATCTTTTTTTTAACACTAAATTTACATGCCCAATATTATGAAATTATTTTCTGGTATAATATAGTTTATGAAAAACCATATTTATGCTTTTACAAAATATGCACTCTAATGTAATATAATTTTAGACATCATTACTGTGGCAGTGTTGTCAGCTGTGACAATTTGAGCAGTAAAATATAGCAAAATATAGCTGTGGATTGTTTTAGTTATGTTGAAGTGTTGAGTTGAATTGTTGTTGTTTGGTTATGTATGTTTTAATGAATACTTGGTAGTTTGGTTGAATAGCTTTTTTCTAAACAATTAAATATAAAATGACAAAGGGAATGTTGAGGGGTAGTGAAGTAAATAGGGAATTGGAATCTGAGAATTCCATTGATCTTTTTGGAGACGATAGTGACATTGATCCCACATTTCATCCTGAAGAACCTTCATTTCAAAATCATTTCTTTCAAATTGGAACAAAAGTATGGAAATGTCAGAGGATAGTGATGATGAAGCAAATGATGTAAGTAGCCCTAATTGAAAGTAGGCCACCTAAGCAAACTAGGCCTATGCCAGCAAATAGGCCTAGATCTATAAACAAGCAAATTATTTGTGACTCGTCAGATGAATTTTGTAAATAGATGATGGGAATAGTAATGATATAAATAGAACTGAAAATATACGAAATTGGGAAAAAATCAATAAAAATACAGGAACTACATAGTTTTTCATTTCTAGAGTATAGCCATAGCAATCAGAGTCAGGACAAAAAAACCTCCTTTAGAGCTATAAAACAAATTAGAATTCAAAACGGGGCACTGGATTTTAGTGAACTACAATACTTTGAACAATTAAAGTAAATCTTTTAAGAGGCAAATTTTAAGTTTGGATTCCGCCATGGCAAAAATAAAGTATGTTGTTTTATATTTTTGTATATAGGGTATGGTCAAAAGAGTACTAAATATGTCTGGCCTGAGAAAGAGGATATTGACTCAATGGTTCCTGTAAATGACATTTTGAAAATTGTAGAACCCACTTTTGATAGAGGGGTAATTTTTTCTTTTCAGAATAAGATTCACTCACTACCTTATTTGGCCTACCATTTTAGTTAACCTTGTTTGTTGGCAGAAACATCTTTTGAGTTAAGCCTACAATATTAAAATTTTAGTAACATAAGTTTTATTGAAATTGTAATTTTAGTTACTAAATTTTTTTTATATTAGCATGTTTTTATACAGTTACAAAATTTCAAATTTTCTAATTTTATTTGTTTTAATTTGAGTTAGGTTACTAAAAGTTAAATTTTGTTTTAAAATTCCTACAATGTTGAAGTTCCTATAGTGTAAAGTTCATACAATGTCTCTTATTAATTTTAAGCTACTTTTTTTTAATTGTAAATGACCTCTGACTCATGTATTTTGTGTAATGTGCTCATGTTGTATCGATTTAATTTGTCAAGTATTTTTTATTTTTTTAATATAATTTTTACTTATTACTATTATTAATTTATAAGCAAAATATTTATAATTGCACAGTGGTTAATATTGTTAATAATGATGACTAATAATTATAAGTTTATTTGATTTAAAAAAAAATTTTTTTATGGTAATTAAAGTAAATTGTAAAGTTCTTTTTTAGTTTAAGTCTTTTTTAATGTGATTTTATTAAAGATACTTCTTTTAAAAATTTGATTTGACATAAGATGTCCATTTCTTTGTTTGTGTTTGTTAATTCAATTCTGTTGTTTTTTTAAAATTATATTTTTTTACAACATGGTTAAGAAATTCTTTGCTGAAAGAAAAAAAATTAATATAACTTAAATTTCGCCATTAAAATGTTTTCTTTATTATCACCAATTTATTTATTAATGAGTAACTACTAGATCAATTTATATTTAATTATATGTAATTATTATTAACCTTATTTCAAATTTGTTTGTTATAACAATTTTTTTTCATTATTTTTTTTATAAACTAAAGCTCATCTATGATTGAGCCTTTTGTACCTTTGCTAGTGTCAAATTGCTTTTATGAATTTTGGTTAAACTCCACTTTTGTTATCAACTAAGGTATTTAGAAGGTTTTGCAAACAATTGAGATTTGTTTACTACAAATAGAAACTAATTTTACAAGTAAATTTGTGTAACTAGTTGATCACAGATCACAGTTACCTGTTCTGTCTCATTAAAATCAATTTAATTTTGCTGTTTTTGCATTCTCATAAGAAGAATTCACATAAATTATACAGTTAAACATGGTTCTTTTTGAATAAGTTGCTTTATTTCATTTTACAGAAGGTTTTGATTAATACATAACCGAATACAAGCCGGTATTAGGAGTTGTACACACAAGAAATAGAATACAGGGTAACGGTTTTATGTAAATTGTACAACTATAACAATTCTTCTTAAAAATAATGAATTATTATTGTTTTTATATAGTTATATTATATATAATTCAACAGAGCCTAAATATGTTCATTAAAAAACTCATTAGTGCCCACTTAACCTATAGAGAATGGGATGGTCTCATTGGAAAGTTTAGGTTTCGAGGATCAATAGTGTATATATAGAATGTGATTGTGTGACCTAATCTAGTCACAAGGGGAATTTTGCAGGGTTTTTGAAATGGTTTTTGGTGAACACCCTATTAATGACTAGTTCGGGAGTTCTACCGGGCCAACATTCATGCAGTTTGTTTAAAATGTAGGAAAATTTTGCCATTATTTGCAAAACATTATGAATTGTCAATTCTATTTTATTTTTTTTTAAACACACATTATCAGCCCTATTCTGACATCAGTAACAAATCACACCATAGTAACTATTAATGCATTTTTGGTATATTGGACCTAATCAGCTGCTTTAAATATGCATTGTTATCTTGGTTGCTATGGTAACTAAAACCACAAAATTAGGTTTAAAATCATTTACAAACTGTTTAACACGTTAGCTGCCAGCGGCCTATTTTCGAATTTTCGGCGTAATGCCAACTTTTACTGTTAATTATTTTTTGATATTATTACTTTAATTGTGTTTATAATACACTAATACAACAAGATATACTTTAAACTGTTAAAATAAATTGTTTAAAAATTTGTTACCTATCAGGTCGGCCGCGATTTTTTTCAACGAATATTGATTGACAAAAAAACTTGCCGACCCGATTGCTCGCACGTTCATACTGGCGTATATTTCATTTTAGAGGTTGGGGTCAACTCTCAGAGTAAGAATAAACATCTCTACTCCATTATGACCTTCAGGGAAAAGATTGTGTACGCACTACTAGGGATACAAAATGGACAAATCAAGCCAGTAAAACATGTTGGACATCACCACTTGTCTGAAACGACAGTATTTGTAGGCGAGGGTAAAAACAAAAGGAGAGCCCGGAAGAACTGTAAAGTATGCTATTCAAGAGCTTCACAAACTGGAGACCGAAAAACAACTAAGCACCTCAAGAAGATCACTACATTTTGTGAAATGTGTCCTGGGAAACCATTTCTTTGCAAAGATTGTTTTAAGAACTTGCATAAATAGGCAAGATCCTTGTGAACTCTGGTAGTTTTTCTGTAAGGTTGTATTTTTTCACATTTTGTGCTTTGTTTTCTCCGATGTGACTTGAAATTTTCTTGACAAAACAACTGTTACTGCTTTTTGTAGCAAATAATGTAATGTTAACTGTCCTAACTTCATTTCATTTGAAAGTATTTTTTAGCATAGGCATATAACGTGTTGCCAAATTAAAAAAATATTCGGACAATATACGGTTTTATATTTATTACATTCCTAACAAAAACATTAAAATTAGATTCAAGTTTTATTCATATTTCAGCACTAAAAATAATGTAAAACTTAAAAAAAAAATCTACCGACCCGATCGGTCGGCAAAATATCGCCTATTAGCAGACGATATATAACTGAAATAAAAAAAATGTGTAGACGAAATTAACATTCAATAACATTTTTAGTATTGTTTTCTCATATTATAATTCTTTAAGAAGTTCCCAAAGACCACTGATAAACGTCACGGATTGATTTACTTAAGTCCTATAAAATCCCGCAGCCGACTCGATCGGGTCGGTCGATGTTTCCAACAAGACGAGCTGTGCCGACCCGATCCGTAATAGTAATGTTAAAGTATACATTACTATTTGGTTGCTATGAAAACTAAATTTGTAAGTTAAATCACGAAACATTTTCTAAATTGTTTCACATTGGTCTATGCTAGGTCTAGCCAATCTTTGTGTGGTAAGAAATTCCTCCAACCTATAGAGATGGGGTTATAGCCGATCACAAAAGATTTTTTATTTTTACTTCGTTTTTAATATTTTACTATCACTATGAACTAAAATAATTGGTAAACTTTAAAATTTTTCTTGTTTCATAACTTCAAGATAATTTGTTTTTCTAGGCATAAAAACAGTAACTTTTTCTCTTAGTGTGCCGATAATTGGTACATTTACCTTAAGTATGATTTTTTTTTGTCAGTCAAGTAAACTTATTATTTTATAAGTTATAATAATCAAGAGCGACTTGGCTACTAAGTTTAATAAAGATACCTGAATACAGAGTTGTAGGGTTTCCAGGACTTGTAACATAGCCATTGCATCAACTTGCGGGAAAGCAGCTTGGAAGTCATCCACAGTGTAACACCCAGTGATAAAAGCATGTGCTACAAAGTCTATTGATAACAACTGACCAATCACTTGTCCACAAAGCCAACTAGGAGTAACAACAAGCAGATCAGGATGAAGGCACGATTTCAAGTATACTACCTGTCAACAGATGTCAATATTAGCCAAATTTAGTAGTATGGAAAATCATCTCAATGTTTATTTATTTTTATATTTATATTTTATATATTTATCAATTTATAATATGGGCAATATTAATATTTCGTTAACAAATGATCCTATGGAAAACTTTAATGTTTTTTTAGTTTTAAGGGGGAAAACCATTTCGGTCATTATCGCCTTCAAAAATTTGGCAAGAAGGTGCTTTACCTTAAAATCTTAGAAATAAAACATTAAAAACAAAAACTAGATAAAAAACAAATTAATCAACACCATTATATATTACAAGGGTGTAAAATGGCCCTGCAACAAGTTAACAATTACAATCTACAATAAATTATAATTAACAACAGTTAAAACAAATATTACAAGGCTGTAAAAGGGTCATGCAATGAGTTATGAAAGATACAATTTTAACAACAACAAAAATTTAACTATACAAAACAAAATATGACACAGCAGTAAAGAGGCTCTGCAATAATCAAATTGAAAAATTGATTTTAAATTTTATCAAAAATTGTCAGACGACACAAAAAGGACAATACCCAATCAAGGATCTGAGCATTATCCCCCAACATCGCCTGAATAGAATTGTGTATTGTAAGGTACAGCGCTAGACAGTGGGCATACTGGATATGCGATCGTTTTTAATGTGTGACGTAATATGTGTATTTATTTTAGATGCATGTGAAACTATGTGCTTAAGTGTTAAGTGTTCATGACAACGGAGTGACTCCTCCTGAAAACTTGATAATGGCAGAATAGCCGAAACGGCCGTCGTTTAAATAACGTTAATCTGGACTATTGGTGACGGTAAGTTTCCTATTATATTAATTTATAACAATAGTCGGTATGGCAAAAAACATAAATTGTGATAATTTATGTATTGTGAGTGTTTGACTGGGGACTGCGAGGGACGCCAACCCCACTCTTATTAATTCCAGCTAGTCTGAACTCCTGCGGGAGATAACAAATATAAGTAACCACAGCAGACACATCAACATCCATTCCATTCATCTAATGTAACGGTATGGTACACCATCTCAAATCATAGGTCCATACTTCTTTGAAGACGATAGTGGACAAACAGTAATTGTTACAGCCAATCGTTATAGTAACATGCTGGGAATTTTACAACCATGATTTGAAGTATAGGAGAATTTTTAACAATTAAGGTTCCAAAAAGATGTCATTACAAGCCACACTGCTTGACAGCGTATGACCACTTTACATGTCACATTTCCCAGCCGTGATATCTCCTGTTTTGGCAATATTTCGTGGCCAGCTCTCTCAGCCAAAGATTTTTTCTATGGGGATATCTTAAAAGTTAAGTTTTTCCACCAGATCTCACACCATAGATGAAGGAGAGAATTCAATGAAATTAACGACATCACACTTCAAAAGTTATGGACAATTTTGTGCATCGTCTCCAAGAGTGCATCAGAATGGAAGGACATTTGTTGAATACAATTTTTAAGTCAAAGGTGAAATAATCTCCAAATTTATTATTTCAAATCATGTTTATAACATTAGTGTCAATTTGTAAAATAAAGACCTATTACATTTTCTAATGTAACAGTCCTTTTTGACAGACTCTTACAACAAAAAAGTCTTACAACACTTCACATGCACTGCACCGTCTCATTCAACGCATTCACACCAAAGTATTATAAAATCTACTAATATTATATTCACCTATTAAAAATTCTTTAAGTAGATATTTGTACCTATTTTTATACATAAATGACTTATTTTATCAAGGCACGAGGAAGATATGAGTAAAATTTATTAAAAGTTGTTAACCTATAAGAGACCACTGATACACTTAAATTTGTTTTATTCCTTAATTGGATACAAACATACGACATAATTAATATGCTCAAAATTTGTGCAACATATAAAATATCTTTACAAGATTATGGCAGAGTTTTCTCACTACTGCCAATTGTTTGCAATATTATAAAAAACATTATTTTTTAGTAAACTATGTAAGTTTCTAAATAAATTCAAACTCCTTTCTAGCTGCCAACATGGCTTTAGGAATGGAAAGTCAACAATAGATGCTATAGTGAAGCTTATCACATTTATAATTGAAGGCTTTGACAATAGAGAATAGGTTCTTATTATCTTCCTTGACATTAGTAAAACATTTGATTGTGTAGATTTTCAAATTCTTTTGGACATAAATCCTTAGAATCGATTGAATCACATATGATAAACAGGATTCAGCAAGTTGAGGTTGCTGGAATTTGTACAAAGGTTTGATTTATAATTTGGAGTCTTTCAGGATTCAATTATGGGGTCGGTATTATTTTTATTTACATAAATGACTTTCAGTCACTGCAAATGTTAATAAGGTAATTCAGTTTCCTGATGACACAAATCTTACTTTTCGGAGGAAAATCAAATCGGAGATTAGGAAGAGATGTTATGTACAGGTTAATATAGAAAGTCAATACTTTAATGAAAATAATCTAAATATCAACCCCAAAAAGACCCATAATTACTATGTATTCTTTAGCAGAGGCCCCAAGTCTCTCAGTGTACATCCTAACATGTAATACTAGAGGATATTAAGTCTTCTTCATTTTTGGGTTTGACTATTTACAGTGGACTATCTTAGGTGAATCATCTTATATTTTTTTAATTCGTTAAGGAATTTCTTCAACAGTCGCATATTTCTTTACTATACAGAGATTTGAATTATTGATGTGCCAGAACCTACAAATTTGCCGAAAATTATTCATTTTTCTCGGAAACACTTATTTTGTAATAAATTTATCATTTAAATAACATCACTGTTATGGGTAAATAACATGTTTCTAAAACAAATGATAAATTCTCAAATGTTCTATTAAAAAAAAAAAAAAAAAAAAAAAAAAATTGAAAATTTTGTAACAGCTGTTTAAAATAATTTTTAGATTAACTTAAATTTAAATAACATGCTTGTTATGGGTAACATTTTTCACAACAAAACTAATTTGAAACAGCTGTTATAAATTCTCAAATATGTTTTTAATTTGTTGTTTTGTTTGAGAATTTATAACAGCTGTTTTAAGTTATTTTTAGGTTAACTTATATAGGCCATACTTCATTTGTGTGGATTCACTTTGTGTTGTGATTGATTGCTTACATTTCACAAAACTACATAGTATATGACTTATTGTTAATGTGTGACAATTGGGTCTGAATATTTTATCTTACAAAAGTTACGACTTACTGTACATACTGTATAATGTTTACTTTATTTATAATTTATTGCTTACATCTCCCAAATGTTAACATTTTATGTCTTATAGTTATTCAAAACTGTTAAAATTCTTAACTGAAAACAACTAGTATTTATTGATAACCTGTATCATAAAAATAAATTCAAGAGTGTTTTTGGTCTAGAATTTGTCCAAATATTGTAACTCTCATGTATTGAAGTTAGCATATTATGGTCTACTACATTCCCATAAAAATTACGGGATTATTTTAAGGGGTAATTATAATAACCCTCATTTATATTATTAAAACATTTTGAAACTTTAAGCTTTATTGCTGCTTTATTTTATCCTTATCTATAAAAGACTTCCTGCTTAAGCTGGAATTACTCTATATAATGGATTTCAAAGTCTAAAAAAGATATAGATAGTTTAAATGAATTTAAAGCTAATTTGAAATATTTGTAGTTTATGGATATTGATTCAATGGGTGAATTTTGTTTGTGAATGGAGATATAAAAATATAAATAGAACAATGCACTTATTGTATCTAATAAATGTTGATTTATTTTAATTATATTTGAGACTCAGTGGCTCATTTTAGAAAGTAGGGGTTTGGTAATTTCAAAGGATATAACTGGATCTACACATTTTGTCATGTAGTCTTCGGTTAAACCTATCTCTTTCATTTTTCCTATTAGGTCTCTCTTAATCAACTCTTGTTCTTTTCCAACCATGGTGGTATTAAGAGTATTGACAGGTCTTTATTTTAAACTCTTTTCTTCATTTTTTTTATAAGGCAATGAAAAAAGAAAAAAGAAAAAAATATATTTGTAATAACAGTATTTTATTTTATTTAGTTTTGGAGTTTGAATAGAAGTAAAATATTTATGCTAAAGACCGTAGGTGCTTGGTGGTATTCAATTTAAAATTAAAACAAACACTTTTTAGTATAAACCACAACTTTATTTAAAATTTGTAATAATTAAATGTAAGGGGTTTGTATTTATTTTATTTTAATTAAGAAAAAAGTAAAGTTAGTAATGAACTAAGTTAAAATGCTCAGCTAATGGGCGCCAGATGATTTCTCATCAATTTAGAAAAGTGAAGTTAATTATTAAAATATATCTCAGGGTCTAAGTTCTTTTAAAAGTGTACTCAACAGTGGATCTCCAGGTAAAATGAATAAATCTTGCTTATGCTGAAACTTAACATGGATTTATTGAAACAAAGAATTAGTACATTTACAAATTATCATATTAAATCTCATAGATTTTCTAAATTGTACATCCTACTTTAATTATTATATATTACCTTTTAAGAAGGTCAAAATCTTGAATTTACTTAATTGTTGCAACTTAGAAAATTATTTATTAAAATAAACAGATTAGAGTTATCTGTTTGTATTATATTGAAATTACTTTATCTAAAAAAAAAAAAATATGTGTCAATAGACATTTCTTATTCTCAAAACAAAAAATAATTATTTAAAAAGTATTAAATTTATAAAACTAGTACATTGAATATAATAAATTTTACATGGTTAAACAGTATTTGAGTTTAAGTGTTAATTAACACTGGTTACCAGTCCTTTGTTGAAAGATAGTTTATTCAGTTACGATCGATGCAGTGTCTTAGATTTGATGAAACTTCCGCCATTATGTGCACGTGGTGAGCTATCCGCCGGGATTATATCCGTCATGCTTTTCGAGCATTCCATTTCACTCGAATGAAGTTCGTATTTAAATTGTTTATTAATTTTTTGTCCATTAAACACCTCATGATTGTTCACGCTCACAAGACATAACCCGCTTTCACCATTTTAGTGTACTTAGGCACAAAACGCATTGTTGTCTTTTGTATAAAAAATACGATTGTCTCTGATCTCTATTTTCAAATAACACACTATTATCACCAAACTGTTCTAAGACTCTGAACTAAATTTTTTATCAAAGTTTCATTATTTAACAAGTCCAACTCACTCAACCGTTCCCTTCAGACTACTCACAAAAGACTTTTTTAAACACATCCTATCACATCAGCTCTCCCTCTAAGACTCTTTTTAAACACATCTTTCCTCTCCAGACGCCTTACTAAGACTGCTCCAACAAGACTGAGGCAAGCCACGCTTTCTTCTTGCTTGGAAGACGCTCCCGCAAAGCATTATGGGAAAGAGGGGTATTGTCCATTGCATTTACGCGCACCTTGACAACACTTTGTCTATATTTTTTAACAAAACACTACCTAATCTATTATTTCTAATTATAACTAACATTCTATACATCATTTTATTTATATTTGGAAACCTATATCTTAATTTAATATTTCCTTATTTTAATGTGTACGATGAGTCATGCTTTCGACTTATAATTCCCCCTCCCAAATTAACTCTAAACGTTTCCCGGTTACTTTAAATATTCAAATTAAATTGACCATTTTTAGGTATTACAAATTTACCGACCATGGTTTCGCTAGTTACAGTATTGTCAAGGTAATTTACATGTTTACAATGCTGGAACTTGAGAAATCATGGTCAGTAAATTTTAAATAAAGTTGTGGTTTATACTAAAAAGTGTTTGTTTTAATTATTAGTAGTAAAATACTAATATTTTATTATTTAATTGATATTATTTATGATTATTATTATTGTATTAGAATTTGAGATGTTTGTATTAGTTTTACTGTGTGTAGTTATATATTTTAATTATATTTTAGTAGCCTAGTATTTATGTTTTGACACTTGTTAGCAAAAATTGTTTGTCAACAAGAAAATATGAATGAAATCCTTACCTCTCCCATATGTTGCAGTTGTGTTAGAAGTTCTCTGAAATGATCTTCACTTGCAAGAGGATTTATTTCAGATCTTATTGTTTCTACAAAGGCTTCCCAAGAGACGACAGGAAAGCTCAGAGCAGATTTACGTAGAGAAGGAAGCCAAGCAAGTACAGCTTCACAGAATCCTGTCATCTGTGGCACATCCTGTACAAGCAATATCCAATCTGTGATTATTATGTAGAAGATTCACATCTATAGTATATGTTTATAGAAAACACATTCAAAAAGAAACTAAATGTTCCCAAGTTACGTTTCTTAATTTCACAATGTAGTTTGTACTTTATATCCAAGTTTTTGAAAACTGTTATCTAAGCTTTGTATAGGATTTGACAAAACTTCATTGTCATGTATAGGATGTGATAAAACTTCATGCCCATATATAGGATGTTTATAAAACATTGGAAAACAAATAATTCTGTTAAAATATTTAGTTATTCATTACCCCTTTAAACGTCATTGACATGATTTCACATATAGGTAAGATATGGTCGAACTGGCATTGATGGAGTATCACACAAATTTACGTAATATTTGTAAAAAAGTAGTGGGTAAAACTAACATTACTCTATAGGAAAGAATTAAATTTATTGTCCTTGTATGCCTCCTCTATGTTTTGAGACAATTGTAGCTACTTGCAATATTTGCAAAATAGTTTGAGCTCAGACCTTCCTACCTGCAAACGGCATTGACAGGCTCTTGAGCTCAGTGCTTCCTGTGCTTCAGTGTAGTTTATTGTGTCTCTATTATTTACAGTTGACTCATATTCAATGCTGCATTGTTTCTAGTTTTATAATCAAACAGTGTCCTCAAGAAAGATAAAAAATGGGTACACTGCATTGTTTGTACAAAATAAGGGCTTTGCCAAGACGCGATACTTGTCCAAAACCTGCACAAGAAACATCCCTGAAGATGGTTTTTTTAGGATTATCACATTAAAACCAATTACCAATTTGAAACATATATATCAATTCAATTAATTACATAGTTTTATTTCAATGTAATAATGTATCATGTTATAGTAAAATTATTATTATGTTTTAGTTATAAATTGTAATAGACCATATTTATCATGATTTTTTGAAGGCATACTCTGTAAAAATTCAGTTCTTTGTCAAAATTAAACTATCACTTAAAAAATGTTTTTGTTTATTTTTTATCTTCCTTATGCCCTCTCTAGACAGCCTAGGAAAAACTCATCTTGAAGACAAAATATATTTTGGGTTTTTTGAACAGTAACGTAATTTCAAAATTCACAGATTTTAGCGTGATGCCTTATGAAAAATTTTCTTGTTTCATATAAAAATGATTGACAATGGTATATGAATAAAATTGAAATTTTATCAAAATTAATGAAGAAAAATTTTAAACTGTTGGTTATTATTACAAATTTTTCCTAATAACTGACATTGAAATTGAGCACTTTTAAGTGACAAATAGCAAAGTTGAATACAGAGAGTCCCTGAAATACATGCAGAAAATTAAAGAGTGGTTTCCTAAGTAACAAATATTCCAATAAAGTAATATCCAAAATACATCTATCTGTTAGTGTTATTTCTAAACAAAATAATAACTTTGGAAATAGGTAAAATTTTGAGTCCAGATTTGGTATACATGTTTTTATATAACATTTCGTCAATAAGTAAAAAACTAAAACTTTATTTTGTATGTTTTAAAAATGACCGCCATTTACAATGTTTTATAACGAATATGTTGAAAATCATTAACATTATAAAATACAATGTGTCCCATATAAAACACAATCCATTTCTCATATTAAATATTATTTAAACAGTGTCCCAGGAGGAAACCGGCGTATCCCATAGATGTATTCCTTGGAACAAAATAATGAAAAATTCATATAAACATAGGACTGGAAATGATTTGTTAACTGTCTGTCGGTCATTTTTTTCTTTTTCTATCTTTTTTTTTTCGAAAAATGTTAACTTAAAAAAATATTAATATTTCAAGTTGAAATTTGGTATACATATTTTGCATGTTACATTAATATCTTTAAAATTGTCAAAATCACACCAGTTTGAAATTTTATAAATTGAAAGTCTCTAAAACTACTAACAAAAAATATAAACAAGCACCATTTTGAAAATTTATAAGATAATGTTTTTGTTTGGTAAACCTGTAAAATTTTTTTAAACATAACATTTATTTATGTACGTTTAAATAAAACAGGCATGAGTAAGGTATTTATTATGTTTTATTATTACAAGAGTAAAACAAGTTACAATAAAAGATTCTATTATTGAATTGTGTACTCAATGAAAAGAGGACAAACAATTCTATCTTTATATCGTACACTAGACGTCCGTCTTCTAAGGGAGCACAGGTTTTTCATTATACACATGGGATTTTCAGCACTGCAAATCCTACTCTACTGACTGTTAATATAGCCGTCCAAATGGAACCACGCCTCATTAGATGAAAATAGCATGTACATAACATAAATCCCCTAACGCACAAATTGACGAAACCAATGATAATATTATAACCTTTTTTCATTGTCGAGATCAAGAAGTTGATGAGCTGTTTAATTTCAATATGGTCGCATGTATAACTGTTTTGTCACCCAATGAGTGGTTAATTGCAGATGACAAACATTTAATTTTGACAGGGCAGTTAATTAGAAATCATCTGTGTTTATTTTTACTACCAGAACCTGTCTTTCTGATTTTAGTAACTAATCTCCGTACTGATGTGTTATTAGTCTACCTTCGTACTTATGGTGAAAAAAATTATTCAACTTTAATCACTGATCACATACTGAACTATGACTTAATAATAAAGACTCCATAATAATATTTTCCTTTTGTGAAAATACCATCTTCTTATTAATTATGCAGTGAGTGTTTTGATCATTTTGTTATGCCTATTATATGTATTGTATTGAATTGGCATGATAATCAGATGTTGGATGAGTCCATTCCAGTAAATCGTAGCAGAGTAAAGTACGATATTAGAGTGAAGGCTGATTAATGGGTTACGTTTTGTATGAGATACCTTGCATTGCTCTTTTAATGGTAAGCATGATATAATAGTTTTGAATTTATTGTTAAGAAACAAGAATACTTTAAATACCAAGAATAAATTTGCTGTTTTAATAATCATTGATAAGCCTTTGATCTACTTACAATTTTATTACACACCTCTATAAAACAATTATAGTGATCGGTTGGTTCACTAAATATTAACCAATTGGTCAACATGGAACCACAATGCTTTGACAATTATAGTGACTTCACATATTATGCAGTTAAATATGTATCTTTTGTGTAAAATTCAGTTTTTTGTCCGCTATTTTGAAACGGTTGGAGATATGACCAAACTTTAAATTTAAAAAAATTGTTCAATTTTGAAAGTCCTTTAATTGGATATACCACATGACCTACATTGCTATTTGAAATTAATGAAATATGGTCTTTTTCAATAATCCAAAATTCTAAATGTTTTAAATGGTGAAAACTTATAAAAAATTGTTTATTGGTTGAAAGGGTATCTCGTCAGCAATGTTTGGTACAATTTTGGTGTTTGAGAATAACATTGATAGTGGTAGTAAATAAAATTGCAAAAGCCAAAATTTATTTATGTTTTGGCCGTGATCTTGAAACGGAACAAAGTAAGTCAAAGCTTTTGCCCCAATATGTTTACTTCTAAAAGTTATATAAAATTATGTATTATTTGAACTATGCTTACATATGAAATTTTGTCATGTATATACAGTGTAACAGGAAATTTATTTGTTGGTAGCCCTGAGTCATTGTTAGCGCTGAGTAACATATTGAAACCAACTCATCTTCCCATTTAGTTATCATGGATATCAATACTATCACAGCCAGACAATATCGATACTGTTTGACCTGTTGTTATAAGAAGCCCACATAGTTCAACCTGACGTCATACAGTGTCTTTACAGTTGCATAGTTTTTATTGTTTGAAGAATATTGGTTTAAGATTTACATTATCATGTATACATGTTGAAGATCATCAAAGAACTGAATTCCAATGATCAACAAATGCGACAATAATTCTGTGAACAAATGTTTGAAAAGATAAACAAGGACAATGAGTTAACAACTTGTGGATGTTGGATGAAGCCTGTTCCACCTTATTAGCTTTTTGTAAATAAACAAAAATTTTGTTTTTGAGCACACAATAAATCCTATTCAGCTAAACCAACATCAATTGCAAAACAAAGTTGTCATTTGGTGTGCTGCGTCATAATATGACTTTACATGCCAATATTTTTTTGAGGGTGTGAACAGTATGTCACTGTAGTGGTAACCTTTGTTGTACAAAAAGTACATAACAAATGTTTCCACAAATTATAGATAAGACCAGGTTTCAACAAGATAAATCAACATCACACATAATAGGAATATTAATAGCTGGTGTATATTGTTTCGCAACTGTATAATTTAGAGAAACTGTGACATTTCATGGCCTCCCAGATCCCCTGATCTGACATTGTATAATTTATTCTTGTAGGATCTCCTTAAAGCAAAGTGTATCACAGTCAACCTGTTACAACAGAAGAATTTGAAACTAAGATCCAAGAAGCAATTGCTGAAATTTCTGTCGAAATATTACTTTAAACCGAGGACAATTTCACTAAGAGACTGCTGCCCTTGTCAGCAAAACATGTAGCCAAATAATTTGAAAAAATGAAACTATTTCTGACTATTTTATACAGGTATATAATATAATGAAATTGTTTTTATTAATTTACAAATACAAGTTACTGTTTATAATTTTAAACTTCTTTTCAATGCTCCTACTCCACAGATGATTACAACAATCTAATCATATTAAAAAACATTTCCTTTACTTGCTGAGACTCCCAACATTTAAAGTTCTTTGTTTAGAAATTAAAGTGGGTTGGATGACTTTTAAACACCTATAAACATACATTTAGATAGGATAAGACTATCACAGAACAAAACTCATACTGTAATAATATACAAAACTAAACAAGTACGGCAGTACAGAATAGACATTTCAATTTCAAAACAAACTGTGTATTTACAAGTGTCATTTGAGAAGTGGTATAGCATGGCATGTCTACTCTGTTTCACAAATCTCAAAGCTTATGTGTATTGGAGGCCGGATGGTAGTGACAACTCTTGAACACAACCTATTACAAATGGACATGAAGCAACATGAGAAAACTCATTATATATACAATACAATGCAATTAATGTTTTTAAAACGAAAATCTCTATTTGCCTAATGAGTATAATTTTAAATTATCTTTCAGTGCTACGTAGAAGACTGTTCACTGGATTTTGTCATTGGATGATTACATTTCATTTCAATTTTTACAGCCGTCCACTAGTTACATTGTATGGCCACGTCATAACATTCTCAAGCATTTCAAAAGATTTTCTAATCAATTACATTTTTTTAAAAGCATATTCATTATAAAACAAACAAATAAAATCAACAATAACAAATAAATTTAATTACAAAACATTAAACATATTATACCATCAAATATTTATACAATCCAAACACCATAAAACAATATTAATTTATTTTCATTTTATGGACATGTGGGTTTAATAGCTTCTTGAAAATCTGTACGAATCAATTTGAGGTATTTAAGATTTTGAAAATTAAATTTTCTACATAATTAAAACATAATTAATTTCTTGTTATCTAATAAATGTCAAGTCTTTTCATTTAACTGTACCAAAATAACAATCGGTTTTATTTTTATTTCAGCAACATTTTAAAATAACAAATTAAAACAAGAAATAAATAGATTTATTTCTTTTTTTCAAGTGTGTATCTACACTGGTCCCAGAATTGGTGTATTCTAACGTTTCAACCTACAACCTGTGAAACATTTCAAGCATCGATCAACCAATTCTGAAATAAAAAACATTCCTTACAAAAAAGTTTAATGAGTAATGTTTAATTAATCCATATGTTAACCATCGTGCATGTTGGACTTTGATTTAATTTACATTATTTTCTAATGTAGTAGTAAGTCAGTTTGACTTTGTTTTTGTTTTTTAAAGATATAAAACAAAATCATAAATAAAAGGGTGGTGCTGCTAGCAATCTTTCAGCTCTCGGTCCTACAAGGTCTAGTTCTAAATTTTTAAATAAGGCATGATTTAATTTTTGTTATCTTTCTTTTTTAAAATAAAAATAATAATATGTATATGCTAGATTTAGTCTTTTCTTTTATTAACAAAATAAAAGGTTAAAGTTTAAATGTGTCAAATAAAAAGGTAAATCCTTGTTCATATATATTGTAAATCTTAATTTTGAAAAGATATATTGTCTGGATGGATTAATCAATTCTGTACTTTTGAATTTCATGTTACAAATTCCTGCAGATGTATATATATAATATTATAAGAATGCTTAAATAAATGTGTTTTCCTTTCAATTTGAATCACATGTATAAACAGATAACTCAAACATGGTGCTGCAGGTACTTCATTTTAATAAGTTAAATCTGAATATTTCTTGCTTATGGTTTCATGCAAATTGAACGTCCATTCCTCTCGCTTGTCTCATCATAACTGTAGCTCAGTACGCATTCCAATTTAAAGTTTACCTACAAAGGCTGCCAGATGTGATGAACTCTTTGCCCTATAGCAACTCCTTTGTAGACTTAAATAATGTTCTCCTGATGGACTCCAAACCAGGAACACAATCTATAACTTCAAACCATAATAGAACATCTAAAGCAATTCATGAAACAAGGAAACTGCTAGAAGTACTGGAAAATTTGATAAAGAAGATATGCCTACAGTGGATACCCTCACATGTTGGCCTTTTTGGAAAAAATATGACAGACACCTTGGCCAAAAAAGGAACTAAACTATTACCTAAACAAGACTCCAAATTACCAAACGGCAAGATTAATTCAAATAAAGAGTTAAACCAAAGTCTAAAGAGCCACATATCACAATCACACTACAAGAGGTGCAAAACCAACTGCCAAAAACTAAGGAAAGAAGCTGTTGCCCTATTTAGATTGAATACATGCCACAACTGCCCTGGCTGCACACCTCCACAAAATAGGAATTTTTGAAAAAATGCATATTGTGTGAACAACAGTGTTCAAGAATGAATCATGAACACTTCTGTGCTTTAGAAAACTTTCAAAGTATTTACAAGAACCAACAATTTGAGTGATCATTAATGGGAGACAACAGGAAAAACAGGTAAAATTATCTCAATAGCAAGCCACTGGAAAATAAAAAGAACAATAGATCCATTTTGAACCACAGTGATGATAGGATAACATGACCTTGCGACCTTAATGGAGAAGAACCACTGCTTGTAGCCTTGTTTGAAACAGTATTCATAATTAATTTAGAAGATGTGATATATATATATTATAAAACAAATAAATAATAAAAGTAATATATTTTATTGATAGTGCTTTGCTTTTTTGATTCACTGAAATCAAGTTTTTAATGATAGCAAATCAAGGTTCATTAAATATTCTAGTCAATTACTCTCCAACTGCTTTACCTTTGTAGTGAAACCTTACCTCTTTGTATCGTTACACTAAATTGTTGTACGTAAATATAATTGTATATATTTGTAACATCTAGGCTTGTAAATAAATAACTCGCAGCAGAGAGGGAGAAACACTGAATTACTCAATGACGTGCAGAGTGGGGGACATGTACACACACTAGGTTGAACTGCAACCTATAAATACAAGCCGTATCAATTTCGAAATCATTTTGGTTCACAGAGTCACCTAGAGTACTTCTCTCTCTCTGCTCTTGTTACCTAATTTCTCTGGGTTTCTCTATTGTTCCTTACTGTCTTTCCTACCGTGGTCTGTCGACTGATCCCAGCAGCGCGGATACCCCGGTCGTTGTCTGAGGGCTGATCCTGACGTACTCTACTTCCTTCATTGTCTAAGAGCTAATCCCCTCGCGACGAACTCCATTCACAATTCCTACCACGTTATTTCCTACTGAAAATGCATATTGTCGAAGCCCTTCCGATACCTAAACGATAATACCTCTATCCTTAGTCTAAACCGAAACCCAGCTCTGACAACCTGCAATTCTACATCAGTAATTTGCTAATGTATTAAAGCTTATGTAAATAATAAACTGAATTTGTACAGTGTATTTAACAACATATAAATTGCATACAAACAGAAACAAAACAATACACGTACATGAAACACAGTGATCAACAAGAAGTAACACATTATAATATACACCAAATAAATATTAAAAAAATATCAGAATGGGTTAATATTTCTGGTTCTAATTAGAGACATTTTAGACATATAGATATTTCCTACCTTGTCTTTGGAACCATGCAAAATATTTTTGTGCTTTTTTAAAGTAGAGGAAAATCATTAAATGTATTTAAAAATATATATTTTGTACAGATTTAAAGTGGTTTAAAGTTCTAACTTAGAAAATGAAATTATCTTGGGTCCAATTGAAGTGAAAACATCAAAATTGTTAAAAGATGTTGAAAGTCATACTATATTAACATAAAAAACAGAACCACATGTTGGTAAACAGAACTATGCCAGCAACTCACAATGTTACAGGATTATACTTAAAGTCTCTTTAGTTACAACAAGATGGAACACCATCATTATGTGTAAAAGTATTCATCTTCTGAATTAAACTTTTCCAAGACAGTGGATAGGTTGAAGAAGGCCAATGAATGGCTTGCAAGGTAACCTGTCTTCTTTAGATTACTTTTTTGGAGTCACATAAAAGCAATGTTTATAAAACTAGGCTAAATGACATCTGACACAGCGAATATTACACGAAGTTGCAGAAATCTATCCTGAGGTGCTACCGAATGTGATAAATGGATACTATAATCATCTAGCTCACTATAAAACTGCAGAAAGGAAACAGAGTTTGAAAATTGATTGTAAAAATAATAAGGTTAATCTTACACAAAATGTCCAATTTTAATTAATATAAATCTGGAGGGTGAGGAAGAAACAATAAAACAAATTTAAAACATATTTCAACGTATTTTTTGCTCTATTTTAAGAAAACAAAATTATTTGCATGGTTCCATAAGACAAAGTGTAAAAGCATTTGACGACTTTGGGGACACCTATATATGGTACCACCTTTTTGGCTCACTCTGTAGATAGAAGTGGTCAATTTCTATGAAATTCCATTTGTCTCATGAATCTATTTAAATTACAATAAGAGATATTAAGCCAATCTGATATTTTTTAACACTATGTATAACAACTGTCCTAAATTTTAAAGGTATATTTTAAACTTTGAAATTGCGGTTAATGAAGGCATCTTTATGGTTAGGCTTAGATCCAGAATCATGAAATGTATAGCAATTATGGTTCTTAGACTCTGTTTTGACAGATCATTTAAAATCTTATACATTATATGAGTGTGTATAAGTGAAACTTTTTAACCCATTCGCCTACTTCGACGAAACGTTCTCGCCCCGGCCGCCGGGCATAGCGTAATACTTCGACGTTATTTAGTTCGCCGTTTTCTCAACAGATATCATCATTATAGAGGTTAAACTTTGTTACCGGCTTGTTGAGTAGTTCAGTAAGCCAATGATTTCACTTTTCGTGTTGGCAACAATGTTGTTTGGAATTAAATAAAAATGAAACAGCTGGTTTTCGTCCTCGGTATTGACAATGTTGTTGTTCTAACCTACGTGCGAAATGGCCGGCCGTAATTGTTTGCGGAATAGTGAAATAGATCGTAGTATTGATGAAAACGGTTATTTAGTTAGTGATGATAGTCGATTATAACCAATATGAAGAAGAGATGGTGTTTGAAGAAGTATTCGAGGAACAGGAGATGGAAAATGATGCATTTGACGACGAACCTCCATACGTAGGCTCAGCTTGGTTTGGCGACCAGAATGAACTTATAAAACAGAGTTTTGCTTTGTATTACCTATACAGTATAATTTATTACAATTTAGGTCATAAACTTTATTGTAGTAAATATTAGGCTACTTTAGGCCTATAATAAATAATTACCTACAGTTCCAGGAGACTTTTATTTGACGCCAAAACTTTCAATAAAAAAATTTTGCAAAGCAACAAAAATATTAAATTTGAAGTTTTATTTTTAATTTGTATTTCTAAAAAATGGTATATTTATATATTTTAAAGAACATAATGGATTTACACAAAAATATGAGTTATAAAGCAACAAAAACAATAATAATAAGAGAAAAAAAGTTAAATTTAAAAAAAAAAAAACGATGGATAGACAGAAAGACGGACAGACATTTTATTTTTATTTTTTAAACTCTAAACGTTGCTCATATACCTACAAATGTTAAAAATTTCATTAAAATCTGACCACTAGAACTTACTTTATAATAATTTATGTAACATTCTGCTAAAAGGGCAAAAATAATAGGAATGTCCAGGAGCTGCAGGGCTTAGATACATAGGTAGGCGAATGGGTTAAAGTATGGTAAATTTTGAAATGATTACGAACTGTGGGATTGTGCATGCACTGT
Organism: Aphrophora alni; assembly: GCA_963513935.1. Lineage (NCBI taxonomy): Eukaryota > Metazoa > Arthropoda > Insecta > Hemiptera > Aphrophoridae > Aphrophora > Aphrophora alni. Next base: position 150,274,160 of record OY740765.1, read on the forward strand.
GTATGACGTAATAACCAGCTGTTGGCTATTTTGTCAGTATTTGATATGTGATTGTTGTGGTGTGTGAGAAATTTAAAATGGGTGCTACAATGAATAATACTGCCAGCTGTGATGTTCGTGCCATGATAAGTTTTTTATTAGCAAAAAACAATAGTGCTGCTCAAATCAAAGCCAATTTGTAGAGGTTTGGGCCACACATTAGTGATAGTAAAGTTAGCTAATAGTGGCATTTCTTTAAGGACAATAATTGTTTAGGGACAGACGAATGAATGTTCATGATGAAGAGCATAGAAGTTGCCCAACAGTAATAACAAGTCGTTTAGTAAAACAAGTGAATTGCAAAAGTCATTGCAATTTGGTGATTTACAGTTGTAGAATTGCCTTTTCCTATTCTTTCATGGTCAGTGATTTATGACACTGTGACAGAGAAACTTCATTACAAAAAACTGTATGCTAGAAGTGTCAGAAAATTGTAACCAACACACACAAAATGTTCTAGGAAGATATGTGACTCCAGCTCGAACATTTTTGCAGCATTTTACAATGCTGGCTGGGAAGTGTGTACTATAACAAGAGTTTGGGTTAATTTCCTTGAGAGCTATACGTCATTTCATGTCATTAAACGTCATTTCTATGCTAAGGCCTCACCAAGTAAGTTTTATACCAGATATATAACCCTCAGGCTTATAATGAGTACAGGTGGGGCAATTCTGAGATAAACTGGCTGCATCTACACCTTTCTCAATTTAGTCTTAGGAAAGATCATACACTTTCATCTTACCTACCAGGTCTCTCTTGACCAACTCTTCCGAACCTGATGTTATTAAAATATTTGAAGGGTAGAAGTCTCTATTTTTTGTTCTTTTTCTTAGCGATGATGAGCGTGAGGTTTTTCATCTTTAAACAACAATGACAAAAAAAAAAAAAAAAAAAAAAAAAAAAAAATGTAAGATATATGGGTACAACTGGTTTAATCACCCATAATTCAGTAACCAATCTCTTCCTAAGGTATCAAAATATTTCACGACTTTCTCAATTTCTGGTTCTATTACATGAAGAGTTTATGATTTTTTAAGTACAGCGTCAAAACACGATTCAAATTTATTGAGTTTTTCAGGTTCAAACATTTTGTTTACATTTCAAACTACAGTCGGTTTAGAACAATATAGTTGAAAATTCCTAGATTTCCTCATCTAAAAAGCAGCCACTGGTTTGTATACAATAATTCTGAATAGCAATTTCATAAGTTGATGATAAATTATAGCTCTGTAATACAATACAAAATACTTTATACACAAAAGCTACAACATAGAGACGCATGCATTTCAAAGACAACATTGAATTCACACACATATACATTACTTAACTGTCGTTTGATTTTGACAGGAGATTCGCTTAGCAGTTTATATCCTTTATGTGGCGAAGTCAACCTCATGACGGAGTTAGCTATTCCACGATCTCTCCATCCACCATTCTCTCCCTGCCCCCAACCCCAATATCCCACAAAAGCATGCACAGAAATATAAAAATTAAACAAGCTTTCAAATAGCCTCCAACAGAACATATCCCTTAGATCCAAAAGTAAAAACAATTAGGTATGTTAAAGCAGTTAGTAGGATAAAGAGGAAAACTAAAAGATTTAGTATTAGAAAAGATTATATTCAAAGCACAAAACAAAAATTTAATATGTATTTGTAAATATATTGCATATATTAATATTGTCGTAACAAAAGTAATAGAAATTTAGCATAAAGCTGATACACTGGAGTTATTGGATACATTTTTTGTTTGTTTATTTAGAGATCTTGTTCTTAGTTGCAAAATGTGAGTTTTTATGGCCTTAGGGATATAATAAACACATTTAAAATAATTAAATACATGCATGAACATGAAGTGGTAAACATGTCCAACAGTTGAGAACCCAATTTTAGTAGGAGGCCTAAATAATTGTTATGAGTTGTAAAATGGGGGTTTTTAAGTATTGTATGAAATTTTTTTATTTTTAAATTAATCAATGTCAAGGTAGACTCTCTCAAAGGTCTTCATTATAATTCCGTTACCTACAGCCACCCGTAAATATACAATAAAGTTGGAAGTGTCATTAATTTGATTAAAATACAATTTACATTTATTTTATTTTTGTACGTTTTGAGATATTTAGCATGAAAAAAATTAAATAGGCAGCTTTTTGAAATATCTAAGGTTCAAATTTGTATTTTATATGCAATCAGAGCAATGGATTTTATTATTAATATATATTTAAATACAGTAGACTCTCATAAATTCGGATCACGAAAACCCGGACTCCGGAAAATCCGGACTCCGGAAAATCCGGACTCCGGAAAATCCGGACTCCGGAAAATCCGGACCGGACGGTAAAATGTTTTAATAACAATTTGCTGCTTTAGCGCCTTCAATTTTCAAGCGATCTTCCGCATTGCATGAATGACGTATTTGTAATGATTCACGACCAGTGGAAGTTTCCGTGCGGCTGAGGTAATTGACAAGCCCTACCCAGTGTTTTACTTAATTGCAGTCCAATACTGTATTATGTACATTACAGTAACAGTACCATTAGTTAATGTGTCAGAGTGTAACAAGTGTCATTGCGTATCGGCATGGGTCGGTAGCGATTGCATGTGAGGCTTATTACTGCTCGTATCAGCCCCGCGGCCGACTTATCTCCGACTCCGGGAAATCCGGATTTTTCGGAATCCGGACCGGCCGTCCGCCACAATAGTCCGGATTTATGAGAGTCTACTGTATTATTATCTAATATTTTTAAATATTAGAATTTAAAAATATTTTGGGTCTAGGTCAATCTTAGGTTTGTAGATAACTACAAAGAAATAGACTGTTTTTTGTCAATAACTCGGTCAATAACCTACAGAAAAATACAAAAACTGTTTTGTTTGTCATTAAAAAAGGAAACTTTTTTTATCTCTTGTGAATTTTTTTGTACAGTTAATGGTTTTGTGATATTAAATATTTTTAACAGCCACCATTTTGAAAATATACAAAAAAAGTCTCTATTTTTGGAACACTTATAAAACGTAACATACGACTATGTATACTAAATCTGAATTCAATATCTTTTTCTATTTAATAAGTTTTTTTTTTTAAAAAAAGAACAAAATGGTGGATATCTAGAAAACTAAGTGTTTTCAGAAAAAATTTTAGGCCTATTCTTAATTTTTTCTTTATCGTGACCCACAGAATCATTTCGTAAAGTTTGGCAACTTACTTACAGGACACACTGTGTTGTTGCTGAAATGTCAAAATAATACAGTAGAAAATGAATTTCCTCTAAATCACACAAAAATGTTAAAACTTGGGATCTACTGCACCAATTTAAACAAACCGTTTTAGTTCTTATTAGGATTAAAATTATTTACCAATTTTGTCACTGAAAAAAACATCTAATTGAAAATTTTAAGAAAATGTGTTACCCATGCAGACAAAAAATATTGTTATAACTTGGGAACTACTTAAATTTTAATCAATCAAAGATGTGGTATCTACATAGGCAATCAAACCACATGAAAATCGGATAATCAATGCTCAAGTTAAAAATGAAAATCAAACACCCAATACCTCAATTTAATGAAAAAAGATTTATTTCCTTATGTACATTTCAGTAACATAGTTACCATCTTCAGAGGTTGAGTATTAAACAAACACTAAATCTATAAAAGTGTAGTTCTCAAGTTGTAAACAAATAACTAAGACAGAGGCATTTTATATATAAAATTCACATTAAAAAAAGTTGGAAAACCAAATTAACCAGACATTTTTAAGATAGAGAATATACCAAATTTTTTTCCACTATGATTTCTATTCTACCTCTGAAAATTTATAGAAAAGTAGATAATTTGTTTAGTTCGTCAATTAAGAACAATCTGAATTTAAGTTAAAGATAATAAAACTAATTGAAAATTAATTTAATAACTCTTTAGTAAGTTATAAAAGTGACACTATAATGTTTGAAACATGAGTTAGTGTTCCCCTACTATATCCTTCAATTTGTCTTTTTTTAAAGTTGTAAAACCTCGAGATCATCATTTCCTTTTAAAGAGAAGAAAATAACATACAACAGAAACTCCTAGCTATTAAATACTCAAGGTCAGAAGAGAACAAATTTAGTCAAGAGAGACCTGTTAGGAAAGGTGAAAGAGAAGGATTTAACTCAAGACTAAATGAAGAAAGATATAGATCCAGCTAAGACACCTTAGGAATGCCATAAATGAGCTCAATAGAGCCACATTCCTCCAAAACTTCCTGTGTAGTTAAATAGCAATTCAGGGAGTAACACTGCGGCAATGCTTACAAATTTTTTAGTTGCAGTAAGCAATCACGAACCTAGAATTATTACACATTGTTCTTTCAAAAGAGATGTTTCTATTGTCTTTCATTTTAACAATTAACAGTGATTTTATGGACATACTGTATTTGACAAATAATTTTTATTTTACTTTGAATAGGCCTATTTCTTAGACAAAACCATCTTTACTATTTGAGTTTGTATTGGCGTATGTTTTAATTATAATGAGGCTTATTATACTGTAACAAACTTATATGATTTAAAATAGTTTTTTTTTATGTAATAAACTGATATACAGGATGTCCCAGATACACAGACTGGTCTATTGAAATGGAGTCTCTATTTAAGAAAATTCAAAATAGCAGTTATTTATATTTATTACTAGCAGACCCGTCCTTCGTATGGTGTTGACGTATATTTGTATTGAGTGTTAAGGGATTTTTCAAGGCCAGTGGGGCAGTGTCCGGATGGAATTTCTAAATAAAAATAGGTATATGTGTTAACCAGGGACCCTAAGAATGTCCATGTACAATTTCAGCTCAATGGGTCCAGTAATTTTTACGTGATTGAGTAACACACACACACACACACACACACACACACACACACACACACACACACACACCATTAGATTTTTATATAATAGTATAGATAATAAAAATACTTATTAAAAAAACAAATATTAGTTTTTATAGGTTCTCAAAAAGTCAAAATTGTTAAAACCAAAAACCAAACAGATTTTACATTCTCAAGTATAAAAATGGTGGTTTAGAAGCTGGTTAAATAAACAAAAATTATGAAAATCAATGAACAGCTCTTGTGACAATAAACACAGTATATAGGGACTATGTTCATGTTTACATAGATGGATCAGTTGAGTTAAAATGTAACAGAGCTGAAACTGGATTCACATAGATGGATCAGTTGAGTAAAACGTAACATAAGTGAAAGTGGATTCTAAAATCAGTTCACAGAAGAAGAAAAATTGTATCCCATGTATTGCTATATATAGTCTTGATGCTGAACTTTTAGCTATAGATGCAACTCTTGTTCACAGTTTAACTTTACCTCACAAGAAAGTATGTCAAACTCAAGATCTGCATTGCAAGCACTTTTTTCTGATTCCATCACAGACTATTCTTTCTGAATTTCAGGAATTTTGTCCTTAATCAGCTAGCTGAGCAAAAAAGATATATGTATTCAATGGATCCCCATTAATTGTGGAATGAAACTTCAGATCTGGTTTCAAGAGAAGCAGTATCAACCTTTTTTTTGGTCCATTGCTGCAGATTCAATGTTCGCTACGTGGCTGTGTAACAGCTGTAAAAGTTGAATTTACTCAGAATTGGTCTGTAAGATGGCAAAATGTGGTTACTGAGCAACATCTTTATAATATCCAAGCACATTAAGCTGATCTTAAGATGTATTCTCGAGTGGGTTGTGATGTCACAACATTTACAGCTAGAGCTAGGACTGGACATATAGTCACGACAATATATTTTTATCGTTTACAACTCATCACTATATGGAGTGTGTAAAACTGCTGATAAAACATGGTAACACACACTTCTGGAGCTATGCAAGCAAGAAACGTTTTGAAATCAAATATCTCGAAAATTACTGACATTTACACCATTAGAACACTCAACTCTCTTGCAGCTGCAATTTATAGGAGACATCAGATTATTGGCATTACTTGATGATAGAAACCATATTGAGAAGTAAGTGAGAAAACTGGAAAATCCTGACAGACATTCATTTCAACTTTTTAATCATAACTCCTGAACCGGCATTTTCGGTTGTAAGGTTACCAACATATTTCATTTGGGTTCTTGAGGCTAATTTTAGTAAAATTTCGGCGAAAAGCCAATTTTTATAAAACTGTTATTTTCAGTTTTAGTCTAATGGTAACGTTATCCTTATATTTTAAGCTTGATTGGTATTTGATGTTGTGTACGGAAAAGTTTGTGCACCAATTATTTTGTTATTTTTTTCAATCAAATCCAGCAGTTTAAATATTTTTTTAAAACTTTGGTCAACTTGAGTCTTGAATTACAGATTTTAATAATTATTTCATTTTTTCTATAACATGAACTCCTTTCTATTGTACATAATTTATCCACCCTCCATTTGAGAATAGTGCTGAGTGGATCAACTGATATATAATTTTAAAACAAAATTATCATACAAAGAATATTAATGATCCAAGACTCCAACAGAGTATGTAGGAAAACCAAGACAAGTCGTCACTTTTGATGGTATTATTTTTGAGGATAAAATAAAGCAAAAGCTTAAAGTTTCAAATATTTAATACTATAAATGAGCTACAATTGTTTCGCCTTGCGGCATCATCGGGCAACTGATAATTTACAGGTATAGACAACTATTTAAACATAAGTACAGGAAACTGAAATACAATAGAGAAATCGGGAAAGGTAGGGGGATGACCTAGCAGGTAGATAAAGGTTAATGAACTATGTTACGGATGGGTTTTAGAAGAGGTGACGAATTTAATACAATTTGGTCATTTAAGTTGAGAATAGGCCTAAGTGAAATAGATCTATTTATTTCTAAACATTCTAAATTATTTAATCTATTGCTTTTATTTTCTATATGTAAAAGTTTAACATTCAATTTCGGATCAAAATTAGAAAATAGATTACATATAGAAAATAAAAGCAATAGATTAAATAATTTAGAATGTTTAGAAATAATTAGATCTATTTCACTTAGGCCTATTCTCAACTTAAATGACCAAATTGTATTAAATTCGTCACCTCTTCTAAAACCCATCCGTAACATAGTTCATTAACCTTTATCTACCTGCTAGGTCATCCCCCTACCTTTCCCGATTTCTCTATTGTATTTCAGTTTCCTGTAATTATGTTTAAATAGTTGTCTATACCTGTAAATTATCAGTTGCCCGACGATGCCGCAAGGCGAAACAATTGTAGCTCATTTATACTATTAAATATTTGAAACTTTAAGCTTTTGCTTTATTTTATCCTTGAATATGGAGTTTCAACAAGAAATATCTGCTATTACATTAAAGGTGTATTATTTTTGTTTAGGATCCATACTTTATATCTGTAAGACTAATGAGGGTGGGAAACCATCTAGACTAAGTGAAAATACAAAAGGTTTTAGGACTTAAACGTTTATTGATGAACGAACGAATGTTCATAACAAACAGTATATCAGTCACCTAACAGTAATGTGAAATGGTTTAGTGGAACAAGTGAATATGAAAATTTACGAAAATCAGCAATTTGCAGTTTAAGTATTTTCTTTTCATTTTCTTAATGTCTCATGATCAGTAATTTACAATAACATGGCAGAGAAACTTCATTAAAAAAACTGTAAGAAAATGCTAGATGGGTCAAAAAATTTTAGCCGACACACACAAAGAGAAATGTGTGGCTTCAGCTCAAACATTTTTATAGTACTTTAGTATGCGGGTAAGTGTATGGCATGTTAGTGTGAATTAATTTAGATATGGCTTAATTTGTGATGTCATGCAAATGATAGATTATATAAAATTGATATTGAAGCAGATTACTATGGCAATGATTGAAGAAAGATATCGATCAAACGACTGGCTTCACATATGGCGTGTCTCCGAGGTCGCTATTTCTGAATTAATATGCCGGACATATGAAACTGTTTAAAAATTTGACACTTCACAGTTATGTTATATGGATATGTTAAAAAAATACCATCAAAGTTTCATTTCTTATGGTCTATAAAAAAAAAATGGTGGAATAACAAAATAATGGTAAGTCTTCATGAAAATGGTCTGTCTGGGTCATTTTCCACCAGTTCGTGAACTAAATGTGTTTTATAAAAATTTATGTTGTTATTCTTGGTATACCTTTGAACTGACGACTTTGGTATCCCAGTAGTGGATGCAAATTTTCTAAGTGAATTAGGCCTGTTGGGAGATTTGAGTAAAGTAGCACATGCAAGCTCTTTATTTTTTATGTTAGAGAATCATGGTATTTCTTTGAAACTGATCCAGTTTCTAGTAGCATAGTTTTTCATTTATGAATTGATTTTCTTGATGGAGGAACCACATTTGGGTAAGTTCTTTTAAAACACATTATTGCTTCATATTAATTTTCAAAAACAATAGCCCAAGAACAACATTTCAATTTTTGTTTAGGGCAAAAATAAGTACACAACTACCAAATTGTTTCATTGTTGTGTGTTAAAAACAGCTAATTGAGATTAAACAGATAGCAATGGACATTTTAATTGTATTGTATTGTAGGAGGAATTCTTCTATTCCTTATTGTGAATATTGCCACAGTGCTCCTTAGACATTTGATATTGAAAAATAGGTGTAAAGTGAGAATAGAGGCAGTACTCATATTCCGTCTGAACATAGGGCAACATGACTGCTTACCAGAACGTTTACAAAGAATAAAGATCCTACCCTAAGATGAATGTGCATTGTACCACGAGACAAACTCAGTGATGAATAAAAACCACCCGATATTGTATAATAAACATGACGCAGATCAAAGAACATTTGGGATACCGGAAGAATGATGAACTGAAGTGCGAACGTTGCCTTAGGAAAGAAACAAACAACACATATGAGTCTTTGTTATGGGTTTATACTAGAGTTGTAACGGATATCCGGTTAATATCCGGTATCCGGCCCTTTTTTAGTATCCGGCCGGGTACCGGATACTTAATTATGTAAATGAAATTACATAAATAGGTGATCTTTTCGTAGCGGTCGCCATTAAACTACAAAAAACTTCAACCACAAAAAACAAATACCGAAAAACTCACTGACAGACCGTTGAATACTAGTGTTTGACGCATGAACGATATAAGCCGCCCACTCCCCCATTCCTACGGTCCAAGAGACAGGTTCGTACTTGTCTTTCCGTGAATCATCGCTAGAACTACACACACTACCTGAGTCGGATATCCGGCGCTCCGGCCTAGAACCTCACCGAATATCCGGTATCCGGCCAAAACGACTATCCGTTACATCTCTAGTTTATACAAACAGCTGGGTTACTATTACAGTTTGCTGAATATATTGTAGTTGCATATAGAAGTTACACTAAATTAATAAAACATTTATATCACATACTGTTTTCTATCATGGCAAAAGTCTGGACTAATTTCCCTGGAGCCTTAAATAAATAGTTTTATAGTCTAGTGTAGGCCTAACAAAGCATGTTTTCCTGTAAGATATACAAGTCTCAGGGGCTTTATACTGAGTAGATGTGTGAAAATCCTGAGTTATCCTAGCTGGATCTACACATTTCCTCGTGTAGTCTTGAGTTAGATTTTTATCTTTCATATAGGGTCTCTCTTGACCAACTGTTGTTCTCTTTCGATCTATTATGCTTAGGAGTATTCGAGGCCTAGATCTATATTATATGCTTTTTTTTTTTTTAACTATAATGATTTTGAAGGTTTTTTGCCTAAAACAACACGGAAAAAAGCAGAGATAAAAAAAAAGTTTTGAAAATAATTTTCCCTTCAATGACACCCAAAATGAGATTTCATTCAAATACCATTTAATTGACAATTTTGAGATATAGTTCATTTTGACAAAAATTTCTCACATTAATAGAAATAACTGCTCTTCAGAATTTTCAAAATATAGGTTTTATTTAAATAAACATGTCTTTGAGACATACTATATATATTATTTAAGAATATCAAATTTGATATATATATTTTTAATTTCCTCCTTCATTAACAATAAAGAATATTAAATAATATGAATTGTGATTTCAATTGATTTATTTTAAATTTTAAAAGTAATCTTTTGTTTCTAGTAAAACCTAAGATACCAGTAGTAAGTACATATTAATAATGACACAAAATATTTCAAAAACCGCTTTCTCTTAGATTCAAGACCTAAAACTTGAATTGTAACCAAACCATTTGAATTGTAATGGAAGGAAATATATTTATATAAATATACTTTTAAAATAATTTAAGAAAAATTATTGAAATAACTAAATTCGCAAGCAGTAAGAACAAATACAAAATGCAGTAATCAATGCAAGGCTTCCTGACATTAAATTCCTTAACTAAAATGGATGCACATATAAATGGATTACAAAATTAAACAAACCAAAATATTCGTCTTCTTACCTGAGTCAGTTTGATTTTGATATCATAAAGGCAGTTTTTGATGGCTTTGATTCCTGGAGAGTTTGCTACACGTGCGTCAATAATTATAACAGAAGAGTGAAAATGGAAACGGGCCGAGTAAGTTTTAGCGAGTGTTTGTGCGAGATGTTGTACTTGCTCGCTCTGATATTCACCTTGAGATGTGCGAGGTGTGCGTGATGAATCTGCATGTGTTGCTATTAATATAAGTCTAGGCATGTTGCTCGTTACACCACATGTGCCTAGAATGAACATGTACAAATATATTTCTTAAAAGTTCAGTTTTTCAAATTTATGGATTTTAATATGTTTGATACATAATAAAAATTGGCCTCATAGAGTTCCAACGAAGCCTTATACATAAATAAAACTGTTGAAATTAGTTTTTCTAGGTATAAAATTAATGGAATTTACATATAATAAATATATATGGTTTTGTGGTTTTTAAATTATTTGTTAATGTTCGATTGGTTACATTATTGATATAGTCTTTTGTTTAATATTTAATACAAATATTAAAATTTATATTTATTTCTTTAATTTAAATTTATATGTCTAGAGATCCATTGCAGGTCAACAGTTTTACGATTGATGATGCTCTGGAGTATATTGTTAATGGTGTCTATGTAGTAGAAGGTTGGTTTGTATGTAGCAATCGCCGAAAGAGGTGATTTAGAGTTCATGAGGATGCATATCTTCTTTGCAGTCAGCTCTGTACAATCAGTGCTGCCAGTATGGCCAGGAGTTCCAGTTCCATGATTGATCCACTATAAGAGAAAATGTTGCTGCCAGTATGGCCAGGAGTTCCAGTTCCATGATTGATCCACTATAAGAGAAAATGTAAGTAAAACTCATAATTTGTTTCAGGTATGTGACACTTGATCCCGATTGACAGTCTGTTGGGTTAAAAGACACATCATCAGTGTATATGAGCAAGAAACCCTGATATTAATTTTGGATGGTCTCCACACCAACTAAATAGTTGTGGTTTGGTTGGTGTAGCTGGTGTATCACTGAAGAGGACGACCTTGTCGTTGAAACGCGTCTGATACTTAGGCGTATTTTTTATGAGAATTGTGTTCTGTGTGTTTGTTATACTGTATAATTTTTCCCATAAGTCAAGCTCAACATTTAATATAAATTACATGAGATAATTTGACAAGGTTTCAATGATTACAGTATTTTCATTACTTAAAAAAAAAATTAATATACATTCAACAGTGTTCCTGTTTACAATAATGTAGGATTTAGTTCCTACACTATGTATTTGTTCTTATATTTTACATCAAATCTCTTCCTATTTATTGTTATGTTTTCCAATGAAGTAAACAAGGTAAACTTACATTAAGTACCTAAAAGTTTCAATAATACTCAACATTCCAAACAAATAAATTGTCCCACTATTAAGCATGTTAAACATATAAACTTTGTAAAAAGTCAAATTTTGAATTATCACATTGTTGTTATTGGGCTAATATTTTAACTATACAGACAACTTCTCTAACTGAAGTTAAAATCTCCCTAACTAACATTTTGATAGGCTTTTACCAATAAAATTTGTGGCCAAAATATCGGTTTTACAAAATATTTGCAAAGGACATTTATTGTCAAGATCAATGTTTTGTATAATTTAAACACATAAGAAATTAAAATTTGTACTTCTAGTAGAAAATAGATGCATACTCACCATGTTACTATATTCAAATTAAATATTTTAGATTTATTAATGATTTTTAAGTATTTTTAAATAGTTGATATTTATTAAATACATCATATTACATGTTTTAAAAATACTGAAGGAGAATAAATATCATAAAATATTATAGAATTTGGATTTTTGTTTTAAGACTTTTTCAAACTTTTCAATATTAGCATTTTTTTAATGTCCTATTCTAAAGTAGACCAATAGTTCAAAATTTTAGGAGTCTTGACAGAAATTTAAAAAACTCATATTTCGAGCAGAAGGTCAAGATGTTTAATGAATTGCTTTTTTCCTATATGTAGTATCTTTATAAAAATTTTAAGCAAAACTATTAATGTTTCTTGAAAAAAAAACACCGCTATTATGTCACATTTGGCTTATAATAGGTGTTTTAAAATTCAAGTTATAAAACAGTACTCTATTTAAGAATTAGTCAAGACTTAGAAATGTCTTGGTCAGCAAATTAGATGTCGGTAACCGCACTACTGTCATTTAGTGCAATTAGTTTTTAAAAGAACCAAATTATTCAAAATATCTGAAAACAATTAACTATTAACGTAAAACACATCTTTTGTCCAGTTCTGACTGTCAAAATGCCAAAGTACTCCATTTTATTACAGAGAATTCAAAAACGATAATGTTTTATAAATTGTAATAACTATAAAACTTTAGGTTTTATAAATATTACTTAAGTTAAGTTATTTTTACTTTTTATTATTTTTATTAATTTTAAGTTTAGAATGAAGTTATATTTTATTAATTTTAAAACTTTACACAGCTTATGGGCGCCAGGCAGCTTTCGCTTACCAATTTTGAAAAAGAAAAGAAGTTAAATATTATAATATCTTGGGCATGGATTCTTTTAAAAGGGTACTCCACAGTGATTCCAGGTTTCAAATGAAGAACTCTTTTATATGCTGAAATTTTACATAAATTTATTAAAGACAAGTTATTTTTTATACTTTAACATTTGTTACAGAGACATATATCATGAAAATAACTATAGCTATCATCTTAGTTAAATTACTTTTTATTTTCTCAGAAGGAGAACTAATCTTTTATTCTTTGAACTTGAAAATTGACTCTAAGTTGCAACTAAAAATGATTTTACGATTAAAAAACAAATTGAAAACATCTGCTTTTTAATATGAATTTTACATTCCTTTAATAAGGATAAATATGTCATTAGACATTTCTTATTCTTTTAGATAAAAAGAAATTGCTATCCTTTATACATTAAATTTATATAATAAAAATTAAAACATTAAACATTGTAAATTTCTATACAATAACAGAGTAAATATAGTGTGTTATTTAACACAAGTTACCAGACCATAGTCATATTGTATATAATTCAATGGTGTTCCTGCAGCGTCCTAAAAATGCCGTTGTTCTGTCCGTGGCGAAATTGTATTTGCACCTCGCGAATGTTTGTAAAAAAAGAAAATCTGTTTACACATTAGTCCATTCTACAATTTGTAATTGTTCATTTGCCGACCGCATTGCTATAACACACGCTAATTGTCTATTGTCTATTCGCGTGAATACGTCTAACCAATTTAACTGTTCAAACAGAGTTTTAACACACTCTCACCCTTAATCGATCAACGATTAAACTCTTCACATTTTTTATTGTTCTACATATCAAATTATTACATCACACAATGTCTGTTCTTTCCACTAAAGTCTCTGAAATTCTTACTCAACTTGACAGATACACATTTTTATTAAAACACCTCTATACCAACTTTTACTCGACCTTCCATCTCAACACCCCAAACTAGACTGCCGGCCTCATGGTGGGAATCTCACTTCCGTTAATTTTCAGGGTTTTCCCTTCCTGTATCATGGACTCTATTCAAAATCTCGCCGTA